>OY982955.1:29764249-32264249 GCA_963890685.1 Plagodis pulveraria | reverse complement strand
TGGTGTTTTCTATAAAAACCTTTTAGCGGGCAATAATGAGTTTGTTAATCCTCTTTATAAGTGCACCGCAATTATCTTTGCCGCGCACTTTTTGAATTCGGAACATCTTAGTGTTCAGCGCCAAAGATATCGAACGCAAATATTGTTTGAATAAAGACTGGCTGGTACGACAGCACATATAAGTAATAATAATAATCATTTCTCAGCTAAAGTACAATGCTTAACGTCTATATCTAAGATCTGTACTATCTATATGTGCATTTCATTGCAAGTGCTATAATCAATGTAATGCAAAATCAGTTCTAAAAACAACGTAAAACTGGACACATTATCTGAAGAGGATGTCTGATAGATAACATAACAAAAACCAGTGTTCGCAGTCAAAAACGTGACTTTGATGTGATGATAAGTAGTGTATCAACCGGGCGCAAAATATAATTTTGGCTCGGGCGACCTACTTTGAATCCCTCGTTTAGGATTCTACTAAACTAATGAATCCCTCACTTCGCTCTGGATTCAAAAAACAAGCAAATGCATCACTAAAAAGAAAGGAAAAACAATTTTTCAATAAAATGGAACCGGCTTCTTGAACTGGAAACATGAAAGAAGTTGTTGAAGTCAGACCATGTTAATTTGAGGTCAGTGTTTTAAATCAGCATGGTACCGACATCAACAAGTTATTTCATACTTTTTAGAGTAAGAAGACGATTCTGTTTTTTTTATTAGTGCTTATAGACTAGCCTTTGACTTTACTTCAGTCTAACTTAGAATTACTAGCTAGGCATCAAGCAAAGCCATCTGCCGCAACACTTTTTTTTTTATAAAGCAAACAAAAATTTTGGATCGGCTACGATTATACTAATAATTAAGAGACATACTGATGTTAAGAGCATCTGGAGTGGTAACCAAACTTTACTAAGATTATTCATATATTTATTTTTGGCACACTGATGTTAAGCGGCAAGTGACGTACTGTACTGTGCTCAACACCCTGAGACAATATAGATGTTAAGTCTCCAAAGTCTGTAATTTTACTGGCTCTAAAGAACTGCGGACGATACACACTGTTGCTTGGTGAAATATTTTCTACTTGAGGATGGTATATAGCAAGGTGAGCATTCGCAAAATGCCCTTCAACGATGGAAAATAAAAATGGGTTTAACATTTATTTACCTATTTATATTTTATGTATTTATCTAATAAAATATACTGAAAAAAAATTTAACGTAGCAAATCTTTGTACAAAGGTAATTTAACAGCATTTGTGCGTAAAAGAAAAACAAAAAGTAAAGTACTGATTTAATAATGAATAGATCCAAGCGTTACTTTGCGGAAAACCATATTTAAAATAACAAATATTTTTAAAATATTTTAAGGAAACATCAAATTAATATTTAATAAGCGAACGCGTCGAAAATTCTTCCAGGAAAATTAGGCGGAATTGTCAAGATATATTTTTATATTTTTTAAGTGTTTTATTAAAATATTAATTTGATATTTTCTTAAATTATTTGTTATTTTTTTTACCGATTTAATTGTATTTTACTCTACGACTAAATATACTTATTATTTATTCGTAGATTTTACTACTAAATCATGATAATCTGCAGGTACTCCGTTGCTATTCAAAAGACGAACGAATCAATAAGCCCAAAAACATGCGCTTATACTCGTACGACATGTCGGGATTCCCAACTAGGTGCCAATACCTAGTGTGACGTCAAATTACGCCTAGCTACGTAATGAACCTACCATAGTTGAAGGCATCTAACTACGTATAGGGCGTTCAGATAGCCTATCGGTGCCAAAAATAACACTCACAAACGCTAAAAATGATCACACGGGCCGTTCGTTTTGGGACTTCGTGAGCAAAAATATCGTTTTCGCTCACCGTTCGGATAGCTTTGAAAACGCTACAAATGACAGAGAAAAGTGATATATTTGACCCATGTCTTACCGTGGGATCGTTGTGATCGTTTTTTGACAACTGCTGGTTTGACAGTTGTATTTGGCGCGATTGAAGAGTTTCACAAGTTTTGTAATATAGGTAACTAGCAGAAGCCATTAACAAAGAAATAATAATAAATAATAGGTAAATAATAATAAATAAATAATAGGTACCTATTTTTTTGTTAATTTTAGAGATTGATTCCATGTTTCGTACTGTGCAAAATTGTTAAAACATTGTCGGTTGTCAAAGTACGTTTTAAGCCGTTCGGATAGCATGCAGTAATTGGTGGTCAAAAATAGCAAAAGCTTATATCCGAACGCTAATACACAAATGCCACTTTTGAAACTGCTACAAACGCAATCGAGCCAAAACGAACGCACCTGTAGTAGTATGCTAACCTCGGTATGGGTTACATATTTGAGCCGTTTGGTGTAGAGACGTTGGGTCCGTGGGGAGCGGGAGCTCATCGTATTTTCCAAAACTTATCTGAGCGCTTGGTCGATGCGACGCACGATTAAAATGCTGGCACCTATTTGGCTCAAAGAATAAGCATTGCTGGGCACGCTGCCAACTGGTAGTGGGCTAGAGCATTTGGGCTGCCTATGAGTCCAAATGCTTTTATTGTAGTAGCTGTAGTGTTGTATATAGTTCGTAGTATTTTGTTAATAAAGGCATACCGCCGGTAAACAAAAACTACGTAGTTATAGGATATTTATTTCAGAATAATGTAATGTACTGTACCAGCCGGATCGTCCACTGCAGAACACAGCCTCCCTCATTAAGGGGGATTTGCCATAATCCCCACGGCTGGCAGGCGTCTTCGGGATCGCAGTTTAAGATATCAGTTCGTCAGAAAGGGCTGCCCACCTTCCGGTATTTTATATTTAGTCGCCTCTTACAACACCTTTGGTAGCAATGGAGAGGGTGACTTTCTAGCTGGCACCCCACGGGGTACTTATAAATATACTCTACATACTTTACACATATTCTGTGCAAATAGCAACTAGCCAGTTGCGTACGTCTCCAAATTACAGCCCTTTTAAAGCTGGACGAACGGATGGACGGACAGCCGACGCTTAGTAATAGGGTCCCGTTTTCAGGTACGGAACCCTAAAAAGTATGAAGTACATTGAAGTCGATGTCATGTTTATTCAAAACACACTTTCCTTGCATTTTCATGGTGACTTCCAATAACACGAAAACAGTCTATTAGTACTTGCAAGACATTAAATACAGTGTTCGCGTCGCCTCCTAGGTTCCGCCATCCAAATACCAAACGTTAATATTAGGTCCTTACATATGAAATTGGCGTTTTGTATGGGAGGAACAAAAAGTCGAATATTTTTTAATATAATATATTTAATTAATCAAAGTATGAACCATTATTTTCTATGCACTTTTGCCATCTCATAGGTAGTTCATTGATCCCTTTACTAAAAAAACCAGTCGGACGGGAATCAATAAAATCTTTGAAGGCGATTTGGACTGCCCCATCGGAGTTGAATTTTTTCCCTTGCAAGAAGTTATCCAAATTTCGAAAAAAATGGTAATCTGTTGGAGCAAGGTCCGGGGAGTACGGAGGATGTCTTAGACTTTCCAATTGAAGCTCTTCTAATTTAGTAGCCGTCTGTAGCGCAGTGTGTGGTCTAGCGTTGTCGTGAAGCAGCAGTGGCGTGGAGCGATTGACCAGCCTAGGTTGTTTAGCCGCTAGCTTTTCCATCATGGTTTGCAATTCCTGACAATAGACATCAGCCGTAATAGTCTGGCCAGATTTGAAAAAACTGTAATGAACAATACCGGCACTAGTCCACCAAACGCTTACAAGTAACTTTTTTGGGGTTAATTTTCGCTTGGGGCAGGATTTGGCTGGCTGGCCAGGATCTAACCATTGCGCTGAGCGCTTCCGATTATCGTAAAGAACCCATTTTTCATCACAGGTAATGATTCGGTTTAAAATACCTTCATTATTGTGCCGGTTTAGTAATGTAACGCAGCAGTCGACGCGCGTTTGCCGGTTTGTTTCAGTCAATTCGTGAGGTACCCACCTTTCAAGCTTTTTAATCTTCCCAATTTGCTTCAAGTGAATTAAAACAGTTTTATCACTAACATCGCAGCCTGCAGCTAACTCGGACGTGGTTTGCGATGGATCCGCTTCCACAATAGCCTTCAACTCTTCATTATCAACTTGAGTCTCAGGCCGTCCACGGGGCTTGTTCTGCAGGTCGAAATTTCCAGAACGAAAACGTTGGAACCAAAAACGAACTGTGTTTTCTTTTGCAACATGACCGCCATACACATCATTCACCCTTCGAGTTGTTTCCGCAGCACTAGTGCCACGGCGGAACTCGTACTCGTAAATAATGCGATATTTAAGGTTTTCCATTTTGTAAAATGAGTGACGCAAACAGAAAAATACAGAAGAAAAAAAACAAATGAATGACGATCATCGAAGCACAAATATAGCTGTACAAATTTGAATTTGGAATTCCTTACCAAAGAGGAGAAATTCGTGATTAAAGTGGCCAGTACGAAAAACGCCAATTTCATATGTAAGGACCTAATATATGATTAGGCCGGTTCTAGAGGATGACCCTGTTGACATCCATAATTTTAACGGTTCCCCGTAGTGTTTCCAAAGAAATAGGTATAATTTCGAATTTTAACTTAGGCTTAATCAAAAGGGTGCATCTATCTGACGAGTTGAAAGATTTTTTACATCCACCTTCAAGAGCACATCTCCACAATTTTGATCAAAAATTAGCGAAGTAAATGTACTTTCGAATCTAAGAGTGTAGTCAAAATCGGTGCACCATGTAAATCATTATCAGTTACACACAAAAAAACAGCTGATTTGAGAACCTCCTCGTTTTTATGAAGTTAGTTTGATAGCAACTTTTTTCCTACCGCACCACCTATTGTTGGCCTGCCGCTATAGGCCTAATACCAAAATCTTATTTTATTAAGACATGGCACCTAGATTAGCACCGTAGAGAATTATGGTAATTTCATTGTTGACCTGACCCAACATCATCAAGTTAACCAAAGCCGTCACATCCCTTAGAAGTGTCTCGGCCACAGCTGCAGAAACATCCTATGGGGTCACCTCCACAATATCATTATTTTGCTCAGGAGGTTCGAGAGGCACATGCAGGCTGATACTTTTCTCTGAGGGAAATGAACGTGTCACGTATCCTCTTATAATTCCTACAGGACAATATTAAATGTTTCATTACATATTTCACATTGTGGCACTGGTGGTAAAATAGATGTGGCGTGAGTGACGTTGCTGTTTTCCTCTTATTGTGGTGTCAAATGACGCTTAAACCACGTAGATATGGCTGAGGTTTCCCTTTGTTTAGTAAATCAGACTCTTTTAGGAATGAGTAACTCAATATCTATATAAGAGAATCCTCGAATTAATTCAGTCACAAAGTGATCGGGCTCGTTAAAGCTCACGCAAGATTATACAAGAAATATTTACAAAGTATTTAATATATTGATTTTTCAATTTAAAAATACTACATAAAATATAATTGTACCAACATGTTTGCGAAAGTTTGTCTGTTTGCGTGTGTAATGGGGTTCGTTTCCGGCATTGAGAGGGGAGACTACCAGAAATACGGACCTTTTACTGCTGCTCTAAATTCCGACATGGTACTGTCATGTAAGTAAACTATAATATATAAAAGAAAATTATAATTTTTATTTATAGCTGATACACACCACAATATGTTGTTCAGGCTAACCTAGAATTTCTAACTATATACCTGCCGAAACACACTGTATGGTGCTTGGTGATAGATTTTACTTTTTATGAGTTAGCTAGCCAGGTGGACATACGTAAGATGCTCAACCATCATGCTATAATGACTTCCAACCTTAAACGACAACCGGGGCTGAAGGTTTATCGTATATCCAAAGCAAGGAAGCACTCAGTTGTAATGCCGCTAACAGTCACCCATCCAAGCCATGACCACAAAGAACGATGCTTAACTTAGTTGTTCGGTTACGATAAAGACCAAGCAAGCTTCTCCAGGAGCGCTTTTAAAAATATACTGCTTTATAGTATAGGTAACATCTCTCGAGAATTCTACTGTTCTGGGTTTTATTTCCAGACAGTTATGGGTTGTACTGAAAAAAAAAAGTGCTTATGATTTTCTTTTTCTTTTTTGATTCGGAATTCGATAATACGCTTTTACTAAGACCAATATGACTCTTTGAAAGTTTTATTTCTCTATGACGGGAAGTATTTTGAGTCTCAAAATTAATATAAAAAGTTTCAGCTGCATTTTCCGTTATGTTGCCGCGAAATTTGCTTGAGCGGGAAATCGCATAGTAATAAACTCGTAACTATGTACTTCTAAGTTTATGAAACTAGGGCGCTTTTTTGTCTATAATTGACCGGTCAATATGGCATTAATATATACATTAAAGTTATAAGTCAAATAGAAATGGAAAAAAATAAACTAAAAAGACCCGTGTTTTTAGGTATCTCATCAAAGTGTATTTTAGTTAGTTTTTTCTAGGGTGGTCTTTTCTAAATATTTTAAAAAAGGTTGTATGGCCAAAAAACAACATATATGTTACTGAAAAGAATCGATAAAAATAATGGTTTGTCTAAAAACTATCGGAGTACTGAATTTTATAAATTTTAAATTAGCGATTTATTATCCTGAAATAGATAATATCGTATATTGTAGGCAATTTTATCATGTTTATAGATTTTTACATGGTGACATGCATAATCTATTAAAAATCTTATATGGTGGTTGGTGATCTATTAAGGTACCTACTTAATACAATTGAATAATAGAGATTAACAGAATTACCAGAACATACGCGCCGAGCGGCGTTTTACATTTTTATTTTTATTTCTAAGAGAACAATTAACATGTTTTTTCTTCTAACAGGTGTTCAAGACAGGAGTTTGGATTTGGACGTGAGCGGAATTAAAGTCTACTTCTTCGACTTTGCCAAGAACTTCAACACATCTTTCAACATAAATGAAGCAACCCAGGGTATCCTCGACATTGAAGACTTGGACAAAACCAGGCAGTTCATTATGTTTGTTGGAGGATTTACGTCTAGCATCAATCACGTCATCGAACAGCAAATGCTAGAAGCTTACAAGAACCACCCTGACAGCTACTTGATAATTCCTGATCACTCTCCTTATACCAACAATAATATAGGAAACATACGAAGTTATGAGCAATCAGTCACACATATCCATTACATCGGAAAAGCTTTAGGACATATGTGGGCTGATTTAAATCGAGGCGGAGTGAGTGCTAACAATATCCACTGCGTCGGTCACAGTCTTGGAGGACAAATTTTAGGTCACGTTGGCTCAACTTTCTTAGAAAAGACCGGTGAAAAGATCTCAAAGATTACAGCTTTGGACCCTGCTGGGCCCTGTTTTACGAAAAATGCCGTTGAAGACCAAGTACGATCAGGTGTTGCTGAATACGTTGAAGTATACCACTGCAACGCTGGAGCTCTGGGATCCTCAAGTATCCTCGGTGATGTTGACTTTATTGTAAACAAAAACGGTGAGTCACAGCCTGAATGTTGGACTCCGATGATTCCAGTGATGTTTGGGTCAGGGATGGCTGCTATATGTGCTCACAGGATATGCGTCGATCTATGGACAGCTTCTGTGAAGAACCCCAATTTATTTGAGGCTTACAGTTGTGACTCTTATGAAAGTTTCAGAGATGGAAAATGTTTCACAAATGACAAAACTACAGCGGGTGCAGGGAATCCTGGTAACGCAAAAGGGGTGTACTTTTTTTCTACTGCAAAGCATGACTTGAAAATGCTAATGTAATTTGTAATCTATATTCCCTTGTTTATGTACATTTTCTTGTTCCTATAATTTTATATGATGCCGATACGTTTCCGTTTAAATGTTTAATTATCCACCTGACTCATGCTACTGTTATTCAATTGTTATTTGAGTAATTTTCTATTAATAAATGATTTCAACAAAATTTTAACTGTTTCATCCTATATAAACATGTTTTTCTTCCTTGTGTCTCTAGGCGTGGCCATTCTACAGTAAGCAGTGTAATAATAACATAACTCTAAACATACTTATTTTCAAATAATTTTTGGAGTTATATTAATTTATTGGCGCCTGTATCTGAATGTGTAAAAGGCTGGTACGTGGGCAATGATTGACATAGAAGGTTGAAATTTCTAAGTTTGATAGTTATTGAAAATATCGATTATTAAACAATGTAGATCATCGACTGTTCCGTATTGTAATTATTGATCTTATTTTTATACTTTTTGAGTTGGTGATGATTTTTGTCTAAGAGGTTTTTATTATACATTCAAAGTCACTTGATGAATCTTGAAGATTAATATTTGATCCATGGTCAGACAAATTGGTGAATTTCACATAGCGCTTCCAATCTGCACATAAAACTTTTTGGCTCTTGGCGATTACTTTCTTCCAGTCATCTGACGTAACAATGTCACAAATGTTGTAATGTTAGCATTTTTGGTGCAAAACATCATAATGGTAATTTGTAATATTTCTGGTCAAATGACCTTTGAATTGCATCCATATCAATTAAATTGCGTTATTTTTATTTTATTTTAATGTGACTAAACAAGCACGAAGCCCACCTGATGTTAAGCGATAACCTCTGCATATTACAGATTCATTTCGTTTTACACTGCGCCCGTGACCTTGAGACATACAGTTGTTAAATCTCATGTGCCTGTAATTTTACTGGCTTTCAAGGACTACTGCCGCAAGAAACTGTGAGGTGCTTGGGGACAGATTTGCTACTTGAACCCTCAAGTAGAAAATCTGCCGCCAACGGTAGCTATCCAGGCGAGCATTTGGAAAATGCCTTCTTACCATGCGGTGAAGTTCAAGCCGGTGGGAATCGAATCATGGACCTGCAGCACCGCAGTCCATGGCTATAGCCACTTGGCTAACATTGTTTCAAAAAGTTTCAGTGGCAGTGATATGGTGGCAAGGCTGTATGGTCATTTTCCTTCGCTATTGCATCTTAAATATAAGGTGGAGTTTGGGGCTAGTGGATGTTTACTAATGTAAGTAATTCATTTTTTGGCATCATCTTCTTGGCTTCAATACCTATGCATGCTTTGCAGATATGCGACTGGTTCTATTTTTTAACAAAATACTACGAACTATATACAACACTACAGCTACTACAATAAAAGCATTTAGATCCTTATAAGCCATTGCAGACTCATAGGCAGTCCAAATGGTCTAATCCATTTTTTGTGGCTAGATGTCGGCGGTTTAAGTTATTATACTGTCACGGTCATTAACACTATATAGTTATTATTAGAAACGAAATATTTACACTTTGGGAGGAGAATTTTGAATAGTTAGCTATCTCCACTGAATCTGCCTACATCAAGCTGTGGAAACGGTATGTTGATGACGTGTTTTCTGTAATAGAAGGTAATGAACAATTATTAAAATCCGCGCTTATAACCTCTGCCATGACGAATATCTATACGATGAGTTATCACATATCCAAAAAGTCCTGTGGAAGCGGTTGAGCTGGCACATCAACCAACTCAACACCTTCTGGAGTCTGGTTCTAACCACTGGATTGAGTGACACAACCCACAGGTACTCTCGATAGACTGTCACTACCTATATATAATATCGCAACACTTAGACAAGGGCAAGCAGGACGATGTTATATATTTTGATTTCAAAAAAGCTTTTGATAGAGTCGACAACGATGTGTTACTTAGAAAGCTATGTCGCATTGGATTCTCACCAAAGTTACTTAAACTCTTTGCAAATTATTTAAAGGATCGAAAACATTTTGTGCAGCATGGTTGCTTTATCTCAGCACCTTATCATACAAGGTCAGACGTCAGCCAGGGTTCTATATTGGGCCCAATTTTGTTTGGAGTTATGATTAATGACCCCGAAGCTGTTCTCAAACATTCAAAGTGTCTGCTTTATGCAGATGACCTGAAGTTGATATATGGGTTTGATCCAAGGGTTGACTTCGGATTTCTGCAGGAAGACATTGACGCAGTGTTTGAATCGTCCTTGCGTCTGGAGAAGATTCAAAAAGCTTTTTTAAGGTTCTTGTATAAGAAATTGTATGGATTATCCTTCCCTATATCCTACAAAATTTTTATTTGGAGCACTTGGCTTTAGTTTTTTGGAGGCTAGGCGTAACTACAATCTACTCATGACAGCTTGTCGGATATTGCGCGTTGATTCCAATTTCCCTGATCTGGTGGCAAAGTTGTAAAACTGTCTGTTCCCCTAGTACCTAATTACCTTCTTAGGCCCCGTAATTGCGTCTTACTGGCAGTGGTCGCTCACTGTGACGCACTCAAACTCGCCTATCGTAAGAGCTTTAATATTATTAAATGCACTTCTGGCATCTGCTTCCAAGCGTGATATATTCGCTGATCGATGGACGCAAGTATTCAATGCATGTCTTAGGTACTGTGAGAAGATTGATAGTGTAAGGAATAGTTTAGTTACTTAATGTCATATAATTTAACTACCTGTATTTTCATTATTTTTTATTTTATTTAACATTTTTTATTTCATAATTACCTAATTATAATGTGTAAATAAGATGTCTGTATATCACGGCGCATTGGTGATAAATGTAATGCCATGTTTATATTTTAAGATAAATAAATAAAATAAATATATATATTTATATTTTTTTTATGTTATTGTGACGGATCAAGCCCGAGGCCCACCTGATGTTAAGTGGACTAACCTCTGCATATAACAGACGCATTTCGTCATCGACGAATTGCACTGTGTCCGTCACACTGAGACGTCCAGTTGTTAGGTTGCATTAGCCTGTAATTTTTCTGGCTCTCAAGGACTGCTGCCAGAACACACCGTTAGGTGCTTGGCGACAGATTTTCTACTTGAGGGTGGTCGCTAGCCAGGCGGGCATTCGCAAAATGCCCTTCCACCATGCGGTGAAGCTCAAGCTCTGGGCGGGATTTGAACCATGGACCTGCTGCGCGGCAGTCCATAGCCAATGCCACTGAGCCATCACTGCTTCAAACCACCGATATCGAGAATACATACCCATACACAACATACCGAGAATAGTAAGAGAAGCGATCGAAATAACAAAGTATCGAAACTTCAATATGGAAGATTTCAACTGTCGATAACATGGAATCTTGTGGTTAACCTATGCAAGAGCCGAAGAAGTGTTACAAGTAGTTAACGATCTGATATCGTTTGTTATGCATGTCGAAATTTAAATAGTGGTGTGAATGACCGTGACAACAATAGCATCGCCTTGCCGATATAACGTATAAGAAAGTGGGTAGACTGGTTCGTCTGCTCTTAGTGCCAATCATCCACTTGTATAGACTTACGTTTATTCGTGATCATGACGCTTGCAACAGCGCCGAAATATCAATAGCTCAAAAGCAATCAAAAACACGGTAAATATCCCGTTTCTAATAATAACTATAGTGTCAGCGGTTGTTTTTGCACTGAGTATTGAGCGTTGTTCATATTATCAGGCGGCCCGTTTATGTGTGAGTGCTTTTTGTCGGTTATTGTTTAATATTTCAATGTTCTTCTCTATAGAATTAATAATATATTATTAGAACGAAAATAAAAGCCCACCCATAATAATAATTTCTAAATTATTATTTTTTACCGGCCGTATGACTATAAATTAAATCTTAAACATGAATTTTTAACAAAATTCTACGAACTATATACAACACTACAGCCACTACAATAGAAGCATTTAGATCCCTATAAGCCATTGCAGACTCATAGGCAGCCTAATTGCTCTAGCCCACTACCAGTTGGCAGCGTGCCCAGCATGCTAGCAGCATTGCCCCGTTGAATTGCAATGCTTTTTCTAAAATAAATAGGTGTTTGATAGACGTAGGTACTAGGTATAATGATAAAAAACTTTTGACATGAGCCCAAATCGGTTCGATTGTGTTGTAATGATATGGTGTCAATCTAAGCCGTATGGCCATGTCAGCGATTTCATCCAAGATGTAGTATGTTATTATTAAAACTTAAAAGTTAGACTCTTGTCAGTGCAGCTGATGCAATGTTCTCAATTTTTTCTATTTAACGCGACCTGTTTGACTTCTTTGTACTACATTACATTTACTTGCTCTTTTATTTGACTCATGTATCTTATCCGTGGCCTACTCTTTTCTCGCTTTCTTTCTATATAATTTCTTCTGTAGTATGTTATTGAGCAATAAATGGTTTAAATGTTTTTAAAACTCCAATAGCCAACCTAGATTGTACCACAGCCTGGACACTCGACTCATTCTCTATACATAAGCCGCGTTCTAACTACCTATTACACAGACACTACACAAATGTTGTTTTTGTACAGGCGTAAATGTGTGCGTGTGTGTAAGTCTAAGGTTGTCATCGTATGAATAATTGTTGTACTTACCTACCTAACAATCTTTTGATGTGTAGGTTATGCGCACCTTACCTACCTTCAGAAATATTTACATTACAATCCTACTCCATGTACGACGTAGGAATATGCAACAAACAACCGAGTAGGTAACATTACTTCACATTTCACTCACATTACTTATACAATAATAGATATCTACACTTTACAAAAACTATAATTCCAAGTTCACATTTTATACAAGTAATGATAATAATTACAATCACTATAATAATTTATGTTCTTCTCGTATAATAAACAATCATGAAGTGTGCCGTGTGTCAACCGTGGCGAAGGTCGGTATGTGTATTGCTTTTCTCTATGGTAGGTATAGGTTACAAAGACACTAAACTTGTTGCGCTTGAAACGAATTCGATAACCACGGATATTTTTTGCAAACGAAAATGTTCTATAATAATTTTATTTGAGTAGCAGTTTGCATAAAATACAAAGATAAAGTAGGTATTATGTTTGTATTTTTTTCAATACCTACTGTAAATTACCGGTTTTTATAAGTTACCTACTGTATAACTGAAGAACGACAAATAGGTAGGTACTAAGTGTAGGTTACCAAGAATGACTTACCTCGTTTTATCCTGATATTCCCTAAATCTACAAAAACTCCTATCCTTTTGTCATTTAGTTGATAAGCAACCTATAAAAATGGGGTACTCTTGTGCTGTTTACGCACAAGAGTACCCCATAATCAACTTTTAAAATACTCGTCACGCTTCGTCGTCACGTGAAGCGGTTTTATACGTTACCCGCAGTTTTAATTTATTTTTTCCGTAAATTACTTAGACTTTATAAAAAAACAAACTAGTGAAAATAAATAGCTTTAGGCATGGCTAATAAGTGCAGCACGTGCGGTCGCTTTGTTAAGTTAACAGAAAAGACGAATGTTAAGTGCACCAGCTGTGCCGGTGTGTACCACAGAGCATGCGTTACTATCCCTCAGGAGGGACGAGTCGCATCGGTGTGGGTTTGTCCGGGATGTAAGGCCTCGAAGAAGGACAGCCCCGCTAGGGGTGCACCAGTTGAAGTGACTCTTGCAGAGGACGTCATTTCTGGAGATTCTCGTAAGTCGTCAGATGAGTTGCTTCGGGAAATGCTTCAAGAGATGAAGTTTTTTCGAGGGGACTTCAACTCTATGCGAGAGGAAGTAGGCAGTCTGAGTGCCATCGTGGCAGGATTCGAAAGCCGAATAGGGGCATTAGAAAATCGTCTTCTCACGCTGGAAGACAAGGTCGCCGAGTTGCAGGCTCGTCCTACAGCAAACGAGCTCCTCAACACATTAGAACGACTGAAAAAAGAGCTCAACGACCGCAACCAGGACTCGCTACATGCCGACGTAGAAATCTCAGGTCTCCCCGAGGTGTCAGGGGAGAACTTGATGCACCTGGTGGGCGTCATGGCCGAGAAGCTCGGTGTGCCCTGCGAGCAGCGCGACTTGGTGTACGTGGAGCGAGCGGGCCCGCTGCGGCGCGAGCCTGTCGGCGAGGGCGCTGCGCCCGCCGCCCGCCGCCCGCACACAGTGCTGGTGCACCTGGCGCGGAGACAGCTGCGCGACGCGCTGCTGCAAGCTGCGCGCGTGCGCAGAAGCTCACCACCGATGGTCTCGGGGTTGGGTCCAACCTTGTGGCGCGCCTCTATATCAACGAGCGGCTCACTCGTCACAACAAGGCCTTATTTAACAAGGTTCGCGAAGAGAGCAAGCGCCGCGGGTGGGGGTTTGCTTGGACCCGAAGCGGACGAATCTTTGTCCGCCGCGAAACGGGTACAGCTTCCTTCAGGGTGCGCTCGGAGTCAGATTTACAGAAGATCTTTGGTGGCGGAGTTACTGTAGTAGGTGCTGTAACACAATAATAAAAAAATGTTTATCTTTATTACTTAATAATATCCTTATTGATAAACAAATAAGGTATAACATTTGTTGTAACCCTAATGATTTTAAAAATAACTTAAACTTATGTTATTACCCTTATTTATATTCAATTAATAAGACCTTCATTTGTGGTATTAATTGGCAGAACTTGCACAGCCATATTTGAGGTGACTTTTGTGTCATTAAACATGTTCCTGGACTTTCTTATCCTTTTAGAACACATCCTAATTATATTTTCCCCGTTAATTCAGTTTTTACCTTGATTTTACAAACATCATTAAATGAAATAAGACCTACAAATTTAAACAATTGTACAAAAATTCAACTTACCATTATTTTCAGGTTTTGTGTCTTTCATGCTAAAATAGCCTGTTATTTTTCAGAATATTATCACAACTGTGATCAAAAATGTTGTCTTTTGATAAAGTTACCTGTAAAAACGGTAAAAATAATTAAATATTTATGATGGCTACCAAACAACTAAAAGTTGGGTTATTTAATGCAGGATCACTGGGCACAAAGCATGATGAGTTCATTGTAGCCATGGAAAGAGTGAATGCTCATATCATGGCTATAAATGAGACATGGATCAAGGATGGGCAAGAGGAACACGCTCCCTCTATCAGTGGCTATCGCTTCAGACATATATCTCGCCCTATGTCGGTCAAAAAAGGCCATGGTGGTGGTATAGGATTCTATATTAAATGTGGGGTGAATGTGCGAGTCTGCCCTCACCCTCCTACACCCATGGTAGAGCAAATGTGGCTTAAATTAAAAGTTAATTCACAAAATGTTATTATTGGTACTGCATACCGTCCCCCGTGGCTCAATGTTAATGTCTTTCTGGATGGGTTAACACAAACTATTGCTAGTTTTGCTGAATGTGACCATTTAGTTATCTTAGGAGACTTTAACATCAACTTACTTGACCATTCAGATTCCAAGAGTAAACTGTTACTGTCCTTTTTTGATAACTTTAACTTAAATCAGTTAATAACAGAGCCCACCCACTTCACAGACCATAGTCAAACTCTTATTGATCTGGTGTGCACCGATGCTAAGCCACGGTCAGTACAGGTGTTGCATATCGCTGACCTTGGACAACATGCAATGATATCTGTGGAATTTAATATTAAATTTGAAAAGCCTACACCTCAGTACATTGTTTACAGGCCACTAAAATCTATATTAACTGAATTATTTTATGAGAATTTAAATCAACTTAATAGTCAATATTTACGTGGTGTTATTTTATTCACTGATTACTTATTTACTACTTTATTATTTAATAAAGTAACTTGTTATTGTAACTGCAATGGAGGAAAATAATTTGTAAAAATGTAATATGCACACGTCACCTTGTATTACATCATGTGAAGCTGTAATTCCATTAACCTTATGTTTGTTGGACAAAGTTATATAAGTGTAGTTGTTAATCTTTTCTTTTTATATTATGAGCCAAGTGCGTGTTGGATTCGTCTTCCGAGGGTTTTGTACTAGAACAAAACGTACCATTATATTAATTTGGGAACCGGCTAGGACCCGCGTTGTATTTACCGGAAATATTATGACCAGTTTCAGACTGTTTTGAAGTCCTTCGTCAGGGAGTCACGATTGCGCGAAGCGACGAGTACGGGCCTCAGCGGGAGTTACGCGCTGAAGCCCGTGCTCGTCGCTCCGGTATAAATAACGCGGGTCCTAGCCGGTGCCTAATAAGTTAATATGGATAAAACTCGCGATAGTTACCATTATATTGATTTGAAGAATTTCGAGATTCTTATCTTGATTCGCAGGTTATTATTATTTGTTGTTTACAATAGATATTGGTCTACAATCGCACCAAGTCTGACTCTTGTATGATACAGCAAAAACAAAAACCGTCAAAAATACGTTATTTGTTTCATCCTATTTTTACTTTTTGATATATCGTTTGTTAGAAATTCCGACGTACTAACACATTTATTATGAAAATTTCAACCGGGTACCTATTACGTTTCTACAGATTTACAGCCCTTTTGGAC
This sequence comes from Plagodis pulveraria, assembly GCA_963890685.1. Lineage (NCBI taxonomy): Eukaryota > Metazoa > Arthropoda > Insecta > Lepidoptera > Geometridae > Plagodis > Plagodis pulveraria. Next base: position 32,247,950 of record OY982955.1, on the reverse strand, counting down.
AAAACCAGAGCTACCTTGCAGACAGTAAAAGAAAACTAGAAAAAATAGTAACTAAACACTAGGCTGAACCAAACACAACGAATATATATATTAAAATCAGTCAAAATATAATGGCGAACCAGAAGCATAGATAATAGGATCAAGAATATGGACACAAGATTTCAAAGAAATTTAATACTTGGTGTTTAAAATATGATGAAACTACGTTTGTATGGAAAGAGACTTAGACTTACCTTAAAGGTAATACGGATGGATATGACATGAACGGTTTCTTAACAATAAGGTCCAGTTTTCGAGATTGTACGAGACCCTGAAAAACAGCTTCATAGGTTATTGAACAACCACGTTTCAGCACATACAAACATGTTCTTAAACATGAATCTCCATCCCAATACGATGGTTAAAGTACGGTAGGAAAGATTTGAGTTATGAGGTCATGTCATGTTAGCTCAATTGGTTAGAGCATACCCCGGCTCAAGGGGTGGATGGACGCGGGATCGAATCCCGCACATGACTAAAATTTTTCCTATTGTATATTTGTGATTTTGCAATGTAATCCGTTATTGCAAACCTAACAATATTAAAATGTTCTTAAACGCTGAATACTTCCGGCATTGTTTGCGTGGGCTCAAGGGAACTCTGCATAGTGGTGGTGGATATGCAAATTCCCGTCAAGCTACCACGCGCCTAACGGTGTGTTCCAGCAGCTATCCTAGAAAGCCAATAACCCCAGGTTAGCCTGAACAACACTTTGACCACAATTGTCACATAAAGAGACATATTGGTCAAAAGCTATCCTAGCTATAAAAAAACAAGTAACTAAATATTTTTTGGCGGTGCAATGTACCAGAAGATATAAATAAAATTCCAAACTAATGAGAGCGTTTGGTCGATGCGATACATGATCCACCTATGTGGCTCAACAAATAAGAATTGCGATCACTGGTAGTGGACTGGAGCTTTTGACTCTGCAATGGCTCGTAGATTGTCTAAATGTTGTCGTTTTACCAGCTGTAGTCTTGTATATAGTTTGTTTATAATAATATTATAATGAGGAAAGATTGGTATTTTATGATTTTTGTATTTTGAAGCAGTGATGGCTCAGTGGCATTGGCTATGGACTGCCGCGCAGCAGGTCCATGGTTCGAATCCCGCCCAGAGCTTGAGCTTCACCGCATGGTGGAAGGGCATTTTGCGAATGCCCGCCTGGCTAGCGACCACCCTCAAGTAGAAAGTCTGTCGCCAAGCACCGAAAGGTGTGTTCCGGCAGTAGTCCTTGAGAGCCAGTGAAATTATAGGCACAATGAGACTTAACAACTATGTCTAAATGTGACGGGCGCAGTGCAATTCGTGAGTTGCCATGAATTGCAACTGTTATAGGCAGAGGTTAGTCCACTTAACATCAGGTGGGCCTCGAGCTCTTTTATCATGCGAACAGCGAAGCAGTGGAACTCTCTCCCATCGTCAGTTTTGAAGCGCTCGTAGCGAAGTTTACTTAGCTGTTCTCAACCGATCAGCAAAGTTAAGCAACGTCGCGCGCGGTCAGGAGTTGGATGGGTGACCGCTAGTGACATTACTACTGAGCGTTTCCGTGCTTCGGAGGGCACGTTAAGCCGTCGGTCCCGGTTGTCGTCTTAGGATGGCAGTCGTTATAGCATGGTGGTAGGGCATTTTGCGAATGCCCGCCTGGCTAGCTACCACCCTCAAGTAGAAAGTCTGTCGCCAAGCACCTAACGGTGTGTTCCGGCAGCTGTCCTTGAGAGCCAGTACTTCTAGGTTAGCCTGAACAACATCTTCGACCACATCATCACTTACCATCAGGTGAGATAGTGGTCAAAGGCTAACCTATCAGGCATAAAAAAAAAAAAAAAGTCTTTCCAGGTGCGTATAATCCTGGTGTTTTCAAAAAAAAGAGTAAATAGGTTTCTTCTGGGCAAGCGTGATTCATCTCCGACTTCGTCGTCGCTTACCATAAGGGGAGATGGAGTCAAACGCAAACCCATCTAATGTAAAAAAAAAGCTTGTTCCATCATAATAACATAAAAAAAATAAAAAAATAAAAATAGTAACGTTACTAGCGGTCACCCATCCAACTCATGGCCGCGGGCGACGTTGCTTAACTTTGCTGATCGGTTGAGAACAGCTAGTAAACTTCGCTACGAGCGCTTCAAACTACGATAACTCAATTGGAAGAGCATGTCCCGGCTACAGGGGCGGATGGTCGCGGGTTCGAATCCCGCTCGTAATTTAAATCTTCCGTTTGGTTGTAATTTTGTAATCCTGAAACAATTTAACTTTGCTGATCGGTTGAGAAAAGCTAAGTAAACTTCGCTACGAGCGCTCCGAAGTACTGTACTACTATAGATAATGTTATGCAAGAAAGTTTATTATTGCTTCATTCGTCACGAATAGTGACGTAAATATGTCTTTAGGTTGGATTTCTTACCTCTATTTCCGTCATTGTGGTATATAATGACGACTTAACAATGTTGGATAGGGTTTTACATCTCGCTATGTCAGCGATCTTTCGACAAATATGACGTCAGGGTATTAGTAACCTCCACTTTATTTTGTTTACTATAGTTTCCCTATATAAGACCGCAATTGACAGCATGATGTCATTAAGTGATCCATCCCTAAGGAGAGCAAGTGCTCTACATAACATTTAACGAGAAATATTTACTATGTATATTATATATTGATTTTATTCAATTTAAATTATACTGCATAAAATATAATCGTACCAAAATGTATGTAAAGATTTGTTTGTTTGCGTGTTTCGTCGGGTGTGTCTATGACTTGGAGAGGGGTGATTTGCAGAAATATGGACCTTTTAATGCAGCATTGAATTCGCCAATGGTTGTGTCGTGTAAGTACATACATATTTTAAACACAATATTATAAAGTTATTACCTGACATCAAAATTATAATAACATTCTTCTTCCCGCGATAAAAACAAACTTTCGTCGTCTAGATCCAAATAAAGTGTACATACGAGGTGTTTGTTACATAAAGGCCTCCGCCATTAGGTTTTTGGTATATGTTCGCTTCGTCAGCTCCTATGACTGTCATAGGCGTATTTGAGGGGAGGTGTAATTTTATCCCGACAACCCATGATATTTTTAAATGATCTAAATTATATATAGCTCTTGTTTTACTTGTACTTGACTGTTTTCTTAAAATATTTCCATCTCTGTTGATACTAAGATGGGATGAAAACCTCATATTAAATTTAATCTATTTTTGACAGGTGCTCAAGACCGAAGTTTGAATTTGGATGTCAGCGAAATCAAGATATACTTTTTCGATTATGCCAAGAACTTCAACAAATCTTTTCCCATAAACGAAGCTGCCGATGAAATTTTGAAAATCGAAGGCTTGGACAAAACCAGGCAATTCATTATGTTCGTTGGCGGTTTCACGTCGCACATCAATCATCCCGTTGAACAGCAAATACGGGAAGCTTACCAGAAGCACCCTAACAGCTACTTGATCATTCCCGATCACTCTGCTTATACCAACAACGATAAGTACGGAGACATTAAAAGCTATGAACGAGCAGTCAATCACGTTCACTACATCGGTAAAGCCCTAGGACAGATGTTAGCTGATATAAAAGTTGCAGGAGTTAGCCCCAAAAACATTCATAGCGTCGGTCACAGTCTCGGTGGACAAATTTTGGGACACGTCGGCTCATCTTTTATTGCTGAGACAGGTGAAAAGATGTCTAGAATTACAGCGTTAGACCCCGCTGGACCATGTTTCGCTAACAGCGAAGTTGAAAACCAGGTCAGATCAGGAGTAGCTGATTACGTCGAGATATATCATTGCAATGCTGGAGCTCTAGGAACTTCAAGCATGCTTGGTGATGTTGACTTTATCGTTAACAAGAACGGTGAAACACAGCCAAATTGTGGAACGCCAATGGTGCCTATACTATTTGGGTCATCGAAGGCTGCATCCTGCGCCCACAGGGTTTGTGTTGATCTCTGGACTGCTTCTGTGAAGAACCCTGAGTTGTTCGTTGCTTATAGCTGTGAATCGTATAAGAGTTTCAAAGAAGGCAAATGTTTGACAAATGAAAATACTTTTGCTGGCTTAGGTAATCCTGGTAAAGCCAAAGGTGTATATTACTTTTCAACTGTTAAATATGAATTAAAAAACCTGATGTAACCAACAATACTTGATAAACACATAGTTTCTACTTGTACCAAAAACAGTTTTATATAAATATAATAACTTCATCACGACCCAAAGTTGATTTTACTTGAAATAATAATAAATGTAGTTTAATATTTATTGTATAAATAATAATATATGTCGTATATTCTTTCATTATTCTTTCACCCGCAAAAGAAACACTTTATTGTTGTATTGTTGTATTGTTGAATGTCACATTAACGTAACACTAAAGCGGTTTTAATTAATTGCTTTTAGCCTAGCTTTTAATTAATTGCTTTTAGGCCAGTATCTTACCTGATGGTAAAGTAAAGACGCGGTCTACGATGTTATTTAGGCTAATCGAGAATTATAACATTATTATTAGAGCGAAATTAAAACGAAAGGAAAGATTATACACGGAAAGGAACTACGAACTTCTCCTTAAGATAAGAACGAAACGATATATTTGAGCGATGACTACGATAACTCAATTCGAAACAAAGAGCATGTCCCGGCTATAGGGACGGATGGTCGCGGGTTCGAATCCCGCTCGTAATTTAAATCTTTCGTTTGGTTGTAATTTTGTAATCCAGAAACACAGCACAGCTACCGGAATACACCATTAGTTGCTTTGCGACAGATTGTCTACTTAATAGGTACCTAGCGGGCAAAACGCGGTCACACCATGCTATTGTGCCATCTTAAGATAATAACCAAAACATTAGAAGATAGCTGAATTTGTACCCTGGCATGGGTATCACTATCTCGAACTCATTGAGTAAGGTAAAATATTTTTTTAAATAAATATATTAAGAAATGGAGCTGTCATAGTTGTATATTTTAGACCATATTTATGTTACGCGATTTCAAAATGAATTCTAGTTAAATATTATGGAATTGCAGATTTGTAGGTAGTTACCTATTATATTTTTTCAACAAATATAATGCTGAGTAATAAAGCTTTCAAGTCGTGATCATTACAAAAAACAAACTATTTTTAAACTACTGCCCAAAATAAGGAGTTATTACAAAATTACAAATATACGAGAGGAAATAATTAAGTCATGTGCGGGATAAATTTTTTCTCTCGTATATTTGTAGTTTTGTAATGTAATCCGCATAGCATGCGTTATTGCAAACATAATAATATGAAGGAAAATAATGTTTTCAGGATCCATGTATGTATATATGTTCGTGAATTTCTTAATTCCACCATAACCACCTTCTAAACGGCTTAACCGATTTTGCTGTAAGAGATATCGTTAGATTCTTCTTGATAACGCAAGTGACACTAGATACATAAAAAATAGACAAAACAAACTGGCAGATTTTAGACGCATATTATTTTTTATGCCATCCTTCGAAAAAGGACAGCTTCATTGATAAGAAGGGTGGATGGCAGTGTCAACAACATCATGAAAATCATGCTGAAAATTTTAATTCACCTATTAGCAGGCATTCTGTTCAGGTGTTCACTAAATAAGTTTAATACGAACCGGTCAGCGCTTGAAATAGAATGTCTTCTATTATATACCTATTTGTGTTTTTTCTATTTATTATAACTAACATTACAATATAGTTTATTATATGTATACTAACGTGTTGGGCCATTGTAGCCTGAATAAAGAAATTTATTATTAATATTATTATTATTCACTTTATTTATTATACAACATAATTTTAAATTTTTTACAACATTATTACAAAAATAAATATTATAAAAAACTTAAAACTAGGGTGCCGCTGGTCGCGGGGCAGAGCCCAAGCGACCAGTGGTTAGGGCTGCAGAGAGAGGAACCTCCGGACAATGCGTGTTGTGTCCAGTATCACTGCCTTCTGCATCAGACCCTTGATCCAACCATCTAGCGAGAGCCTCTTAAGGTGTTGGTCGAGGCTCTTCGCTATAAGGCCGTTCGCCGAAACGACTATCGGGACAATGATCGTCGAGTCAACATCCCACATGGCGGTTACCTCGTGAGCCAAATCAAGGTACTTGCTGACTTTATCCTTTTCGGCCTTAACGAGATTCTCGTCATGTGGGATGGTGATATCTACGAGCACTGCCCGGCGCTGGGATCGGTCGACCACCACGATATCAGGTTTATTGCAAACAATAGTCCTATTATTATTATTATTATTATTATTATTATTGTGAGGTAAAAAAAAACTATTTCCTCCTATAACCCATCGAGTGTATCAAATTGAAGAAACGATTTCATCAATATATATATAACTTATATATTAACTTTTAATTTCATTGAAACAATAAAAAGTTTAATGAAAATAAATAATGTGCAGTCGGGTTTTTTACTTTTTTAATTATTTTATACTTGTTTACGGACTGCGCGTTTATTTTTATTGCTCTTAGATAAACCTTTGACCACAATCTCACCTGATTAGACTCAGACTAACACCTTCGACCACATCATCGGTAAGTGATGATGTGTTTGAAAGTGTTAACAGGCTTAACCTAGAATTACTGGCTCTCAAGGACATGGTGGGATTCGAACCATGGACCTGCTGGGTGACCATAACCAATGCCACTGAGCCATCACTGCTTCAATCCTTTCTTTCCTCCTCAAATCGTTTTGCTACGGAACCCTGCTAAAATAAACAACCTTGGTAAAACGTATCACAGCACTAAGTAGATTGTAAATTTGTCACATGGTATCGTCCACTTTGTTTTAAAGTCACGGTATCTCCATTATTGCGAGCATTACACCCATTACATTGACTCATGCGCAGATAAGGTCTTATCAGCGATTGGTGGATATTTTAAGACATACGGTAACAATCAGCTAGATGGAGTTAGCAGACACGTGGGTAGGTAGTTCCGGCTCTTCCAGCATTCAGTGTAAAATCTGCGGTGCCGTGTGTCTTTCAAAATATCTAAAGAAAACAATCAGTTTCATATATGAATTTGTGGTTTAGTTATCATTAAATGTGGTTTAAATATTGACAACGTAAGGTTAGAAAATACGCCTCGATTTTTGGAAGTCGCAGTGATTCAAGTCTTTTAAATCAAACACTATTTAATATACTTACTCTAATTCGAAATAACATTACTTATACATACAACGAAAATAATACATACACAAAGAAAACGGATGGGTAAAACAGGCAATCGCTAGAGATAACGGAAATGTTTATAAAAAAGATAAAATCGTAATAAATATAATTAACTACATAAACATACGATACCAACGATAATATATAGTAAACAAATTTATGTTTAAGTAATTTAATAATACTGTTAAATTATCATCACAATCATCAGCTACTGTGGAACATAGACCTCGCCCATTGAACGTTTAAGTACTAGCCGTTTGCATGTTATTTTCATATGTCGTCGGTCCACCTAATGGACCTCTCCCACCTTAAATTTATCTAGTGTAGTGTCGTAACCACTTTCGTACCTAATGCCACTAAAATATACTTATAGTACTTAAGGCTTGGGATCACGCCAATAACGTTGAACGTCGCCTAGTAATAAATGAGTGGCACTAACAGCTCGTCCCTCGCACCGCGCAAGGGCCCCGCAGTTGCTTGGCAGTAAATGTCATAAGGGCCAAAACTATATACCTAATTTAATTTAGAGAGTACTGTTCCAGTAAACCCTTTTTTGTCTTGGCGAAACTATAGCACTACATTTGATATATTTTTCAATGTAAGTAGCAAGTCAATAAGTCAAAATGGTTCAGAGTGAGGCAATGTGTCAAAATTAACATATTTTTTTTGATGTTTTTATTCATCGAACAAAGTTTAACAAATCAAAAAATTGTCATGGCGCTTTTGTACAAAATGAAATGAAAAATATACTTCTGCATTGGCTATGGACTGCCGCGCAGCAGGTCCATGGTTCGAATCCCGCCCAGAGCTTGAGCTTCACCGCATGGTGGTAGGGCATTTTGCGAATGCCCGCCTGGCTAGCGACCACCCTCAAGTAGAAAATCTGTCGCCAAGCACCTAACGGTGTGTTCCGGCAGCAGTCCTTGAGAGCCAGCGAAATAACAGGCAAAATGAGACTTAACAGCTATGTCTCAAGGTGATGGGCGCAGTGCAGTTCGTCACTTGATGAAATGCATCTGTTATAGGCAGAGGATACCGCTTAACATCAGGTGGGCCTCGCGCTTGTTCCATCACAATAACATAAAAAAATAAATAAAAAAAAATATGAATCCTAGCTGTAATATTTGAAAAGAAGTAGGAGCTCAAATATCCTGTAAATGTTGTTATTTTTGAGACAGCAGCCTTAATGTATACGCAAAGCTATATAGTTCTATTGACATAACAGACTTATTACTCGAATGCTGGAAATTGTATCGTGTAGGAAATGGATTACATATGGTATGCAAAACATTATAAATATACGTATTTAACGGGTATACGATAAATAAAATTAAAGACGGTTACATCAAATAAATATAATTATGTTGTTTTCTCACATTTAAATTTATTTACCAGTTTAGACCACATCATCACTTACAGAGATTTACTAAGAAAAGTCTATATTCACTAAAAATATTCGGTTGATTTGGAAATTGCTATTTTATGGTTTGTATTTTCAAGTAACGTAGTTTGTTTGAAAATATAACACCAGTTTTACATATTTCCGATTACACAATTATAACATTTATTGTTCTTTTTTAAGTAATTATCACTGAATACTGTGAGATTTGGAACTAGCTAGATACCTGGGTATTACAGTTCAAAAGATTCAACCATTTTTTTTTGAGGAAAATTCATTTACGCCTACTCACCCGCAGGGGAGCAGGTGGTTATGCGGGGCTCTGTGTCAATAAAGACCCCACTACCGACTAAAAATCCCATGGAGTTCCATCGCCATTGATGGGTTCCACCGACTGGTGCCGGGGCCGCGAGGTTGCTTACGATGATTTCAATCTAAGCTGCATTCACTCAACAATCTTGACTTATTTTCATAACTAAATCGGATATTTATTGATTAGCACAGGTTATTCACGTGATATTATTTAACACTTACGTGTTGTCGATGTAAGGATCGACAATTGTTTCTGCTTCATAAGGAAGCCATCTTCAGGATCTGGAGTGCGGTTCGGTTGCTGTCGCGGCCCATTTCACACTGATAAAAATAAGTCAATAAATAAAAATCAATAAATAAAAATGTGTGTGAGTTTTAATAATATTATAAATCGGTTATAGTATACTTTTATTTGGTCAAACACATGCAATAAATAAAAAAAAAAAACTTTTCTTTATTTAAACACAACGGTCATCTGGTATCTGTCACGACAATAACATCATAACTGTTAGTAGTATTACCTTCCTTATTTACTAATACAATGTTAAACAATAACAACAATTGCATGCATTTGGCCCTAGGGGTTTCCCTGTAAAGCACGCGTATTCGTTTCCAAACAACAAAGATAGTGTCGTATGTAAGTGGACCCATAAATAAATAGGGAACAATTCTAGTATTATAATGTGAAGCATGAGCGAGCGTAATCGAACGTTAACCTCTATCGTTGAGTTCTCTCATATCAATCACAACGCAGCCACCGTTTGGTCACATCAATAATAAGGCTCGATGTGCCATCAATCTAGATTTGGAATCTATCTACTTTCCCATAAGAAGTAGGTAAAAAAAACATACATTGGGAATCTTCAGATTCTTTACAAACATTTCAACGTATAACTACTTACTTAAATCATAGTAGAATGTGAGGAAGTAGGCCATCTCCGGCCCAATCCGCGATATAATTACCTACCACACTTGTCTGTCTCAGGGTTGTCACTTTTAGCAAAATTTTAATTCAGTGCCTAGAAATTGGCAACGGCCGGGAAGATGTGTTTTTTACTTATGTTGTGTGCGTTCAGGGTAAGTGAGGTCGGTTTTACCTAAACCATGATGAAACCTTTCACGATGATAGAAAGAGCGACAGAAGATACCTATGTGGTTGAGGGCCAGAGACGGGCGACGCGGGGCGGTGATGTGTACGAGTACCTACGGTAGTTTACGTGAGTTTACTGATAGTACTGTCAACCAATTCACTAGTTTAAAGCCCGGCCCTTGCCAAAGATGACACATTTCTGTATAGCTAATTTAGCGATTCAATAAAGTTCAACAATAGTTTTCCTAACAAATACAGAAATGTATTCAAGATTCAGAACAGTACTATTTATAAAAAAAGCGCCGTTTCGGACACGCCCATATGTAAGGTTTCGTAGTTCATGTGTAGTTATTGCGTTAGTTTTTTATTTTTTGTAAGTTTTGTTTGTTTTCGCTTACAAAAAAATAACTTTGCTTCTGTAATTTGATGCTAAATACTTTTATAATTCGAAAACTATAACTTACATTTTTAAAAGTTGTACTATGGGAGTTATTGGTGGAACTAAAATTATGTCAAAAATGGGGCTTTGATAGCAATATCTCGAGACAGACACATTCAATTAACTTTGTTTTAATCTTACTACTTACTACTACCTACCTACCTACAATACTGAGAAATCGGCATGACTAAATGTAAACAAAGCAATAGCGGCATATCAATTGACAGATCAAATATACCTAGGTAATACATTGCCTACTTCGTCTGCCTGATAGAAAACTACCAAATAAAATCTATAGGTATCTCACTCATCATCAATTAAAAATTATAGGTATGCTAGAATAACTTGCTTAACTTTCCTGTTCAGTAGGTAATCTGAACAGAGACAACTCTGAAATAGATGAACTGTTTAAACAGCCAAACACAGCAATAAGTTCTCCTGCGATTATCATACATTTTTAATTTATTTAGAGGTGCCGAAAAGCCGTGACGCTCAAACTGTGTGCGATGTTAGCCCCGACTGGCGCACGGTCGAAACGGGTCGAGATTTTGTTAGAGTGTGCGTGCGGGACGCGTAGATATTATGGCGCACACATACAAGACGCGCGCGGTGCGTTTGTATGAAGATAACTTACTTCCCACTCTTTCTATTATGCTTAAATGAAAATAAATTTAAGAAACAATTTAAAATTGATACCACACAATCGAGTAATACTTAATTTCTAAATATAAGTTGAAGCACTATCGCATAATAAGCGAACATTATTTAGAAAAGAACTAGTTAACAATTCATATAACACACAATTGTGTGTTCTATATATTTGTAAAGGTATACTAACTTTGCCTGTGGCATCAAAACTTCTCGAGGAAATCGTTTATGAAATGAGGTTTCGATAAATAACGGAACAAAGTTCGGCTCTGCGTCGAAACTGTGGTGACTTTTTTTTTAATTATGTCATTCGATAAATAAACTTAATAGGTATATTTAATCAGTATATACAATTATGAAATTCAATATAGCAGGTACCTAAGTATTCTATTTGTTACCACCAAAGCCTGACTCCTGCAGGAAACTAGTTGCAGTGGAAGAAAACCACTGAACAAGCTGCAAATGGAACGTAACTTGGTCCGCATTTCGCGGAGCTAACACTGTTCTTATAAACTAGAATTTTAGGTACACACATACAGGAGCCCTGTTTACGCTGTAAAGATTTATTACATCAATTCACTACCTATCTAATAATACTGGCCAGGATGATATAGAACATTTGTGCACGTACCGACCCACCAGCGTCAGCAAAGAATCGTTCTTTCTTCTGTGGTACTTATTGAGGTTCACTTAAACTAATCGTCCACACAAAATACAATTCACTCGGAGACTTCACTATCCCATCAAAAACGTGGATTACAAATTAAATCAAGGTCCTTGTTATAAGGACGTACAATTACATGAGTAGTTTCAAAAATACTTTACAACAACAACAAAAACTTAGCTATACGTGCACCGCAAAAAAAGAGCATCGACTCCATTTTTCAATTATAGTACCACAAACTTGACTGTGCAATTTTCGGGGGCGCTACTGGTCATGGAAATCAACTACAAACTGTCACAATTTGAAGGTATGTTGTAGTTCTTTTTTCTGCCGCCTGAACAGATAAGTTGGTGGGTCTGTACAAGATTGATTTTCGATGGCAAGATATACACACAATGACAGTTCAAGACAACTTCACATCTGCAAAAGTGACAGCTAGGTGCCATGTTAATTTTCTTTTTCTGCCGCTTGGACTCGGACATATTTACGTACAACGGTACCGATCAGTACAGTTCTACCAACTTATCTGTTCAGGCGGCAGAAAAAAGAACTACAACATTCCTTCAAATTGTGACAATTTATAGTTGATTTCCTTGACCAGCAGCGCCCTCGCGAACTGCAAAGTTAAGTTGGTGGTACTATATTATGTTCTTTAGTAATATCGAAGTTTGGAGGGAGCGATTACAGTATCCGTTACATTGTGTCATGCGCAGCTGATGTGAACTTTAACGAGTATTTTTGTACTGTCTGGCAACTAGTTGCTTATATGGGAACTGTAAATTCCATAAGGGCCGGGGTGTGTGAATACTAAGCGGACAATGAACTGATGTGCGCGGCCAACAACCTACAACTTTTATAGAACTATATCTTTACCTTATTAGGGTTGCATTCATCCAACTGGTTTATACCCGTATAAAAATGCAGGTTGTACCTTCTGCTAATATTTTATACTCAAATAACATATTTGTACCTTAATTTTGGCGGTATAGTTATTTACTCTCGCATAAACTGTTATACTGAGTTTAGGATTTGGTGAAAAGCAAACTTTTTAAACATAGAATAATTTCGATTCGACTTCTTAGGTCAAATCGGGCCTAAACGGTGACATGCAGGAGATTTTAATGATATGAGGGAATGCACCCTGGCGGGTTTGATCCCCTGGGCCAGTTTCTGTTATTCATATTAGGGTACCCGTACGAGTAACCGAAACCAATATTATATACGAAGTCGTGCGTTTGTCCTACCTTTAAGGCTGTACTGTATAATAGGTAGCTGGATGAAATTTTTACGAGATATGTTTTATGACGCATTGCCTTTCAAATAATAGAAAATTATTAACAAAAAAATACTAAGGTTGTCCTTATATAAGAGACGTGGTATATTAAATGTAAATGTTTTTGCTCTATAAACTTATATTGAAGCATCAAACCTGTACCTGTGTGCCGAATTCGTACCTGAACTGAATATAAAAATAATAATACATAACAAATACTAAATGTTGCTATGTACACCTAGATAGATGTCACAACTCATGTCACATACGGTGAGTGATAACTGTGGTCAAAGATATCAGTAGCCTAATCCTAGAATCGGCAATTATTCTCTAGATCAGCTCGAAATCCTTCAGGGCGGCGGTTTTTCTAATAAAGGTTGGTATTGCAGCCAACACACAAAATTTTGCCACCCTTTTTTTACGACGGACCTTAGTTTTGGATTTTCTGATAAAATATTAGGTACTAGCAGTCAAGAGTCTGTAATTGCCGGAGACGGCATCAGTCTCGCTCCCTATTACATAGGAATAAAAAAATTCCGGTGAGACGTTGGCGATACATTGTTTTATGATTTAGTTTCTATGCTTGTCACAATCATTACACATTATAAATTAATCAACATTTCTTTTTCTTCTTGTTTCATTAAATTGCGTTTATTTTACTTTACTTTCATCACCGTTTCAGACATTTTTGCAGTGACTATGGCCACATAATTTGGTGGTATTATAATTAAAATTTTATTTCACTCAACATCATTGTGCTATAATTATTGAGATCATAACGAAGTCTAACAATTTCAAATAATTATTATGATATTGGGTAAGTCCTCAGTAAAATAAGACTCATGGCGTCTATCACATTCGCTTGACTATTTACCTTTTTTAAATAGAGTATTCTACGACAGCATTAGTTTTTTTTTTGTGATTTACTAATAAAACCTTATAAATATGAACAAAAAATAATTAAGCACACCTTTTCAGTAGCAATGAAATATTATGACACGATCATAAAAAAGAAATTACCAAAACAGCAGAATTGACCCATGCCTTACCCGTTTTCTTACATACCTACTTACACTTGTCTTGTATAAAAACAGCAACGTGATTCACCATCTCATTAGATAACTCGAACTCCTTTCATACGTACACATTTAAAAAGTTTAAAACAACTGGCCGAAAACAAAAAAAAAACAATTACTCTCAAAAAAGTTCCTTCACACTAAGATTTCTAGTTCAAGATCCAATTTAAGATTCTGTAAAAGTGAAAGTGTTATACTGATTTAGTTTTCGAGGCTTCGTGGCATCGCATTGCTTAGTAACGTCGAGACATTGTTTGATTATGAGCCAGTTTTCAGAGAGTAAAACTATTTTGATGTAAATTTAGTATTCAGTGTAAACATGATTGTAAAAATTTATCTGTGTCTGTCTTTGTTAAGTTCCGTTTATTCTTGGGGAAGAGGTGATTTGGAAAAGTTTGGACCTTTTAGAGCGGTGTTAAACTCAAAGTATATCAAATGTAAGTATTATGTATTCTTTTAATTCCTGTTAATAGGTTAGCATTTGATAGACATTTTAGAGCATATTCCCTCCTCAAAGGCCGGCAACGCATCTTCGAGACCTCTGGTGTTGCGGATGTTCGTGGGCGACGGTGATCACATACCACCAGGTGACCCGCCTGCTCGTTTGCTCTACTATCCCATAAAAATAACAAAAAAAGAAAGGTAATAATGGCTACAAAGAATGGAAACTGACTCTTAAGGTTAACTGTCGGAACACCCCGTTTAGAGCTTGGCGACAGATTTTCTACTTTACAAGGGTAGCTTTTACATTGCATAGTGGTAGGGCATTCGCAAATTGGGGTTCCACTTTGCAAAGACTCGAGTTTTTAGTTCTCCCAAAGGCCTCCAACATAGCATGATAATTACAAACCTTTCCACGCACAAATGTACACCCCTTCATATTTTTAGGAAGGAGTAGTTGCAACGCAACGAAATAGTAGTTGCAACGCAACTACTCCTTCCTACTCAAACAATCACATAATTTTGTTATACTATGTGTACTATTACCTTTTATTTACACCCACACTAAGATATAGTGTACATACGATGCCCACCCGTACAAATAAATGATCATCAATAAATTTACCGCGACGCGCCTTCGTGAGTGAACACGTGTACTTCGAAAACAATAACCGGGACCGTCACGGCTTCACCTTGCCCTCCGAAGCAAGAAAGCGCTCTATGTAAATGCCACTAGCGTCAACATCACAATCACACTAGGCAAGCCCTGCTACGAGAGCTTCTTTATAAAAAAATTACAGGCTAATGAGACCTAACAACTGGACGTCTCAGTGTGACGGGCACAGTGCAATTCGTCGTTGACGAAATGCGTCTGTTATAGGCAGAGGTTAGTCCACTTAACACCAGGTGGGCCTCGGGCTTGTTCCGTCACAATAACATAAAAAAAAAAAAAAAAAAAAAAAAACCCCGGTATTGTACCCTCCATGTATTATTCTCTCCCTCCTGTATTATTTCTTGTTATGATTGTATTCTGTATTGTGCGCTATGAATAAATAAAATAAATTAAACTGTATGTCTTAGGGTGGCAGTGCAGTTCGTCACTTTTGACGAAATTCATCTGTAATAGCCAGAGGTTACCACTTAACATTAGGTGAGCCTCGTTCATGATCAGTCACAATTCTTTTAAAAAAATATTCTAAGGGATTAAATATAATGACCACCAGAAAATGCTTTGATACCCTTAGTTATTTAACCTAAAATTGTAATCGAATACCAGATGTAGTAAATTATCAAAAAATTTAGTAAATGATCACTAAAGTTATATTTTGTGTGAC
This sequence comes from Plagodis pulveraria, assembly GCA_963890685.1. Classification (NCBI taxonomy): domain Eukaryota; kingdom Metazoa; phylum Arthropoda; class Insecta; order Lepidoptera; family Geometridae; genus Plagodis; species Plagodis pulveraria. Next base: position 32,232,043 of record OY982955.1, on the reverse strand, counting down.
GACGAGCGAAACGAAGAGGAGCGTTAGGTTACTTGTGACCACAACGCGAAGACGCAAGGTGATGCGTCAGAAGAATTATTCTTCTTCTCAGTCGTTACGCTCTTGACAGAGCGGTCGTGGTCGTCATGTAGTTGTAGTGGGGGCAGATGTAATGCGCCTCACAATGTCACGCCATCGCCTTCTATTCGCGGTCATTCTGGTGCACTCATGCAAGGGACCGCCCACCGCAGATTTAATTTGGTCAGTCCATCGCATGGGTGACCTCCCGCGCGGTCTAGTGCCCTCTACCTTGCCCTGAACGACAAGACGCTCAATGGACTGGCTACCTCGCCTCAAAACATGCCCAAAGAATGCAAGGATCCGCGATTGCACTATTGCTGAAAGACGCTGCTTAATGCCGAGTTCTTGAAGTATCGAGACGTTTGTGCGAAACTCGGTCCACGATACTCCAAGCATTCTTCTCCAGCACCACATCTCAAGAGCGTCTATTTTCTTTTTTTCGATCTCTCGCAAGGTCCACGTCTCTGCGGCGTAAAGAAATATGGGGAAAATAAGAGTTCGCACTAGTCGGATAAAGGTTTTACATCTTGCTAGAAGAATTATAGCAAGATGTAAAAACTTTGGTTATAATTTTACCTTAAAATGTGGTTTTAATTTTGGTGATCATTTACTATTTTTGGGGAAAATTTACTAGTTTTGGTTTAGGTTAGGTTAGTAGTCATTTTGTTTAAATAGGATAGCGAGAAGTTCAAACTTTGGTTATAGTTTTACATTATTTAATGTAAATTGGTTTTAATTTTCGTGATCGTTTACTATTTTTGTGTCTTTTAAATGTTACTATATCTGGTCTTGAGTTAAACATAAGCCAAATACTAATACAACGCACCAGGAGCTAAGTCGTGGCATTTTCGTAATTTTCTTTGAGACCACCCGTACCATAATATATAGTATTCCACCATAGGTTAGTTCAACAACTCCGTTGTTAATAACCTATAGTCACAATTATAGTTTCTTGAAGATGTTATTCACGATTTCTTATATAACTGTCATCAATCAATGATAAAGTGAAGTATACACTTCTAGTCTGTTTGACTAGTCTTAATAATAGTAAAGTCCCTTGATAAAACATGTTTTTATGCTATCAACAAACCTATTTTGGTCTGTACATCACATGTGGAAGCGCTCGAAACGTAGTTTGTCTAATCGTTCATATCAGATCAACTAACTTAGCATCGTTCGCCGCGGTCATGAATGGGTGACCGCTAGTGGCATTGCTATTAACGCGTTGCCCTGTAGAGGGCACGGAAAGCCGCGCCGGTTCAGGTCTCCGGATGGCAGTCGTAAAAGTATGATTGTTGGCCACTTTTCGAATATCCGAATGGCTAGGTTCCACCCTCAAGTAGAAAAAATGTCGCCAAGCACCTAACGGTGTAATCCAGCATCTGTGCCTAAGAGCCAGTTATTCTAGGTTAGCCTGAACAACATCACCACATCATCACTGGTTGGGACGGTGGTTTAATATTAGCCCATAAAAAAAATTAATATATAGAATATTTACTTTAATTTTGTTGCCATAGAGTATGGTTTAAATAAAACGTATATATTTTTTTTCGTACAGAAACTTTTTGTTTGATAAAATATATTAATTATATTTTTTACTTCTCACTACATATAATGAAAGATGCAAAAAATGCTTTTCAATTCTAAACACCTCCTATTCCACAAGTTCAAGTAGTAGTAAACAAATAATTTTTTTATAAAAATAGTCAAAAACGAGTCTCAGTAATGTCGATAGTCATATCGAAAGTAACAGTCATGTCTAAATCATGTTTTATTCAAATGGTAATGGGGGATACATTACTCAAACAAATTCATATTGGGCGAGAACAGCAAAATATTTTTTGCTTCTCTGATATTTTCCCAAGAGGATGTTATACCTACAGCCATTAGCTTACATTCGTGTATCTTCATAAATACTAACCAGTTAACACTGTCTCAGCCTGATTGTTTACTGCTGAACACAGCCTCCCCCACTCAGAGTGTGTTTTTTCTATAATCCCACGCTTGGCAGGCGATCTCAGTGTAAGACGACAGTTTTCAAAAGGCACTGTCGTTCGAAAGATGTAGGGTAAGGGGGTGGAATTCTAGCCGGGCACACATGGTGCGGTAAATAATATCATATAATTAGCTAATCAATATGATTAGAAGAAATACAAATTTTAGATCAAGCTACAGATACCTATACATTTCTTATTCTTCCACTGAAACTCTCAACCTGTACCTCAAAAATTGACAAAAAAATTAAATCTTCTCTTTCACATTAATATATAATTTTACTTCGCTCCACAAATTCCTAATTTAGATTGATGGGATGCGTGATCAAATGCTGGTATTTATTTGGCTCAACAAATAAGCATTGCAATCCAATGGGGCAATGCTAGGCACGTTGCTAGTTAGTATAGTGAGCTAGAGTATTTGGACCCAAAGTCTAGGCTGTGGGCCATCAATGGACTTTAGGTTGCCTAAATGCTTTCGTTTCAGTAGCTTTAGTGTTTTATGTAGTTTGTAGTTTTCGTGAATATTATGTCAAAATATGTCAATATGTCAAAGCGGCAAACGCTTTCGACGCTACTAATTGAATATTCTTTTTAATATACATTTTTGACATATCCACTCTCATGTTGAATGATAGTTCTTGGCTGTATCTTTACAAATAACTCATGGGCCATAAAAAATCTTAACATGTATTATGTGCTACAAAACAAAGAAAATGTGAATCTATTCACAAACTTTCATCCTGATTTTGCTATTCCTATTGTATTGTTGTTGATTTAGTTCCTGCATCATCCAACGTCTTCTCCCCAACCCTCAATTTTCTATCAAATTTGTTACGTTAGCTGGTGACTTCTCAGTGAACTTCCTTTGCTATGATGAAGGTATAGCTACTGGTTGGGGCTAAATAATAGACAAATTATTTGAGATCAGCTTCCGTTTTTCCTTAGAATGAATACCATCAAAGTATTTAATACGCTCTTTCTAATTTACAGGCAACCACGACAGAATGCTCGATCTGGACGTCAGTCAAATAGACATTTACTTCTACGACTTTACTAAAAACAGAACAGAAACCTATGCTATCAATTACGCAGCTGAAGCTATCCTGTCCAATGAGCATCTTGATAAGAAGAGGAAATTCATCATGTTCGTCGGAGGTTTCAAATCACAAATAAAAAAGAAAACAGAAGAGCAAGTACGGCAAGCATACAAAAACTATCCAAACAGTTACCTAATCATCCCTGATCACTCAGTGTACACTAACAATAATGCTGGAAATAAAATAGGCTATGAAAGAGCAGTCAGACATATATATTACATAGGAAGAGCTCTAGGAAGTATGTTAGCGGGTTTGAAAATGGCAGGTGTAAGCACAAAGAATATACATTGCGTTGGCCACAGCTTAGGAGCTCAGATGATGACTCATATAGGAGAAACATTCTTCAGCAAGACCGGCGTAAAGATTTCAAGGATAACAGCTCTAGATCCAGCCGGACCTTGCTTCTCGAAAAGTCTCATTCAAGAGCAGATCAGATCTGGAGTGGCTGATTACGTTGAAGTGTATCACTGTAATTCTGGAGGGCTAGGGACTTCGAGCATCCTTGGAGATGTAGACTTTATTATCAATAAGAAAGGAGAAACTCAGCCTGATTGCAGCACTCCACTTTTGCCAGGGATATGGGATTCTTCTAAAGCAGCAACGTGCAATCACAGAGCTTGTATTGATGTTTGGACAGCTTCTGTGAAGAATCGCCTGTTGTTCCCAGCTTACAGATGTGACTCTTACAAAAACTTTAAAAGTGAGAAATGTGCAAGGAACGATAAAACGATTGCGGGGGAAGGGAACCCCGGAAAAGCAACTGGAGTTTTCTACGTTTCTACGAAAGCCTATGATTTGAGTAAGATCAAATAGATCGCTAGCTGTAGTAATATTTAAGATCCATTTAAGATTATGCTATCGTAAAAATGTTTTATAGCTGATGAAGATATGTATAGTAGATGTTAGAAGTTTAAGTTTACAATGGCAATATTCTCTAAAAGTACAAAATATTAAAGGCATAATATGTGTGACTAAAAGACTACTCCTTCAGATTAAAGAAAAACATTACAAATTACAATGAAAGGAAATATTATAGTCATGTGCGGGATTTAACGTAGTTGAACTATAGATGTCGCTCCATCCCCATTCGATGGTTAAAAACGAAAGGACAAATTAGGGTCATACATTATGTCATGTTTTTGCATGGTGGAAGGGCATTTTGCGAATGCCCGCCTGGCTAGCGATCACCCTCAAGTAGAAAATCTGTCGCCAAGCACCTAACGGTGTGTTCCGGCAGCTGTCCTTGAGAGCCAGTGAAATTACAGGCACATGAGCCTTAACAACTACGTCTCAAGGCGACGGGCGCAGTGCAGTTCGTGAATTGTGACGAAATTCATCTGTTATAGGCAGAGGTTAGTCCGCTAAACATCAGGTGGGCCTCGAACTTGTACCGTCACAATAACATAAAAAAATATTAATATAAAAAAGGTTGCCTTATCGGTCATAGCATACCCCGTCTCTTGGGGTGGATAGCGCGGGTTTGAATCTCGTACATGACTATAATTTTTCCTCTCATTTCAAATCAAATTTTATGTCTCAAAAACGAAATACAATTATTTAAAATAAAGAAAAAAAACAGTTATAATATTACAAACACTTGCAAATAAAGACTTAACTTAAACTAAGTGAAACCGTGGGCGTTCTTACCGCCTAACGCGATATAGTTGGTTAGTTTCTTTTATTTGCCAGAACTTTGGTTACAATCTTATAAGTTCTTAATAATGAACATATAAAATTAATGAACCGTAATATTAAACTACAACTAGGAACACTAGCTCCCACACTAGGATTCCCTGTGTCGTGGGAGTCTAGTTTCTTCCTGAGGTTCTTATTTTGTGTTATTTATTAGCAACAAGTAACTACTAACTACAGTTAGTTAGTACCCACCCACCTATATTCATCAGCTGTGAATCCACTCGCTTACCTACGGAAATAATGTTACGGAAATAAAGATGATACTTAGTTACATCTAAGTTACTATCCAAAAAAAGAAAAAAAAAAGGGATCGATGTAACACTCACAAACACTGGTGACTTGTTTACGTACAAATACTTAAATTAGCAATATTAATAATTTAATGACAAAACAAGGCCACGATTACAATCAAAGGCACATTTCACAACACAACGACAATAATATACCACAGTGTCATTTGATTACATACTTTGTGCTGTCATCTGCTATGCTCACTATAAAGTACAAAACAAAATACTGATAAAGATAAAGTGGAGGTAGGAACAATGTAGAAAACATCATCGAAATTATTAATCTAGTGTGCTAGAGAACACAGGCTTGTGCATACTTGTGTGCATGTTACATGCGTGTGAGTCTTGCGGTTAAAGGCATTTTGAAACTACCTTTGTGTATGCATGATAGTTATAAGTGTGGCTGTGTGCATACGCATGCAATGTTAAGGCGTTACACATAATTAATGTGTGTGTGAACTTTGTGCGATAATGTTGACGGAAGGTGTTTGTTTAAGTCTGGTTAGAGTTAGGCTGAGTGCACACCGAGTATCAGAAGTATAAAACAAATTATAAATTGTTTTGTGACTTAGTATATTATTATCATAATAGGTTTTTATGTATTATGAAATAGGTATTTGTTATGTTAAGTATGAGTAATATTTAAAAAAAATGGTAATATTACCAGGTAACAGTTGAATGTAATATATATATATATATATATAATTTTAGCTTAGTGTACCTGAATTGTTAAAATGGATTAGAATAATATAAATAATAAACAACCTTCACCAATGTTCGTTCGAAGATATAATGTAATAAATATTTAATATATACGTATTAGAAATATGAAAGAAGAGCATTTTTTATTTTTTAACAATTTGTCATGTTCAAAAATAAATTTATTTTATTTAATATTTAGATTATTATTGTTGGACTTCCAGTAGTTTCTCAGTTTCATAGTAATTAAGGCCATGTAGCCAGTTTTTAATTTTTTCTTACATGATGATTTTACACACCATAGAATATTAAGTTGCCTTTGCACCTTATTATATAAATATGGGCAACGAAATAATGGAGCTCTCTTAGCAAATTTAGTGTTAAATTTGGGAGTGTTCCATGTTATGCGGCGCATAGATCTTTCTGAAGGCTTAATAGAGGCTAATGATTGTTTGTGAAATCTTAAGATAGCAGCAACAATATAGATTTGTCTTACACTTGAGTGTTGAAAATCACTATACGGACGGTCTGTAGGATATCTAAATGGCTTCTTATAAGCTATTTTGAGTATTGCTCGTTGAGCCCGTTCAGCCTTTATTAAAAGATAGCCGAAAGCAGCACCCCAAGTGACAGCGCAGTAGGATAAAATTGGTTGACACAACGAAACTAAAACTAATTCGCTTGGTGTACACCAAGCGAATTCGTTCATAGTCTGCAACGTGCCTGAGCTTCAAGAAGATGTACTTTAATTTTTTTACTCTTGTACTAACAACATTTATATGGTTTTGCCATGAAAGTCTATCATCTAAATGAACTCCCAAATATTTGACAGACTGAACATTTTCTAAAACTGGGAAATCGCAAATAGTAGAAGTGACACCTATACATCTGTGAAGCGTAATAGCAAGTGGCTCTGGTGGACCAGTACGCTGTGATATACTAAATGTCAAGTACTTGGTTTTTGAAGCATTTAAGGTGAGGAGATTATTTTGTAGCCACTGGGAAATTTGTAGTAAGCCTGCTTCTGCTGTTTCGGTGACTGATTTCCAAGTGTCACCACGAAACAGTAAGGCTGTGTCATCAGCAAAAGCTATTATCTGCGCTTGTGGAAGTTTGAGTTGGCAAAGATCGTTGATGTAAATTAAAAATAAGGTCGGTCCCAGCACGCTGCCATGCGGCACACCAAAGTTAAGCTCCGCAAGGTCACTCCGACATTGTCCTATACAGATTCTCTGAGTTCTACTGGTAAGGTAAGTGATGAACCAGTCCAAAGCTACCCCGCCATACCCATGCAATGAAGTTTTTTTAGTAGTATAGGACGAGAAACTGTGTCGAATGCTTTGGCCAAGTCGAGGAAGACGCCAATGCAGTTTGAACCTAAGTCTAGTGTAGTTGTAATGTGGTCTACCATTTGTACTACAGCATCTTCAGTTGACCTGACCGCTCTGAAGCCAAATTGATTTTCAGCTAGGAGTTTATTGGTTTCCAGATACGAGAGTAGCCTTTTGTTTACAATCTTTTCTAGAATTTTGGAGACTGTAGATAGCAACGAAATCGGCCGGTAGTTTGTAGGGTTGCTTGAATCTCCAGATTTGAAAATTGGGACTACATTTGCTATTTTAAGTCTATCAGGAACAATACCCTTGCTCATACTTAAATTGCACAAAAATGCCAAAGGGGAAGCTAGAACATGCTTCCCTTTTTTGATAAGTTTATTTGAAATATTATCATGACCAGGTGCGGACTCACTTTTTAAGTTATCAATTATTTTCAAGATTTCCATTTCACTAGTAGGGCTTAAGAAAAATGATTTGCATGGCGGTAAAGATGCTACACGAGCACTACGGGCAAGCTCATATTCTGTAGTAGAGTGAGTTTTTAAGATTTCGGATGCTAATTTCTCACCTATAGATGTAAAAAAGGAATTTATTTTATTTAATGATTAATTAGATTTAGTATCAGAAGATGATTTTATTAAAGTTGAATTAGGCGGGTTTTTAGTGTCTACATTGCAAATACTTTTAACAGCTTTCCATGTTTTTTTGAGATCCCCCTTACTTTCAAGGAGTATTGTGCGATCATTGAATTTTTTAAGATTTTGTAATATATTATTGCATACGTTTCGGTAGGATTTGTATGCTATTTGTAGACTTTCATCCTTAGGTCTTTTCCTTGCTTTCATGTGAAGAAAATCTCTTTTCCGTATACATTTCATCAGCCCTGCGGTTATCCATGTTCTGCGAATAAGTTTCGAATTCTTTATTGAGCGGTCAGACTTATTTGCTTCAATGGAGGCGAGCACAATGTTATAGAAAGTATCAAATGCAGCAGTGACATCCACCTGGTCGTATAGAGATAACCAATTTGCAATCTCTAGATCAGTTACTATTTGTGAGTAATTATAGGTTACGATGTTTTTGGAACCATCATCAGTAGCATCAAAAGTATTTTTAGGATATTTGGCAATCCCAATAATAACAGTATCGTGGTCGGTAACGTCAGCACCACAAACTACCACACGCACAGAAGAACCTGATTTAATAAGTGCGTGATCAAGACAGGTTTGACCGCGAGTTGGTAGTTGGTGCCCCGGAACAAGCCCGTAGTGAGCTGTTAGTTCAAGGTATGAATCAGCTTTAATGTCAGTAGAAGTCTTACATATGTCTATGTTAATATCTCCAACGAGCAGAATTGATTCAGATCGTACATCAGTTATCACTTTTTCAAGGGACTGTAGAAATAAGTCAGTATTTGATCTTGAGGGTGAGCGATACAGTGCTATGATGGTCAAATTATTTTCCAGTTCAACTACGAGACAGTTGGCCTCAGAAAAAGAAGGTCCTTTTATATCTACTTTGATGCCGTATTTTGAGTAAATTACGATCCCATCATTTTGATTTAAGTAATTACAAGATTTGTGGTAAATGTACTTATCAAGCGCAATTTCAGGTGAACATTCGTCTAGCCAGCATTCAGCCAATATAATAATATCGGGTAAGAAGTTTAACCTAGAAATCAGTACAGTCAATTTATCGAATTTTTTGCGAATACTACGAATATTTAGCGACAATATAGTAAAGTTCGCATTCGGATATCCAATGTAGTTTTTGCACGTGTCAGGGTTAAAAGTAAAATGGTTTGGTATAAGATCAGTTGAATCAAGATCATCCATGAAACTTACGTTATCGAATTTTGAATAATAAGTTGACATGTTTCTGACAGAGGTACTAAATAGATATAAGGTGTGTTACAAAACATACATTTGAAAATATTAAGATTAAGCTTAGATATATGGTAGAATAAAAAGTCGTTCGGTGTGCAACATGCCTTAGGTTGTTTAGTTGAATACTCGTTTTTAGACATTATAAATGATTGAAAATAGTGTGATGAGGGTAGATGGCTACTGAGATCAGTGTTGGTCGCACATAATACTATTATGACGCAAAGATAGATGTAAGAAAGAGACGCAAATATTTTTGTTCGTCTGATTGAAAGAAACGATGCAAAATTGTTTGTAAGGATGCATGAGGTTTTCGGTGTTTGAAAATACGCGTTTGCATGTGTATGTAAATATATCAGTTCATTTGGTAGTTGTGTGAATGTGATGTTGATTGGTTTCGCAGTAACATTGAGGATTAATATACTAAAAAATAACAGCAAGTTATATAAATACATATCAATAGTTACAAGGATAACTGAAATATGTAGTTGGTTGATAATGTTTTTGTTAGTACGTGGTATTAATATTATAAGGTAATTTAGTCAAACCGGAGCCGTGGTCTTGAGGGACCTTATCTGCTCTTCATTCTTCACCAGTATGTACGGAGCTCTTTCACGTTTGCGTAAGTATACTTTTCCATTTGAAGTCTAGCAATAAGCATAATTCTCAGCTTTGGCGAATTCTCTAGCAAAAAAATGGATTCATTTGCATGATTAGTGAGATTTTCTGATATGAAGATGGGGTTTTTGTTACTTTGGAGGCCTAGATGAGTAGAGTTTAGTTGATCTTGACGATGAGTTTTGTTATATTTCTTTACTGCATTTAATGTCTTACTTTTGTATAGTGTGTTGCTAAACTCAACTATTATAGTCGAAGAATCATTTGAGCTGTGTGTCGGAATCCTGTAAACGTCGGTTTTTCACGGTTTCTAACAAGTTCGTCTCGAGCAGATTTTGTTGTCTCTGTGTTTGATGAAGGTTGGGGCACCGTGGACGGGGGTGATCGAACCATTTTTGGCATTGTGCAGTTGTATTTCAATGCGAACAGTTGGTAATAGCAACAAAGTTAAGACGCCTTAGAACAGCAGGCCACACGCACACACACACACAAGTGGAGCCGGCAGGCACCCACACAGCAGTAAGATATTGTATAGAATCGATGCTTGTTGTGTGCAATCGTTGAGTATGTAGATGTAATGAATGAAAGTAAACTCACTCACACATGTGGTATAAAGTCTGCCGTCCTCTCCAATTTATGCGGGCCTGGTATTATCACTAGTTATTTTTGGAAGATTTAATTTATAAAGAAAATTAAAAAATATAGCGTGGACACGACTGCACTCTTTGAGGTCCCGGGAGGAAGAGGATTTCGTAATGTAATCAACGGAGGAAGGGTCATTGTAAAAAAAAACAAACAAAGAAAAACATATTTGTCAAGTTCTGAGTACACGATTTAATTTCAGTAATTAACAACAAATAACCTAAACTTTAATAATATTATTTCAAGGAAACTTCTTATTATGATCAAATTATAATTAAATAATAAATGACAGTCCTTCAGTGACATTTCCTCGTAAAATAAGTACGTAATTAAGTTATAAGGACACATAACAGGACATTTATTAATAAAATTGAAACTACGAGTTCGAAGGCGCTGTTTTGAGTATTTACAGAACTAATAATTATCTAGATAAAAGCTGAGGAGTTCTGAAACTGTCACTGTTAGTCTGCGTTATAGTGAAATAGAAGTACTGTACTGTACCAGCCGGATCGTCCACTGCTGAACATAGCCTCCCCTATTAAGGGGGTATTTGCCATAATCCCCACGCTTGACAGGCGGCTTGGGGATCGCAGTGTAAGATAGTAGTTCTGCAGAAGGCGCTGCTGCCCACCTTCCAGTATTATTCCCTTAGTCGCCTCTTACGACACCCGTGGGATGATATGGGGAGATGCAATTCTAACCCGGCACCCCACGGGGTAAGGTGTATGAGGTTTAACTACTTTATTGTTATATTTTTATAAAAAAATATATATTTATATATATTACGCATGATATATAATATGAATATATCATACGTAAACAATCGTTTTCTATATGTTATATAAGGACTAATAAAAAGGATTATAGATAAATTGTAGGGAATATGTATTGGAAACAATACCTAAGTGTTTAAGAATTACGATCATTATTGAAATAAAACTATTCCTACTCCTGCAAACCTTACCTAAAATCCTTTTAAAGTGGAGCTTCCAATTTTGCTGTCAGCATGTCGAGAGTGCTTATTCTTTCTGTCACTTTTTCACTTACAAGTTCCAAGATTTGCAGTGTTAGTAAAATTATTTATTATTTTTGCAAGGCTGCAAATGCGTTACTAGCAGAGTACTTATATTAGATAGATACATAGATAGATAATTATTTATTGTTACACACCACTAAATTACAATATAATAAAATACGAAGGCTTACAATCAACTGTTACAATGGGCGGCTTTATCACTAACAGCGATCTCTTCCAGGCAACCTTGGAATGGAGAGGAAATACAGGAATAATAAGACGGGGGTGTAACAAACTAATATAAAAAATGAGGTTAAACAAACTATGCTAACATAAAATTTAAGCAAAAAATATTTATCTGATATTATACAAAAACAAGAAGACCTAAATACGAATAATAATAATACACTCGTACATACTATATATGCTAATAATAATATACATACTTATATACTCTTACATACATACAATAATACTTATATATATATATATATATACAGACATACTATACAATATATACCTATATATTGTATAGAAAACATGTTAAAGTCTGAGGAAGCGAAAGATTTTAGTATTCAAAATAGAATCGTGAGCGTAGCTTTTCAAAGCTACGAGACACCAAATAACTTTCTCTCGAGAAAAACACACAGGCTGAAGCGCTCGTAGCGAAGTTTACTTAGCTGTTCGTAACCGATCAGCAAAGTTAAGCAACGTCCGCCGTGGTCATGACTTGGATGGGTGACTGCTAGTGACTTTATTATTAACGCTTCCGTGCTTCGGAGGGCACGTTAAGCCGTCGGTCGTCAGGTTGGCAGTCGTTATAGCATGGTAGTAGGGCATTTTGCGAATGTCCGTCTAGCTACCACCCAAGTAGAAAATCTGCAAGAAAATCTCAACAAGCACCTAACGGTGTGTTCCGGCAGCTGTCCTCGAGCGCCAATAATTCTAGATTAGCCTTAACAACATCCTCGGCCACATCATCACTTACCATCAGATGAGATAGTGATCAAAGGCAAACCTATCAAGCATAAAAAACAACTTTTCAACCTACTCCGGCGAGAAAAATGCTAGATGCAAAAAAACAGTTAACTCGTATATAACAAAGTAAATTACTGCTTAAAATAAAAGTCACATAACTACAATTAGTATTTGTCTATTTATTTTAATGTATGAGTACAACTAGGTGCATTATTTGCGAAACATGTGGAACGTTGCTCAATTTCATTGAATTTTATTGCAAATGTTACAAACACATAATATTCAAAATGTTTTTTTAATTCCACTGTGAGTTAACGGTCGCGTTCAAGAAACTGAGCAATTTTCCTTAAATCAATTAAAATATTACGTGGTTTCTGCGTATATAGATTTTTATTAAATTATAATATCTTCTATAATTTATTGTAATCTAGTTTTTTTTATTTTATGTTATTGTGACGCAACAAGCTTGAGACCCACCTGATGTTAAACGGACTAACCTCTGCCTAGAACAGATGCATTTAATCACAAGTGACAAATTGTACAACGCCCGTCACTTAGAAACATAGTTGTTAAGTCTCATGTGCCTCTAATTTCACTGGCTCTTATTTTATTTATTTATTTATTAACAAAATCCACAGCTCTTAGAGATAAACAGTAAAACATAATTTCTGAACCGACAGCCAATGACGGATTTACATTATATGCTATATCATATGTAAGTAAGTCGACAACAGGCATCAAGCAAGAACATAAATAATATGGAAATAACTGTAAAGTTATACAATGTCTATGGCAAAAATTTAAGGCTCAATATAGGCATAACATACTTAACACTAATTTAGTAGTTGTGTTTTGTGTATTTTATTATGTGTATGATTTATTTTAAATGTGACTTCTCTTGATAATCATAGACCTAAGATTTTTTCGCTACGCCCTAAGCCTATGTTGATAATACTAGTCTCGTAAGAGTCTGGGTATAATTAGAAGACCATGACGGTGGTATGCATGCATGTGTAATGTGAGCAGGAGGGTGTGTGTGTGTGTGTGTGTATGTGTGAATGTGTGTAATTGAAGTTGAAGACATGAAGTCGTAAGAGGTGAAGAATATTCGAATGTGTAATATAAATGTATTTATGATATCAACGGAATCAAACATTTTGTTATAATTTCTGTGCTTTCTGCTAACAAGCAAATTTTGACTGTAATTAGTTTTTGTGAGTGTAGACGCAAATAACTTTGTATGTCTTGTTCTATACATATATGACAGCAGAAACTTAAGGTTTTTGATATTAATTCTGGACTATCAATGTACCCATTACCTAAACCTTGCAGGAATGACATGTCACATAAAACACGACGGTTTTTTAGTGTTGTCAAATGATGATGACTACAAGATTCTTCATAGTCTCTAAAGCTACGAAAAGAGCGATAATTTAAATGTTTGAAATTTTTTTGTTGAATACTTTCAATGCTCTGGATATATGTAATATACTGTGGGTTCCATACAGTACTGCAGTTTTCTAAGATGCTTCTGACATACGAATAATACAGGATTTTTAAGCAAGTCACATCAGTGAAGGGGCGACTTACTCTTAATATAATTCCTAAGCTTTTGTAGGTTTTACTCACAACAGTAGCTATATGATCAGAAAATAATAATTTTTCGTCCATCATTACCCCTAAGTCTCTAGTTGATATCTTTTTACTGATTCTAATGCCGATCGATTTCTTAATTAAATATTATTGGGCTTCTTTTCCGAGTAAATGAAACGAAGTGACACTTACTTATATTAACTCCTATGCGATTCAGTGCATAGTAAATACTAAGTCTGTTAAGGTCTTCTTGTAGTTTAACACAGTCGTCTGAATTTCTAACTTTCAAATATATTATATTTTAGTGTCGTCAGCATACATAAGAAACTTTGCATAATGAAAACATCTATCCACGTTATACAAGAAGGATACATATAAAAGGGGTCCCAAAATAGATCCTTGTGGTACACCAGATGGAATTTCGACAAAATCGGAGCAATATCCCCCCACAGCAACTGCCTGAGACCGGTTACGCAGGTAAGATTCCGTCCATCTCAATAAATTTCCACGTATACCAAGCTTAAAAAGTTTTCGCAAAAGTATGACATGGTCTACACGATCAAATGCTTTTTCAAAGTCCGTGTAGACCACGTCTACCTGTGATCCTCCTTCCATATCACCAGCAACATCTTCAACGAACACCCCTACAACTAAACAGGAACAATATGTGCTTTTTTCCATTCATTAGGGAAATATCCCTCTCGAAGGCATCTATTAATGATCACTGTGATAGGGACAGTAAGAGATTGAGCGCATTTCATTAAAAATATGGGCGGGATTTTGTCACTTCCTGCACCCTTGGTAACGTCTAAGCTTTTCCTAATTTTCAGTATAATATCTTCACTAACACAGATTGAATGAATGGTATTAAGTTGATGACTTTCATCTAACAGATTAAAAGAATACTGGGGAGCCGGATTACAAAAATTGCCTTGAAAGAACAAGTTAAATGCAGAACATATATCTATTTGTCTATTGAAGATGCTGTCACCAAGCATCATCTGCTGTGGGTAGAAATAGCAATTATTTCTCCTTTGTTTAACATAAGACCAAAAGTATTTAGGATGGCTTTTTTATTTTATCCTGGGCAAACATTAGATAAGTTTGATAGCACTCATTTTGCATTCTTTTTTGCTTCATCTTAAGATCAGCAAAGTCAGCATAGTCTACTGGATTTTTGTATTTTTTCCAATCGTTATGTTTTTTGACTTTTCTTTAATTAAACGGATTAAAGGACTACTGTACCAAACCGGACAAACAAAACTACCAGAATTACGGGATTGTGGCACAAAAGTTTGTATAATATTATATAAAATAAAGTATAGCTGAGTTATTGCCACATCAATATTGATCTCATCTTCGATAAATGACCAATCTTGTTTACTAAGAGCCTCATTAATAACAGCATAATCAGCACGCTTATATTGATAGATTATACGGGGCATAGGTTTTAGTGGAGGTATCAGTAAATCTGACGCTATGACACCTAAGGATAGATGAAAAGAGTCCTCCTTAACCAACGACGATACAGATCTATGCATAGTCAGTGGAAAATCATAGAAGATAAGATCTAATACATTGCCACGACTATTACGTATCGTGTTATATTGAGATAGAACTAAGAAAGAAGTCTGCACTATAAGATCAGACGCTGAATCTTGTATTTCAACTGAACCTTTCCTAAGTAATAATAAGTTAAAGTCCCGTGCTATTATAAAATGATCACACAGCTTATCATTATCATAACTTCACAAAATAATTTAACACGGGCTGGTAATACAGAATCTGGAGGAATGTAAACTGCGGCAATGTGTAAGTCATGAGACGAACCAAAACAATGCCCAGAAATAGTAGCCCAGACACACTCAAGGTCGTCTCGTTGCCATTCAGGTCTAGACCGAGCGCGTAATTGGGTATTACATAAAAGCATTACGCCTCTTCCAAGAGATCCTCGATCTTTACGAAATACATTGTATTTGTGATTACAAAGCTCAGCGTCAAATATACCTTCATGAAGCCACGTCTCCGTAATCATGAAGATGTCATGGTCAAGTAATAATAGATTACTGTAAAACTCATTGGTTTTTGTCCTGAGACCTCCAAAATTCTGATAGAACAGTTTTAATTTTTTGCTGTAAATAATGATATTTCAGGAGTGCCCGAATCTGGTAGCAAGCAGTTAGATAATTATTAGCCTTTTCCATATAATGAGATTTCAGTATCATAGTCTTCGTATTATTGTATATATTTTATTATGGTGTGTGTGTGTGTGTGTGGAATGTGTTGTATACTATTGTTAAAAGGTATGTGTGACCTACAAATATGTACCGTATGCTTTGAATATTTTTGGATCAATATGAATAGTGCTTGCACAATGTGATGTATAATATATTCTAATATTATGTATGGTATGTGTATCTGTAAAATGTGTTGAACAGGTATTTTATTTAATGGTAAGCTTATACATCTATTTAACATTAAGATTGTGGTAAATAAAGTACATAGTAGGATTTTTTGAGATTTTGAATGATTATTATATAGCCTCTTTAATTTTCTAAAACAATTTATACTTATACAATCTTGGTTAAGGAAAAAAATGTCAAGGAAGTATGAACATAAGCTAGAGCTGCACGGCGAGTAGAGTACGTCACAGCGGGGCGCTTGCGAGTTGTCCTAGGTCAGGAACTAATGTCGGCAGAAGCAATTTTAGAAAAATGTTTTTGCTTATAGCACACTTGTTTATTTATGCTTACGTGTTCAAGAACCACCAAAATTTAGCTCATTAACACAGCTACACAACAATGTATAACACTTACAATAAATATCACTTTAAACACAACTTTAGCAATAAAATATCCGAACAAACAAGCAAAACGTTTATGTTGTGACTGTCGACGACGGTAGAATCCTCTTAACTCCTGCTAGAACCGTTAGGTGCTTGGCGACATATTTTTTACTTGGTAGCTAGCCAGGCGGGCAATCGCAAAATGCCCTTCCACCATGCAAATGATACCATTATCACAGACTTCGAGGCAAGTGCAATACAGGCCAACTGAAACGAAGAATGTTTGTGTTCTCTTCCGTTTCGGCAATCCTCGTTTACCTACCAAATACATTGTAAAAATTACACATGTCGTAACTGCCGCGATTTGAATAAAATACGTTATTGGTCCTCCGTCATTGAAAAATTCTTACTAATAAGACGAAGTGGTCTTTGAAAAATGACAGACCGAGAGCGTCGGACGGAGGGACGTCTTTAAACATTCAAGTGATCGAAACAGAATTTATAATTATTAATTAATTATCAGGTGAGATTGTGGTCAAAGGCTTAACTATAATTAATAAAAAAAAAAATGCGTGAGTAGCGTAATTTTTTTAAATTCATTTATTTGATTTTAAAAGGAAACAATATTTTAGGACACATGCTTTGTTGCAATTTTTTTTTATTAATACGAATACAGCTATTCATGTTTTTTTTTCTATCGAGAGAAATATGTGGAATCGTGTTTTTGTATCAGGCATAGTATTTGGCATATCCGCTTGAAAATTATATAAAATACTAGCTGACCCGGCAAACGTTGTTTTGCCATATAAATAATTAAATGGCTATTAAAAAATAAGGGTTGATCGTAGAAGGGTGAAAATTGAGGATTGTATGTATTTTTGTATGTTGTAAATAAAATTTAGGGGTGGATTACCCCTAACATTTAGGGGGATGAAAAATAGATGTTGGCCGATTCTCATAGATACCGAATAAGCACAAAAAATTTCATCAAAATCGGTCAAGCCGTTTCGGAGGAGTATGGCAACGAAAACTGTGACACGAGAATTTTATATATAAGAATTAAAATTAATATCTGTAGTTCGTTACTCGTGACCCAATGCATCAATTGTAGGGAGGGGTTACTACTGAACATTAGGTGGGCCTCGTGTTGGTCACGTCAATCACATCACA
This sequence comes from Plagodis pulveraria, assembly GCA_963890685.1. Classification (NCBI taxonomy): domain Eukaryota; kingdom Metazoa; phylum Arthropoda; class Insecta; order Lepidoptera; family Geometridae; genus Plagodis; species Plagodis pulveraria. The sequence goes on along the minus strand of OY982955.1, from coordinate 32,214,184 downwards.
TCAAAAAAAAGTAAAATGTAGCCCCAAAGACGACTGAACGACGAGAAATTAAATATTATTTTTAGGGGTCCAATAAATATAAGGACATAGCCGAATAATAAAATGGAATCCTTGCATGTAGGTTGTCATCGTCAGCTCATTGAGTAGATACAACGATATTATACATATACATATATTACAAAATAACAAATATACGAGAGGAAAAATTTAAGTCATGTGCGGGATTCGAACCCGCCTCCATCCACCACTTTAGCCGGGATATGCTCTAACCAATTGAGCCAACATGAAAATGACGTCATAACTCAAATTTTTCCTGTCGTTCTTTAACCATCGTATTGGGATGGAGCGACATCTAGAGTTCAACCTACGTTGTACTACAAACAAGACCAATTTTGCTATTGGTTTTATACATGTATATGATTACGCAACCTTATAATTTTAAGGTTTTTTTTATGTTAATAATTAAGAAAAAAATAAGTCAAGAACGGGATTAAAACCCGCAAAAAAATATTCTCTCGTATATTTGTAATTTTGTAATGTAATCCGCACAGCAGACGTTATTGCAAACATAACAATGTTAAAATTATACATATGTGTTTATCTTACAAACGTTTATTTACTCATTGACATATATATACTAGACGCGACATCTCAAACGAGGATAGTCGACCATTGCATGTAAGCCAGCCGGCAAACTCTCCCCCAAACGCTGCTGCACACTCGTAGAGATTACCCGCCCTTTACGTTCGAAACTAATAATGGCTTAGCTCGAGTCATGGAGACAACATTTATGTTGGTTTTGATCACAGTCAAAAACTTCTAACAAGTATAAAATTGAAAAATGTATGTAACGCCCGACACAGATAAAATGAAATGAAATATTTATTGTTACAGATTGTAGGATATAAGGGTGTCACAAAAGTATACAAAAGTACCTGTACAATCTACCCTATTCAGGGTGTGCAACATTAATCATTATTTTAATTAAAATATTTGTCATGCATATTTAATACAGATTTTTAGTCAAAATAATTTTCACAATATAGTTATTAATCAGAAATAAACAAGTTCAATTTACAATAGTCATAATTATACTTACGTTTTATTATATAATAAATCACTTACACAGTAATAGTTTTTATTGTGTAACCAACTTAGCAATTGTTTTTTTATGGTTTCAAATTATTAATCTCTTATTAATAATTTGAAACAATATCTCGTAGATTCATAAATTATAGCTAAAAATCATCTCAGCTTATAAACAAAAAAGAACCGCATCAAAATTGGTGTATTCGTATAGGAGCTTCAATGCTCTTCTACCCTCTTTTTGTATCGGGGGTTACAAAACAGGGCGGCACAGGCCCACGCTGCGTAGTGTCCTACGTCCGGGAAACGGAAATATCGTTGTTACGTATGTAACAATCTAACATGAGTTCATGTGACGATTACCAATACAAAGGTAACAGCTAGTTGTATATTAAATAAAATGGTCAGTTTTTTAAATAGTAAATAAGCCACAAATATACGATAGAAAAAATGTAAGACATGTGCGGGATTCGAACCCGCGTCCATCCACGCCTTTAGCCGGGGAATGCTCTAACCAATTGAGCTAACCATGGAAGTTAGGACGGCCCTTAGTGTGGGACGCTACATGCGTAGACACTTTAGCGCCGTCACACCTTTCTGAAACCCACGTGAGGGCTGGCGCCGCGGCTACTTCGGCAGAGCAACTCAAGCGGCGCAAATATGCTAACCTCGGTATGGGTTACATATTTGAGCCGTTTGGTGTAGAGACGTTGGGTCCGTGGGGACCGGGAGCTCATCGTATTTTCCAAAATTTATCAGAGCGCTTGGTCGATGCGACGCGTGATCAAAATGCTGGCACCTATTTGGCTCAAAGAATAAGCATTGCAATTCAACGGGGCAATGCTGCCAGCATGCTGGGCACGCTGCCAACTGATAGTGGGCTAGAGCATTTGGACTCCCTATGACTCCAAATGCTTTTACTGTAGTAGCTGTAGTATTGTAGTAGCTGTAGTGTTGTATATAGTTTGTAGTATTTGTTTAATAAAGGCATACCGCCATTAAAAAAAAAAAAAAAAAAAAAAAAAATTTAGCTAACATGACATGACCTCATAACTCAAATCTTTCCTATCGTACTTTAACCATCGTATTGAGATGGAGTGACATCTATAGTACAACTTACGTTGTACTACAAGCAAGATCAATTTTGCAATTGGTTTTATACTTGAAAATGATGACGCAACCTTATAATTTTAATATTGGTAAGTGAAGTAAGTGAAATAAGGTTGAAGATGTTGTTCAGGCTAACCTGAAACTACTGGTTCTCAAGAATAGCTGTCGGAACATATCGTTAGGTGCTTGGCAACAAAATTTCTACTTGAAGGTGGTAGCTAGCCAGGTGGGCGTCTCGCAAAATGCCCTATCACCATGTAATTTTTTACCTTTACTCTCACCGTAGCACCCATAAAGTATAGAGGGGAGAGGAGTAGTAATTTGTAAGTCGGCCTTGTCTCCATCAAGTCGGTCTATAGAAATAACACCACTGACGATGATGATGATTGATGTCGTCAGCTTTTGGAACTTATTAAATAAAATATAATGACATGTATCTACTAACTTTACATTTTGATTCTTTTATTAGATATTTTTGTAATTTTTTTTTTTTTTTTTTTTCTATGTTATTGTGACGGATCAAGCCCGAGGCCCACCTGATGTTAATCAAAGGACTTCCTTTGTTTAACACGTTTTTTATGAGATGAAGCGGATACTAATTATAAAAATATTTTTAATTTCTCATGCTCGGTGCTTGTTTGGTCCGAGTAGACGCTGCTTGCCCTTAACCTTAGGGCAGGAAAAACTGAAATTAATTGTTTCCTTTTCTAGGGCGGGAATATGTTGGAGGTTAGTTAGTAATCAATACAGCAATCGCACGGGCACAAATATCTATTGTAATAATAACAAATATTCTAAGAAAACATCAAATTAATATTTAAGAAATACACTTAACAATATTAAACATATATCTAGTGATAACTACACCTAATTTTCCTGTTAATCCTATGTGACGTCATAAACGCCACGTAGCCAAACCGGAAGAATTTTTGACGCGTGTTGCTTCTACATGAAGCATCCACAGGAAGTCTTGACCCTTCGTCGAATAATTTGTTTATCACAATAAACAAATTATTATTATTATAATTATTATTATTCGTACCCACAAGACATCCTGATGAAGCAAGAGTGCAGTCATATGGGAATTTCCATTCAAATTCATTCAAAAATTCCATTCAACTTTTGTATGACAATCTGCTAATTATATGACTTTCAAGGACTGTTTTAATACCATAAATTGCATAATAAACATAACATAAGAAACAGACTCGGACAGCGATTTACTGAAAGCAAAATAATTTACGTGTTATTTCCCGTTTCTACTTAATAAATAATATATTATGTAGTCTTTAACGTTATGTTCTTATTTTTCTACCTCATATAATATATAAAATACTAGCCCTTCCACAGAGCACGCGATATAACGATTATTTTGCAATTTTTTCACACATTGGGTTACATTTTCAAAGTTTTCATACGAGAACCTAAGTTTTTGAAAATATTTCATAACCTATGTTCATCAGGGTTAGTATGAGTTTCTAATGGTGAAAGATTTTTTCTAATCGGTTCATTCGTTTTTAAGTTTATTCGTTACAAACAAAAATAAAAATATTTCCTCTTTATAATATTAGTATAGATTGGAACACAAAATTGTGTTGGGTGGGAATGGAACCTTTGTCCTCCGATTCCTTTGGCCACCTGAACATACTCGTTCGAGCCGAAACTTTGCGCTCCAATTGTACTACTTTAACCGTCATAGAGGACGCGGTCATTAACCAGACCACTAGACTTCAGCTGATCGAAAGAATTGATTTTTTAGGCACTAAACTCTCGCAGTAACGTCGCTACCCTTTATATTTTATATTTCTAAATCTGTTTACAAGGACTATTGCGTGCTAACCGAAAATCAGATTTACATATTCGGCTCGAACGAGTATGTTCCGATGGCCAAGTAGAATTAGTTTGTAAATGTATTATTCGCTTAGCACGCGATAGTGATTGTAGTCGTATTTAGAAGTAATTCTTCATCTCGTCATTGGATGAGTTATATACGTCAAATATAAGCTACCGCCAGACAAATAAGCTACGCAAATTAATGTAATTACAAGGATAATAAACATCTTCCTGTTTATGAAAACTGCTATTAGGAAAATTACAAAAATCAGTACCGACTTACAACACGAGTTTGAATATAAGAAGTCGGTACCGTGCCGATTCAAATAAGTTGAATTCAACCTAGTGATATTTATCTGCTTTGATCTGTTATAGGGTTTATTAAGTTTTTTTTATGTTATTGTAAAGAACGAAGCTCCTGGCTCACCTGATATTTAGCGGACTCACCTCAGCCTATAACAGATGCATTTCATCACAAGTCACGAATTGCACTGCGCCCGTCACCTTGAGACATATGTGCCTGTAATATCTCATGTGCCTGTAATTACATTGGCTCTCAAGGACTGGTGCCGAAACATACCGTTAGGTGCTTGGCGACAGATTTTCTACTTGAATTTTCTAGTTGTTGGTCGCTAGCCAAGTGGGCAATTGCAAAATGCCATTCCACCATGCGGTGAAGCTCAACCCCGCGGCGGGATTTGAACCATGGACCTGAAAATTGGATATGTTAATATTCGACTTGAGCTGATTTCATACACAGATATTATTCTTCGATATTTGTTTCAGTAACAGTAAGGCATGATGTCAGCTATACCAATAATTTTAATAATTGAGTAAAACTGAAAAACTACTTGACTGAAGTGTATTAAATAAAGTAAGACTTGCATGGTCACTACATAACAGCCTTCTTTGATGGAGCTTGTTCAGAGACCATGTCAAATAATGCTGGAGTTCCACAAGGGTCTGTGCTATCGCCCATACTATTTATGTTGCATATCAATGACTTATTGCAAATAAGTAATATTCATTGCTATGTGGATTATCCCCCGTGGGGTGCCGGGTTAGAATTGCACCTCCCCATATAATCCCGTGGGTGTCGTCGACTAAGGGAAAAATACTGGAAAGTGGGCAGCAGCACCCTCTAAAGAACTGCCGTCTTACACTGCGATACCCAAACCACCTCTCAAACGTGGGGATTATGGCAAATACCTCCTGAGGCTGTGTTCAGCAGTGGACCAGTTGGCTGTGACAGTACAGTTTGTAGATTATGCATTGGCGATGCCCATTACTTAGACCGTGAAAATGCTCCTGTGTCTGAGGTGATGAAGGGGAGAGCGAAACTTGTGTCTTCTATTGTGTTCTCCTTAGAACAAGTCACTGACTGGGGTAAGCGAATTCTGGTGCAATCTAATCTCTTTAAGACTCAAGCAATCGCGTTTTCCGACCACCTAACCGATAACCTAAGTTAAGCAACGTCCGTCGCGGTCATGACTTGGATGGGTGTGTTCTACTGAGCGCGTCGGAAGGCACGTTAAGCCGTCGGTCTCGCTTGTTGACTTACGATGTCAGTCGTTACAGCATGGTAGTAGGGCATTTTGCGAATGGCCGACTGGCTAGCTACCACCATCAAGTAGAAAATCTTCCGTCGACCAGCTTTACGGTGTATTCCGGCAGCTGTCATTGAGAGCCAGTAATTTTAGGTTAGCTTAAACAACATCTTCGACCACGTCATCAATTACCATCAGGTGAGATATTGGAAAAGGCTAGACTATTGAGCTATAAATAAATAAAATTTCTCTTAATGGTAGCCAAAGCACCAGTAATGCTGCGGGTATCACAGGTGTTTTATAGGCGGCGGTGACCACTTACCATCAGGTGATCTGTCTGCATGTTTGTTACATATTTTATTTAAAAAAATAGTTCTATGTTAGGATGTTTATTTTCACGACTTTAATACTCAACGCATTATTTTATATTTTTTTTAAATCCATCCTATGCAGTTTATTTTACTTAAAATTAAAGTATCACAATAATTAGTCACATTTTAAATTTTATTTAACATTATGATGATAGTGTGAAAAAAAATGAAAATTTATTTTTACGGAAATATAAAAAAAAATGGATAACCTAATTAATAAGTTGAAATCGTCAGGACCATTACGTCCTAGTTATGAATGAAATTATATTGTTATCATTATCGCCGATGCCAAGGGGTTATGAAATAGATTGATATAATTGTACTGAGATTCAAACTCAAGATCAATCATCCTATATTACATATTATAATATAATTCCACTTAAACTTAAATATGTATCTAAGCATTCTTAAGGAAAATTAAACAAACATGTAATATGGTAGGAGTTCCCGCCCGACTGCGTCAGTGGTGACTTCAATAAACAATACTACTGTAATCAGTAATAAGAGTAATGTTTGTGCTGCTTGCTTATATCCTGTAACCATATATAAGGACTTCAGCTAGCTAGCTAAAGTCATAAAGCAAGAACGCTTCCGGCGCCCAACACAACACTTTGTGCGAGAAATATTTACCATGTATATAATATATTGATTTATTCAATTTAAATATACTGTAAAAAATATAATCGTATCAAAATGTTTGTGAGTCTATTTCTGTTGTCGTGTTTGGTGGTGTGCGTCTATACCATAGAAAGGGGGGATTGGCAGAAATATGGGCCTTTTAATATGGCTCTCAACTCTCCAATGGTTCTTAAATGTAAGTATGTCTTATGTTTATTATATTAAATCTGTCATGTTATGTAATTCATCTATTTTATGTCCATTATCATCAATTTACCTTTTGAGGGGCTTCTGGTTATATCATGTAATAATTTAAAGTTTAAAAATATTATTTCCATTTTCATCAATTTCATAAATCGTTTTGTGCATGTACTTATGAGTTTTGTTCTTGTTACAGGTACTCACGATAGGAACTTAAACCTGGACGTGAGTGGAATCAAAATTTACTTCTTTGATTTCGCTAAAAGCTTCAACCAATCCTTTCCCATCAATGACGCTCCCGAAGGCATTTTGAACATCGAAGATCTGGACAAAACCAGACAGTTCATTATGTTCGTCGGAGGATTCACATCAAACATCGATCACGATATCGAAAAGCAAATACGGGAAGCCTACAAAAATCATCCCAACAGCTACTTGATCATTCCCGACCACTCAGATTATACCAACAACAAAATAGGAAATATCCGAGGTTACGGGCGATCAGTCGAACATATCCATTACATCGGGAAAGCCTTAGGACAGATGTGGGCTGCCTTAAACAGAGGCGGAGTGAGTGCCAAAAATATTCACTGTGTCGGTCACAGTCTCGGAGGTCAAATTTTAGGACATGTCGGCTCAACATTCTTGGAAGAAACCGGTGAAAAGATTTCTAGGATCTCCGCTTTAGATCCCGCTGGACCATGTTTTGCAAAAAGCGACGTCGAAAACCAAGTCAGATCAGGTGTAGCTGAATATGTGGAGGTATATCACTGCAACGCTGGAGCTTTGGGATCGTCAAGTTTGCTTGGGGATGTGGACTTCATTGTGAACAAGAACGGTGAAACTCAACCAAATTGTGATACTCCTATGATCCCTGTCATATATGGATCTTCGAAGGCTGCTTCCTGCGCCCACAGGACTTGCGTTGATCTTTGGACGGCATCTGTAAAGACACATGGCTTGTTCATGGCTTACAACTGTGATACTTATGATAACTTCAGAGAGGGGTATTGTTTGACAAATGCCAAGACTGTTGCAGGTTTGGGAAATCCCGGTAAAGCCAAAGGACTATACTTCTTCTCAACTACTAAGTACGAATTAAAATCGCTTATGTAAACCAGATAGTCAGCCCGATCATTTCAAGATAATTTTGTCTATTCTGGAGATTTAGGTAAATTTGTAATGTTGAATAAACAAACATCCTTCACTACCTCTTTAAAGTGTACATGCATTTATGTTAATTTGTTTAAGTGCATTATTGTTCTTCAGAAAAATAAAATGCTGCATAGTCATGTTATGTTCTATTTTAATTCTTATCCTTAAATATCGTTTCGAATTAATTTCATAATGACACAGTTTTGCGAAAGACGTTTTTAAGATTAAAAATGCGCAAAATATTTCCTCTGACACCCACCGATGAGAAAAGACACTACTGACTGCATGGTCTTGGGGCATTTTGCGAATTTCCACCATGCTAGCTACCACCCTTAAGTAGAAAATCTGTCGCCAAGCACGTGACAGTGTGTTCCGGTAGCTGTCCTTGTGAGCCAGTAATGCTAGTTTATCTGAACAATATCTTCGACCACATCATCACTTACCATCAGGTTTGATAGCGGTCAACGGCTCTAGCCTATTTATCAGCTTCAAATAAATAAATAAGAGTCTATCTTAAAATGTTTAATGTAACATCTCAGTATCACCTATATAGGCAATAAATGAATTGAATTTAATAATAAAAATAAAAACATAAATTTAGTACCATGTAGAAAATTTGTATTAATATGTTATAGCATGGTGGTAGGGTATTTTGCGAATTTTCACCTGGCCAGGTACCACCCTCAAGTAGAAAATTAGTAGTAGTAGTTAGTAGTAGTAGCCAGTAAGCACTGGCTCTCAAGGACAGCTACCGAAACACATCGTTAGGTGCTTGGTGACAAATTTTCTACTTGAGGGTGGTACCTGGCCAGGTGAAAATTCGCAAAATACCCTACCACCATGCTATAACGACTGCCAACCTTAGACGACAACCGGAACCGATGGCTCGTGTCCTCCGAAGCACAGAAACGCTCAGTAGTAATGTCACTAGCGGTCACCCAGAACTATAAATAAATAAAAAGATAACCTCTGCCCATAACACATGCATTTTATCACAGGTGATGAACTGCACTGCGCATGTCACCCTAGACATAAAGTCGCTAAGTATCATGTGCCATATGCCTGTAGATTTACTGACTTTTAAGGATTGCTGCCGGAAACACTATTAGATACTTGGCAGCAGATTTTCTACTTTGAGTTACACTACACTATAGTCGGATTTTTAATCAGATGGAGTAAAGTTTTATGGTATTATCTAATTGTATAGTACAGTTATTGACATTACGGGTGACGCTACATTTTGACAATACAATACAACTATCCCGAATTCGATTTATTTAATTCGCCTCCAAATGTGGTAAGAAATAAAATTTCTAATAATTGGTTTGGCGTTAATCCCTAACTGTCTTGTAATTATTTCACAACAAAAGGTAGCAATTTGTATTTCTAATTACTTTTTTATTTTATATTTTATGACTGTATTGTAACGCAAGCAAGTTTAAATAGTTTCTATATGCGAAAACGTTCTTAAATGGTGTATAGATATTTTATTTTGAATGTAAAACTGCTATGTAAACACTGTATGTTTTCCGAATAAAATAAAATAAAAATAAATAAATAAAATAGTGCTATGGTAAAATGATTTAGTTTTTTCACTTCGTCACTTCAGTGAGCTGTATAATTTTTTCATAATCTTCGTAAGTCATGATTATTGTCCTAAGAGGGATTTTACTATACAAGCGATTTATATTATTAAAAGATTGGTTGTTTATGTGATTGCAGCACAGCAATAAATTATACAATTTAGAGATGAAAACTTTTTTTTTTTTACTTTTTTTTATGCCTGATAGGTTAGCTTTTGACCACTATCTCACCTGATTGTAAGTGATGATGTTGTCGAAGATGTTGTTCAGGCTAACTTAGAAGTACTGGCTCTCAAGGACAGCTACCGGAACACACCGTTAGGTGCTTGGCGACAGATTTTCTACTTGAGGGTGGTAGCTAGCCAGGCGGGCATTCGCAAAATGCCCTACCACCATGCTATAATGACTGCCATCCTAAGACAACAACCGGGACCGACGGCTTAACGTGCCCTCCGAAGCACGGAAACGCTCAGTAGTAACGTCACTAGCGGTCACCCATCCAACTCATGACCGCGCGCGACGTTGCTTAACTTTGCTGATCGGTTGAGAACAGCTAAGTAAACTCCGCTACGAGCGCTTCAAAACACAACTATTATATGTCCAACACAATCTAGGTCCGCTCATAAAAACTGAACTAGAAACATCTATGATAAATGTGACAATTCGATCAGTCAGTTTACTCCGTCTGATTAAAAATTCGACTATAGTTACCCCTAGCCAGGCGAACATATGCAAAATTCCACCATGCGGTCAAGAACAAGCCGGCGGTTTGTTTTAGGTGTTGAGTCTCGTAGTAAAAAACAATGCCTACTCCGAGCAAGAGCGCACACTGCGGCAACACTGGACCACGACGCGCTCCCTTTGAATACAGTTATGAATATATACATGGAGCATAATATAAATGAAACCCGCCAAGAGTGAGTGGAGCTCACGCACGAAGAGTTCAGAAATCAGAAATCAGAAATCAGAATTTTTTATTGAATAACTGTGTAGGTACATAGAGATGGTTATGTCATAATTTAGTATCAACAGTCTGCCCATTGCGAGCGTTCAATAATTTATAGTATCACTACTACATTTAGTTAAACTTAACTAGGAGATAAAAATCTAGTGTACAATAAAATAACAATATAGATAAATGTATTAATTACTTAATTAGAATTGCACGATTTACAGTTGCACCGGGAGTAATCGTTGAAATATTCTTTCATATCATAATACACCTTTGATATAAGCCATGCTTTTAATTTATACTTAAATGTGTTGTTTTTTAATATTTTTATTTCAGTAGGTAGTTTATTATACACATTTAGAGCCATTACATATGGGCTATTGCGAAACATGCTATTATTAATTTGTGGCATACATATATTATGTTTATGTTTGGATCTTAATATATCGGAACGGCTTGACTTAGTCTCAAAGAAATTATTTTCATTACGCTTAACAAACATACAGATTTCATATATATATATACAGGTAATAGTGAGGATATCATTATTTTTAAAAACCTCACGTAAACTGTCCGTATGTTCAAGTCTAAAAATAATTCTTAAACATCTCTTTTGTAAAATAAATGATGATTCAATTTCGACTGAATTTCCCCAGAATATTACTCCATAACTTAATTGAGGATAAACATAACCGTAATAGGCGTTCATTGCTATTTTTTTAGATGAAATGTTGCTAAGTATCGATAACACGTAACAGTACTGTGATAGTTTATTATTTACTTTCTTTATGTGTGATTTCCAGTTTAAATGATTATCTATACTAACACCCAGAAAGTTAGCTTCTTCTACAATGTTTACTTTACTGCCATTATAGAAAATGTCCAGTTGTAATGGGTGTTGTTTATAATTTCTAAATTGAATAGCTTTACTTTTCTCTACGTTTAGTTTAAGATTTATGTTCTGTAACCAAGTACCTATGTTATTTAATGTTTTATTAATTTCCATTTCGAATTCTTGTCTATTTTTTTTGTTTTTTGGGATATATATAGTGGCATCATCGGCAAACATTATACATAAATGGTCAGTTATTTGAGGTAGTTCGTTTATATATATGAGGAATAATAATGGCCCAAGAATACTACCTTGAGGCACACCTATAGACATAACTTCAGATTTTGAAAGTACTTGTTCGATAGTTTTTGTAGATTTATTATAAACATCCAAGATTACAGCTTGATGTCTATTTTGTAGATATGATTCGATGAGTTTAAAGGCCTCTCCTCTAATTCCAACATGTTCGAGCTTACTTAATAGTATACTATGTACTACGCAATCAAAAGCCTTTGATAAATCAATAAAAACTGCAACGCCGGGTGTTTTTAAATTTATATCCTCACTTATTCGCCTAAGCATTTTAAAAATAGCGGAGGAAGTATTTTTTTGCTTTTGAAAGCCGTATTGATTAATGTTGATTGTATTGCTTGAGCTAAAAAATGATGAGAGTCTATTGTAGATAACTTTTTCAAAGATTTTTGAAAAGCAGGATAGAAGCGCTATTGGTCTGTAGTTATTTATATCACATTTAGGGCCTTTTTTATAAATTGGCTTGATTAGAGCTATTTTGAGATGTTCCGGAAAGCAAGCGGTCGATAGTGACAGATTTATTAAATAAATAAGGGGGTCAAGGATAATATGTAGGCATTGTTTAATTACTTGCGTTGATATCATATCATGGCCAGTAGTCTTTTTATTATGTAAGCTATGAACAATCTTTATAATTTCAGTGTGGTCAACAGGAGTTAAAAAAATTGATTTATGATGTTGCTGATTGATATTCTTGTTGGCATTATTTACGCATTGCTGACTATTTGAATTTGTGAAATGATTTAACAATAAATTTGTTATGCGAGTAGGATCCACTATTTCTTCGTTGTTTACTTTTAAACAATTTACGGTCGTTCGTATTGTATTTGTTGAAGTTGTGTATTGTTTTATAAGTCCCCAAGTTGCTTTCGTTTTATTTGTGCTTTTATTTATATATCTTATGTTTGCTATCTTTCTTGACAGATTTATTATTTTTTTTAATCGTTTGGAGTATCTTTTGTAAGTATATATATATTTCTCATTGTTAGTCATGATGGAATTAAGATACATTTGTCTCTTCTTTTTACTGCATAATATAATACCTTTTGTTTTCCAATTTGGTTTTTTAAAGTGACTAATTTTAATTTTTTCTTTGGGAACACATAATTCAAATATTAAAGTAAGTATCTCCATAAATTTATTAAAAGCCTCGTTTATGTTATTTTTATCATACACTTCTGAAAAACTAATTTGATACAGATATTTTAAAAATATATCTAAGTATCTGTCAACTCTCCTTTTGACAACATACCAGTATTTTTCATTAAAGCTTATACTTGTTTGAATTTGTAGTTTTAGAGCAGTATGATCAGATATACCAACATTTAATATTTCTGCTTTATATTGTTTTACGTTCGTTAAAATATTATCTAAACAGGTTTGACTATGTGAAGTATATCTTGTGGGATCAGTAAAGGTAGGATGCAGTTTAAAAGATTTTAAAGTGGTTAGAAATTCTTCAGACCGCCTATTTTTGTCTAAAATATTTATATTAAAATCACCAAGTAAAAATATTTTTTTTGTGTTATATCTTTTCCGCATTAATTTAATTAATAAGGTTTCAAGGGTGTTAATAAAAAGTGAAAAGTTGCTTTTGGGTGCTCGATATATGCATATGATAATAAAATTTAGTTCAGGTATTATTATACCGCAGCTTTCAAAGTGACTTTCCAAGGCCATATCAGATACCCAATCTAATTTTGTAAAGTGAATGTTGGGGTTAATATATATGCTAACACCACCCTGTTTTTTAAGTTTTCTTGAATAGTGAGCAGCTTTTTTGAAACCATCAAGTTGTATAACATCTGCTTGTATATCTCGCAAGTGTGTTTCAGAAAAGCAGCAAATATCGAATTTATGTTCGTCATTTAAAATTTCTAGTTTGTCTATTTTAGATTTAAGGCTTCGAACATTCAAATGCAAAATGCTAAATAAGTTTTTGGATTTATGGATTAAGGGGCTGTTTAGGTTTTGGGTAGGATTTATTGCGTCAGTCACGAAAAAGTTGCTTGCATGATGACGAGTTCACAGCATTAACCTTATTGAAATAAAATGGTATTGTACCCCGTTTATATTTGGTATCACACTTAGTACTAGTATTCTGTAATACTATTTTTTCGTTTATTTTCTTAAAATAGTATGGTATCGTTCCACGCTTCAAACATGAGCTACCTTGTTTCTTAATTGTTTTAGTAATGTTTTTTCCCAAGAAACTTGTTTTATAGTCGTGGGTATTAATCAAATCATTAAGAAGTTTGCTAAATGTTTTGCTTAGATAAGGTATTTTATTATTTTCTGATATATACATGTGCAAATAGTGGCACTTTTTAAAGTTACTCGAAATCATTTTAAGATTTTGATTTAGTTTATCCTCATTTAAGTGTGAATTTTTTGCTACATTTGTTAAAATTACGTTTTGTTTGCTAAATCTTTTTAAAAATGATGATATCTCGATCAGAAGTTTAGTAGGGTTGGTATCATTTGCTCCCAGAGACAGAATTATCCAATCATCTTCGTGTAACTGCTGATCGTCTATATTAACATTTTTAAATATGTAATCTACAGGTGCGTTGGGGTAGCTGTATGTGATAACTCGATAATTCTTAGTATTACGGTGTTTATCACGCAGTTGAATAAGCATAGAAGATAAGTCAGTTCCGCACCATTATCTGTAAACTAATCTTGCAAGTTACAGACACCTTTCGCAGTGTCCGATTGAGCTGGGTAGGTACGGTGAAAACATCTTTTATTATATCCTTAGGCGCGTATCCTCCGGTCTGCCGGATTTCCCTTATGTGTCCCAACCGGCCTGCCGGTTAGCGGTCAATAGTCGTGTTTACATATTCACCATAAAATCTGCGTAAGTTCGATTTTCATAATTCAAACGGTTTTCGTGAGGATGGATCCTTGGCTATGCGAGAAAAAATCCATAATATTCTGATATAACAGAAAGTATGTTTAAAATTGATATGAAATCTGAAACCAGCTCAAATTACATTTTGGCGCCAAAATTTTGTATAGATTTATGTCATTTAAAAATAATCTCGTAACTACTTCTAAAGTAATTAAGCCAGAAAGCTGTAATTTTGCATTTGTATAGGCAATAAGTCAATAACGATGTTAAAAGAAATTAAAAGGATAAGGATTGATAACTTTTTTTTTTATAGATTTTTTTATTTGACCCCTGTTTTTGTTACGGCTGGAATTCCGGTGGTCTAAAAAAAAGGTTTAGTGTGAAGCTTGTATTTATCCGATCGTTATTATTTAAACGTTGTTAGTAAGCTACTATCATTGGCTATACAACAAAAAAAAACGCATTACTCTATGGTAACGAGAAGTTACTCAAATCATGAAATGAAAAAAAATAACTTTCACTCGATGCATTTTGCCGCGCAAACACTCACCGATCGAAATTTACGTAATAAATAATCTCGTAACTACTTTTAAACCTGTAAACCTAAACATCTGAAACAATTCAGGTGTATAGATTACATCTGAATAATCATATCAAAAGAAAAACCAAATTCGTAGGTGGTATTGTTTTTGAGAAAAAAAATAAAATCCGCTTATGTACAGTTTTCCCGCCAAAATTCTTAAAAAAAATCGCGTTGTTTTAATCTCGTTACTACTTATAAAATATTTATCCTTACAATCTGGTATTATTCATGGGTAAAGAACCATAATAAATACACACATTAAAAAAAAAACAAAATTGTAGGTGGAATAGTTTCGGCAAAAAAAAAAAAAATATATATATAAAAAATGCCGTTTCCCGCCATTTTCGTCGTCTGTTCAAACCCATTTTCCTGTAAAATTTTCCATGAAAAGGTCTATTTTCATTTCTTTTCCCGTAAAGAGAATATGATGAGGATTGCATTGGTACCAAGAAGTTTATATGTTGATTGGAGACTGCCACAAATAAACTCGATTAAAAAACAAAATACCTCAAAATCTGTAATGAACAGGCTTGACGCTTACTATTTAATTAACCAGACTACTTCTCATCACTGACACATTTAAAAAAACTGAGGAGCGTCTGTTCAAAAGGGGCTATTTCCACTTTGTATGATTTCTTTTTTTTTTTATTCTGGTTTAGAATCTAAGATCTCATCGTGTCCTGCGCTCAATTTTTATCAAAAAATCCTATTTCCCTTTAAAATTGCAACCTTTTTTCAAAGGGTCTGTTCAAAAAGTGCTATATGTTGTTGGTCGATACTGGTTGTGGAGCACTAGAACATTTCTAAGCAAAGAGAGCTATTTTCTGTAGAAATTTCGCTTAGCAAGAAAAATTTGGTTCAAAAATAGCTATATTTTTGCCAATAAAATTGTACTAATTCTTTCATATCCTTTCAAATCTCAAGTGATTTCCAACCTAAAAAAAGACTTGGGGAATATTTTCCATTGTGCGCGTCTAGCCTAAATTTCGTACAGTTTTTGAACGAATATGTAGCCACTCTGAGAGCAAATGCATTTTATGCAATGATACGTGAAGGTGTTCCTGACAGCATAAGTTTTTGTTTTGACATGCAAAACGAGCAATCTTTTCCAAAAACCTAATTACAAGATGCATATTATTCAAGACTAATAAGTTTGTATAACCTATGTGTTGTACCATTGGAATCCAAAAATCCAACTGTATTTATACATGGTTGGGAACACAATCTGGAAGAGAGTTGTTGTGGAAGAGAGGCAGTTTAAATTGGATCCGCATTGTTTTCCTTTCTGAGTGACTTGGAAATACCTGCACATATAAAAACCCTGAGATTATTTTGCGATGGATGTGCGGGACAGAATAAAAAAATCTTGGTCGTGCGCTCGTAGAGACTTCCTGAGGATGCTTCGTGTAGAAGCGAAACTTAATAAATTTTTACTTAATTAACTAATGTTTTCTTAAAATATTTTTAAAATATTTGTTATTATTAAATATGGATTCCGCAAAGTAACGCCTGAATCTATTCATTATTCTATTAAGCGCTGCTTATAAGTTTGAGTTCTATTAAGCGCTGCTGCCCACCTTCTCGGGTGTTACGCTTAGTCGCCTCTTACGACACCTACGGGTAGAGATGGGGGGTGGCATTCTATCCCGACACCACACGACTGTGACTGTGAATGACTTCTTATACCTGTGACCAAAACAGGGCTGGTGACACGTATTGCATTTGATTTCGGAAGGTATGTGGGACTCACTTAAGAGTTGCCTCTAGTGCTGTTAGAAAAAACATAGTGTTATGTCCACACAAATTGATGTAAGGAAGATACTCATAACTAAATGTGTACTACTGTACCTGACGGCATGACTCTGGTTCCGCGGAAGTTAGGGCGGCCTATAGTGTGGCTACATGCGTGGATAGTTTAGCACCGTCACATCTCTCTGAAACCAACGTGAGGGCTGGCGCCACGGATATTTCGGCGGAGCTACTGGTTACATATTTGAGCAGATTGGTTCGTGGGGACCGGGAGTTCATCGGTTTTTTCCAAATTTTATAAGAAATCAAATAATTGCAACGCGAGAATAAAATGCTGGTACTTACGCTGCCGACTGGTAGTGGGCTGGAGCATTTGGACTGCCTGTAAGTCTGCATATTCATATTCATTTATTCGTTCATAAGTTTCAGGTACAATATAGAAATTTATAATAATAATGTAGTTCCGCTCAAAACTTGTCTTTACAGACGTATGAATACAATTTCAAATTAATTATTGTCAAGAAAATTCAATACAAAGTCAAAGTCAAAATCATTTATTCAATTTAGGCGTCTACGACGCTCTTATGAAGGTCAATTACAAATTTTAGTATTGAAATATCTCCGCCGTACCGATCGCCTCCCGACAAATACCGCAAGACTTATCGGTGGCTTTCCCCCATCTTAGTAAGTTATTTTGGTCTGAGAGGGTCATTTGAAAGGCGTTTAGATAAAATTTTAATAAGGCAGGTGACCTATCGTATATCAAGGTGCGCCACTTTAACGCCAAAGGGATACAAAATTCACCTATGGTTAGCCATTCGCTTTGCATTTCTAAGCTCATTGCATGAACTTTATAGCTATCATTTTCGTCTTGTTGTAGAAAAGATTTTACAATGTCTTTATCCTGAACTTTCTTTTTCGACCCTAAACCCGCTTTGCTGGACTGTGCACCTATCATAAATTGTTTGTGGAATTGAAGCCTCGAATCAAGGTCGGAGGCACTTTTGTCTTTTGGGAGAGATGCGGCTTTATCGTCTTGAGATTTTAATAAGACGTGCGTTTTGGTAACTCTGAGGTGTTTATAGAGTTCCGATGGTTTCTTTAATTTCGTTCCAAAAATTGTTTGGTCCCTAAATAAAGTGCAAGCCCCAACCATGACTTCAATGTCCTTATGACGTTTACATCCAGCTTAGTTAAAAGGGATTTAGTTATGTCGTATACTAGAAAAGGCCAAGTCAGACGTGATGTTAGGTAGTTGTCGTATATTCAAGCTTTTTTAATGTTACTTATTGGTTGTTGGTCTACCATACTAAGATCTTTTAGAAAGCTATCGACAACTGCGTCTAAAGATGGTGTCCGTCCTTTGTGATCTATCTTCCTACCAAGAAATTTAAATGGCACAGCTTCAGCAATTGTGGAAACACATTCTCCTCCTATCAAGAGTCCCGGGTCGTAAGAGGTAAATTTGGTATTCCGTCTACCCAGACACAGACAGTGGCATTTACTTGGTTTTGTTCTCAACCCTATAGTCCATGCACAGAACTCATCCACTTCACGTAAAAGTTCCTGACATTGTATTGGGTTACGTGTCAGAATTGCAAGGTCGTCAGCAAAAGCTAAGATGGACTCTGTGTATTTGTTATTGATCTTAAACCGATATTAGACTTTTTTTAATGACTAATTAGCTTGTCAATTAAAATATTAATTACTATATTAAATGCTATGGGTGACCAGCAACAATATAATATAATCTACTTTATTTATTCGTAGATATAATCAAAAAAAAATCAATTAAACCATAGAAAAATTTCTCAGCAAACCACCGCGTCAATTGTGTTCTGAATCGATCAAATGTCAGGTCTTTGAAGTGATTAGGAATTTCATTGTAATACACATTATGTAGCTATTATTTGAGCTGACTTTTAATCTGGTGTATGGCCTATAGAGTGTGTGCCTGTATTAGGAGCGTGTAGAATGACAGCTTAACGCACTGTATTGCTGAAAAAGGTATTCATTTTTCAAACAGGCTTCTAAAACGTATAATTAAGTAACAGTCAATATTTTATTATTTCTGAAAAACGGTCTACAGGAATCCGTTTGTTGAATGCCGTAAATAGCTCTTAAACAGCGTTTTTGAAATATAAAGAGTCGCTTAATATCTGTGCATCTCCTCCACATGACAATACCTACCATAGCGTAAAATGAAGTTGACAATGCAATGACTTGTTGGTTGATAGTAGCTGCAGTATAGTATGTGCTTATTGTAATTTCCTCTTATTATTGATTCTTATGTTTATTAAATAAGTGACACAAACATAATTGTTGTAAACAGGTAATTAATTAATATTTTTCGCAACTTACAATAATACAATACAAGATGAAGTAAGAAGGTAGTTACAGTTCTCGATGTACGGGAGAAACAAAGGCATAGGAGTTCGTACAAAAAAAACGCAAACTATAAATGATATAATGTTCATAATCGGCGCTGCAACGTATAGGTATTATTTCTGGGGTAGAAGCTTTACGAGTACATATTTTATCGTATGAACATATAGCTGGTATGGTTCGCATCGTTTTATGACTAAATCTCACTATGGCAATTTCTAAAATTAAATTATAATTTGATTTTTATCCAAAGAATCATTCACTAATTATTTAATGGTGCCAATATATTTTATAGCAATATATACTGAGGAGCACTCTTGTGTGGTCAGATTTTTTCTGCAAACAAGACTTCCAACTTTGCTAACACCACACGCGCCTCTAGTTTTATGGCAAAAGATCCTTTCAAGGATGACAAGATATCAAAATATTTTATTTATTTGTCCATAATCAGTGACATTAGGTGTGTATATCTAAATAATAGGAAAAATGTTTATATATGCAAACAATAAATTTAAAACTTACAGTTATAAAAAATATCGTATCTCACGATTGTAATTCGTCTCAATCAGACGACCAAGTAAAATGGATGCGTGGTCAATGTCACACCTAATTCGATAATATACATCCTACTTTTTTGATAACTGTTAAATGTTAAATTTGCTAAAAATAATAGATATACACGATTTCAATTCCGGGGAATGGTCATGAATTTATATACGACCTAAGTTTTCTTTTTTAAATGCCTGATAGGTTAGCCTTTGACCACAATTTGACACAATTTGAAGCGCTCGTAGCGAAGTTTACTTAGCTGTTCTTAACCGTTCCAGCAGCTGTCCTTGAGAGCCAGTACTTCTAGGTTAGCCTGAACAATTTCTACGACCACATCATCACTTACCATCAGGTGAGATAGTAGCTCTCAAGGACAGCTGCCGGAACACACCGTTAGATGATTGGCGACAGATTTTCTACTTGAGGGTGGTAGCTAAACAGGCGGGCATTCACAAAATGCCCTACCACCATGCTATACTGCCATCCTAAGACAACAACCGGGACCGACGGCTTAACGTGCCATCCGAAGCACGGAAGCGCTCAGTAGTAATGTCACTAGCGGTCACCCATCCAATTCATGACCGCGGGCGACGTTGCTTAACTTTGCTGATCGGCTAAGAACAGCTAAGTAAACTTCGCTACGAGCGCTTCAAAACTGCCACTGTCTCTTACTATATATATATTTATATTATAGTAGATGGATATTTACCGTTACCATTTTTCTTTGTATTTTGATCTCGATATCTCGGCACTATTGCAAGCGCCATGATCTCGAGTAAACTGAAGTCTAGGCTAGTGGTAGGCACTAAAGCAAACAATCCCTTCAACCTTCTTTCTTGCGCGTTTTTTGACAATGCTATTGCTGCAATTACTGTCACAACTATCACTGACAACACCTGAAATTACAGGCACATGAGACTTAACAACTATGTCCCAAAGTGACGGGTGCAGTACAATTTGTGAGTTGTGATGAAATGCATCTGTTCTAGGCGTCCGCTTAACATTAGGTGGGACTCGAGCTTGTTCCGTAACAATAACGTAAAAAAAGAAAAAAAAACAATTTAATAGTAAAGATGAGTAGTTTTTCACTTACATGCAATTTGTTGGTACATAATAAATAAGAGTTCATCATGTTTTGCCTATGAAGGCGTACAATATGGAGTGATGAAGAAGAAGTTAAAAAAGAGGGCAGACCGATTTTTCTGTTCAGTCACCCATATAGTCTTCAGTTTATTCGTGATTTGAACTTGGAACAGAATGAAATAAGTATCGGCAACACAAAAACAATCAAAGAAATATTCCGTTACTAAAAATACCTAACTCTTATGTCACACTGAGAAAAATCTAAAGTCAAAAGAGCCCTGATGACAGCCAATTTATATGGTATAAGGCAAAAAACCGACCAAACGTAAATACGTATAAAAACGCCTTCCAACTAGAAGGCGTTAAACGAGGTCAGTGAAGGCGAATGTTTCTTTTCGTCTTCATTTAAGGTGTATTTTGTGGTCTTTCTTAAATATTGACTTTTCGATGAGGCTGATTAAGTCGTACGTTATAGTGATAATCACCGTATATCACCGCCGTAAAAGTAAGGTATTATGGTCAATACTGCAATTATTATCGTATAACAAGTTCAATTCTGAAAATAGTTACTTTACGGAAGGCGTTTTTGACGGTTTTGTTTATTATAAAACATGGTACATTTTTATTGATTGGTGAAAATCATCTTAAGACTTGTGAATTCACCTTGCGTAGTTACAATTCAACGGTAAAAGGTCAAATTTGATTTAAGTATTAAAGTTGTTTTTCTCAGTGCAGATAATAATAACAGACAGGAAAATAAGTAGACACAATATAAATTCTACAGTTGTATATACCAACGCAATAGTATGTCGACTAATATGTACAGTCCCACCAACTTATCTGTTCAGGCGGCAGAAAAAAGAACTACAACATTCCTTCAAATTGTGACAGCTTGTAGTTGATTTCCTTGACCAGCAGCGCCCTTGCGAACTGCATAGTTAAATTGGTGGTACTATAAGTAATATATGATTATATATGGTGCGTATGTACCCTCAAGATTAGTGTGTAATGTATCTTAACAGGACAATATAATAAGGAATTACTTGGTATTGTTATTGTCATAATAAAATTATTTGTTTAATATTTCGGTTTATAATGGGTGTAATCTGTGTTCATTAATGTAATGTGATTTAGAAGGACAATAATTTAATAATTATTTGTTAAGAAACAGTTAGCAACCATGACCACAACAATTATCAATTTTGTTATTACTTAAAAGCCGTTTCGAGGAAAACGGCAGAAGTATTTATTGACAATGATGCCTTCCAGGATTTAGATAGGAACTCGAAGCAGGGTACGGATTCGAGAGTCAAACAATTAAAATAAGTATTTGTTACAATTGACTTTTAAATTACTTCGTTACCCGTTCGCATCTCACGCAATCGATATGGGAATTGTATGAATGAAATTCAATTGAATATCTCTGATGCGATTGGACAAGCGGGACGACGAACGAAATGTTGAAGATTTTTCAGTATTAAACAACGCTGCTGCTTCAAAATAATTGTTTAGCTATCATTGTTAATATTTTGAATTAATTTACCTTAGAGAACAAACCAAGGAATTTTTCTCCTTCGGAGTCAAAGAAACAAATCACTAACCTCTTTTCTGTTGGCCTTATAGTTGAGCGTAGAGAAAAGTAATATCATTTTCAGACAAAAAAGACGTATACAATAAATTTAAATATATTATAAATTAAAATATATATTTTTGTTTTTTTTTACATTATATTATTTATTATAAATGACCGTGACAGTTTAAAAACTCATACATTTAAGTATTACTGCCCCGAAAATACATATAGCCAGTATCACTCAGGATTATGTACGGATTCAAATGATACACTAAATATAATGTACCTGCATACATGAACACTAAAAACAATACATGAGTTATCTGCAATAATCATTAAGATACACCAATTTGAAAATGTTGCAATAAAAGTGCAATTTCCCACAATTTAAATTTTTTCACTTAGTGTACTTTTAATAACGATGGCAGTTTAGGACAGTCGTGTAAAAAAGTGCACTATAATTATAATAAAATAGAAAATCTGTTTCGCCTATATTTTAACTGAAATTACAGGCCATGAGACTTAACAACTATGTCTCAAGGTGACGGGCGCAGTGCAATTCGTCACTTGTGATGAAATGCATCTGTTCTAGGCAGAGGCTATTCCGTTTAACATCAGGTGGGCCTCAAGCTTGTTCCGTCACAGTAACAGAAAAAAAAACTTGCTTAATAAATGACATATCTTGTAAATTGTAAGATAGTGATTATTCAGTGAACCTTTTTTTAAAGAGATAACAAACTTGTATATGTTCTTGGTATAGTTATAAGATCTAGAATAGAAAATACACTCAAGCTCCTTTGTTTAAAATGAACAAGATATTTTAAGTGGAATTTTTCCACTAAAAGCAACGCGTTGCTTGTTTCTCACTTCTCTCTTACTTGGTTTTAGTGTAACAAGGGGCAACGAAAAATTCGCATAGCGCGATTTATTGTTGCGTTTATAATAAAAAGTACTTTTTCGGTCGTACGAGCTCCACTTGGCGATTTTTATAACGCTCGCTATATTTTCGAAGCAAAATATTACGATAACATAGGTTAAAAGAACTTTATTTCTAACTAGGGGCCCACCCCGGATTCGCAAGGGTATTTTACACACATAAAAAGTAGGTAGTTTTTATGACCTAACTGTAATAGATGCACGTATAGTATTGCAGACATTTTTGTAGATATTGATGTCGTCTATAAAATTGTAGTACATCACTTTAATCTATTGTCAATCAATTCCGCAAGGTACGCGATGTAACAATTATTTTAGGTATTTTTTTCACGCGTTGGGTTACATTATCGAAGTTTACGGATCCCTAACTTTTTGTAAATATTCTATAGCCTATGTTCAAGGTGAATAATATTTTCAAATCAGTTCAGCAGTTTTGAAGTTAATTTGTTACATACAGTAATACAAATCTTTCATATTATTTACAATAGTAGTATAGAAAAGAACCAGTGCTCACTTCCAATGATATAATTTATAAATCTGTCCTCTAGTTTGATAGACATTACTTAATCAAGGTATTTGTACAATGCTTAAGTTTACTTCGATATGGGTTAATACATTCTTTCACTACGTTTGGTAACTGGCCGTATATCTTTGCTACTTCAAATAATAACGTTGTTCTCTCATAGTTTGTACGCGGCGTTATCAATTGTTATATATTTTTATTCCTTAAATTGTGGGTATTTATGTTTTGTGTGAACTGAATGTTTGAGTGAATTGATTGAGTCATGATATTTTTTATGGGAATTCAAATGTCATAATTATGCATGTATTTGTCAAGTATTATAAAGTTTATTATTTTCATAGAATAATATTGGTGTAAGATAGTAATAATGGAATAGAACTTTAATGATTTTATTTCATATTCTTTGTAAGAGATCCATGTGAGTTTTTGAAGCTGTTCCGTAAATTTCGACTGGTTATTCCAGGTGTGATTTTACTAAAGAGTTGTATATCGTAGTACGTATTTTGTGTGGAATACAATTAGCGACTTTCCTTATGGCTCCTAAGAATGATATGAACTTAGATCGGACATGCCCAATATGAGCTCGCCAATTGAGTTTGTCGTCTGTCCATAAGCCTATTTATCTTTTTATGATCGCTGTATTATTGTGTTATTAATTTTCATAGGCGTAAAATTAGGTTAGCACATATAATTACGAAGAAAGAAAACTTAAACGGATAAACTTGTCAAAACGCAGTAAAAGACAGCTATCTCTTAGACAGCCTGTTCCCAAATCCTGTTTACAGTCCCAACAACTTATCTGTTCAGGCGGCAGAAAAAAGAACTACAACATTCCTTCAAATTGTGACAGTTTGTAGTTGATTTCCTTGACCAGCAGCGCCCTCGCAAACTGCACAGTTAAGTTGGTGGTACTATACTATTTTCGAACATATCATCATTCACTATCAGCTGGTATTGGCCTCATTAAAACTAGCTGCAGTAAAATGCCGGCATTAGTTTGCAAACATTGCATGGCTGAAGTCAATAAAAGCGTCTTTTTCGTGGCCACACTGAAATGTATTTTTTCCACAAAGGCTGTCTGAAGTCATACTAAGTGCATCTTAGTGCATTATGTAGCCTCTTGGATCTCTTGTGATGCATACATTTTACTCGTGAATATACTGTGAAACTGGTACTAAGGCATGTCTGTACATTGACTTGTTTTTAATAAAATTTACTGCAATTTTCCAAGCTTTTAAGGATGACTTCCAGATGAGACCGCACAATGTTTTTTATTTGTAATATGGCAGTTTAGGAGCTTAACCTCGTATGGTTTTAAATATATGTGATCAAAGATGTTTCGTCGGGTTCCAAATGTGTATGAGGCACTCTAGTCAGCGGCCAGCACACATTATTAGTTTTTTTGCAACAGATTTTCTACTTGAGCTTGCCAGGCGGGCATTTAGCCAGGGCGGGACATAATGTAAAGGCGGAAATCATTTTTCATGCACAGCTGATGGTAATTTTAAGCGTAAGTAAATTATGTGAACACGAATAATTTTTAGGAAATATATATAATCGTAATACGTGGTCCCTAACTGTGGCCCTTATGGACAAGCTCAAAGTCACTCAACGAGCCATGGAGAGAGCTATGCTCGGAGTTTCTTTGCGCGATAAAATCCGGAACGTGGATATTCGGCAAAGAACCAAAGTCACCGACATAGCTCTCAGAATTTGCAATTTGAAGTGGCAATGGGCGGGCCACATTGCTCGAAGAACTGATAACCGATGGGGAAGAAAGGTTCTCGAGTGGTTACCACACTACACCGGAAGACGTAGAGTTGGTAGGCCCCCCACTAGGTGGACTGACGACATCGTGAAAGTCGCGGGTAGCCAATGGTTACAAGCGGCTAATAGCCGTTCCTTGTGGCGCTCTATGGGGGAGGCCTTTGTTCAACAGTGGACGTCTTCCGGCTGATGATGATGATGATGATATATAATCACTCCCAAAAATAGTGAAGAGTCAAAAGCTACTTGCTTAGCTACCAAAAACAGCCTAGTGCAAATATGAAGTTTATTATTCAATAAACACCTGAGGTTTATTTTGTAGGTTTTTGGCTAACAAATAGAAAATGAGTTTAATTCCCAAAAAATTAGTCAAATTTGCCGAACATTGTTTAATTTATTATGTTTTCTACTTATTGGAGGAGCTCAAAACTTTTTTTCCATAACATTTTTGTGTAATATATAGATTTAGTTAATTTTTTTTATTATTTTTGTGTAATAGTTAGTAAATATTTTAAAGAGTGATCTTATATTTTGAAATATGTTATTTCATGTAAGTTTAAATATATTACCGAAATAAGTAAATACTTTTACCAAAACCATCCACCAAGTCAATCTACTGTATTACTTAGCACGTAAAAGATATTTTTATGTATATTGAAGTCACATCATGATAATACAGCCATAATGTCTGCCATTGGACAAATGCATCTGGCATTAGGGGTGGGTTTGTTACAATCTATAAGCTTGGCATGCGTTTTGCTTCGAGTACAGCTGTCCTTGAGAGCCAGTACTTCTAGGTTAGCCTGAACAACATCTTCGATCACGTCATCACTTACCATCAGGTGAGATAGTGGTCAAAGGCTAACCTATTACGCATAAAAAAAAGCCTGGTACTTCCCACGTTTTCCGTTTTTTTTCTTTTTGTCGCCTCTTACTAATTTTTATATAAGATTTTCTAAATTTGAAAAAGTGAAGACACAAGGCATTAATAATAAAATATCAATGTTTAATTAGCTTTCAAATAATGTAACTAAATTAAATAATAACGACTTCATAAGGGTATTAAAACAGTTTTTTGAAATAAAATCCTTTTATTCAGTAAATGAATTTATGGTTTTGCGTCTAACATAATCTTCATTTTCGTACAAGACTAATGAGGGTAAAAAAATTGACGGCCTTTCATGTAAGTACTTATTCTAATTTGTTGTGTGCGTTCAATGACATTTCAATCTTCTTTTATGTGTTTGATAATTTTATAATATGATATATTTAAAACATCTGTATTGTATCAAATTTAAGGCATCAATTTGTTTTTGACATTTAGTAATTATTTTCATTTTGACTTAGATGAAGGATAATTCATTTTGACTTTTATAATAGATATATTATTGTCCGATAATTTTCATAAAATAGGTTGTATTTATATTATTTGTAATTTAATTATTTATTTTGAAATTAATTGTAACCATGTCTTGGCCAATTTAACATTCTCAGTTATAAGGCCAATAAATATTTGAATTGAATACTTCTCCCAACTACCCCAAAAACCGTACTTTTGCTTCTGCTAGAAGTCATGGTAACAGAAATTGAAACGCGTTCAACCATACCACCGGTAGATGTATGTATGTTCAATCCCTGTAGGTACAATTCAATACGAAAACGATGGAATCAATTTTTTTTTATATGATCTTATAGCTAGTCTTTGACCATCATCTCAACTGATGATAAGATAAGGTCGAAGATGCTTACCAATAATTACTGGCTCTTAAAAACAGCTGCTGGAAATCACCGATATGTGCTTGGCGACAGATTTTCCACTTGAAGGTTGTGGCTTGAAAAAAAATCCTAGTGCCATCCTGACTCGAAAACCGGGACCAACGTGCCCTCCGCAGCACGGAAGCGCTCAGTAGTAAACCACTAGCAGTCGCCCATCCAAGTAATGACCGCAGCAGACATACTGAATATATTATAGAATACTACTAAACTGCACTACACGGCATCAGCCGGATTATCCACTGCTGAAAACAGCCTCCCTATTTATTGGGGGTTTGCAGTAATCCCCACGCTTGGAATGCCTCTCGGTCATGGCAGTGTAAGATAACAGTTCCTAAGAAGGCGCTGCTGCCAAGCCGCCTGCCAAGCTTGAATATTATGACAAACCCCCAGTATTGGGGGAGGTTGTGTTCAGCATTGGACTACCTGACTGAAACAGTACTCTACGGTATATAAGAATAAGTACTAACATATTTGACATCTCTCCATGAAGTTGTAAATGTCATAAGTAAACACGTGAGGCAAAACCGAGGGAACGCGTTTGTACATGTACCTTGTAACATGAAATTCACACGTCGCTTTAGAAATTCTTATTGTGACAAAGGTATATCACGGCAGTCAAAGGGTGACAAAGTCATACGTGTCACTTAAATTTACGAGTTCAATTTGAATTGAAGATACTGTCATATTGAAGATAGATTATTTTGAGCGTTGCCCAAAGTTAGATACCTGATTTGTTCAGATGCTATGAAAATAGGTGCTCATGGGATAAATGCGTCTAAAATTTTAAATCGATTTTAAGATGCTGTTTTTGTCAGATGTTCTACGTCAAAACTGCATCTTAAGATGTCAAGACGTCAACTTTTGGGCTTATTTTTTTCGGATTACTTATTCCTCTTATCTTTGATTTTGGCCGCTTTGAAGGTGAACTCCTTCTCAGAGGATCATTGTTTTTATTCAGGAAAACTGTATGCTAGATACGGAAATTTTGGCAACAAATCCATGCTGAAGGTTTTTTCATAACTGCTTGATTTTCATAACTGCTTGATTGATGGAGAATTTTTTTTGAAGTGTAGCGGTTCTCAAATATTTTTTTGGATCTCTATAACTATCTACCGATAGTTTTTAAAGCAATAGTAAAATTTTAATATCATTATAATTGATATTAAAATTTTACTATTGCTTTAAAATATCTGACATCTGAGATCCGACATCTCTATCGGACAACCGAGAAGCGCTCGTAGCGAAGTTTACTTAGCTGTTCTCACCCGATCAGCAACGTCGCGCGCGGTCATGAGTTGGCTGGGTGACCGCTAGTGATATTACTACTGAGCGTTTCCGTGCTTCGGAGGGCACGTTAAGGGTAGATTTATATTAGAGCGGGCCGTGCCCGCGGCGTGCCGTGCACGTGGCCCGTACGGGGCACGGATTTGAAACGTTGCATACATTTTGTATGAAGCAATTTATATTAGACCGTGCCTGATCCGTGTCCCGTCCGGGCCCGCCTACTAACTTACGGACGGGCTTCGCCCCGGGCCCGCCCCGTCCACGGCACGGCCCGGACACGGCCCGGTCTAATATAAATCATCCCTAAGCCGTCGGTCCCGGTTGTCAACAATTCCACATATTAACCATGTAGGTTTTAATTTTTTGTATTTTTTATGTTATTGTGACGGAACAAACTCGAGGCCCACCTCATGTTGAGCGGACTACTAACCTCTGCCTATAACAGATGCATTTTATCACAAGTCACGAATTGCACTGCGCCTGTCATTCTGAGACATAGTTGTTAAGTCTCATGTGCCTGTAAATTCACTGGATCTCAAGGACAGCTGCCGGAACACACCGTTATGTGCTTGGCGACAGATTTTCTACTTGAAGGTCGCTAGCCAGGCGTGCATTCTCAAACTGCCCTTCCACCGTGCGGTGAAGCTCAAGCCCGCGGCGGGATTCGAACCATGGACCTGCTGCACGGCAGTCCATAGCCAATGCCACTGAGCCATCACGGCTTCAAAATTATATATATATGTATGTGTATATGTATATGTAAATATAAATAAAAGATTCAACCGGTAGAATTTTCGACGCGTTTCGATTCTACACGCATCTACCGGTATTGTCTCTTTGAGCACACGATCCATAATATTCTCGCTCTAATGAGACGACGATAATTCGTCGCGAAATTATCACTAGATACATCTTTATATTATTAAGTGTTTTTCTAAAATTGTATTTAATATGTTCTTAAAATATTTTTGTTATTACTTGTTAAGCATACTTATTCGTTTTTTTATGGTAGGCTTTTTTATGCCCACACTCCTGGAAAATCCTCCGCTTTTCCGTTTAGTTCTTTCTCGTATCGATAATGAACGAATAATTTGAACAACAATTCACTTTACCACGGTAGCCCAAACCCTAAGATAAGGGATTATTTTTATGTGTTTCCTGCGTAAAATTATAAGCTTATTTGTCTAAGACTACATATTCATTGAAATACTTGGTAGAGAACTATCAAACTTTGTTAATATAGGAGTAAATCAAATGCGTAATGTAGCTTCTAAGTATCCGAGGAGTATTTAGATGAAATAACTCAGAACCATCGGTCGGGAAACATTTGAGTTTCAATGGGACGGGCGCAAGGCATAGGCGTAAAGTCAAAGTGAGATAATTTCAATTGTACATACCGTATGAAATAATGTATATATAAGTATTTCACCTTAACTAAACTAATATAATAAAGGGGAAAGATTTGATTGTTTATTTGTTTGTTTGCATTGAATAGGCTCTGAAACTACTGGACCGATTATGATGAAATTTGGTATGGAAATAGTTTGAGACACGGGGAAGGACATAGGATAGTTTTTATCCAACTGCGCAAAGATAGGTTAATGGTTTTGCACGATAACCGATATACCCGCGGGCAGAGCCGCGGACGAAAAGCTAGTCCTTAGTATAGAAGGAAATAGACTAATTGGGGGTCTATTTCCATCTACATAGGTATTGACTATGAAAATCTCAGTCTACTTAAGGTGAGCGCTGACATACGAGTATACTGGCTACATGACAGAATATTTTTTTTACATTTTATTGTTTCAGAGTTTTGTCTTGAAAACGTAGATCGAAAATCGGAAAATATTTTTATGATAGCGAATTTATTTCTTTAACAAGTATCACATCTAAATTATCTTGGTGTAATTGTAGATCATAGATTGGATGGGTACCAACACATTAAAATACTAACTGGTAGAATAAGGAAACTAATTGTTATTTTTAAACGATTAAGGCACATCGGTGATCTTAACTTACTAAAAACTATTTATCATGCCCTATGTCATTCACTCTTAGCCTATTGTATTGTGGTATGGGGTGGCAACTAAACAAAAGCAATAGCCAGATATTCTGCCTTGAAGTAGTAGTATGCAAGTGCGTGTTAAAGCGTCAGGAGCACTATATAGACGAGTATGTATACTACTATACTATGAATAGTCTATATATACACTCTACATATGTCGTATGTATAAACTATCATTCTCTATATACGAATACGGCAGGGCTGTGTGGAATTTTCAACGTCATGTCGGCTTAACAGGAATTGATCCAACATATTTTTTTTTTCATGTATAAGGCGTGTTCAGTCTGATGTCACAAACGTGTTGTATCACAAAGAGGAAAATGCATAACAAGCAGCATTCTTACCACCACCCACTTCGATCTGAGTATATGTAATGCCCCCATTGCTACCTGTGGATGTCGTAAGAGGTGGCTAAAGGTAAAATGCCGGAAGATGGGAAGCGGGAAGCAGCACCTTCTGAGGAACTGATATCTTAAACTGCAATCCCCAAGAACCCTGCCAAGCGTGGAAATTATGGCAAACGCACCCTTTATAGAAGAGACTGTGTTCAGCAGTGGAAGATCCGGCCAACACAGTACAGTATTCCTTCTTTATTATTGTTCATAATATTTGTTACTCTTTAATAATAATGAACGAATAATTTTCACAACGATTCACTTTAACACGGTAGCCCAAACCTTAAGATAAGGGATTCTTTTTATGTTTTTCCTTCGTAAAATTATAAGCTTATTTGTCTAAGACTACATATTCATTGAAATACTTGGTAGAGAACTATCAAACTTTGTTAATATAGGAGTAAATCAAATGCGTAATGTAGCTTCTAAGTATCCGAGGAGTATTTAGATGAAATAACTCAGAACCATCGGTCGGGAAACATTTGAGTTTCAATGGGATGGGCGCAAGGCATAGGCGTAAAGTCAAAGTGAGATATTTCAATTGTACTTACCGTATGAAATAATGTATATATAAGTATTTCACCTTAACTAAACTAATATAATAAAGGGGAAAGATTTGATTGTTTATTTGTTTGTTTGCATTGAATAGGCTCTGAAACTACTGGACCGATTATGATGAAATTTGGTATGGAAATAGTTTGAGACACGGGGAAGGACATAGGATAGTTTTTATCCAACTGCGCAAAGATAGGTTAATGGTTTTGCACGATAACCGATATACCCGCGGGCGGAGCCGCAGACGGAAAGCTAGTCCTTAGTATAGATGGAAATAGACTAATTGGGGGTCTATTTCCATCTACATAGGTATTGACTATGAAAATCTCAGTCTACTTAAGGTGAGCGCTGACATACGAGTATACTGGCTACATGACAGAATTTTTTTTTTACATTTTATTGTTTCAGAGTTTTGTCTTGAAAACGTAGATCGAAAATCGGAAAATATTTTTATGATAGCGAATTTATTTCTTTAACAAGTATCTCAAACAAAACGCCGCGCAACAAATGTGCTGTATGAAGAATTAAAATTGCTCACAGTTTGTCAGATTTTTATCTATAAGTCAATAATTATGACACACTCAGGCCTCACGTTCGATCCAGAAAAATTCAAACGGAAACGGAGAAAAGATATAGTTGTATGTTCAGCCAAATTCTCGACAGCGTATGCTCAAAGAAACTATTGTTTTTTGGGACCGTACTTGTAACGGGTGGTTAAATTGTAAGGGCCGATGTTGAATATGAACCACACCTAAACGCCAAGTTTTTTTCCGAATTTATGGTTTAAGACTTTTATTTCTCTTAAGAATATAGGTACATTCACTTAGCAGAGAAATTACAAGTTTCCTTAATTTATACATTTGTATTGCAAACATAGAAACGGACTTAATAATTAATATTATTCATATATTATACAGTATTAACATACGTAAAATATTAAACTGTAGAAAAATAAAAATAAAAAACGTTAAACAATAAAAAAAAACGTTAAACAGTTGCTAATTATTCAATTACTACGTTTGGTCGATTTACGAAGTTTTGTCTAAATTTCATAGGTACATCTATGGCATAAAACATTGTGTAAATATAATTCATTTCTAAGTAGGTAAAAAGCGCCAGCAATTATTTTATGTAACTTGACTAATATTTTAACTGACGTAAACATTGTCGAGTAGGCTAAATGGTGCATGTGCAAAAATTAACAAATAAACGGGTGCTATTACGTGTCGTGATTATTTATAGCATGATAGCAATAGTTGTATTATGGTTGGTGTTTATTTCTTTACTTACTTTTTCCTTCTGAATATATTGTTTTGTATATCGGTTTGATATTTAATCATTAATGTTTTATTCAATTTATATCTATATGTTAAAGGTAAAGTTATTACATTATTTAAGAAAAAAAAAATATATTAAAATTTTAACAAACTAAAAGAGATTTTTCATTATTTATCAACAATAATTGGTACACTGCACTAAAAACTTACACTGTGATCTTATTATGTATAAAATGTTTAACATTTTTTTTAAATAACAATGATGATTTTATATCTTTAATATCTGCCGGTAGCTTATTGTATATTTGAACCCCTTCATACATAATATTTTTTGATCCATAATTTTTGGTTCTTGGTGTAGTTTTTGGTAAGCAAATGTTGTTGGAATATCTTGATGATCTTGTTTGTACTTGCGATTTTATAGTAAAAGTTACTGATGTATGTATGTCTTTTTTTAAGATTTTTCTAACAATCACACAAGTATTGTAGTGATATAATTGAGTTAATGTCATTAATTTAGTTTTTTCATAGACTGTAGTTGTTGGTGCTAAGTAGTTTAGGTGAAAGAGCAACTTTACTATTTTGTTTTGGGATCTTTGTAATTTTACTAAATTGGTTTTTGCTGCTGATCCCCACACTTCTATTAGATAGGTTAGATGGGATTTAACAAAAGAGTTATATATCAAATATCGGACGGATTTTGGGTAGCAACGAATATTATTCCTTAATGCACTGAGTAAGGCAGATATTTTTGATCGTACTCGCTTTATATGTGGTTTCCAAGTAAGTTCGGTGTCAAGAGTAAGACCGAGATATTTTTCTGTTTTAACTCTTTTT
The DNA here is from genome assembly GCA_963890685.1 of Plagodis pulveraria. NCBI lineage: Eukaryota > Metazoa > Arthropoda > Insecta > Lepidoptera > Geometridae > Plagodis > Plagodis pulveraria. The sequence goes on along the minus strand of OY982955.1, from coordinate 32,180,393 downwards.
AATTGTTCATTGTTTATGTATAGTGGAATTGAGTTCGTGATTTTTTTATTTCTTGTCTTAAAAATCATGTAGTTCGTTTTAGATACATTAATTGTCAAAAGATTGTGTTGAAACCAGGTGTTTAAAATATTTAGATCAGATTGAGCTTGTGTAGTCACTGTTTGTATATCTTTTCCAAAATAAAACAAACAGGTGTCATCAGCGTATAAAGTGGTATCACCAGTCAAGTTGAGCTCTTTTATATTGTTAATATAGATCAGGAATAGTAGGAGGCCCAGTATTGATCCCTGTGGCACTCCGTAAGTAATTAATTGTGGCTTGCTTGATGTGTCACCTATTTTTACTATCTGATGTCTATTGGAGAGGTAAGACTGCATCATATTTAGTGCTGTTCCTTTGATACCGAGAGTGTTAAGCTTGTGTAGAAGTAGTTTGTGACTGATTGTATCGAAAGCTTTTTTTAAATCGATAAATAAGCCTAATGCTATTTGTTTTTTGTCTAGTTTTGTTTTTAGAGTTGTTATTAGGTCCAAACAAGCCGAAAGTGTGCTTGATTTAGATCGAAAACCGTATTGTTTTACATACAAAAAGTTAATTGAATTTAGGTACTGGTCTAGACGACTGTAAATAACCTTTTCGAAAACTTTTGATATAATAGGAAGAACTGAGATGGGTCGGTAATTTCCTGGATAAGTTTGATTACCGGATTTGAAAATGGGAGTTACTTTAGCTACCTTCAGTGATTCCGGAAAGTAGCCGCGTTCTAGACAAGCGTTTATGGTTGCAGTTAACTGCTCAAGAATTAAATATTTAACACATTTCAAAGCTTTACAAGATATACCGTCGAGGCCTATGCTGGTGTTTGTGTTAAGGTTGTCAATTATTTTGCTTACTTCGCCTAACGAAGCCGGCGTAAAATTGAGTAACTCTGCAGATTCAGTTTTTTTAGGGTATAAGATGTTGTAAGTTTCAATGTCATGAAATTGGAATGCTATTTGGTTAGCTAGTATAGAACCGACAGTAGCAAAAAAGTCATTGAAGCAGTTACATATGTCGTGAACTTCAGTGTAACTGCCTGATGGTGTTTCAAGTTTCGAAGGAAAATTATTAGTTTTAAATTTGTTAACACTTAAAGAATTAATGAGTTGCCACATTTTCAGTGGTTTTTTCTTACAATTTTCAAAAGATTTCAAATAGTATGTTCTTTTTGCTTCTCGTATTTTTTCCCTGACGTCTCTTCGTGCTATTATTAGTTTTTCATCAATCAATTTCTCTTCTTCATTGCATGTTGTGTACTTCTTCATAGTTTTGTTCCATATTTCGTTTCTGCGATTAATAGCATTTAATGTGTCTTTATTAATCCAATCTGATCTTGGTGGGTTTAAAATTTTAACCTTTTTTGCCTTACTGTTTTTAATGGCAGTTAGCAATTTGGTCTCTAGTTGTTCGTAGTTTTGCTCCAAATGGGGTAATGTAATATCATGTTGAATTATTTTATATAATTTGTCATAGTCAATGGCTTCATATGTGATCTTTTTGTTCTTGTCTGGTTTGTACTTATGAATTTCCAGGTATAAGTGTTTATGGTCAGACATTGCTGAATTAATAACTGACAGATGAAACTTATCATTCGTTAGATTTGTGCATATATGGTCCAAAGTAGTTTGAGTCTTGAGTGTTTGTCTAGTGCAATAGGATGGGTCAATATTGTTCAGAATCACATATCCACTTTCTTGTAATGTCTTTTTGTATTCTCTAGTAGGTTTGTTGTTCTTTAGTAAATCGTAGTTCAGATCCCCAAATACAATAACACGTTTCCTTTTTTCTAGCTGTTCAGTGTAGGTTTTGATAAAATTGGTATCATTGGTCCTCTCCGGCTTGTATATGCCACCAATGTCCAAGCAGAATTTGTTCAGGTGTATCCAGAGATAGTGGTTGTCATTTTCACATATGTCTTCAATTAGGGTATGCTTGGTGCTATTGTGAGCATAAATGGATACTCCACCTCCTCTTGTAACAGATCTATGGTTGTAATAATGAGTATAGCCAGGTAGTGCTAGGCTTTGGGCTACTTGGTCAGATTTTATCCAGGTCTCAGATATAATAATCGCGTGTACGATACTAGGTATAGTATGTATTATGCATTTCAATTCGTCTAGCTTGCCAGGTTTGACCAAACTGCGTGCATTAATATATAAGAATTTTAGAGATTTTGAACTGTGAACCACGTCTCTATGAGTATTTGTAAGCTGATAAGTGATGTTACTGGAGCTGTCTATCTCTCTAGTTAAGGTTTTCATATGTTGTGGTTGTAGGTCAACTGAAGTATCAATTTGTACAGAGGTTATTGGATTAGGGGTAGTTGGTATCTGGTAAGCTGATGTTGTTGTTAGTTTTTTGGAGGCAATTCAAAAATTTTCGGCCTACCTTTTATATATTTTATTGTCAAATTACATTCTCCATTTTCAGTCCTGTTCTTTAGTTCATCTCGTAAAGATAGCAAAAGTTTCCGTTCTTGTGGCGTTTGATCTGAAAAGCATTTGATGTTCGGGAGCTGACTGGAAATCATGTCATTGTTTCGTAGAATTGATTTAGCAATATCTGCCGAAGCAAGACACACTTTAATAGGACGTGATCTGCCAGTGCCAAACTTTCCTATGCGAAAGCATTTAACAAATTCGACACAAGGGTTAGTTAACTTGATTTTATTTGACATTTCTCTATTTCAGACTTACTCAATTTGAACCATGGAGAGATACACAATCCAACAACTTGTTAAAGTTATCCAGACTTATTATGAAAATGGGCGTTCAAATCAAAATGCATATCGTGCACTTCGTGATTTTTTGGTCAATTTGATCGTCCAAATGTGCGTACAATCGCAAAAATCGTGGAAAAATTCGAGCAAACCGGGTCTGTAGAAGATGTGAGAACACCAGTGCATGCTCGTACAGCTTTATGGGCTGGCGGCATCATCGGGCCGTATTTTTTCCAAAATGAGGCCGGTCAGGCAGTTACTGTGAATGGTGTTCGCTATCGTGAGATGATAACGAACTTTTTATGGCCCGAATTGGAAGATATGGATGTGGACAATATGTGGTTTCAGCAGGACGGTGCCACTTGCCACACAGCTAACGAAACAATGGCTCTTTTGCGCAACAAATTCAATGGCCGTGTTATCTCACGTAATGGCGATGTCAATTGGCCGCCAAGATCATGTGATTTGACACCGTTGGACTTTTTTCTTTGGGGTTATTTGAAAGAAAAGGTGTACGTCGATAAGCCAGCAACAATTCAAGAGCTAAAGGATGAGATAATTCGACACATTAACGGCATAGAACCTCCATTATGCCTCAGGGTCATCGAAAATTTGGACCATCGGATGGAGGTGTGCCGCCGTGGTCGCGGCGCCCATTTGACCGATATTTTATTCCATACATAATTGAGTAATACCAATATATCATAATAAAATAAAATTACAATAATTTCCTAAATAGTTTGTGTTTTATTCAAAATCAACATCGGCCCTTGAAATTTAACCACCCTTTACAAAGAAATCTGCCATCATATAAATATTTACCCCCTTACCAAACGTAGGTAAGTGTAAAATAACTGTTAAACAGTATTTACTTAATTTAAGCTACAACCACACGGAATCGTCAGCCAGTTATATACTTCAACACGTAAGTACACTCACTTTTTACACAGCACACACACAACCTCACACTCGCACACACACACACACACACACACACACACACACACACATAATTTAATTAACAGTATATAGTTACCAATTTTATTATTTAAGATTATATTGTAATTTTTTGTCTTATTGCGTACACAATAATTTCATCAATAAAATATATCTATTAATAATAAATAACAAAACTTATATGTTCCCAATTAAAAAAAAAACTGCAACATCGTCCAAATAACTATATTTATTATATGTACGTTTCAGTAATTATTATTGTAACGCTCCTGTACCTACATGTGATTATATAATTCTTGTTATTTTTGTCGAGTTTGTTAGATTTTCTTTTTTTCTTAGCAAAACTAGTGTCTTAATACTAACTGTTAGTTTTAACGTAATTATTGCAGACATCCACTCCTAAACTAATTGTATAAGACTTCCGACAGCACTAAACACGCACACATATGAATGCTGCTATCTATGACTGCACTTACTCAATTCATGTTTACTATATTGTCTACCCTACAATTTTAATGCAGATCTTTAATTTAGTGTTGAAGGAATGTTGTGATGGCGTTTGTAAACCAATTATAAAATATGTTTAATGTTTCAAGTGGTTTAGTAATAATGGTGTGCTGTTTATGTGCTTTAAAAAGTAGTTAAATTATGGATTTGTCGGAATGTCGCCTTACAGTGGGAAGTTGGTGACAGCTGTAACACAGGTTCGACCTAGCACAGCTGTCCACGTTGCTATTTGTACTTCTTGTAATCGTAAGTTACTTGTTGTATTATTTTATTTGAAGCATGTACTTATAGTGTACTATTACTGTAGTTTTTTGATAATAAATTATTCTTATTATTATTCTTATTCTTTATTCATATCTTAACTAATAATAAATTAAAAGCGAAAGTTCGTATGTTAGTTCTTCACACTCAAACGGTTTACATAATTTTGATTAAAGAACAATGGCGAACTCCCATACATGGTATTAGTTCATAAAAAAATGATGCGAATTAAGATAAAAAAAATACAAATAATATAGCTGTAAATTTCCGATTTCATTGGTAACAGAATTTTTGTCAGAGAAAGCCTACGTTTTAAGATATAATGATTTAAATGTTTGTAGGTTATGTTTTATCTTTTTCGAAAGTAGTCTTAGAGATTTAGTTTCATTTTGTTATTTATGCATAGGATGTAATTTTGCTAGTGTTATTTACTTAGATAAGTTTATGTTAGATACAAAACGAAAACAATTGTAACTGTGTATATATAAAGTGTTACTTACATTGCTTCATTTAATTACGTTCAGATCGTATTTCTGTTTCAAATTCGTTACATAATTGTCTTAGCTTAGAGATTATATAGGTAGATACCTAGGTTATGTATAATCTAAGGATCTTATCCTAATAGTAGTTATGTAAAATTAACTAAATATTCTTTAAACATTGTTATTTTTGCTGTCCACACTACCACCCTCACCACCTTCGACCACTATTTTACCCGTGGGTAAGTGATAATGTTGTTATCAGGCTAAGCACAGAATAGGAACTAGTTCTCCAGAATAGAATGTAGGTGCTTGGTGACATATTATCTACTCCAGGCAAGCACACATTTGCTAAGTAACTGTCCGACATACTAAACTATGTTTACCTAAATAATTGTTAAAAAGGCAATTTTGTACAATTAAATAAGATAATATAACTCCAAGGTCTAATAAAACAACAATAAGTGATACTTATATTAATTTCGATTTATTCTTCATCATCTTCTCGTATAACGACATCATCAAAAACTCTGCTAGTGCTAAAGAGGCAAAGTCGATGTGCAAAAGGCGATGTACATTAACACGTTAGGCAAAAATAAAGAATCCAAGGGCAAGCACAGGTCACAAATGAAATACTAATAATATCAGAGTCAAGAGGCAGTCTGCGTCAAGTAAAAAAGAAGGTAAAAGACGGAAAACTAATGAAATCGCAAAAAAAAAAACATCACATCACACAAGCGCGGAAGCATTTGTGGTTTGTTATGTGATTTCATATGTCATATCTGTAGGGATGATCGATGATGATCGATGTTAGAAGATAAAACATCGATGTTTTAACATTGATGTTGCATTTACAAAACATCGTTTAACATCGATGTCACGCACACATAATCGAAATTCAGATAATCATGATACTTTGTCTTGTTCGTTTTGATCTATGGAGTGCTGTATCTGTCGCGTTAATGTGCGATGTCTGCGCCGTTCATCCGTTGAAAATGAAGTTATTGTTAATTGGTATTCACACTAAACTTGGTATTAACAACATGTAAATAACTACACGTAAATCAATATCGAGTATTGTAATTGTACTGGATACACCTTACTATGCTGGTGTGCCGAGGAGGGTGTTGCTTGAGAGAAACAAGTATTGAGAGCTTCTTGTTATTTATTCTTCGGAGTTGTTTTCTTGAGGAGAGGTGAGCACTGAATGAATTTCACAGTTGCCTTCTTCTTCGCGCGGAACGGCGTGTTCCGCACGGACGCGTCTTCGGGCACGGGTGGCCCCTTTACGCGGTAGTCCTCCGCCGGCTGTGACTCACAGTCGGGTCGCGGGGTGTGCGTCATCTGTTGATGGCGCCATCTCCTTGGTTGGGGTAGTAGGTCATGTCCGGTATCTTCTGTCTCCCTAGTCAACATCAACCCACCGGTGTGAGCCAGCGGGCGAGTCGTTCGGGAGACGAGATGTGAGCGCGCTCTGGCCGGCCCTTGTAGCCAAGGGCGCGCGGCGTCGTGTCTTGTCCGAGATTGGGCTCCTAGCGGCAGGAGAGGAGTTTGCCCACCCCCGCTAGTACTAGCGGGATGGGGTCCACTCCCTCCCTGAGCGCCTGGAGCACGTCTTGGAGGGTGCTGAGTGCGGACTCGAGTATCTCGAGTTCCGCCGGTGTGCGTGTGAAAATCTTCTTCGTGCCTGTCTCGCTCGCACGTGGGAGCGGGACAGGGATGTTGTTCTTTCTTGGTCTCGCGACCTGTGCACGTGGTGCAGGGGTCGCCGAGACAGTTTTTGTCGGGGAGGGTGCGGAAGGCTGGGGTGAGCCCTTTCGCGGTCCCTTCGTCTTCTTCTTCTTCTTCTTTTTCTTCTTTCCCGCATGGCCGGCGCCGCGAGGTGGCGGGTTGTTGGCGGCGGCCATGAGGGAAGTTGGGGACGTCTGCTCGGCGGTGGTCGGCGCCGCCTTGGGTTGCAAGGCAGCGGGGAGCGGCGGTCGTGTCGGGGCTTTAATGGTAAGCGCCGTGGTGCCCGCGCGCTTGTTCCGTGCCTCCTCACGGAACACAGCGCAGCGGGGATTGTTCGCGGTGTGCGCACCGCCACAGTTGGCGCACGTCGCGGGCTCGTCCAGTGGGCGGGGGCAGTCGCGCGCGTAGTGCTCACCCCCGCACCGCACGCACGCCAGCCGCCGGAAACAATTGTGAGAGGAGTGCCGGAATGCCTGGCATCGGTGGCATTGTGCCGGCCCTCTCCTCCCACGCCATTGCTCGAACTTCACCCCCGGCATGCACAAAAGCTCGTCCGTTTCGTATATGCCGGGGGTCAGGTTGGCCGTCCTCTTCATCGCCGCGAAGAAAATGCAGCCTGGCCTGCCCATTCTTGCGGTGATTTTCTTGACGTGCTCGGGTTCGTAACCGAGCACTTGCAGTTCTTCAATAATGTCTTCCGGCCTGGTGTCGGCCGGGAGACCTCGGATCGCCAGTTTGAGGCTGCGCTCCTTGGGGAGGGAGTAGGAGAACCAGGTTACTCGCTCCGTCTCGTCCAGGCTTGTGAGATAGGCCTGGATAACCCGGTACTCCTCTCCGTCAGTGGGGGTAAAGCGCACCCCTTTGTTAAAGGGGCGCACAGATGGCACTCGTCCGAGCTTCTCCTTTAGCACGCGGAGGTGTTTCGTGCTATTGGGGAAGCTCTCCAGTACGATCGGCGGGTACCGTTCCTTGGTAGGCTGCGGTGGCGGCGGCTGTACTGCTGCGGGTGGTGGTGCAGTAGTGGTGGCGGTTTTCGCCTGTGTGGGCGACCGGGAGGTTGACGCCATAACCTCCGGTCGCGCAGCGGCAGTATCGGCTGTCCCTTTCGCACCTCTGTGTGAGGTGGGAGGGGGACGCGGTGCAGTGCTCCTCCTTGCTGTAGTGGTTGTTGGCGGGGTGGGCCTCGGTTGTCCTTGCGCTGCCGTGGTTACGGCGGCATAAGACACCGCAGGCTGCGTTGCCGCTGGGGTCGTCGAGACTTCTTGGGCGGTGATCGCAGCCCAGTCCATGCGGGCTGGGGCACGGGCGCAGGCGCGTTTGCCGTCTTCCTCGGCCTCATCGCTGCGCTTCCTGCGCGCTCTGGGGACCGGAGGGGCGGCGGGCACAGTCTTCTCGGGTGGTGGCGATTCCGGGGAGTCCGGAATTACCACCACTGGTATGGTAGTAGCGGGGGCAGCGGAGGAGGCAGAGGAGGAGTCGTCACTCTGTGCCTCCGCTTCCCAGCTTGCTCGCTCACGGCGGGCGGCTTCGAGCGTCTCGTCAATAGAGCGCCGGAACTCGCGGTACCGCCGTGCATCTTCGTCGACTTCGGTGTTGTCAACTGGGACCCGCCGGGTGGACAGTGGTCTGTCCCGTGCGGGGGTCCGCAGTTGACCACGGGGCTTCCGTGGGGCATCTGGGCAGTGGAGGCCAGGTTCAGCCGGAGCGTTATGATCGCTCGGCGAACTCATGGCGTCTGAGGTTGATTGCGATCCGCGCGATTCACTGAACCAACGGCTGCGGCATCTGCGATTGCAGTTCCGGACCAGCCGTGGTTCAGGCTATCTATTACAGCGGCAGTCTTCGCCCTCTTGGAGGGGTAGAAATCGGAGGGTGTTTTTTAATAAAACACCCCCGAGTTCTGTTGGTGGTGTTTGTATGGAATCCGTGCGCGGTTAAAGGAGCTTATCGCAAGCAAAACTTTCCGAATTTCACAGCAAAATGGGCCTGTTTATAAGCCGCCTATTCTCTACAGTCTAGTCGTGCGCGGCGAGAGTGCGCGAGGCGCACTCGGCCAATGGGAGAGGCGTATGTTGCCTCTCGCTCAGGCGCATGCTCCCTTTCACTCGCACCTATCGCTACTCCGTTGGTTGGAGCCTTACCCTATGGAGAGCACCTATTCTATTATTATTTATTTACACTTACAAATATGGTACGATACAATTTTAACTATATTACAACTATCTATAACTTATGAACTATTCTTGAAGGCGTCGTCCTGCACATCTCTCCCGCCGTGTGACCTCGTCGCATCTGCTGCCGGTGCTGGAGAGACGTCTTCAATAGGCAGGATCACCATCTTCCTTACTGGACGCCGCAGGATGCCTCCTTTAGTCTTCACGTCGACGGTGCGCACGACTGCGTCAGGCCCTGGATACGTGGCGATAACTTTTCCACGAACCCATACGTTGCGTGGCAGATTGGGGTCGATGATCTGGACTAGATCCCCGATCTGTACTGTGGGTCCTCTTCCGTGTGGCTCCCGCCGGTTTTGAAGTTCTGGGAGATACTCTCGTAGCCATCTGCCCCAGAACATGTCGGCCAGTCTCTGTGCTGTGCGCCAGCTGTCCTTCGTCAGGGTATCTCGTTCGTTGAAGGTTCCAGGTGTCGGTACTCGTCCGGGTCCTCCCAGCAACAGGTGGTTCGGTGTTAAGGCTTCCGGGTCGTCCGCGCTGACGGATACGTGGGTCAGCGGGCGACTGTTCACCGTGTATTCGGCTTCTGCCAGAAGGGTGGAGAGGACTTCTTCTGTTGGTCTTCTCTCGTGGAGTGTTGCTGTGAGTGCTGTCTTCACAGATCGCACCATGCGTTCCCATGCCCCTCCCATGAACGGAGCTCCGGGAGGTATGAAACGCCAGGAGATCGTGCGTTTTGCTGCCTCTTCTGCTGTCGCGGTATCGATGGCTTGCCGTAGTTCTTTGTTGGCTCCCGTCAGGTTCGTCCCATTGTCCGACCAGACCTCTGTCGGGCAACCTCGTCGGGCGACCATTCTTCTAAGTGCCATGACTGCTGAAGATGTACCGAGTGAGTTCGCCAGTTCTAGGTGAATAGCGCGGCTCGTTAGGCAAGTGAAGATGGCGACGTATCGCTTCTGATGCGTGCGCCCCACGGTAACTGTCAGTGGGCCGAAGTAGTCGAGTCCTGTGAAGGTGAAGGGTCTTCTGTGGTGTGCCAGGCGACATGACGGCAAGTTTCCTGTTCTCGGGTACGGCGGTGTTTGAGTTTTCATTCTGCAGTGAAGGCATCTTCTTACTATGGTTCGAGCTGTAGGTCGAAGGCGCAGAACCCAATATTGTTGGCGACATTCGTTCACTGTCGCTTCGACGCCAGCGTGATGCAGCTGGACGTGTACACTCTTGATCCATAGCTTGACTGTAGGATGATCTCCGTCTATGATCATCGGGCTTTTGATGCTTTCTGTGATTTGCGTGGTGGCGTCTATGCGGCTTCTAAGCATCAATCTTCCATCGTTGTATACGACACTTAATTGCCGTAGACGGCTTTCTTTGTCGATGGGCTTCTCTTTTGCAATGTTCTCTATGTCTTCCGTGAAGGACTCTTGTTGCGAAGAGCGCATGAGGAGTTCTTCTGCCCTTATCAGCTGTTCTGCAGTGACGGGATGGAAGTTTATTTTTTCTGTCCTTATTTTCTGTAGTGGCTGTTTATTCTTCTGATCTGTGGTTTTCTTGTTGACTTTGTTCCACGCGGGATCTTTCTCTTGGTTCCTTTTCGTTCGCCTGTAGTTGACCTTTTCTATCTTCGTCCTGCAGAGTTGTATGAACTGCAGGACTCTCGCGGTGCTGTAGCGAAGTCTCTCCCAGTTAGAGAAGAGAGAGACATCGGGTAGCCCTTCTGCGAGCCTCTGTGTCTTGCTGTTGGCTATGTGGTTGACTCTTTCATCTTCCGTTGATGTTGGGGTCGGAGGTGACGTGTCCTTGGGCCAGTTTTCCTCGATCTCGTACAAGAATTCCGGTCCTCTGAACCATCTGTGGTTTGCGTCAAAGGATGGTGGAGCATCTCTGGTAGCGTCGTCTGCTACGTTGAGTTTTGTTGGTACCCAACGCCATTCATTGACTGTGGAGCTTTCCTCTATAGCTGCGAGACGGTGAGCCACATACGGTTTGTAGGATCGCGAGCCCGTCTTGATCCAGGCTAAAACTGTCTTGCTGTCAGTCCAGAAAACCTTGGAGTCTGGTTTTCTCTCATGCTCCTTCATGACGGCTTCGGCGATGCGCGCGCCCATTACTGCGGCTTGCAGTTCTAGTCTCGGTATCGATGTGAGCTTGAGAGGCGCGACTCTTGCCTTCGCTATGACGAGTGACACGTTGACTTCGCCGTTTGGAGCTTCTGTTCGCCAGAAGAGGGCTGTGGAGTAGGCCACCTCACTGGCGTCTGTGAAGATATGAAGTTGAAGGTTGGTGGCGTCGCTGTAACCGAGGTAGCACCTCGGGATGGCCACGTCGCGGAGGTTCTTCAGGTGGATGATCCATGTCTGCCAATCGAAGGACAGATCTTCATCTATTTCGTCATCCCAGGCTGTGCCTCTGCGCCATATCTCTTGCAGGATCTGTTTCGCTCTGGCTGTTACTGGAGAAGCGTATCCAAGCGGGTCGAAGAGAGACATCACAACCTTTAAAGCCTCTCTCTTAGTGGGCCTTTTCCCTTCTATGATCTGTGGTGGTACTCTGTTCAGGTTGAGATTGAACGTGAGTTTATCTTCTTCCGGTTTCCATACTAGCCCCAGAACTCTTTCTGTCTTCTGTTCGGTTTCGTAGAGTTCTGCATCTTCTGAAGCGTTCTGTTCACCGAGGGCTTCAAGAAGTCTTGTTGAGTTAGACTTCCACTGCTTGAGGATGAAGTGGGCCTTCAGGTGTACGTCTCGTACTCCCTTAGATATTCGAATCGCATCTTCTATGGTTCTGAAGCTGTCGAGGTAATCGTCAACATAGTGCTTTTCTTTTATGGCGATTGCTGCTTCGGGATGCGTCTGTTGGTTTGCTTCGGCGTTTAAATTCTTCACGAAGATGGCCGTCGATGGAGAACTGGAGGCTCCGAAGATGAGCGACGTCATCCTGTACTCTTCTGGTGGTCTGTCGTCCCGTCGATCCCGTCGCCATAGATATCTGAGCGCGTCTCTGTCTTCTTTCCGAAGTTTCACCTGCATGAACATTTCCCCAATATCGGCTGTCACTGCAATCTTGTGCTGTCTGAATCGCATCATGACGCCTGGCAGTGACTGTAGGAGATCAGGGCCTTTAAGTAATGCATCGTTGAGGGCCACTCCCTTTGTCTTGGCTGCGGCGTCGTGCACAACTCGTAGCTTGTCAGGCTTCATTGGGTTTATTACCGCAAAGTGTGGGAGGTACCAGGTTTTGCCTGGAGTCTTCTCTTTCGGTGCAGGTTCTGCGTACTTCTTGGTGATGAGCGCTTCCATCTGTTCTGTGTATTTCTCTTTAAGTTTCGGGTCACGGTCGAGCTTCTTCTCTATGCCATAGAGTCGTTTCAGCGTGTTCTCGTAATTGTCGGGAAATGTGAAGTCTTCTTTCTTCCAGAGCAGAGAAGTTTCGTATCTTCCTTCTTCTGTGTGGACTGTATTCTGTATAAGGATACGCCGGGCTGTCTCTTCTGGATCTGTCGACGGTTTCTTCGCGTTGAGGCAGAGTGCGTCTGTAGCGAAGTATTGCTTCATCATTTCCTCCAAGTTATCTTCTTCTCGGGCTTCTGTGATGTGTGAGACGAAGTCTATGCTGCGGCCGAGAGAACGTGTGTGGTTCCCGTGCAGTACCCAACCCAGTGGCGTGAGTGATGCCACTGGTTGGTTTTTGTCGCCTCTTCTTATCTTCGATGTCAGGAGCAGGTGCCAGTTATCTTGGCCTATCAGGACGCGTGGCTTCGCATTTTCATAAGTGAGGAAGCGGCTGAGGTCTCGCAGGTGTTCGCATTTCTCTATTTGTTCTTTCGGAATTTCCTGCGTTGAGACTTGTAGATTCATAACTGTTCTCGCTTGAATCGGTTCCTCATGGTTATTGAGACCCTTAATCACGAAGCTCACTCTTCTAGATTGAGTCTCTGCTGTCTTCATCTTGTTGATTGCTTCAATGCGTAGCGGGTCTATGGGCCCAGTTGCCCCGATCTTGTCGCTGATGTTGCTGTCGATGAGCGTGACTGTGGATCCGTCGTCAAGCAGCGCGTAAGTGTCGATTGTTGCTGTAGGCCCTTTCACTTGGATTGGTATAATCTTGAGGTAAGATTGCTTCTGTGTGGCGGTCCAAGTAGTGGTGACGGCCTCTGTTGTTTCCTTTTCTTTAGCAGGTTCTGTCTTCTTAACGAAGTGTAGCAATTTGTGGTGATAGTACTTGCAGCCGTTGGTGTCGCAGGTACGTCGTTTGCAGCTGTGGTTTCTTGCTCTGTAGCGTAGGCATCGAAAACAAAGATGCTTGTTCTTGGCGATGTCCCATCTTGTGTTGCTGTCTGCGTTTTTGAACTTTTCGCAGTCTGTTGTAGTGTGTCCGGTATTGTCACATACCGCGCACTTCGCTGTGGTTTGTTGTTCTTCTGTGACTGTGTGCACTTTGTATGTGCGCTTGTTCTGTGAGGTGGGCTGTGCTTGAGTGCCCACTGGTTCGGGTTGTGCGTAAGGTGCGCACAGGTCGGCTTCTGTCTTCATAAACTTCTCCATCTTCAGTAGGTCTGGATTTTCTCTTGGTTGTTTGGCGGCGAATTCGTAGAACTTGTGACGAAGGGTAGGCGTGAGCTTATCCAGCAGTATCTTGCTTGTCTCTGGATTAAACAGGAAATGTGCGCAGCCCAGAGCTTGAAGTATGCACACAGCGTTGGTGATCTTGCTTGAAACTGTGCATGTGTCTTGCGGGTTTTCTGTGAGTCGTGGCAGCGCCTTCAGCGTATTAAGTTCCGCTATGGCGATGGCTTCCGGCTTTCCGAATCTGGATTCGAGTGTGCGCATGACGTCTGCAGGATCGCTGTTGCTGATGAGTAGCCCTTCAACGGCTTCGCTGGCTTTTCCTTTCAGGTTTCTTCGTAATCTGTTGATGTTCTCGAACTTCGTAAATAATGTTGCCGTCTCATTGTAGGCGGAGCGGAACATCAGCCATTCTTGATGATTCCCACTGAAGACAGGTAGTTCGATGTATCTTGGATGACTGGCGGCCTTGACTGCCATGGTGATCGCTGAAGACAGTTGGGCGAGCTCTTGACTATGAAACGCTCCCGCCGATGTCGATGGTACTTGACGCGGGTCTTGATGACGCGGCGCAGGTACTTGTTGTGCTGTTGCAGGAACTTGCTGTACTGTGGGTATCTGTTGATGCGCAGGTTCTCGCTGTGCTGCGGGCATCTGTCGATCCGCAGGTTGTTGCTGTGCTGCGGGCGTTGCAGGTTCTTGCTGTGTTAACCACGTGTCCACACGTGATTCGACGTCTTCCTTGGAGTATACGGAGACATCATCGTCGTCATCCGAATCTTCAATTTCTATTGCGGCTACGCGCGCTTCCATAAGCATTACTTGGTAGCGCGCGAGTTCTGCCTTCGCTTGAGCGAGCTTCTGTGCTTTGGCCCGTGACTTCGATTTGACGGACCCAGTAGTCTTCATTGTTGGGCGAACGGGCGGCAGCTTGTCTACGGCTCTGAGACGAGCTTGCCATTCGTCTGTCGGAGGGTCGCCCTGCCCGGCGGCTGGCGGGGCGACTGATTCGGTTTTCGACCTCTTGTCTGGCCTCACTGTGGTGACGGTGACCTCCGTCGCGCTAGAAGGGTGCGCAACGGAGGCTTGTGCCGCAGCGGATGCGTCCGCCTGCGACTCCGATGAAGCTTCTGTTGTCGTGGTGTGTGACGTCTCGAGGCTCATGACGGTATGAGCCGTGGTCTCCGTCCACGCGCTTTGATTCGTCGCGGTAGTACCGGACGAAGACGAAAGGGGGTCTTCGGCGGCGAGGCGCCCCTTTCCTGTAGAGCGTGTGACCGGCATATCGACCGACCAGTTTCTTCTTGTTTCGAACGGCGTTCCTCGACGATCCGACTCGATGTGACCAAAAGATGTACTGGATACACCTTACTATGCTGGTGTGCCGAGGAGGGTGTTGCTTGAGAGAAACAAGTATTGAGAGCTTCTTGTTATTTATTCTTCGGAGTTGTTTTCTTGAGGAGAGGTGAGCACTGAATGAATTTCACACTCGTTTTCTTCTTCGCGTTAGCCTTCATGGTTTACGCGGATGCGGTATCGGGCATTCTGTGCCCCTGACCGCGGTGTTCATACGCAGTCTGCCTCATGCAGACCGGTCGTTTGGTTGGGCTAATGTGCCCTGGTTGGTCGTTCCTCTATCTCTGTCCACTTCGCCAGTAGCACCCCTGATTGGGCTGGCCTGGTGCGTTGGGAGACTGAGTGTTGCTTCTTGGTTGTCTTCTTTTATGAGGTCTCTTGGTTGTTTCTTTGCATTTGGTTGTCTCTCATATGACGGGGCTAGTCCTTGGAGATGTTCAAATTGCGATTGATCTGCCTTTTGGAACATGTTCTTGGCCAATGTGGAAATGTGCTTATCCAAATCTTCTATCTTGAGGTCTCTCATAATCGTTGAGTTGCGCACATATCTGGGAGCGTTTGCTAGCTGTCTTAGGGCCTGGTGTTGTTGTGCTCTTAACCGCTTCTTATGACATTCAGCGGTGAGAGCATACCATGCTGGCGAGGCATATGTTAAATGTGGACGGACGTAAATCAGGTAAAGGGCTCTCTTGATGCGCAAAGGTAGTGTTGAGCATAATACTGGTTGTAGCAAAGCTCTGGCAGCTCTTGTTGAGTTAACTGTGTTTTGTACATGTTGTGCCATTGTGAGCATCCGGTCTATCGTGATCCCCAGGTACTTTGCTGTCTTTTTCCAGGGGATCGCTGTACCCTGGAGCTGTAGTTCTGGTGGGAGGGATTTCGTTCTTTGCTTGGTTATCATCATTGCCTGCGTTTTGGTCACGTTAACTTTCATTTTCCACTTGGCAAGCCAGTCTGGTAGGAGGTCAAGTGAGCGTTGCATTTTCGTTCTTGCATGGTGGCTCTTGAACGAGGCGGTCATTAGGGCCGCGTCATCTGCATAGAGGGCGAGCGTCGTCCCCGGTTCTGTTGGTAGGTCATCTGTATATATGGCGTAGCACGCGGGAGAGAGACAGCTACCCTGGGGGACGCCGGCCTCTATGTGGTGTTCTTCTGATAATATTCCGTCTACTCTGACTCGAAATTTCCTTCCCTCTAGGAACGATCGGATAGTGTGGACTGCTCTACGTGGTGCTCCTGTTTTTGCCATCTTGTATAGTAGCCCACTGTGCCAGACCCGGTCAAAAGCCTTTTCCATGTCCAGGAAAACTGCCACCGTATGTTCTTTCTTGTTGGAGTTTTCTGCCATAAGGTGGAGTACCCTGGACAGCTGTAGAGTCGTGGAGTGCTCTGACCGGAATCCGAACTGTTCAGGTCTTGGTCTCATGTATTCGGCCATCTGTTTGAGGAAAAGGCGTTCAAATACTTTGGAGATGCAGGGCAGAAGAGTAATGGGTCTGTAACTCTCAGGTTTTCTCACATCTTTGGCTGGTTTTGGGAACATGATGACATGACCAGTCTTCCATTGTTCCGGGTAATGTCCAGTGCGGAGGATTCCATTAAATAGGCGTGTAACCGCTGCTATAGTTTTGTATGGCAGGTGGCGGAGAGCAGTGTTACTAATATCGTCCGCGCCGGGGGCTTTCTTGGGTTTCGTAGATTTAAGTGCTTTCTGCACTTGCCGTGGGGTAATAAATAGCGGATCTTCTCGTGTGTTTAATGGAGCACTGAAGTATTCTTCTAGGAATTGTTCCACTGTATCGTTGAATTCTCTATTTTCAGTGGGGTTTGGCTGGAACTGCTTCGCCAGTGATAATGCAAATATATTTGCTCTGTCTTCTGCTTTATAACGCAGGTTCCCATCATCGTGGAATAAAGGGCGCACAGGTGCCGGCTGCGTTCTCAGTTGTCTACAGAGTTTGTGGAGAGAGGACCAGTCCCCTGTTGCTTCCTCTATTCTGCTTTCCCAGCTTGCTGCGCTTTGGTCTTCTAGTTCTCTCATTACTTTCTCTTTGAGGTAGTTTAGTTTTTTCTTGATGGCTGGGTCTCTCGTCATTTGCCATGTTTGCCTGGTCTGCCGCTTTTCTTTAATTAGTTCGCGGAGATGGTATGGGAGAGTGGGTAGTCTGTTTTCATCATGAGGATTTCCTTTCTCAGTGGCATGTTTGATTGCTTCCTGAATGCAGTGTGTTATCTCTTCTGCGAGGCTGTCTACGTCTGTCGGAGTTTGGACTGGCCTTGTTATAGAGGTCTCCCATGCTTGATTCATGAATTGAGTCCAGTCTACTTTGGGTTTGCGTGGTATTCTTGGGGTTTTGGTAATCTCTTGATCGAGGGTTAGTAGCACCGGTTGGTGGTCTGATCCTGTCTCTTCGTCCAGGACGGTGAGTTTTGGGGTATTCTGTAGCCCTTTGTGTACCACTAGATCAATGACATCTGGCAGGTGGTTTGCGTTATATGGATAGTGAGTTGGCATTTCTGGGCCTGTGACATAATAGCCTTTATCGTCTGCATCTTTGAGTAGCTGTCGGCCACTGCTATTTGTGCTTGCGGAATTCCAGGCCGGACTCTTACTATTCCAGTCTCCTGCCAATATGGTGGCTATATCCGGGTGGAGCAGTTGGCTTATGTCGTGTGGGTTGATTTGACCAGCCGGGGGTTTATATATGGAATATATGTGCATTTGCTTTCCATTGGTACAGACTTCAACTCCAAGTGCATGTAGTGAGTTCAGATTATTACTCAAATCTGGCAGCACTTGGTGTGTAATACTCCTGTGGACCAGCACTATTAGTCCTCTATAGGCTCTGACTTCTGTTCGGTGATCTTGACGGTACATATAGTAGCCTGGGAATTTGATTCTATCTTGCGGTCCTAGTAGTGTTTCGCATAGAAGGGCAACATCCACTTTCTCCTGTTGTAGGATTAAACGGAATCTGAGAGCTCTTTGTTTTAATCCTGTTGCATTCCAGTAAACTATCCTTAGTTGTCTGTGTGGGTTTCTGTTTGTGGTAATTTGGTTTATTGGGACAGAACGCTGACCAGCCTGCCCATCAGGATGGGTATCGGGTCCTTGCCCGAGAGTAGGGCTTCCCGCACCGCCTGTAAGGCGGAGATGGCTGCATCCACCTCCGCTAGCTTGCGTATCTGTTCCTGGGTCATGTGGGATAGGTGTTCTGCCTCTTTGTTTGTTGTCATGGCTATGTGGCTTGTTTGTGCTGGTCTTTGTGGGGCTGCCATTGAGAGTCCACTCTTTGGTCTTTGCTCCACAGGTATGTTCATGGGAGGGACTAGATTTATTGTTACTTCGTCCTGTACTTCTTCTTCTTGCATTGGTTTAAAGGTTTTATTTTTGTTCTTTTTCTTCTTTTTCTTTGACAGGAACGTTTTCATGGTTGGGGCGTTTGCCGGGGCCATTAGTGTTGTTCCCGTCTGTCCATGGAATTCTTGGGGTTCTTGCGATTTTGTCGTTTGTGTGGTGGGGGCAGCGTTTGGTGGCTGCTGGGTTCTTGTTTCTGTTGTGGTAGCTATCGGGCCTGCCGTTTTGTTGCGCAATTCTTGGCGCAGTATGGGGCAGCGTGGGTTGTTGGCCGTGTGTGCTTCTTTGCAGTTTGCACAAGTTGGCGGGTCTTCTCTCGGGCGGGGGCAGTCTGCGGCGAAATGTTCTCCGCCGCAACGGACACAAGCCTGGGTTCTGTGGCAATTTTGGGATGAGTGGCGGAATCCCTGGCACCGATGGCACTGTGCGGGTCCTTTCCGTCCTCTCCAGCTCTCAATTGTAACGCCTGGCATGCACAGTAGTTCCGTGATTTCGTAGATGCCTGGTGTAACATCGGTGGTCTTCTTGAGCATTGCAAAGAATTGAATTTCACAGCAAAATGGGCCTGTTTATAAGCCGCCTATTCTCTACAGTCTAGTCGTGCGCGGCGAGAGTGCGCGAGGCGCACTCGGCCAATGGGAGAGGCGTATGTTGCCTCTCGCTCAGGCGCATGCTCCCTTTCACTCGCACCTATCGCTACTCCGTTGGTTGGAGCCTTACCCTATGGAGAGCACCTATTCTATTATTATTTATTTACACTTACAAATATGGTACGATACAATTTTAACTATATTACAACTATCTATAACTTATGAACTATTCTTGAAGGCGTCGTCCTGCACAGTAATCATCGATTAATACTAGCGATACTTTCTTGGTATTCAATTCAAATGTCTAAAGATACAGACTACTTGAGAGCTTTCTAAAAAACCAAGTCTTCATAACCGTAACTCTTGTCACATTTTTAAGTAAGTAGTAGTCAAAGTTGACACAAAAAAATGTATGAATAAATCTCTATATATAAATTGATACTTGCTTGCTTGCAGTAGGACAGCTTTAGGGCGTATTCCACTGGACGCCAATTTCGTTATTTTCGATAATTTTCATCACATTGTGTGTCTATGGTTCATAATGTGGAACCATAGACGTCAAAATTACCGAAATTAACTCAAGTGGAATACGGCCTAAAGGTAAGAGGTGTATCAGCAATTGTTGAAATATGTAACTATCGGAAATAACGAAAACTCCTCTTAAAAGCATAATTTTTTGTAGGCTTTTACCAACAAATGCGTTTATTGAAAAAATACACAAAAAACATTTAAATAACATAAGCTACTCAGATATTTCAATTCGCTCAAAGAATTGCCAACTAATGTTTCGCCATTGTTCTTTGGTATGAATGCATATAACAATCTTGAGGTTGTGTGTGTTTGTTTTTTAACTCTTGACACAATAACGGCTTGACTGATATGCATGAAATTTAGTATGCAAAGAGCTTATATTCAATTTTAACATATTTGATACAGGTCATTATCATCATCAACAGCATTTTCCATCAGTGCGATTAAAACTAACTAAGTATCTTCACTACCATCTCCGAATCATTTTTTGAAACAGGCTATAAAGAATTAGTCACGTACAATGATCGTGATGGTATTGCTCCTCCAGATGTCCGACATGAAGTTGTCTTTTCCCAAGAAGGTAAGGTAGTTTGTTCCTGCCTGCGCAAAGGAGACTTCAACTTTGGCACAAAAAATACCCCATACCCACAAACTATATTACCCCAGCGGAACACCTGCCTCCTGGTAACAAACTGCAGTGGCCAATTTGGAACTCGCTCAACATACTCCGTACCCAAGTTGGTCGTTGCTAAAGCAACCTGGCCAACAACAGCGACAGGTTATATGTAGAATGTGAGTGTGGTGCCCCTGAGCAAAATATGGCACACTTACTGTCATGTCCCCAGTGCCCGACCACCTGCACACAAGATGACCTCAAATATGCATCTTCCAGGGCCGTGAAGGTGGCCTCTCATTGGGCATACATTATTTAATATTCAATTAGCGATTGATACGAAATGAATGAATGAATGATCGTGATCATCATGTTCATATTTTTTTATAAGAATACGATTTTTTTAACGGTTCAGTATGCAAAAAAAAGTAACAAAAATAAGGTTATGGTTGTTGTTGTTTGGTTGGTTGGTATGATTATAAAAGTGACTACGTCCCCAAATGTTCTTATGCAAGTCACTTTTGATATAATTTATGTTAAACTGCGGGTAACACCGCGGGGCACAGCTAGTAAGATTTATATATATTTTTACCTTTTTAGGAGTAAATCAAATAACTTTGGGTTTATTTGCATTCATTATCTTGAAAAATATGGAATAAGTTACTTTCACGATAATACGAGAAATATTATTTCAAACTCGCAAAGTCCGTGACCATTTAGATAGTTATTATAGACCTAGCTAAAACCACTTTAAAATATCCCGCCCCAAACGTGACTTTCCCATTTTTAGGCGGTCTAAAAGTAAGACCCAAAAACAAGTTGTATAGTGATATTATGTAATTGTTATTGCAAATTTTCGCATTGTTACCGAGTATCAAGCTAGCTATCAAATATAAAGTCAGTTGCCATGAACCTGTCGGTGTTTTCCGGTGGCTGTGCTTAAAAGCCGGTTCCTATTCTAGATTATGTCTGTTTACCATCTGCCACCACAACTACATTTAATATCAGGTGAGAACGTGTTCAAAGGCAAGCATATCGATAATTCAAAAAATTACTAACAATTTCGCAACAGGTCGTAAAAGAAAAACATATTTGTTGGTATTGATCATAGATTTGCATGGTAGAAGGGCATTTTGTGAATGCCTGCCGTGCTAGCGACCACCCTCAAGTAGAAAATCTGTCGCCAAGCACTTATCAGTGTGTTCAGGCAGCAGTCTTTGAGAGCCAGAAAAACAACAGGCTAATGAGACCTAACAACTGGACGTCTCAGTGTGACGGGCACAGTGCAATTCGTCGTTGACGCAATGCGTCTGTTATAGGCAGAGGTTAGTCCACTTAGCATCAGGTGGGTCCCGGGCTTGTACCGTCACAATAATATAAAAAAAATTATCCAAAATTATAATAAAATGACGGTGTTAGTATTTGTTGGTTAAATAGAGGAAATATAGTACATAATATACTTCAGATTACTAATATATTTCATATTCCTTACTATTATAGTTGAAGTACTAATTTAAATAAACCCCGAAACAAAAATGCTCTAAAATTGAAAAAGTCCCGCCCGAAGAATATAAATATTTAAATAAAATATTTATATAGCTAAATAAATAGTGTTTGATTAAATCAGTTCTAGACCATGAACATTCACACGATAGGAATCAAACAAAATGTCTGCTCATGTAGAGGAACTCTATTCAAAATAATTAAATTTGAAGTCCAATATTCATCCGTCATTAACGTTAACGTTCTACAACCAAATTTCTACAACGTTCTACTGCCGAAATTTCGGAATTTTAACTCTATCTGTTAACGAGCTAGAGACCCGTGATATACGGACGCACGGATGGACAGACAGACATACAGCTGGTTCTTGTGAATACGATTCTGGTTTGCTCTACTAGTACTAGAATCCTCAAAACTATTGATACTATAATTAAAAGTAATATTACACCTCCCACTAGGTTTTGCATGGTGGTAGGGCATTTTGCGAATGCCCGCCTGGCTAGCTACCACCCTCAAGTAGAAAATCTGTCGCCAAGTACCTAACGGTGTGTTCCAGCAGCTGTCCTTGAGAGCCAGTACTTCTAGGTTAGCCTGTACAACATCTTCGACGACTTCATCACTTACCATCAGGTGAGATAGTGGTCAAAGGCTAAACTATCAAACATAATAATAGTATTTGGAATTTGAGTCTTTTAGAGTGGTAATTGACTCACTAACATTATGGATGTCAAATTTGAGATGCATTTCTCAATTCGAGCCATTAAATCGAAGCGGCGGCTGGTTCACACATAAAATCAAAATAAAAACTAAGAATTGGTGACTTTAAAGTTTGTACGACGATTAGAAAGAAATATTATTACTAACCAGACCGAAAGTAGGTACAACTGAGAAAAAGTTACATCCAACCGCTACTCGCCGCTGCTTTGCACCGCAGTCCAAAGAAGCGCATCAGCATTCCATTGTAAGCAGTGTAACGCTCAGAAATAATTGGCTTCAAATATTTGAACAGTAATTTTCAAGTCGCTCTGAAATATATTAAATTAATTTCACTTCACATTCAGAAATGTTCAGCGGTTCAGTTCTTGGGTTAATAGTCTGTGGAATGTTTCATATTTTCCTATTGTGACTGTACAAGTGACTGAGGAATAAATGCGACCAATTAACTGCACGCCTTTCTCACATTGACATAAGTAGGCTGTCACTGCGCATTGTGTGTATTACTAATATTGTAAAAGTGCGCCATATGAGCAGCTTGCCACTTCTCATGTGGATGTGAGTAGGGTGTTGTGTACATAAGACGCACAACAGGGGGCCAAGTCTGCTAATTACATTTTCATATTCAGCATAGATTCATTTAAGATTCATTCAAGACAGAATCGGTAGTCTGCTGATCCCATTTGAATGTATGAATCTATGAAGAATCTAGTTTGACGATATTGCCAACAAAAAATAAAAAGAGAAGAGTAAGGTAATTCAGAAAACAATTTCGTTATTATTTTATTATTTCGTTTCGTTTTCATATGAAACCGAGATTGAATCAATATGAATGATATGAAGTTAGTAGACTACCAAAACTGTCAAAATTGATCAGGCCGAGTCCATTATAGATTCATATTGATTAGCAAACTTGACGCCCAGGGCTGTATACCAACTTAGTGCCCTGCGAGATTTTCATATAATATGTTTTTGTGTTCCTGTTTTATTTGTTGGTAGCGTAAACATATTATTAGTAATATGTTCTTGTGTTTCGTCCAGTGTTGGAGAAAACTTTTTGTATTACCCTGAAACTGTGCCCGGTGAATGACAATAGGCTCGCTCCCTATTATATGGACCAAAATCCAATAAGCGAAACGTGGGAAAACAACCACCTTTACCTACCCCTTGGGGAATACAGGCGTGATTATATGTATTCAGAGATGTTGTTTTTTTTTATGCCTGATACGGCCTTTGACCTCTATCTCACCTGATGGTAAGTAACGATGTGGTCGAAGATGTTGTTCAGGCTAACCTAAAATTAGATAAGGGTAGAAATAGCATGATTCAAGAAGATTTATGCATGGAGTGTACTAAAAGAAAGTGTTTTAAGCATACATTTAAACAAAAATAGGAAGATAGGGTACCCTCTAATATTGCGATATACTGTATCAGCCGGATCGTCTAATGCTGAACACAGCCTCCCCTATAAAGGTGGTATTTGCTATAATCCCCACACTTGGCAGGCGGCTTGGGGATCGCAGTGTAAGATGGTAGTTCTTTAGAAGGCGCTCCTGCCCACCTTCCAGTACTTTTACGAAGCCACGGGAAGATATGGGGGGCTGCAATTCTAACGAACCCTATTTCGGGGTGACAATATACAGTGGAGAAAATTACACCCAGCTACACTTCGTTTGTATGTGACACGTTTTAAAGAACTACAAAGACAAGCATGCAATAGCATATATCTACTGAGACTCAATCAGCACATTTTTTTTATTGGCCCTATGCTATGCTCTGACCTCTAAGCCAGAATGACATATGACTCATAACTCATTTGTCCTCTCATTCTTATCCATCTTATGGGGATGATTATAAGAACGAGGTAATTAGAATTATGTGTCATATGTAATGTTGGCTTTGTTGTCATAGCATACCCCGGCTATAAGGGTGGATAACGTGGGTTGTTTCTCTCGTTGTAATTTTGTAATGTCAAGTAATAAGTGCGGGAAGTTGAAAATCACAGCCGAGGCGATATTGCTACAAAAAAGCGGAAGAGGCTGTAATTATCCAAGCGCACGTATGTCATACGACGTTTTATAACATTTTTGCGAGGAAATAAATAAAACTCTGACTTTCTTAAGCGAATAAATTTTTAATCACTTGTTAAAGCATAGCAAGCAAGCAGTCAGTTTTTTTTTTTCAATTTGTAAAATTGATTATTATAAAAAAAGCACGAGTGCGTAATAGACTATATTATGACACTAAAATCGGTGCATTTAAAGGCCCGTTACGAGCGAGTGTGTTGAGAAAACATTACGCAACTGAAACCCACCATCCTTAATGACAAAGCCCATGTTGCACACAATAATATTTCAACTTAATTGTCCGCGTTTTGAGTTATCCTCTACGTTTTGCTCTTGTTTAATAATAAATGGTGTTTAATTCAGTAACATTACGCCTCGGAGGCGCTTTGGAGAAATAATAGCGTAATGGCGGCCATAAAAAAATGGAAATAAGCTATTTAATGAATATTGCGGAAGCTTAATGTTCGATGGTCTACATTCGTGAAATAAATAGGTTTTTAAAGAACTTTGACCTGAAACACGGAATGGAAGAATGTAATGGGAATTGTAAAGGATACGTGTACAAACGTGAGCTTCCCATTTTTAGGCGATCTAAAAGGAAAACCAAAACACATTTTGTATAGTGATATTATGAAATTCTTTGTGCAAATTTTTGCTTTGCTACCGAGTACCAAGCTAGCTATAAGTATTAAGTCAGTTTCCATGTACCTGTCAGTGTGTTCCAGTGGCTGTGCTTAAAAGCCGGTTCCTATTCTAGATTATACCTGTTTACCATCTGCGACCACAACAACATTTAATATCAGGTGAGAACGTGTTCAATGGCAAACATATCGACAATTCAAAAAAATACTAACACTTTCTCAACAGTTCGTAAAAGAAAAACATGTTTGGTTTTGGTCATAGATCCAAACTATAATAAAATGACGGTGTCAGTATTTATTGGTTAAAAAGAGGATATAGACCATAATCTACTTCAGATTACTAATAAATTTCATATTCCTTACTATTATAGTTGTAATAATTAAAATAAACCCCGAATCAAAAATTCTCTAAAATTGATAAATTCGATGGCCCGACGAATATAAATATTTAAAATATTTATATAACTAAAAATTGTGTTTGATTAAATTATTTCTAGACCATGAACATTCACACGATAGGAATCAAACAAAATGTCTGCTCATGTAGAGGAACTCTATTCAAAATAATTATATTTAAAGTCTAATATTCATCCGTCATTAACGTTAACGTTCTACAACCAAATTTCTACAACGTTCTACTACCAAAATTTCGGAATTTTAACTCTATCTGTTAACGAGCTAGAGACCCGTGATATACGGACGCACGGATGGACAGACAGACATACAGCAAGTTCTTGTGAATACGATTCCGTTTTCCTCTATTAGTACGGAATCCTCAAAACTATTGATATTATAATTAAAGGTAATATTACACCTCCCACTAGGTTTTGCATGGTTTTGCATGGTGGTAGGGCATTTTGCGAATGCCCGCCTGGCTACCACCCTCAAGTAGAAAATCTTTGAAAAATTACTGTTCAAATATTTGAACAGTAATTTTCAAGTCTCTTTGAAATATATTAAATTAATTTCACTTCACATTCAGAAATGTTCAGCGGTTCAGTTCTTGGGTTAATAATCTGTGGAATGATTCATATTTTCGTATTGGATGACTATAAAAGTGACTGAGGATAAATGCGACCAATATGGTGAGATTCACGCCACTCTCATCATATTGGATATTACTGCGCATTATGTGTATTACTAAGATTGTAAAAGTGCGCCAAATGAGCAGCATGCCACTTCTCATTTGGATGTGAGTATAGGGTTTTGTGAGCATTAGATGCACAACGGCTGTATACCACCATAGTGCCCTGACAGGGTTTCGTACAATATGTTCTTGTGTATGTATATAATAATATAAAAATATATTATATTAAATATAATATAATATGTCTTATTTATTGGTAGCGTATAAACATATTGTTTGTAATAAGTTCTTGTGTTTCGTCCAGTGTTAGAGAAAACTTTTTGTATTACCCTGAAACTGTGCCCGGTGAATGGCAATAGACTCGCCCCTTATTATATAGACCAAAATCCAATAGGCGAAACGTGGGAAAACAACCACCTCAGCCTACTCCTTCGGGGAATACGGGCGTGGTTAAATGTATTCAGAGTTGTTTTTTTTTTATGCCTGATAGGTTAGTCTTTATGTTCGAGGAACGGTTTTTCACGCTTTTATAAGTTCCATGGTTTTAGGTATTCCTTAAACTACAGCCGCTTAGAGGGTTGAGATGCAGAAAATAGGACATATACTTGAATCAGTATAATTTGCCAGACTGTTTAAAGATTTGACGCTATGATGGACGGATTCAGCATAGTAAATGGTCCTGTTTTCTAGTAAAAACCTCTTTAAAATATGATCTGCATCAAATCTTCGGAGTTAATATTTTTTTTTTCTAAAACGCTAGCTTGCGGCTTACATTAGAAAATAACGAGAGGAAAAATAACAGTCATGTGCAGCATTCAAACCTTTTTTTTTTTGACCCGGGAAAATCCTTTATGGATACCACCCGGCTCCGGGGGAGCAGAGTGGTTATGTGGGAGTCCTCGCCTGAGGGGCCTTACTACCCCCACGGGGGCAGCATTCAAACCTGCGCCAAACACCTCTATAGCCGGGTTATGCTCTGACCTCTAAGCCAGAATGACATCAACACAATGAGTCATATGTAATGTTGGCTTTGTTGTCATATATAAGGCTATAAGGGTGGATGGCGTGGATTCGAATCCCGCACAAGACTATAATATTTCCTCTCGTAATTTTGTAATGTTAGATTTCCATATAAACATTTACGCAACTGAAACCCACCATCCTTAATGACAAAGCCCATGTTGCACACAATAATATTTCAACTTAATTGTCCGCGTTTTGAGTTATCCTCTACGTTTTGCTCTTGTTTAATAATAAATGGTGTTTAATTCAGTAACATTACGCCTCGGAGGCGCTTTGGAGAAATAATAGCGTAATGGCGGCCATAAAAAAATGGAAATAAGCTATTTAATGAATATTGCGGAAGCTTAATGTTCGATGGTCTACATTCATGAAATAAATAGGTTTTTATAGAACTTTGACCTGAAACACGGAAAGGAAGAATGTAATAGGAATTATGATATTATGGATATTATGGCTATGGACTGCTCCGCCGCAGTACCCTGGTTCGATCCCCACCGCCGGCATGAGCTTCACCACATGGTGGAAGGGCTTTTTGCGATTGCCCGCCTGGCTAGCTACCACCCTCAAGTAGAAAATCAGTCGCTAAGCACCTCTAACGGTGTGTTCCGGCAATAGTCCTTGAGAGCCAGGGAAATTACAGGCACATGAGACTTAACAACTATGTCTCAAAGTCACGGGCGCAGTGCAATTGGTGACTTGTTACGAAATGCACCTGTTATAGGCAGAGGTTAGTCCGCTTAACATCAGGCGGTCCTCGAGCTTGTTCCGTCACAATAAAATAAAAAATAAGGTAATAAAAGAAAGGTATAAACATATGGTGGTATTATTTCACCATTGTGTTGTACGTCGACTTGCTGGACGTCTTAGTATCACCAGCAGTTTTGAAGCATTGATAGCCTAGCGGTAATAGCTATGGACTGCCGTACCACAGGTCCATGGTTCAATCCCGCCGCCGACTTAGCTTCACTGCATGTTGGAAGGGCATTTTGTGAATGTTCGACTGGCTAGCTATCACTCTCAAGTAGAAAATCTGTCGCCAAGCGCTTAACAGTGTTCCCGTAGCAGTCCTTGAAATCCAGTAAAATTACAGGCACATGAGGCTTTGAAGAATACATAGGCTGTTGCATCTATTTGTTGGCTATTACGGTAGAATGCATTGAATGCGCAGCAGTCCACTACTCTACTCAGACGTGGATAAAGGTTGCTGCACAACAGGGCTCTTGTGGGTGTGTAAACCCTCAAACCCCCGAAATCCAACCGCGATAATTAGGTAACCAAGTGTGGTAGGTTTCTTCAGCAACAACTTGGCGGGTAGCACCGCAGTGCCAGATATTTTCCCCCGAGGCAGTAGTATGCAAAAATTGTAAAAAATCTAGGTATTATAGAAATGTTGATTAATATTGAAAGAACTATAGCTTCGATCGCGCTCAAACCAACGGGAAACGTTCGGGGATCGCGGCCCGCGTGTATTGATGCGTAGAACTATAGAAAAATTTGGAAAAAGGGAATTGTATAAAGGAAAAACACAAAATTTTCAATAAAATGACAATATTATGATAATAACTTTTACACTATTGAACTTAATGTCCGTATGGATTGAGGAGCCACTCCAGATTTTAAAATGAAACTGACACCCTTATTTAGTAGCAAAGCTAAAAATTTTGTAGGACAAATTCTAAAATTTGTAGTATAATGCATCAAAAGTTATATCAATTTAAAAGTGGCTCCTCAATCTAAACATCTGAATTGAGGAGCCACCTGGAACTCCGAAAGTAATGGACCATTATGTCTGAAAATTTGGTATCATTTAGTAGTACTTGTGTATGGTAACTACTAAAAGTCCGAGTTTCGTACTGATGAGATTAAAAAAGATACTATAAATTTATTGTGGCTCCTCAATCTATACATAAGAGGGTTGGTTTCCAGTCATGTGATCGGTCCATTAATACGTTCGACTTTATTATAGTTTAGTAGGGAGAGTATTCAAATTTGTAATATAGGAATAAAGTAGTAAAACTGAGTAGATTTGGTAAAACAACGCATATAATTTGGCTCCTCAATCCTGACGTTCTGCATCCAAACAATTTATTGTACTAACCTGAGACCACAACAAAATCAAAATCCAATGACAGTAATATTTAGTAGTAATTACTACTAAATTAGGAAGTATAATTCATCGCTGCATATATTCGGCATCTATGAAAAAAAGTTAATTTTAAATATTCCTTACCGATTTGCTAACTACAGTGACCATATCATTTGAATGTAACCAGGATTGGTATTAAGTAAGTAGTATAGTAATTACCATAGACATTACCATAGATGCACAGATTTCTCAAAAGAAGGTTTCAGTTATTAAGGGAATAAAACCTTTGTTACATATCGACCTGCCGGCATTCTGTATTTTTTTATAGTTTTCGCGCACGGTGAACGTATTATATATTGTTATAGGACACTTATACAGAGGTGGAACAAAAATTTTAAATATTGTGTAAAGTGATATACTAATGTGACCAAAATATTTGGAGGTAAAGATTGCATTATGAGAACAATGAAATCGATTTAAAATGCATTAATTACGTGTGTGTATACGCATACCTACCATTGTATTCAAATACTAGTTCCCAGGTTGCTTTACTATGACTTAAAACAGCTTGACTATTACAAGACGGCAGTAATCACAGCACATCCAAAAACTATCACTATTTTGTTTGTTAAACTATACCTACTTCTATCCCATATCATGTTAAGTTTGATAATAGTTCAAAATAAAACAAAACACCTACGTGATATCCTTACTAATACTATAAACGCAAAAGTGTTTAGGTAATATGAATTTATGGATGTTTGTTACTCTTTCACGCAAAATTGAATGGATTTTAGAAACTTTACAAAAATATAGCTTACACATTAGAAAAACACATAGGCTATAATTTATAAAAATATTTTGTGAATTGTCCAAAATATAACGATAAGTGTCAAGTAAATAGGAAAAAAGTCTGCCATATTCGACCTATTCCGGCGTGCGCTGTAAAAATCATAAGGATCACACATAACAAATGTATAACGGAAATGTTAATCTTAAATTGTATTAGAATAAATCTATCTTTGATATATGTATATAATAATACATACATACGTAATAAGCCCTTAACACCAAAATAGTGCACCATAAATACTACAAAACATAATGTCTAGTGTATATTTGCTTGTAACAAACTGATCTTTATTGGACTAATATTATAAAGACGAACGTTTGTGAGTGTGTTTGTATGTTCGTTAATTCTTCACGCTCAAACGGCTGGACCTATTTTGATGAAATTTGTTATAAAGGTAGAGATGAGGCGCTGGATACTTTTTATCATCATCATCTATCACCAGGCGGGTATAACCGCAGGGCGCAGCTAGTAGATGTTATATATTAACCCCTTATACATATACTTACTATATTTTTAGCACAAAAACACAACATTTTCGAAATATCTCGGTACATAAAATGATATAACATTTATTGGAACAATTATCTACCTACTTCAAATTTTTATACGTTTCAAAGGGTGCTGCTGATGGGATCAACGGGATGGCACTCCATATTAGTGACTTTGGAGAACGACCACCATGGTACGAGTTGCCCATGACTTACATTGATAAAACGGCTTTTCTTTGGGATGTGATGCGATTAAAAGCATCTTAAATATTCAACAAAACTGGGTTTTCCATACATATTTTAGTATTGCCTTCTACTGGTTATACCTAGGAACTATAATGGTTTGAATACAATAGAATACGTACACACACTTATTTACTTAGTTTTTAATTATTTTTCATTGTTCTTTTATGCCGATTGTTACCTCCAAATATGTTGGAACAATGACAATTTAGGGTAATACATAATTAAAAAAGAAATGCATTGGGTTTCTCTAACCCCAACTATATAATTTACGCACTTTCATCGTGCGCGGTATTTTTAATATTCAGAATTGTGGCGGGTCGATATGCCACAAAGGTTCTATTCCCTTAATAACTGAAACCTTCTTTTGAGAAATCTGTGCATCTATGGTAATGTCTATGGTAATTGCTATACTACTTACTTAATACCAATCCTGGTTACATTCAAATAATATGGTCACTCTAGTTAGCAAATCGGTAAGGAATATTTAAATTTTTTTTTTTTTCATAGATGCCGAATATATGCAGCGATGAATTATACTTCATAATTTAGTAGTAATTACTACTAAATATTACTGTCATTGGATTTTGATTTTGTTGTGGTCTCAGGTTAGTACAATAAATTGTTTGGATGCAGAACGTCAGGATTGAGGAGCCAAATTATATGCGTTGTTTTACCAAATCTACTCAGTTTTACTACTTTATTCCTATATTACAAATTTGAATACTCTCCCTACTAAACTATAATAAAGTCGAACGTATTAATGGACCGATCACATGACTGGAAACCAACCCTCTTATGTATAGATTGAGGAGCCACAATAAATTTATAGTATCTTTTTTAATCTCATCAGTACGAAACTCGGACTTTTAGTAGTTACCATACACAAGTACTACTAAATGATACCAAATTTTCAGACATAATGGTCCATTACTTTCGGAGTTCCAGGTGGCTCCTCAATTCAGATGTTTAGATTGAGGAGCCACTTTTAAATTGATATAACTTTTGATGCATTATACTACAAATTGTAGAATTTGTCCTACAAAATGTTTAGCTTTACTACTAAATAAAGGTGTGAGTTTTATTTTAAAATCTGGAGTGGCTCCTCAGTCCATACGGACATTTGAACTTATTTAACTGAAACAACCGTGGAACTAACAGCTACCAGCGGCCGTTAATTACTAAATACAAAAACAACAAACAAAATGGAAACGAACTAAGACAACCCAAAAAATCTAAAATTCTTTGATAAAATTATTGCAAAAATAAGTTTTTGCTGTCTGGTGTAGAAAATTTCTGTAGAATAGTACTAATTAAACTGTCTAGGTAAGTTACGCTACGCAACTTTTGGTAGGCTACACTTGACATTTATACGAGAAATTGACCTTGTTATTTCCGTAATGTATGTGGGTGTGATACCCCTAGGGTGGATTTCTATATTATTGTGCTTGAGG
Source organism: Plagodis pulveraria (assembly GCA_963890685.1). Classification (NCBI taxonomy): domain Eukaryota; kingdom Metazoa; phylum Arthropoda; class Insecta; order Lepidoptera; family Geometridae; genus Plagodis; species Plagodis pulveraria. Next base: position 32,148,355 of record OY982955.1, on the reverse strand, counting down.
CAATTTAGCAAGTAAAAATAATGGGCGAATGAGACATAGGAACTATAAAGTTTTGTAGTGTCGAACGGCAGTGCAGTCTCAAGCAGAAAGTGGTTATACTGCAACTGTAATAAACAGGCGTGACTCTTACCATTAGGCGAAGGGCTTGTCCGTCTCATGAATTGAGAATTTACTAAAAAAACTCGAAACATCAGCTTCGTCCACACCGTGCGTGAATAGCTTGTGTATTTTCAGAGCTTCTAACCACATCTATGATTTTATTTATTTATGTTTGTTTTTATGTGATTGTGATCTTGTTAACCTCTGCCTGTAACAGTCACAAGTGACGAACTACACTGCGCCTTTCACCCTGCGACATAGAGTTGATAAGTCTCATTATGCCTGCAAGTTTAGTAACTCTCAAGGTGCTTGTTGACAGGTGTTCTACTTGAAGGTCGTAGCTAGCCAGGCGAGCATTCACAAAATGCCCTTCCACCATGCGGTGAAGCTCAAGCAGGCGGTGGGGATCGAACCGTAGACCTGCGGCACCGCAGTCCATAGCTATAACCGCTCAGCTATCATTGCTTCATAAGTATTATATATATTCTAAATATCAGAAGTATTTTTGAAACAGTGATGGCTCAGTGGCATTGGCTATGGACGGCCGCGCAGCAGGTCCATGGTTTTAATCCCGCCGCGGGCTTGAGCTTTACCCCATTGTGGCTGTGCCCGCCTAGCTAGCGACCACCATCAAGTAGATAATCTGTCGCTAAAGTAGATTTGTAATTGACATTCACAAGAGCGTCGTGGCCTGGATTCAATAAATGATTATGACTGACTTTGATCGTCTTTTACCAATATGCTACCTACTGCCAATAAAAAAGAGTAACGAAAATAGATTATCAGCAACCACAAAAGTTTTAAATTGTTCAAATCAGTAAAAAAAATGGTGCGATACCAACAAAAACATACCGAAGTTTTTCCTAGTATAAAAACCACCTTTATAAAATCAACTAGCACGCTTCACCGGTGCTTTCACCTCGCCTCGTGGGAGTCCACTCAATTTTCCGGTTCGATGTTTTTTCCATCGGTTCAGGGTGGTGAAAAGTTGGGTGTACACGTATCTATGCTATTAAAACCGACCGGTTTATAATTTCGTTATTTTTTTAAACTGTCTTTAAAACCAATAACCATTTTGTGAATGTTGTTGTTGGTTGGAAGTATACTTTTTTTATTTCTGATTGGTAAGCCACAATCTCATGTGATGGTAAGTGACGTGTGGTCGACGGTGTTAACAGGCTTAACCTAGAATGGCTGGCTCTCAAGTACAGTACGTTTTTAATGATGGTAAGTGATGATGTGGTCGACGGTGTTAACAGGCTAAACCTAGACTGACTGGCTCTCAAGTACAGCTGTCTGAACACACCGTTAGGTGCTTGGCGACAGATTTTCTACTTGAAGGTGGTCGCTAGCCAGGCGGGCTTTCGCAAAATGATATGAGAGGCGCGGCCATAGTCAACTGCCACTGAGCCATCACGGTTTCAAAAGAGTGTTACTCAAAATAGAGTTCAATTAAGAGTTGATATTCAAAATAGCACGATGCTACGTTTGATTATTAGTGTTAGCTGACGTCATCGTACACCATCTGACACATGTCAAAAGGTAGCTAGAAAATATACAATAGGTAGTTAGAAGCACTTCCTGCTTCTATTGAACATTATCTGTTCCGCATTGTATAGTAAAGTCAGACTGGAATGTGTTCGCATTGCATTATTTTATCAATGTTGCACTAAAGTCATTAGCGAAAACCTAGAACATGGTATCATTAAGAGCTCTAAGCTACAATATCATTAAACAACACACAGAATAAGGAGCAGTAGGTAATCGTACAACACAAGTCTGGTACGAACACGAAGTAAACATTTTTGCCTCGTTTGACTCAAAACGTGAAATACCTGACAAATATAACATACACAAATTCCAAAAAAAAAACTCCAATAATTTTTAAATGTGATTTTCGCTCAGCACGAGATTGTACTTTAAATCCTGCGAATAAATATGTAGTGAAGTGTAGGGTTATATATTTAGAGAAGGAGGTCTCATCAAGTTTACAATAATTAATATTATTTGAAGCGCTCGTGGCGAAGTTTACTTAGCTGTTCTCAACCGATCAGCAAAGTTAAGCAACGTCGCACGCGGTCAGGAGTTGGATGGGTGACCGCTAGTGACATTACTACTGAGCGTTTCCGTGCTTCGGAGGGCACGTTAAGCCGTCGGTCCCGGTTATCGTCTTAGGATGGTAGTCGTTATAGCATGGTGGTAGGGCATTTTGCGAATGCCCGCCTGGCTAGCTACCACCCTCAAGTAGAAAGTCTGTCGCCAAGCACCTAACGGTGTGTTCCGGCAGCTGTCCTTGAGAGCCAGTACTTCTAGGTTAGCCTGAACAACATCTTCGACCACATCATCACTTACCATCAGGTGAGATAGTGGTCAAAGGCTAAACTATCAGGCATAAAAAAAAAAAAAAAAAAATAAAAAAAAAATTAAAAAAACTTGCACAATCTTCCAAATTGGAAGCAATGATGGCCGAGCGGTAATAGCTATGGATTGCCGTGCCGCAGGTCCCTGGTTCGATCTCCACCGCCAGCTTGAACTTCACCGCATGGTGGAAGGGCACTTTGCGATTGCTCGCCTGGCTAGCTACCACCCTCAAGTAGAAAATCTGTCACCAAGCACCTAACAGTGTGTTCCGCCAGTAGTTCTTGAGAACCAGTAAAATTACAGCTACATGAGGCTTAACAACTATATGTCTCAGGGTGACGGGCGCAGTGCAAAAAGGAAAGGAATCTAAGAAATGTTTCGATTTGGACTTGCCCTACTGGACAATGTTACTAGGTCGGTGACACCTAGAAACAGTAGATAACCAGTATTACTCGGAGCACATTAGCCGAATGTAAACCACAATTTATGGCCACTATATTCCTTAGGTAGAAGACTTGCTGAGTAAAAATATTTTCAACACCCTTGCTCGTAATGTTTGCTTTATTAAATCGTTCTTAGGGCCATAAACCGAACTATAACACCCTCGTGCATATATATTATACACTAGTGCGTAATAGAATTATCCCTACAAAGTTAAGTTAGTACCTAACTGCAAATTATATGTGAGTAAACAGAGCATTTTCAATTTAATCGGGTAATTTATCCCTACAAAGTTAAGTTAGTACCTAACTGCAAATTATATGCGAGTAAACAGAGCATTTTCAATTTAACCGGGTAATACAGATTTGTAACATCAAAGAGGTTTATATGAAATCAAACATAATACATATGCCGCGCAAAAAAAAAAACTTGCGCGCTATTTTCCATAATATTCGTATGTTGTTTGTATCGTATTTGTGCAATATATTTTTTTTCCTCGCAAGGGCCGGGTGTTGAAAAAGTGAGTATGCAACTCGCGAGCAACTTGCTCATTATACACTCGGCTGATTTACGTACACAGTCTCGTGTATTATGAGCAACTTAGCTCACTTGTATCATAATCTACTAATGTACAAAATTAAAACTTTGAAGTTAACTCTTGATTTTTCCTCCAAGTGAAGCGTTTTTACAATGTAGCGTAGAATGCGAAACCGTTCTTAATCGATCAGCTTTGTTAATTAACCTCCGCTGCGGTCATGACTTGGGTGGGTGACCACTAGTGACATTCGTACTGAGCGTGCACGTGGGGTGCCGGGTTAGAATTGCACCTCCCCATATCAGCCCGTGGGTGTCGTAAGAGCCGACTAAGGGAAAAATACTGGAAGGTGGGCAGCATCGCCTTCTTAAGAACTACTATCTTACACTGCGATCCCCAAGCCGCCTGCCAAGCGTGGGGATTATGGCAAATACCCCTTTAATAGGGGAGGCTGTGTTCAGCAGTGGACGAGTCGGCTGATACAGTACAGTACAGTACAGTGCACGTGCTTCGTAAGGCACGTTGAGCAATCGGTCCCGGTTGTTGTCTTAGGAGGGCAGTCGTTACTCGTATAACTTGGTGGTAATGCTTTTTTGCGTATGCCCGCCTTGCTAATTACCACGCTCAAGTAGAAAATCAGTCGCTAAGCACCTAATGCTTTGTTCCGGCAACGGTCCTGTAGAGCCAGTAATTCTAGGCAAGAACAACATTATCGACCACATCATCAGTCTCCATCAGGTGAGATAGTGGTTAAGGGCTAGCCTATTAGGTATAAAAAAAAACTTAAACTCATCCCCTTTGGTGTTTTCATGAAATTGACTGTATAGGTATAATTTAAATACATAATGACCTATTAGGTGCATATATTTAATAAGATAAATGTTGCGTGGTCGTAAGACGTTTTGCTAATGCTCGCCAAGCTACCTACCACCCATATGTAGAAATCTATCTATATATATTTCTATTATATATACAGGCCGTCCCACGGCGATGCCACATGGAGGGAAAGTACCTTGAATATTGTAGGAACATTTTACTGAAAGAAGACATTATTTAAATTTCAAAATCAATATAAACTGCATTCATAGATATTTAAATAATTACATGGAACCGGGAATCGAACCCGTTACACGAGAAAAAAAAGCAACCTGTAGTTTTATGATACGGATCGAATGATTTCATCACAAGGATTATGATTAGGTCTTCTTTCAGTAAAATGTTCCATCTACAATATTCAAGGTACTTTCCCTCCATGTGACATCGCCGTGGGACGACCTGTATATCTATCCGGTAGTCAATACCTCACGGTGTTGACCACCGGAACGAGCTTGGCGACAGATTCTCTAATTGAGGAGTCAGGTAATCACTGATAAATTTCCTAATTCGTCAATGTCATGATTATCTTCTACTGATCTGCTAATTAGGCCAATAGGGTGATTATGTATACCTAAACATTGTTTGATTGTAATTATGGCTAGAGTAGGTACTCGTGGCGCTTTCCATACAAACGTTTTATAACTGCCAGAAAGAACTAGGTATATAGGTTTTCCTTTTTCTTTATTTATCATTATTTTTCATGTTAACAATTCACAAACTAGAGATACAAATTTTTAGAATTTTTTGGGATACAAATTCCCATTAATTCAAATTCCTTTCATATAATGATAAAAATCACAATCTATAAACCTAAACATTGATAACATCTATAACATTTCCAAAAATCATCAAAATCGGTGATTGCTTAGGGAGGTAGAAAAGTTTTCTCTTTTTGTATGCAAATTTGAGACTTCCCTCTAGTCTTAAATAGGTACTAAGTGTTAAAAACAAAGCTGGTTAGATATAAGCTTGTAAGTAAACGGCATATTTTACAGTGAGAGCACGTATTATATAAGGGTCCTGTGAATTGCAATATTTCTCGCCCACACCGTAATTCAGGGACGTAATCAGGATGGTGCAAAGTGGGCACCTACTGGCCCTGCTTGTGCTTCAACTAATATGTATTTTATCTTATTTTCCTCAAGTAGAAATTGGGCCGCAAAATAAGTATCACTTACTATCATTAGAAATAGTTATTTATCGTCCATATTTTGCCTAATTAATAATCGTATTTTAAAAATAATCTATGACTTGCAAGTATCAAATACAATTAAACTTTTATTTTACCGGCGGTATGCCTTTATTAACAAAATACTACTTACTATATACACCACTACAGCTACTACAATAAAGGCATTTAGATCCCTATAAGTCATTGCAAACCCATAGGCAGTCCAAATAGGCCCACTACCAGTTGGCAGCGTGCCCAGCATGCTGGCAGCATTGCCCCGTTGAATTGCAATGCTTATTCTTTGAGCCAAGTAGGTGCCAGCATTATGATCACGCGTCGCATAGACCAAGCGCTCTGATAAGTTTTGGAAAATACGATGAGCTCCCGGTCCCCATTGACCCAACGTCTCTACACTAAACGAAAAAAATTCTTTTAGATAGGTGTTTGATTCAAAACATGCCTTTTATTTATTTCTCAACCGATCAGCAAAGTTAAGCAACGTCGCGCGCGGTCAGGAGTTGGATGGGTGACCGCTAGTGACATTACTACTGAGCGTTTCCGTGCTTCGGAGGGCACGTTAAGCCGTCGGTCCCGGTTGTCGTCTTAGGATGGCAGTCGTTATAGCATGGTGGTAGGGCATTTTGCGAATGCCCGCCTGGCTAGCTACCACCCTCAAGTAGAAAGTCTGTCGCCAAGCACCTAACGGTGTGTTCCGGCAGCTGTCCTTGAGAGCCAGTACTTCTAGGTTAGCCTGAACAACATCTTCGACCACATCATCACTTACCATCAGGTGAGATAGTGGTCAAAAGCTAACCTATCAGGCATAAAAAAAAAAAATTGCTACTTTTACTAAAATAATAAGTAAAAATATATTTGCTGCTTACGCGCTAATAAATATATCTATAAAAGTGGTTAGCCAATGCGAAGTCAGGTTAGCTTTGGCTTGGCCATTTTTATTTTCTCGCAGTCTTTTTGTAGATACACATATAAATTATGATTATGTCTTTCATGTTATCATTTGATTCCAAAACATCCATTTTCTTTATACAATTTTTGGTTTCTGTAAAATGTTATATCATTAGGCGCCTGTGCAAAAGTTAATACAGGCACCATTGCCGTGTAAATGCTAATTATTTTTCAGGCGCTTCATTGTACATTTTTTTTCATTATTATACAAACTACTAACTCATTGTGTTCACTTAAATTTATTATTAAGGCTAGTAAGTAGGTTTTTTAATGCCTGATAGGTTAGCTTTTGACCACTATCTCACCTGATGGTAAGTGATGATGTGGTAAGATGTTTTTCAGGCTTACCTAGAATTACTGGCTCTCAAGGACAGCTGCCGGAACACACCGTTAGTTGCTTGGCGACAGATTTTCTACTTGAGGGTGGTAACTAGCCAGGTGGGAATTTGCTAAATGCCCTTCCAACATAACGACTGCCATCCTAAGTCAACAACCGGGACCAACGCGACGGCTTCACGTGCCCTCTGAAAAACGGAAGCGTTCAGTAATAATGTCACCAGCAGTCACACATCCAAGTCATGACTGCGGCGGACGTTGCGTTACTTTGCTGATCGGTTCAGAACGGCAAAGCAAACTTCACTACGAGTGCTTCATTAGTAGTAGCAGCAAATAGGTAGTAAATAAGCAATAGGCATGTTTTTAATAGAATACCTATCTGATTTGGTCTAGCCATCTTGCCACTGACCTTTATTGTGCCCATCCTCAGCCCTTAGTCCGTCCTTGCTTGACTTATGAGCACCATCGTTTCATCTCACAGAACGTCTTTATGGGGACGTGGAAATGACGGCAATGTGTCATGTCACGTGACAGTGGGATTTGATGAGTGACATCCGTTTTTGTTGTTTCGAGTTATATTAAAAACGAAATTGAGAACACAAGTTTCTTTATATAATTGAGTTTGGGAAACACCAGCTCTAAAGGTACAGCAAGCTCTATATATAATTAAAGCTAATTCAATTCCACATCCTTCAATAATCTCCGATATCACAGCGGTTTAATGCCCTTATATAAAAGTACAATCTTTGTAACTACATATTATGATTCATCAATAAAAGTTAATAACTTAGATCGATTTATATTATATATTTAGAAGCAGTTATGGTTCAGTGGCATTGAGTGCGACGCAGCAGGTCCATGGTTCGAATCCCGCCGTGGGCTTGAGCTTCACTGCACGGTGGAAAGCCTGGCTAGCAACCACCCTCAAATAGAAAATCTGTCACCAAGCACCTAACAGTGTTCCGGTAGCTGTCCTTGAGTAATTCTAGGTCAGGGCCTGTTAAACCTTCGACCACATCGTCACTTACCATCAGGTGAGATTGTAGTCAAAGGCTTAGCTATAACCAATAAAAAAAACAAAACAATGGTGCAGTGTTTAAAAAAAATATACTTATAAATTATATTAAAAAAACATTTTAAACAAACGGAACCGACTTTCAATTCTGTTAAGTATGAAATATCTTGTAGAAGTCGATATTGACTTCCACAAGTTGTTTCATACTTCAGTTTTGGAAGACAGTTCTGTTTTTTTTAATATATGTTTCCTCTTTTTAGTGATGCATACTGCTTACAAGACCAATGTTGCCTAAAATAATATTCACCATCACCATCGACACGAGTTGCAATTACCTTTTTTTTTTTTTTTTTTTTTGGCATGGGGAAAATGCATTTACGCATACCCAACCGTCGGGGAACAGTTGGGTGATGTCGGACTCAGGGTTGATAAGGACCCCACTACCGACTAAAAACCCCATGGTGTTTCGCCATGCGCGACTAAGGGCAGGAGTCACGGGGTCGCTGGCGCACTCATTCCACAACCCCCACCGATGTCATTACCCGCTTAAGCGAGCCCAGCCTCTGGACTACATCGTCCCACTGTCACCTCGTGGGATGTCCCGGAACACAGGGGGACATCCACACCTCGAGAGGACCTAACCCTGATGGGGGGCGCCGGCTGTCACCACAACCAACGCCCCAGGCCCTGTGAGCGGAGACGGAGTGCGAGCTCGATTAGCTCGCCTCCGTGTCCGCGCTCTACGGATCGGGAGAGAGTGAGGGTTCCTCTCCCTCTCCCGCTCCTGCGCCTCCCTCTGCAAAACTATTGTTTCGCAGAATGAGGTCATCGCCTCCCATGAGAGTTGCAATTACCTACCTTTACATCATCCAGGTAAGGAAATAGTTTCTGCAGTTAATTGACTATTACTCAAAAGGTACTCGACCGATTTTGATGAAATTTAAACGATCTCGTTTAAATCATAATTGGGTAGAGTATAACTTGGAGTTATACTCTACCCAACATGGTAACAATGATCAAAATGAATTCATAATTGGCGGATTAATCACGTCACAAACATACATAAAAAAAACATAATTCTAACCTTCTCCTTTATTGGAAGTCAGTTAAAATATAGCATCGCGCGGGAATTAATCGCGCTTCCTCATATCATCTTTGATAACTGGTGCTGCCAGCTGCGAAACTATCCCATCTTGAGCAATGATAGCAGAGCAGTAATAGGACTGCCATGCCGCAGGTCTAAGGTTCGATCCCGACCAACTACTTGAGCTTCACCGCATAGTGGAAGGGCCTAGCAGCTACCACTCTTTTTTTTTATTAATAATATTTTAAATAATTATAAAGATGTAATAAGATATATTTGGAAATAGGAATTTGTAATAATGCATATTGTATTTATTTATTTTGTGTGAAATAACGATCTAATTTTATTATTGTTTATTATTGTATACTGTATCTAATTCGAATCTAAATAATAATCTTGTAAAATTGTATAGTAATTATTAATTTATATATTGTATTGCATTTGTAGATCCAAGATATTAAATAGATCAGGGGAGTACTAAACACCATAATACAGGCCAATCAGCCTAGTTTAGTAGTTAGTGAATGAAATGATTATGTCTTGTAATGAATAAATAAATATTATTATTATAAATATTATATTATTATTATTACTTTCATGTAGAAAATCTGTCGACAAGCATCTAACAGTGAGTTCCGGCAGCAGTCCTTGAAAGCCTAACTACAGGCACAATGAGACTTAACAACTGTATATCTCAAGGTGACGGGCGCAGTGCAGTTTGCACTTGTAACAAAATTCACCTGTTATAGTCAGAGGTTATCGCTTAACATCATGGTCCTAGCGCTGGTTCCGTGACAATTTCATAAAAAAAAACCCGACCCCACGCCGTGACAGCGACACCAAGCCAGATGGAACCTAGTCAAATTTATTTTACATTTATAAATATTGACCATCTAAGCAACCATGTTGCAGAATGTATCATATCTTTGGAAATATAAAAGTCACTGATTGTTTCATCAGGATTTATATTAAAGGTAAGGCGGTACTTCGCTCAGCTTTTTATAGCACCAATAACAAGTTTAGAGGTACCAGTAAGCTAACATCGAAGAGCAACAATGCATTTACATAGTGATATATGGCCACAAGATGGCGGTAAACGCAATTGTGTAGATAAAGGCTATATAAAATTAAAAGTAAAAGTTATTTTGAGTAAAATCTCATTGTTTTAGTAAATTAGCGCATCCCTAAAGTAAAACTTAAAATTTTATGCAATTCGTTAGAGCCGTTCTGAGATCGAAGATATTTATATGCATACAAAATCACTCGTTTAAAGTTGTTAGATACGAGTATTGGAAAAATGCTAACAACTACTTAGGGTTGATTTCTGCTAGTCCTAAAAATATAAAGATGTTTTTTTTTGTTGAAAAAAAATTATAATATTTATTATATGGTTTTAATGCCTATTCCGATCCAAGAGCGCCCTGAACACTAGACCGCGCCGTGGACCCTTTGAATAGAGTTTTGAATATCTACATCGAGCAAAGTAATAATATATATGAAATCAGGTGGCCCTCGTGCTTAATCAGTCAAAAACATATAAATAAATACCAAAAAAAACTACAATATAATATTCATCTCAAAATGTTTCTTAGGAGTTAGCAGAAGTCAACCCTAAGACGATGTTAGCATTTTACTAATAACCCTGTAACCTCGTTTATTATAGGTAGATATCCTGTAAACGACTTCAGAAGTCAAGTGTTTGATTTACTCTATTGGCGATCAGGCGAAGCTTAGGAGTTAAACTTAGAGGATTGTGGCACCATCCGAATATTAGAAAGAGATGTTAGCTCCCCGGAATTCCTACTAAAAAGTTTAGATCCCTGATCGAGGTGCTAAGTTAGTAATTTATAGATCTTGTACATCGATTACACTTGCAGATAAAAATAACAGTTGCAGAAGCCAGCAATTATCCAGGTAGCAAAGATATTATAATGTAGTGTAAAATTATTGGTCCTAATGTTAACGTAGGTACTCAAAATTTTAAATTCAACTGATCATTCAAAATGTTATAAAACTATGTTTGTATGTAGCTCGATAATGCAAAATATCCTTAATGACATTGTAAGATAACCTCAAAAATAACAAATTTGAGAAGGTTTTATAAATATAATTAAAAAATATGAAATTAAATCTAGTGACAACGCCGCCTTATAACCCTGCTAAGTCAGTGTGACGTCATAAACGCCACGTAGGTATCCGGAATAATTTTTGACTCATTTCTGCCTACACGAAGCATTATCAGGAGGTCTGGCTGGACTCTTCGAGTGCACCATCGAGAAACTTCACTCAATCGTGCGTTTGTGTAATGTTTTCTTATAATATATTTTTCTTTATCATGGATATGCCCATAATAACGCCTGAATATTTCACTAAAAAATCCCAAATAGTTACACTTGTTTTAAACTGAATTAAAATACTCCATAAGTCTCAGTCGAAACATAAAATACCCCTGTAGCATTACCGGGGTTATTATAACCAGCAAGTGTGACCTCGTTACCGGAGCACATTCCTTCGGAGAATTTGTCATAGGAATTGCACTGCCAAGCTAGATACCAAGTTGGATTGTGGACAGTCAACATGTAATATCGCACACAAGCCTTATGACTGCACTTTGCCGCATCAGACTCCCCTTTCCCAGGAATAATCCCTTCATGACAAGGAGGCTGCTTCTTCCCCTTCTTATTGAAGAAGAAATCCGTATCAGCTAAAACTGCAGTCGTTCCCAATCCACCTGCATTACAATGGTATACTTCCACGTATTCTCCAACTCCAGAACGAATCTGGTCTTCAATGAAAGTATTGGAAAAACAGGGTCCAGCTGGGTCAATGCCAGTCACTCGCCAAATCTTCTCGTTCGTCATTTCTATGTATGTAGAACCAGCGTACCCGAGCATCTGGCTTCCAAGACTGTGGCCAATAGCGTGAATGTTTTTTGAAGGATATCCATCAGCACGTAACTGGGCCAAGAACTTCCCTAGAGCCTTTCCAATGTAGTAAACATGAGTGACAGATCTTTCGTAGCTCTTGATTTTGCCACCTCTGGCAGAAGTGTAAATTGAATGGTCTACTATAATCAAATATGTGTTTGGGACATCTTTGAAGGTCTGCCGTACTAATTCTTCGGTGTTTTTGCTGATGTGGGATTTGTAGCCTGGGACGAAGAATATCAGCTTCCTTGTAACGTCCAGGTTGTAGTTTGTGGTGATGGCTTCGACTGCAGTATCAATGGGATAGGAGATGTTGAAATTGTTCTTGAAGTCGTAAAAGAAAATCTGGACCTCGCTGACGCCATAGTTCAGTGTCTTGTTGTGGTCACCTGAAATTGTAATTTTTGTTGGTTTAGTATTTATTATGTAGCAAAGAAATTATCAGATTATATAAATTGTCTTGTCAATCGGAATTGTGGACGTGATTGATTGACGATTCTTATAAGAAAACTTGAGGTTTGTCAGCCTGTTATGGGAAAATCACAGAAGAAGTTATTTTTCTGAGGTAAAAATACAGAACAGCATACTTAGTTGAATTTTTAAGAAAAGTAGTAATTTTATGCTGATAATAAATAGTTAAATCAACGCATAAACTCTCATTTGAATACAATGGAATATACGTATACACACATAGTTTACTAATTACTGCAATTTTGTATAATTTTTATTGTTCTCTGAAGTCGATATTTATCTACAAATATTTCGGAAACGTGACACTTTAGGATACCATATAACTTTTTTTTTGTTTGTGTAATTTTCCTGTACCCTTTTATTATACTACTTACAACGAGCGCGGAAATTTTGCAATAATAGTCGAAATAGTGGCAGATCGATATTTTCCACACAGAAATGTGCGAGCCCCTAATTATAAACTGCAGCTATAAATGCATAGGTTTTTTGTTGAAAGACTATGACGGCCTTGAATTTATGTACAGGTAAACAATGAAAATTGACCTAGATGTAGGTTAGTATAGGGTAACATGAACAACAATGCTCTAGTAACTGTTCGTTTTATCAAGGTCAGGTTGAATTACAAACAGACAATGGCTAACAATATGATATTGTGTTAGGCAACAGCACACTGAAAGATCTGCACTTCCGACCATTCATACGAGTAAATGTTTGAATTACGAATGTTATTTTTTTTAAACGTTAGAAACTCAGTCGTTGATTAAAATATATTTAAGTGGGAAGTCGCACGTCAATTGTTTATTATCAGAAATTGAAGTTCGTCGTTCGGAGGAAAAGTCATTTTAATGTATAAAAGTATCCATTCTGTCTCTGCAAAACTGCCCTGCACATACTAAAAGCTTTTGGGAGAATACTTCAGCACCGTGAGTGTACGCAGAATTTGATCGTGGCCGTGTTTCTCTGTAATGAAAAACGTGAATGTCGGCTCTCAACTGCAATCACTAAGGAAAATGTGACGCATACTGTCTATCGACTAATTGTAACATTAGTATGACACAAGTTAAAAAACTTTACATGCACATTTAAATGCTAAAAAAACTTTGTTGGCGCTAGATTCCTCATGAACTCACACAAAAGACAAACACGTACTCGAGTTGATTTGTGTTAAAAATATTGTTAAAGTACAATCATGGACGGTTAAAATGACATTGTGACAGAAGATAAAACATGGATACATTGTTACGTACTGAAAAGAAAGCAATCCCACACATAGACCAGACCTAGCAAAATTCATTCGATGCTTTCCCAAAAATCAATGTTGTGATAAGAGATTTGACATTTACGAGACCCGAAGAGGCCGTGAATACGTTCAATCAGCACGTGAAAAACAGACCTGCCGACCCAAAAATTACGAATAAATATTATTCGTAGCCCAAAAAGCAAAGAATGGTCCTAACTTTTTCGAAAATTGTTTGAACGATTGTTAATATGTAGGTAATGGAGGTATATATAGGTAATTACATGTACTGTTGTATTTGTATCAGCCGGATTGTCCACTGCTGAACATAGCCTCCTCCATCAAATGGGGGTTTTGCCATAATCCCCACGCTCGGTAGGCGTCTTGGGGATCGCAGTTTAAGATATCAGTTCCACAGAAGGCGCTGCTGCCCATCTTCCGGTATTTTACCTTTAGTCGCTTCTTACGACACCCACAGGTAGCAATGGGGGGGGGGGGGGGTGACATTCAAGCCCGGCACCGCACGGGATGTACTTTGAAACTTACATGGAAATTGTTTTATATATGAGTTACGCAACACTTTGTGTGTACCTCACGTGGTAAGTAAACTAGCTATAATAGTGTGTCACGTCACGTGCATATCATTGTCCGAACAATAGTATTGTTGACATGGCTTGTTTAATACAGTTATGTAGGTCAGTGATGACGACGGCTAACAAATTAACTATAATCAAGTAAAGTAAGTATTTAATCATTTTCAATATTACGATGCGACCCCAAGCTTCGCAAGCAAGATTGAAAATGATAAAGTTAAGATGTACTAAAAGTTTTACTCTAACTGAGATAAGGAAAAATAAACAAAGGTTACTTTGTGACAAATGTCAGAAACGGGGAGTTCCCTCTTGGCAGTGAGGTACGAAGGGAATTATTAATTCAACTACCTACGAACTCAACTGATTTTCCCTATGACGATGGTATAAACATTGTGCCGATTGTGTTTTTACGTGATAAAAACTTCACTAAGCCTCAGCTATCCGTCCGACCTTTAAAGAGTTGTGATTATTTTTGGCACAGTAATAAGTGAAAAACTGAAAAACTTTCACTGAATATGCGTTGATATGGCGGATTGCCAAACACATATGAAGGCTATAGTTTTTATTATGTGTATAGTGCACGTAGCGCCTTCCATACAAACGTAGTTTCGTTATATTTTCAATACCGCAAGTTTCAAAACTCGGTATTATTTTCGTGACAGACCCACCGTACCCCTGGCCATACTCCTGGTTGTACGGTGGGTCTTTTAAAATTAAACGATGCCACCGGGTGTAGTGATCTAGTGATAACCTACCTATCTCTCGCATTACCAACACAAGGAATAGAAAACGCATATTCCAGCATGTGATGCGATGTTACATATCTTTACGATCGAAACGTTTTCTGTATTTATTCAAATCATGTAATCTCTTCCTTTTTCAGACGAACAATTAAAGTAAGGTTCTTAATATTCGCACTAATATCTGATCGAAAATAAAAATTATATATTTAGTTAATATGATTAAATCGCAATTACCAGAGTGGAATCTACAAAAAGTTCATACAGACTACGAAACTCTCAAATTTTTGAGAGAAAAGTAGTATTTGATCTGTATACAACAAACAAATGAGTAACAGTAACTAAAACTTAACTAAACAAACCAATTCGTGCGGAAGTCATTGACCTATTATATTGATATATTATACTAGACGCGACATCTCAAACGAAGATAGTTGTACAGTGCAAAGAAGCCGGCCGGCATCTTCTCACCCACTCGCTACTGGGCACTCGTAGAGATTACACGTGCTTTACGTTCGAAAATTGTGTATTCAAAATACACATTGATAATAGACAATTTTCGAACGTAAAGCGCGTGTAATCTCTATGAGTGTCCAGCTGCGTGTGGGGGAGAGTATACCAGGCGGCATACTTACACTGGTCGACTATCCTCGTTTGAGATGTCGCGTCTAGTATATATAGGTCAATGGCGGAATGAGTGTATGTCAAACTAATCATTACCAAAACAAATGCTCATGTACGATGATACAAGCTTGAACTTGTTCTGCAATGTACTTAGATGTCTCCGCGGCGGGATGGAATACTCGAACTTGTTTATAAGAGGACCAAGTATGACCAATTCTTTACGAATTGTCGAGTGGTAGACGTCGATAAGTTCAAATTAACGCTTGTTGCGTAGCGTTGATATCTTCGTTCAAATTACCAAGTGAATAAAAATGTATTGATTTAGTTCGAAATATAAAGAGATTTTGTAGGGAACTCGTGATAACTTTGAATTATTATTTAAGAGGTTTGAATTATCGCAGGTTTTAATTAACGAGAGTCGACTGTAATAACTTTTTGTGCAATCTGTGTTGGTGCGGAACCTTCAGTGGGCAAGTCCTTGGCTTTATAATACTATCAGCATTTGATAGTTTGAGCCAACGTGACACAGTTATGTCACTTATTGACAACTGATTATGTCAAACATCAACCACATAGATATTGAGGCAAATGATCGAAATTTAATCCTGTTTGACAAGAATGTCATGCTCATGAATAAAAACGAGTATACACTTCAAGGTGAGATGTATTCTATCTGATATATGGGTGGGACATGGTATACATTACGGTGGTAGGGTTCAGTCGCTTGTTAAGTTCCTAGAGGATCCTAGAAAGGAATTGTCTGTAAAGTAATACAATTTTTTTGTGTGATATGTGAATGTTTGGTATTAAGCTAAATCTTTGTGAGCGCTAAAATATGACTTGAAAATGATTTTAAATGATTATAACTAAGCCGAGGCATTTGAAGGTGGTGAAGCTCAAGCCCGCGGCGGGGTTCGAAGTATGGACCTGCTGCGCGATAGTCTGTAGCCAATGCCACTGAGCCATCACTGCTTCTTTTTACCCTAATATATATGAAATAACATTTTGAAGTCGGTACCATGCTGTTAAAATTTAAACATTTTAAACCATGGCCAGCTGAATTTCCTAACTTCAATACTGTTCGTATAGCAGGGTGCAGGATAGAGTCGCTTTCCTGATCTACCAATGCGACTAGAACCGCAAATTAGTACAAAGTACCAAAGTCGTCCATCATCGACCCGTGGTGTGTCGGGCTAGATTATCACCTACCCATCTTTTCCCGTAGGTGTCACAAAAGGCGACCAAGGGTAAATTACCGGAAAGTCTGCAGCAGCGCTTACTAAAAAACTGCAATACCCATGACGCCTGCCAAGCGTAGGGATCATGGCAAATTCCCCTTAATGGGAGAGGTTATGTTCAGCAATGGACAATCTGGCTGATATACTGTATCAGCTGCTTGTTTTCTAAACGATCTTTTCCGTTACATATGTAACGAAAAAGATGAAACCAATTGATTTCCGGTACATATGTAACGGAAAAGATCGTTTAGAAAACAATAAAAAATCCGGTGTTTACAAACTTACCTGTGACGAATGTAACAGTGTTTATATCGGCCAAACTGGCCGTAACTTTGATATTAGATATAAAGAACACATATCCGCGTATAGGAACGACCATCCCGAACAGTCTCACTTTGCAAAACATTTAATTGAAAGCAGTCATCAACTCCTTGATAGTAATACCTTTAAGATTTTACATTGTTGTGATAAGGGATTTCGATTGTGTGTATTGGAACAGTTAAAAATATTAAAACATAGCACAGGCGTTGCACTGTTGAATGAACAGACGCAATTGGTTTCATCACCACTATTACGTATTTTTAGTGATAACTTGCCAGTACAAAATAGTTAAACATGTAGTTGTTTTAGGAAGTAATTTTGTTATATTTTTTACGATATTATTCATATTCAAAAACACATAGCATAATATAAATAAGTTAAAATTATTATTTGTAATGAATTTTGGCCATTATGATGTCATTGTCACTTTAAAAAATTAGTCACCAATTGTTGGCTGCAACAAAGAGCAGTGACTCACGCTCGAGCCTAGACAAAGGCGTGCTGACTCAGCTCTAGTCTATATAAAGGCGTGCTGAGCCGCCGGCCGCTCATTTTCGATCGTGCGGTCGAAGAGTCAAGACCACCTGAGGATGCTTCGTGTAGAAGCGAAACGCGTCGAAGGTTCTTCCGGTTTGCTGCGTGGCGTTTGTGACGTCACGTCAGCTTAGCAGGAAAATTGGGCGGAATTGTCACTAGATATATTTTTATATTATTAAGTGTTTTATTAAAATATTAATTTGATGTTTTCGTAAAATATTTTAAAAATATTTGTTATTATTAAATATGGATTTCCGCAAAGTAAAGCCTGAATCTATTCATTAGATTGTCTATTGCTGAACATAACCTCTCCCATTAAGGGGAAGAACAGAAATAATGAAGAGGTAAAGCGTAAAGGCCTAACATAGGCGTAGCATAAGACAAGTATCGTTTTTCACATACCCTAGCGACTAGCACGTAGTCCAAAGGTAGGTCATTCCCGCCGTTTTATACACACGTGCCTAGTAGCACATATATCGGCTGGTGTCTTCCTGTGACATTCCAGGAGCCCATTCGAATACGCCACGACACAGTGGTAGAGTGTGGGACTACGGGGATTAACAAGGGCCCCTGTCCATACACTATATCTATAGGTTATTATTATTATATTATTAATTATTATAGGTCGAAGTCAATGATAGGTGTAAACTTGAAAGAAAAAACTATTCAACAATGCCAACGAAAAATATATACGTTGTCATATATATGAGTTGACTTTCGAACCTCCCTCCTTTTCTTGTATGTTGGTTGAAAATATAGGTAGATATATTTCAATTATATTACAAGTAGGTACAGTCCCTTCCACTTAACAAGGGACGACTCTTCTTATAATTGGGGTGTCCTGTATCAGCCGGATTGTACACTGTTGAACACAGCCTCCTCCTATTAAGAGATTCCACGCTTGGCAGGCGTCTTGGGAATCGCAGTTTAATATCACTTCCTCAGAAGGCGCTACTGTCCATTTTTCGGTATTTGACCTCTAGTCACCTCTTAAGACACCCACAGGTAGTAAATAGGGGATTGACATTCTAGCCCTAATTCTAGGACTCTCAAGGACAGCTATCGGAGCACACCGTTAGGTGGTTGGCGACAGATTTTCTACTTGAGGGTGGTCGCTAGCCAGGCGGTCATTCGCAAAATGTCCTTCCACCATGCGGCACTCAAGCCCGCGGCGGGATGCGATCCATGGACCTGCTGCGCGGCAGTACATAGCCAATGCCACTGAGCCATCACTGCTTCAAGGTGACAAGACTACTCAGGTGTATAAAAACTCTGATATGAAAGAATCAAAGTTAGAGCTTAGTGTATTCGTTACATCAATTATTAAGTGTATTCGTTTCATCAATATTAGTTTCGTCAATGTGCCTACAACAGTCACCACACCACTCACATGGCTTACTGTTCTAAGTATACATTTGCACATATACACGCCCTACATAAGCCACTTATGCTCC
Source organism: Plagodis pulveraria (assembly GCA_963890685.1). Classification (NCBI taxonomy): domain Eukaryota; kingdom Metazoa; phylum Arthropoda; class Insecta; order Lepidoptera; family Geometridae; genus Plagodis; species Plagodis pulveraria. Next base: position 32,129,329 of record OY982955.1, on the reverse strand, counting down.
TCCGTGGCGAATAGGGTGCCGGTTTAGAGTTGCAGCACCCCATTACTTCCCTTGGGAGACGTAAGAGGCGACGCGGCCGGTCCCAGTTGCTGTCTTAGGATGGCAGTTAAGCATGGTGGTAAGGCATTTTGCGAATGCCCTCCTGGCTAGCTACCACCCTGTTCCAGCAGTTGTCCCTGAGAGACAGTAACACTAGGTTTAGTCTGAACAAAATCTTCGACCACATCATCACTTACCATTAGGTGAGATAGTGGTCAAAGGCTAGCCTATAACAATTGCATATTAATAGCATTTGTTCCACCTATGTTGCCAGTCAGCTGACAAACTAGTTTTTTTATTAGATAAGTTATATATAATTCCCTAACAGTCAAGACAACCATTAAAACAAGTGTAGATATTGATATACGTATATAGACATAAGGTGGTCAACCTTATAGAGCGATACGACAGTCTGAGTTGACCTCGTACCACCAAGTTCATTCATGTTTAGGGTTCCGTAAGTAAAAACAGGACTCCATTACAAAGCATACGCCGCGCAGTCCGTCGGTCAGTAAGTCAGTCGCATGGTGGTGGGGCATTTTACAAATGCCCGCCTAGCTACCTCAAGTAGAAAATTTGTCGCCAAGCACCTAGCGACAACACGTGGGGATTATGACAAATCCCCCCCATAATGGAGAGGCTGTATTCAGGAGTGGATAATCTGGCTGCTACAGTACCAGGATATCAGAAATAATGAAGAGGTAAAACGTAGTCTTTGTGATAAACCATATTGTATATATATATCCATATATATTTACATACCCTACAAACCTTCCGGTATATCTAGTCTCCTTGTACTTTATACTGTAGATACATAAAAGTATGTACAATACGAAGAAATAGTAAATAACATAGTATATGTGTTAGGTACTTATGCGAACAAATAATAATGGACAGTTAACCGTTTATTTGTCACGAATATCTAAGTGGTAAAGAACAAGTTACAAAACTAATATCATCATATTGTGTGTACAATTAATTCACAACACAATAATTTACTGAAATTTAAATAAATTATGTTACAGAAGGGGTAATAAATGAAAATGTAGCGGTATTTCTTTCGACCAGCTTAACACTTTTTTTTAGACCGGAAAATTCTTACATTGTGCCGAAATTTAACCCGATTTAGTGAAATTGTAATATTAACTTCCTTCATCATAATCATCAGCCGGAAGACGTCTACTATTGAACAAAGGCCTCCCCTATAGAACACCACAAGGAACGGCTACTACTAGTAGCCTCTGTCACTATTGGCTAACCGCGACTTTAACGATGTAGTCAGTCCTAGTGGGGGGCCTACCAACTCTAAGTAATCGGTGTAATTTGGTAACCACGTTTCTTCTCCTTCAGTTATCAGTTCGTCGAGCAATGTGGCCCGCCCATTGCCACTTCAACTTGCACTTTCTGAAAGCTGAAAATATTCACTAACCGTGCTTGAAATCGTATTTAAAATTTGAACCCATTTCTGTTAAAAAGGTTTGTGTCAATAACTAAACTTATATGGAATTGCGGTTTAGTATGAGTTTCATTGATGTGTATATAAAACGCAGCATTCAAATCTTGAGTTCCCGGGTATGATCCTTGAAGACAAGTTATTGGGTTTTTCTGACTAAGAAATGTTCAATAACAGCCTGCGAGAGAGCCTATTGCTATCTTCCAGTGCACGGAAGATCGACTCTCTCCTATTGTATAGGATCAAAAACATATCTGTTGAAACGTGAGTGCTCAGACATTTCTACCTACCCCTTCGAAGTATACAGGGGTGGTGAATTATTATGTTTTTGTTTTTATGACCTACCTACACCACGAGGTTTCACCCGCGTCGACAATGATGAACAATGATTATGATAAAAAATATCCTATGTGTTATATCCAGGACCTATCTGTGTTTTACCTGTCTACACTATGTATCCGAATTTCATCTCAATCGATTTAGCCGACATAGCTAAAACGAGGAACTTAGGATTTGAGTGTATACGTTTGTTACTCTAACAGTGTTTTGTATTTTATTAGTGTGATATATTAGTAGATATCTCTATGAGTCAGCTCAAGACCACGATCGATTAAATTGGCTCTAAACTTAGAGGTTAGTCAAAAAATTTAGCGTGATTAGACCTCGAAATTGTAATCGAAAGTAAAATTTTGTTTGCGAATATTACTACAAGATACATGTTTATTTAACCAACAAATACAGAAAATGACGATTTATTAGATCCAAGAAACAATAAATTATTTCATGGATTTTGTTATGCAGTACCCCAATAGAGCGAGAACCAACAATAAACAACGAGCCAACAACAAACAACGAGAAACAATATTTGTCCGGCTTTTATGTATCAATCAATACATTCCGGGATTCCTCACATGAAAACAATGAGATATATGCTCTAGGTACATAATTAAAACACATCTTGTAGTCATTTTTAAAAAGTTTTCGGGACGCTGCGAAGTAAGACTGCGCCAACGTGGGACTGACTGACTTAGACAGTAATAAATATCGCATTTTCAGTAATATCTTAAATTAAACATTAAAACATTTGAGATTGTTGAACAGTTTGCAAAGTTTATACGATACGATTTTCCTCATAAACAAACAATTGAACATTACAGATTTATCATTCAACCTCTGCTTTAAAATAACATTCAACAAAATCATTATTAAAACAAAACTTACATGTTATCCAATCAGAATAGAGCAAGGATCTAAACGGACTTATATCAGCGTTTAATTTCTGCAGCAGCGTTACACCGTATAACATAAAATATAACACTCCAAACATGATAACACGTCTGACCTCAGCGACGGTCACTCGTCGAATGACATCATAATAGGTTCATGCTTGCGCAAACGCAGGAAAACAATGCGATTAGTGATGTCTTGATAACTGGACCAATTTGGCTTGTTAGCGGTTTGTGAACTAGATAATAAGACAGTTTGCTATTGACTAATGAGTCAAATTGATCCAGTACATATAAGTACATATTTTTACTGCTGCCTTTGGCAGTGGCTTTATGACTAAGCACCCAAGTGCTTCCGCATACTCATATTATGCAAGTAGTTTCTACACTGGAAGATGCACGAATAGATGCTTATCCAGTGCTCCTACTGTTACTCTATAACAATTAATGGGGGTTTTGTGACATAAACTCTAATCTTCTCTCATCTTTGATTGACATGGTCTGGCTAATGTGGCTACATTTTCCATAGATAGAGCTGTAAAAAGTTGCAGCTCTGAATCGGACATTTATTTGTACAAGTAAGTTGTTTTAGAACCCTTGCATAGTTATACGGAAGCCCAGTTTTTGTAGGCAGTTTAATATTATTTACATTGGTCCAAGACTTTTTATATAATTATGGCTTAAATGTTTCTTGCCACCGTTGTGTATTTTTGAGTATGGAATGTATCATTCTATACCCTAATAAGTTACAGCGACTGTAAGATATATATATCATCCACATATAGTTTTTTTTATGTTATTGTGACGGATCAAGCTTGAGTCCCACCTGATGTTAAGCGGACTAACCGCTGCCTGTAACAGATGCATTTCATCACAAGTGACGAATTGCACTGCGCCCGTCACTTTGAGACATAGTTGTTAAGTCTCATTGTACCTGTAATTTCACTGGCTCTCAACACACTGCCGGAACACACCGTTAGGTGCTTGGCGACAGAATTTCTACTAGAGGGTGGTAGCTAGCCAGGCGAGCAATTGCAAAATGCCCTTCCACCATGCAAAGTATATATATAGTTATATAGTTTCATGATTACGTTAATACTCAACAATATTTAAGTTTGTTTGTGCGCTAAATCTTTTCATTTCAAACAAAATTCGCAATTCTAAAATTTATTATGTGGAAGGGAACATTAGGGAGACTGTGAAAAGGTACTGAGACCAGTAAAAAAGAAAGAAATATGCCACATATCTCTTAACTGATGATAATAATAAATCCCTGTTACTTAAAATGCCGCGATCATCCTTGAAAGAATAATCTCAAACTTATCCCTAGAAAGTTTTAAGTTAATCCGTTTGCCCCGATAATGCAGACGCTCTGTTAAAAGATAACGTTATCTTCAAAATGCCGGAATTTCTATTCAGATACATAAACCTCTGATATTATAAAGACATTCAAACTTTGACCTCAGGAGTAGTTACCAAAGTCTTGTGGTGTATGCGCGTAAAAGTAACAGATTAGTTCGGCGAGAAATCGGAGGACGCGAGTTCGATTCCCGTCCGGAACAAAACCTTTTACTCTAATAATTTGTAAATGTGTGATTGCTTGTAATCATATTTGGAATTATAGATAGGTAGCAACATCATTGCGAAAGTTAAGTGTTTGAAAAGGCATTTCTTTCCATTATATGAAGTCTGGTGGTCTGGTTGATGACCGCTGCTGATTACTTGCACCGTCCTCTATGACGGTTAAAGTAATACAATTGGGGCACGAACATTTTCGACTCGTAGGAGTAATGTTATAACGCATCCGGCGTGAAATCAGAGGACACGGGATCGATTCCCTTCCGGAACAAAAAATTATGTTCTCCAATAATTATTTAAAGAAATTGTTAACTAGTATCATTCAAATTTTAATTTGGCCGCGCAGGTTCTAATGCCTTTAAACTTCTACGTTTTCCTTATTACCTCCACCGAAGCGCTCGTTCGTAGCGAAGTTTACTTAGCTGTTCATAACCGATCAGCAAAGTTAAGCAACGTCGCGCGCGGTCAGGAGTTGGATGGGTGACCGCTAGTGACATTACTACTGAGCGTTTCCGTGCTTCGGAGGGCACGTTAAGCCGTCGGTCCCGGTTGTCGTCTTAGGATGGCAGTCGTTATAGCATGGTGGTAGGGCATTTTGCGAATGCCCGCCTGGCTAGCTACCACCCTCAAGTAGAAAGTCTGTCGCCAAGCACCTAACGGTGTGTTCCGGCAGCTGTCCTTGAGAGCCAGTACTTCTAGGTTAGCCTGAACAACATCTTCGACCACATCATCACTTACCAGCAGGTGAGATAGTGGTCAAAGGCTAACCTATCAGGCATAAAAAAAAAAAAAAAATATATTAAAACTGCCAACGACTTCACAATTTTAATGACATAATTCAAGGATCTCTACTATGTTTAGAAGATTCCAATAAGGACCTACAAAAGGCATTATCCAAACAGCGAGGGCCGGGATTGACTCACCTTAATGACCGAACGACGGGGAAAGTTTTTAATTGACTCTTGCGATCCGCGCCGCCTCTTAGAGATTAAGCTGCTGATACACAGTGCAGAGCTGTGAAGATAAATCTTCTAAGGAACTCGTACTGCGTACAGATTTTATGTATAAATATAACAAACATAACATATTATCTTCACTCTTGTAGTACTTGAAAGGCTTGGGTAGACAGGGTATAGGCAACACCCGCTTTTGGCCAGACATGTTTTGTGGCTATTTACTTAAGAGGCATTTCACATTTTAATGCGGTATACGAAGATTTTAAGCGCTTAATTTACTATCATAGGAAATATCTACAAGTTGTTTAATAATTGATAAAAATAGAATAATCTGTTCTCTTTTCAGTTAATGTACCAGATTTACAAACATAACATTAATTATTTTGTAGTGGCCAATCTCCCGCACCTTGTTTTACGAATTAAAGTACACATAGCCAACTTCAGAGTTATATCTCTTGTATAAAGATTCATCAAATTATCTAAAAAAAAAACTGTGCATCAGGCATATAATCTTGTTGACACATAGTGTACTAGAATATCGCTAATTAATCGTCATTGTAGAAAAAAAAATAAAGATCTTGCGCCAATTTCCACGAATTATATCAGCAGTTTACCACCATATATTGCGTTTAATAAAGTGTAATTCAGAACAGATATTATATAAAAAGAAAGTTCATTCTTTAATTAATCTGATCTTTAATAAATTGTGATATTAACTCTGTTTTGTTAGACAAGAAAAAATATTTAACATAACTCGAAATGCATATAAATTGAAATGTACAAGCGCGAGGCGATCAGTACCGCGCGAGCGCCCATCGAGGTAGGACCTGTGTTCGTTTTCCTTGCTCTGACGTCTCGTACGCGGAACGCTTAGATGCAAGTTTATAGTGCGACCACAGAGTTTTGATCATGTCGATATTTTTTTTAAGTAACAGACTATACTTTATTTTTGTTGTCCATAATATAAGTATTGTTGTCTTGTTAAGTAACTACATCTTTAGTTTCTGTTCATCCATTGTGTTTAAAAAAGGAAACGTCACAATTATGCAGCCTTATACAGCGTTATTGGAAAAATGCTAACAACCTCACAGGGTTGACTTCTTATTTTTGGTCTGCTAGTTTTTATATTATTCTAGTTTATATTAGTAACTCACTATAACTTTTGTTTTAGGAGGATTAGATGACAGGCAAATAATTGATTTCCAATATTTTTGGATTCAGTTAATGTCTATAAGTGAACACAGTGATAACTTCAGCTGGAAATTAAACTACCTTCTATTAAAAATTTGTACAAACCGGCCTCCCGGCTTTTCCAGCATTTGTACAAACCGGGATACCAGTTAGCGGTCGATAGTCGTATTTACAAATTTACCATAAATCTGCGTAAGTCCGACTTTCATAATCCAAATGGTTTTCAAAAGGATGCATCCTTGCCCATACAAGAAAAAATCCATATTTTTCTGAGATAACGTATGAAGTAGGAAGTATTTTGAATATTTTGATGAACCAGCACAAATTACATTTTGGCCCCAAAATATTACGTCATTTCATATAAATCTCGTAACTACGTCAACAGTTATAAACCTAGAAAACCGCAATTTTACATATGTATAAGTCATTTTTCACTCGATATATATTGCAACGCAAACACTTACCGATGCAAATTGCGTATTAAATAATCTCGTAACTAATTTTAAACTTCTAAACCAAAAATCTGAAATAATACAGGTGTATAAATTACATGTAAATAATAATATCAAAGAAGGACCAAAGCCGTAGGTGGTATAGTTTTTCAGAAAAAATAATTGCTCTCCCATGAAGTTTTCCCGCCAAAGTTCTTAAAACAATTGGGTTGTTTTAATTTTGTTACTTTAAAATATTTGGCGTAAAAATCTGTAACAATTCATGGCTAAAGAACAATAGTAAATTATCATATTAAAAGAAGATCGAAGTTCTACGTAAGTTAGTTACGAAAAAATAGAAATAGCAATTAAATTACTATTTCCCACCATTTTTGTCGTGTGTTCAAACCCCATTTCCAGTATTTTTTTGTATAAAAAGGTGTATGATCATTTATTTTCTATAGAGGAAATAGTATGTATGTATATACTTCTTGGTACCAATGCAATCCTCAGTATATACTCTTATGCTCACTATTTCCTCTATAGAAAATAAATGATACATAAAATCACGCCTCTTTCCCGTAGGGGTAGGCAGAGACCACGGATTTCCACTTACTACGATCCTGACATATCTCTTTCGCTTCATCTATACTCATCAATCCTTTCATACATAAGCGTCGGTTTAGGGTACTTTTGACCTGGCCTTTTTTCAGAACGTCTTCAATCTGATTTCGGAAGTATATATATGTTGATTATAGATTGCATCAAAGATATTCGATTTTAAAACAAAAAAAAAATCTGTAAATATATATTTACATTTCGCTGTTTAGTCTACTCAAACTAAATGGATGAAAATGTTATTTTTTTAATGGTGTAGGTGATATATTATGGTATGGGAATATGAGGGTGACATGTTAAAGTAATGGAAAACCAAATACATCATGGGACGTTTGTGGTTGGTACTAAGTTGTTTTCCGGATGCACAGAAAAATAAACCTCAATCCTATGCATGGTCATTATGACAGACAGTTTTAACGACTGGATATAGATACTGAAGAGTGTGAACGAGGAAAACAGCAATTTATGGAAAATTTAAAAGAAAGAGCTTTTAGTCCGCAGCTTTTCAATCAATGCCGTTATATCAAATATTTATATAATTTTAAGCCGTATAATTTTTTAATTATTTAAGTTTTTTGTTACAATAAATGATTCAAACATATCTATTTTTTATTCATCGAGGATGAAATTTAAATAAAAGATTCACGATGCAGGTTGACTATTTAATGTACATGCCTACTTCTTTTCTATAACATTAGCAAGTAATCGACGAGAAATTGATTATTTACTCATGCCAATCACACAATTTTTAAATTCGCAACTTAGATTTCTTTATTAATGAGTGCTAGTATCAAAATATGTTACTCACAGTCACGCTATTCCGTCGTCACTTCTTTCGCTTGTGTAAGCGATGCGCTGGCATTTACCTAAACTTCAGTAGCGTGATTTTGTGAAATGGCTCTTAATAGGATGGTGAGTCTATTGCCAATACCGGGCCCAGTTCCAAATTCGGACTGTTACTTAAAATTAAGTTTTTAATGTGTACCTAGTTAATTTAAAGATCGTTGAATTAGGACATAGTTAAAAGAAAATACTTTTAATACAAATAAACAACGCTCGCAAGCTGTGTGAATTTTAGTATAATCAGTAGTACACGGGTATATTTTAAGCTCGTTCGATAGTTGTTATTCATGATCATCTTACTGCGAATCCAAAAAACTATATACCTATAAGATATAAGAAAATAAAAATTTTATATAAAAAAATAATGTACATAAGATAGTGTGTTAATTCTGACAGCCGTCACACCTGTACTTTACTTTAAGTTATATTTACAGCCAAATGTGAAATCTGTAAAGATTATTAGTTACATCAACTGTCACTTTGACAGATGACATATTTTCTTTACTAGTAAGATGGGCTCAGATACACCACGCCGCATAAATCTAATTATGAACAATACGTGAAACGAACACTAAGGCCAAAATAATTACGAAATATAACGCTTAGATTCTTATTTTCCCACTATAGTGTGCAGAGCTCTTAATTCTCAAAGCCGTATTACTGCTGATCGTTTGCTGTCAGCATTGATTTTGACGCGAAAAAATTACTTGCTCAGTGGACGCGAAGACTGAAATTGTTCACACTGAAATAGAAGCACAGTTTTGTAGAAAAGTTTATTTTTGGTTGCTTATCCTACATTTGCTATCATTATTTTATGAGAGAGTAATCTCTTACACTCTCTTTTTTATTGACATATTGATATAAATTTGTGAAGACGTACTTAATAGCAACTACCAGCAATTAATAATCCGTAATAGCTAGTTTAGCTCTGAGATTATTTAGTAACCGGCTAGGACTAGCGTAATATTTACCTGAACTTATTGCAAGTTATAATATTATTAAAACTCACGCATATTTTTGATTAAATTTTACTATTTAACACTTACGTTCGATCGCTGTCGCGGCCCGTTTCACACTCAGAAACTGTGAAACGGGCTGCGACAGCGATTGAAACGCACTCCTGATCCTGAAGATGGCTTCCTTATAAAGCCGAAATAATTGTCGATCCTTACATCGACAACACGTAAGTGTTAAATATCACGTGAATAACCTGTCTTAATCATTTATTCGCAGTTCTCAGGTTTGCTGTGCACAATCGTGACTCCCAGACGAAGAACTTCAAATAAGTTCGAAACTGGTCGGAGCAATATCCGGTTAATATTACGCGCGAGTCCTAGCCGGTTACTAAATAATAATTAAGGACAAAACTCGCGAAAATTTTTTAAGTTCCATTTGCACTAGTTCGGCAACCGGACTAATTACTGCTACTAGGGTTTTTTTAGAGGGAAATTAGTATAATATAAGCCCACTTCCCCTTGTTCATGTCTTATTCCCACTCTACGTGGGGTCAGCACAACATGTGATCAATGTTTGTTCCTGTTCAATGTTTTCCTTGTCATCTCAGTACTCACATCTTTCAAACACGTATCATTCTCCACGCAATCTATATGGATTGCTTCTATAGGGGGAGGAGATTTCAGTTTCATAGCAGCAGAATCCTCGCTCTGAGTGGTAATTAAAAGCAAAGAAAGGGGAAAATTGAAGGGGTTATTAAAACCATACCTTTATGACTATTTGTTCTTAAGTATACCTATACACTACACACACTTTTAGTTATTTTCGAGATCCCTCATAATGTAGAGAGTCCATACCTCGTTATTCTATTGTTCTAGAACTTTTTGGCCTCTGGTGTAACTGTCCAAAGTTTATATAGATAGGTGTGTATGTATTTTCACAGCATAATGTCATGGTGTACTGTTGTTTTAAATTTGGTCACATCTTTGTCCGATGTACGTTAGTATTTTCCGAGTGAGCGAGATTTTTCTGAATCCCACGCGGGGGTAGATGATCAAGCTCGAGGCACACCTGATGTTAAGCGGACTAACCTCTGCCTATAACAGATGCATTTCGTCACGAGCCACGAATTGCACTGCGCCTGTCACCTGGAGACATAGATATTAAGTCTCATGTGCCTGTAATTTCTCTGGCTCTCAAGGACTGCTGCCGGAACACACCGTTAGGTGTTTGGCGAGAGATTTTCTACTTGAGGGTGGTCGCTAGCCAGGCGAGCATTCGCAAAATGCCCTTCCACGATGCGGTGAAGTCAAGCCCGTGGCGGGATTCGAACCATGGACCTGCTGCGCGGCAGTCCATAGCCAATTCCACTGAGCCATCATTGCTTCAAAAGTTGTAGTTGCGGGTGGGCCATCGTGTAGGTACATTAAGAAGCTTAAAAAACATTATCCTAGAAGTATACGAACATTGCATCAGAACCGACATATTTTTCTTCAAATTAAAATAATCTCCAAAATCATCTCTCAGGCTTGATGAAACGCCAGCAATAAAAAGGATGTATCTCGTAAGATCCGCCCATGCGTAGCCTCCGTTGCTTAATGGCGACATTTCCTTAGAATTTTCTCGAAATTCCGCGACAAAAACGCGCGCATTTATAACACGAAATGTAACTGTCTCATCCATTATGAAGAAATCCAGCCGAGCAATATTTTGTACAGATACCTACGTGCTTAATTTCCTGGGATTCGTTTCGTGATCGCTGCGTTTCGTATAAGAGTTCTTTAAAATAATAGCTGTTTAATTTCCTTTGTGTAAAAAGCACATAGTTCGTGTTTAAACCCACTGGCATCGGCGATCATGATAACAATAGAATTTCATTCATAACTGATGCCAACTTATTAAGGCGACATACATATTGAAAACAGGTTTTACAAAACAGTTATTTAGCAGCTGGAAGCTACCACGATCAAGTAAAAATTCTGTCGCCAAACACAATATGTTGTTCCGATAACTATCCGTAAGTGCCCGTGAACATTTTAGGTATTAGATGGAATAAGGAAGTTAACTATGATCGTTTGAAAACTACCACAATTAAGGAAATAAAAGCTACCATAATTTAAAAAGAAAATGTTGCCTAGCAACATAATTATAGTGTTCCGTTTTTTCTTATCTGAAAAGCTACTGCCATCAAGCAAAATATTTTTCGCCAAGCACCAGCTTGAAGCAATAATATCGGACTTAACGCTTGAAGCTGTATTTATCTGTTTTGATTACCTAGGATGGAAAATTGAAAACTAGAAATCGATATAGCTAGATTACTTTTATAAGAAAATCATTACCCTCGTCACCGAGCGACACATGGATGCCTAGATTCATTAGATATAAATCTTTAGATAAAATAAAACTTTAATAAATATTTTCAAGCGCATTTAATTTGTAACGTTTCATATTGTTCATAAATAAAGATACCAATATTTTTTTTAGTTACACCTTATAATATGCATCAAAAACTCTTCAAATTTATTCTCATATGTATATTCTTTGAAATCTAAATAATTGTATAGTCGAGCAATCAACCCAACTCAATTTTCTTACCCATCATCAACATAATACTTAATGAACTGAAAGCATTGAGGTAATTAGTACTACAACCTAGGTAATAGTGTATAAGTGCACCTGAATATAGCTAGTGTTGCTTCATTAAACTTATCAACTTCTTAGCCTTACAGTAAATTCCTGTATAAGTTTCAGCTACTGCAATTTTTCCCATTGAAAATGTGGTAAAATCATTGCAATTCAATTTACCAACGCGTGCCCGTGCAATAAAGTCTATTTCTGCATACAGACAGGGTTTGGCGCCAGGCATGGTCCGCGTCTGGTGCTAGGCATGTTATCATGATTTTCGTTCATTTCTTGGAACAGATACTCTTTGTAATTCTTCTTGATGGTATCTATCATCTGTTTCACGTGGTCCCAGCCTCTGGTCTCGGCAATCACTTTCAGCTGTAATTAACAATCTATATATGTACCAACGAAATTAGTTCACGGTAGGTACATTTGCTCTACCTACCTATTTAAAAATGTCCTTTTCAGCAGTAATGGCTCAGTGTCAACAGGTAAGGACTTTCATGCAGAAGATCTATGGTTCGAAGCCCACCGCGGGCTTTTTTTTTATGCCTTATAGGTTGGGCTTTAACCACTATCTCACCTGATGGTAAGTGATGATGTGGTCAAAGATGTTGTTCAGGCTAACCTAGAAGTACTGGCTCTCAAGGACAGCTGCCGGAACACACCGTTAGGTGCTTGCCGACAGATTTCCTACTTGAGGGTGGTAGCTACCACACTGGCCAGCTAGCCAGGCGGGCATCCGCAAAATGCCCTACCACCATGCTGTAACGACTGCCATCCTAAGACAACAACCGGGACCGACGGCTTTCAGAAGTAATGTCACTAGCGGTCACCCATCCAACTCATGACCGCGGGCGACGTTGCTTAAGTTTGCTGATCGGTTAAGAACAACTAAGTAAACTTCGCTACGGGCGCTTCAAAAGGCTTGAGCTTGACCGCATCATGTAAGGGCATTTTCGCAAGTGCCTGCCTGTATAGCTAACCACTCTCAAGCAAAAAATCTGTCACTAAGCACCTAATGGTGTATTCCAGCAACTGTCTTTGCGAGATACAGCAATTTTAGGTTTAGTTAACATTACAAGATTACATATGTACGGAATGTGCGGAATTCGAACCCGCGTCCATCCAAGATGTAATTTTGTAATGTAATCCGCCGAGCAGGCGTTATTGCAAACATGACTATATTGAAATTAGCATTACTTTATGAAGTCCACCGAAGAATAAAGACCTCACTACACAGAGGAGTTCTCCATAATATCCACGCTGAGCAGGCGGCTTGGGGCGTTAACATTACTTGCAGATCCTAAAAATCGGTAGTGCAAATTTACCTCCACGCTAAACACGTTTCCTTTTACCCAGGCCCTCTCCGGCACACAGTCTCGCATTGTGACCCCAATACTTGACAGTAAGGTACAAAGGTCAGCCATTCCCCCTGGACTGTCATGGACTGTCACTTTAAACTTCACCAGTCGACCTTCAGCTGCCATCCCGCGCTCCAACGCTCGAGCTAACGTTGTGGTGTCAATGTTACCCCCGGTTAGAACGACTGCCACTCTGGAAATATACGAAATGACATAATTTGTGAAAAATATGAAGTAAAATATTATGAGATGATTCTGCTAAAGTAATGATTCCATAATCATATCAATTGGCGTGCCATTATCTTGAGATACATATTGAAACTTATGGAGGATTTTGGGAGAAAAGAGTGTAAGCATATTTATCGCATCTGCCCTTTTTAGAGTTGCAACTCCACTTAAACTCTCAAATGGTAGATCGCCCCGGAAATTCGGCTACCTCTCTTCTCACCTATTTCTTGCTGGCGCTTCTCCAGGTTATGCGAACCTACGCCTTTTTTTCTCTACATCAATGACATGTTGTATACTAGAAGCATGCATTGTTATGCAGATGCCAGAACTGGCGATGTGCAAAGCGCCGGTCGTGAAAATACCCCTCCCGCCATCATCAAAGAAAGTAGGAAGAAACCTGTGTCTGATGTCGAGACTTCTCTCCAGCTAGTCTCAAATTGGGGAAAACTGAACCTGGTGCAGTTTAATTTTTTTTTTCTTTTATGTCTTATTAGGTTAACCTTTGACCGCTATCTCACCTGATGGTAAGTGAGGATGTGGTCGAAGATGTTGTTCAGGCTAACCTAGAATTACTAGTTCTCAAGGACAGCTGCCGGACAACACCGTTAGGTGCTTGGCGACAGATATCCTACTTGAGGGTGGTAACTAGCCAGGCGGGCATTCGCAAAATGTACTACCACCATACTTTAACGACTGCCATTCTAAGATAACAACCGGGATCGATGGCTTAACGTGCCCCTCGAAGCACGGAAGCGCTCATTAGTAGTCACTAGCGGTAACTCATCCAACTCATGACCGCGGCGAAGGTTGTTTAACTTTGCTGATCGGTTAAGAACAGCCAAGCAAACTTCGCTACGAGCGCTTCAATAACCCGAGAAAACAATGGTTTACGCAATTACCAAGACTTGGGAGCATTGGAATTCTGGAAGTTGACATTTCTGTGACTGCAAAGTTCCGCAAACATATCGCAATAAGGCCAAGCAGTACTTACCTCAAGTCAAAAGCTTTTGCTTTATAAGCCGCAAGTGGGGCATATGTGGAATATTGATTTAATTTTACTTATTCAGTCTGTTAGATTAAATTTTCAAAATTATGAATTTCATTAATTCTTTTGAACGCTTAGGTTTATGTTCTTTTTTTTATGTTACTATGGCGGAACAAGCTCGAGGCCCATCTGATGATAAGTGGACTAACCTCTGCCTATACCAGATGCATTTCGTCACAAGTCACGAATTGCATTGCGCCCGTCACCTTGAGACATAGTTCTTAAGTCTCATGTGCCTGTAAATTCACTGGCTCTCAAGGACTGCTGCCGAAACACACCGTTAGGTGCTTGGCGACAGATTTTTTATGTGATAAATGTAGAGACCTAGGAGTACTCCTTACAACTTCACTTATAAATTAAGTACATATTTCGTTCCACGTTCAATGATAATAGAAAAGAAACTAACTTCTTTCCTTTTAGGTTTGGGAGTAATCCAGCCATGATTGCAGCCACTCCAACGGCACCAGCACCTTCTACAACAAACCTCTCCTCTTCAACAATGTGCATGATAGCGCGGGCCACCCAATCCTCTTTTACCACAACCTAGAAGAAAATGTCGTCTCTCCTCATGAAAATATAGAAAACAGTGTATTAAATATTATAAATTAACCGGCAAAAACACTCACGCTACGGATCGAATACTTCGACCCCCTAACGTGAGTGTTTTTACAGGCTAATTTATAATTGACCGAGCGAGAACTTAGTTCGAGCGAAGCGTCTCTGCTTCAACTTAGACAAAAATGCTTTGGTATGTCCGGCTATTCTCCTCTACAGGTCGCATTTCTCAACCGATTATCACGAAATTTTCTGAGCAGGTTTGATAAGTCCTAATTTCCTATTCATTTTAGGAATATTACCTGCACATTTCCTAGGAATTGTATACAATGACAGATTACACAGTTTTCCGTTAACATATACTTACCTACCTATATCAGATACAACTAGCGTTCGCTGGGCCCGCGGGTCATTAATTTAATAATAAATTATTTTCTTGGACATAATTGTGCCCTATTCCCCGTCAGCCTGCGCAGTGAACCTTTATTCAATTGTAAGCTATGCAAGGCAGACTCGCGAGGTCTACAGGTCAGAGAGCCACTAGTATTTAAATATGTGTGAAAATTACGAGAATGTCATTTAAAAAATACAATTGTTTTTTGTAAAGTTAATCGAAAAGTTATTTTTAATTCTGTAATTATATTCTCGCCTTTAAATGCATTCTCACCTGATGGGAAGTGATGATGTGGTCGATAACTCTGACCAATGTAAAAGTCGATGGTGGTAAACTTAACTTGTAAGGGGACCTGGCTTTCAAAGAGAGCTACTGAAACACACTGAACTTAGCGAGAGATTGATACATAAATTATTCAGCATAACTCAATACAATTATTTTACTGCTTAACATCTTAGAACTAAAATTCAAAAAAAATATGACAGACACATGTTATAGTTTTGACAAGAGCATTGCCAAACCTAAAAAGTGAGTCTCTAAATCTGGCAATGCGATGCCGTATCAGTCCATCGAGTGCCGGCACGCGAGCTTCAGCGGACATCGCAGACGCACTACAATACCGCGGGAGGCGAAACAAGATGCGAGACAAGTCTTTGTATTGCATTTTAAAAGTGCGGTAACTTTCAGTTTTATAGCTAAACCTTAAATGTGGCATATACAGAGCCGTGCAATATGTTTTAATAATTATATTTTCGCATCCGGTGAGCTAGAAAAAAATTATTATTTTACTTAAAGGTATACGCAAAGAATATTATACATATGCGTCATCTATAGAAAGCTATTACCCCGTGGGAAGCTCGGTAAGATTTGCACCCCCATATCTACCAGTGGGAATAGTAAAAGACGACGAAGAGAAAAATACCAGATAGGCAGCAGCTCCTTCTAAAGAGTTGGCATCATACCCTTCGAACTCCAAGATGCCTGCCAAGCTTGGGGATTATGGACTACAAAAAGACTCTTATTCATCAGTGAACGTCTTGGCTGTGATGAGACGTGATTGAGAATTACATCCAAGCCCCGCGTTCACATAGCAATTTATAACGTAACACAGTGTTATAGTCCACAAATAAGCTCCTCGTTGCGTGATGTATCGACTCCACATGCGCGGGTGTAAAGATGCCTGTAACATATTTGATTTACCATTTTATCCACAAGGCCTTTGATGTTATGGAATGTGTTGACTCCGACCATGGGGACGGCTAAGCCGTCGGCGATGGACGAACCTATGGGCAGGTATATCCTCTCGTTCTTTCTAAGTGATTCCACCATGCTGTTTACCTTATCTGTTTCTACGCCCTGAGAAAATATTAGGTATTATTAAGTCAACATCAATTATACGGACAAAGGGGCAAAATCTTGTGAGCAGATATTTTACAGCAAAAAATGTAATACAATATGACTTATGACAAAGTTGGGCGTTGTGTGAGCTTCTGTGAAGATCAGGTTTACCGTTTAACATACAATAGGCTCATCTAAGAAAATACAGGTACCGTATTGCATACCCCTAATAAAGAAAGAGCTTTGTGCATTACCGACCCGTGGTACAACTGCGATGTCCAACTGGTTGTACTACGGAGAAGTAAAGTTACCCATGGTTCAACGCTTTTTTTATATATTTATGATTATGATCCATAGAACAACTGTCCAACTGGTTGGACTAAGGGGATAAAGTAGTAAATTATCACCAAAAGTAGTATATGAAATTAAATTTATGTGGCGCATCGCCGGCCGCTGCCGCGGCACGCTCGCTTCGCTCGCTCGGCTCGCGCGATGTTGTAGTAACAAGTAACCAAACGCTCCTCCTCGCTTCGCTCGTCGTCGCACCTAAATATGACTTTGCCCTAGACTATAGATAAATAAATAACTAGTCCATAGATAAATTCAATTCCCAGTAGTACAACTAGTTGAACCAAGGAAAGAATAACTCACTCGAGTTGAATCATTGGTAAAGATATTTCCCCATAGAACAACCAGTTGAACCATATAAAAAAAGAGTTGAACCATGGGTAACTTTACTTCTCCGTAGTACAACCAGTTGGAAATCGCAGTTGTACCACGGGTCGGTCACCGCTTTGTGTAAGTACACAAAGCTCTTTCTTTATTAGGGCTATGATATCTATACGAAGATTGTTCGTATATATATGATATATATACGAACAATCTTTTGACAGACCGGAAAAAGCGTACTTACACTGAAGAAAATATAGTATAATTTTGAGTAATGTATTCCAAACATTCGAGTCTCAAAGAATTCGTTACCAAAAACTGGGAATTTGAGAGTGATTTTATTGTTTATGGACTTTTCAATCATGAAACTTCTGAACCAGTTATTTTTTTGTGTATTTTACGCTACGAATATATTTATTCTTAAATTTTACGCTATATTATCGTAAGCTGTACCTATACAGTTTTGGATGGTTCTTCCTTTATGTAGTCACATTTAATTTTCCAAAATTCGCATTTACAAAATGACAGAGAAATCAGATAAATTGTCAACCGATTAACGTGATAATTTCCTTATTATAAAGCTAACTAGATTCAATCCCTAAAGGGGTGAAAAAAAGGTACTGGTCACACCTTTTGTGGATACCAATTTTCAAAAATATATACCGTTTACTCTAGAGGTTTGTAAGCCAATTTGCGTTTGTGGTTTTTTATCGTTACAGTTAGATTTCGTGTCATACATATTTATATCACGTGCTTAAGTGGTGTGTATTTTTAACTAACTTCTATTAAAGAAACAAGTATCATGTGGATTAATAAAGACTAATATCAGGTAGGCCTCGCGGGTGTTCCGTCACAATGCCATAAAAAAAACTGCGAGTGTGGTTTCGAAGTTTCCATGGTCTAACTTTTATACCGATGAGCACTCTTTGACAACAATCTCACTTGCTAATAAGTGATGTTGTGATCAAGAATGGCTATTCTCTTTTTATATAGCTGATAAGCTAGCCTATGACCTCCATCCCACCTGATGGTAAGTGATGATGTGAAGGTGTTGTTCAGGTTAACCTACAATTACTGACTCTCAAGGACAGGTGCCGGAATACACCGTTAGGTATATTGCGACAGATTTCCTAATTGAGGTATGTAGATAGCCAGACGGGCATTCGCAAAATGCCCTACCACCATGCTATAACGACTGCCATCCTACGAGAACAACCGAGACCGACGGCTTGACGTGCCTTCCGAAGTACGGAAGCACGGGAGAATTCAAGTCACAACCACGGCGAACGTTGCTTAACTTAGCTGATCGGTTAAGAACGGCTAAGTAAACTACGCTTTGAGCGCTTCAAATATCTCAGTGGAGGCAGTGATGGCCCCATGCACTTCGAACTATTGGGGCCATCACTGCTTCTCAAAACATTTTGCAAGGACGCCTGTTGACTTACATAGACTTCAATATCAGGCTTAAGATGCTTAGCAGCTATAGCGATACCGGCCAAGACACTGCCGCCTCCACATGGAACCACAATCGCATCTACATCTGGCAACTGCTCCAATATCTCCATTGCTATTGTACCTTGTCCTTCTATGACGTGTGGGTGATCGAATCTGAATAGAAAAAGAACGATATAATGTTGTCTTACAGCATCAGTTGGATCGTCCACTGCTGAACACAGCCTCCACCATAATGGGGAGGTTTGCCATAATTCCCACGCTGGGCAGGCGTCTTGGAGGCAGTTTAAGATAGCAGTTCCTCAGAAGGTGCTGCTGCCCAACTTCCGGTATTTTACCTTTAGTCTTTTCTTACGATACCCACAGGTATAGCAATGTGGGCGTGACATTAAAGTCCGGCATCGCACGGGGGGGATACACGACATTGTATACGATACGTTTTAATGAATGACAAAGTCAAGCAGAAAAAAGACAAGCAGTAGACACATATACGCACACTACTGAGATTCAATAATAAGACATCGCCTGATTTGACATAGCCAAGTTCGTGGTACGGGTGCCGTTTCTCCCGTTTTTTATATGTAGTTTTTTGAGGGTCAGTTGGACAAGTGCGTGACCACGCACAAAAGCGGAGACAACTTCTCAAGAGAGAAGAGATGTGTTTTACGTTTTAACCAGTGCGTATCTTCGGCTGCCTCACACATCTCCGCTTTAGTGGAGTCTCACCCTAAACATTTTTGTAAATGAAATGAAATGTATGGGCAGATCTTTAACAATGCTATAGGAATAGTATGTGATACGCAAAATTGTTTTAATTGTTTATTGATTATGTCAGTGCCGGTTCCTGCGTTGATGTCACGCCGTTGTTTTAACACCGATATATTATGTTAATTATTTCATAATGCCGCCTCTGCTGTCTTTACACACCACGGGGATACCTACAAAAACTAATTTGCTGTAGACATCAAAATATTATCTACTATCAATTGATTTAATGGAGACATTTCGAGAGACTATGCTGTCGAATCAACAGTACAATTTATAATTGCATAATCATTTCATTCAATGATTTCAATTTAATGTTAACATACATCTAAGCTAAGAAATTGCAAAGAAAATTTTCTGTCGATAAGTCAACGCCATTTCATGGTCATCGTCCAAGCGTCAGGAACGCGTGGTACCAGAAATCGTCAGACCAGCTATTTAACTAGGTATTTACCTAATATGTCGTCCGGCACACCTCTAAGATTTATCAATCAAAAGAGGTTTCCATATCAACTTACCCATTAATATAATTCATCTTCTTGTCTTTTGCAATACCCATAGCATGTCGCTTCGCATCGGCTACATTGTTCCCGTGCAGTATGACTTTAGCTCCCAGCCGCTCGCACTTGCTGATCTTGGTTATAGGCGCCAGCAACGGGATGACCACGATGCAAGGGATGCCGAGTCGAGTCGCGTGGTAGCTCATGGCGCTGCCGTGGTTACCAGCGGAGGCTGTTATTACCCCGAACCTTCGCTGCTCGTCGCTGAGGCTGAGTAGGGCGTTGCAGACTCCGCGCTCTTTAAAACTAATGGCAGACAAGAATTTATAAGACATTCGTGGAATGAAATATAATGTAGGTATATTGGAATACAATGAGTGTAACTGCTTCACTGAATTAAGCATTTTGAAGCAATGATAGCCTAAGATACTTAGATAATAGCTATGGATTGCTGTGCCGTAAGTGTATGGGTTCGATCTCCATCACCGGCTCGAGCTTTACCGCATGGTAGAAGGGCATTTCGCAGATGCTCGCCTGGCTAGCTGCTACCATGAAGTAGAAAATCTGTCACCAAGCACCTAACAGTATTCCGGCAGCAGTTCTTCAGAGTAAGTAAAATTACAGGCTAATGAAACTTAACAAATCTATGTTTCAGGGTGGCGGGTGCAGTACAGTTCGCGACTTGTGAACCAATAGATCTCTTATAGGCAGAGAATTTGCTTAACATCAGGTGGGCCCCGTGAAGGCTCCGTCACAATCACATAAAAAAATTAAGATACCATCTGAAGGACTAACGCGACAAATAGCATCGTCGAAATCAAATGATCGAGTGAGTAGTTGTTATACATATATAACTACTAGCTTTCCGTCCGCGGCTCCGCCCGCGTTTATTTTGGTTATCGCGCAAAACCAGTAGCCTCTTTTCGCGCAGTTGGATAAAAAATACCCTATGTCCTTCCCCGAGTCTCAAATTATTTCCATACCAAATTTCATCAAAATCGGTCCAGTAGTTTAGTAGTTTTTAAGTTTCTTCGTGTCATACAAAATACAAATATTACCTCTTTATAATATGATAGTATGTAATAATAATAACTATGTATAACTATTATATATATATTATATATTATATATATATGTATAAGATCGAGGTATGCATATCTATAGCAGTACCCGATTTATGTATGCCGAACAGTTCCTATCTAGACAATATAGGGATTATTCCACTGCCCTCCTCTTGGATGTCGACTAAGGGTAAACATGTGCATAATGAGCAGCATGTCACAACTCACATCTGTGTGAGCGGGATGTTGCTGCACATTGGGTGCACGTCAGTGTTTCTTACCATTTCATAGCCCGAATATGAGCCGGTAAACAACTAATAAAAAAACAATATTGTTTTGCGACCCTGTGCTATTTTGGCGTTTAGGTTTAGGCTAATATCTAGCTGTTTCTTTTACACGCTCCTAGGCGAGCGTAAACAGGAGAGATTCAGAGGAACATGCTTTTGTTGGCTTCACTTTTAACGCTCGGTTTTCTTTGTGTGAACTCCTTTATAGGTCTAAGGACGTTTTTTGCTAATATGTAAAAGCAGCACTACATTGTTACCTTCCAGTATATTGTAGGAACTCCTGTTTCAAGTATATATCCATACCCAAGTTGGAGGACATGTTAGCTTTCTGAAATAATTATATATAAATGATTAATGATTCACTAAATTTGTGGATTTGTATAATAATTTTGCATCTAACCATGTATTTTTGGGTTTCGTACATTAAGCCTATGCTGTTTACCCGTCACCCTAAGAGATCTATCTTTGGAACCGTTAAATAAAACCAGTTGAAATAAATTATATAAAGTTAAACGCAGTACGTATCGTTGCAGCTTTGAATCAATGTCAGTTATGATACAAAGCGCATCACCTCATTCTAACGAGTATTAACAAGCGTGCCTCGAGCCGTTTCGATGCCTATAAGGAGTTGATTGGTATGCGTTGCAGTACCCAGTTCCATACAAAGAATACTGAACGGATGAAGAGGGTGATTCTGATCAATGAACAGCTTGTAACAGTAAAGTAAAAATAACAAGACATGTAATAATAATAACAAATATTTTAAAAGTATTTTAAAAAAACATTTAATTAATTATTTAATAAAACACTTAAAAAATCTTTATAAAAATGATATATATCTAGTGACAATTCCGCCTAATTTCCTATTAAGCCGACGTGACGTCAACAAACGCCACGCAGCCAAACCGGAAGAGTATTCGACGCGTTTCGCTTCTAAACGAAGCATCCTCAGGAGGTCTTGACTCTACGAGCGCACGATCGAGACTATTCATTATCTTAAGACATGTAATAATAAAGTTTAGTCTCAAAGCACCCTGCTCGTGGCGGTTACGCCCTTTAGTTTGTCTGAAGTGTGTAAAAATTATAGAAAATAATTATTTTCACATGGATGCAATTGTTCTTAGAAGAACAGCTAGATGTGAAAATTCGGTATCGTAGAGGAGTTACTAAACATTATCTATAAAAACTATATGCCTAGCTATTGAATTCAATTTGTTTATTAATTTATACAAGCGATTGTGAAAATATCTTCAGAACGGCTTTGTTGCAATAACGTCATTTTCTTTTTGAATCAGAAAATGATCCTCTTAAGAGAAGTTAGCCTTTAAAGTGAGCTAGAATCAGGGCATCGCCTTCTTAAGTTGAGGTGATGTCGCAGCGGTGCCGGTTAAATCAATGTACTAACCACAAATTTCTACCAAGATTCCTACGGCGGATTCCTACGGCGGATTACTGAAATTGGCGGAAGATATTATATCGAACAATACTGTGTTACATAAATAAATTTTAATGAACAATTACTAATAGATAAAAACTAATGATATGTTAAAAATCGACCTACATGTAACTTTATTTTCACTGAAGTGTTCTAGTTTTTTTTTTGTTAAAATCCATTCCTTTACTATTTGGATTGACGGTTGAAGGCATCGTTTCTTGATATCCGTAGTGGAACGACTGCTAAGCAAAACGACTAAGTAGGTAAAATAACACATTAGCAGAATCAGCATTCATGAAAGTCAGCATTGTAATATGTCCATATAGCTAAGTAAGGCTAAGTAGATTATAAAATGTAGATTAAAAATTGTAAGTTTTTCATTATACTTCAGAATAGTCGTAAATGTATGTTACCATACTTGTAACTATAAAAGGCTTTGCTTTGTCTTGAGTGATTGACTGATAAACAACGTACAATTAGTGCTAGATGAAATTGGGTTTTAGGAAGAGTGTGAACACATACTTAAAAAAAGTAGTTTTATATACTCCCTAAAAACATGTTAAGGATGCACTTGCCGACGGCCCGAACTTATCAGCGGGCGAGGCAACAAAGCATGCTATTTCACCTATACCTTTATGGGAAAGGGTAAGACTCCGTGATGAGTAGTAAGAAGATAGTGCTCGCGCATCACACACACGTATTCCATCTACGCTAACTACGCACACTTGTTTGCGATCTATCAATGAAAGCCGAAACATGCCGAACGAATTACGATATTTGACGACGGAGAAATTTAGTGAATCAAACTACGTAACGTGTGTAGGTACTTCAGATAATATACTAAGAAGTAAAGACCGGTACGGATACTAAGTACTTTTATTAACACCTGCATCTGTTGTGGATCTGCTCTTCGTGAAACCAAACTGATTATCATGCAATATATTTTACGTACCTATCAAAATGGCATAGAACAATCTTTTTTGGAGTACTTTACTCAGAGCAGGAAGAATGGATATCGGTCTATAATTTAAAGGGTCCGATTAAGCGCCCGACTTATAAATTTAAATGATTTTACTTTGTTAAACAGGAAAATCTACCAAGTCGTTTTGTCTATTTAGTCGTTTTAATTAAATAACTTTAGCAGTCGTTCCGAAACGGATAGGTTTCATGTAATCATGCGGCGAATTATAGAATAGTGTGATTCCCAGAAAGAGAAGAACTGCTTTTGAAGCAGTGATGGCTCAGTGGCATTGGCTATGGACTGCCGCGCAGCAGGTCCATGGTTCGAATCCTCCAGAGCTTGAGCTTCACCGCATGGTGGAAGGGCATTTTGCGAATGCCCGCCTGGCTAGCGACCACCCTCAAGTAGAAAATCTGTCGCCAAGCACCTAACGGTGTGTTCCGGCAGCAGTCCTTGAGAGCCAGTGAAATAACAGGCAAAAATGAGACTTAACAACTATGTCTCAAGGTGATGGGCGCAGTGCAGTTCGTCACTTGTGATGAAATGCATCTGTTATAATAGGCAGAGGATACTGCTTAACATCAGGTGGGCCTCGCGCTTGTTCCTTTACAATAACATAAAAAAAAAACTTTCATTATATATTTATGGTGGATTACATTGTTAGCCGGATTGTCCAATCCCCATTAAGGGAGGGTATGCCGTAATCGCCACGTTTGGTATGCGTCTTGGGGATCATAATATAAGATAAGCAGTTCCTTAGCGCTGCTGCTCAATGTACCCTTATAGTGGCCCCTTATAACACCCAAGGTAAAAGACGGGAGGTGACATTTTAGCCATACACCTTATTATACATACTTCGTGGAAACAGATTACACTGTAAATTCCTATAAAACGGTGGAAAGTTATCTGTCGGATAAGTGGTAAATACGCTTATTTACCACTTATCTATATCAGAGAGTACTAAATGTGAGTGAGTATATATAAAAAAAAAGGTTGGATCTGAGTTACCTACCGAGCACGCTGTCTTGTAAACC
Organism: Plagodis pulveraria; assembly: GCA_963890685.1. NCBI lineage: Eukaryota > Metazoa > Arthropoda > Insecta > Lepidoptera > Geometridae > Plagodis > Plagodis pulveraria. The sequence continues at coordinate 32,104,327 of OY982955.1, read as the reverse complement.
AGTCCAACGATTCTCTTTGATGCGGCAACAATGTCATCGTATTTTATCTTCCTGGGATTTTTTGGATCGCACCACTCGTCAAACTCTATATCCTGAATAAAAAAATATATAAGAAAATACTTTATCTCTTACCTGAAATTAAATACCTAGTTAGTAGACATATTTACTAAAATTACTACCAAAACATATCCTATTCGTGACCGTTTCTGCATCAATTTCATAACGGGTATCAGAGTTTTTTTTTTATAGCTGATAGTTTAACCTTTGACCACTATCTCACCTGAAAGTAAGTGATGATGTGGTCGAAGATGTTGTTCAGACTAACCTAGAATTACTGGCTTTCAAGGACAGCTGCCGAAACACACCGTTAGGTGCTTGGCGACAGATTTTCTACTTGAGGGTGGTAGCTAGCCAGGCGGGTATTCGCAAAATGCCCTACCACCATGCTATAATGACTGCCATCCTAGGACGACAACCAGGATCGGCGGCTTAACGTGCCCTCCGAAGCACGGAAGCGCTCAGTAGTAGTGCCAGTAGCGGTCACCCATCCAACTCGTGGACGTTGCTTAACAGCTAAGCAAACTTCGCTACGAGCGCTTCGAATCTTGCCTTTCTCCTACATATTCTTCTGTATTTTTCCAGAGTTAGAATCATTAGTTTATCTGTACTTATAAATTTAATGTATAATGTTTGATATCGCAATTTAACATTTTGAACGGATTTAATCGTTTTAATATTGTTATGTTTGCAATAACGCCTGCTATGCGGATTAGATTACAAAATTACAAATATACGATAGGAAAAAAATAAGTCATGTGCTGGATTCGAACCCGCATCCATCCACCCCTTTAGCCGGGGTATGCTGTAACATAGATAAATTAATAGAATATTTCTCTATGGCTCTAACCAATTGAGCTAACCCATCTCAATACGATGTTTAAAGAACGATAGGAAAGATTTGAGTTATGACGTCATGTCATGTTAGCTCAATTGGTTAGAGCATACCCCGGTTAAAGGGGTGGATGGACGCGGGTTTGAATCCCGCACATGACATAACTTGTTACCGACGACGGCCCAAGATATTATTTAATCATAACGCAGTATTCGTTCACATTGTCCAGAGCATCGCAGTGTATTCTCAACCTTGGTGTTGCCTGAGGAAAAGGGTTTCAGGGCACTGCCCTCTTTCCCTTTCCTTTCGCTTTAAGATGTCATGTCGTGATTATCGTATCGAATGTAGTGGTTGAGTTTATCCAGAGCATGTTCACATACTCTGCAGCACATCTGAGGTAGTAAACCTCATCCTCATAATAGATATACAAACTGAACGTAACTGTAGGCATATGCAACATAAGCGGCTAATAAAACATTGCTTTCTTGAAGCAGATTATCAAGTAATAAATGATGAAATAGAAAATGTTGACTAAGACATCCTGTTTGAAAATAAAACAGCAGAGTGTGCTGTAAACTACTTATAGGAAACTATCTAGAGTAGCATATCAAAGAAAGTACCATGAAAAATAATATCAAATTGCAGTTTTCCTATTTGGTTCCATTTCAGGGCTGTGGATTTTGTGTAATAAATAAATAAATCCCTAAAATACCACAACAACAAAGATATGAGAAATAATGAAACATGTACGATCAAGGCCTTTGTTTCGCGAGTAGATAGTATACATAATATCGAACTTAAACAGAAACTTACTTGGCTCATTGTGGATATTTTATTTTAATGCTGTTTTTCTTAAATCCAAATAATAAATAACTGTATACTTTTATTTTTCAGTAAGACATCTTTTACTTTTATGTTCTTATTACTTTTAATTTTTTTAAATTATGTTTTGAGATGGTAAATACACATTTTTAAAATATATCCATAACTTCAGGGAGTGTCATTTTGTCGAAATATTTTTGGATTGCCTGTCAATGATCAGTACATAGGTACCTAAGCCTAAAATTCATGGATCTATGTTAGGTCCATGCTAAAAATTATAGTCCTGTATGATTAGATACTCATGGTTGCATGTGACATTTAAAAAAAGCCTGTCATTGACATGGAAGAATAATCTAACCTTCTTTCATATGCTACTTCGAATCAATAACCTATTTCAATTCATGTGTTTTAGGCACATGAACAATACATGGACGATAAATAAACTACTACAGATAGACCGCTTGAATGAGTCCTCGCCCACGGAGTACAGGAGTGAGGATTTGATATTACAGTCCCACCAACTTATCTGTTCAGGCGGCAGAAAAAAGAACTACAACATTCCTTCAAATTGTGACAGTTTGTAGTTGATTTCCTTGACCAGCAGCGCCCTCGCGAACTGCACAGTTAAGTTGGTGGTACTATAATTTGATCGTCACCATATTTTTTTTCCCTATTTCGAGAATTGGGCTCGCACGTCTTGTACATTTGACATGTTCTTTCTTCTTCTTCTTTAGATGGCTTTTAAACGCTGCTTGACGTTTTTCTGCCAGTGTCAGAGTGTGACCATGTTCTTTAATGACGTTTGCTTCACTGAGCAAGTAATATATTATGTTTGCTTGATATTCTTCTTCTCCAGAGACATAGAACATTATACAGAGATGACGAAAAAATGTACTCTGGCATTCAAAGCAAGGAGGTTGTGTTATGAGGTTGATTCATATTAGTGCTGTGCCACAGAATAGACATTAGTAGGTATGCGGCACAGAAAAAGATGTAGTATGTATAGCTAGTATATTTAATAATATACAACAGTATTCTCTTCTGTTGGAGGAAACATAAAACATAATTAGTTCAATTACATCAATTACTATATCTTTTTATTTTTCGCGACGTTGATACTCCTTTTAAATGTTATTAGCTGTTTTTAATCGCAATTTTTCAAAGAACATTTGAATAAAACTTTTTATGTGAAAATTTTCAAATTTCATGCCAGTGCGCGTCTATGGAATGCATTCATTTAAAACATACACTGATGAAGTGTAGTTGTGGCATTATATTATGCTTGTGTAAAATGTTCTCAACATTATATTGGCATAATATTAGTGCGTACCCTTTCTACCTTTTATTTTAATTTATTCGATGCATAGCTCACACCGGTTTAAATAAAAAAGTAAAATAGGTAAGATTGAAAACTCCTTTTGAGAAATCATCTTTTACATCGTTCTTATATCCTGTTCCGTCGAGAATCTCTGAGTAAATTGGGACACAAAGTAATTTATGTTTATGACTTTAATAAGTCATAAACATGAATTACTTTTTATTCCTTAGGTTTAGGACTATTGCTTAAGTACCAAGTTTAATCGAAATCCGTTCAGCGCTTTACGAAGGTGAGAGGCAACAAACAAACATACTCGCACTTACACCCTCACACACTTTCGAATTTACAATATTAGTGTAAGCAGTGTGATTAAGTGAAAACCAACGAAAAAAAATTAAACTAAATGAGTAGAATATCTTCAGTTCCAGTTTATTTCTTAAATTTAGTATAATTATACTTCTCAAATGAGTACATTTCAATATTTTCAAAGCCAAGTAATCAACACATAAACAAAGTGAATCTGCCCTATATCCATCGATAAGCTCAAGTGAATATCGATCGCTTATTGTGTTGCCAATTCAATTTTCTCTACATATTCTCTCCACTACCAACTTCCAACTTACCGAGCTCTACACACATTAGCTCAGTGAGGTAATAATGCTAATACCTCATTGAAGTAACATTGCTGATACGTCTGTGTAATATTGCTTATACCTCAGTGAATATTGTATTACTAATACTTAGTAGGTAATCTGTGTTCTTACTACTTCGGGGAGCTGTGTGAGGTAATATTATTATTGCTTTAATAGCCGTCAACTCTATATTCTATGAAATGCCGACAATTACAAGGCCCTACAAATAGTTTCTTTATAAGACTATAGCCTTCTTCGTTCAAATCATATACTCGTATGTAGATATTTTCATCGGTAGGTTAGGTATACAGTCTATTTCAGCATGCAGGTAGGATTCGGGGCCAGGCATGGTCCACGTTTGGTACTAGGCATTTTGTCACGCTTTTCATTAAATTCTTGGAACATGTACTCCTTGAAGTTCTTCTTGATGAGTTCTATCATCTCTTTTGCGTGATCCCATCCTCTGGTCTCGGCAATAACTTTAAGCTGTAAGAAAACAATACAATTTAAGATTATTTTTCAAATTAACATTAGAATGCAGCGTCGTTTATACTCATAGCTGCAAGAATTGTACATTGTTCTCCGTGCTTTACAGTGATTTAAATAAACAACTACATCTAAACATGTTATTTTCACTAAATATTTCATCTGTACCAAAAGCCATATAGGTAACACCTTATACGTTAAGCCTAGTTGCAGTCCTCGATCACGATGACAAATTATAGACATGGTTCTTCTTAAGCTAACAGAGATGCAGTATACGAAGCCCTTTCCCGGCCTTCAAAAGCATAACAAAAATTTTGGACTAGTAAGGCCTTCTAATCGCACGTGTTAAAAATATTTCTCCAGGCTAGCCTTGGCACAGTCTCTAGCCCTTATACAAATGAGCTTAAAACTACTTCTAGACAGGATCGACGATAATTTTTATTTGAATAGGACTTTGGCAACTATACCTATAGATAAATTAAAATTATTTTAAGAAAACATTAAATAAATATTTTAATAAAACACATAAAAATATATCTAGTGACAATTCCGCCTAATTTCCTGTTAAGCCGACGTGTTGTCACAAACGCCACGCACCCAAAACGGAAGAATTTTCGACGCGTTTCGATTCTACACGACTTGACTCTACGACCGAGAAGATTTCTCGATCGTGCTCTTAGTTCTTCCGATTTGGCTGGGTGGCGTTTGTATATATATATTGGCATAATATTAGTGCGTACCCTTTCTACCTTTTATTTTAATTTATTCGATGCATAGCTCACACCGGTTTAAATAAAAAAGTAAAATAGGTAAGATTGAAAACTCCTTTTGAGAAATCATCTTTTACATCGTTCTTATATCCTGTTCCGTCGAGAATCTCTGAGTAAATTGGGACACAAAGTAATTTATGTTTATGACTTTAATAAGTCATAAACATGAATTACTTTTTATTCCTTAGGTTTAGGACTATTGCTTAAGTACCAAGTTTAATCGAAATCCGTTCAGCGCTTTACGAAGGTGAGAGGCAACAAACAAACATACTCGCACTTACACCCTCACACACTTTCGAATTTACAATATTAGTGTAAGCAGTGTGATTAAGTGAAAACCAACGAAAAAAAATTAAACTAAATGAGTAGAATATCTTCAGTTCCAGTTTATTTCTTAAATTTAGTATAATTATACTTCTCAAATGAGTACATTTCAATATTTTCAAAGCCAAGTAATCAACACATAAACAAAGTGAATCTGCCCTATATCCATCGATAAGCTCAAGTGAATATCGATCGCTTATTGTGTTGCCAATTCAATTTTCTCTACATATTCTCTCCACTACCAACTTCCAACTTACCGAGCTCTACACACATTAGCTCAGTGAGGTAATAATGCTAATACCTCATTGAAGTAACATTGCTGATACGTCTGTGTAATATTGCTTATACCTCAGTGAATATTGTATTACTAATACTTAGTAGGTAATCTGTGTTCTTACTACTTCGGGGAGCTGTGTGAGGTAATATTATTATTGCTTTAATAGCCGTCAACTCTATATTCTATGAAATGCCGACAATTACAAGGCCCTACAAATAGTTTCTTTATAAGACTATAGCCTTCTTCGTTCAAATCATATACTCGTATGTAGATATTTTCATCGGTAGGTTAGGTATACAGTCTATTTCAGCATGCAGGTAGGATTCGGGGCCAGGCATGGTCCACGTTTGGTACTAGGCATTTTGTCACGCTTTTCATTAAATTCTTGGAACATGTACTCCTTGAAGTTCTTCTTGATGAGTTCTATCATCTCTTTTGCGTGATCCCATCCTCTGGTCTCGGCAATAACTTTAAGCTGTAAGAAAACAATACAATTTAAGATTATTTTTCAAATTAACATTAGAATGCAGCGTCGTTTATACTCATAGCTGCAAGAATTGTACATTGTTCTCCGTGCTTTACAGTGATTTAAATAAACAACTACATCTAAACATGTTATTTTCACTAAATATTTCATCTGTACCAAAAGCCATATAGGTAACACCTTATACGTTAAGCCTAGTTGCAGTCCTCGATCACGATGACAAATTATAGACATGGTTCTTCTTAAGCTAACAGAGATGCAGTATACGAAGCCCTTTCCCGGCCTTCAAAAGCATAACAAAAATTTTGGACTAGTAAGGCCTTCTAATCGCACGTGTTAAAAATATTTCTCCAGGCTAGCCTTGGCACAGTCTCTAGCCCTTATACAAATGAGCTTAAAACTACTTCTAGACAGGATCGACGATAATTTTTATTTGAATAGGACTTTGGCAACTATACCTATAGATAAATTAAAATTATTTTAAGAAAACATTAAATAAATATTTTAATAAAACACATAAAAATATATCTAGTGACAATTCCGCCTAATTTCCTGTTAAGCCGACGTGTTGTCACAAACGCCACGCACCCAAAACGGAAGAATTTTCGACGCGTTTCGATTCTACACGACTTGACTCTACGACCGAGAAGATTTCTCGATCGTGCTCTTAGTTCTTCCGATTTGGCTGGGTGGCGTTTGTGACGTCACGTCGGCTTAACAGGAAAATTAGGCGGAATCGTCACTAGATATATATTGTTAATATCTTAAGCCTTTTGTTATAATATTAATTTAATGTTATCTTAAAATAATTTTAATATATTTGTTATTATTAAATAAGGATTTCCGCAAAGTGACGCCTGAATCTATTCATTATACCAATAGACTCGCAAAAAAAAGGTTCAAACGACACACCATCCATCAGCAATACACTAGAGTTACGTACCTATAGCAAAAACAATGTTTAAACGTCACACCACCCAGTAAGTGGTCTCCCATCTATGAGTTATATGAAGCTAACTATGAATAACATCATAAATCGATTTTATAAAATATATCCTCACGTCCAACTTACCTCCACGCTAAACACGTTTCCTTTTACCCAGGCCCGCTCCGGCACACAGTCTCGCATTGTGACCCCAATACTTGACAGTAAGGAGCAAAGGTCAGCCATTCCCCCTGGACTGTCATGGACTGTCACTCTAAACTTCACCAGTCGACCTTCAGCCGCCATACCGCGCTCCAATGCTCGAGCTAACGTTGTGGTGTCAATGTTACCCCCGGTTAACACGACTACCACCCTGGAAAGTGATATATAGGTTCGTACATTGTTAACAAAATAATAACAATAAAGAATAGATTAATAAAATAACTCTTCTAAGATAACTGTTTAAAATATATATATATATATATATATATATATATACATAATGACGCATTGCCTCCTGAAAACATGCCGTTTTTAGGGGTCTATCTTTGGAAAGGTAATATGTAGCCGGTTTAAATTTCACAGATTAAGTAGGTATTGGTACGGCGAATTACCGAACAAATGATAATAATAACAAAAAGTCAAAAATAAAAGGGGTCCCAAACAAGAAACTTTATATATATGTGTTTTGTAATATTTTTGGTGTACAATAAAGAATTTTTGTATTGTATTGTTTTTTCTTTATGCTCTATCCTAAAAACGATAACACATACATAAGACCAACTTTTTTTTTGTGCCTTGTAGGCTACTCTTTGATCACTATATCTCACCTGACGGTAGTGATGATTTGGTCGAAGATGTTGTTCAGGCTAACCTAGAATTACTGGCTCTCAATGACAGCTGCCGGAACACACCGTTAGATGCTTGGCGACATATTTTCTACTTGAAGGTGGTAGCTAGCCAGGCGGGCATTCGCAAAATGCGCTACCACCATGCTATAACGACTGCCATCCTAAGACACCAACCGGGACCGACGACCCCTTAACGTGCCCTCCGAAGCACAGAAGCGCTCAGTACTAATGTCACTAGCGGTCACCCTGGAGCGAGTGAGAAGAAGACCGCGTGGAAGTATGATTGACTCATGACCGCGGCGGACGTTGCTTAACTTTGCTGATCGGCCAAAAAGTCTAAGCAAACGTGACTACGAGCGCTTCAAACCTACCAATATATAAGTGTCAATAAATATATTTTTTGATGTAGTTTGACCTGCCAATGATTGAGCTATCATTAGTGATTAATAATTCTATCCACGTTTGATATTATACTTTATTCACAATGATATGAAAATTCCATAGCAAATGGCTTCTTTCTCTTGGCAAGCGTCTTGGGGATCACAGGGCAAGATAACAGTTTTTCAAAAGGCACTGCTTCCCACCAGGTATTTTTCCCTTCGTCACCTCTTACGACTTCCACAGTAAGATATGGGGAGCTAACCAGCCAGCTAGCCAGCACCCGGGGAAATAAGCATCAAATATCAAAATTCACGCTCAAAATTTATAAATTATTATATAGTCAAACAAAATTAAAGAACCTAACTTCTTTCCTTTCAAATTGGGGAACAAGCCGGCCATGATGGCAGCCAATCCGACCGCACCAGCGCCTTCCACCACGAACTTCTCCTCTTCGACAAGATGCATGATGCCGCGAGCTACCCAGTCTTCTTTTACCACAACCTACAGATGAAAAATATATTATCTGCCTATTCTTTAGAAAAATAAGTATAATGGTTGTGTTTTTTTTTATTGTGAAGGAACAAGCACGAAGCCGTTTTGCTGTACGGTACATATAACATTGTAAGTAAAGAACTGTACTGCGGTGCTAAAAGTACGCTGGGACATAAAGTTGCCAAGTCTTATGTGTCTGTAATTTCACCGGGACACATACCTTTCAATCCGGCAAACAATAATGCGATCATTAAGTTCTGCTTGGTGGTGGAAATAGGCTCAGTGGCATTACTTACCCGGACAAACACGTTCACAAAGTTGTACTGCTACTAAAAGTTATAGTACTGTATCAGTCGGATAGTCCACTGCTAAACACAGTCTCCCTCATTAATCACCACGCTTGGCAGGCGGCTTGGGTATCGCAGTGTGAGATATTAGTTCCTCAGAAAGTGCTGCCCACCTTCTGGTGTGTTACCCTTAGTCATCACGGTACGGATACAGCATGGTGGTAGGACATTTTGCGAATGCCCTCCTGCCTAGGTAGCACCCTCAAGTGTTAAATCTTTCGCCAAGCACCTAACGATGTAATAAAGTACTTGTAAAGTTCTCTTGTTGAGTCATGACTCATTGTCATGTATGCTCAATTGGTTAGAGCGTACCCCGGCTAAAGGGGTCGCGAGTTCGAATCCCGCACATGACTCAAATTTTTCGTCTCGTATATTTGTAATTTTGGAATGTAATCCGCATAGAACGCGTTATTGCAAACATAACAATATTAAAACCTAACGATGTGTTCCGGCAGCTGTCCTTGAGAGCCAGTAATTCAAGGTTAGCCTGAATAACATCTTCAAGCACACAATTGAGATGGTGGTCAAAGGCTAGCCTATCAGCTGCAAATAAATAAGTGTCACAACTCATATTTGACAAACCAACGAGTTTTTCTTTGTCCACGACAAAAATCCAACAAATTCTAAAACTGACACTTAATTCGACGTTCTACTTAAGAGCCATTTCACAAAATCACGCTTCTGAAGTTTAGGTCAATGCCAGCGCATCGCATACACAAGCGAAAGAAATGACGACGGAATAGCGTGACTGTGAGTAACTTTTTGATACTAGCACTCAATAATAAAGAAATGTAAGTTGCAAATTTAAAAATTGTGTGATTGGCATGAGTAAATAATCAATTTCTTGTCGACTACTTGCTAATGTTATAGAAAAGAAGAGGCATGTACATTAAATAGTCAACCTATATCGTGAATCGTATATTTACATTTCATCCTTGATGAATAAAAAATAGATATGTTTGAATCATTTATTGTAACAATAAACTTAAATAATTAAATAACTATACGGCTTAAAATTATATAAATATTTGACGTAACGGCATTGATTAAAAGCTGCGGACTAAAAGCTCTTTCTTTGAAATTTTCCAAAAATTGCTATTTTCCTCGTTCACACTCTACACAGTATCTATATCCAGTCGTTAACACTGTCTGCCATAATGACCATGCATAGGATTGAGGTTTATTTTTCTGTGCATCCGGAAAACAACTCAGTACCAACCACAAACGTCCCATGACGTTTTTGGTTTTCCATTACCTATTTAAACATGTCACCCTCATATTCCCATACCACAATATATCACCTATACCTTTAAAAAAATAACATTATCATCCATTTAGTTTGAGTAGACCAAACAGCGAAATGTAAATATATATTTACACATTTTGAGGTTTTTTGTTTTTAAATCGAATATCTTTGATGCAATCTATAATCAACATATATACTTCTTGGTACCAATGCAATCCTCACTATATACTCTATGCTCACTATTTCCTCTATGGAAAATAAATGATAATACACCTTTTTATAGAAAAAAATACTGGAAATGGGGTTTGAACACACGACAAAAATGGTGGGAAATTGCTGTTTTTATTGTTTCGTAACTAGACTCACCTAGAACTTCGATTCTTCTTTTAGTATGATAATTTACTATTGTTCTTTAGCCATGAATTATTACAGATTTTTACGCCAAATATTTTAAAGTAACAAGATTAAAACAACCCAATTCTCGACATCAGAACCATTTAGTCGGATATCCAATTTTACAACTATTCAGGAGAGCAAAAATAAATGTTTAATGTGAATTATTGTTTAATGTTTTTGAAGTTTCTGGAGTAAATCGCTATAATTGTATATGCTCGTTGATTTCATATTCGTTTACGATTATTTTTAACTTGATTTCTGTAAGTAATCCAGAAAAAAACTAACTATATAAATACTGAAGTAGTTACATCAGACCCAATTTTTAAGGTCTGGCTACAACGGAAAGAGTTTTTATTTACAAAATACCATATGTTTCCATGAATCTCACAGTTATATTGTACCGCTATAGGTAGGTACACTTAGTTTCTAACCTACCTAACGTGGTAGTAGGAGAAATGAAACTAAGGTACTTTGATACAGTATAAAAAAAATATATAATATAATATGATTACAAAAAAAAAACAATATGATAAAATGAAAAGAAGTGAATGAAGTTATGAAAGATGATTAATGAGATAAAAAAAAAAGAGAAGTTAAGTTTAATACAACAAATTAAAAGAAGCTAAAATTTATGAAACAATAATAATTTAAAAGCGGGCACATAAATTTATGAGGTCGTGGTTCAACCTTAAGACTTATTTCTGCTTCCGTAGTGGCGTACTTCCCTATATCGTTGGACCAGGTGATGATGGTGGATGGCCTCAGGTGTTGAAGTACGCAGTGTGGAGTCAGGAATTTGTTGGGGGTAGACAGCCTCGGCGCTCGTAGTTACAACCAGCTCATTGCACACTGAAGGCCGGTTATACACTTTTGGACCACGACGTGGTCCAAAACTAATGTGGTCCAAAGTTGGTTGCAGTGTGTGGGCGTCCTTATAAGCCCCGTGTAAAGGAGATTAATCCAGACAGTGTTCCTGGAATGCGTAAAATCAAACATCTCACATTCACTGATTTATAGGTCCCGTTCCGGTAGCCCACCACGGTGTCACAAAGAAATGGGTAGGTACTTACGTAGTAGTTTTGCCGTGGTGGTAAACAACTATCAGAACGGAGTTTACATTTTAGTTTTAATGCAGAAAGTAAGAAAAAAGAAATAATGTTAATGTTAATATACAAATGCAAAATCATTCTTAGAATGAGAGGTAGATAAAAAAATGGATGATGAAATTTTATAGGGAAATGAAATGTAATAATTATGTTTCTGCTAATGAACTTGAATAAAATAAACAGTTAAACTGGAATGAATTAATGAGGATATGACAATATGTATGATTTTAGTAATCGCAATTTATTGTTTTTTTTTGGGTGCTATTCAAAACTTACCCCTATCGCGGGAAACACTTAAAGTAATTTGGCACAATATCAAACAGTAGGTAAAATCTATCACTATTACGATTCAGAAGGTTTCAAAGCTAATAATTACGCCTCGCAACCGGCTAGAGTGCACGGGTTGACGCAAGGTGGCGTGGACTAGCCGTCGGTTCTGCCTAGTAACGACTGCCGAGCGCCGCTTCGAATAACCGTCGCATGCGTCTCCCCGCTCCGCGCTCGTAAGGCGCGTTTACACGATAAGGAATGTTTACGTTATTAAGATTTAAATATATTTGATAGGTTGTATATGAGAAGATTTTTTTATAAATTTTATTATTAAGTTGTATATAGTTGGTCAATATATATTTATATAATTTACTAAAAATTTGAGATTAAAAATATTCATGTAATGCTTTGTTACAATATCTGTATACGATGTTGATATCAGGCCATTTGGTCCCAAACAATGAATTTTAGTTTTAAAAATATGCTGGCTATCGTCCGTTTGGTTCCAATATATATGTGTGGTGTGTAAAAGTAATACTTTATATACATAAACAACAGATCATATGGTTCGGAAAAATAATGATTTATGTAGCTTGTTTGTGGCGTTATGTTTAGCTCTGACATTACATACTCAAGAAAATAAAACATACATTGGTCTTACCTTATTGTAATACCATATGACTCGTATAAATAACATTACACATTTTCTGACGCTGCAGTTAAGGCCGTAATATGCTTTACATGAGACTTTATGGTACTATTTTTGTTTGATTATTACAAAGTCTATTGTTAAATAAGTCCTAATAGTCTCTTACATCTTTATTTTGTACTGTATTGTTTAGGAAGGTAAGACCTACAATAAGTTAGATATTTATAAAATGAAAGTACTTAAGTATATTCGTAATCAGTATTATTATGTGTAAACCTAATTTAATCTAATAGGTAATTAGTTTGTTTATATGCAAAAAAGACAAACAAAAGCACAACAAATTACAAAATGAACAATATTACCAACCTAGCATTGCTTATAATAATATTTTGTAATTAAAAAAACTCAATTCAAGTATTAACAACAAAACAACAAGCCACAATAAGAATTAAGTAGACTGTAATAAAACAAATAATTAAAAATCTTATTTAATAAATCAATACATAGCTTTGAAACACCAATAAAAAAACTATTATAATTAAATCATTTCTTAGATCTGATCAGTATGCTCTGAGGCATATAGACATAAAGCAATTCATGGTGTGTTAGGTTATTATAATGATCGTGGTCGTGGTCGTGATCATGGTCGTGGTCGTGGTCGTGATCGTGGTCGTGGTCGTGATTATGATCTTGATCGTGATCGTGGTCGTGATCGTGGTCGTGATCATGGTCGTGGTCGTGGTAGTGATCATGATTGTGGTCGTGGTCGTGATCATGATCGTGGTCGTGGTCGTGATCATGATCGTGGTCGTGGTCGTGGTCGTGATCATGATCGTGGTCGTTGTCGTGGTCGTTATCATGATCGTGGTCGTGATCATGATCTTGATCGTGATCGTGATCGTGGTCGTGATTGTGATCGTGATCGTGATCGTGATCGTGATCGTGATCGTGATCGTGATCGTGGTCGTGATCGTGATCGTGATCGTGATCGTGATCGTGATACATCCGCAGAGCGTGGTTTAGATACCTATTTTTGTCAAATTTTCATGTAAAAATAACCTTTTTTTGGCAGGAACATTGTTCTATGCAATAATTTGTTTGAAAGGTTATGAAAAACTTTGATTTGGTTAATTAGAGCTTTTTGTATACACTTAAAATACAGTGTATACTCTAATTTACATTTTTTTTCGCACATACTTGGTTAGAGTTCCTTTGCAGTTCGCACAATAAATGTTGAAGCGAAGTACTTTTATGCTTAATGTGCTTTTGTGCTTTTATTTGGAATTTCGATTGTAAACCTGAGTCTTTTAGCCGTGGTTCTCCTTGTTTGGCGGTTAAACGAATATTTATTAGATTGTTTACTTATATTGCGCAGTCTCCAAAATGTATCGGGCAAGAGATGGATTGTAAAAAAAACTGATTGTGGCGAATGTTCCAGATTATAGAGTTTTATCTTAGCAAGCTTACAAAACTAAATAAGGGTACCAGGCTGCCCGGGGGGGGGGGGGGGCGAGCTGCCTGTGGGGTGCAGAGCTGCCCTTGGGGTGCCAGGATGCCCGTGGGGTGCCCGGCTCACTCGTCACTATTCTAACAAAAAAAGAAAAAAGAATGATTGAAATTGGAGCAAGCGTTAATAAATTACAATTACGTGTACATTTTGACTATCATCCCCTTTCGAGGCAACCGTGCTGAATTTCGTTCTTAATTAAAAGTATATGATAACCTTCTTCATTGAATTCCATCTAGTTTGGAGAGAGAGAGAGAGAGAGAGAGATAGAGAGAGCTTTGGAGTGATGCGCGGCCGGGATATAGACAGAAAGACAAATATTAAAAAAAATAAGATTTGGTATCAGTGTTAGCTACAGATTGCTATAAAAATATATTTTTTAAATATCTGCCATGTACAGAATTTGATCTGTTACAGTTTTATTATAAGTATTGATAATTGCAAATAAAAAGATGGTAATGAAAACCAATTTTAAAGTATGTAGCTGTTTTGGGTAAGTATGTAATTACTGTAAAATCTAAAAAAAAATAACATTTAAATCTGATTATTACAGTGAAAAATTTAGCAAGGTTTATTGATTTTAACCCATTGGCATTGGCGATAATGATAAAATGATAACAATAGAATTTCATTCATATCAAGGACGTAGTGGTCCTGACGATGCCAATGAAATTAAGAAAGAGTTGCGTATATTTATTACAATATTTCAACAGACTATAAATCAAATTTCTAGTTTGTCCTTGAAGTGTACAAAATTAAAATATGATTCATCACCATCACCATCACCATCACCATCACCATCACCATCACCATCACCATCACCATCACCATCACCATCACCATCACCATCACCATCACCATCACCATCACCATCACCATCACCATCACCATCACCATCACCATCACCATCACCATCACCATCACCATCACCATCACCATCACCATCACCATCACCATCACCATCACCATCACCATCACCATCACCATCACCATCACCATCACCATCACCATCACCATCACCATCACCATCACCATCACCATCACCATCACCATCACCATCACCATCACCATCACCATCACCATCACCATCACCATCACCATCACCATCACCATCACCATCACCATCACCATCACCATCACCATCACCATCACCATCACCATCACCATCACCATCACCATCACCATCACCATCACCATCACCATCACCATCACCATCACCATCACCATCACCATCACCATCACCATCACCATCACCATCACCATCACCATCACCATCACCATCACCATCACCATCACCATCACCATCACCATCACCATCACCATCACCATCACCATCACCATCACCATCACCATCACCATCACCATCACGATCACCATCACGACCACGATCACGATTACGACCACGATCACGACCACGACCACGACCACGACCACGACCACGACCACGACCACGACCACGACCACGACCACGACCACGACCACGACCACGACCACGACCACGACCACGACCACGACCACGACCACGACCACGACCACGACCACGGCCACGACCACGGCCACGACCACGACCACGACCACGACCACGACCACGACCACGGCCACGACCACGACCACGACCACGACCACGACCACGACCACGACCAAGATCATGATCACGACCACGATCATGATCACGGCCACGACCACGATCATGATCACGACCACGACCATGGCCACGACCACGACCACGACCACGACCACGACCACGACCACGACCAAGACCACGATCACGACCACGATCACGATCAAGATCATGATCACGACCACGACCACGACCACGATCATGATCACGACCCCGATCACGATCATGATCACGACCACGACCACGACCACGATCAAGATCATGATCACGACCACGATCACGACCACGACCACGATCACGATCATGATCACGACCACGATCACGATCAAGATCATGATCACGATCACGATCATGATCAAGATCACGACCCCGACTACGACTACGATTATAATTACTGTTTGGAACGTCAACTTTGCGCAGGCAAGGTTCTGAACGCCTCCCTAGCGTAGGCAGTCTACTAGTCTATAGACATTTTGAGTTGAATAGAAAAAGTTTGCTTTTGAGTGTCGTGTTACATTATTTGTTTGATTTTGGGGACAGCGCCTTGTTTGACACCCCCGCGCGTGTTGTTTTTGAATGATTGTTGGATTTTTGAATGACTTGAATTTGTTGGAGACGTTGAAGAGTCTCAAGAGGACCAGGATCCATCCATCAGGAAAAACAGCAATCTCTCACACTATGCCATAATTTTGAAAACTTGTTTCATCAATTGTATATGTTGTAAAAAACAAACTATTGTTACGGTCTAGTGATATATGTGATCCGGTATCAACAAATAGTTTCATCTTACTTCAATCAATAGATTGAAGCGCTCGTAGCGAAGTTTACTTAGCTGTTCTCAACCGATCAGCAAAGTTAAGCAACGTCGCGCGCGGTCATGAGTTGGATGGGTGACCGCTAGTGACATTACTACTGAGCGTTTCCGTGCTTCGGAGGGCACGTTAAGCCGTCGGTCCCGGTTGTTGTCTTAGGATGGCAATCGTTATAGCTTGGTGGTAGGGCATTTTGCGAATGCCCGCCTGGCTAGCTACCACCCTCAAGTAGAAAATCTGTCGCCAAACACCTAACGGTGTGTTCCGGCAGCTGTCCTTGAGAGCCAGTACTTCTAGGTTAGCCTGAACAACATCTTCGACCACATCGTCACTTACCATCAGGTGAGATAGTGGTCAAAGGCTAACCTATCAGGCATAAAAAAAAAAAAAAAAAAAAAAAAATAGCCATAACGTCGATTTTATTGTGTTGTCTTTGTTCGTTTCCATTTTGTATGTTGTTTTTGTGTTTTGTACTTAGCGGCCGCTGGTAGCGGTTCGTTTCACGTTAGTTTCAGATAAATAGCTTAAATAGTTTAAAAGTTATTAACGCTTTATTAGCATTTTCATCACGATCACCATCACGATCACAGTTATAAAATTTATAAAAACATGCCGGCCGTAACACATATAATGTAAACGAAATGGAAATGAGTTACTTCCTGTGCGTACGTGTGTAAAATCCTGTACACACCTGTATAAAAAATCACGACCGTACGTTCAACGAAAACAAAATATAAGAGGGAATGATTTCTAAATATCTGAAAGCTTTTGGTGGCAGTTTCGCAGAGAGAAACTTGGGTAAGACTATTTTATAAAACAGAATTCAATGATGATGCCTTTGAAGAAGTTATTCTCAAGAGCAACTTAAGAAAGAGTAATCTGCCCATACTTACTGACTTGCCAAACATACGTCAACAGAAAAACCAATCTCATCAGCAAAGTACCGAGATCTGCAAACTCCTACTAATAGGATACTTGTAAAATTTCATTAGTATTATAAAAACCTAACACACCATGAATTGCTTTATGTCTATATGCCTCAGAGCATACTGATCAGATCTAAGAAATGATTTAATTATAATAGTTTTTTTATTGGTTTTTCAAAGCTATGTATTGATTTATTAAATAAGATTTTTAATTATTTGTTTTATTACAGTCTACTTAATTCTTATTGTGGCTTGTTGTTTTGTTGTTAATACTTGAATTGAGTTTTTGTAATTACAAAATATTATTATAAGCAATGCTAGGTTGGTAATAATATTCATTTTGTAATTTGTTGTGCTTTTGTTTGTCTTTTTTGCATATAAACTAATTACCTATTAGATTAAATTAGGTTTAAACATAATAATACTGATTACGAATATACTTAAGTACTTTCATTTTATAAATATCTAACTTATTGTAGGCCTTACCTTCCTAAACAATACAGTACAAAATAAAGATGTAAGAGACTATTAGGACTTATTTAACAATAGACTTTATAATAATCAAACAAAACCAGTACCATAAAGTCTCATGTAAAGCATATTACGGCCTTAACTGCAGGTGCGGTATACTTAATTCACCTGGGGTAATTCACCCAGGTGCACTAAGTACACTTTTGGTAGACTTGATTCACCCTGGTTATTTCGGGTGCATTAAGTACACTATTTAGTAGATTTAAATCACTCAGGTGCTACCTAGGTGAATTAAGTGCACTATGTGGTATACTTAATTCACCCTTGTGCTTACAAACTATCGTGTAATGCAACCTACGTGGACAGCGTCACAAGTAACCAAATACATACTATTGAACGTGAATGTTTGAGAGCATATTTTAACTTAAGTTTTTATTTATTTATTTTTACTTAATTCATAAAAATTACGTCATTTACTGTAAGCGGCAAGTGGGGCTAGATAAAGGAGAAACAGCACGTCCATTGCTGCAAAAAAAAAATAGATGGAAATATATGGATAGAAAATATCATAAATTAACAAATTACCTACATACCTATTATTGATTACAGCTGCCAAACATAAACCGCTCAATGAAAGGTGTCACCGAAATCTAAATATTGCATGACGGCTGTCAAACTTAAAACTGTCTTATGACTTTAATGAAAATAAATGTATAAAGGGATCCATTCCTACTACTACTACATTATTATTAAGCTTGCAGCACTTTCTTACATCTCGATTTAGTTGCTATGGGGTTTCCGACAAAATTCCAAATAAATCGAGATTTATGAAAGTGCTTCAAGTGACTGTTAATGTTTTATGTTCTGTTTATGAATTAAGTAAAAATATATAAATAAATAAAAACTTAAGTAAAAATATGCTCTCAAAATTTCATGTTCAATTGCATGTATTTGGTTACTTGTGACGCTGTCCACGTAGGTTGCATTACACGATAGTTTGTAAGCACAAGCATAGATAAATGTCATTTATCTATGATATGATGCATTTTGTATCATGTTTACATCAGTCGTCATATGAACACTTGCGCCGCTATCCAAATAAAAGTCTTGTTTACTATAGTTTCCGCTCAAGAAAACAGCAGAAAAAGCATTAGTTTTCTTCACTTGTTGCTGACTGCTTTGCTTGCACTGTGATTTATAATGCCCAAACTGTTTACATCGATAACATTTTATGTTTGTTTTCTTCGTCAATCCTGACGTAGACAATCCGCCCGAGCCGCCATGATGATTTGAGCTTTCATTCTTAGCACTGCTGCCAACCTTAGAATTATATTGGCGATTGTGCTGCCCTCTGCTCAAAAATGCGCTTCCTGGCTCGCAATTGTCGTTAGCAATAAGGTCAATCAGCTTTGTCTTCACTACGTCTGCCGTAATGGCGATTCCGGAATGTTCTATCGCCATTATCATAGGAAAGTATTTTTCAGGTAAACCTGCCAACATTAAGCACCCGATCCACTCGTCATTCACTGAGAAACCTGTTCCTGATAATTTCTGAGCTGTATCCATGATTTGCGTAACGTAGTTTGTCATCGAATCGCAGTTGTCGAGACGAATCGAAATTAGATTTCGCAACAAAGTAATTCTTCGAGAGAAACCAGAATCATTGAACATAGTCTGTAGTTTCTGCCACAAACTTCTTGTGCTTGATGCGTCCTTGATGTGAACGTACAGTGACGGATCGACCGTTAAAATTAATTTGGCTTTCGCTTTTGCATCTTCTACGGTTGCGTCTTGAGCACCCTCCTGCTTTATAAAATTAGCCGTGCCCTCCAAAACTAGCAAATACTCCGCTGCAAACGCCCATTCGTGATAATTCTCGCGCCCTTTTAACTTAGGCACGTTAGTCAAAAAAGCGTTGGAAGCCATTACTGTTATTTAACACTGGAACCGTGTCCCACTGCGAGAACTGTTTTAATCCGCATTCCGATTGTAAATCACAATGCCTACACACTATGCTAGCTATCTACCTAAATTTAAACTGAAAATAATTCCTAATGAGCGTACTGTAGCCCATAACCTAATAAAACGAGGTATTTCTGCGATAGCTGACAACGAACAACGAACAACTAGGATTTATATAACTGTAAAAGATTCATACATGTTATCCATAGACATAATTAAAGAGTACCAACTTACAACAATAAATCATACTACATTGTTTTATTTGATGTTACCAGTTACAAATATTATTTCTAACATAGGTGCGGTATACTTAATTCACCTGGGGTAATTCACCCAGGTGCACTAAGTACGCTTTTGGTAGACTTGATTCACCCTGGTTATTTCGGGTGCATTAAGTACACTATTTAGTAGATTTAAATCACTCAGGTGATACCTAGGTGAATTAAGTGCACTACATGGTATACTTAATTCACCCTTGTGCCATAGATAAATGTTCATTTATCTATGATCATATTCATCGAGTATCAAGGAGATTATGGCAGCAAATCATAATGCCATGCCAGTATTTTGTTCGGGTGATGTGGATATCATAACGGTCACTCCAAATTGCAAGTATGAGGTTACTTTAAAAGATGTTTTGTGTGTACCTAACCTCACTACAAATTTGATTTCCATTAGTCAACTAATCAAGAATGGAAACAATGTGGAGTTTAAGGAGAAGTGCTGCTATGTTTACAATAGAGAAAACAGTTTAGTGGCTGTAGCAAACCAAGAAGATGGTGTTTATAAGTTGGTCATGGAACATAAACAATGTTTATTTGTATCTTCTGAAACTGTTAGCAGTGAAGTGTGGCATAGAAGATTGGGCCATTTGAATATAAATGACCTAAATAAAATGCAGGGTGGAGCAGTCACGGGTATTTCATACTCACTTTCCATCAGGTGAGACTGCGGTCAAATGCTTGCTTATCATAATTAAAAAAAAAAAAAAAAAAAAAAAAAGATAAATCAATGATTAGCAAAAATACATGCTCAGTGTGTTGTGAAGGGAAGCAGTCACGCTTACCATTTGGTCACATAGGAACAAGGAGTAGTGAGCCACTGGATGTAATCCACGCTGATGTCTGTGGACCGATGGAGTCTACTTCTATCGGTGGATCAAGCAATCTGAAGAAGATGAGGAAACAGAACCACCATCAATAGTTATGAAACGAATAAGGAAGCAGCCAGAGCGTTTTGGATATTCAAATTTATGTACTAAGTCAAGTCCAGATGCCCCTAGTGATCCAGTCAGTGTCCATGAAGCTCTGGATAGCCCAGATAGAGACAAATGGATAGAGGCGATGAAGGACGAGCTGCAGGAGTTTGAAGAAAACAATGCGTGGGTTCCTGTGAGTGAGTTACCTTCTGATAAAACTTTAGTACAGTGCAAGTGGGTTTTTAAAAGGAAAGTGAATAGTGATAACAGTGTACGTTACAGAGCGCGTTTGGTGGCTAAAGGTTTTACGCAGAGGCCTGGTCTAGATTATGATGAGACTTTTTAACCTGTTGTCAGGCATTCTACATTAAAATTATTATTTGCATTGTCTGTTCAGTTAAATTTAGATATAACTCATAGATCATGTTAAAACAGCTTTCCTAAATGGTCACCTTAAAGAGGACATTTATATGGTTTGACCAGATATTTATTGTGATATAAATAAGAATAAGGTAATTGTTAAATTGAATAAAGCAATTTACGGTTTAAAGCAATCTTCTAGATCTTGGTATGAGAGAGTAGAACAATGTTTATATGTGAGCTTGGCTTCAAAAAGAGTCTCATAGAGCCATGTGTTTTCACAAAAATTAATAATGATATAAAAATTGTTCTTGCCTTGTATGTCGATGATTTTTTTGTTTATTCAAATAATCAAGAAGAGACTGAGAAGTTAATTTCTGTATTGAGTTCTAAGTTTCAGATTAAGAATTTGGGTCAGGTTCAACAATGCTTGGGCATGAGAGTTAAAATTGATAAAGAGGCAAAATGTATTACTCTGGATCAGGAACAATATATTGATCAATTATTGGAATATGCTAAATTGTAAAATTGCTAGTACTCCAATGGAATGCAAATTAGATATTAATAAGTCTGAATACTGTGATCAAGAAATTCCATATCAACAATAGATTGGAAGTTTGATGTATTTGTCTGTTCTTACAAGACCTGATATATCTTATAGTATCAGTTTTCTTAGTCAATTCAATCAGTGTCATACAAATATTCATTGGAATTATGCAAAGAGAATCCTTAAGTATCTCAAGAAAACTAAAAGATTTTGTTTAAAGTATGTAAAGGAAACAGCTGAACTTGTTGGATATGTCGATGCCGATTGGGCGAGTAATACCTTAGATCGCAAATCATATACGGGCTATTGTTTTGTATTGTCAGGCTCAGCTATTTCTTGGGAGAGTAGAAAGCAGAGAACTGTAGCTTTATCAAGTATGGAGTCTGAATATATGGCTATAGCAGATGCGTGCAAGGAAGCTATATATTTGAGATCATTATTATGTGAACTTACTGGTAATCAATGTACTGTGCTATTATATAATGACAGCCAGAGTGCACAGAAGTTGGTGGCAAATTATGTGTGTAATAGAAAGAGTAAACACATTGATATAAGGTATCATTTTGTAAAAGATGCAGTTAGCAATAATATTATTAATTTAGAATATTTGCCAACAACTGAAATGCCAGCTGATGTCCTTACAAAAGCTTTAAATCCTGTCAGACATAACAAATGTATTAAGGGTCTGGGGGTTAGTCAGATTGAGACAGAAAGTTAATTATAGTAATAAAGGATTTTGTTTATTTGCTGTAGTTGGGGTGTTAGAAATAATATTTGTAACTGGTAACATCAAATAAAACAATGTAGTATGATTTATTGTTGTAAGTTGGTACTCTTTAATTATGTCTATGGATAACATGTATGAATCTTTTACAGTTAAATAAATCCTAGTTGTTCGTTGTTCGTTGTCAGCTATCGCAGAAATACGTCGTTTCATTAACCTAACTGCAGCGTCAGAAAAAGTGTAATGTTATTTATACGAGTCATATGGTATTACAATAAGGTAAGACCAATGTATGTTTTATTTTCTTGAGTATGTAATGTCAGAGCTAAACATAACGCCACAAACAAGCTACATAAATCATTATTTTTCCGAACCATATGATCTGTTGTTTATGTATATAAAGTATTACTTTTACACACCACACATATATTTTGGAACCAAACGGTCTGATTGTAATATTAGCCAGCATATTTTTAAAACTAAAATTCATTGTTTGGGAAGAAATGGCCTGATATCAATATCGTATACAGATATAACTGTGAGATTCATGGAAACATATGGTATTTTGTCAATAAAAAATCTTTCCGTTGTAGCCAGACCTTGAAAATTGGGTCTGATGTAACTACTTCAGTATATAAAAGTTAGTTTTTTTCTGGATTACTTACAGAAATCAAGTTAAAAATAATCGTAAACGAATATGAAATCAACGAGCATATACAATTATAGCGATTTACTCCAGAAACTTCAAAAACATTAAACAATAATTCACATTAAGCATTTATTTTTGCTCTCCTGAATAGTTGTAAAATTGGATATCCGACTAAATGGTTCTGATGTCGAGAATTGTTTTAAGAACTTTGGCGGGAAAACTGTATTGGAGTGCAATATTTTTTTCTGAAAAACTATATCACCTACGGCTTTGCTCCTTCTTTGATATTATTATTTACATATAATTTATACACTTGTATTATTTCAGAATTTTTTGGTTTAGAAGTTTAAAATTAGTTGCGTTGCAAAATGTATCGAGCGAAAAATTACTTATACATATGCAAAATTCCGTTTTTCTAGGTTTATAACTGTTGACGTAGTTACGAGATTAATATGAAATGACGTAATATTTTGGGGCCAAAATGTAATTTGTGATGGTTTCAGATTTCATCAAAATATTCAAAATCCTTCCGTTATCTCAGAAAAGTATGGATTCTTTCTTGTATGGGCAAGGATGCATCATTTTGATAACCATTTGGATTATGAAAGTCGGACTTTTTTTTTTTTTTTATATCATTGTGATGGAACAAGCGCGAGGCCCACCTGATGTTAAGTGGTATCCTCTGCCTATAACAGATGCATTTCATCACAAGTGATGAACTGCACTGCGCCCATCACC
The DNA here is from genome assembly GCA_963890685.1 of Plagodis pulveraria. Taxonomy (NCBI): domain Eukaryota; kingdom Metazoa; phylum Arthropoda; class Insecta; order Lepidoptera; family Geometridae; genus Plagodis; species Plagodis pulveraria. Next base: position 32,080,144 of record OY982955.1, on the reverse strand, counting down.
TTGAGACATACCTGTAAAGTCTCATTTTTGCCTGTTATTTCACTGGCTCTCAAGAACTGCTGCCAGAACTCACCGTTAGGTGCTTGGCGACAAATTTTCTACTAGAGGGTGGTCGCTAGCCAGGCGGGCATTCGCAAAATGCCCTTCCACCATGCGGTGAAGCTCAAGCTCTGGGCGGGATTCGAACCATGGACCTGCTGCGCGGCAGTCCATAGCCAATGCCACTGAGCCATCAGTGCTTCAAAACTTAAACTTACGCAGAAAACACTTACGCAGATTTTATGGTAAATTTGTAAATACGACTATCGACCGCTAACTGGTATCCCGGTTTGTACAAATGATGGAAAAGCCGGGAGGCCGTTTTGTACAAATTAGGAAGGTAGTTTAATTTCCTGCTGAAGTTATCGCTGTGTTCACTTATAGACATTAACTGAATCCAAAAATAGTGGAAATCAATTATTCGCCTGTCATCTTATCCTTCTAAAACAAAAGTTATAGTGAGTTACTAATTTAAACTAGAATAATATAAAAACTAGCAGACCAAAAAGAAGAAGTCAACCCTCTGAGGTTGTTAGCATTTTTCCAATAACGCTGTATAAGGCTGCATAATTGTGACGTTTCCTTTTTTTAACACAATGAATGAACAGAAACTAAAGATGTAGTTACTTAACAAGAGAACAATAATTATATTATGGACAACAAAAATAAAGTATAGTTTGTTACTTAAAAAAATAAAGACATGATCAAAACTCTGTGGTCGCACTATAAACTTGCGTACCTACGCGTTCCGCGTACGAGACGTCAGAGCAAGGCAAAACGAACGCAGGTCCTACCTCGATGAGCGCTCGCGCGGTACTGATCGCCTCGCGCTTGTACATTTCAATTTATGAGCATTTCGAGTTATGTTAAATATTTTTTCTTGTCTAACAAAACAGAGTTAATAGCACAATTTATACAAGATCAGATTAATTAAAGAATAAACTTTCTTTTCATATAATATCTGTTTGGAATTACACTTTATTAAACGCAATATATCGTGTTAAACTGCTGATATAATTCGTGGAAATTGGCGCAAGATCTTTATTTTTTTTTCTACAATGACCATTAATTATCGATATTCTAGTACACTATGTGTCAACAGGATTATATGCCTGATGCACAGTTTTTTTTTTTTAGTTAATTGGATGAATCTTTATACAAGAGATAGAACTCTGAAGTTGGCTGTGTACTTTAATTCGTAAAACAAGGTGCGGGAGATTGGTCACTACAAAATAATTAATGTTATGTTTGTAAATCTGGCACATTAACTGATAAGAGAACAGATTATTATATTTTTATCAATTATTAAACAACTTGTAGATATTTCCTATGATAGTAAATTAAGCGCTTAAAATCTTCGTATACCATTAAAATGTAAAATGCCTCTTAAGTAAGCTTATCACAATTTAATTGTCTATGGTATAAAGTTATTCGTATATAGTTAAACCCTAGATTTGTGAAATTGTCCCTTCTAATTATATAAGGGTTTGGTTTTATTAACTTATTTGTAGACGTACCAAATGGCAATGCAGGTGAAAAAAGTTCGACAAATAACCTCGAATATATTGATGTTTTACCATTTTATCCACGACGCCTTTGATGTTATAGAAAGTGTTGACGCCGACCATGGGGACGGCCAAGCCATCGGCAATGGTCGAATCAATGGGCAGGTATGTCCGTTCGTTCTTTTTGAGTGATTCCACCATGCTGTTCACTTTATTTGTTTCAATTCCCTGCAAAAGTAATTCAATAAGTTTTAGAGGGATGTCAGTTACTATTGCAGCTTCAGAAAATAAACGTATCCGACCACGTTTTACGAGTACACATTTTGCAACATTAATGACGCATCAATCGCGGTCCAATGTTAGCCCAGCAACCCACGCGTCACCTGTGGATAGCGGCTAGTATACTGTAAAGCTCATTCTGCTGTAAAATTAGAATCTACGATCGTCTGATCGTCATGCGTAATACCATTGGATATAACCGTTTTAAACTCTTGAGCTGATACCTAGTGCAGAATTAATGATTTAAGTGTTTTCCAAAAGCGAGCTCTTATGACTGACTTACATAGACTTCAATATCAGGTTTAATATGCTTAGCAGCGATGGCGATGCCCGCCAAGATACTGCCACCACCACAGGGAACCAGAATCGCGTCTGCATCTGGCACCTGCTCCATTATTTCTATCCCTATGGAACCTTGTCCTTCTATAACGTTTGGATGGTCGAATCTGGAAAGATAAACTCCCTTGAAGCGCTCGTAGCGAAGTTTGCTTAGCTGTTCTTAACCGATCAGCAAAGTTAAGCAACGTCTGCCGCGGTCATGAGTTGGATGGGTGACCGCTAGTGACATTACTACTGAGCGCTTCCATACTTCGGAGGGCACGTTAAGCCGTCTTTCCTAGTTGTCGTCTTAGGATGGCAGTCGTTATAGCATGATGGTAGGGCATTTTATGAATGCCCGCCTGGCTAGCTACCACCCTCAAGTAGAAAATCTGTCACCAAGCACCTAACGGTGTGTTCCGGCAGCTGTCCTTGAGAGCAAGTAATTCTCGGTTAGCCTGAACACCATCTTCGACCACATCATCACTTTCCATCTGGTGAGATGTGGTCAAAGGGTAATCTATCAAGCATAAATCTATTTGACGGTAGAGCAAGCTCTACTACTACTATAATACTATTTACCTACTCGAATCCGAATCTAAAGATTGATGAATGATAATGAATAGATTCAGGCGTTACTTTGCGGAAATCCATATTTAATAATAACAAATATTTCCAAAATATTTTAAGAAAACATCAAATTAATATTTTAATAAAACACTTTAAAATATATTACGTAATATAAGCCGACGTGACGTCACAAACGCCACGCAGCCAAACCGGAAGAATTTTGAAAATTCTTCCGGTTTGGCTGCGTGGCGTTTGTGACGTCACGTCGGCTTAACAGGAAAATTAGGCGAAATTGTCACTAGATACATTTTTATATACTTTAAGTGTTTTATTAAAATATTAATTTGATGTTTCTTAAAATATTTTAAAAATATTTGTTATTATTGATGAATGACAGGATCAGACTTTATGAAGTAGGTACCTATACATACCCATTAATGTAATTCATCCTTTTGTCCCTTGCAATAGTCATAGCGAGTCGCTTAGACTCGGCTATATTGTTCCCGTGCAGTATGACTTTAGCTCCCAGCCGCTCGCACTTGCTGATTTTGGTTATAGGTGCTTGCACGGGAATGACAACGATGCAAGGGATGCCGAGTTGTGTCGAGTGGTGGCTCATGGCACTACCGTGGTTACCAGAAGAAGCTGCAACCACCCCAAGCTTCTTCTGCTCATCACTGAGGCATAGCAGGGCATTTCGGACTCCGCGCTCTTTGAAACTGAAGGCAGATAAAAAAATAAGAGATAATAATAATTGTTTATTTCTTGAAAAAGGCAATTTTACAAAATAAGTTATAAAACAAACTCTTAAATCCTAAACTAGGTTCTCGAGAACCCGTAAAATAGGTACCAGGACCGAGTGAGATCTTTAAAAAGTACTTTTTGTAGAGAATAAATTTAAAGCAAATATAATGGATTTCCAACATCACATTTATGACTCTTCGTTTGTATGTTCACAGATGAAACGGAACGAAAGAAATGATACGAAGGAGAAATTTATAGTTGTAGACTCTTTAAACGTAAAACTGCAATAAAACGTTACCTTCCAGTGAATTGAAGGAACTCCTCTTTAAAATATAAGTCCATACCCAATCTATCAGACAGATTTGCTTTCTGAAATCATCAATTGTATATGTATTATTGAACAAAAGTAGTTACCAAAGTAGCAGTAAAAGACGAAGAGAATGACGAAAGAGATGTTATATTAAGGTAACTATTACTACTACTACGTATTTTTTATTTTATTTATTTATTTATTCAATTACTTATTGCGCTTACAGTATTCTTACCAAGACACACAATAAGACATTTACACATTGCAAGTACACTACACACTTAAAAAACGAATAGAATAATCTAAAAATGCATTTAGATGTGAGTGGAATATATCTACTTCCGGTTCCTGAGCAATCAGAGCGTTCAGTAATGTTACTGCTTGGGCCGTGGGTGCATAATGAGCAGTCTGCGTGCGGACCAACCACTCAGGTGGGGTTGTAAGCAAAGCTCGCGCGCTCGCCGCACGCCTAGGACGTACTCGATCTGGTACAAATAGGGAACAGTGTGACAAGGTGGATGGATTATCTATCCTATTATTGAGTAGCAGGTAGTAGTGGATCATTATAGCACATTTTCGCCTCAGCTCTAATGTGTTGATTCCCAACATACCTGCTACAAAAAGGGACGAATACATATATGGGTAATATCCATACATCTTCTTATATAGGTACCTACCAAACTTTTTCTGGACTTTCTCTATCATAAGCTTATATTTCTTTTCGTGTGGATCCCAAACTATCGAGTTATACTCTAATATGTTTCTTACATACGCATAATATAAGGCTATAATTGTATGTCTGTTGCGGAATCGAGCGGTTTGTCTCATGACAAAACCCAAGGTTTTGTAAGCTCGCGTGCATACATCATTAATATGAGTATTAAATTGTGAATGCCAATTGTGATACAGTACTTCCTCTATATTCAAATTCCTTACAAGATTTTCTAAAGGATTTCTGATCATTTATAAATGTCCAAAATTGTTTTGGATCATGTTTGATATTCCCTTCCGTCCATTCTATATACAAACTATACGCAGAATCCATCAGTTCCTTAGTTCGCTGTCTATAGAACTTAAACATTTCTCTATTGAAAACCTTCTTTTCTTGCTTATACCTCTTTAAATGAAAATATTTATTTCTTATATTAGAAATTATTTCCCTATAAGAAATAAATATAGTATAGGTATAACGTCAGTAAATGACTCCAGAGAACAGCCTCTGAGACGATGTATTGTCGCGATTTCGGATGTAACTTCACAGGTTATGACGTATCTATGACGTCCCAGACGTAATATAGAAAACTAAAGAGACGTAATGTAGATAATTTTTTTACCGCATTAAGGTCTGACAAGGAATGACATGCTTGCCGACAGATTTTCTACTTGAGGGTGGTAGCTATCCAGGCGGGCAATCGCAAAATACCCTTCCACCATGCGGTGAAGCTCAAGCCGGCGGTGGAATTCGAACTAGAAACCTGCGGCACGGCAGTCCATAGCTATTACCGCTTGGCCATCATTGCTTCAAAAAAGTCTGGGGTCATCACCCTGGGGTGATGGGCTGATTTACGTGTTCTGGGAGATTTCTTTTCGGTATGACCAGGTTGAATAATAGTTTAACATCAGATGTACCGCGTGGTTGTCTCAAGTCACCAGACACTTAGAAACACTTTTCTTCGGATGAGTATCAGGAATGCCTATACTTCATACTCAACCGAAAAGATCTAAGTTACCTACCGAGCATGCTGTCTTGTACACGGCCCCGGCGATTCTCCGTGACGCAGCGAGGATGCCTTCGTATTTTACCTTTCTGGGGTTGTTGGGGTCGCACCACTCGTCAAACTCTATGTCCTACATAAATACTAAATTAAATAAAATTAAACATTTGGCTAATTTTGAAGCAGTGATGGCTCAGTGGCATTGGCTATGGACTGCCACGCAGCAGGTCCATGGTTCGAATCCCGCCGTGGGCTTGAGCTTCACCGCATGGTGGAAGAGCATTTTGCGAATGCCCGCCTGGCTAGCGACCACCCTCATGTAGAAAATCTGTCGCCAAACACCTTACGGTGTGTTCCGGCAGCAGTCCTTGAGAGCCAGTGAAATTACAGGCATATGAGACTTAAGAACTATGTCTCAAGGTGACGGGCGCAGTGCAATTCGTGACTTGTGACGAAATGCATCTGTTATAGGCAGAGGTTAGTCCGCTTAACATCAGGTGGGCCTCGAGCTTGTTCCGTCACAATAACATAAAAAATAAAATATATATATATATATATAAGTACCATAACAAGATTCGAAGGAATTATTTGCAATAGTATTACATTAAAACACCATTAGTAAGTATAGAATTTACACTCAGTGAAGCCAAGGACAGAAGCTAGTATTAAGAAAAATATAAAAGAGAGATACTTACTTGGCTCATTGTGGATAATCTTTTTATTTGCTATTTTCCTAACACATACCTACAATTTTAATATGGCATTGTTTTATTGTTATTTCTTCTGTTACCTATACAAACTGTTTTATAAAAATCATGTTATGAAATGTTTAATTATGTAAGTAGTTTAGTTACGGAAATTTCATAATGGTGTGAGATCTTTTGACATGTTTCTATATTTTTCCAAAATATTTATGTTTATACGTTTTCCGTTGACATTTTAAAAGTAATCCATAGAGAAAAGTAATATACCGGAAGTAACCTGTCAATCAAAGATTACAGAAATCTCATGCTGTCAAACAAAGAACACCATACAGTTCGGATAACGTCCTGAGCATAGAGAAAAGCAATATTTGGTTCTGAGAAGAATGGCACAGAATACTTTTGTTTTCCGAAAAATACCTATAACTCAACAATAAATAGGTAATATCATAGAGAAATATTTCCTTTCTGTTGGTAATATGACTACTAGTAGTTAAAAAATAAAAATATTTTAAATGAGCTCGCGCTGGTTTTCTGAGAGCAGAACCTCCTACTAAGGTTACCTCCTCTGACTGGTCGGATATGCAAAAGAGTAGTCGGCTCACATGGTGGTAAGTGATCACCGTCGCCCACGAACCTCCGCAACACCAGAGATCTCGAGGATGCGTTGCCGGCCTTTGAGGAGGAAATATGCTCTGTATATAATTGTAAGATCATGGATAAATGCTTGCGTAGATAATAACACCTGAATTACATTCATCGTTGCCCAAATTCGGGTGAGTGTGAACGGGTTAAGGTAGGGGTGTGATGTTTCAACAAAAACTAAGTCTTTTATTTACGACGTTTATTACTGAACAACAACGAATACAAGAGTAGATAATAATATAATTTAGATATTAAATCTATTTTCTATAGAAACATTCTGTGCGTGAAGACAAAGGTCGCAGAATTTTGCAACTTCGTGTGGAATTTTGTATGTAGACTTATATTGTATATAAGTATAAGCGTTAATCCAATGCATAGTCCCACCAACTTATCTGTTCAGGTGGCAAAAAAAAACTACAACATTCCTTCAAAATGTGACAGTTTGTAGTTGATGTCCTTGACCAGTAGCGCCCTCGAGCACTGCACAGTTAAGTTGTTGGTACTATAAATTGTTATTTTTGTTCACGCTACGAACATTCTCATTCCGCACAGAGTATTATGTCCAAAGATGCATCAAAATGTTTACACTAAAAATAAAAGTTGAGCAATCAGTTTTTAATACCTAAAATGGCACGACAAACGAAATTGGTCTAACAATGGTAAATTTAGTTACTGTGAATTTTTCTACAACCTATAACATTTTACACTTAAATGCCCGTATACGTTTTCCTGTATGCACTTAAATCAATTTAAAAATACACTTAAGAACTGTGACAACATATGTTCATTTATTTCTGACTAAAATTAAACTTACTACAAAACTAATACAATATTCCGCTACCATTAGGCAGTGTTCCCAAAATGCTGGCCGCATTGCCACGTGGTACGGCAAAGCTTATTCTCTGTACATTTAATTTTATGTATATTTTCACAAAAAATATCGCTGGCCGACATGGACAGCCTAAGTGCATGCAAAGCCTTTCAAACCTCGTATACTAGTATGCACTGCAGAACATGTTACATTTTCTTTGCAGGTCACTGCGAGCGAATGAAATCAGTCTTCGTATCATGCGTGCAACCAGTTCTTAAAGTAATGCAAGCAGCAACACTACTATAGAGCGCAATAAGGTCAAACGCGGAACAAATGGCTAGTTAAATTAGGTAGGTAGCCCATAAAGTTCAATTGGGTCACTAGCTCTGTAGTTTGCTATGTGAACTAAAGTGTGAATTAACGAGTACTGGGTTTTAAGCAAAGAGGTTGTAATAGGGCCACTGCACAACGAAAGCCTCCAAAAACTATGAAAAACAAACGCTATTATTTTCACCTAACAATATTATCAGAAAAAAAAAAGATTTATATTACATTTAAATCTATCCATATAAAAAATCCATATTATTTGTATAGTAACTTTTTCTGCCATATTTGTACCATGTCTATTAAATGTCGAAACGATTAAATGTTCATATATCACTATCTCTATCGCACTACGAACGTTATTATTGAATCGACCCGATCTCATGTTAAGTTTATAATAATAATATGTTTACTTAAATAATACTTGGTAGTGTGAAACTAATTGTAGCTATATGGTTTAAATAAGACTGAATCAAGATACCAGTTGACCTGCGCTCCTCGAAAATGTTTTATCAATGGGTGCACACTTGATGTGGAGAATATTAGAGGTTTTGGTTGCATCACGTGTTGCATAGCATGTCGCGTAACATGTTGCAACGCACTTAACGTGTACAAGCAGTTTCGGCACAGGGATAATGTAATAATACAATACTAAGGATTACATAATGACAATGCCGTTTTACCCAATTATTGGGTAAATTAACAGGTACAACAACATTGTCGACTATTACATAACGTGCAAAATATTTCGGAGTGCTTAAAACCCACAGAAGTCGATTTCTTAAGGTCACGACAGTACTTTATAGTACTTTACTACTTCCCTACATACTAACATAGATATTACGTAATACATATACTTAATCTGTACTAAGCCGTGCAATGGAAACGTATATAGATTAATCAAAGTGTGTAGGAAAACAGACTCTAGAACATTAATTCTATATTGTCTTATGTTAACATCACATCTACTTACAACTAACAAATTAATAACATATAAAACATACCTACTAGTAATTGGACATAGTTACTGAAAAACGTTCCAATCCACAAACATAACATTTTGAGAAAATCGTGCCTAATCTGAGGTAGTGCATTTGGATTGGGCTACTATTTCATATAAAGAACAATAGTATATAGGGTTATCATATCTTGTCAGTCAGAAAACATGAATCACGTGATTAGTTTGGTATTCAGAACTCAATTTTTACATGATTGTGGTTTGGAACGTTTTTCAGGAACTACGTCCAATTAGTGGGGAGATTTAAATATAGAAAGTATACAGCTGTCACCACAAACTCTTTGAGCGATGTTTAATGAGTTTTTACTCGCTTTGAGTTGCGTGTACTGTATTACTGTATTTCTTACCAACTGTATTTAGGCCTTACGCGACTCCTATACAAGAGTTTATACAAAGGTAAGGTGAGTAAATAAAAAATGAGTATGTTCAAAATACATAAGGTTTTTTTTTAAATGCGCTTGGAGATTTTATATTTTTATTTTATATAGAGAGGTACATTATGTTCTATTTTCAGGCTATTTAGAAATAAAAAGTAATTGCCAGCCACAAAAATATAATTTAATAAAACCTAAATATTCAGTACTTTTTAACTCCATTACCTATTTTTGTACTGTAGGTTTCAAATATTTTGGAATATGAAAATAAATTGTAGGTATTTAGTAAAATATTTTGTACGATACATTGTTTTAATAGAGGTAGGTCTGAATTCTAAATATAAAAAACATTTTATCAAATACATTTATAAAAGATAAAATAACATAGATTAGAAATACAGTTAAAAATATAAAAAGAAAAAGAAGTAGTACCTAGTGTATTTAAAAAAAATATTGACACATGGTTTTAACGTTGTTATAAATAATATATATACTTAATCCCTTTTTTTACTTAACCTTCACAAATTACCGCTTTAATGCTAGTCAAGAAAGCGACTTTATGACGTAAATATGACAGGAAGTGGTAAGGTAGTAAGTCATTTTTTCAGATTCCTTCAGTCACTGTAATAAGTAACGTGCGAGTGCAAGAATGATGCCATTTCCGGTGTAAGTAAACCTTAGACTATATGGCGTACAGATAACTAATGCACTGTTTATTTATTAAATACAAAATAAATGCAACTTTAAAAAATAATTTGATAAAATAATTTACTAGATAGCATTTCAAGTTATCATTTCCTATCTCAGAATCAACTACAGAATCTAAACAGTTAATTAAAGGTTAAGACTGACTTATCGCCCTGTCAGCACGGTATTAACGTCGCCTCGCCATTGCTCCTGAGCTTGTCTCGAGTCGAGGCAATGCTGATGCTGCAGTGTTAAATAGTGTGCGCTGCCGTATGGAGTTCTATACAAGAACACTGAACGGCTTATGTTAAAGCGATATAGATAAAATAAGGGTGTCGAATGGATCAGTGTACGCCAATCTTAAATCTGTACGTGTATTGGTGTCAATACTTTTTTTTTTTTTTTATGCATGATAGTTTATCCTTTGACCACTATCTCACCTGATGGTAAGTGATGATGTGGTCGAAGATGTTGTTCAGGCTAACCTAGAAGTACTGGCTCTCAAAAATACTGTTTTTTTGTCATTATTTTCGTCGTAAAGTGATACTGAAATAAATGAGGATTATAAGACTAGACAATACATGAATTTTCCATTAAATATTTCTTAATACTATGAATAGAAACATTTATACTTATGTCATAAAAATCACATCAATAACTACTTCTAAATTTACTTTGGTTAATAATTCGATACTTATGTAGTGACCCGGTGGAACACATGTATAATTCCCCATATAGTACAGTCGAGGAGTTACATATAATAGCCACTTACTATTAGGACATTCACATTTTATAAAGCTCATATACATGAAATATAATTAAACATAAAAAATGCGGAAATAAAAGTAACAAGTATAATAAATTGAACTTATAAGCATAACATTTATGTCTCTTACGTTAAAAAAACATTTAACAAACATTTTAGATTTATTGAGAACATGTTTGATCTTATATTACAAAAAAGTATTAAAATAATAGATTTCGAACAAGTTTACTGTTACAATTCAAATTGTGGTAAATCATTTTTAACTCAATTTTGAATTTGGAATAATAGCTACATCTAGTGCCAATTAGGAAACCTAAGAAACAATTAAAAATCATAGATTTACCTATTTTATCTAGATAAATAAGTCTCTCAATAACAAACTGAAATCATATGAATACCAAATCAAGCAGGAGAGATAGCGGGTTTGTTATTTAATATACATATTTAAAATGCTAATATAGTATAGGATCACGATAGATGGATATGCATAGACGATATGGTAACTTGACGTCATTTCAGGAAGGGGTGCTTGAACAAATAGTTAGCTGGTCAAAAATCCAAAATGGCGGTTTTAAGATGGCGGACGTAAAGTGCTTCACCACTCTGGCGCGAGTAAGTTCTTGTTTACGCCTCAACCGTAATCTTTTTGCACGGTATACAAAACTATTAAATGCAAAGCAATATTAAGTGTTTCAAATCCATTCATAATCCAGTCTCTCTCATTAACTTTCCAACCAGTGTATACCCTACATTATTCAGCCTTTCCATGGACGAGAACTTTTAGTTCCACAAAGGGATCTTATGATTGTCATGAGCTCCCTTTACTAAGTCGATAAAGGGTTATGCAAAATTTCTTACGTACTCAATGTCTTAAGAAATACTTTTCGAAGCTTTTACAAACTTCAACCACGAATCATTAAAATCAGTCCTAGTCATTAATTAGGAATAAGTCTTTACGAAAACGAACGAAAACATATCACGTTTTTTACGTGCGTAATTGTATACCAAATTCATAAGATGTTTGATATTATTATTTCTTTTAAGACGCTGACGACATGTTAAATAGCTGATAGAACTGGTTTTTAGCAAAATATATTTAGTTTGGAGCAGTAAGAAAATTATTATATTAATCTTGATCACGTTATCTATCCAAGTCGATTCAAAAACACGTTTCTTCAAAATTTTTGCAATATAATATAATTGCAAAGTTGACTAAGCGCTTGTAACGAAAATATTTTAAAGTTTTATGTTATGTATGCGTATAAAAATATTACAATAATATAACAAAACCGTATCACGACGGACAATTTAATTCATATGTTCCATTTAAGTTACAGTTTTGTTTCAATAAACTTTCTTACGTTTTTCAACAAAACTGATCAGTTTTGTTCGAGATCACTGTCTTCTTTTCACGCTGTCCGATAGTGTTGGAATTTCAGCATTTGACAACGTCTTAAAACATTGTTACTTAGGCCCAATTTCGTCAAACTAGGGTTTAATTAATGCGCAGATAACTTTATACTATAGACCATTAAAATGCGATAGGCTTTATACTATTACAGAACGTCAAACTTAGTGGCAGTTTATGAATTTGTTGGTTATCTGTCGTGGTAAAATAAATACTCCTTGGTTTGTACTTTTATGACATGTGACAGCAGCGTGGATATACAAATAGTATGTATTATCAGCTGTAGCAAAATGGCCATATTTGTTTTTAGTTTCTGAAGCAAAACGGCGGTAAATTTGGCGAAAATTGAGAGAATAATTTTTAATCTTGGTAATCTTTCCTTTGCTACAGCCGTGTATCTGTGCCTGATATCAAGTTTCTTAAAAGTTAAGGCCATGACAAATTTTAAATCAAGCAACATCATTAGACATGTGGTAATAAGGGCCTATCACATTTTGTTGGATACAGATATTAAAGTTATTCTCATATAGTGTATCCAAGTTTGTGAAATAGGTCTTCAGCAAGTTACCTTAGCGGTACAATAGGTCAAAATCAACTGAATAAAGAAATATTTGTCTACAAATGTCAGTCTAAAATTATGTAGAAAAGTAGAGATCAATTACTATGACAATGGAGTTCCTTTTAATTACCACGTTCACAAAAAATAACGGTATATAGAGCCATAGTTAAATGAACTACTGTACGTTACTCTAAATTAGTACAGCCTATTAGATATCAGTTTAAAAACAAAGTGATTTTATGTGAATCCAAAATAAAATTGATCCCAATACCACCTCAAGATGTCAAAAGGGTTTAAGAGATAATGAACACGACGTTTGATAAATAGTCTTCCCGAGTTTTATCTCACCCTGTTTTGTCCACCCTGTATCAATTACATACTCAAGTAAGGATTAAGAGAAAACAATTATGTATTTAAGAAGTATGTTTTAAAATACATTTTTCACTTCACAAGCTCGGAAAGGTGTTGTTTATCATTCAAAATCTGCGCCGGAAAATGCTTTTTATCTGCTAGCGTAGAAAAGATTTTTGAAATTCGAATTTTATAAAAGTTCCAGAAAAATGAATGTATGTTAAGTATTACCAATTTTAGTTTCACTTTGAATATTTAATAGAAATTAACGCAAATTTTTCATTATTTAAGAACAGACCCGTTGATGATTTAGAAACATGACTTTAGTTCCCGAAAATTTAAAGACAAGTATTATTTAAGCTGTTTTTCTTACAACTAGCATTTTCCTCGCTAAAGTGAAGCGAAAAATTGTGGGTAGCGCTCGACAGCTTAGTTTTATGCGTCGCTCAGGATTCTTTTTTTTATGTTATTGTGACGGAACAAGCACGAGGCCCACCTGATGTTAAGCGGTAACTTCTGCCTATAACAGATCCATTTCTGCACCCGTCACACTGAGACATGCAGTTGTTGAGTCTCGTGTGCTTGTAATTTTACTGGCTCTCAAGGACTGCTGCCGGAACACACTGTTAGGTGCTCAACGACAAATTTTCTACTTGAGGGTGGTAGCTAGCCAGGTGAGCATTCGCAAAATGCCCTTCCACCATGCGGTGAAGCTCAAGCCAGCGGTGGGGATCGAATCATGGACCTGCGGCACCGCAGACCATAGCTATAACAGCTCGGCCATCATTGCTTCAAAAGGATTCTACATTAGGATCTCGCTTTACTCCTGTTTCAATCTTAAAATCCTTCGCTTCCTCAGATTTCAATAAAAGTACTCGTGCCGAATAACAAATTCGCACCTTTGCATTACAAATAACTATTGCATTTGTGCATGGTGGTAGGGCACAATGCACTGCGCTCGTCACTCCGAGACATGAATTCTTGTATCGCTTTCGCCGAGTAATTTCAAATTTAATATAGTACTTAATGCTGCATATGCATTTCCATAAAGGAAGAATAATTTTTTTTACGGATTATTTAAACTCCAATGAGAAATATTATGAAATGTTAATTAATCTAATATACAAGTATAACCATTTATATGTGGTTTAATTTCTCGAAAAATATGAGAAATGTGATGTCATAACCCTTTATCAACGTCCTACACTTTAAAATTAATTATTATAAAAAAAATCACAGTTGATTGGACTAGGGGCACGCAAAAAAAATCGCTTAAAGCATCGAAAAAGCAGCCTTAATCTAACCACATTAATTCACAACATCGAATATCAGGGATTATTTACAGAAAAAGATTACAAACAGCGCCTATTTGTCGCAAAATTGTTGCAAGCATGTTTCATAAGGCGTCAAAGAACATGCTTCAGGCGAATCCAGCTTCAAAGCCTATCACTGTTTAGACTATAGGCTTTCCAAACAGCAGATATGAGACTAAAGTATGGGCGCTGCTCAATAACTACTGCGACCAAACTTCTAGGATCCGCAACTACTGCTTTGTAAACAACAGCTTCTATAAACGACAAATACACCTAGTTATGGGCCTAGAAGTTTGCCAAAAGACAACCCACTTGAAGTTCCATTTTCTTAGTTACAATGTACGCATGTACCTACAATCCTACGCAAAATATTATACATACAATCAAGGTGGGACCTAAAAGATGGTATACGGTCCAGATTAATCTACGCGGCCCCAGCATTGTTCCATCTTCGTTACGACTCCAATAGGAGAAAGCCGTAAGTGCAGCAGAACATAGTAACCACCGAGGCGAAGCAATAATATGTAAGAATCGACTCTATACGAAGGGCCATAAGGATGAAAACAGTGGAAGTTTTCTAATTGTCAAATATAATGTTTGATAGTGCTGCCTATGAACTTCGTCTTTATTATCTTACTACGGCATTCAAGCAATGCCACCGGCGATGTTTATATCAATCCTTTCAAGATAAGTGAGCAACCGAGCTCCATGTGCACTAGACACGATTTAAAACTTAAAACTGAATTTGACATTAAAATTACCTCACTGTGGCTTTCTTCGTATCGTTCGATAAACGCTTATTATCGCTAAAGCAAGCCTACAGGCAACAATAATTTATCAGCCTCAAATCCAGCGTACGAGAACTAACAGAAATAAGAACCAATGTCAATTGTCAATCAACATTTCGTCGTTTACAATGAACCAATATCAAGAATCAAATTCGACTTGCAGATATAAGCAAGATTCTTCTGATCCCCGTGCGATTCTAAGTGAAAATTCCGGAAGCAACAGGGAAATCCAGGCTCGAAAGACCATAGCAGCCAACTGCATAAGGGCAGGAGAGAAAGTTCTCCCAGAAATGTCTGCGATAGTCCTGCTTTTTCTACCTTCACTTACTAATTACCGCAAAAACAGTCCGCTTACGTCGCAAAACTTTAATTTACTCACACAAGTGACTTCACGATTTAATAAACAAGATTTTTGTAAGGATTGCGAGATGAACATCGACTTATAATTATGTTTTCACCTCACAAGCGCGGAAAAGTGTTGTTTATCGTTCGAAAATTGCGTGGAAAAGTGCTTTTTAAACGCTAGCGTGGAAAAATGTTTTTAAAAGTAGAACCATGCCTAAAAGTTCCAGTAAAATATTACCAATTTTAGTAACTAACTTTAAAAACTAATAATCTTGATATAAAATAAAACTAATTTACTACATAGCACCCAGCATTTCCTAGCTGTAGTGAGGTGAAAAATAGTGTGTTTCGCTCGGCAGCAAAGTTATTTTACATTACGTACCTTTGCTACGTTTAGGATTTTATATTTTGAACCACTCCCTTTGTTAAATTTTTCTATCTCCTCTCTTTTCTAATCTAATCCTAGAAGGTTTCAATAAAATTACTCGCGCTAAATAACAACTTTGCAGCCTTGCATAACATATAACTATTATCTATTGAAAGTAAGCAAGGTAGGCATATTCCTAAAAAAAAATAGGCTTAAAGCATCATCAGCTATGAATCGGATCTCGATGAACCAGCCAGCCTCACAAGACCTGTATTAGGTGCTGTTTTAGGTTAAGATGACGTTTACTTCTGTAGGTCATGGCTACTGGTCCATATAAAGTGGTCAAATGCCTTACCTTGAATACTTATCCCAACGAGAATGGCGATTGCGTTTGTATCTATCCCGAACCCGATCAGTATTACTTTCATGTCTGCTATTAGAATAACGCGAGTTTGATCTTCTATGGGAACGAGAACTATGGCGTCGCCTGTTCGATAGTTGAGGCTCCACGTAAACTGGCTGTAATTGATCGCGGTTAAAAGATCCAAAGCCGGAATTATAGCTTGTCATGTAAGACCCTCGGCTTAGTGGATTATAGGCCAGTAGCTCATCTTGTGCAGAACTGAAAGGGTAGTTTTGTGAAGTGTTAGTGCTGTACCTAACCATAGAAAAGTTACCCGATTGGCATTCAAGATCGTAGTTTTGGTGATAATGTTGCCGGTCAGACGTCTCAAAAGTATTGCTATCGTATTGCGTATAACGCTGAGTATCGTACTCTCGGTGTATATTTTCCCTCCTTTGGTATAGAGGAAAGTTTTGCGCTTGTCTCGTTTGGCTTTGAGCAATATCGGTCGCCATTAGATTTTCAGTTTCACCGTAATCAGAGCGTGGTTCTTCTTTTATTCTCTGCTGATGAGGCTGATATGTGTCTGTAGTATAGTTTTGGGGTCCCTCGTAACGCGTTATATTTTGATTTTGGTCGAAAATTTTCCTGCCAGTTGTTTGGGATTCATAATCCGTATGGGGCTCACGCTTGATTTTTACACTGTGGTTCGAATAGGAACCCTGTCCGATAGAAGAGTCGACTTGATGCTGCGTGATATTGATAGGATTATTGACAGTGGGGATCTCGCTTCGTCCAGAGCGACCGGATGGAGGGATTTCGATGTTAGTTTCAGAAAGGTATTTCATTTTTTCTCTCTGACTGCAGTGTTCTTCTATGTAACACTTTTCCGAAAGCATCTTGCGCCTCTTGTAGTCCGGAAAGGTCTCCGTGCGAGGTTTCATGTTATACTTATTTGCATAGTACTGGTCCAAGCGTAAGCGCTTACAGATAGTTTTGGTAGTTTTATTTTGGGTAGGAATATTATGGTGGGATGCTTGGACACTGCTCTGCTGTTGCCGATTTAACTGTTCATACTTTGTTATTAGCATACGAAGCTGTAGGAGCTGGGATACGCTCACTTGGCTTCGGTTTAGCATGTCTCATTCACACGGGGATTGTTTGTCTGACCTGCAACAAGGATAAGGGGATATATATTTCTAAATATGATTACATTCGCGTACTAAGCTAAAATCAATGTTTTTACATATTTTTTTATTGGAGCACAACATTTTATTTTTATGCAACGGGCGGGAATTGTACCCGCGTCATCCAATTTCACGGCGGATGCCTAAACCATTCAGCCACGCTATTTCTAACCGAAATTGCGTGCTCCAAGGGTATATATGTATATATATAGTTATAAAAGGGTGCGTTTGAGTCTATTTGAGGGTGTGTGTGTGTGTGTTTGTGTGTGAGGGTGTGTTTTTGAGTGTGAGTGTGCATAGCAACTATAAACGTATAATACTTAGGCGTGATGCCGGCGGCCGCGTTCTTCCTCGCCTCTGCTTGCGCCCCCAGCTTCTGGACGCGTTGTTCCAGCGGAGAGAGGAACGTCTGTAGAAACTCTTCAGCGCTTCGACGTCCCGTGAACGCGTTGATGCTAGCAGACAATGAGCAGCGGATCGTTTTCAGCTCTGTTTCATACCTGTAACGAAGGGATAAACGGTGGAATCCTTCGCTTCGCTTGTTGGTTGGTTCCGTCGGACCCCTATTAAGACGCTGTCAAATGCTGAATTGTTGTCACTATCGGACTACGTAGGAGTGAAAGAGAGGCAGCGATGGTCGCGATCAGTTTTGGTAAAATCCGAAAGAAAGCCACACACTAAACTAGTAACGTAAATCGATAAATGTAACTTATCTTGTCCCCCTTGATAAGGTTTTCCTATTTTATTATTATACTTTCAAACACATTCATACGTAAATAATTAAGATATTTAGGGTACAAGCTTAATTTAGAGTCAACTTTGCAATTTTATTCTATAGAGAATAACCTTAGGGAAACCTTTTTCGGACTTTTCTTGGCCTTAGATAATGTGATCAAGATTAATATAGAATTTTCTTATACTACAAACTATATACATTTTAATAAAAATCTGTTCAAGTATAGCTTTTTAACACTTGTCAGCGCCTTAAGGATGCACTTGCCGACGGCTCGAACTTATCAGCGGGCGAGGGAACAAAGCATGCTATTTCACCTATACCTTTGTGGGAAAGGGTAAGACTCCGTGATGAGTAGTACGAAGATAGTGATCGCGCATCACACACCCGTATTGCATCTACGCTAATTACGCACACTTGTTTGCGATATATCAATGAAAGCCGAACCATGCCGAACGAATTACGATGTTTGACGACGGACGGAGATAGTAGGTGCGTTCGTTTTGGCTCGAAGGCGTTTGTAGCAGTTTCAAAAGTGTCATTTGTGTATTAGCGTTCGGATAGAAACTTTTGCTATTTTTGACCACCAATTACTGCATGCTATCCGAACGGCTTAAAACATACTTTGACAACCGACAATATTTTAACAATTTTGCACAGTACGAAACATGGAATCAATCTCTAAAATTAACAAAACAAGTAGGTACCTACTATACAATATAGTATTTATAGCGAGCGAATATAAATACTATTAAAAACTTGTGAAACTCTTCAATCGCGCCAAATACAACTGTCAAAACAGCAGTTGTCAAAAAACGATCACAACGATCCCACGGTAAGACATGGGTCAAAAATATCACTTTTCTCTGTCATTTGTAGCGTTTTCAAAGCTATCCGAACGGTGAGCGAAAACGATATTTTTGCTCACGAAGTCCCAAATCGAACGGCCCGTGTGATCATTTTTAGCGTTTGTGAGTGTTATTTTTGGAACTGATAGGCTATACGAACGCCTCAAGTGTCTCAAGCTACGTCACGACGTGTGTAGGTATTTCTTATAAAATAATATTATATATTCACAGAGGAATACATTTTGGTTCGGACAGTAGGTACCTGTTGTTATAATTTTCGTTCGTTTTATAATAATATACTGATGTTATTTCACCTATAGTAGGTAAATATTTAGTAAGTAGGTACAATGATTTGTAGGTACATAGTAAATGTATTAGTTTGTTCTTTTCATATTGATGTAGTAAATATTTACCTACAATAATTATTATTTATTACATAATTAGCAAGTTACTGCTTTTACTACAACATATTTTGTAAAGCAGTGACGGCTCAGTGGCATAGGTTATGGACTTCCGCGCAGCAGGTCCATGGTTCGAATCCCGTCGCGGGCTTAATCTTCACCGCGTGGTAGAAGAGCATTATACGAATGCCCGCCTGGATAGCTACTACCCTCAAGTAAAAAATCGGTCGCCAAGCACCTAAAGGGAAGCAGTGATGGCTCAGTGGCATTGGTTATGGACTGGCTGCGCATCAGGTCCATAGTTTGAATCCCGCCGCGATATTGAGCTTCACCGCGTGGTGGAGAGTTCGTAGCGAAGTTTACTTAGCTGTTCTCAACCGATCAGCAAAGTTTAGCACCGTCGCGCGCGGTCATGAGTTGGATGGGTGACCGCTAGGACAATACTACTGAGCGCTTCCGTGCTTCGGAGGGCACGTTAAGCCGTTGGTCCCGGTTGTGGTCTTAGGATGGCAGTCGTTATAGCATGGTGGTAGGGCATTTTGCGAATGCCCGCCTGTATAGCTACCACCCTCAAGTAGAAAATCTGTCGCCAAGCACCTAACGGTGTGTTCCGGCAGCTGTCCTTGAGAGCCAGTACTTCTAGGTTAGCCTGAACAACATCTTCGACCACATCATCACTTACCATCAGGTGAGATAGTGGTCAAAGGCTAACCTATCAGGCATAAAAAAAAGAGCATTTTGCGAATGCTCGCCGGTATAGCTACCCAAGTAGAAAATCTGTCACCATGCAACTAACGTGAACTCAGTGGCATTAGCTATGGACTGCCTCGCAGCATGTTTATGGTTCGAATCCCGCTGCGGGCTCGAGCTTCACCGCTTGGTGGAAGGTCATAGGGCATTTTGCGAATGTTCGCCTGGCTAGCCACCATCCTCAAGCAGAAAATCTGTCAGTAAGCGCCTAACGGGAAGCAGTGATGGGCCAGTGGCATTAGCTAGTGACTGCCGCGCAGCAGGTCCATGGTTCGAATCCAGCCGCGATATTGAGCTTCCCCGCGTTGGTGAAGAGCATTTTGCGAATGCTCGCCTGGATAGCTACCACCCTCAAGTAGAATCTGTCAGAAAGCACCTAACGGGAAGCAGTGATGGCTCAGTGGCATTAGCTTTGGACTGCCACGCAGCAGGTCTATGGTTCGATCCCGCCGCGGGCTTGAAATTCACCGCTTGGTAGAAGGGCATTTTGCGAATGCTCGCTTGGCTAGCTACCACCCTCAAGTAGAAATTCTGTCACTAAACACTTAACGGGAAGCAGTGATGGCTCTTAGCAATGGACTGCCGCGCAACAGGTCTATGGGTCGAATCCCGCCGCGGGCATGAACTTCACCGCATGGTGGAAGGTTGTTTTGCGTGAGTGTGTCGTACCGATTTCAAAATCTGTCTCTAAGCGGTAATGTACGATGGCATCATGGATCTACCAATCCTGGTAGAACACATTTGGAATAAAAATTATCTACCTACCCGTAACTGATTTAAATTATTTCCAATAAAAATCAATAACTAATCATAGGTTATTTTTGATTAGGTAAGTGCCTACAATCATCGCTAAGTTTACCATATAAACTTTCGTACTACCTTAGGTATAAGTACCTACTACAAATATACATACTTATTCTACTAATTTACGTAGGTAGATACATAGTACTAACTTTATTATTTGTTGTGATCTTATAGCTATGTAGATAGGTATGCAATGTAATGCGCGCCCGCGAATGTCGATTTGACATCGCTGGCAGTTGCGTGCCTAGGCAGGCCTATATGATAAATGATAATTATATCGTAGGTATCTTCCATTGAGCTTCTAATTCTAACCCTTTACTACTTTGTGTTAGGTAGGTACTTTCTCGAAGTTATATTACTGCTTAGACTATATTCTAAAAAGAATGCGGACTACCTACGTCCATACCGTATCTAACCAAATGCAGCTTTTTATAATGTCTAAGTGTTGCTAAAATGATTAGGTACTCACCATAGCTATCATGACCTGCGTATTGACTAATTCCTACTAGGTACTAACTTAGGTGAGAGTAGGTGAGTACCTAGACATAGTTACGTATTTATATTACCCAAGTACCTATCTATATGGATTATGGCGTCCGACACTTACTATCACGAACAAACTAATCAAATGCGAAAGAAAATCCGGTCCCCAACTCCCAACATATGTAAATATATATATATATATAAGTACGTAAGTAGGCATAGGCACTACATATTGGTAGTGTATACATACGTGCACACCAAAAAGCAACAGGGCATTCCTACAATATAATATTATGTTCTAAGATCGCGGCGCGGTGCACGTGACTTTTGGTAGTGTGCGTTTTGTTAATTATATATTAGTGTGCTGCGCATGAGACCCGCCCGCCCGCTTCCCTCACCGCGGAATGGAAGTATTGACATGAGATGCCCAATATTTTGAACGAAAAACTAGCGCGCAAAACTATGTGTGCCGACCTTTGGCTCTAGGATGTTTATGATTATACTACTGGATGTATTTGTTTTCCAAAATGTTATCTAAAATGATCATGAACTGAGCTATGCTTCTATGTAAATAATTTTAGGGATTTCATGCTCTATAAGTCGTTTATTTACGACTAAACATGCGCTAAAATTCGTGATATTACAGGGATGTTTCGAGGCTTATAACTATCATGTGATTTGAGATTTTTTTTACAAATCGGTGCCAAGACAAGCCTAGATAATGAAGAGATAAATCGATATCATGCTTAGTTGTGGACCTAAAACCTCAAATAAGGGAGTGATCATCCTACGGCGTTTGTATGGAAAAGTTACCGGCCAGTTCAACCTTAATGAGCCTTATTACCGTCCGACCTGTAAAGGGCTGTAAATTTGCAATGGATATATATAGCCCGTTGAATTTTTCACAGAATACGTGTTAGCATAACGGATTAATATAATATTAATAACAAAAAGTTTAAAAGCAATAGGGTAGTTGACACAGTCTAAAATAAAATACAATGTAATGTTAATATGAAAGTAGTTGGAGCACATAATTCGATGAAATTAACAAATTATTTATTCTGCATTGGATTAACTTAATTTTGAATAAACAAAATGTTAAAATTTTCTGTAAGTCACGTGATCTCAAACGGAAGTAAAGGCGGATATGATGTCATAAGGCCAAAAACAAAGCCACATAATAGGTAATAGCAATAGAAGAGTTTGCTTCCAAATGTTTTGACAGTGACAGTTGACATTAGTCATTGCTAATAGCAAGCAACCCAGAAAATTTCGCATCACTATCGATTTACTATTTAAGCCCTTATTACACTATCAAATACATTGGATCCCATATATTTAATAGTGTAATACGTACATTTGACTCACTATCATATTTCACCGTGAGATTTGATCAAAGATCAGCATAAATAATGAAACCACTCCAAATTAGAAACAAGAATCTATGGAAACATTTTGCAATCATTACTCATAGTAATTGAACAACTATAAACAGCTTAAATAGCGTATGTTTAATTTTATTCCGATGTCACTGCACATTGTCTCGATCACTTTATCACAAAATATTTATATTTCGGGATTACAATATGTTTATAAAATAGTGATTTAAATCTTTTAAAGTTGTTTAATTACCATGTATGAAACAGAACCGATAATTATGCATCTATGCATCAAACTGCGTTGGTTCTGTGTTTGTTTTATTCGTTGATGCTTTAATAGAGTAAGTCTAGTACTATGGTACACTTTCTGCTGAACAACCTGTATAATCGATTCTAAAATTGGTTACGCTCGACACTACATCAAGCAAGCAAAACTTATTATATCGCAGCACTATTTGTTTTTGTACTTGTGACGTCATAAGCATAAAGGCCGCCAATGAATAATGACTTAGCACCAATTTTAAAAGTTGAAATAAAAAGATCGATTTCTAATAGATCAGGACTCATAAAAAAATTGTTACATATGTTAGTCGTATATTTCAGCGTCCTAAATAATTTAACATACTTTAAAAAAACCAGTCAACAACCCTATTGTGGTCCCATGGAACGTGTTCTTTTTTAATTATTTTTCTTTTTCCGTCATAAAAACGGTTACACATACAAGCGTTAACGTGACAAGATTAAAGTCCAATATCTAAAGACAGAAAATACTAAGCAGGTTGGACATCTCTGGAACAAGCCCGATGCCCGCCTGATGTTAAGTAGACTAACCTCTGCCTATAACAGATGCATTTCTGTATTACGCATTGCATTGTGTCCGTCACACTGAGACGTACAGTTGTTAGGTCTTATGTGTCTGTAATTTAACTGGCTCTCAAGGACTGCAGCGGAACACACTGTTAGTTACTTGGCGACAGATTTTCTACTTGAGAGTGGTCGCTAGCCAGGCGGGCATTCGCAAAATGCCCTTCCACCATGCGGTGCAGCTCAGGCCGGCGCACAGTGTTTTGCCTAGAACAACGTAGGTGGACAAAAGTCATTTACCTAATCAGGTAATTAAGGGTCACATGCCATTAACAAAACCCCCAAGGTCTCGATAACAGGTAATAATTAGGGCAAACATTCCATAGTGGTGAGTTATAAGGGGTTGAAGGTAAGTGATAAGTTAATTGCATTTGTGAAATTAAATTAGTTGCAATTTTGCGGCACTTATGATAACATCTCTTAAAATTTGTAGTGATTATTTTAGTATTTTCTGTGATGGATTTTACCTTTGAGGGTAAGTACTTTCTTACTTAATATCGACTTAATATATTATTTGCCAACATGTGCTTTAAATATCCAATTGAAAAATCTGTTAAAAGAATGTCAAGTTTTTCTTCATATCTAAACTTTCAAGGATCGCAACTTTTTGTATCCACGTGTATCCAAGTTGATTTTTATGTATGTTACAGCCACAACATTAACCTTTTAAATGATATATAATATGGAGACCGCAACGAATGCTAAACATTTTTTTTTATTTTTTTTTCAGATCATGTGTACACTTTTTCGAAAATGGAGTTATTTGAAGAATGGCGTAAATATGACAAAGAAGCAAGAAATGCTCACCTGATGGAGTTTATTTTTAACAAATACAATCTGAGAGATGTGGCCTCCGATTCAAGAAGAGATATGCAAACAAAAATTGCCAGCATATCGTCAAAATTTGCTGAAAAGTGGGCTGCTTCGAAAACAATGGATGTTTTTTTAAACAAAAATAGAAGTTGGCTGGACGGAGCAGACATACAATTTAGCGTTCGTATGCATCGGCCTTCTGCTTCCTCCTCATCAGAAGATAATCGACCTAAAGGTAGACCCCGAAAAGACTTCGAAGACGCCAGTTTCAAAACAAAAAAACGCAGGGTTGAAGACTTGGTGAAATTGCGGAGTGCTAGTGAATTGACCACAGCTGCGGAAGTGGCAAATCGTTTATCGGGTCATAGAGCGGTTGCCTCTCGAATCCGAAAAAGTGGCGATCATTCCAGCACAGAAGGAAAGGCATCTGAAGAATCTCTTTGTAGTGCTAGGCAGTTAAATAGTGACGAAGCGCTAGCTTATTACGTAGATTCTAAGTGCACTTCTCACTCTTACAAACAGACGAGAAAGTGGGCAATGAAGCCTGGACATCAAGTGTTTCCATCATACCATAGCCTATGTAAGTCAAAAAAACTTTGTTATCCTTCTGATGACCATATATCTATAACGGAATCGCGCGCGGAAATAAAACTCCAAGCTATTTTGGATAAAACAACTGAACGACTAGTTGAAGCACAAAGTGAAGTCATTAAAAGTGTGCTGCCCAGTTCGTCATTCACATTAGTTAGCAAATGGGGATGTGATGGTAGTTCTGGTCACAGTACCTACAAGCAGAAGTTTGAAAACACTGAGGCTACTGATGAATTTCTGTTTGTATTTTCATTTGTGCCTTTGAGATTGTGTGATGGTCAAAATATTATTTGGCAAAACCCACGACCTTCCTCCACGTTATATTGCAGGCCAATTAAATTTATTTTTTCAAAGGAAACAAATGAATTTACGACTACAGAAACTAACAGAGTGTTGGAAGAAGTATCTCAACTTCTTCCAACAACATGTAGTGTTGGTGAATCACAAATTTCTGTGAAGCACACTCTTTTGCTAACAATGACAGACGGCAAAGTATGCAATGCTATGACTGACACACGATCTGCACAAAAGTGTTATATCTGTGGTGCGACTCCTAAGATGATGAATGGTGATTTAAGTGGATGGAAAGTAATGTAGAACATTATGGGTTTGGTTTGTCTACATTACATGCTTGGATTCGCTGTTTTTAATGTCTGTTGCACATTAGCTATCGTTTGGATATTAAGAAGTGGCAGGTTAGAGGTGATGACGATAAAGCTAGTGTGAAACAGCGTTCAGACGACATAAAGCAAAAGTTTAAAACCCAAATGGGACTTATTGTAGACAAACCAAAACCTGGTTATGGTAACACAAATGATGGGAACACAGCTCGCAGATTCTTTACAAACCCGGAACTGAGTGGAGAGATTACAGGCTTAGACGTTAACCTCATTAAAAAATTCTGCATTTTGTTAAGAACTTTATCTTCTGGGTACGATATTAATTACAATGAATTTGAGAAAGTGTGTTCTGAAACCAGAACACTTTATCTAAATCTGTATTCGTGGTACTACATGCCAGCTACTGTACACAAAATACTTGTACATAGCACAGAAGTGATAAAAACTTGCATTCTTCCAATCGGACAGCTCTCAGAAGAAGCTCAAGAGGCTCGAAATAAAGACTGCCGGAGATTCCGTGAACACCACACCAGGAAACTGTCACGTATTGCCACAAATACAGATTTGTTGAATATGCTTTTAATAACGTCTGATCCTCTAATCAACTCTCTCAGAGAGGTACCCAAAAAGAAAATTGACAAATTACCTGAAGAAGTTTTAAATTTGATTGTTCCGCCTTCAATACAATCACATCGGGTTACAAGTAACGTTCTTCCGAGTCCGACTGATGAAGGTGATTACTTGTTACCAGACTCGACTGAATGTGAGAGTGACGAATCATCAGATGAGGATATTTAGGATAATTACGAGTATGATGTAGCATTTTTGTAAAATCTTGAGTTTACCTTTTTTTATAATATTTAAGTTATAAATAATAATGTATTTTTTTACTTTTTATTGTATAATTATGTTGTAATATATTATTGATTGTTTCTTTCTATTTTAATGTACTTATTTCTGCTGTATTTTTGCTTTTTTTGTGCCTTTGTAAGAAATACAATACATTTTTTTATAAAGTATTTGGTTTTTCATTTTTAGACTTATAATTTAATCTGTACCTACCTGAAAATTATGAAATTAACAAATTATCATTGTCTAAGGCAAAAGCAATCGAAACCCATTATAAAATATTTTTGTCCAGCTAGCTTGTTCTAGGCGAAACACAGTGCGGCGGCGGGGATCGAACCATGGACCTGCGGCACCACAGTCCATAGCTATTAACGCTCAGCTATCATTGCTTCAAAAACATAACATTTGATACATTCTGAGTTGGTACCTAACCCTCTGTGTGGGAGTCCAATACGCACTTCTCCAGTTTTTACGTTTGTTGCCGAGAGGTTTTCACCACAATCTCACCTGATGGTAAGAAATTATATGGTATATAAACTCATAAATTATGAAGCAATGATGGCTCAGTGGCATTGGCTATGGGCTGCCGTGCCGCAGGTCCATGGTTCGAATTCCGCCGCGGGCTTGAGCTTCAAAGCATGGTGGAAGAGCATTTTGCGAATGCCCGCCAGGCTAGCGACCACCCTCAAGCAGAAAATCTGACGCCAAGCGCCTAACAGTGTGTTCTACCAGCAGTCCTTGAGAGCCAGAGAAATTACAGGCACATGAGGCTTAACAACTGTCTCAAGGTGACGGGCGCAGTGCAATTCGCGACTTGTGACGAAATACTCTATGTTATAGGCAAAGGTTAGTCCGCTTAACATCAGGTGGGCCTCGTGCTAGATCCGTCACAATTACATTAAAAAAAAACTGGCTTAACCGAACCTGTGAACTAGATTCCAAAAAATAGTTTTAGTTCCATCCTGCCCTTTTTACTTACTGTTTTATAGTCACAGCAATTCTCTCCACTTGCAGCGGGCTCGTGTAGTCGTGTTCAACCTGCCACGGGTTCAACCAAGTAGTCACTCTGTAACAAAGCAAGGATATCTTTGGTTTAATGATCCATAATAATCTTTATTACACAAAAATACATATTTTTACACTAAGAGTACATTTTAAGTGATGAACAAACAGTATTAGAATGAATTTATACCAGTGAGACCCAAACTAGGCTCGAGGCCTGTATCTTGGGGCTCTGGAGCGATATTGCCGAAAATATACTTTATTTACTTGTTTTAGGTAGGTACTCTTGGGCTCTTGGCACATTATGGTAATAATAAAAATAATTGAGTGTATGTGTGTATGTGAGTGAGTGTGTGTGTATAATGACGGGGAAGTCACCCGGGACACTCTGGGACCACGAGTAACCCACTAATACCCATAAGAGTCACGTTATAAGACATCAAAAGAGATGAAGTATGAATCTGAATATTGGGCGATATAAGAAGCGATCCATCCATTCCCATACGATAGTAAAAGAACGAAAGGAAAAAAAATATTATGAGTCATTGTCATGTTAGCTCAGTCGGTCAGAGCGTACCCTGGCTATAGGGTTCGAATCCTGCACATGACTATATTTTATCCACTCGTAAATTTGTAACTTTGTAAGATACTAGCTTTCCGGCCGCGGCTACGGTATATCGATTATCGCGCAAAACAATTAACCTCTTTTTGCGCAGTTGGATAAAAACTATCATATGTCCTTCCCCGTGTCTCAAACTTCCACTATTTCCATACCAAATTTCATCCTAATCGGGCCAGTAGTTTCAGAGCCTATTCAATGCAAACAAACAATCAAATCTTTCCTCTTTATTACATTAGTCTAGATAAGAAACGGTTGAAAGAGGAGTGCATGCGGATGAGATATAAATGTTAAGAGTTATGTGTATGTAAAGCTAATCAAGCTAATTCACATAATAGTACAAGTGGCTAGTGGAGCCGCACATGTAAACAGCACGCTCGTGACTCGCCTCGCCACTTGCCTCGCCACTCGCCTCGCCACTCGCCTCGCCACTCGCCTCGCCACTCGCCTCGCCACTCGCTACTCGCGACGTTCGCGTCGGTGGCGATATTTTAAGTATGAGCTAAAGGGATGTGTGTATTACGCGAACTTGCGTTTACACAATAGCGCTCTCGCATATTTCAACAGACGCGCTTCGAGCAACGCGTAGATGTTTTTGTATAGAAAATGGATTGGAGTAAGAAAAAGGTTTTGATTTTTGTAGCGCTTTACCAAGCTCAGTGAGTAATTTCCAACCCTAAGCACGTTCATTACAAAATAAGAAAAATATATTAAATTCAGTGTTAGCATATCTAAATAATTAGGTATACTTAGAAAATGTGTTTAGAACCACGTTTTACAAAAAAATATTTGTACATTATATTCCCGTAAATTATTGTAATTTTGAGAGCAAAAATGTAAATTTTTAAATATATTTGCAACGCAGATGCCGCTAGAACGTAGACGTCGCACAGAGGGGTATTTGAGACATCTAGCTGGCCAAAATTATTTATCGCTCTTAATCAATTAGAAATGGTTCAGTATCTCATAATACAAGTGTATAAATACTCTTAACCTTCAGTTACACGACAAATTCATACATTAAATTTGAATAAAGAGACAAAAAGATGCGGTAGAAAAAAAAGCGTAGTTTTGTATAAGAAAATATATTTTATAACACAAAATAATGTATAAATATAATTATAATAAACAACTATCGCAAAACAAATTTAAAAACTTAAAATATAAATAATAATTAGGCATAACTTTCTTCACATATTAACATTTCTAATGTTTCCTTCATAAAATGATTTTGTTTTATTTTTTTAACAATTCTTCTTGATGCAAGTAGGGGATCTGATGTTAACAACAATCTATTCAAAACATCTGTATTACATTCTAATCTGCTGAATTTTCTTGCAAAGTTTTGCCTGTATAAACGAAAATGTTTATTACTTGCTTCTGCTGCTTCTTCAGATAATTGTCCTATTGGTAAAAGTGCATCTTCTATTACAGTAGCCCCATGCATTAAGATTGTATGCATAGTAGGCGTCATATTATGTCTACCATATAAACTAACATAAAGTGCGGCAGTCTCTGTAGTAAATTTTTTGAATTTTTCTGCGTCTATTTTGTACCCACATGAAATGCACTCAAGAATCACTTTGATTTTTTTGATAAAATTTATATCTAGACCTGTAATTTCAGCTGCTAACTCTGGATTTTCAAAAAATCTTCGACTGGTATTTCCGTCATTTGTATTGCCAAAGCCAGCTTTAGGAAAATCTACCCGAAGACCTAGTTTATTTTTAAATTCGTTTTGAATTTTTTCTTTGTTTTTTTGTATTAGCAGTTTGTCTGCTTCAGATTTTGGTGGCAAATCTTGCACACCGAGCTTGTAGGCAATATGTAATAAATTTTCAAATAGCCGAATTCTGGCATGTAAAGTAGATAAGCCGAACTTCAATGTATCTGTATTAACTACATTTGTTTTATTCAAATCGTTAAAATCTTTTGATGTTGCTCCACATATGTAACATCTCATTGTAGATTTTGTCCCAGTTGCCGCATTGCACACTTTTGCATCTATCATTGTTAGCATCATTTTGGTTTTAACAACATATGATCTTCCACCGATTGTTACTAATATAGGTTCTAATATAAGATCTCTCTCATTATCGCTAAGGGTTTTCAAAACGTCTTCTAAGTGAATAAGTAATCTTTCGGCAGTATGATTCATTATTCCTTGTAAATTCACTTCGGCACAGGTTTCGGTTACGCTAAAAAATTCATTGGAAGGATAACATTGTTTCTTATACAGCTGCAAAACTGAATAGCATGGAAGATTTCCTGTGGTTTGTCTGATCCTTTCATATTGGGACCTTGAAAGATTCGCATCTACAAACATTGCCAGCGCTTCTTCTGGATTGATATGCTTAACAGGTGCCATGTCACGGTCTACTGACTTCCGGTATTCCTTAGCGCGGTCCCTATTTTCCGAAATCTCTTTCAAAATATTTGAAGCACTTCTATTGCCCTGGGTTCGCAATTCCATTTGAGCTGCATACATTATTTTCTCAGGGCTATCCGACAAACGTATTGTCTCAGTTTTACGTCTTTTGCCTCGTTCACTAGTCTCTTCAAACGGTTAAGCGGGTCTACCTGCTCTTGTGGGTATTAGAGGTAATTCAAAAGTCCCATTCAGCCATTTTTCGTTGGTTTTTTTCAAATAGATCACTTCTATATTTTGCTGCTACCCATCGATGCTTCATTTCTGATTTTATGCGTGCAAAATTACGCTTTATGTCCTTTATTTGTTCTTCCGAGTACGACTTATGTGAAATCAAATAATTTTCAACATATTCTAATTGGTCGTTAAAATTGAGATCATTTTGTGATCTTATTAGACCAAATATCTCCTTGCGAGTCATTAAAGTACTTCCAGATGGTCCTGAAATAATAAAAACTAAATTAAATCAAAATTTCATTTTTTTTACATTTTTAAGTACGATATTCAAAAATCGCTCCAGATGACGGAGTAGGAATTAGTAGGAACCAATTTTTTCCTTTTTTAAAAGTAGAAAGTCTATATATTACGAATATATAAAAATTATAGCCGGGTAATGCCGGGCACTAAAACAAAAAGCCTCGTAAAACTAAATTTTCTTGAAAAAATTAGGGAATTAAACCGGTATTTTTTCAAATGACGAAAAATAATATAATCCCGTCACAAAATTAAATATTTTAAATATGTAAAATAAGTCACTTACCAGCAGTTTCAGAATCCATAGCCAATTTTGGATCATTCACAACACAACATAAAATAAAAAATAGTTAAAATTGAGTTTTAAAGCACGAATATTGAAAATAAACAACCGCTTCGAGCAATATCTCAGTTTCAACTGACTATATCTTGTTCAATTTGGGGTGGGTAAAAAAAATAACAATAGGATTGGGTCGCCCAACTACCTGGCTCTTCTAGGAATGCATGTTTTTTACCTGAGCGTAATTCTGAGAAATGTAATTTTGGCCGGCTAGATCATGTAAATACTCCTATGTGCGTCGCCTATTAATGTAAGTTGAAATAGAAATGAACACACACGAATGTGCAAGCAGCAGCTTGTGCAGATATATAGCATAGATCTGAGAAAAACAGTTATCTATGTATAAGCCACACGAACATTTCGCCTAACGGTAATAGCTATGGACTGCCGTGCTGCAGGTCCCTGGTTCGATCCCCACCACCGGCTTGAGTTTCCCCGCATGGTAGGGCATTTAGCGACTTGCTACCACCCTCAAGTAGAAAATCTGTCGCCAAGCACTTAACGGTGTGTTCCGGCAGCAGTCCTTGAGAACCAGTGAAATTACAGTCACATTAGACTTAACAACTATGTCTCAAGGTGACACGCGCAGTGTCACGCGTCTAAGGTAATTCTTGTGATGAAATGCATCTGTTCTAGGCACAGGTTAGTCCGCTTAACACCAGGTGGGCCTCGAGCTTGTTCTGTCACAATAACATAAAAAACGTTTCGTCGAGTGACGAGACTAGTCGCGAGTACGCATTGTAAATGCGGTAAGTAGAATGGACAAGATTACTAATGAGTATATCTGAGATATCTTTAAAGCAGCACCAGTCATGAAAAGTTAGAGAGTAGCCATCATCGTCATCACATGCACCGAACTCTTCCCCATAGGGGTCTCAATCTCCACACTTGTATAGGGGATTGCAGAATAAGTTGTCAGTTTTTCAGAAGCCGCTGCTTCTCACCTACTGGTGTTTTTCCCATAGTCGCCTCTTACGACACCCAAGGGAAAAAAAGGGGTTACTTTCTAACCCGGTACACGAGGTGAAGAGTATTTTTTTTTTTTTTATGTTGTTGTGACGGAACAAGCTCGAGGCCCACCTGATGTTAAGTGGACTAACCTCTGCCTAGAACAGTTGCAATTCATCACAAGTCACGAATTGCACTGCGCCCGTCACATTGAGACATAGTTGTTAAGTCTCATTGTGCCTGTAATTTCACTGGCTCTCAAAACTACTGCCGGAACACACCTTTCGGTGCTTGGCGACAGACTTTCTACTTGAGGGTGGTAGCTAGCCAGGCGGGCAATCGCAAAATGCCCTTCCACCATGCGGTGAAGCTCAAGCCGGCGGTGGGGATCGAACCAGGGTACTGCGGCACGGCAGTCCATAGCTATTACCGCTCGGCCATCATTGCTTAAAAAGAGTAGTAATACAACAAAAACATTATTATGCATGCATACGGACATAGTGATAAGATCAAAGTCAGCGATCGACTGCGTGAAAAGGGAAATGTATGCAAAAGACATGATGTGCCAACTCCACTTAGTGTGGGATACGGGCATGATTAAAAAGAGTAACTAACTATTTCCAGTTTAAGTAAAGCAAACAACGGGCCTTTACGATTGCAAAATCTTGCGCGCAGCAAGCCAGTTCGTGCCCCACACAATCAGGGCTAGCTGAGCTCCGACTAGGTGGGGCACGGAATCCAGGTCACATTATTTTTTATTCTGGGTGTCAGTTACGCAGCTATTATAGTAAAATAATAATATTTTAATAAATTATATAAAAATAGTTCAAATAAAGTGATTGCAAATACTGACTGTTCCCCCTCTATGTAAAGCAGACAGCGGGACCGCAGGGCTGCGAAGGTTTGCACGGCACTCGCCAAATCATGCCCCGCCCAATCAGAGAACGGCAGCGATTCCATGATCAAAGTTTCTGTAATCATATTAGACTTAATTATAAGCATTGAAACGGCAATTATTTTTTATATATTATTGAATAGAAGGCAAGCCGGTTAAATTGAAGACAACCTTTTTTATATGCATGATCTTGTGTTAACACATGTTTTCTATGCTGACCTGACCTTAAAGTCAAGGAAAATGAAAAATAGGTTGGTACATGACACTCGCTGGATTTTGTTGTTGTAATATAAGTTGCTTTTACTTTCCAGTTTTGTCGCCAAGCACCTAACGGTGTGTTCCGGCATCTGTCCTTGAGAGCCAGTGAAATTACAGGCAAATGAGACTTAACAACTATGACTCAAAGTGGCGGGCGCAGTGCAATTTATGATTTGTGATCAAATGCATCTGTTATAGGCAGAGGTTGGTCCGCTTAACATCAGGTGGGCCTGGAGATAGTGCCGATACAATCACGAAAAAAAAATTACTACCACCATGCTTTAACGACTGCCATCCTAAGACAACAACCGGGAATAACGTCTTAACGTGCCCTCCGAAGCACATGCACGCTCAGTAATAATGCCACTAGCAGTCACCAAGTCATGACCGCGGCGGACGTTGCTTAACTTAGCTGATTGGTCAAAAAGGGCTAAGCAAACTACACTACGAGCGCCTCAACATTTCTACGCCATATGAAATGCAGTTGCAAATATGCAAATGCAGTTGCGGGCCCAAACCGCAGGCGCGGGGCACTTGCAGCCTGTAGTTGCATTCGGCAACGTCGTTCAGAATAAAATCTTTAATAATTCCAATCGATACGATACGATAACTCTTTATTGACACCAAAGAACAGGAAATGACAAAGAAACGATAACAATAGTTAGGTAAAAAAGGGCGGTCTTATCGCTAAAAGTGATATCTTCCAGACAACCTTTGGATGGACACAGAATATTTTTTTGAGCAGAGAGGGTGGTGCTTGTCTCAAATACATAAACAAGTACGTAATATAAATTGATGTATTACAGTATAAATAAATTACATAAATATATTCCTAATATATGATATTTAGTATAATATATATACCTACACATATGATATATAGTTTCCAATCCATCAAGATTAGATGACGTGGTCATTTATACACACACTATACTCGTCGACTGGATAACTTTCCTGTATATGTATTGTATTTCCAGTCTAAGAAAAACAAACAACGGGCCTGTACGATTACCAAAACTTGCACGCCGCAAGCCAGTTCATGCCCCACACAATCAGTGCTAGCTGAGCTCCGATTGGGTGGGGCACGGTTAACGGATAACTTTCCTCCTGTATATTGGCGGGCATTGAAGTTGCCATTAGAGATTTCGACAGTAAAAAATCGTTAGTGTTACCATTAGAGAAGCCGTCTGGGCGGGTCCACATCAGCAGACAAGTAGCGAGGCTCGGCAGTGCGGTCGGCAGGAACTCACACAACGTCGCGTAGTGGTCGTATCTGTACATTATAAGATTATTATATATATTATTATTGCCCATGGCCTCACTCACGTTTTTTCTGACTTCATTTGACATTTATTTCTAGATTTGATACATTCATTATCGTTTTAATTATTACATCATGCTCGGTATATGTGTTGTATTTAACTTAAAATGCGTGGGGTAAATTCGCTTTTGTAACCCGCGGGTGAAACCAAATCGCCCTAGGGATGTAGGTAATATGATTGCTTGACATAGTATCCCTGCTTCGGGAATATTACAGTTTGAATATTTCACAAAGACGCGCCAATTTAGGTAATACTTTAACGAGTGAGTACATGATTCTATTTATTTTATCGTGTTATAAATAACAAAATAAAATTAATTAGCGTAAATATGTTGTATTTATTTTATTTACTAAGCAAATTAACTGTATATTTCGTGCTTTAAAAAGTAGATTCAGAAGCACTACAGTGGAGCCAATTTGATAGATCACATAAACCCACCAAAAATTGGACACTTTGTTCAAAGAGCTCTCAACTACTGATACAAGCCTGCCTCTGTTCCCCCTCACATCGCACAGTGTTTTGCCTAGAACAACGTAGGTGGACAAAAGTCATTTACCTAATCAGGTAATTAAGGGTCACATGCCATTAACAAAACCCCCAAGGTCTCGATAACAGGTAATAATTAGGGCAAACATTCCATAGTGGTGAGTTATAAGGGGTTGAAGGTAAGTGATAAGTTAATTGCATTTGTGAAATTAAATTAGTTGCCATTTTGCGGCACTTATGATAACATCTCTTAAAATTTGTAGTGATTATTTTAGTATTTTCTGTGATGGATTTTACCTTTGAAGGTAAGTACTTTCTTACTTAATATCGACTTAATATATTATTTGCCAACATGTGCTTTAAATATCCAATTGAAAAATCTGTTAAAAGAATGTCAAGTTTTTCTTCATATCTAAACTTTCAAGGATCGCAACTTTTTGTATCCACGTGTATCCAAGTTGATTTTTATGTATGTTACAGCCACAACATTAACCTTTTAAATGATATATAATATGGAGACCGCAACGAATGCTAAACATTTTTTTTTATTTTTTTTTCAGATCATGTGTACACTTTTTCGAAAATGGAGTTATTTGAAGAATGGCGTAAATATGACAAAGAAGCAAGAAATGCTCACCTGATGGAGTTTATTTTTAACAAATACAATCTGAGAGATGTGGCCTCCGATTCAAGAAGAGATATGCAAACAAAAATTGCCAACATATCGTCAAAATTTGCTGAAAAGTGGGCTGCTTCGAAAACAATGGATGTTTTTTTAAACAAAAATAGAAGTTGGCTGGACGGAGCAGACATACAATTTAGCGTTCGTATGCATCGGCCTTCTGCTTCCTCCTCATCAGAAGATAATCGACCTAAAGGTAGACCCCGGAAAGACTTCGAAGACGCCAGTTTCAAAACAAAAAAACGCAGGGTTGAAGACTTGGTGAAATTGCGGAGTGCTAGTGAATTGACCACAGCTGCGGAAGTGGCAAATCGTTTATCGGGTCATAGAGCGGTTGCCTCTCGAATCCGAAAAAGTGGCGATCATTCCAGCACAGAAGGAAAGGCATCTGAAGAATCTCTTTGTAGTGCTAGGCAGTTAAATAGTGACGAAGCGCTAGCTTATTACGTAGATTCTAAGTGCACTTCTCACTCTTACAAACAGACGAGAAAGTGGGCAATGAAGGCTGGACATCAAGTGTTTCCATCATACCATAGCCTATGTAAGTCAAAAAAACTCTGTTATCCTTCTGATGACCATATATCTATAACGGAATCGCGCGCGGAAATAAAACTCCAAGCTATTTTGGATAAAACAACTGAACGACTAGTTGAAGCACAAAGTGAAGTCATTAAAAGTGTGCTGCCCAGTTCGTCATTCACATTAGTTAGCAAATGGGGATGTGATGGTAGTTCTGGTCACAGTACCTACAAGCAGAAGTTTGAAAACACTGAGGCTACTGATGAATTTCTGTTTGTATTTTCATTTGTGCCTTTGAGATTGTGTGATGGTCAAAATATTATTTGGCAAAACCCACGACCTTCCTCCACGTTATATTGCAGGCCAATTAAATTTACGACTACAGAAACTAACAGAGTGTTGGAAGAAGTATCTCAACTTCTTCCAACAACATGTAGTGTTGGTGAATCACAAATTTCTGTGAAGCACACTCTTTTGCTAACAATGACAGACGGCAAAGTATGCAATGCTATGACTGACACACGATCTGCACAAAAGTGTTATATCTGTGGTGCGACTCCTAAGATGATGAATGGTGATTTAAGTGGATTGGAAAGTAATGTAGAACATTATGGGTTTGGTTTGTCTACATTACATGCTTGGATTCGCTGTTTTGAATGTCTGTTGCACATTAGCTATCGTTTGGATATTAAGAAGTGGCAGGTTAGAGGTGATGACGATAAAGCTAGTGTGAAACAGAAACAGGAACTGAGTGGAGAGATTACAGGCTTAGACGTTAACCTCATTAATAAATTCTGCATTTTGTTAAGAACTTTATCTTCTGGGTACGATATTAATTACAATGAATTTGAGAAAGTGTGTTCTGAAACCAGAACACTTTATCTAAATCTGTATTCGTGGTACTACATGCCAGCTACTGTACACAAAATACTTGTACATAGCACAGAAGTGATAAAAACTTGCATTCTTCCAATCGGACAGCTCTCAGAAGAAGCTCAAGAGGCTCGAAATAAAGACTGCCGGAGATTCCGTGAATACCACACCAGGAAACTGTCACGTATTGCCACAAATACAGATTTGTTGAATATGCTTTTAATAACGTCTGATCCTCTAATCAACTCTCTCAGAGAGGTACCCAAAAAGAAAATTGACAAATTACCTGAAGAAGTTTTAAATTTGATTGTTCCGCCTTCAATACAATCACATCGGGTTACAAGTAACGTTCTTCCGACTCCGACTGATGAAGGTGATTACTTGTTACCAGACTCGACTGAATGTGAGAGTCACGAATCATCAGATGAGGATATTTAGGATAATTACGAGTATGATGTAGCATTTTTGTAAAATCTTGAGTTTACCTTTTTTTATAATATTTAAGTTATAAATAATAATGTATTTTTTTACTTTTTATTGTATAATTATGTTGTAATATATTA
Source organism: Plagodis pulveraria (assembly GCA_963890685.1). Classification (NCBI taxonomy): domain Eukaryota; kingdom Metazoa; phylum Arthropoda; class Insecta; order Lepidoptera; family Geometridae; genus Plagodis; species Plagodis pulveraria. Next base: position 32,042,133 of record OY982955.1, on the reverse strand, counting down.
TTGATTGTTTCTTTCTATTTTAATGTACTTATTTCTGCTGTATTTTTGCTTTTTTTTGTGCCTTTGTAAGAAATACAATACATTTTTTTATAAAGTATTTGGTTTTTCATTTTTAGACTTATAATTTAATCTGTACCTACCTGAAAATTATGAAATTAACAAATTATCATTGTCTAAGGCAAAAGCAATCGAAACCCATTATAAAATATTTTTGTCCAGCTCGCTTGTTCTAGGCGAAACACAGTGCATCGGTAAGTGTGGCATTGGTACGGCCGGTACTGTAAGTTTTTACTTTTTTTTTTATGCCTGATAGGTTAGCCTTTGACCACTATCTCACCTGATGGTAAGCGATGATGTGATTAAAGATGTTGTTCGGGCTAACCTAGAAGTACTGGCTCTCAAGGACAGCTGCCGGAACACACCGTTAGGTGCTTGGCGACAGATTTTCTACTTGAGGGTGGTAGCTAGCCAGGCGGGCATTCGTAAAATGCCCTACAACCATGTTATAGCGACTGCCATCCTAAGACAACAAACGGAACCGACGGCTTAACGTGCCCTCCGAAGCACGCAAACGCTCAGAAGTAATGTCAGTAGCGGTCAACCATCCAACTCATGACCATTACATGACGTCACTTATTTTATTTTCAATTTCATGACCTGGGATAGCCCTTCAGCCGAAATATTAAAATTTCTCATTGACAAGAACAAAAAACTTGTTGGAGTTTACTCGAGTTTTGGCCTAACATGAATAACTTTTCTATTTAGTTATTTCTGTATTTTTATTGTTAATTAAAAGAATACATTATATGTTTTATTATAATCACAATGTTATTCATTTATGAAATTTCATGGTGGAATATTACTTGCCAAGTAAACATTGCATTCGATTCTACTTATCAGCTATTTTTTGTAACTTTTCCAGTATTCAAAAAGAAAAAGGGTTCACAGACGCAACATTGTAACGACGTTCAGTTCTCTTTAGAACAGATATTGTTTATGTTTAGAATAGTTTATTTGTATAAGTAAATAGTAAAGTTACCTTCATTCGTCATTATTACAAAAAATATGTAATCGCAATTGAAGAAAGTAAAACAATTGAGCAATTATAACTTCGAAAAAGGAAATAATATTAGGTCCTTACATATGAAATTAGCGTTTTTCGTACTGGCCACTTTAATCACGAATTTCTCCTCTTTGGTAAGGAATTCCAAATTCAAATTTGTACAGCTATAGACTCATGTATTTGTGCTTCGATGATCGTCATTCATTTGTTTTTTTTCTTCTGTTTTTTTCTGTTTGCGTCACTCATTTTACAAAATGGAAAACCTTAAATATCGCATTATTTACGAGTACGAGTTCCGCCGTGGCACTAGTGCTGCGGAAACAACTCGAAGGGTGAATGATGTGTATGGCGGTCGTGTTGCAAAAGAAAACACAGTTCGTTTTTGGTTCCAACGTTTTTGTTCTGGAAATTTCGACCTGCAGAACAAGCCCCGTGGACGGCCTGAGACTCAAGTTGATAATGAAGAGTTGAAGGCTATTGTGGAAGCGGATCCATCGCAAACCACGTCCGAGTTAGCTGCAGGCTGCGATGTTAGTGATAAAACTGTTTTAATTCACTTGAAGCAAATTGGGAAGATTAAAAAGCTTGAAAGGTGGGTACCTCACGAATTGACTGAAACAAACCGGCAAACGCGCGTCGACTGCTGCGTTACATTACTAAACCGGCACAATAATGAAGGTATTTTAAACCGAATCATTACCTGTGATGAAAAATGGGTTCTTTACGATAATCGGAAGCGCTCAGCGCAATGGTTAGATCCTGGCCAGCCAGCCAAATCCTGCCCCAAGCGAAAATTAACCCCAAAAAAGTTACTTGTAAGCGTTTGGTGGACTAGTGCCGGTATTGTTCATTACAGTTTTTTCAAATCTGGCCAGACTATTACGGCTGATGTCTATTGTCAGGAATTGCAAACCATGATGGAAAAGCTAGCGGCTAAACAACCTAGGCTGGTCAATCGCTCCACGCCACTGCTGCTTCACGACAACGCTAGACCACACACTGCGCTACAGACGGCTACTAAATTAGAAGAGCTTCAATTGGAAAGTCTAAGACATCCTCCGTACTCCCCGGACCTTGCTCCAACAGATTACCATTTTTTTCGAAATTTGGATAACTTCTTGCAAGGGAAAAAATTCAACTCCGATGGGGCAGTCCAAATCGCCTTCAAAGATTTTATTGATTCCCGTCCGACTGGTTTTTTTAGTAAAGGGATCAATGAACTACCTATGAGATGGCAAAAGTGCATAGAAAATAATGGTTCATACTTTGATTAATTAAATATATTATATTAAAAAATATTCGACTTTTTGTTCCTCCCATACAAAACGCCAATTTCATATGTAAGGACCTAATATTTTATGCCCGCCGTTACAACGTTACGTTGTTGAATTTTTATGAAATGTCAAATGGGATCTATCAAATTGGCCCTACTATAGTAGCGTGATTGGAGATTCTGATCTTCGACACTACAATGGTAATAGCAGTAGTGCCAAAGGGAATTATATTCCTACAAGAACAACGTCGGTGTGGATTAGTTTGGATAACTGTGAACAAGTAGCAACATACCGCGACCACCCAGTAAGGATAATCCCTTCGAATTTGATCTCCCCTTCGTAGATCGCCAGCTCGTCTTTCCACGCGACTTGGTTACTGGCGTATCTCGTTGACGAACACAACATCTGTAAATAAAAGGTTTTCACAAAATTTAATTTGAAGAAATTTATTTTGAAGCGCTCGTAACAAAGTTTACTTAGCTGTTCTCAACCGATCAGCAAAGTTAAGCAACGTCGCGCGCGGTCATGAGTTGGATGGGTGACCGCTAGTGACATTACTACTCAGCGTTTTCGTGCTTCGGAGGGCACGTTAAGCCGTCGGTCCCGTTTGTCGTCTTAGGATGGCAGTCGTTATAGCAAGGTGGTAGGGCATTTTGCGAATGCCCGCCTGGCTAGCTACCACCCTCAAGTAGAAAATCTGTCGCCAAGCACCTAACGGTGTTCCGGCAGCTGTCCTTGAGAGCCAGTACTTCTAGGTTAGCCTGAACAACATCTTCGACCACATCTAATTAAAATAATACAAATGATTCCGTTATTCGTTCCCTCACTCGTCACTTTAACGAGTAATGTTAGCTCTTAAAGACAGTCCCCTGCTTTATAGGAATTGTCATTAAAGTCAAAGGTAAGCAAATGAAATAATACAAGTGTCGGAAACGTTAAAGAATAAAGTTCTTACATATAGAGATATATTATAAAATTTTGAAGCAGTGATAGCTCAGTGGCATTGGCTATGGACTGCCGCGCAGCAGGTCTATGGTTCGAATCCCGCCACGGGCTTGAGCTTCACCGCATGGTGGAAGGGAATTTTGCGAATGCCCGCCTGGCTAGTGACCACCCTCAAGTAGAAAGTCTGTCGCCAAGCACCTAACGGTGTGTTCCGGCAGCAGTCCTTGAGTGCCAGTGAAACTACAGGCATATGAGATTTAAAAATATGTCTCAAGGTGACGGGCGCAGTGCAATTCGTGACTTGTGACGAAATGCATCTGTTATAGGCAGAGGTTAGTCCGCGTAACATCAGGTGGGCCTCGAGCTTGTCTTGTCACAATAATATAAAAAAAAAAAACAAGTCACAGGTGTTCAAATATATCTTTTATGTGCGGTATAAATGTTTTGCCAATAAAACATTGACACATTATTTAGGTCCAGATGTCTTCAACCAACTGCCGGATATCGTAAAAGACGCTCCGAGTATCAGTAGCTTTAAAAACAGATTGAAATGCTGGCTCATCGAGCAGACGTTTGATAGTTTCGAAGAGTTTTTAAACTTTGATGGTACTAAATGTATTTAATACCAATGATTATAATAATATGTAAATAATTATGAGAAAGTTAGTAACTTTATTGCATATACTTTGTTATCTTCTTATAATCTTAAGGTTAATTAAGTGTTAAGTAATTATTTTGAAATATGTTTTTTGTTAATTTTTAATTTAGTTTCCAAAATGATTTGTAAATGCATTTACCAATAAAAGGAATTTAACTTTAAAATAAAAGAAACAAATATAGTCAAACGTCAAAGTAGTAGAGGGCTAGAGCATTTGGACTGCCTGTGAGTATGCAATGACTTTAGGGATCTAAATGCTTTTATTGTAGTAGCTGTAGTGTTGTATATACTTCGTAGTATTTTGTTAATAAAGGCATACCGCAAGTAGAACAATCATAAAGTGGGTATAATAATTAATGTACATACCTGAGAACTACCATTGGCCCCTTTGAAAGCTGACGCCACCCAAATATGGCGGAACGTGAAGAAGTACCTCTCCCACATTCGCGAGTCCAAGTGGAAGTGCCCCTGGACATTGTAGTTCCAAACAACTGGCTGCACCAGAAGCCCCACATCATACGCTGTCACAAACAAATAAAAATTTCATTTAGATTGTTGCACATCCGCGGGCAAGTTTATTTTATATTCCGCCCACGATTCTAATGTTTTATTTAAACGTGATTTTTAATAAATAATAATTATATAAATTTATGCCTTTGGTTACATTCAAAATAATAACTGTATTACGTAAGGAGGTTTCGAAGCAGTGATGGCTCAGTGGCATTGGCTATGGACTGCCGCGCAGCAGATCCATGGTTCGAATCCCGCCCAGAGCTTGAGCTTCACCGCATGGTGGAAGGGCATTTTGCGAATGCCTGCCTGGCTAGCGACCACCCTCAAGTAGAAAATCTGTCGCCAAGCACCTAACGGTGTGCTCCGACCGCTGTCCTTGAGAGCCAGTGAAATAACAGGCAAAAATGAGACTTAACAGGTATGTCTCAAGGTGATGGGCGCAGTGCAAATCGTCACTTGTGATGAAATGCATCTGTTATAGGCAGAGGATACCGCTTAACATCAAGTGGGCCTCGCGCTTGTTCCTTCACAATAACATTAAAAAAAAAAAAAAACCAAGGTTTACCAAAACCTACAGGGTGTAAACAAGGCAATTTGAAATGGAGGGTATATATAGTACATTAAATCTGATAGCGGTTATATTCAAAAATAGAACAACCAAGTGTCATTATCTTTTACCAGAATGATGCTATTTCCAGTATAACAACTTAACGTCAAAAGCACCTGTAGTAGATACTATAGGTTAGCCGGAACAACATCTTCGTATCATCACTTACCATCAAATAGCACCCCCAAATATCTTCCTACGTAAGAGGCAACGGTGGGAATACCAGAAGATGAGCAGCAGATCAAGGGGGTATTTGCCATAATCCCCACGCTTGGCAGGCGGCTTGGGGATCGCAGTGTAAGATGGAAGTTCTTTAGAAGGCGCTGCTGCCCACCTTACAGTATTTTTCCTTAGTCGCCTCTTACGACACCCACGGGATGGTATGGGGAGGTACAATTCTAACCCGGCTTAGCTTACTACAATATTGACGAATTTTTAAAGGATTAACTATAATTGCAAAATTACAAATATACGATAGGAAAAACTTAAGTCATGTGCGGGATTCGAACCCGCGTCCATACACCCCCTTAGCCAGGGTATGCTCTAACCAATTGAGCTAACATGACATGACGTCATAACTCAAATCTTTCCTATCGCGTTGCGTTTTTCCTATCTTATATTTGTAATTTTGTAATGTAATCCGCACAGCAGGCGTTATTGCAAACATAACAATATTAACCCTGAATTCGACAGATTTTTTTTAAAATTAAATTTGAAAAATATTATAGATTTCGGTTTTTAGCTTGTATGGGACCCTAAAAAATACCTAAAAAATTATATCTCTTTCAGTTTCCTGAAAAATCTACGTCCATTATACTGGACATTATCAAGTTCATAAGAAATAGATTCACTCCAACCATGTGCAGTATACTTCCCACTGTCAAAGAGAGAAGAATAAGAGAAACTAGTGATTCCGTAGGAAATATTTATTATATTAGGTCCTTACATATGAAATTGGCGTTTTTCGTACTGGCCACTTTAATCACGAATTTCTCCTCTTTGGTAAGGAATTCCAAATTCAAATTTTTACAGCTATAGACTCATGTATTTGTGCTTCGATGATCGTCATTCATTTGTTTTTTTTCTTCTGTTTTTTTCTGTTTGCGTCACTCATTTTACAAAATGGAAAACCTTAAATATCGCATTATTTACGAGTACGAGTTCCGCCGTGGCACTAGTGCTGCGGAAACAACTCGAAGGGTGAATGATGTGTATGGCGGTCGTGTTGCAAAAGAAAACACAGTTCGTTTTTGGTTCCAACGTTTTCGTTCTGGAAATTTCGACCTGCAGAACAAGCCCCGTGGACGGCCTGAGACTCAAGTTGATAATGAAGAGTTGAAGGCTATTGTGGAAGCGGATCCATCGCAAACCACGTCCGAGTTAGCTGCAGGCTGCGATGTTAGTGATAAAACTGTTTTAATTCACTTGAAGCAAATTGGGAAGATTAAAAAGCTTGAAAGGTGGGTACCTCACGAATTGACTGAAACAAACCGGCAAACGCGCGTCGACTGCTGCGTTACATTACTAAACCGGCACAATAATGAAGGTATTTTAAACCGAATCATTACCTGTGATGAAAAATGGGTTCTTTACGATAATCGGAAGCGCTCAGCGCAATGGTTAGATCCTGGCCAGCCAGCCAAATCCTGCCCCAAGCGAAAATTAACCCCAAAAAAGTTACTTGTAAGCGTTTGGTGGACTAGTGCCGGTATTGTTCATTACAGTTTTTTCAAATCTGGCCAGACTATTACGGCTGATGTCTATTGTCAGGAATTGCAAACCATGATGGAAAAGCTAGCGGCTAAACAACCTAGGCTGGTCAATCGCTCCACGCCACTGCTGCTTCACGACAACGCTAGACCACACACTGCGCTACAGACGGCTACTAAATTAGAAGAGCTTCAATTGGAAAGTCTAAGACATCCTCCGTACTCCCCGGACCTTGCTCCAACAGATTACCATTTTTTTCGAAATTTGGATAACTTCTTGCAAGGGAAAAAATTCAACTCCGATGGGGCAGTCCAAATCGCCTTCAAAGATTTTATTGATTCCCGTCCGACTGGTTTTTTTAGTAAAGGGATCAATGAACTACCTATGAGATGGCAAAAGTGCATAGAAAATAATGGTTCATACTTTGATTAATTAAATATATTATATTAAAAAATATTCGACTTTTTGTTCCTCCCATACAAAACGCCAATTTCATATGTAAGGACCTAATATTTTGGTATATAAGTCTCATAGTTAAATTGCAATACTATATAGTTGGTTTACGCTTACAATACTAATAGTAACTCGAAAAATAGTTAAAATGTCACGTATGTTTTGAACATAATATTTAGTTATCTAATAATCAACACTTAGCTTATAAAATAATCAGCCTTATAGTTTTTAAGAATAAGTATCAAAAATATCAATGTATATGTTTTTAGTTGCTAGTTTACCTACCTACTTACTTATTATGAAAACTATAAAAACAATTTCTTTTGGCCACCAAGCACAACCTCTGCTCGCATTTGGAGCAATGCATGTTCGTTTTATTGTTCTTGCAGAACTTACAACGTCCATATGTCGTATATTCAGGCCAGTGGTTGTACTCATCATAACGCACAGAAACTAGGGGCCTCTTGGGTTTTGGATCAGCGCTTTTTTCGGTACAGGGCTGGGTGGTTCTGTTTCAACCGATCTTCCTTTTTGCCTCAATTCGACTGCCAACCTCTGTCTAAACTTTTTCAGACTTATGTTTTTCAGGCTCTTCATGTTGCATTTTCTCCTGTAGAGCAGCCAAGCGTTGTTAACCGATATATCTAACATTTGGCCAAAGATGTTCATGTACCAACGACGGCTCTTGAAAGAGGTTCTGTAGAGAGCTATCAGCATGTCGCATAGATCAACGCCTCCCATATGTTGATTGTAGTGTCTAACTAACTGTGGACACGTGACACCAAGTTTTTTTTTTGTGCTCTTTGCTCCATCTCTTGACTTCTTGAACTGGGTAAGCATCTGCATACGAACAGGCTAAAGTCACAACTTTATTGTCGTAACATTTGACAATAGCGATCTTTTTATCGTTATCTACGACTTGACTAAAAGAACCTCTGCCTCTTTTCTTTAGTTCTTTGTCACTTAACAGTCCTTTGCTGCAACCTTTCAATCTGTTCTGTCTTATAGTTCCGAGACTAAAAATCCCTCTATGTTCACGTAGATACCAGATCAAGTCGAGCGTTGTGAAATAGTTATCGAAATAAACAGCAAATCCTGGAGTCTGAATTGTCTTGCAAAGGGCTAATACCAATTTAGCACCAAGTGTAATCTGCTCTTCCTCCTCACTAAAATTGATATACCGGAAAGTGTCATCGCCGCCGTACAATAGAAAATCATAGACGATTCCAGACGCGCCAGCGCGTACTACGTTCTTGAATCCCCATTTGTTAAGTTTCATGGGGTTATACTGTCTCCGGTTTCCTGCTTTAGTACCCTTATACGGTATTGTCATCTCATCGATGCTATACTTTGTCTCTTCTTCCGTTGCGAGGCAGTTTCTCCTAATTTTTTCAATTAATGGTCGTATTTTGCAATATCTATCCTCATCCGAAATGGCGTTGTCCACAAAGTGAATGTTGCGTCGAATCAGCTCAAACCGTTTCAACGCCATGACGTCAGCCACTTGAGCATATCTGAATTCTGTAGACCAATAGTCTAGATAGGAAGGCATGTTCACTATACCCATGATAAGAAGAGTGGAGAGAAAGTCTTTCAACTCCTCGATGGTTATTTGTATACATTTGCCCGTTCTTTGGGTTGAGTACAAGTTCGTGTTGTCGACGATATCAACGAGTATATCTGGGGAGAAGAACCGATGAAAAAAGTCCAATGGAGAGTCAGTATCCGGTAAATCAAACACGTAGTCATTTGAAGGAATATCAGCCTTATGCCTGAACTGTCCTTTTTTCCATTTGTAGCTAACATTGAGTGTTTTTCTTTGTTTTGCTTGGACATTTGGCACAGCTCGTATTGGTACTTTTCTTTTACGCCTTGTTATTCGCGAAGTTGATGGACTAACAATAGTCGAAGCATCTGATGACGGAACCGATAATAAAGAAGCCAAACTTGGTATAGCATTATAATTTATTTCACCAGTCGGTTGTACCACGTTGTTAATAACAGGGGTCAACGGAGGACCCTCATAATTGAAGTTTTTTTCGATCTCTAGCACAGGGTTGTTCTCGCTACCACTGACGCTAGGATTATCCTCTGTTTGAACATTATCTGTCTCCACGAAAGTGTCATCTTCAAAGTAAGTCTGATTGCTGTCGGTTGAACTATTGTTTTGTGAATCATTTTCGAAGTCGTCTAAAATGTTCATACGCTGTATGTCTGAATCGATGGAAGGGCATGGTGAGGAGGAGAACACTTCAGTTCTAGCAATTCCCTCTTCATTTTCAGGTTCAGAACCAGTATCCATATCAGAAGGAGCATTTTCAGGCGGTACCAATGCTACTATGCGTTGTCCTCTACTTAAAATTCTGAAAAAGAAAAATTAGTAATGTACAATATTTTATCCGTGGATCCCTAAAATAGTATTATAAGAAATAACGAAAACTAATTTTCTAATAATACGACAACGGGAAGAATACTGGACATACGATTTTACATTTAGTTTTCTACTACTTTGACAAGGGGAAGAATACAGGACATACTATTTAGCAGTTATTTTACTAGTAATTCGATGACGGGAAGCATACTGGACAAACAAGTTTTGGGTGTCGTAGAAAATAAACAAAACTCAGTGAGACAATCAAAACATTAAAAATAGCTTCTTGGGTATATTATCTGTAGTTTTCAATGATATTACTTCAAAATACGCTGTAAAAAAATGAATAAAATGAAACTTACTGAGAGCCCTCGCAGCGCGTCTCGTCTCCCCGCCATCTCGCCGGTGACTGCTCGTGTCCCGTCGATGTGAGTGAGTTGCCGATTTTTGACGGAGTAGTTAGATAGTTTAGAATGCAATTATACACCTTGAATTCAAGGTATACGGTGAAAATTTGTATGAAGATTTTTTTTTAATCTACGGGAAGTATACTGCACAGACTCGAATTAAGGATTAAAAAGGATTAACCATAAGTTTTTGTGTTCTTATTATGTTAAAGTGTAATTTAAATGTTGTTGTTTGTTTAAATGTAAGTAATTTTATTATTGTGTATTTCTGATTTAATATCACTTTGACATTTTATCTATTTAATAAATTATTCGTTTCAATTTGATATGTATAATGTAGTCATAATAATTGCATGTTCTTTTTAATGTTTTTATGTAAATATCTTGCATGCAATGATAGCAAAGATAGCGGATTTGTTTTATGACCTTATTTGTAATATACCTATTCCCGATAGACTATCAATGAATAAATAAAGAAAATTATTTAAGATGTGCGTTATCATTATGCGGCCTATTTTATCGCTACCAACTGCTTTACATTTTAAGGAGATAATAATATTTCTGATTCGATCTGTGCTAACGTGAGAGAAGTTAAAGGAATTTATGTTACGAACAGGTAAAGATTTAACTCTTAGGGTTCCGTACCCAAAGGGTAAAACCGGGGCCCTATTACTGAGACTTCGCTGTCCGTCCGTCCGTCTGTCACCAGGCTGTATCTCAAGAACAGTGATAGCTAGACAGTTGAAATTTTCACAGATTGATGTATTTTTATTGCCGCTATAACATCAAATACTAAAACTAAAATAAATATTTAATGGGGGCAATAATCCAATACAAAAACTTGATTTTTTTACCGTTTCTTGCTCGATACTAATAACGGTGACAGGTAGACGGTTTAACTATTCACAGAATATTTAGTTTTATGATCTCTTTAAATATAATTAATTAAAATAAAATAAATAATTAAGGGGGCTCCCATACAATAAAAGAGGTTTTCACCGTACCTACCCAGCTCAATCGGACACTGCGAAAAGTGTCTGTAACTTGCAAGATTAGGTTATGGATAATGGTACGGAACCCTTCGTGCGTGAGTCCCACTCGCACTTGGCCGGCTTTTAAAGGGTATTATTGTTCCGTCACCTTTCGGTGGATTTTTGTATGTAGAATACATGCCTTTCAAAAAATACTCATATTACCGACTCATGAGCGGTGTGCCTTAAAATAAACAATTACTATTTAATATTAATTACCCTTAATAACATCGACCGGGACATTTCGAATCATGTCATCCCACATAAGGATCTGCACATTGGGATAATTGTCCTTGATAAATGTGGCGATGGTCTTGATATGTCCCAAATACAACGCCATACTTCCATGTTCATGATCTTGGGATCTCTTCTGGCAGTCGGCGCAGAGATTCACGTGCCATGCCTGTAGAGAAAAAATACATAACATGGAATCTCGTAGTATAGCTTGATTATGCCCGGTTCCTGAGGTTCCTAGTTATCTGCTCATTCGCTATTGGTTGATCAAATATAGCTGTAAGTTAAACCATACAGAAACGTCTAATAAGAGTAGCAATCGCAACATAGTCATGTGTGTGTAGGTTTGACTTATAGATGAGTGTTCGGCAACGCATTTTCACAAGTTATCGAACCAATAGATAAACTATAGTTAAAAGTACCTCAGAAACCCAGCATAGTAGTCGATACGATACGATTGTTGACACCAAAAACAGGACATTACAAAAAAAAACAATAACAATAGTTAGGCACAAAGGTCTTATCGCTGAAAGCAATCTCTTCCAGAATACCATTGATAAATAATTTTTAAGCAGGGAGCAGCTAGTCTCTTATAGCATAAACAAGTATGTAACTCTTTCCGAAGCAAAGTCAAAATCGAAGTCAGAATCATTTATTTAAATTCTATGACGTTCGAATGAAGGTCAATTACAAATTTACGACAAGAAAGAAAAAAAATTAACATGGAAGGAAAATCTTAGACATTTTTCTTCCTTTGCTACCATCTGTATCACAGATATTTAAGAGAAGTATACAAACCAATGGACACTTCTTATACACTATATGTATATGGGAATAAATCAGGACCAGAAGCTAAATTAAGTGTTTATTTTTTTAATTAATTGGTTATTTCCTCCAGTGCATGTGGGTTAGTTTTAAACTCAACATGAGGATCTTGTGGTCTTTGGGTGATTGGATCCTCATATGAAATCCCATGTTTGAGAATGTCATATGTGCTTTTGTATTGGTTGTATGTGTTCATTGATAAAAAGAAGCTTACCACTTTGTTCATTGAAAATGTTTTGTTGAGTACTAAAAAGGATCATGAAGTTAATTTTGATAAAAAGTTATCGTGATTATCAGTGACTTGTAATTATATCCCTTGAATTAATTTAAGGGTTGATCTTAATGCCCTGGACAGTTGGTGACTTACATGGTAATCGCCCATTGCCTTGGCATTCCTAACTTGCTTTATTAACTCTCTTTTCTTTCTCTGCATTTTCAACTTAAAAGTATTTTGTTTGTTTCTGTGAGTGCAATAAGTTAGTGGCTAGAGACTAAATTAATATGGCTATACCTCATCTGCTCCAATATGAATATACTTGGCATCGGGTTGCACATCCAACACCTGTTGTATGATTTTCTGCACTAGAGTTATTGACTCAGGCTTGCTGGGGCAGAGAACCGCTGGCGAGTGCGACAGCTCTCTAAGTCTCCGGTACTGCCCATGTTTTAGGACATACTCCATGTGGCCAATGGTTTGGACAAGCTGAATCTGAAATCATCGAGGATTGAAAAACAAACATTGTTGAATACTTATAACTTAATTGTAACTAAAGATCATTCATTACAACAATACCTCCAGGTATGATTTCATGCAGAATGCATTCCGCTGAGATGCCCTTCTTTGTTAAAGAGTGATATAATTTTTCATAAGTTCCAATGCTGGCGGTGTAAATACAATACAAGACATGAGCATCGTCTAATTGTTTTTGTCCAAAATCCAGTTCATCCTATCCACTTTTATGTGGTGGTAGTATTTATTTATTCTAACAATACATGGAAAATATTGAAAGTGTCTATGTTTTCGCTGATATGTCTACAAATTAAACATTTGATTCATTGCACATTTATAAATTATTAGGACACAACATTCTTATTCCGAGCAGGAATCGAACCCGCGTCCCCCGGCTCTGCGCCGATTGTCCTGAGTGGTTTAACATGCTATAGTGCTTGTATGTTATGCTACCCTTGTATATTTAGAAATACAGCACATTCATTCCTAGATTTAAATGTTTGAAATAGCACTTATTGCAATCAGATAAAGTCTAGTAGCCTGATGGTCACACCATTCCCTACGAAGGGTAAGGTAATAAAGTTGCAGCACAAAATTTGGCTCAGGTGCCATGTTCTGATGAGCCTAGAAAACTAGGGGACGCAGGTTTGATTCGATCTAAGGGCAAGAATTTTGTGCTGTAATAATTTGTTAATGTGATTTCGCTTAGCAGGCGATAGTGCTTATAATCATATTTAGAAATATAATATCACACATCGCATACATTCAAGCACAGCATCATAAATATCATAATTATTAAATTGTAAGCACATGCCATATGAGCAAATACATCAACTATACAACAATAAACCTACACATTGCCAACCTTCTATTTGGACGATAAGTTTTTTTTAAGTTTTTTCTTTTCTCTAATTGGTTACCAGACAATATTTTGTTCTTAATTCACAACCATTGCCCTTCTGAGAAAAGCCGTAAATTTCCTGCACTTATACTAATCTGGTACAACAAAGGTACTTTTTGGAACTAAGCATCTTTATTTCTATAGATGGGATGATATAAAACAAAGTATTCCAATAAAAAAAAACTGCTACTTTCTATGTAATAACTTCGCATTGCCATAATACTCACAGGTTCCATGCCATTCCCCTTGACACATCTTATGATATTTGTTATTTCCTCCAAACTGTACATCCCCTCTCGATTGCAGCCGCCTAGAGAGCCTACGGTGACTAAATCATCAGTGAATGGGAAGGTGTCCTCCCACTCCAGCAGGACTCCCCATGCACCATACTTTTTCATGAATGGTATGTAGTGCTGTGGAAAATACATAACTTTTGTGAGCAATTAACCTTAGAATATTATACATAGTTAAGTATTAGCATAGAAAAATTATAGGATAGATTGCTAACTCCATACATAGGAACTAAACTCGCGTAATACTTATTATCGTCGCCGGTACCTTGTAGTTCGACTTATTAAAAGAGGTGGCGTTACTATATTAGCTAAAGTGTTTTATTTAAAGTGCCATCTAACGAACACCTAACGCAACTCAAACTCTGAAGTTGGTGTGTGATTTCTTCATCATGCCATCTAACGGACTGTTAATGAGTCTCAAACCTCGATGTAGATGCGGTGAAGCGATAATCTAATCAATTAATTATAATATTAATATATGACCAATATTTATCTAGATTTAAACAGCAAAGAAGTCGTGTAAGAAGTGTGTAAGAACCCAAATAATAAGATGTAAAATTATTATACCTGCATACATTTTATTTTTGGATTATTTTTATATATTAAGTTTGAACTGGCCGGTCACTTCACCATACAAAGGTGATCACTTCCTAATTTGAGGTTTTAGGTCTAGAACTAAGCATAATAACGACTGATCTTATCTAGTATTATCTAGGCTTACTGGTTCTCAAGGACACATTATTTTTTTTTAAATGTTATTGTAACGGAACAATTTCGAGGCCCACCTGATGTTAAGCGGACTAACATCTGCCTATAACAGCTGCATTTCGTCACAAGTGACGAATTGCACTGCGTTCGTCACCTTGAGACACAGTTCTTAAGTCTCGTGTGCCGGTAATTTCACTGGCTCTCAAGGACTGCTGCCGGAACACACCGTTAGGTGTTTGGCGACAGATTTTCTACTTGAGGGTGGTCGTTAGTCAGGCGCATATTCGCAAAATTCTCTTCCACCTTGCAAATATGTATCATAGTTACAAATTTAAGAGAGGAAAAATTATACTCATGTGCGGGATTCGATTCCATGTCATCCACGCCTATAGCCGGAGTCCACCCCATACGATGGTTGGAGAACGTAGGAAAAATTAGAGTTATGACTCATTGTCAGGTTAGCTCAGTCGCCTAGTCGGTCAGAGCATAACCCAGCTATAGGGTTGGATGACGCGGGTTCGAATCCCGCACATTACTATAATTTTTCCTCTCGTCAATTTGAAATGTAATCCGCAGAGCATGCGTTATTGCAAAAATAAAAATAAACAAAATAATTTAGTATCATAGTTATGTATTGCGTTCTTGTGTAAAATTACCTTATTTTAGTTTTTTTAGGTATTGTTGATAGGCAAGCCTTTCACCGTTGTCTCACCTGATGGTGGGTGATGTTGTGATCGAAGATGTTGTTCAGGCTACCTTACAATTACTGGCTCTCAAGGACAGCTGCTGAAACACACTGTTAGGTGCTTGGCGACAGGTATTTTGCTTGAGGGTGGTAGCTAGCCAGGCATTCGCAAAAGACCATACCACCATGTTGTAACGTCTGGCATCCTAAGACACCAACCGGGACCGTCCGAAGCACGTGCACGCTCTTTAGTAGGTAATGCCACTAGCGGTCACCCATCCATGGATGTTGCTTTACCTAGGTAAAGTAGCTACGAGTGCTTCTAATAAGTAGGTTACTAAATCTCTACACAAAATAAAGTAATAGGTATGTCTATTTTATTCTATGATAATACATACCACATAAATATAAATGTGTAGGTATATTACCTACTCAATTATTAATTGTGCATCAAATTTACTGTAAAATCTTTTCTAGATTAGCGATTTTATTTACAACCACATGAACACGAAGTACCTAACCTACTCAAATGAAAGTTTTACATAATGTTGGTTTTGAAATATCACGTGGACAAAGTTGTCTGTGTATGTTTTAAATTTTCTTCCAATAGTAGGTAGGTACGTATAATCGTAATAACAACTTTTTTTTATGCTCTATAGGTTAGCCGTTGACCACTTTCTCACCTGATGGTAAGTGATGATGTGGCCGAAGATGTTGTTCAGGCTAACCTAGAATTACTGGCTCTCAAGGGCAGCTGCCTGAACACACCGCTAGGTGCTTGGCGACAGATTTTCTACTTGAGGGTGGTAGCTAGCCAGCCGGGATTCGCAAAATGCCCTACCACCATGCTATAACGACTTCCATCCTAAAACGACAACCGGGACTGACGGCTTAACGTGCCCTTCGAAGCACGTGCACGCTCAGTAGTAATGTGACTAGCGGTCACCCATCTAACTCATGACCGCGGGCGACGTTGCTTAACTTTGCTGAACGGCTGAGAACAGCTAAGTAAACTTCGCTACGAGCGCTGTATCTGTTATAGGTTAGTCCGCTTAACATCAGGCTTTTATCAAAAATCACAAAATATTACAAGGGATGAGGGGGGATGTAGATATTCTTTCGTCAAACGCGCAATTTCTAAACCCACAAGCAGCGTGTAGTGTGACCTTGACTCGCCGTTGCCAGGCAACGAACGAAGTCCCCGCGTGCCGCGCACCACGACACGAGACCGCCCAGCTCGGCACTGGGCGTGCCAGCACAGTCCAGTTATTCTGTTATATTGGCGCCGAATACATGCATAAGTACTGTAGGTACCTATGCATTTATTCGACTTTCCGATTTTCTTCTTGAGGATGGTAGGTAGGTGCCGGGCATTCGCAAAATGCCCTACCTTCAGCTTTATGCAAAATTACTGGTTCTCAAGGACACATAGCGGTACACACCGTTAAGTGCTTGGCGACAGATTTTCTTCTTGAGGGTGGTAGCTTGCCACGTGGGCATTCGCAAAATGCCATGCTATAACGGCTGCCATCAAGCTACAGCCCTTAAATAGAAAATCTGTCACCAAGCACCTATCAGTATGTTCCGGTAGTAGTCCGCTTATCATTCTCGAAAATCTCGAACACGTAATCACTCACAAACATGTGAAATAGTGGCTATAAGCCATTCAGCTGTTAGATAATTTGATAAATCATAAAACTGTAACACATTATAATAATAGCACCGTGTCAGATACAAGAGTAGGTATGCCTACCTATTTACCTTTTAATAATATTATGGGGTGATGTGATCAGGCGGCTACAGTACAAATATTACCTACCCAGTCTACAATTTTTGGGCCAAATAAACATAAATGTTTTTGAGCTACATGTTTATTGCAGATGGAATAAAACTTAAAAAATACGCATAACTATTATTTCCAAGTACAAGGTCAACTGAAAATAAGAATGCGGCAATACTGTTATTTTGTTATTGGGACTCCAAACGGCATGGAATTTGACATAATTGAAAATGATCCTACATTTTGGACTACAGTAAAAATTACGAAATGGGAGAGTTTTCATTTCAAATGTGTTCTACCTACCTGAATTGAAGCAATGATGGCTCAGTGGCATGGCTATTGACTGCCGCGCAGCACGTCCCTGGTTCGAATCCCTCCGCGGGTTTGAGCTTTACCGCATGGTTGTAGGGCATTTTGCGAATGCCCGCCTGGCTAGCTACCACCCTAAAGTAGAAAATCTGTCGCCAAGCACCTAACGGTGTGTTCCGGCAGCATTCCTTGAGAGTTAGTGAAATTACAGGCAAATTAGATTTAACAAGTATGTCTCAAGGTGATAGGCGCAGTGCAGTTCGTCACTTGTGATGAAATGCATCTGTTATAGGCAGAAGATACCGCTTAACATCAGGTGGCCCTCTTGCTTGTTCCGTCACAATAACAAAAAAAAAGAATTGGCAGAACCAAGATTCCCTCGTAAATTAGCTTAGAGTTTTTATTTTGTGCTTAGACACAGATTTTGAAATCGATACGACATTATGGCTCTCAAGAACGGCTACTCAAACACATCGTTAGGTTTATTGTTGACGGCTTAGCTATATTCTATATATATGATTCTTTCTTACAATCTGGCAAACCTTATATTCAAATATGTGCCATCTACCGGAACTCGGTATAACTACATTCTCCTCTAACTTCCTAAATCATTGATGGGTTCAATCGTGCTAAAAATATCATAGTGATTAATTTGCATTTTCTCATACAAAATATATTAATATATAAAAATATACTAATTTACCAGAAAGATATACTTTGATATACAAAAAGTGTATTTTGATACTATTAATTTATAATTATAAAGAATTAGAACAGTAAAAGACAATATTACGTCTATTTTGAACACATTTTATTTCTATCAAACCATGTGGCGACATCTAACAACATTTTGTGAACCATTGATACGTACACAAGGAGTTAGCAATCTTGTCCTGTTCATTTATCTATGGTATTAGTGATCAGATATCACAATCCTAATGGCAGAATAAGGCTCTTGTGTCCTAGCTCCAGCAAAAATCCATTGTCATAAGGTCTCTGCATGCAAGAGAAAAGAAAGAGTGCAAGAGCTATAATGTCATATATTTCTTAATAACAAATATTTTTAAAATATTTTATGAAAACATCAAATGAATATTGATTTGATGTTTTCATAAAATATTTTAAAAATATTTGTTATTATTAAATATGGATTTCCGCAAAGTAACGCCTGAATCTATTTATTATCATATATTTCTATTTCAGTCAACCAAAGGATAAGATTAATTATTAAATTTTATTAAACTTGCTTATGTAAATACATATTTACACTTTATATTATAACAAATAAAATAGATAGGTACAGACATTTCCACTCAGGAAGGCATGGCCCTCCATATTTTTTGAGTGCAGTTGCAACAATTGGTGCCGACTCAAGCAATCATATTTTAAATTTTATTGTTTTACGGTATGTACTGTCAGGGAAGTACCTGGTCATTTTTAATGTGACGTGCACACAATGACCACATATGGTTACCTCATTGTTATACAATGACAATTTGTTATTTTATTTTTATACCTTTGACCACTATCTCACCTTATGTTAAGTGGTCTGGTCGAAGATGTTGTTCAGGCTAACTTAGAATTACTTGCTGTTAAGGACAGTTTCCAGAACACACCGTTAGGTGCTTGGCAACAGATTTTCTACTTGAGGGTGGAGCTAGCCAGACGGGCATTCCCAAAATGCCCTAACACCATGCAAAAAATTTAAAATTAGCAGTAAAACAAAAACCTTGAACGATACGTTGTTATTATTTGTCTGATGAGCTTGGAAATGCAAAGTGAGTGGCTAACCATAGGTGAATTTTGTATCCCTCTGGCATTAAAGTGGCGCACCTTGATATACGATTGGTCACCTGCCTTATTAAAATTCTATCTTAACGCCTTTCAGATGACCCTCCCAGACCAAAGTAATTTATTAAGATGGGGGAAAGCCACCGAAAAGTCTTGCGGTATGTGTCGGGAGGCCATAGGTACAGCACGGCACTTATTGGTAGGTTGCAAGGTGCTCCTCGATAGGGGTCATTATTCCCGTCGCCACGATAGAGTCCTCGAAATCATACGTGAAGCGGCGAGTCTCGCGGTAGCTAGAGCAAAAAAAGGTTTGACCACGAACAAGCGACACGTTGCTTTTGTAACAGAAGGGTCATCTACAAAAACTAAATCCAAGCATTACTCCATCTTAGGCGCAGCTCCCGATTGGACTCTTTTGATGGACACGTATGAAAACCATTACAAAATCCCTGAGGATGTTGGTGTTTCGTCATCCAGACCAGACATATTTCTATACTCAAAGAATCTAAAACGCATAGTACTTATAGAACTTACTGTGCCGTGGGAAACAAACATACCTAAAGACCACACAATAAAAACTAACAAATATTATGACCTAACAAATGAATTAATCAAAAACGGTTATGTGGTTAATTTATATGCTGTAGAAGTCGGAGCAAGGGGTATACCAGCAAAATCCCTATACAACCTACTAAAAGACCTTGGCCTGTCAAGAACAACCGTAACTTCCATCTTAGAACGTGTATCCAAGGCGGCATTAGTAGGATCTTACCAAATTTGGTTAGGCAGGGGAGGAGGCTCGAGCGGTGAAAGGGAGCATTGATGCATCATAAAGGGGCCCCTTAACCTTACTCACTGGGTTGCAAGTCCCAGGCACCTTGACTGGAGCCTCTTCCTCTGCAACGCTATGGACCCGGCACCCGCACGGTGAATCCATGGAATGCTAAGTAAATTCGTCTTGTTTAAACATATTTCTCTGGCTCTATTGCGATATCAACAGCTTTTTGACCTCCCTTTTACAACCAATAGAAATAAAGTTTTTATTCTATATATTTTCTTTTAATTATCGACTTGATGGTGGAGAACCGCTAGTGGCATTTACTACTGAGCACTCTGTTCCGGTTGTGATCTTAGGGTTAGGATGACAGTTGTTATTTTGGAGACCTTTAGGCAGACAGAACTACTTGTCATAGTCTAACTCAACAATTAACTTGCCTATTTACTATCCCCAAATGCAAATAATTATTTCAATTATAATAATTACTTAAGTGTGTTTGCATTGGACAATGTTTCGAAGATCATTAAACCTTAACAAACTACCAACCTTTTTTTCACATCCTTTATGACATTATGATATGTTAAACACCTTGACACTTAATATCTTTACTAAATTTAACACACAAACAATGACATTTATTTATTTATCTGATTATTAGGGAGCAGCAGAATGCTATATCATGCTGCGTTTATATTTTGGTATGTCCACACAAAGTCTGCAAAATAAGTTCACTGGTTAGAGGTTGGCAAGAGATTTCTTGTTTTTATAGAATATGCATTTGAGCCAGTTTTTAAATGTGTTTATTTTTAAATAGCTTATAGGCTAGCCTTTGACCACTATCTGTAAGTGATGAAGTGGTTGAAGATGTTATTTAGGCTAGTCTAGAATTACTGGCTCTCAAGGAAAGCTGCCAGAACGCACTGTTAGGTGCTTGGCGACAGATTTTCTACTATTTTCTACTGGTGGTATCTAGACAGTCGGACATTTGCAAAATGCCCTACCACCATGCTGTAACGACTGCCATCATTAGACAACAACCCGGACCAACAGCTTAACATGCCCTCCGAAGCACAGAAGCGCTCAGTAGTAATGTCACAAGCGGTGTCCCTTCCAACTCCTGACCACAGTGGACGTTGCTTAACTTAGCTGATTGATTACGAACAGCTAAGCAAACTTCTCTACAAGCGCTTCAGATATAGCACAGAAAACCTCTTCAGACAGTTTGTTCCAGTTTTGAACAACTCTGTTGCAGAGGATGTGGTGAGCAGTATTTGTGTTAGCAAGTACACACAAAATTTTTTAGTTATGACTTATGACTTCTTCATTGCGGCTAATTGTAAAACAAGCAGTTGTATATTTCTGGGACAAAAAAAAGAGTGTTATTGAAAAAGATTCATTGGTGTGCATAGAAATGCACCAACAAGCAGAGAGTACTGCAACGCCATTGGTTGATGAGCACAGATTAGCAATGCTATAACAGGCGTCCTTACGGTGGTCTTATATGGACCTGACTAATTCATTAGCATTTACATTCACACTATGCTCAAACAAATGGACATCATAATATACTGTCGAGGGCCCCTCCTCCATGAGTTACTGTACTTAATTAATACACAAAATAATTAAACAGATAACAAAATTTTTATTCGTACACATATGGTAAATGAAATAGGTTCAGGTACTTACTTCTAAATAGACTAGGTACTTAATAAATACATTGTCTATGATAAGTACCTATTAATAATAAATATAGAAGTATTTTTATTTTATTATTTATATAAACAAATGAACTTACCTGCATAAGTAAATCTATGTTGGGTGGTGCTCCCTTCATGTCTAGGTGAGGGATACTACAACATGAAAACAATTATTGGTAAATATTAAAAATGTTAACTATTCAATTACAGTAATATGTATGTACTTGTGTTATTACCCAATTATTAAAGTTGGGGTTTTATAGGAAAATTAGCTAACTGCAACAGCTGGGAAAACACGGACCAGAGTATAAGAGCAAAGACCATTGGAGGACCAAGATGCAGATGCACATACCCACCATATTAGTTAATATATACACTTATTTAAGGTAAGATGGTTAACAAGGTCTGAAAGACTATAAGTGCAAGTGTATAGGTGATATAATGGCTTAAACGAACAAAGTAATAAATTGTAAATCACTAACCAAGGCAACATTATGTTATATGGTACTGCTTGACTTCTGCTAAACTCTGATTCCTTTGACTTGTAATAAATCAATACATGGGGTATGAAGTACCTATACTATTTCAGTGTATCTATATGTTGTAGGGGTGTAGGTGCATCCAAAGAGTATTAAATTGTGCAACAATCGGCGCCGTAGTGTTTACCATAAACATTGATCGGCGACACATATTACATCATATCGGCGCCACATAGTACCGTATATTTATAGAATTAGAATCTGCGTAATGCCCTCAGTTTATATAAAATGCCAAATTTCCTAAACAGAAGCAATAATAACAGTGCATTCACAACTTAAAAGTCTCATCCAAACAAACGACAAAATGGACAAAATCAAAACACAACAAAGCAAAGCTGCGTTCGGTTATTCGGTTCGGACGTGGTTCGGACTTTCGCAAGTTCGGAAATATTTCTATTCTCTATGGTTCGGTATATACAAAGCTACTTTAGGTATATTCCATTTGTCGCTAAGAACATTATTTTCGATAATTTTGATCACATTTGCGTCTATGGTTGTGATCACTGTAATCGTTTGTAACTGTCATCCCCTGTTCCATTTAGGATAAGAACGCTAAGAATGCCACTAAAATTTGCCACTTCTGTCACTTTTGACATTAGATGTAGCGTTTATGGCGAAAATAACGCCAAGAACCATGTGGAACAACTTTTTGGGAGTGTGATCGTTTTTAGCGAATCTAACTTCAAATGGTAAGTACCCTGTTCGGAAACATTGGTTATTGGTCTCTGCAAGTAATATCTACTCAGTGTTGCCAGATGCATTGAACCTATTGTCTGGGGGGCAATTCTCAAAATTGGGATAAATTTATCGATTCTCGATATTTATCCCGTGTCACCTATAGACTATTAATATCCTAAAAATATCGACTTTGCACAAAAATGCTATTCTCGCGAGTGGTAGATATAAATATATGTCCACAGAT
This sequence comes from Plagodis pulveraria, assembly GCA_963890685.1. Lineage (NCBI taxonomy): Eukaryota > Metazoa > Arthropoda > Insecta > Lepidoptera > Geometridae > Plagodis > Plagodis pulveraria. The sequence continues at coordinate 32,018,909 of OY982955.1, read as the reverse complement.
GAACTTGTGTTCATGTGTAAAGAAAGTATAATGATAATCCCGATATCGCAATGTTGCGTGTCGATCGCTAGGGCTTGATATTTATCGATAGTGATATTGCGAGAATATCATAAAAGTACACGACTCGATATTCGCCATGTTTTCTCGATATTTATCTACTATGATATTCATATCACTGCACGAGAATCGCCGTCCTGTAGTGGAAATTGCTCAAATCTGTATGCCTTTTTATTCTTATTGCTGATAGGTAAGCCTTTGACCACAATCTCACCTGATGGTAAGTGATAACAGGCTTAACCTAGAGTACTTTATATCTGGAATCAGCTTATTAGAATGGTGAAATGAACCAAAAAAGTTGCAACAACCGAACACTCTACTTGAAGGTTGTGAACGACGTTAGAGTGAAAAGTTGCACTCCGAGCACATGAATAAATAACCGTACAGAAGGAAAGCTTCACCACTACACGCACAGCTATATGTGTGCACCTTGTCACGACAAGACGCGCGGGGGTTGCAGGGGCATCCGCTCGGGTACAAAACCGGATTGAACCAGCTCAGCCTGTGGACAAAGTTAAGGTGTGCCACAAAGCAATACGATGCAGACGATTATGTAGTTTGATTTATCACAGTATTTATATTGAATTGTAAAACCATAATAGAACCAGACAAGGAGTTGCGTTACTTTTTTTTATGTTATAGTGACAGAACAAGCTCGAGGCCCACCTGATGTTAATCGGACTAACCTCTGCCTAGGTATAACAGATGCACTTCGTCACAAGTCACGAATTGCACTGCGCCCGCCACCGAGTTTTGAACTTTTTGTGATAAATGTATTATTAGGTATTTTGATATAGGTTAATAACAAAACGATGTTGTTCTGGACGTCCTCATTCCGGATTTGGAACTTTTTTTAGATGACATCTGCCAAGTGAAAAATGTTATTCTGATTTGGCTGAAAATCGATATCTAGGTTGTTGTGGGCGTCCACATTCCAAATTCAGAACATTTTTTCGATGACGTCTGTCAAGTGAAAAAAGATACTCCATTTTGGCTGAAAATCGTTATTTGGGTTGTTCTGGACGTCTACATTACAAATTCCAAACTATATTTCGATGACGACTGTCAAGTGAAAAAAGTTACTCCGATTTGGCTGAAAATCGATATCTAGGTAGTTCTGGACGTCCATATTACGAATTTGGAATTTGTTTTTCGATGACGTCTACCAAATGAAAAAAGTTACTCCGATTTGTGTGAAAATCGATATCTACGTTTTTATGGACGTCGTTATTCTGAATATGTAATTTTTATGAAATCGTAATCGAGAAATATAAAAGAAAAATCAAAATAGATTTTGATCACTACCTACATATAAACTCTAAATTGATAAATTTGTCGTCAAGTGTCACCTTGGGAGGCATTTATTTATTATTTTTATGAATATTTGCAACCCTGAATATTTGTGTTGCAAATATTCTAAAAATTAATAGAAACTCAAAATCGAGATATATTACAAGTGTCAATATGACATCTGTCACATCTAAGAATTATGGCCCAAAAATTTTTAGGATATTTGGTATACAACTATCAAACTAAAATCTAGGAATACGTCATCAACTGTCACTTCGACATCTGTCATGTCTGCCCATCATGCTGTCCGTTCATGTGCCGTATTGCCGAATCCCAACCTGCACTTACCCAGTTTTTCATTTTCCATGTACTTGTGACAGCCCTATGAAAAAAGGTTAGAATTTTGGACTTTGGAAGCTTTCCTTCTGTACGGCTATTTATTCATGTGCTCCGAGTGTGCTCTAACCATAATATATATATAGTATATATATAGATATAATAAACTTGTTAATGACGCCACCCTATCATTTTAATATTTTCATGTTTGCAATAACATATATAGGTATATTTATAGGAAAAACATCCTCTCGTCAATTTGTAATGTAATCCGCAGAGCATGCGTTATTGCAAATATTTTTTTATTTTTTTTGTTATTCATCATTATTAGGTTAAAGGCATCCAATCATGCCAAACGAATGCAGTAAGATATGCAGCATACACCTTAAAAGTGATAATATTTACGTGCTTATTAACGAGAACCTCAAACGATTAAGGAAAACTGCGGGGCTTATTTGCACAGTATGTATTTATGTTTAAATTGCTTATATTTTTAACTATTAAATTATTGCGATGTCACTGAATTGACAGCTGTCACACTTAAACCTATGTCTAAGTAATGTATATGTAATTTGTTTTCATATTATGAAACCAAAACTGAAAAATATGTTATCATCTGTCACGTTAATAAATTTAACGCTTATGGCCACCTCTTTGGTATTTAAAAAAAAATAGGATTATTGTAGCCCAGATATGAAATCGAAACTTAAATTTTTTTTATTCTTGTTATATCTAACTACCAATAATTTGTTTCTGGCGGTATTCTCTGTATACTATAAACTTTTATAAAATACTACAGCTAGCTTTTACAACGAGAAAGTTTAGGCCAATACTTACTTGGATAAAAAAAATGTACAATACTGTTTCTTCCTATACCTAACTATACCAAAGCTTTTTATGGAAATATTATAAAATACATGAACAAGGTTACCTACTTAATTCTGCCATTATAACCGGGGGCCGTTCAGAACCTTGGTTAGAGCGCACCTGGAGTGCAACTTTTCACTCGGTTGTCACAACTTGAATCCCAACCCTCAAACCCTCAAACTTTTAACTATCAAAATATATATATATATAATCGGTAGTTAAAATGTTGCATCTTTAACTGAAATGACCTCGACATTTGTTGCTGATAGAATTATAGGCACTCTTTAGTATTTTGCATGTAGCGGTAGTTATTGCTTTTCAAATATCATATTTTGTAATTTAATCCGCATAGCAGGCGTTATTGCAATCATAACAATATGAAAATCATAAAAAATCCTTATATTTTTCTAGTACCCCGCAAAAATCTATATTTGAGGTTATAGAACAACTGGGTTGTTCCGAACCTTGAAGTAAGTTAAAACACCAAAACAACTACACTCTTAGGGCGTTCGGATAGCCTATCGGTGCCAAAAATAACACTCACAAATGCTAAAAATGATCACACGGGCCGTTCGTTTTGGGACTTCGTGAGCAAAAGTATCGTTTTCGCTCACCGTTCGGATAGCTTTGAAAACGCTACAAATGACAGAGAAAGTGATATTTTTGACCCATGTCTTACCGTGGGATCGTTGTGAGCGTTTTTTGACAACTGCTGGTTTGACAGTTGTATTTGGCGCGATTGAAGAGTTTCATAAGTTTTTTTTATAGGTAACTATCAGAAGCCATTAACAATGAAATAATAATAATATAGGTACCTACTTTTTTGTTAATTTTAGAGATTGATTCCATGTTTCGTACTGTGCAAAATTGTTAAAACATTGTCGGTTGTCAAAGTACGTTTTAAGCCGTTTGGATAGCACGTAGTAATTGGTGGTCAAAAATAGCAAAAGCTTCTATCCGAACGCTAATACACAAATGCCACTTTTGAAACTGCTACAAACGCAATCGAGCCAAAACGAACGCACCTTCTGAGGCTTGGAACGGCCCCTTGTGCATAACATGTCTATGGCATAACACCATCCATGCCTCTGTCATCGGTGGGCAGTGACAGTATAGAATTGACGCCACCAATCAAGTGCGATCATTTTAAGCGCCAAATAAATTAAGGGGGCCGTTCCGAACCTTGGTTAGAGAGCACTCGGAGTGCAACTTTTCACTCTAACGTCGTTCACAATTTTCGAGTCTTCATTCTTTTGTATTTTGCATGTAGCGGTAGCTATTGCTTTTAAAATATCATAAAAAATCTTTATATTTTGCTAGTTCCACACAAAATATCTATATTTGAGGTTATAAAACAACTGGGTCGTTCCGAAACTTTGAGTAAGTTAAAATAACCATAGATAAATGAACCTGTTCATTTATCTATGAAATAACCAAACAACACTCTAAGGCTGACATTCACAGACGAGTTCGAGTTTAAACTCAAACTTTTTTACGTCAAAATATGAGTCTAGACTCAAACTCCAAGCAGTTTATTATTCACAGTCGAGTTCGCCCTAATGGAGTACGAGTATATCAGCTCAGCGAAGAATGAGACGGGCTGAGTCGCGAAATCGGCGACTCCAGCCGAACTCAAACGTCGCGCGGCGCCAAAACACCGCTATCTTCTTTGCTATATAGTTGGAACTGAGATATGTTCTGTATTTAATATTTTTACGAAAATGAATAATAGCGATGAATTATTTCCGGATTTAGAGCAAATAGATAATTTCGATCATTTTGATGTTATTGATGAACAGTATATAACCTGTTAAGATTTTCCAACATGCACATAAAAACACACTACAAAAGATCCCTTCACATATTATGACGACGCGGTGTTCAAAAACCGTTACAGGTTCTCAAAGGCTTCTTTTCGGAATGAAATACTGTTTACACTGTAATACTGTTTATTCACATAACTCCTTATTTCTTTGGGTTTTATGGTAATGATGTTGGTAGTAGGTACCTAGGTGATAATGTCATATTTTTTAATAAGTACCTAATTTAATTTTCTAGGTTGTTTTGGTGAACTACACTGCACATCTCAGCCCTGTCAGCCGATAATTAAAAATATACCTGTCAAACTTGCTGGATTAGCAGATTAATTTTAAAATTTCTTGCAAACTTTAAAATCATCCGCATTTCAAATATAATAGCTGATGGTTGCCGAACCATTGTTGCTTTAATTACTATACAATGTTTTAGTAGGATAGTATTATTGGAAAATCATATGTAGTCTGAAGTATCTCTCTATAAAATAAATTTAATATGTCTGTACCCTTATCGTAGAAGTTTATAGTTGGCGATAGCGTGTATGATAATTTCTTATTATGTTAGCGGTAAAGAGTGTGTTAAAATAGAAAAAATACACCATAATGTACAACCAAAAAGTTATATTTAAGCATAACATGTAGAAATTTATTTTCAAATAAAAAAAACTAAGCTTTTTTACCTAACTAATCGGAGACAAGTCTACACACTGTATTTTTTATCTAGTTATAAAATAAATAAAAAATAAGAAGATCTACAACCTATCGACTTTGACGGCCGTAGATAATTTGTGACCATTTTAATATATTTTTTTAGAGTTTATCTTACAAAGAAATGACAATCTTTAAGTAGGTATACTATATATCATCTGAGCACGCAGTACTATGATATATTTTTTAAGGTGTAATCAAATCGGTTTTTTTTCCTGGGACTTATAGAGCGTGCACTTGGCCAGTTTATGTAACTTAACACATCAGGAGTGATTTGGGGGATTTCCGTTTTCCTTATGACATAATACCAACATTTATTGAAGATTATCATTGTAGTAAATACTAATCCGTTACTATCATAAAATTATACGTACCATCGAAAATTAAATATTAATTATTGCGTTTTGAAACCAAAATGGCCTTTTGCATACCAGTTTTAGGCTTTACTAACTTTAATGTAATGTGTACCGTTGCGTAGCACAAGCGTACCCTTCGAAAAAAAATATTAAGTGGCGGATAACGTAGCTCTGAGCTTAATAATTTCAAGCTCTTGGGTTTGATTCTCGATGCGGAAACTTGAACTAGGTTTATCTGCCATAGAAATTACAGACTCGCACCTATTTCATGGAGCTTGAAAACATTACTAACGATATGTGGCTACCCTTTCTATAACGAACAAAATTTATTGTGTGTTTTATTTATATTAGCTATTTCATGTAATTGTTAACTGTAACGAAATCCTTCAGTAGCCTATGTAAGATCCTTACATTACAGATACTAATTTTAACTTATAATCTTATTTATTTAGGTGTTTTTCATCTTTGTCGTAACTTATAGAATATTATTTTTCAAAAGTCAACAAAAAATTATTGATTCGCAGAAAAATTAATTATTCCCAGAAAACATTTATTTACATAACTAAAAATACTTTTATATCAAGCGGAAATGTTTACTTACCTTACTTAATGAGTTCGATTCACTGGATTTAAAACTATTTTATTTCTGGAGAAGATTAATTTTGTTATAGCCCTTTATCATTACCATAATTAGTATTTGGTTTTCACTAATTAGGTCATGTTAGATAGCTGACGCTTTATTGCACTTTATAATTACAATTAACAGTAGTTACAAAATATTACATCTTAAAATAGTACAATCGGCGGCGTTATTGCTGGCAGCAATCTCTTACAGGCAATGTTCTTTCATGATGATAGCTTTATGACAATAACTGACGAAGACACTTTTATGGTAGGTAAGTACCTAAATAAGTTTGCTAAAATAATCTTAATAATCCTAAAACATGACGGTAAATGGCATAAAGAGTTTAATTTAAAAAAAAAGTAGGCTACTTTATTTTGTTTGTGTTTTGATCTTACTTACTCGATAACTTTACACCAACAAATTTATTGTTTCCAAGGTTATCTAGTATAGAAATAATTATAAGATTACGAGTATTGTCAGACAACATCCCGCCAAACGCATAATGGCACTAAAATGTAGATAACTGAAATGTAGGTACACGCTTGTAAGAATACCATAAAATTTTTAATTATATGAAACGGACATGGGTAGATACAAGAGTCAGCATATGACTTTAAAAAAAATGCAGCAACCGGGGTCAACTCAGTTGGGACAGAAAACAGCCCTACCGGGCTTCCAGTTGGGAAACTCTATTATAAACTAATGGTAGACTAGCATTATTGTTTTATAGTTTGCTAAGTTTCATATGTTCTTCCTCAGATATATCCAGTAATCTTTGTTTGTGCTTTAATTCAATTAATAGAATTTTCTCTTGAATATCATTAGTTTTCTCAAATGCAACATCTTTAATTTTGTATAATTAGGTAGATATGCCGCGAAGATTCAAATTCAAAACTTCAATTCGCGCCTTTTCATAATGCTCTGTTTCACTTACTCTTATAACTTTTTTTCTATATTCGTCCCTTTCTAACATAATGATACCAGACAAGAATAAAGCCCTCTGCACACCGGACGCGGGGCGTGCGCGGGGCGTGCGCGGTTGGCGGTCCCGCGCAATCTGTAATGTATGGGATTGTATGGAGGCCTTCACACCGAGCACCCGCGCGGGACCCGCGCCGCGCGCCGCCCGCGCACGCCACCCGCGTTGGCAAGAGCGCCGCACCCGCGCGGGTCACGTGCTCCTTCGGTGTTACTAGTTTTGTTTATGGTTTCGATGTTTTCATGTGGATAAAATCAAAGAACTACTATGTTGTTTTTTGGAAGCTCTGCTCTGTACAAATTTGTATGCATGTGGTTGCGGTTTATATATGTAAAGTTCGTAATCAATTTTCAAATCTAATTCAACCCAGCGTGTAGTATAGTCTGAAATGTTAAAGCTAAGGCTTATTACTTTTAAAATAGTTGTGTAGAAGAATCGATTCTAATTGATCGAGCCAGATACTCTAATTCGTCGAAGTATCGAACTTCGGGTCTGAAAGATATATCCGCAAAACACGTATTGACTTACTTTTGTTTAACTTCGTTCGTAGCATAGACTTGCAAGAATTTGCCTGTGGAGATTGTTTTTTTTAATCGGATTCGTATTGTTTGTACAGTTTCTAAATATGAAATTATAATTCATTCGTTTGCTTATACGTAGGAAAAGTCAAGTTCTATATATGCAGAAAGAACACAAATACTAATGAGAATATAAATTCCTATTGAGAACAAAGACATTCACGTAAACTTTAAATATCTTACCTATATTTTCTAGAACACCTAGCGACACCTCTCGCTGAGTAGCTGAGAGCTCCATAGCTAGGATTCTTAGACGCTTACCATGGGAAAATGTTCTTTAATTACTCTTTGCTAAGACTTATAACTGATTGGGGCATATTAGTGTTCTCGGAGTAGTATGTAGATTCCTTAGCGGGCAAGATTTGCGGTAAACCTCGGAGGAAATATCACTTGACTCAAATATCACTCAAATATCAATTGTAATATTTCCTCCGAGCTATAAACGATGCGGTCCGACCATAGACAATATCATACAACGAACTTCGTACCACAAATTAAATTTTCGTTGTCTAAAGTGTCGCTCGAACACGAAAAACGAAACTTCGTTGAATTGTAGTAGCAGCCCAGGGTGCCATTTCTCAACCAATTCTCATGAAATTTTATGAGCAGGTTTGATATATGTATTGAATTTTTTTGTCCAGTCAGTTTTTACTAACTTTTCGAAATGAAAGAGATATTGGGTTCTATAACTGTGAAATAATCGTATACCTGCCATATAGAAAAATGATTGTCAAGAGTGTTTGATTATTGTATGTTTTTTAAGAATATTTCGGAGCAGGGCCGCTAATACAATTCAACGAAGTTTCGTTTTGCGTGTTCGAGCGACCTTTTAGACAACGGAAATTTAATTAGCGGTACGAAGTTCGTTGTTTGATATTGTCTATGGTCGGACAGCATCGTTCATCACAAATCTTGCCCGCTATGGAATCTTCCATACTACTCTGCGAACACTATTATTCTTCAATAAATTTTAAGATTTATCTCATATAAAATTAAAGACTATTTTTCCATGGTAAGACTGAGAATCCTAGTTATAGAACTCAGCAAGAGGTGTCGCTACAGGGCCGCTACTACTCGGCGAGAGGTGTCGCTACTGTTCTAAAAAAATCAGGTAAGATATTTAGAATTTACGGTAATGTCTTTGTTCTCCGTAAGTATTTATATCCTCATTAGTATTTGTGTTCTTTCTGCATATTTAGAACTCTACTGACTACTTATAAGCAAACGAATAAATAATAATTTCATATATAAAAATGTACAAACCATACGAATCCGATTAAAAAACATATTCAGAATCTACGCAGGCAAATGCTTGCAAGTCTATGCTAAGAACGAAGTAAAGAAGTAGTAGTAAGACAAAAGTAAGTCAATACGTGTTTTGCGGATACCTTTCTTTCGGACCCGAAGTTCGAGACATCGGCTAATTAGAGTAGGAGTTACACTTGGATTTTAACTAACTACTGACTTTAGCTTTTCTTTATGGACTGCGTTTCATACTGATTGGAAGATTGATATTGTTTGGATTTGAATGACTTTGGTTTTTTTGGAATAGCAAATTGAAGAGGAAATGAGTGCCGGACGAAACAAATCGACATTATTACTAAGTGAGCACAAAGCGTCTCTGTTTCAGCTTGGACAGAAATGTTTTCCTATCTGTCCAGGTATTCTCCCCTACAGATCGCAGTTCTCAACTGAACATCGTGAAATTTTGTGAGTATTTACATTAAAAAAAATGTCGAATCAGTTTTTGATTTTCTACCAAAACGGAGGTAATTCAAACGTAAGAAAAAAATTGGCTAAATACGAGTCGGACTTGTGCACGAAGGTTTCTGTGTCATTATCTATATACAACATTAGACACTACATTAAAACTTTACTAACTAACTTAAAAAATGTAGGAGGTACTCAATACATCTGTATTTCTTTATGTTTGTTACATCAGAACGTTGACTGGGTAAACCGATTTTGATGTTTTTTTTTATCTGAAAGCTGATGATTTCCGTGTGATCCCATTTGAATTTCATCAAAATCGATCAATCCGTTTTTGAGTTACACTTCAATAGCTAAAAATATTTTCTTATCTTGATGATATATTCAGCGAAAGTGAATGACAACTAATCACGGAAGTAGAAATGGACACAAAAGAGCGAAAATTTTTTTTTACCAAATTCAACACTCAAGTTTGAAATAACTTGTTAAACTCGGTGCAACGATAGTTAAAAAGTACATAATATTATCACAACATTGTACCGACTGTTAACCTGCCCTCCGAAGCGCTCAATACTTGGATGGGTGACCGCTATTGACATTACTCAATAGCGGTCACCCATCCAAGTCATGAGGGCGGTGAACGTTGTTTAACTTAGCTAATCAGTTAAAATGAATAAGTAAATTTCCCTAAAAAGCGCTTCAAAAACAGCATCATAAATATCTAGCTAGGCTATAGCAAAAAAAAACACCAATCAGTTGCTTTCCATGCAAAAACCTTCAATAGTAATTTTATAAGGTCTATTGCGTTGTTCTGTCTTCATAAAATGTATAGATAATAAGAGTCTCTCTAAGCTGGCACTAGAATCTGGTAAAAAATTGTTTATTAAATAAATTTACCATAAAGAATATATATTGTAAACAACATTTAATAATAGTACAACACAATACAATATTTATTTATTTCAGAAGTCATAAGCATTATTATTACGGACGGCATTTGAGTGGGTAATTTATTTTAATATGTTCCATTTTTAAGCAACTTGCGGCAATTTGGTAGAATGTGAAAATTCTGTATATAATCTGTATCGCATATCGAAAATCGGTATAAATACGGTGAAATCTGTATATATGGCAACGCTGGCGGCGGGCCCGCGCCTCACACGCGCCGCCATTTTGGCATTCGGTGTGAAGGCCACCGCACTGCTCACGCCCCGCGCCCGCCACGCCACGCTACCGCCCCGCGTTAGGTCTGTCGAGGGCTTAAAGAAAATCAAAACAAAGAAGTTGAACAATATTTGTCTATGGCTGGAGGCAAACTCGATGGAGCAGGTATGGAGCTATCGTTCGTTCTCAATTGTGAATTTAAAAAGGCGCTAGGCGGAGTAAACTCGTCAAACCTGGAGTTCGAACTCCTGTGAGACCGGTCGAAGTAAACTCGACCCACTGTCTCTGAATGTCAGCCTAAGGCTTGGAACGAGGCCCTGTTGAAGTTGAAAGATAGTGCGTGTTTTGTTATTTGTGACCTTGATGAGGCTGAAATAAATACGCTCACAATAAGCGTATTTATTGAAAGACAGAGCCCGGTAAAACATCAAAGAGAAGCCACTTTTAATATAATATCAACGAATACATTATATTCGTTGATATTATATAAAAAGTGGATTTTTATGTTTTACCGGGCTCTGTCTTTCCTTCTAATATGTCAGAGGATATGATGTGAAAAAATATTCAGAAAAATGTTACTCGCTCAGTGGTCGTGTGATGCTCAGCCGCCGCCGCGCGCCGCAGAGCTACTATAGTGAATACCTTTTAATTATATCTTAAAATGATGTATACCTACTTCAAACGTACAATATGCCGTTACTGCTGTACGAGTGGCTCTCCGAGCTGTAGACCTTGCTAGTCTGCCCTTGCACAGCTTACAATTGAATAAAGGATCACTGCGCACGCTGATGGGGGAATGGGTCACAAAATCTAAAAATATAGATCTATACGTAGTAATGTACGTAAATAATAAATGATTTTCTTGGAATTATGTACAAGAAAATCAATGACACCCCCCAGCGAGAGCTAGCTGTATCATAAATAGGTAAGTACCTACCTAGGTAAGAACCTACATAGTAAACAATAATTTTACAAACCTACTTGGTAAAACAATAAAATCATTGTAAACAAATTGTAATGGTTGTTTCGAGCGGTTTATGACATAGTAAACGTAAGTATTTCCAGGTAAAAATATCTTTACTGAACATTTATGAGAATATACACTTTATTAACATAGATTTATAAAGTTTGGGTTATTACTTAGATAATAGTTATCAAATAGTCCGCTTAACATCAGGTGGGCCCTGAGATATTTCCGTCACAATAACAAAAAAAAGCAAAGACAATCTTGTCAGTTTTAAAAAAAAAACTGAGCATGTAACACTTTTATGTTCCTACTCTTTACCGAGCGAGAGATTTTTTTGTTATTTTATGTACTTTGTTCATGTATTTTTTACCCATTTTGTTTTATTTTGGTTTCATTGCTATTGATAGCACTGTGCGACGATCACACATTTTATCTGGTGGTATACCAACTATACTCGCTCGAGCCATAAGTACCCTATGTACCTGAGTTTATAACCTTGAGAACATTTAGCATGTGCAGGCAGGCGAGTAATTTTTTGCTTCATTAAAAATAGTAGGAAGAACAGAAGGTGGTCCTATAGTAGGACCACGAGAAAACGGCCGTTAAAACTTGTCTACACCAGACGAGCCCCCTGGGCTAGTATTTCTGATTTGTGAGTAAAACTGTGATGAAACTTGAACATATACTGTTTAACAGTTAACTACCTATAATGTAGCTAGCGAAACACCGTATGGTGCTTGGCGACATAAGTTAGATAGTCTAACATACTTTGAGTTCGAAACGAGAAACAGTGCGATTACCTTTGGACCAAGTGCTCCAAGCGCGAATAGTTAAATTGAGTGAAGTGTGTGATTAGTGATCTGTAAAGTGCGGACAGTCAGTGTTTTAGTGTTGTGTTCAGTAAATTGTGAAGTGACTGTAGAACTGTGTAATAAAGGTGTCAGTTTGCTGAAAACGTATTGCATTATTTATCCCGAACCCTCAGTTCGTAACAAATTGGTGGATTCCTAGATGGTGTTAGCTTTTCAGTAGTGACATAATGTGTACTAAACTACTACACAAATGATGGAGTCCTTCAGTAGGGTAGCGGTTAAAGGCTAGCCTATCAACAATAAAAAAATGACATGATGTGGACCATAGAGAAATAGAATACCTACCATTGCTTTCTCTTTTCTGTGATGTGGACCTTAGTACGCAGGTACCTAGTTTGTATGGGTAAATAAAACAAAGCAATAAAATGTCTTAATTAGTTTAATTCAATATTTACTACAAAATTCATTTAACACGAAAATTTAAGTAGTACTACTTATTACTAAAATACTTTGAAAATCGTAAAAACAATAAAAAATAAATTCATGCTTAGGTACTTTGATCAGAGTTTTGGCAAGTAAATATTTTATAAAACTTTATATTGTATTGTGATAGTATAAGTACTTAACTAATATCGGCACATATATATAAAAGTAAGTACTTATTATAAGTTCGTACGTAGGCAGTAAGTACTCGTACTACCCAAGTAAGTTTCCACAGCAACAACATTTTACCTTTAAACTATTGCTGTCATTGACATAATTATCATGTATGTTATGCTTTGGGCCCAACTCCCACATTTTAAAAACTACATGCTATGCAAAACCAACATCACTATTTCAAGCTTAAAATATTGATACTAAGATTCGTACCGTAGCGTCACGAAACAATAATGTTCATAACTTTATAAAGCGCTATCTCTATCGCACTAATTACTTGATTCAATACATGCATCTCATGTTTCACAATTTCTAATGTACGTTTACTATAGTGATATTTTGGTAGTGCGAATAAAAATTGAAAATGTAATGTTAAAATAAGACTGAATTAAGAGATGGGAGTTGGAAACCTGTGTTGTTATAGTAGCAATGATGTACTTATTGCAATAGTACATACCTACAATATGTTATAATATGATACATGTGAGCTAAGTACGTTGGTCATTCGCTCGAGCCAAGATTGCCTCCCCAGCCGAAGGCGTGGGCGTAATGAAAATATAAAGATACTCACGCATTCCATAGATACGTACGATAATTTTTAAACACACTTGCGAGAAAAAGAAGATATCAAATTTCATAAACAACCTAGTAAAGGCCCAGAAGAATACATTATTCTTTAGCGTAGTGTAGAGCACTAGTGCGATATTGCAGGTGAATAGCATCAAAATAAATGTAGTGTTATAAAGCACTAGTGCGATAATTTTGTCAAAAGCACGTGTAGTTTATGTGCTGCAGTGGGCACCTTATATAAGTGATGAAATAAGATAGGTTAAATTTAACAAATATTAAATTTGTAATATGAGTTGATAAGTACCTACATAACTCGTAAAAACTTTATACTTACTTAATCTACTCGTAAATAAGAAATGTAATAAGGCAGAAAAATTGAAAATTAACGTTTCCGGGTTTAATTTATAAGTTCAAAAATATAATTATAAGCAAAATCACATGCATGCAACGCTAGTATAAGCTACTGTTCCATTCTACAGGCATTTTTTTTAAGCCTTTTAGGTTAGCCTTTGACCATTATCTCACCTGATGGTAAGTGATGATGTGGTCGAAGATGTTGTTCAGGCTAACCTAGAAGTACTGGCTCTCAAGGACAGCTGCCGGAACACACCATTAGGTGCTTGGCGACAGATTTTCTACTTGAGGGTGGTAGCTAGCCAGGCGGGCATTCGCAAAATGCCCTACCACCATGCAAAATGGCAGGCATGTGTATCTTCGGGTTTACATGTAATTTAGATTTAGAAAAATATCTTTCAATAAGTAGTCACCTGAAATAATAAGTATACACTTCCTTATTTTCATAATTATGTGATATCACTTAATTCTTAACAATCGAAGTTAGTATAAACATGAGTGAAACTATTCAAATTATTCTTTCGTTTTAAGATACTTCTGTATACATAGACAGAAACAAAAGCTTTTGCCACAATTATGAAAATTACAATGTGTATACCTACTTATTATTGCCGGCGACTGTACCTACCTATACAATTATATTTGTAGCAGCTGCATCAACATACTACTACTACTATTTTGGCTTTTTTATACATATTATAGTATAGCTTTAAAACAATCCGTTACACGCATGGCCCCGCGAGGCGCACATATACGTATTCCTGACAATATATTGCGGTTTACTTCAATTACGGTCGTAGGTACGCATAAGTATTTTAAAAAGTTGCTTTGTCGGTGACAAGCAACAAGCGGATGTTTAACTGTCATAAATTATTGATTTTATACTTATTTATTTTGTAACAGATTTTTTTTATATACTTTTGAATAAAACCTATGTATTCATTTATTTTCATGTTGTGCCCGCGTGTGTTATTATCACGTGACAATTAGGGACTCAGTGCGGGTAACGGAGTGTTGAAAATTGTTTTTTTTTTTAAATCGTTAAATTTACTTTTATTCAGTTATGAAGTAATTTACTAAGTACCTACATAAATTACAGCAGATAATTAGGCATAATAAAGTATTACAATAAGTAATACTTTACGTGTTAAAATTTATTACCAAACACGCCAAACAATAAAAAACTTCGCATACCTACAGAGAAATAAATTAAAGAGACAAAATATCAACTCCAACTAATAAATTCACGCTTATAAATGTCTAAAATATTGACACGCCATTATTTAAAACTAAGTATAAAATTCCCACTATCCTATTTTTTTAAACTATGTGACTATAGTCATAATCATGTCTTTCACAAACGTTCTAGTAAAATTTTAGTAAAGGATATTACAAAGGTTAATCTAAAATACAATAATTCGTGAATCAGCTGATCAGCTCTAACAATACTAAGTTATACTTATAAATAAGGCATAATTCAGTGGGCTATAATTATTCTAACGCTAGGGTCTGGTTCACCAGCGACGTCCTTTGCAAGCGGTGCGTTGCCGCAGATCCTGAAGTTTTTGGTGTAAGGTATCACTGCTACTAGAAGACCGGACACAACAACCCAAACACCAGCAACGTAGAACGCTGTATCCCAATATCCTGTTTTGTCTTTCAGCGCTCCTGTAACATGGAATGAAAAAATAAATAAATAAAAGAGTATCTAATATATTTCTGACATGAATACCTATTGTATGCTGATGATTTAAAGCTTGCTCGAGGTCAAGTAACAACAACAGGTTGCAAATCTACATTGATGCTGATTACCGTCGGAGTATTGCAAGCAAATTGATGTTCAATCTTGCTAAAAGTTTTGTCTTAGTAAATTGTACTCAATTCTCAAAGAATTCAAAACAAAAACGGTTTCTGTCTTATATGTATGATCTAAAAAAAACGGTAGGTACATAAACATATGTTTGTTGGTTTTATTTACAGCTCCATAACTACACAATAAATCGGCGTTTTCAGTATTTGTTGATTAAATATAGTATATATGATACAATACATAATAAACCAAAATTTGAGTTGCTTATTTCGTTTAGTGTTTGAGATACTTAGACCATAATCCGTGCTTAGACGCCGTAAAAATAAGGTCTAATAAGGTCAGCTGTGACGGATCCTCATTAATTTATGTTCTTTGACAAAAAAACAATACCATATTATTGTTATCTACTCAAAAAACTGTCTGTAGACGATTACATCATGTAGGTACCTACTGGAGCCCCACTGAAAAATAATTTATTTCATTTTCCCAACACTTTCCCATTCTGGTCTAGTCTCTCTTTCTCTGTCAAAATATCTACATTGCAGCTTTGTAACTCACTTCGTTTACGGACGTTTACGGATATACAGACGGACGGGCGACGGCCGGACAGGAAACGTAATCTAACTAAATAGTACGGTTACTTTAAAAACATTAAAAGATTAAACTTTTCTGCTCCAATATTCTTGGGTCAAAGGCCTACCAAAAGGAGTCTCACATTAATTTCAGTTGGGGCACAGAATAACAAGAACCAGAAGGATCACTCCGCAAAGCCATTCCAATAAATAAGCGACTCTAGCAACGATGCAATAGAGTGCACAACAGCTCGCAAAGCATGGAGTACCTAGTAACATGTATTCACCTACAAGGCGTCTCTCTTTCTATCGCATAGCCACTCATAGCTCTGATCTCTTCTGATGCGGCACACACGTACAATAATCCTGTGACGGATACGCCGATGTAACTAGATTTGTACCTAAAGTGCGGAGTGGCCTGGTTGGGTTCAGTTTATTAAAATAATATCACCGTCGCGGTCCATGAAGTCTAATATATCTTATATCCATTGTATTCTACTCGCCCGCTGCCGATTTAAGGGCAGCAAAGGCAAATAATAAAATAATAAAATAAAATATTTTATTTCGGACACAAAATCCATAGTAGTGTTAGTACATGTGTATAAAAACTAAGTTAGTAAACTAAAACTAAATGACGTAATACATACATTACTTAATCCTACCCGTGACTATGCCAACCCAATGCTTTTGGATTGGGCAGTCTAGCCGGGCAGCAATCATTTGCAAAATACTGTTGGAACTACCACGCAGACGATGGAACATTGAGGCAACCTTTTTTCTAATTATTGCATGGAATCCGTCTACTCCTGCACTCGCAAACATCCCGGATGCACTGCAATGGCGTGGCAGTCCCAACAGTATTCTAAATGCATTATTATACTGCACTCTCAGGGCGTTGTAAGCTCGTTGGGTATATTTCACCCACAGGCTGCTCGAGTAGAATGAGTGACAGTAAGCTCTGAAGAGTGTTAATTTCACCTCTTTAGTACACCGAGCAAACCTGCGGGCCAACATATTACTTCTTACTGCTAAAGCCCTGCGCTCTCTTTGCAAATCGAAGTCGTCCTTCAAATCTTCAGTAATCACATGCCCAAGATATTTAAATTGGTTTACAATTTTCAATACTGAGCCATCAAGTACAACTGGAGGAACAGTGCTAGGCCTATGATTTCCAGACTTAAAAATGAGCATCACAGTTTTCATCGAGTTGTACCTGAGGGCATGTTCACGCACGTATGACTCACAAGTTTGTAGTAGCGTTCTCAGTGCGCCTATCGAGGGAGCCAGCAGCACCATGTCATCAGCGTAACTAATATTATTGACACAGGTTCCGTCTATGTGGCATCCGACATGGATACTGCTGAGTCTCTCGATTAACTGGTTCACGTATAAATTGAACAAGCTAGGAGAAGAGAGACCGCCCTGGCGTACGCCGCATTCCAGTCTATACTCATCAGACAGCGTATCAACCCACCTCACTTGGTTAATTTGGTTATTGTACCAATATTTAAACAAGCAGATAGCATCAGCTGGAAAGCCTGTTTCACTCAGCTTTTTCCACAATTTGTCATAATTTACAAGGTCAAAAGCTTTTGACAAATCGAGGAAACAGGCATATATAGGCGTCTTTCTCTCTGTATAATACCTGACAGTATACTTAAGGCTCAAAATTGCACTTTCCGTGGACAGTCCCTTCCTAAAGCCGAACTGAGCGTCATTTAGATGCAAGTATTCACCAAGTCGGCTGTTAAGCATACTATCAAGTATCTTTGCTGATGTAGTAGCAAGTGAGATGGGTCTATAGTTTGACCTGTCTGATACATCGCCAGTCTTGTTCTTAACAATAGGTACAACAATAGTTCTCATCAAAGACTCCGGTAGAAACGAATGTCCCAAACATAATTTAAAAATCATGGTTAATATGCGAGGCAAGTGTACCCCTGCATATTTGTAGTGATGGATGCTGAGACCATCGTACCCAGGAGATTTACCTTTTTTCATATTTTGGATCGCTGTAGCAACATCCTTTGCTGTTAAAGTAACTTTACTCTCAGGTACGACCGTCTCAGCCCCACGCTCAACACGCATTGATTGACCCAAGGGTGACTGGACGGTGAAGTGGTCTCTGAAATTGTTGGCTATACCTTTGGGGTCACTTTCACCGCCAACGCTCACAGGCATACTGGGCTTTGGATTCATTTTATTTGTATGCTTCCAGAAGCCTTTGAAGTCACCAGCTGAATGGCTAGATGCCAGTATATCCATTTTGATTTGTTGTCAAAACGCAGGATTAATTTATTATTATTGTACTGTATAAGGTCCGCACAAAATAGGTCGGCCGGTCTTCGGTTTATCTCGTTTCTCTACGCAGAAAGTCAGACATCTGGGCCCCAATTCTCTTAGCTATTGACCAAATATTTTGTGCCACTGTAGCAACGCAATCGCAACAAAATAGCTTACAGCATACCAAATATGTTAAAAACTATTGATAGCAAGCCACCGACTTGCGATCGAACCTAAATAGCGGGCAGACTACGGATACTGTCAAAAACTACAATTTTCATGCAATTAAGTTGCGTTAACGCCGTTCAATAGCTAAGAGAATCGAGGCCCAGGCTAAAAACAGCGATTGGGTTTCGTTGTACAGTTTGACTATAGTCCTAAAAACTATCTTGATATATCTCAATTAGAGGACTGTATTTGACCGGATGTATGGACTGCATCTCTATCAACTTGCTTCATCCAACTACTTTAAAGAAATGTCCTATACCATCGGTTAAATTAAGTCGTCCAATACGAAAAATGTTGGTCCGTTTTCATTGATCCACACGGTATTTCACTTACTTTACGTCTTCCTACACCACCCGTGGTTTGTCAGGCCATAATGTCACCCCCTATCTCTTCCCGTAGGTGTCGTAAATGGCGAATAAGGGTAAAATACCGGTAAGTAAGTAGCAGCGCCTTCTGAGGAACTGTATTCTAAACTGCGAGTCCCAAGATAAGCTAAGCGTGAACCCCGTTAAAGAGGGATACTGTATTCGGCAGTGGACAATCCGGCTAATACAGTACGTCTTCCTTACTAAGAATATTACACTAACCAGCCATAGGTGGTCCAATGAGATGTCCAAGTCCTTGACTCAGCAGCACCAATCCATAAGCCATAGTGAATCTTTCCAAGGCTATAAGTTCCACCAGAATACTCGGAGTATAGGAGTATGAGCTTGAGAACATCAGTCCGAATATCGTTGCATTCAATGCCAGTATGTAAAAACTGTACCCTTCGTTAGGGTCCATAATTTTGATGAGGACGGGAAACAGAACTATGGATATTCCACAAATAACAAGGCAGACTGCATAAGTCTTCGTGACGTTCACCCAGGACAAGTCACCCATCCATCCAAGGCCTACCTGAAAAGAGATGTCAAAGGAGGTTATATTTTTGAAGTAAATCAATCTAAATCAAATATTTTTCAATATGCGTAGGTATGTTTAAAATGTATTCCAAGTATTTTTAATAGCTGATACACTAGAATTGCACCACTATCACAGCTGATGGTAAGTGATGATGCGGTCGATGAGGCTAACTTAGAATTACTGGCTTTCAAGAAATGCTTCCGGAACATACTGTCAGGTGCTTGACGCCAGATTTTCTACTTGAGGGTGTTAGCTAATAGTGTTAGCAAGCCAGGTGGACACTCGCAAAATGTACCAGAATGAAAAACCTGAGACATTTCTGAAACGTGGAGAGGCATTCAAAGGATATAAATTTTGGATGTATATGACCTTATTACAAGGTTTAACCCGATTGCCAATCTTAAACCAACATTGGAAAAAGTGACCAAAGACTAGTATACTAGCAATAATACAAATAGATATCTACTTACTATGCCTATAATAGTCGCAATTCCAAAAATGCTGAGCATCACAGTTCCTTGGTTCTCTGAATATCCATTTTGGAGCATAAAGTCAGAGATGTAGAAATAGGGGACGATGAACCAGATGAACAGGATTAAAGTGGACAAGTTCATCATGAGGAAGTGAAACTCGGTGAACATGTTGAAGTCGAACGTTTTGGTGATTAGGTTGAAAGCGCGCCTCATCCATGTCTGAAAAGTACAATATGTAGCATGTAGGTATAGATTTTAACGTTACTAAGAATTATTAATTTCTCATGGAAGTCCTGGGTTAATATCGCTCCGCCGATGAAATCCGAAAGGATAAAATGAGCCAAAAAAAAAACAAATCACAAAAAAAACAAAACTCACAATTCACAAGTTAAGGTAACAAAGGCATGGATGGCCACATAGCTCGAAGAACTTATTACCAATGGAGAAGAAAGATTCTCGAGTGACATTCACCCCGGATGACAAAGTGCAGGTAGGTTCGCCAACGACAATTTTTTTTCTTTGTCTTTAATATTTTGCTCATTATTTTATATCACTCACTACATTTCATACAATGTATCCGTCTTCACAGAGTACATCCGCACACTCATTGCATGGATATATATTTAGGCTTTCGTGGTATTGAGAAAGTTACTATTTCTTTTTGTAAAAGAAGTTAGGTAATTTTATAAAATTCTAGACTGATAATGTTCGATCGGTGGCTTAGGCTTATTTAACTAAAAAAAAAATACACATTTCAACCAAATTTCGCCCCCAATCGGAAGAATGGGAAGAACCTTACTTTAATTTCTTACCAAACTACTCGATCAGAAATATTGGGAAAAATATTCCATTTCCTTATACCAATCGTAGCACCGATCGAAGGATTGGAAATAACCAAATTATACAAGCAGATCAAGCATCTGATATTTTATCATGCGCAGGGTCAAAATGTCAATGCTAGGCGAGCCTTTCCTCAACACTTATCACTGTTTAATATAATCAGATAAAAGATCTAAGTAAATGTGTAACATACTAATAAAATAAAGAATAGAAGGTACCTTCTCTTCGTGATCTTCCACAGACCACATAGAATTTTTGTAAATATCTGGGCATGATGACGCTCTAAGCTTATATTTTGCGATATTCATCATAGCACCTCGATGCATGATCGAGTTTCTATGCACTCTAATGTCTCTCAAATAATGATGATCAGTAAATTGTCTAGAAATCCAGTCCGGGCGCTGCGTTCTGGGTGATATCACAGCTGTCCTGTTCTCGGGAATCGGTTGCAGAAGCTGCTCTCTGACCATGTCAAGCTTCGATTCAAATTCTTCCTTTTTCTTTTTACTCAATTTCAGTTTCATAGCCATAGTAATTGGTTTGCTTTTGGAGGCTCCTGGGGCTGCAGATTCGACAGGTAACTTCTGTTCGGAATTACTTCGCAAAGCTAACATAGAAGGATAATTTTGAAGAATTATATTATATAAGCGTTTGTTGGATGTAAGTTGATCAAGTACTTCTGCAGGCACCTAAAATAGATAAACAAAACAATTAAATGACTTGATTTGACATGTGATTGTTCAACAATATTGCAGTAAGGTTTTTAGTGAAACTTACCCTCTCACTCTGTCGCAAAAATGTTGGCAAATTGATAACAGAACTAACTTTCTGTTGTGACAGATCGGCATTTCTCTTTGTCACGGCTTCCAAATTCTCGGCTTCTGCTATTGAGGCTACTAAAGCTGTTAGAATGTATTCAGGCGTTTCACCACTTTTCATTAGAGTCTTTAACTCTTCCATGCCTGGATAAACTGATTCCCCACCACCAGACTTTGCAGATCTAGCTGATATTGACATTGAACTGGAAGCTCTCTTAGCTTTACTTAGCTTTTTAGATTTCTTTTGTTCTAAAATAAGCCACTCTGGGTCTCTCATAACAGCACCACATACGCATACATTAAGCACAGTTCCTGCTAAAAGCAATAAGGCACTTCTCCAACCATATTCTTCCAGTAAGTATGTTGTTAATGGTGAGTAAATAAATGTACCAAACCCAACTCCACAGGAGCCTAAACCTACGGCAAGATTACGACGCTTTTCAAACCAAAATGCGATTGATACAACTGCCGTAACATAGAGTAATCCCATTCCTAATCCAGCCATGAAACCGTAAGTCACGTATAGAACTTCTACTGAGTTACTATAGGCTGCTGCAACGAATCCTATAGTTGAAGCTACTCCACCAACCATAGTCATTTTTCTACATCCATATCGATCTACCAGAGCACTCATTATAGGTCCAGCAATCAAAGGAACAGATATAAATAATGATCCGATAAGGGATGTTTTTGCTTCGCTTGTCCCAAAATATAATACGAATTTATGATGTATCAACCCATATGAAAAAGCAAGACCATCCGCAACAGTCGCGATAAGGAAAGAAGCGATTACAACAACCCATCCCCAGCCACCATCAGGTATTTGAGGTGCTTGCTCTTGTGGTGCTCTACTTGAGCAAATACTGTCATCATCTCCTAGTCCAAAAAATTTAACGCCTTCATTCGTAGACGTTGCATCTTCTTCATTTTTTCCATCTTTTTGATAAGATACTGAAAGTGTATCTGATTTTCTATTACCTTCATCCGTTTTCAAAGAATTTACAGCGTCTAAATTATTTACATTCTTTTTCACCCGCTCATTGACATCTTTTCCATCATCATTCACAGCATCTATATATTTAAAATCATTCGCTCTCTGAAGAAGAGGTGACGTAGTCTTCTCCTCTTGAGACGGTATTTTTTGATCATACTTGCCTGGCTCTTTACCTGGTATACCATTGGCATAGACATTTTGCGTGTCCATTGATCTCCAAGCAGAACTCTTTTCGAGTACGTTACTATCTGCGCACTCGTTCTATTCTTGTCCTCTAAGGACGTCGAAAACTACCGCAATTGGATTAAAAACCCAATTTTTAAATTCGTTTACGTCGAGGAAATTATTAGTTCTCTCGACCAGTGTCTTAATCTTGGGTCTCTGGCAGAATAGCGACAGGGGCTTTTTGATACACAAAGTGTAAGGGCGCAAGGATTGTAGCTTGTCGGGTACATCAAGGACCGGCTAGTCCTCGATCTCACGTCGTTGAAAAATTCACTTTCAATTTTGTTAGGTTTTCGCTTCCAGAAGGGCGTGTTATTTTTTGACATGAAGAATCAAAGTTTTATGAAGTATGATGCGACCAACATCTCAAGAATGGGACAGTCAGGATCAAATCTGGAACAAAGAAATCGACAATTAAAATCTAGGAATAAAAAAAAAATTTAATTTAAATCTACGATGTTATGATCTATTGCGTGCCGCGTTGTTCGTGTGACTTTGAGCGTCGCTTTGAAATCACAAGGTTCGACTCCCGGGTCAAACAGTTGTAGGGACGATGACAAAGAAATCTTTAGTATGTAGTTGCCAACCCCTTTTTGTAAATTTAAGAAAATAACCTTATTTTTCTTGCAATGAAAGGAACAAGTATAAACAAATCATTACCTACTCCATTCTCATATGTATAAAAATCTGGAAATAGGTTCGAATTCCGCAAATTCTTTTAGCAATTTAGAATTCGGAGGTGTTTTTGATCTATAACAATAGCAAGTATTCAACTTTTTACAACCAACTTATAGTAATATAGCTACATAGGATATACAAATTTACAGTCATGTTTATAACTGAAACACGGGTGTCACAGATTGTGAAACGTGATGCGACGGTGTCAGACATACAGACCCACCAACTTATCTGTTCAGGTGGCAGAAAAAAGAACTACAACATTCCTTCAAATTGTGACAGTTTGTAGTTGATTTCCATGACCAGTAGCGCCCTCGAAAACTGCACAGTTAAGTTGGTGGTACTATACCGATTTCGTAGCTTGATGTCGGTTCGGGATAGAGGCTTTAGCATTTAGGTTTGATAAAGAATCTAAAGTGGCGCAAAATTTTTTTCACCTGAACCTAGATGAGTTGTGAGCTCCCTATATTTACTAGACACATGCAAGGTAATTGCCGTACTTACTACCAGTCTTTCACTTCCGATCGTCCGGTGAATACGTTGCCGCTAATCGTGCTACATAGGAAATAGTTGTGGGAATTAATTAGGTAAGAATAGGTACTACTTCTACGAGTAGATGTAGATACATATTCCCTGCTAATATTTCGTTATATATAATACAGTTAGCAGTATTTTTATTTACGAGGTAGGTATTCTAAACAGTTAAAGTCGATCTAGCGACGCATCTATAAAACATTTTATGGTATCGTGGTCGTTATCAGACTGTCGCGTTTTGTTAATTAGCTCAGGTCTAATGACTTCATGTGGGAATTTATGACTTAGCATGTTGTCCTCACTAGATTAAGTATTTACTACCCATTTATCAGCTCGTATCCACCCACTGTTGAGTATAACCTATTATTATACCTCCTCTTGTTCACGGTTGTTACCAGTCCGCCAGTCTCACTCATTAACTAAGGGTTTTTCGTGGTATTCATTATTATTACTATATTCGTGGTATTCATTATTTTCCCTTCGGTAGTAGGTACCTAACGAAACCAGATCAAATTCAGTACCGCCAGAAAGTTTATTTTCGCCTACTAATTTGACTTATAAGATTATACTTATGTGAGGGTAGTAAAATGCTGGACCCAAATCGTCTTTCAAACTCATTGTTTCAAAAATGTTTACAGATTCATCATTTTCACGTGTTTAGGCATGGTGGTAGAGCATTCTGCGAATGCCCGCCTGGCTAGTACCACCCTCAAGTAGAAAATCTGTCGTCAAGTTCCGGAGGCAGCTGTCCTTGAGACCCAGTAATTCTAGGTTAGCCTGAACAACATCTTCGACCACATCATCACTTACCATCAGGTGAGATAGTGGTCAAAGTCTAAACTAACAAGCATAAAAAACCGTGAACTTCCTCCGAAAAACAAAGCAGATTTGCCATAATCTCCTCGCTTGGCATGCGTCTTGGGGATCGCAGTATAAGATAGCAGTTCATCAGAAGGCGCTGTTCGCCCACCTCTTGGTATTTTCCATTCGCCACCCCGTACGACTCCCACAGGAAGTGGGGTACCAACTATTCTAACCCGACACCCGACGGGGGTTTTTTGATTGAAAATTGGTATTTATTAGAATTGATTTGTGCGCGTTATGTTAAATTGCATTATAGGTACCTATATCACCGATTTTCACGTTAAAAATATAAAATTAAAATCACATTATAATACAACAATAAATTTATTGTTTATTTACTGTTACTGTTCCGCCTCAATAACATAAAAAAAATATCTTTACGGGATCGTTTTAATTTTTTTATTTATGTTATTGTGACGGAACGAGCTGGAGGCCCACCTGATGTTAAGTGGACTAACCTCTGCCTATAACAGATGCATTTTGTCAATGACGAACTGCACTGTGCCCGTCACACTGAGACGTACAGTTGTTAGGTGCCTGAAATTTTACAATACAGTGGCAATAATATGCAATGTACAGATCGGATCAGAACATAACAACCCTATAGACACCGTATCAAATAGGCACATCGGATTGCACACATCCGTCCCTAAAACTAACAGAAGCACGCTAGGCCGAACCACTTCCCCGGATTAGGGGCACAATTCTGCGAATTGAGTCCAAACCAGCAGGTAAACACGATCACAAGGTCCCGTGCTAATTTGTGTCAATACCGAGTTGACACGAAGCAGGCAAAACCAGTTCAACTGGATATTATCCACCTATTGACATGATACCTATTCCGTCTAATTCCATTCTGACCATGCCTACATGCCTTTTTAGTGTTCCGTGGCCAAAGGGCAAAGGAGAGCATTATTATTGACACTTTCTGCACAGCTTAATTTATGACCATACACAGCTTGGTTGCTATATGACATGGGTGGCCAAGACGTCGACCGCAGAGGCATTTTGGGTAGCTCGTGACAAGCGGCAAATAGAAACATTGCAATAAAGAGGAAGAAATTAATCGCAAATGTCAGCTCAACCAAGAACAATTTACACTTATTTTTTCTTGATTTATGGTGTTTTCCTTTATGCGTAGGCATGAATATTGATATGTAATCTATTAAAATATGTGAATTCATCGCTGCTGAATCAATTTCGGTCAAGAAAGAAATTGGCGAAATTAGGTGAGAATTCTTATTGAAAGTAGGACATTTGAAAATACAGACATGGAACTGATAGGTACAGTCGCCTGCAATAAGAAGTATACACATTGTAATATTCAAAATTGTGCCAAAGAGTTCTGTTATTTCCTATGTAAACAGAAGTATCTTAAAATCAAAGAATAATATTAATACTTTTACTCAGGTTAGTGATAACTTCCATTAATAATAACTTAGCGACAACACATTATTTTGAAAATTACGAAGAGTATACTTCTTATTGCAGGCGACTGTACATCAAAAATGACATATTTCCTAATACTTACACTAGTGTCATTGACGCTATTTTTAAATCCTAGGATTTTAGATCTTTGAGAATCAATTTCAACTATGAATGCAACATAAACGACACTTCAGTCAGACGAGCACTGGACGTCCTGATTTCGTATTGCAGATAGTTCATACACTGTACAGCATGGAAATAGTGCAGCGCCAAAAATCTAGCCAAGGACATTGTTGTTCAATATGTTCAAAAGTGAATTATAAAAAATGTAAGTAAGTAAAGTAGGTACATAATTCGTTATATTTCGTATAGAATTCAAACAGTTTTGCCATTTCAAAATCACCCGAGCATACTCCGTCTCAAGGGGTGGATGGACGCGGGTTCGAATCCCGCACATGACCTCAATTTTTCCTATCGTATATTTGTGATTTTGTAATGTAGTCCGCATAGCAGGCGTTATAGCAAACCTACCAATATTAAAATTATAAGGTTGCGTCATCATTTACAAGTATAAAACCAATTGCAAAATTGCTCTTGTTTGTAGTACAACGCACTTGCGTTGTACTACAACAAGACCAATTTTGCTGTAGATGTCGCTCCATCCCAACCATCGTAATGGTTAAAGAACGATAGGAAAGATTTGAAACATTGGCAGAAGGTGGTAATCAATGACTTTGAATCAGATGTGGTTCCAATTAGTTCTGGGGTCCCACAAGGGGGGTTCATCTTATACGTCAATGATATTAAAAAATGTTTTAAGTTTTGTAAATTGCTATTACATGCCGATGACCTGAAAATGTATTATTCTATAAATACTTATCAAGATGACTTAAAATTCCAACAGGATCTTGGCAAATTATTAGTGTATTTTATTAAAAATAATTTTATTCCTAAGACAAAAACAAATAATTTTATACAAATAAATTTAATTCCTCCTTATTGTGATACATTTATGATGAGTCTGTGACTCTTAAACTAGGCTGGTGGCCTGTATCTCAAGAGCCAGGTCTCTATCAATCTACATTTTTCTTTATTTAGTAACAATTCAAAATTGACCCAATACATTGAAATATAGATACACATAGGAAAAATATTTTAACGAAAGTTGTTTACATTCGAAATTATAATTAACATCAATTTATATAATTTTAATAATTAATATTTACGTGTAGTTTTGGTGTTCGAGTGAATGTTTGCGAGGGATTTGAAAGGTGTATGTGTCGGTGTGTCTATCTGTATGTTTGAGTATACATGCATGTGAAGGGTATGTGATTTGTAATGTGTAATTTTACATTTATGTTATGGGATTCTAACTTTGATGAAGTTCAAGTCACAAAGGATTTAGGAATAATATTAGATACTAAATTAATCGTAAATATTCAAAATCTAATAATAGCACGTGGTTTAAAAATATTTAATTTTGTCATAATGTCCTCTAGTAAATTAAACAACGAATTAACGTATTTCAATTATTGCAATTAAACTCTAGGAGGCAACAATTAGATATTATGCTTCTGTATGACCTATGTCATAAGTCATAACAGATATGACTGTACAGAGTTGCTACGGTATAAGGTACTTTTTAGACCTCATCCTCGCCGTCTCATAATTATTATTATAAATAAGAATAATTTTACATTAAGAAAATATTGTGACTCTGTTTGTTGGTTCTTAAATATATATATACACATATATTATATGCACAGTACCTTCAGTGCCGTCATATAGTTTACACTATATTTATACATCTACAGTGTAAACTCACGGGACTGTGCATTTTATGGCGTTATAGAGAGGTGTCGGTAAACGGAGAGAAGAAAAAACTTTCTGAGCAACTAAGAATTTATTAAGTTTATTCGATAATACAAAAATGTAAATATTTCGTCTTTATAATATTAGTTTAGATAGGTACCAAATCTTGGCATTGATCTTCATAATTATGTAATATATCTTATATTTCTATTCAGATATCGTTTGAATCAAATCTGCTCAATATCTTTTCATTATTATTAGCATTATTGTAAGTATATTCATATTAAATCACAGCTATTACAAATTACGTGTTATTGTTATCGGTAGGGTCGATAACATTTAGCTCAAGGCTGCAAAGTGATACCTACCTAGGCGAAAGCGATAGGCGCGGCATTAATGGGTGTCTCTTTTGGGGGTAAAATGAAAATAGTGGCGCCACACGATCAAGCATAATACAAGCTACTGTGAAGTATTCTGTGCCACAACCTTGGCGTCAATTCTGCTTGGAAAATTTAATTGTATTTAACATGATCAGCCTGCCTACGAAAAAAAAATCTTAGGCCATTGACCTATTATAAGTCAATGGCTTAGGCAGAAGGCGGTAGTACAACTTCAGTAAAGGGGTAGGTTAACCATGTATATACTGTACGCTGTACGGGTCGCGATGTATGAAAAGTGTTCTCACAGCTCTCTCCATACAAACGTGCATTCCTCTTTTTTATGTTTATGTGACGGAACATACCCGAGGCCCACCTGATGTTAAGTGGACTAACCTCTGCCTATAACAGATGCATTTCGTCAACGACGAATTGCACTGTGTCCGTCACACTGAGACGTACAGTTGTTAGGTCTCATGTGTCTGTAATTGTTCTGGTTCTCAAGGAATGCTGCCGGAACACACTGTTAGGTGCTTGGCGACAGTTTGTCTAATTAAGGGTGGTCGCTAGCCAGGCGGAAATGCCCTTCCACCATGCAATATTTTAAACACCAAGTGTTTATATGAAATTTTGCATGCATGACCTTGAACCCAGATCATCTATCTATGCATCCGGTTTGCCATTTTTCCGTAAAATTATATATTTTCATAATGATGCGTTGTACATTTTTTGTATGGGAATCTTTATTTTCATATTTAGAGATAAGACGAATAATAAAACGAAGTACTGGCATACCAGAAGCGAAAATTTCACCGAGATTGCCTACTAACACTTGTTTTTTTTTTATTATGCCTGATAGGTGAGACTTTGACCACTATCTCACCTGATGGTAAGTTATGATATGGTCGAAGATGTTGTTCAGGCTAACCTAGAATTACTGGCTCTCAAAGGCAGCTGCCGGAAGGTTCTTGGCGAGAGATTTTCTACTTGAGGGTGGTAGCTAGCAAGGCGGGCATTCGCAAAATGCCCTACCAACATATAACGACTGCCATCCTAAGACAACAACAAGGACCGACGGCTCCGAAGCACGGAAGCGCTCAGTAGTAATGTCACCAGCAGCGGTCACCCATCCAAGTCATGACCGTGGCCGACGTTACTTTACTTTGCCGATCGGTTAAGAACGGCTAAGCCAAATTAGATACGAGGGTTTCAAAATTTTAAATTTTAGTTTCGTCATATTTTTCAAATTCATATGACGAAACTACGTTTGTATATAAAGCGATACCTACACTTCCCATATAATTACCTAATGTTTTTATGTAGTGTATAAAATTATTAAACTAGCGTTCTAGCCGCGTCTCCGGCCGCGGGTATCTGTGTTATCGCGCAAAATCATTAACATCTTTTTGCGCAATTGGATAAAAACTCCTATGTCCTTCCCCCTGTCTCAAACTATTCCCATACCAAATTTCATCCTAATTGGTCCAGTAGTTTCAGAGCCTATTTAATGCAAACAAAAACAAACAATCAAATCTTTCCTCTTTATTATATAAGTTTAGATATCTATACCATATAATATGCGTAAGTATTTTAGATACTTTTTGATAACCTAAGCCAAACTAATTTACAAAGTTCCGTTCACTGGGTAAACTGCAAATATTTAAACATTATTAGTGTATGTTATCTTGAAATGGTAACGTAATGTTAAAGATTCCTTTAAAGTGACGTGTTTGTGGAAGATATTTTTACCAACAATGTATAGTTTGCATGCTATGATGTCATCTGATACGAGTAAATGGATTTGTGTCGAGTCTTGTAATTGTTTTTTATGGGTATATTCCATTTGTCGCTAAGAACGTTATTTTCGATAATTTTAATCACATTCTGCGTCTATGGTTGTGATCACTGTGATCGTTTGTAACTGTCATCCCCTGTTCCATTTAGGATAAGAACGCTAAGAATGCCACTAAAATTCGCCACTTCTGTCACTTTTGACATTAGATGTAGCGTTTATGGCGAATATAACGCCAAGACCCATGTGGAACAACTTTTTGGGAGTGTGATCGTTTTAAGAGTTTTTAGCGAATCTCACTTCAAATGGTAAACACCCTAAAACTTTAAATCAATGCTGTCAGAAAATGAGATGATATGAGAATCTATATGTATTTTATCTGGATAGGAAGGTACTTATGTGTCTGCATTTAGCAATACAACATTTTTATCGTATAAAAGAGGTACCGCAGTAATTTTTCCTGTAGGCCTTTGTAGCTTTCCTCTATGGATTCGGAAAACCCGATACTTGATTAAAAACCTCAATATATCGATAAGAACTTAGGTACATTTTATATTATTACACAGATACCTACTTAATTTCCTTAACATGTTTTTTAAGAGCACGAACATTTTCATATCGTGCTACTCCTCTATATGTAAAGAAAGCATTGCGATGCGACGACGACAACGCCTCGCGCATGTGTGCAGAAACATATCGTGCTCTTCTGCTCTCCCAACTAATCAATGAGCCCATCGTATTTTCCAAAACTTCTAAATCGGAGCGCTTGGTCGATGCGACGCGTGATCAAAATGCTGGCACCTATTTGGCTCAAATAATAAGCATTGCAATTTAACGGGGCAATGCTGCCAGCATGCTGGGCACGCTGCCAACTGGTAGTGGGCTTGCCTTGCATTGGGAAGAACAGGGTAATAATAATACTACTTACATGTATGTAAGTATATTATTCAACATGCCTAACCTACTTAATAATACCTATAGGTATTGAAACCTTACACCTGCCTCTTTTTAACAATAAAATTTTCCTTACTTATTATGTGAAGTGGGTTTCCCAGATTGTTTCTTGAATATGCAATGCTGCTTTGTTTTTATTAGTGTGTTTGTATGTTTATTACTTCTTCACGCAGATTTTGATGAAATTGGGTATGATAGATAGATAACTCTTTATTGAAAACACCATAATAACAACAATAAACTTATTGCTAAAACATAACTTAAAACCAGGTGTATCAATGGGCGGTCTTATCGCTCAGAGCGATCTCTTCCAGACAACCCCAATAATAGATATGGTCAAAATAGTGGTTTCTTAATTATAGGTTTCTTATGGTCTAAGTAATTCTATAGATATTCTATAGATAGGTAAACAACTGATTTTACCAAAACTATTAAGTATGTTAATAAATGGATACACATATATAGAAATATATATATATATTAATATATCAATACTTATATTATTATAATAAATACACAAATACGATATATACAGCGTTATTGGTAAAATGCTAACAACCTCTTACGGTTGACTTCTGGTAGTCCTAGGAAACATTAAGAGTTTTTTTGTGTTTGTTTATGTGAACCTATATGACGAAATAAGCAAGAGGACCACCTGATGTTAAAGTTTTATTAGCTTGCTCTAAATTTCTATACTTCCATTATTATAGAAATTTAGAGCAAGAGATAATAGTTTTTAACTTGATCCAGGAAAGATTTCTATCAAGGAGCATATATAATTTCTAGCGGTAGTGAATTCCACAGTTTGACAGCTTCAGCGGCAAGTGAATAGTGGTGAAAAGTAGTTTTAGTCGCAGGTTGTTGTAGCGTTAAGTTTTCTAATGACCGTAACGACAGATAATGGGTAGTTTGAAAATTTTTAAATTGTTCCGTGAGCTAGCGCGGGGATAAAGGATTGAACAGAATACTATAAAGAAGATAAAATATATGAGCATTGCGGCGACGACGAATAGGGAGCCACTTCAGCTTATTACGAAAATCGGAGACATGATCATATTTGCGTAAGCCATATATAAATCTTATACAAAAATATATGTCATAGAGGTTGATAAGGCGCTGTATTAACACATATCATACTTTTTATCATCGTCATTCATCACCACGCGGGTGTAACCGCGGGGCGCAGCTAGTTACCTATAAAGATTTTATCAACTGACTTTTAAAAAATATCAAAAGTCAAGCGGAAAAAGTCTTGCATAAAATCAATGACATTTTTTTTATGTCATTGCTTAAAATAGATTTTCACACAATGGATTTGCACCGTTTAATAAGGAAATGCCGTTTTGTGCTTTTGCATTGAATAAACAACTGCGACATTACTAGGAAGTCTAGGAACTTGAAAGGAAATCCATTGTATAACTACAATCAAGCTGAACATTATTTCATTGGTTCCCAGCATTCGATGTTATGTTATTCCGTAAATGTAAGCCATCTACATACATATAAGTCTATTCATAGCATCAGTGGCTAATCAAACATGCTCTATAGCAAGCGTTGTTTCTATTTCTAAATAAAGACATGAAACATATGTGCAAATAGGCGTTTAAAAATACATAAATATAGTATGTACTGTACAGCCGAACACCGCGTTTGTAAGATATCGCTGTTAGATCAGGGGGCCAACTCCCATGTCTTAATTAAGTCTTACTTTAACCTTAAATTAACAATTTTAATTTGCACTACCACATGTCATAGTAAACTTACATTAGAACTTCAACGTGAGAGCGTGCTGCATGCATTGAATCAAGACATTTGTGCGATAGAGATAGCGCTATATAAACATTATTGTTTCGTTACGGCAACACGGTACGAATCTTAGTATCGATATTTTAAGTTTGAAATAATGATGTTGGTTTTCCATAATAGTTTTTAAAAGGTGGGAGTTGGGCCCCTGCGTGCCACTTGCGTTGTGATGACATGAGTCGGTGCAGTGTTGCACATTGGGCATTTTTTGTTTATTGCTGATAGGTAAGGCTTTGCCCACAATCTCTCCTGATGGTCTGTAATGATGTGTTCAAAGGTATTAACAGGGTTAACCTAGAATTACTGGCTCTCAAAGACAGCTGCCGGAACACGCCGTTAGGTGCAGACTTTCTACTTGAGGGTGGTCGCTAGCCAGGCGGGCATTCGCAAATTGCCCTTCCACCATGCGGTGAAGCTCAAGCCCGCGGCGGGATTCGAACCATGGACCTGCTGCACGGCATTCCATAGCCAAAGGCCACTGAGCCATTATTGCTTCAAAACCATACACAGAGGTACTTGCGATAAGTAGCGGGTATAACTACTAACGCCCAAGTCTCCCAGTTTAGTTGTAAGTAATTGCACCCCGATGTTGTGTAAGTCGTAAGAGGCTACGAAGGGAAACATACCAGAAAGTGGGCAGCAGTGCCTTCTGAGGAACTGATATCATACACTGCGATCCTTAAGACGCCTGCCAAGCGTGGGAATTACGGCAAACTAAACATGGGGTAGGCATTTCTTCAAAGGTGGACGGCACGGCTGTAGATACGCCAACGAGTATTCCTATGGATGGGCACGCAGCGCACAGGCTACACGGCCGTGCGGCCAATAACTGAAGTACTTAAATACTTCTAATATTCCTCAATTAGATAGATAGATAGATAGATAGATAATTCTTTATTGTTACACCACTTAATATACAAAAATAACATAAAAGTAAAAGAAAGCTTACAATAAAGTGTTACAATGGGCGGCCTTATCACTAATAGTGATCTCTTCCAGGCAACCTTAGGATGGAGAGGAAATACAGGAATAACAAGACGGGGTGTAATATAAAGATAAAGGTACAATCAAATCAAGACAATAATACATTACTAAATCAAATTAATAATAAATTATAAACAAGAAAAGAAAAATAACTACTAAACATAAAAATACACTAATACATATTGAAATATATATAAACATATAATTAATACATTGATATACTTACATAATATATATATATACACTAAAATACAATATATATTTATATATATGTATATTATATATATATATATATATATATATTATGGTGTATTATATTCAAAACCCAAGTTCACACTGGTTAAACTAATCGGCGAGATAGAAACTTTTTACTTGGCTTTTGAAGGTCGACAAGGATTGTGCACGCCTGATAGTAACTGGTAATAAGTTCCATAAGCGAACAGCTTTCACTGAAAATGAGTGATCATAAAATACTGTGCCATGTTGAGGCATACTGAGGGCAAGATTTTCTGATGACCTAAGATTGAGAACGTTGGTATTGTGAAGGAAATTGAAACGTTCCTTAAGATAGCGCGGGGTCAAAGGATTGAACAAAATATTGTAAAGGAGAGAGAGTATGTGAGCATTCCGGCGAAGACGTATAGGAAGCCACTTGAGCTTTGATCGATATTGAGATATGTGATCATACTTGCGCAAACCAAATATAAATCTTATGCAGAAGTTTTGAAGACGCTCAAGCTTATCTAGCTGTTCCTCGGTGAGATCTGGATAGCAGACATCAGCGTAATCTAGAATTGGGAGTAAAAGAGATTGAACTAGAGCAATTTTAGTGGTGATAGGAAGAAAGTTGCGCAGCCTTTTTAAAGCGCCAGCGGTGGCGTACAATTTGCGACTAGTAACTTGTAGCTGAGGAGCCCAACTTAAGCAATGATCGATTGTCAACCCTAGATTTTTTATAGATGTACTATAGGGAATAGGGACTCCATCAAAATGAATGGATGGAATCGTTGACAAGTCCACCTTTGAGATTAACTGCGAACTTCCCACAATCATTACCTGCGTCTTGCTATGATTTATTTTCAGACCAAATTGTCTGCACCATGTTGTGATGCAATTTAAATCAGCATTTATTAGGTCAATGGCTCCAGAAAGCTGGTCAAGAGGGGCTTTAGAGTAGATTTGAAGATCGTCTGCATATAAGTGGTAGGAGGAAGAAAAATTATTTGAGATTGAATTAATAAAAATTGCGAAAAGGAGAGGAGATAATACACCGCCTTGTGGAACACCTGCAATTGCATCACACCAGGAAGAGAACTTCTCTTCTAGACGGATCCGTTGCCGGCGCCCAAATAAATAACTATGAAACCAATCGAGTACCGTTGGAGATATGTTAATTGAGCGTAGTATGGCTAGAAGTATGTCAAAGTCAACTGTGTTAAAAGCATTACTAAAATCTAGTAATGTGAGTACAGTTAAGTTTCTGTTGTCCATGGATAAGCGAATGTCATCAGTGATCTTCACGAGAGTGCTTACTGTGCTGTGGCCAGGACGAAAACCGGATTGGAAAGGATTTAGTAGGTCATGAGAGGATAAATATTTGCTTATTTGGCTGTGGACTAGGCGCTCAAGAACTTTTGATAGAAATGGGAGAATGGATATAGGACGATATTCAGTAAAAGATTTGGGATTGGGTTTTTTGGGTAAGGGAATAAGTTGTGCATCTTTCCAGATAGTGGGATAAATGCCGTTTGTCATGGAGTTATTAAATATAAGGCAAAGAACAGGAAGGATGATGTCAAGGATAGGCACTATCATATTGCGACTAATTCTATCACCGCCTACAGCATTGGAAGTGATCGATAATAAGCTCTTCTTAACATCACAAGCGGACACTCGATTAAAAACAAAAGGAGAGTAGTCAGGAATCGGTAACGTTGAAAGATAATTAATAGTATTAGATTTTTCAGATACATCAATAGGAAGCACTGAAGAGAAATGGAGATTGAGAGAATCTATGTTTAAGTTGTTAGGGATACTATCTTGAAGAGATTTACCAATTCCAAAAGACCTTAGAAACTGCCAGACTTTTGCTGGATCATCATTATCGACTGATTTATGAATATGGCGGCGCAGGGCATCCCTACACACCATATTGCAACGATTTCTTGACTTCACATATTTTTCTTTGTTAGAGTCATTAGGGCGGCATTTATATTTATGTCTAGCACTACATTTTTTGCTCATTAACAATTTAATGTCATCTGTAAGCCAAGCAGCTGGACGATGCTTAAGCTTGATGGCACGTAATGGAGCGTGCTTATCGTACAACTGAGTAATCATTGAATTAAAAATTGCAACTTGGTCATCGACTGTTACAGCGTTGGTCACCGGACACCAGTCTATGTTGCTAGCATCTTGTAACATTTTTTCTTTATCCATACCACTAAAATTGCGCTGAAGAATTACTTTGGGTTTAATTTTTGGAGGTCGAATTTTATACGAGAGAAATATTAGGTCATGATATGAGAAATTGTCAGCAGAACATTGACCATGCTTAGCAACATGCTGTGGAGAAGACACTATACACAAATCAAGGAGGGAGGGGCTATAATTGGGTGCATGATGAGTGGCACTAAATGGGAGGATATGCATGTTGCAAGATTTAATGATCGATTCAAAGGAATGAGTGCGGTGGTCTTGCTTGAGGAGACAGGTATTGAAATCTCCTAAAATAATGTTATGGTTATATAATGGAATAAGATCTTCTAAGATTTTCTCAAAAGATGAAAAGTAATTGACACTTGAGGAGTGGCTATAGTAGGTAGCAGTATTTTGTTATTAGATAAAACTACCTCCACAAACAGATGCTCGCCGGCGTTGGAGGGTGGTGGTTGAGGCGATGTGCTGATCACAGAAAAAGGAATATTTGACCTTAGGTAAATAGCCACACCACCACCTCTACTACTCGTGCGGTCGTTGCGTATGAGGTGAAAACCGGGTAGTGAGTACAAAGTAGTAGGAAGGCAAGGTTTGAGCCACGTCTCAGAGACTACTATAGCTTGAATATTTTTGTTAAGGAGGGATGCCTGCATATCAGGATAATGAGCCGGAATGCTTTGCGCGTTAATGTGAACTACGTTAAAGTTTTTAGGTACATCAGAAAACTGAGCTTCAAGAGAGTCGGCAAGAGATGGTAAGCTTACAAAACTGTCATCGTCTGTGCTACCATCGGAAAGTAAAGATAAGAATGATTGGTCGCTATCACTACTTGCATTATCATTGAATAAATTAAGCATAATATAAATATTAAATAATATGTATAAATATTATAATAAATACTAACTATATAAATATTTAAGTAAAAATACAATTACTTATAACCAAAACTATCAAAAACTCCACCTGCCGGGGATCGTAATAATTAATTTAACAAAACAGAATAAATACTAAGAAAAAAAAAAGGGACAAGAGTATGTACATACATTAATTTAAACACAATCACATAAATACAAATGCTTCACCGCCGTGGTTTCCATCCATTGACACGCTTGCCATACTTTAGAAACTCTGAATATTTAGAAAATACAAAGTGTGGTAAGCCAAAACATAAAAAAGTAAAAATATTAATGTCAGTGTCATATGACATTGACGTGACAATGACAAGACAAGCATTAAATACGTATGAAACTAACCTACCGTACCACTAATTCTTTAGGGGCGTTCGTTTTGGCTCGATTGCGTTTGTAGCAGTTTCAAAAGTGGCATTTGTGTTTTAGCGTTCGGATAGAAGCTTTTGCTATTTTTGACCACCAATTACTGCATGCTATCCGAACGGCTTAAAACATACTTTGACAACCGACAATATTTTAACAATTTTGCACAGTACGAAACATGGAATCAATCTCTAAAATTAACAAAACAAGTAGGTACCTACTATATAATATAGTATTTATATTATATATTTATCTAAAATGTAAATACTAAATAAAAAACTTGTGAAACTCTTCAATCGCGCCAAATACAACTGTCAAAACAGCAGTTGTCAAAAAACGATCACAACGATCCCACGGTAAGACATGGGTCAAAAATATCACTTTTCTCTGTCATTTGTAGCGTTTTCAAGGCTATCCGAACGGTGAGCGAAAACGATATTTTTGCTCACGAAGTCCCAAAACGAACGGCCCGTGTGATCATTTTTAGCGTTTGTGAGTGTTATTTTTGGAACCGATAGGCTATCCGAACGCCCTATTTGTAAATAAAATATATCGAAGTAACATTTGTGGGTGGATAAATGTTATAGTTAAGAAACAGAAAAAAAGGGTACATACCGAGGAATCGGTACCTCGGCGGGCTGCAAATACAAATAAAATCTAAAAGTGAAAAAACAACAAAACGGTGCTATTTCTTGCTGGCTGAAGGGGCTCGTCGACTTCTCGATGGCGGTGCCGTGTCCTTGGCTCTGGCGGTGACAGCAGCTGTACCTGCAGTCCTAGGCGCACTCGACGCGGCAATCTTTTCGAGCTCTTTGAGATTGCTAATCCGATGCCGCACACCATCGGTGCCAAGTACAAAAACGAAGCCATCCCGTGTCCAGCACTTCTGAATGCCAAATTTCTGGCGGGCAGCCATGAAAGTGTCGTGACGCGGTTTTGTCAAGAACTCTGACAGCGTGATATTGGACCCTTTCAGACCGGTCTTACCGCTCCAAATCCTATTTTTGGCATCAAGATCACGTATTTTGAATAGAATAGGTCTGGGTTTGTCAGGTGCTGAAGCACGGCCCATCCTATGTGAGCGACTGATGTCTTTGCTGGAAAAATCAGGAATTTTCATCTGACCAGCTACCAACTTCACCACTACAGAGGTAGTATCTTCATCTCTGGTTTCTGGGACACCGTGAAAGAGAAGAATCTTTCGTCGCCCTCG
Source organism: Plagodis pulveraria (assembly GCA_963890685.1). Taxonomy (NCBI): domain Eukaryota; kingdom Metazoa; phylum Arthropoda; class Insecta; order Lepidoptera; family Geometridae; genus Plagodis; species Plagodis pulveraria. The sequence continues at coordinate 31,979,767 of OY982955.1, read as the reverse complement.
CATCTCCATAGCATCCTGTTGCTGCATAACCAGGCCTACTTGATCTTGCAGGCAGCGAAGTGCAGTCATTATAAATGTACGGAATGCAGTAAAGTCCGCTGACAAGACAGCTACAGTTGGTGAAGAAGATGCTGCTTGAAGCTCACCTTGATAAGAGTCCATTCTCTGAAGGAATAGACTTTGTAGTTCAGCCACACTTTGCTGTAGGGCGTCCATTTTGTTTGAGTTGTGAACTCAGTATTTTTCAAAAGTGACAAAAGTGTTTTGTGATTGTGCCACAGTATGGATAACAGACCCCGGCAGGTATTGCAGATTATATTTTAATTATACATATGTTTTGGGCTATTCAAATGTTATTTACTATATTATTTCAATTAATTAAAATGAGAGATCTTTTTGTAAGTGTTTTACTATTGCCTACCCGCCAAAGAAAAAAAAAAAGTAGAAGACAATTAGAACCACGTTAATACAGGTGTGTCTCACGGAGTGACATCTATACATAAAAGAAATAGAACGTGGACTCTATTATCTTAAGTATGAAGGTATTTTTATTATTTGTTATCTTAAGTAGTAAATAATGACTGTTGAATATTGATAGATGATGTTTTTCAGGGCTTATTTCGAACTATTAAAACTGCATAAATATTAGTTCAGACATATTTAATAATGTTTTGATTGATATTAATTAATATTTATAAAAAAAAACACTGATCTCTATTTATGTACGCTGGATATGCGTTTGACAAAAAATAATTGTGCCTGTAGGAAGCTGTGATGTAGATTCGTAAGTCAACCTGACGGTTCGTCTTAACATGTAGCTGAACCAGTCACAGGATTGCCCTGCTGATTTAGCAGCTCTTAATTTCTATTATTACTCCTCTATTTCCTCCCCATTCAAAGGTTGCCTGGAAGAGATCGCTGTTAGTGATAAGGCCGCCCATTGTAACACTTGACTGTAATCCATCGTATTTTGTTTTATTGTAATGTAGTGGTGTGTACAATAAAGAATTATCTATCTATCTATCCTTGACTACGTTGGGAACGTAGTCAAGGATAGATATAATATATAGGTACCTGATCTGCGGTCCCGAAACATCTTGTTTTCGACATCCGAATTTTAAATCTAAGAACGACGGCGTTCATGCTATATGTATTATTTTTTCTATTTTTTTATACATTTCGGACGGCGCGATTACCGGAATATAAGATTAGTATTCTAACATTAGTTCTATTTTCGAACTGGCTTTTATATTATTTTGTAAGAAATGGCCGGTAACGAGCTGCTAACTTGGGACAAATGAATAAAGAACGCAAGCTTCGCTTCACTTCTACACGCAAGGCAATGTGTGCGTAAATAATCGCGGAGGTTGCAGCAGCCACAGCGCAGCGGTGCCCGCGCGGGTACAAAACCGGTATGAACCAGCTTAGTGAGCGGTTTTCGTATTGCTTGGATACTGTAAACTGGTACGGTCGATATGTAGGTACTTACATCAGTATAAAATGTTTATTTATAAGTTACAACAACCCTTGAAAAGTTAAAATTACCTAACAACTCCTAAAATAAATACCTACCAATGTTTTAATATTACAATCGCCTCGAGACGTCCGTGTATTTCGTTAAAACATTGACTTTGGCCTTGCTCCAAATGCTGAAAGTTATTTAAAATTCAGTTTTTATACAGTAAGTATACTGACAGTTTCATTTGAGAAAAAAACATTGTAACTTCTACAAAATGCTATTCAATACATAAATAAATGGGCCTAGCGGGAGTTCCAGGCAAACCAGGCTTCTAACACAAAAAATATAAAATAACTGTTGAAGTTACTGTCATATGGTGATTCAGACTCTCATTTTTATATGTTCAAGAAAAACTTTGTGTACCACGGATCTTCAGTCCGATACTTCTCAAAGTTGTCTGTCCAGACAAATTGTGGACTTCTAATAAACGCATAAAACAATTAGCGGTGAATATTAGGGGTTGGCTACTTGCTTAGTATTTTTAAAAAGCTGATACGTTTTAGGTTATACGTGTGGGGTGTATAGGTTTTGATAAAGTCTTTTTCCACTATCTCGCATGCCAGCATGCATTCTTTTAATTTTGCACATTTTTAAGCCGTGAACACAGGATGATTGTCACTCGCTGACGATAATGGTTACATCAAATCAGTATCAAAACTATCACACATCAAAATGCCTACCCCACTACTCCTTGGGTACGAGTATCATAATAAATTATAACAATTGAATATTCATAAATGCCCGCATTCGGATGCGTGTGATGCTGACGGATTAGCCAGATCATCCACTGTTGAACACATCCTCCCCTTTATTGAGATGTTGGCCACAGTCCTCACAACTGGCAGGCGTCTTATGGGGTTCGCAGTTAAGATGGCAACTCTTCAGAAGGCAATGCTGTCCACCTTTTAGTATTTTTCCCTTCGCCTTCGTCGTTTCTTACGACACTCACAGGAAGATACTGGAGAAGTATAATTCTAGCTCGGAATCCCACGGATGATAATAGTCACCATTGGCAGTTATTATTAGATCATCTTGGAAAGTATAGACATATTATTGGTAAATACTTTCGAAGGGCAAAACGGGTATCAATAACACGCTCAGAGCTAGTCCGAATTGTATGAAGGGCACCAAATGTTTACACGGCTGATAGTTGTCACCACACAAAACTTGCAGTAGCACGGTCCCGCGGATGGGCACCGTGAGTATTCCGTGCCAATAGCGCTCTGAGGGTAATTCGGACAAACATTGGCTTGCTTAGGAATATGTGGCTCTACTGTCACAACAACGATGAACTTTGAACAATGATTTGACCTTTTACAGTTGTTTAACAGCTCTGTATTCTCCCTCTCTTTCCAGTACTCTATAAAAGAGAGAAGGTAAGTAGGTTATTTTTGTTATATGGTTTGCTTACCGAAGATGTTTCTCTGATAAGTAAAGATCCGAGTGATGGATGAAGTCACGTACGCTTTTACTTGGTCCGAATTGATAGTAATGCAAATGGCCGCCCGTGAGCGTGCATAAGCAAATCTGTCCAATCGTGAGTACTCAGCACTGTTAGTAGGTATGTTCGCGTAATTTGGACAGCACCCTATACCATAGAACTTATAATAATACTACGTATAGAATGGACACTCCTCACCCCCCACCAAAACGAGCCTTCCTCACCCCGCCACTGATTCTGAGCTGTTGCTGAGCCGACTTGAGTACGGGACTCGCAACTCCCGCACGATGACGAAGCGTGACAATTGTACGAGTATTTTAAAATTTTAATATTTTTAGGTTTGCAATAACGCCTGCTATGCGGATTTCATTACAAAATCACAAATATACGATAGGAAAAATTTAAGTCATGTGCGGGATTCGAACCCGCGTCCATCCACCCCTTGAGCCGGAATATGCTCTAACCAATTGAGCTAACATGACGTGACGTCATAACTTGAATTTTTCCTATCGTTCTTTAACCATCGTATTGGGATGGAGCGACATCTATAGTAGGTACCACTTGCGTTGTACTACAAACAAGACCAATTTTGCAATTTGATTGATTGATTGATACTCCGGCTCAAGGGGTGGATGGACGCGGGTTCGAATCCCGCACATGACTTAAATTTTTCCTATCGTATATTTGTGATTTTGTAATGAGTATTTTAAAAGTTGAGAATGGGGTAATCTTGTGCTGTTTACGGTTGCTTATCAACTAAACGAGAAAAGGATAGGAATTTATATAGATTCCCTATTCTTATTCTATTTGGGGGCGATATGTCCTGCACTGACGTCCCGCTTGGGGTGTATTGTGCATTTCCCCCGCCAGCTTCTACCCAAGCCATCCCAACTCCTTAACGTAACGGAGAAGGACCTTGGGTCGCTGGCATAGCTGCTCCAGGGATTTGTCTCATGGTGGTGAGGATGTCGTCGATGAGAATGACTCTTGTAGTCCGATTCTAAATCGTATCTGTTCCGTGGCTTCGCATATAGATTCCCTAACTAAACAAAAAAAGTAAAGAAAAGTACCTACCAATTGGTCGTTCTTCAGTTATCCAGTAGGTAACTTATAAAAACCGGTAATTTACAGTAGGTATTGAAACAAATACAAACATAATACTTTATCTTTGTATTTTATTCCAACTGCTATTCAGATAATGATATTTTTAGAAGATTTTCGTTTGCAAAAAATATCCGTGGATATCGACTTCGATTGCAGCAAAACAAGTGTCTTTGTAACCTATACCTACCATAGAGAATAGCAATACACATACCAACCTTCGCCACGGTTGACACGCGGCACACTTCATGATTGTTCATTATACGAGAAGAAGAAGAACATAAATTATTATTGTGATTGTATTTATTACCATTACTTGTATAAATTGTGAACTTGGTATGATACTTTTTGTATACTTATAAGTACGTGAGTGAAATGTGAAGTAATATTACCTACTCGGTTGTGTGTTGCATATTCCTACGTCGTACATGGCGTCGAAATGTTTCTGAAGGTAGGTAAGGTACGCATAGCCTACAAAATCTAATAAATCATATTAACAGCATCAAAAGATTGTTAGGTAGGTAAGTACAACAATTATTCATACGATGACAACCTTAGACTTCACACACATATTTACGCGTGTACAAAGCAACATTTGTGTAGTGTCTGTGTAATAGGTAGTTAGAACGCGGCTTTTGTATAGCGAATGAGTCGAGTGTCCAGGCTGTGTGTAAAATATGAAGGGTACGCCTCCGTGACTGGATATGTCTGCACATACTGTTTCAATCTCAACAATGTAACCAAGAAACAGTAAGTATACTATACATAACAGTAGTAGTGTCTAACTAAGTTGCATTGCCGTACGACTGTTCATCCGGAGATAGAATGGAGATGGCGGAATTAAATTACGAGTCCCTACCTATTAGTTGCTGGGTCTAATAAATACATATAAATCAGAGTGCAGGTAGGCAGGTAATATAAATACCTAAGTTAAGTAAGTAGTAATTGTGTCACGTTTAAATTACGTGACCATGGCCTTAATAGGTTTGTCCTACTGCACAAGATGAACTCAGATTTACTAATACAGCAGGGCGATTATGTACCTACCTAGACTTTGCTTGATTGTAATAAAATAACTGACAAAAATCATTTCGGTCAATCACTGACCTCTAATACTCGTACGCTGGACATGCAGTTGAAAAATTATTATTATTCTCGAAGTATGGAATATTATAAGGATTTATTCATCGGCGAAGGATTCATTCGTATTACAAACCGTCGACAATGAGTGTTTTCAACTTTACACGTAAAAAGATTTTTACGTTGATCTGTCGTCAATGAGTGTTTTCGACGAGCCTTTGAATGAAGAAGGATTATTTCGTAAAACAAACAGTTAAGGATTAGTTTCGAGGAACCGTTCTTTCAACAATTGGTTTTTCGTAAAAGCGACAATTGGTTAAGCGTTCGATAAAGCATACCTTTTGGTGATGGGTGATTCGAAGAGCATGCAAGTGAGGTCATTATAATATTAACTTTAGTATAACGGTCGGCCAGAAAATGTGGCTATCTTTTTCGGGCTCTGATTATGTCCAGTGCAAGAGGAACTCAATGTTTCCATTGCTTGTGGGTTTCGACTGCTGACTAGGGTTGACAACATGAGGCTTTCAATCAGAAATTGTTACTAATAAAATAACATAATAGGCACACAGGTTTTGAAACATCTAGGGATGACCATCAAAGATGAGTCATCCAGTAGATAGCTGCACTACAATGATGTCATAATATAACGCAGTAAGTACTTAAGCCATTCCAATAACAGCCTATTGTCATATTCTATGGGCGGAAGTGCATTAGTGCAACGTGTTTGATGACTGATGTCGATTTACATAATAATCATCGGAACGATCACTTCCCGGAGCTTGATGTTGGTACAGAATAAACTTACTGAATTTATTATGTGGTCTGTTATTAGAAATAAGCACTTGATACTTGACATCTTGGTCCTAACTGCAATGGGTGTGAAATACTTTAACACTCATTAAATGCAGACAGCATAATTTTATTTGATATTTGTAGCTCCTGTGTGTGCCCAGCCATAATACGTAACCAAATTTACCAATTAATTACTTTACTAATATTATGTGTAGCTCAAAATGTTCATCTCTTGCGACGTTCAAACCAACATTTCTTGCACCACGGGTGCCTTCACCGCTTGGCCATAGACACTAACTGGACAGACGTCGAAGTACCTACCTACGTTGTTCTTATATATGTGATATTCACGCGACAATGCTTGAAAACTATTTATATAAAGTTAACTCTGCTGTCTAGATATTGAACAGTTTGGAACCGTTAGTTTAGTTTTGATAAGCAAGCATTTTGACCGCAGTATCACCTGATGGAAAGTGACGATGCGGTCGACTTGTCGGGTTTGACATAAGCCTTATGTAAACTGAACATGGGATGCTCACATATTATAGCATAATGTTTTTATTAAAGCAAGATCATAAGTATATTTCATTACGCACACTTAATGAATAGATGCTGAACATCCTCAATAATTCCACACTCAGAACAGTTGGGAGATGGAACTTTAGTCATAAACAGCAAACATTTTTGATGGAATGTGTATCGAGCGCATCTTGAGGCTGTAATAAGATTGATACAATGATACAATGATACAATGATTTATTAGTCTGTGAATCTAGGTACAAAGGATATTACATACATTTATATAAAACGCTAGTTCCACCAATTTGGCATACAGACATTAATTTATTTATACGCATAAGCTCATATAATTAAAATGGCAACAATTCTAATGACATTAACATTAAAAATCTTATAAAATAATAATAATAGTCAATACAATATTAATTAAATGTCAAATATTCATTAAATAATTATAAAGGTGTTTAAGCAATATTATATACATTCATATTTTTACTGTCAAGGAATTCATTAATATTATAATAGGCATTCTTAGTCAAAAAGACATTGAGTAGGTTTTTAAAAATATTGATGTCATTTTTAGAGCGGATAGCTGATGGTATTTTGTTAAATATTAATGGTGCCATACAGAACACACTCATTCGCAGCAACTTGGTGCTGCATCGCACTTGTCGTAACATACCTTTTCGACGACTACTTAAAGGATATGTTTCAAAGAGCTCTGGATTTGACTTAACGAAAATTGCAACTTCACTTATATATAACGATGGTAGAGTTAATATTTTCAAACGTATGAAATGCTCTTTACATGAGTCTGTTTTTTTCAATCCACATATCGACCTTATGCATCTTTTTTGTGCTTTAAAGGCTCTTTCTCGGTCAGTTGAGTTACCCCAATACATCACTCCATATCGCAATATAGATGCAACGTGACCATGATAGGCAGTTAGTAATGTAGCTTCGTTAGTTATCTTTCTTAATTGATAAAGTGCATATGAAAACTGCGATAATCTTTTGCAAACATTTTCTATGTGGGATTTCCAACTAAGTTTATTATCAATATTCAGTCCTAGAAACCGCGTCAATTCAATTTCTGTTACATTTATACCGTCAACATTAATATTAAGATTCAATCGTTCATTATGGCGTTGTCTAAAGTACATTAGTAATGTTTTGTCAATATTAATATGTAAATTGTTAAGTTTCATCCATTCATTAAAAGCAATTAGAGTATTATTAATGTCAAATTCAACATCGCTAAGTTCGTCATATGAAAATAATAAAGTACTATCGTCCGCAAATAATGTAATATGATGATTAGTGATCTGTGGCAAATCATTTATATAAATAAGAAACAAGAGCGGCCCTAGTACACTCCCCTGTGGAACCCCATATGATACATTTCTTATTTCAGAAGTGTATACATCAGATGTAGTTGTATCAGGGGAGATTCTTTCTATTTGTGTGACTTGTAATCTGTTACCAAGGTAAGATTTAATTAGGTCATTTGCATGGCTTCTCACCCCGTACTTATATAGCTTTTTCAGCAATATATCATGATGAACATGATCAAAGGCCTTAGACATATCCATATATATAGCTATTGTTTTTTTCTTTCTGTCCATATCGGTCATTACTTTATTTAGGAAATCAAATATAGCCATATTGATTGTTTTGTCTTTTCGATGCCCATATTGATTGTTTACTAAGAGATTTTTTTTTTCTAAGTAAAAGTATAATTTATTATATATAACTTTTTCAAAAATTTTTGAAAATACTGATATCAACGCAACAGGTCGGTAGTTACTCACTTGTGTTTTATCACTTTTCTTATGTAAAGGTTTTACAATGGACATTTTTAACACTTCTGGAAAAATACCTTGTTCCATACATATATTAACAATGTAACTCATAACTGGAGCTATAACTACTGCCACATCTTTAATTACCGTATATTGACATTTCATCAGTAGGGGAGACCTAGGTGGGTTGACACAATTTTTACGTTATCAAGCATATCTCAGCTCAACATACACCTACACATGTGAAACTTGTGTTTTTAGTTAACTAGTTCTAATAACTAATTGATCCTAGCACAAAATTACCACGAGTAAAACTAATCTGGGAGATATTTCGTTAAAACCACGCCAACTCTCAGTGTTTCAACTCTCCTAGTACCGAGGTAAGTTGAAACATCGACTGAGGTGAATTGAAACGCATATTAAAATGTTAATTTTATTAGTTAATAAAAAGCATTTTAGTTAATAAAATTATGTTACATGATAAGTTACAAAATAATGAGGTGCTTTCTGAAATCAAACAATATTTTTCTTTATAGCTATATTTTTACTAAAGCACATGTCTTATTATTACTATTGTCGTAAGATTGTATCACCCTTATTTCATAAATCAACTATAGTACTGTACTGTATCAGCCGGATTGTCCACTGGTGAACCCCCATTATGGGGGACTTTTCCGTAATCCCCACGCTTGGCAAGCATCTTGTAGATCGCATTGTGAGATATCAGTTCCTCAGAAAGCGCTGCTGCCTACTTTCTGGTGTGTTACCCGTAGTCACCTCATATGACACCCACGGGTAGAGTTGCAGGGGTGACAACTATAGTAAATAAGTTATTATCATTTGTTTCTTTTTTTTGTTTTACTGTTGTATCAAATATATGCTTTTTGGTTGTTTTAATTTTCTGCCAGCTTCTATTGCCTCAAGAGTTTCTTTATCAGGTGTATCGGTCAATTCAGCTGATTTTACTTTGCTTCTTGGAAAAGCTTTAGGCAAAGGTCTAAGCAGTTCTGACGAAAATGTATTGTCTGTATCTGCTAACGAAGTCACTTCTTGTATAAATGCACGAGAAGTCGAATCTACGGGGTCTTTTCGTGTGAAATGTCAACAAAAGCAGTTGTAGCATCAGAAAAAGTTTGTGGTATTTCTGAGATTGCCATTTGCAACTACCTCTGTTGATTCTATTCGTTGCACATTTATGGGCTGGTCTGTAACTTGACTTGAGATGCTTAAAAATCTTGTTCCTGGAATATATCGGTGTTGAAAGGCCAAATCCCAGAAATTAAAAATCCAGATGTTATATTTCTTCTTAGATTTACCTCACCCAGTGCTAACTCATATATTTATATACTAGCTTCTTTTCTATTGCTTTTTGGGGTATATTTTGTTAGGCATACTGAGTAAAAAATGTTAGGAATTTAATTTAGTTATATATAAAAGTGCTACCGAGGAGAGTTGAAACAAACAAGGTGAGTTGACACAAGCTGTGTCAACTTACCTCGGTTAACATTTTTACGACTTGCTGCACTTGATCATAAAAATAACCAAGAAAATAAAAAAAAATACAATTGATGATATGACTTTGTAAAAGTTCAATAGTTAATAAATGTTAATATCAATCACATATCTCGAAATATTTAAAATTGCCTAGTATTAATCAACATCAAAAAAACAAATGAAAACTTACTTTGGTTCGGTTTTTGGGCACATATTTTATAGTGACGCAACCGCTCGTCGGACGCTGTCGGCGCGTACTGGCGAGTTCATTCGTATTTTGTGGCGTCTCAATGTGTGGTGTTGCCAATTTTCTAACGGTTATAGTTTCTGAGATATTGACATTGTTTCAACTCACCTTTGTGTCAACCCACCTAGGTCTCCCCTAAACCAGGCCGTATTTTTGTTTACCCTTTTTTCATTTTTGTTTTACTTTGATATAATTATCTAAATTTAGTAGCTTATTTACGCTGAACTTTCTAAAGCCCACTTAATTTATATATTATCCACCAAATAGTTATTTTTCTTAAAGTTACAAATAAATAGTTATAATGATTCACGTCATTACTTCAGCAAACATTTCAGATAGAAAAATTTTGCACTGTCAAGAAAATCTAGATTACAAAATACCAACACAAATTGGCTTAACAATGTTTGAACTAGACTGTGTACGAAAGTGCGTGGGCAAACTGCGTCAATACTCAAATGAAAAGTTTTTATGTTTACTTACTCGCGACGAGTCGCTTGGCTTGGCGCCTCGCCCAAGTCAAGACGCTTGCAGACGGATGGAATTACTCAGAACTCATTACTGTTTAACTTATATTAAGTACTATGGTTACAGTTCCTACATAGTATGCCGTTCGTTACTCAATTGATTAAATGAACGAATATTGATGCGTTGACGATCACGTGAGTTCTTAATAAATAGATGAAGCTATTACAGTTCATGCGCACAATACATTATGATTACAAGACATCATAGTCATTTGACAGTGTATTTTAACAGTTTCATTAATTTTTATAAGAGCGTTGTTGACGCTGATTATGACACGACTAGTTTATGTTGTTTATATGGCATTCAACAAGTAAGTTTACTTACCTACTTGAAATTAAAGATAATTACGCACCAAAACGAGATACCTAATTTCTATATAGTATAGGTGGGTATATAACGTGAGAATCATAGGTAGTTTACAGGATAACCCCCATTTTCTTGAATGTTTGTCAAAGCCTTGGTTATTGGACAGAATAAATACTAAACGATTATTAATTCATTAGTCACAATGGTAATCTATGACACGAATTGACCCGATGATTTTCAAGTCTTTGTCACACTTTCTGAAACTTTTGTCAAAGATCAAGACAAAACTGGGAGGAAGTGTAACAAAATATATGAAGACATTATTATTGTCTAGTTGTTCTTCTGCATTTTTACACTGTGGTTCGATCTTCAAAAGCCAGACGCACAAAAAACTAATTGCAACAGAATTAATTATTCGATTCCATTACGGTTTTAAGTATTTTATTTATATCGTGTAAACACAACAGAGGGATGACGGATGTTATTGATTCATGGATACCTTTATTTTCATGGATTACTTTAGTTACTCGAAAGTTTTCAGCTCTTTCGTAGTATTTTGATGCGTAAGTAACAATTAACTATAGTAAAAACGTACTCGTACTCTTACCCCCTTACTTATAAAAACATCGCTATGTAGTTGCTAAGTAATGGATAACTAAACAGTGTTTAAGTAATGCTTAAATATTTCTTACTTATAAACGCTACATAGCACCTGTTTAGCTAAGCAATGGATAATGAGGTCGAACGTATTTTAAACTGTACTAAAAAGTATTATGAATGACCTAAATGGCCAAATAGCATGTATCTAGTGCTAAATATCTTGAAATTAAAAAGTAAATATAATACTTTTCTTTGTATAGTACCACCAACTTAACTGTGCAGTTTTCGAGGGCGCTACTGGTCAAGGAAATCAACTACGAACTGTCACAATTTGAAGGAACTTTGTAGTTCTTTTTTCTGCCACCTGAACAGATAAGTTGGTGGGTCTGTAACTAAATCAGCTGATCAGAAATATGAGCGCCATCTTGCTACTTAAATATTTAAACATGGGTGGGACGGTGTTTAAATTGACAGCTGATTTAAGCAGTACTTATGTACTGGATAAAGTTATGTAGCGTTTATGAGTAAGAAATTTTAATAATCAGCGGCTAAATAATGTTTAAAATTTAAGTAGCGTTTATAAGTAAGGCTGTTAGTGTTTAGCATTTAGCATCATCATGTTTCGCTATTTACTCACGAAATATAAATTTCTTACCACAACTCTCACCATGTCGTTGGTCTACCTCATAGTAGTTTCTGTGAACCGTGGTCTTCCCAGTGAGGGCTTATCTACAACTGACACTTCGCCTTCCGCTTCCTGATTACTTGAGAACCTTAATTTCTACCAGTTAACGGTTCGTTGAGCGATGTGGGTTTAGCTTGCCCAATGCTACTTCGACTTGAAAATTTTAAAGTAATGAGCAATGACATCATAAAACGTAATGACAATAAATTTGGTTCATAAGCGAATTTCCTCGCTTTAGATTTTATGGGGCAAAGAAACTCCAATGGTTCAGTGCGTGTTCAAAGCTATGCCCACTAAAAATAATGCGATGAGAATCTTTCTGCTGTTAAACGTTTCATCTCCACGATGCAATTTTGTTTGTGATACCCATTTTTTTTCCTTATTACTATTACCCTCTGATCCGATTTTAGTCTATGCATGTCTACACCTACAACAGAATCAAGAAGCAAGAATCGAGAATATTTATTGCAATATGGGTTTACATTTATTTTTTTATTGATGTTTTGTTTGCCTTTGACCACAATCTCACCTGATGGTAAGTGACTATGTGGTCCAATGTGTTATAAGGCTTTACCTAGAATTACTAGCTCTTAAGGACAGCTGCCGGAACACTACTTGAGGGTGGTCGATAGCCAGGCGGGCAATCGCAAAATGCCCTTCCACCATTAATATATATAATAAGGTCTTAATCAAGGCTTAACGTGCTCCATATCTTGCCTGATTCCTATATATATGATAGATATGTGCCTAAGTATATATGTTATATAGGCACATACTCGACTAGCCAAACACTCAACCCAAAGACATTCCCGAGCCTGTAGATGACCGTTTTTGATTGAGGTCAAGTTTGAGATAAACTCAATCTAGACGTCGAATTTGTTTTTGTGATTTATGTCTCGACATAATCATTATAATAACCCTTTCAATAAAGAAATGAATCAGAAATGGCCCTCCAAATCTTTGTACTCATATCTTGCACGCTATAGAAGTTCTATAGTGTGCAAGGGAGATGTATTGATTTATAGCGCCATCTTCGATGCGTTTCATTATTGAATTGGGTTACATATATACTTACTTATAAAAAATAATTCTGATCTTGAAAAGGATCTTTAAATAAGAAACATTTATTGTCAATATTACATTACAGTGGTACAAATATTCGTGGAATGGTCTTACAGAGTCCATCAGTCATTCAATCATCATCAATCTGTGCGCATTGTAAGTATTTTTTTTTTATATCATGAAAACAATTATGCAAGAGCCAGTCACTTATACATTTCTTAAATTTATGTCCTTCTTATATTAAAAACTCTCTTCGAAGCTTGTTAAACGAAAATATACACATAGTATAAGCGTTTCTTTTATAAATATCTTTACAACAATGAGGTTGATTACATCAGGTTAACAAATTTTTCTCTTTTTCACCAAGTTATTGCCCCACTGCGCTTCTTAAAATACTCCTAGTGAAATTTGATAAAAACACAAACATATCTAATTAACATACTGGGAAGAAGGAGGATATTGCATTTCTTAAATAGTGGTCTACAACTGTCTAAGAACCAGGCATTGAGATATGGTACTACCTTGATGGAACCAGGCTCTATTTATCGCACGTACGCAGCGCTTTTGCATTTCGAATACTGTCCATATCTACCGAGTATTGGCACCAGTATCTTGACAACCTAACATATTTTGATCTGGAGATTTCCACATCTGCGATGTTTACGCACCATGAACAGGAGAGGTGCCAAATGACGTCACCGTTTCTGTCTCCGCGCTATTTCAGAATTTGCCTTGAAGTTACCGTCACATGCTCCAGAACTGTATGAATAGCGGATAATGAATTATTTTGTTGTTTGTGGAGGATGTACGAATTCTACTCAGACAGACGACGTCTGAGAAATTTATTTCAAAACATGCTAACGCTACTGAAATGATACGGTTTTGGCTAGATGTAAATATGAAATAGTTAGACATGTCCGGTCTAGACTCCGCAAAACACAAGGCCGATTTACATATCTTTGTCGAAATTATTTCGTCATGGTTTGTCTGTCTTGTAAAATTTTGTTTTTCAATGGTAAAGCCTGACGTGGGTAGGTACCTAGTTGAAATAATGACATGTAGACACTGGTTTAGAATATAGCATGGTTTTTTGTTTTGAAATTATTGTATACATTTCACGTTATTGGTAAGGGGCACTCTGGGGCACAGAGACAGCACGAATCAGAACGATGCCATACTTACTTACTCAAGTTTCTACCTACCGTAATCTCTGTAACTGTAATGCCTGGTAGTTAACCAGTTTTGCAATCAGAAACGCAGCAGTTTTCGTATTTCCGATTTGTGGTTGACTCACAAAGCGTTATTTCATAAAACTAGTACCTACCTAGTATGCTAATGTGATAAACTAATAACTGATATTTAATCCTGTAAGTACTTTATCTACCTATACGTATATATAAGTATATAGCAATATGTACCTACTCTAAACAAACTAAGCAATAAGAGAAGTAGTTTTTTACCCAAATTATTTAGTTGTTATCCCCCACAAAACCGAAGCAAAAAATGCCAACAATATGTTCTCATGTCGTTCATTATATGTTCGTATATGTTCTCTAACATCATTTTATTATAGATAAATTATTTCTTAGTTACAAAATATTGTAGTTCTTATTACCGATTATAAATTGACATTTAGACTTGGATCTGTACCTACCTAACGGACACTAGAATAATGGGTAACTATTTTCCAACTTTTTAAATGTAGTGTAAGTAATTATTAGGTTAGGTACCTACTCAATAACATTCAATTAAACAGTACTACCTACGGGAATTCCTAATTTCCATTAACTCCATAAGACTAATAACCCTTATAGCTTCCATCAGATCCAACGATAAAGCAATGAATAAACCATCAATTGGACTTCTATTTATACCATCGACAGAATAATGAAGAGTGACATCGTGTATAAGTCCAATTGCACAATTAAGCTCCCCAGTACCCGAGCACTCGTTGGCATTCACAGAAAGTACCACTCCATTCAATTACTATCATTGTCGCTTTCTAGAAAGGTCTATCTTGGTTCCATTAGGTAATACCTACATTAGGTACTCTGTTCAATTTACATAGTTCGATGTGAGTAATTTAATGTTTGTTTTTATCGGACATTTACGTTCTTTGTTTACAGTCTAATTAATCTAATAAGATAAGAGTGACGTGAAATAATTAGGTGGGTATATCGCAAGTTCATGTACGCTCATTTTATTGCTAGCTGTGGCTAAATAGGTATTTGAAAAAATTTTATTTATTCAACTAGAATGGTTAGGTAAACCAGACAAGTATTGTTTTTTTTTTTTTTTTTTTTTTTTTTTTTTTTTTTTATGCCTGATAGGTTAGCCTTTGACCACTATTTCACCTGATGGTAAGTGATGATGTGGTCGAAGATGTTATTCAGGCTAACCTAGAAGTACTGGCTCTCAAGGACAGCTGCCGGAACACACCGTTAGGTGCTTGGCGACAGATTTTCTACTTGAGGGTGGTAGCTAGCCAGGCGGGCATTCGCAAAATACCCTACCACCATGCTATAACGACTGCCATCCTAAGACAACAACCGGGACCGACGGCTTAACGTGCCCTCCGAAGCACGGAAACGCTCAGTAGTAATGTCACTAGCGGTCACCCATCCAACTCATGACCGCGGGCGACGTTGCTTAACTTTGCTGATCGTTTGAGAACAGCTTAGTAAACTTCGCTTAGCGCTTTTGTTTGACTATATAGAGAGGTACCAAACGCGACTTATAAGTGTATCAATAATAATAGGCCAAAATTGCCACGTCATCAATAATAGGTCAAAATTGAGTTTTTCATAGCGGATTTTAATTATTTTAACGCGATTACCGAGCGAAATTGATGTAACATTGTAACATTTCATTGTAACAATTGCCAAAGCATCTACTATGTGTATGTTCCATTAGTCGCTAAGAACGTTATTTTCGATAATTTTGATCACATTCTGCGTCTATGGTTGTGATCACGTGATCGTTTGTAACTGTCATGCCCGTTCCATTTTTGGATAAGAACGCTAAGAATGCCACTAAAATTTGCCACTTCTGTCACTTTTGACATTAGATGTAGTTTAAGGCGAAAATAACGCCAATACCCATGTGGAACAACTTTTTGGGAGTGTGATCGTTTTTAGCGTTTTTAGCAAATCTCACTCAAATGGTACGCACCCTACGAATACGTCAAAAAAAACTAAATGTCAAAACTGTCATGCTGTTGGTGTTGCCCGAATTGAAAAACAAAGTTCTTGTTGAAATAACCCGCGCCCGTACGCACATACTTACCACAGCATGCACATTACGGCAAATAACTAGCGTCATCTCTTTCTACTATGATCATAGCGTGCCCAGAAGTGCGTTGATTTATTACAGAGAAACTAATTATTAATACTCGTATAAGTCGTGATTATAGGAAGCTACGAATTGATTTGGTATAGGTAGTACCAATACCTAATATTTCATAGATACTTAATACTTGCGTCCTTTTTATTCTGTGGAAATATCTATAAATGTTTGAAATATGGAAATCTGCGTATCCAAACTAGATAGGCATTTAAATCTCCTACAAGCCTCCAGTCGAACTACTTTTCTGGTTTTACTACGTTGTTAGCTTTAACATAACCACAGATGACAGAAAACTTAACAAAGCATATTTTTATTTTTAAAGCTTGATAAAGAAAGAAAGAAAGAAAGAAAGATAGAAACATATTTTATTGCCACAAAAATAATACAGTAACTACAATTAACATATAACTAAATTTAAACATAATTGGCATGGTGTTATTCGAGTAATAATAGAGTAGAAAAGTACATACCTACTTATATTATGTAGAATGAACACGCTTTCATTTAAAATTACAAGGATTCATTGACTCACGGACACCTACAGTCTGTTTTCGACCGCCTTTCTGTCAGTAAACGACCATGTAAAAGCTGCTGGATAACGCCTTATCATAGTTATCAATGATAAATAAAGAATCTATAGATTTCTAATGTATGTATATTCCTGCTACCCCCATTGGTGGGCACTGGAGGCAGATAGGGATTCAATTACAACAGATTGTCTACATCAGGGGTGGCCAAACTTTTTTACCTTGCGGTCTACATTATGATTTAAAATAGCTCCACGAGCTACCGTCAGCAGTGGATAAAAAATGCCAAAACTGATTGTTTATGATTATAATATATAGATAACGAACAATTTAGGTAACGAAGTTAATTATAAAGTTTTCATAGCAATAAAATATGTACCTACTTCACTTATATTTTTATAATTCACATTTGAACATATTGAACAACTTTATTGATTTTTGGCGCTGCACAGTTTCCACAAGCTTATCCTGCTGCACACTTTATGAACTAACTGCAATACCTACGCAAGCAGGAAGTCAAATGCTCGTCTGACTGATGTGTCATTTATATCGCATTGATAGTTGAAAGTATTCATTCTCGAAGATCTAAAATTCTATTTGAATTTAAAAAATACCGTCAAACGTATTTTCATAGGCATGGAATTTTATTTTTGATGTATCAATCAGTTCCTTGTCTGTATTTTCAAATTCTCTAGCTTTCCATAAGATGTCTCCCCAATTGCCAATTTCTTCCTTGACCGAAACTGATTCAGCAGCGATTAATTCGCCTATTTAATAGATATCATAACAATATTCATGCCTTCAATAGATGAAAACACCATAAATCAAGAAAAAAATAAGTGCAAATTGTTCTTGATTGTAATTGAGTTGACATTTGCGATTAATTTGTTCTTATTTATTGCAATGTTTCGATACGCTGCTTCTCACGGGCTACCGAAAATGCCTCCGCGGTCGACCAATCGACCGCGGAGGCATTTTCGGTCGACGTCTTGGCCACCCCTGGTCTACATGATATGACATAGCGATAACAACACTGATTGTATTGTTATTGTTTCTTCGTTAGTCGTTACTTTCTGTTTTGGTACCAATGGAGTTATCATAATCGTAAGATATGATAGTTGCCTAGTAGGTAATTACTTAATCGATATTTGCTAGGTATATTTCAATCGAAATATTAAAATTCTTACTGTTTATATAATGACTAGAATGATCGATAATTATGTAAGTAGATATTATTGATAAATTTAGCTAAGGAGGTCCAAAACATAAAAAAATATCAATATGTACTTAGATTACCTACTTAATTGATTAATCGGCACATCAGCCTTTAGCAAAGCAGACTTAACTTTCCTAACATGAAAGTAGTATTTCTTATTGTTATTCTTATTTGCTGATAGGTAAGCCTTTGACCACAATCTCACCTGATGGTAAGTGATGCTGTGGTCGAAAGCATTAACAAGCTTAACCTAGTATTAGGTACTTACAAGGACATATTACGTTCATGGTACCTAGGTATCTACTACTTCAATGGGTAGAAACGTAGAGCTTACGTTACGGAGTAGATACCAATTTTATAATATTATGCGCCAGAGACTGCACCATATAGGTATTCGCAGCACGTAACTTGTTTATGGGCACATAACTCGATCTGAAAATCTGTGTTTGGCTGGAGTGGAGAGCGTGTGGCGGAGCGTGTTGCATTCATTTCAAGATTCACCCGTGGCTATACGACAAGAATTTTGTCGTACTTCAAATACCTACATACCTAATGAGGTTATAAAATAATTGTTATAGTAGGATTGGTACATTATATCATAATTATATTGGTCAACTCAAATATGAGATAAAGTGGGTCTGTTGACGTGGAAAAAAGTGAAGTCAGTTTGTGTCGTGTTAAAAATCAAACAAATATCACTATGCGTAACACTAGTAACACTTCAAAAACGCAAATGAAACGTAGACGTTAACGTACGTTACTTATAAACAATACAAACATACGTTCTTCGTATTTATAAACTTAATTATCTGCACTAAACTTTATCAATACGTTTTTGGTAGGTACTTATTTCAAATTGGACTGTCATCGTCGACTGTGGGCTCAAGTCAACCCTTGTAGAGTTGCAATGCAAAGAAGTGTAGGTACAACGATTTTCATAGCACAGAATAATAGAAGTGAGACCACCCCGAAGAATTATTTTTCGCTGTCCGCTCCGCAAAACGCTGTAAGTACCCAACGCTCTTCCAGAAACCACACACTAATCGAGGCCATCGTCCCAGCATGCCCGCTTCGGACGTCATCTTCGCGTGCAAACTGCACCGTTCGATCAACAAGATCTATATTTAGGTAAAGCCTTGCCAAGCTTACTGTCCGGCATGATTCATTAAAGTCTCCAGCTGGAAGTCTGATGGTTATATTATTTGAGTATATTTTATCGAAGGTTATACTTCATAAGATTTTATGTGGGTATTATTTTATTTACGACCATTATTCAAACTGGGTATTAAAATTAGTTATAATATTAATAATATTTAATTTAACAACCATAATTTCCAACTAATTAATGTACGTATGTACTTTATTAATTACAAAGAATTTAGCGAATAAAGTTACTTAATTAAATTTATATGTAGTCCCTGGTCACGAAACATTTTGACATAATTGTTTATTGTTTTAAAATAAGATTTTTTTATATATATTTTTGTGTTTAATGCCCACTCCGAGCCAAGAACGCCCGCCGCCGCGGCAACACTGGACCGCGCCGCGCCCGCGCCGTGGTCCCTTTTGAATATTAACATCAAGCAAAGTAATAAAAAACATGAAATTATGCATTACAGGCACAAGAGACTTTGACATCAGGTAGTCCTCGTGTTTATTCAGCCAAGAAAATTAATAATAAAAATAAAAAAGAAACATCTCAAAATGATTGTTAGGACTAGCAGAAGTCAACCCTGCGAGGTTGTTAGCATTTTACCAATAACCCTGTATATTACGACTTACCTAATATTTTTACTTCAAACTCTACATGTCCAGAAATATTAATGATCGAATTATTTTTACAAGGCGTATCAAAAGAATAGTAGAGTGTAAGATGGACAATTAGGCTGTGTCCAAAGACAGTAGCTAGAGCCTATGAGCACAAGAATAAAGAAAGGCCCAGTATGACATAAAAATGGCATAAGAATAAATAATATTATTTATTCTGATGCCATAACTTTGTCCGTTCACTGAGCTGGTTTTTTTTTTTTTTTTTTTTTTCCTGTCCGGGAGCAAACTTTCCCGGCCCGCGAGCTATCCTACGCTATACCTCTGACAATAATCAGAGTTCTTTTTTACCCATTCTTTCTTCGTGCATTCTTTCTACATACTGTTTCTTTCATACATCATATCTTTCACACCTTCCACTGGGGGGATGCCAGTGGCTATACTACATATTTATATAAACTAGGGATAAACAAACTCAGCACTTTTTTATTTTTCTTATATACTATCTTGCAATTCTTTACTTCTTAATACTATTATATTCACTGAGCTGGTTCGAAACTGGTGCAGCACCCGAGCGTACGCCGCCCGGCGCCGCTCTGTCATAGAACATATAGTTCAACAGGCTCTGTGGGCGCTGCATGCAATGTAAGTAATTGATAAATAAAAAATACTTGCAAAATACTGAATAGTTAATTTTTAATTACTACTTATAATTCAATATCTTTGAATTAATTTACATATTCACCATGTGTCAACTGAGTGACCACAATTAAATATAAATGTAAGTAACTAAAGTAGCCAAAAACGGTGCTTTTATAAATTTACATGTAATTTTTACTAGTTGGATAAAATGTATAGTTTTTGTGGTATAATTAATAAAGTATATGTTTTTCATAAGTCATTCAGTGATACCAGGCAGAATTTTGTAATTTTTTATTTTAGTTTCCACATTGTGGTTTGTTATCTTTTAAACACTTTTAATATGTTTTACTAAATATCTGTACACAATATGTGACTATAAGTTATATATGTATATGTCACAGCCAAAGTAATAAATCTGGATATTATATATACTGTCTAGCCATTATATATAATGTCTACTCAATTTAGATAAAGTGATAATTGACACAAAATTGTTTTGGTAAATGTGAATAAACGATCGAAATGTATTACTTTTAGTAGTAATTATTAATAATTCACGACACATATTGGTAAAAGTTATAAAAAGGGGTTAAATATCATTTAGTCTAGGGCAAAGTCATATTTAGGTGCGACGACGAGCGAAGCGAGGAGGAGCGTTAGGTTACTTGTGACTACAACAACGCGCGAGCCGAGCGAGCGAAGCGAGCGTGCCGCGGCAGCGGCCGGCGATGCGCCACATAAATTACTACTATTCTTATATTTATTATAAGCTCTTTAACCATTCTGGTGCGCCCTCCGTGACCAATAGAAATATGAGTCTCATGAATAATATAAAAATTTTGTGTCAATTATCACTTTATCTAAATTAAGTAGACATTATATATAATGGCTAGACAGTATATATAATATCCAGATTTGTTACTTTGGCTGTAACATATACATATTTACGCAGATTTGGAATTTTGAGTGTGAGAACTGAGAGACCATAGTTTAGGAATCATAACTTCATTATTAATTCATTACAAATTACAAAACGCATTTTACAAATTATTTTATTACTTTTACTTAAAACCTTGATAAATATAAACAAAAAAAAAATGTCGTCACTCAGTCCACACGCATATAAGGTGTATGGCAGTGTGATGGACACACTGCTAGGTGCTTGGCAACAGATTTTTTACAGGGTTTTTATTGTAGATTGTAGGTCTAAAGTTTAGGTACACACCGCTAAGTGCTTGGCAACATTTTATCTTAGATTTCGTCCTATTTTTAGCCAGGCGAGCCAATGCCCTACCGCCATAATGCACAATATGCCTATATACACACCAAGTATTTAAGATTGATATGGTAAGCGCTTCAATAGATTGATAATATATTGATTGAAGCGCTCATAGCGAAGTTTGCTTAGCCGCCGCGGTCATGACTTAGATGGTTGACCGCTAGTGACATTACATATTTTCCGTGCTTCGGAGGGCCCGTTAAGCCGTCGGTCCCGGTTGTTGGACAGTCGTTATATTAGGTTATAGCATGGTTGTAGGGCATTTTACGAATGCCTACCTGGCTAGCTACCACTCTCAAGTAGAAAATCTGTCACCAAGCACCTAACGGTGTATTCCGGCAGCTGTCCTTGAGATCCAGTTGTTCTAGGTTAGCCTGAACAACATCTTCGATCACATCATTTACTTACCCAGGTTAGATAGTGGCCAAAGGCTAGCCTATCAAGTATAAATATATATATATATAACTTTTATATATAGAGAAATAAATATAGGTGCTGTACACCTATATCATCAAATGTACAATACCAGTTTAAGCAAGGAAGGTCGTTCACTGGTGCACCGACCGCACCCAGCAACTTGCTTTGCATCTCGCTTGCGATGTATTATCCTCATAAAATTCAATGTTTCACTTTAAACTTTATTCCGTTGTAATTCAGTTCAAAATTAATAGCGACATTTTCTGATATGTACAGTCGCAATATTATATTGGATTTTAGATCTTATTGCTAAGCTTGTAAAGATGCTATTTGATGTGTATGAGTGAGTTATAAACATTCACATGGAATATTTTGTTCTTTGGAAAAGGAAACCTTATACGTACCGAGCGTGGTAAGTATATACCTACCATACTTACGTACATATAAGGCTTAGTTTCGTAGGTAAATACAATGTAAAGCAGTGATAGCTAAGTGGTAAAGGCTGTGGACTGCCGTGCCGCAGGTCAATGGTTCGATCCCGCCCGATCCCGTTCGGCCGGCTTGAGCTTCACCACTTGGTGGAAAGATATTTTGCGAATGCTCGTTTGAATAGCTACCTTCAAGAAGAAGAAAAGATATCCCCAAGCACCTAACAGTGTGATGAACAAATGCATCTGTTATAGGCTGAGGTTACCGTTTATAATCAGGAGCCCGTGCTTTACATGGTAAGTGATGATGTGGTCGAAGATGTTGTTCAGGCTAACCTAGAATTACTGGCTTTCAAGGACAGCTGCCAGAACACACCGTTATGTGCTTGGCGACAGATATACTGCCATCCTAAGTCGACAACCGGGACCGACGGCAATAAGTTGGCATCGGACTGGACCACTATGGCCAATTTATGAATAAAATTCTATTGTTATAATTATCGCCGATGCCAATGGGTTAACGTGCCCTCCGAAGCACGGAAGCGCTCAGTAGTAATGTCACTAGCGGTCACCCATCCAAGTCATGACCGCGGCGGACGTTGCTTAACTGTGCTGATCGATTAAGAACAGCTAAGCAAATTTCGCTACGAGCGCTTCAAATATGATGTATGATTCATATGATATAAATATACCTATAGTGTGATATTTATCCAAATTATTAGATACTTCAAATTGGTTCATTAATATTGATATAATAATATTGATAAACAGTTGTTCATTAATTTTAATTTTGTCACCTTACTAATAAATTTCGTTGCGGAAGTATTAATTGACTTAGTTGGTTAGTTAGGTGGTCATTAGTGATATTATGTTGGTAGCATAATATCACTAATGTGATAAAATAATCAAATATTTATTACTAGCTTTCCGGCCGCGGCTCCGGGGTATATTAGTTATCTTATCGCGCAAAACCATTATCATAATTAACTCATAATTAACCTCTTTTTGCGTAATTGGATAAAAACTATCCTATGTCCTTCCCCAGGTCTCAAACTATTTCCATACCAAATTCCATCCAAATTAGTCCAGTAGTTTCAGAGTCTATTCAATGCAAACAAAAAAATAATCAAATGTTTCCTCTCTATATTAGTTTAAATATTTAATAAGATTTGGAATAATCAAGAAGTACCTAATCGGTAGGGACGAATGTACTTAGCATGCCATGGAATCACCGTGTGGGTGCCGGGTCCATAGCGTTCCAGAGAAAGAGGCCCAAGTCAAGGTGCCTGGGACTTGCAACCCAGGAGTAAGTTTTACAAGTCAGCAGTATTTTTCTTCTAACGGTAGGTATATTTTTTTCAGGCCATTTAAATCAATAATAACGTTTTGTGGTTTGAAAACGGATGCACCCAGCCCATATTGTGACGGAACACGCTCGAGGCCCACCTGATGTTAAGCGGCCTCTTAACCTCAGCCTATAACAGATGCATTTTATCACAAGTCATGAATTGCACTGCGCCCGTCACTTTGAGACATAGTTGTTAAGTCTCATGTGCCTGTAATTTCACTGGCTCTCAAGGACAGCTGCCGGAGCACACCGTTAGATGCTTGGCGACAGATTTTCTACTTGAGGGTGGTAGCTAGCCAGGCGGGCATTCGCAAAATGCCCTTCCACCATGCGGTGAAGCTCAAGCCCGCGGCGGGATTCGAACCATGGACCTGTTGCGCAGCAGTCCATAGCCAATGCCAGTGAGCCATCACTGCTTCAAAACATTAATTAAATATAATACGTAGATACATAATATGTATCAGCGGTGCGTGTTAGTGATTTTATTCATTCCTAAACTTCACATTGTGTTGCTAAAGTACATAATATCTGTAATGAACAGAACAGTCCTTCGGCTCCAATGTTTCCAGTCTGGTGGTCGTCTCAAGAATGCCCCACTCCTCCGCTCTGCACTTCGTGAGTTCGTGTCAACAGTCTCAACACTCGTTTTAGCGGGAAATCACTCGGCCAATAACAGAGCGTGTCGTATGTTTTATCCCATCAAATGGTGGCGCTACTGTCGCTTTGGTGTTGCCATTACCACATCCGCCAACTGATCAGTTTTAAATATTTATTGGCGTTCAATAACACCATAATATCGAATGAAAACGTAACATATCTATCTACGTATATGTTATTAATATCTAGTTTCTGCATAGTAACTGAGTTAGCTACTTGAATTCTAGCAGGCTCAGTCATTGACACACATATCGTTTGCTTAGTAACTATAATTTAATCCATGTTAATATACGGGCCATGACGCGACCTTTTACCCGGCCAACAGAAACACCCGCCGCGCGTCTGAAAGACACTTGTAGTGTTTCTAATAAATCATGTTTTTCACGAGAATACTGACTACAGATATCTAAAGAATACTTGCTTTAGCTATGTTAACCAGAAGGTAAATCGATAAGAAATAAGTTGTTTCGATAAGTACCTACCTACTAAGTAAGTACCTAAAAATATACCTAGCACAGCTGTAAAATTTTATAGTCTTGGAGAATCGTGCCTATTGCTATATTTTTACTGTTACCTACAATGAATGCATTCAAAGGAAACAAAGTCAAAGGAACAAATGAAGAACCAACAGACACTCCAGATAAGTGGGTACCTATTAATTACTGCATAAATAGTAATAAATTTCCCTGTACAATCTAACGAATATTTTATTAAGTAAGCATTTATTTAACTATATTCATGAAGCTATGGAGAGAGTTACTTGGCGCGATAAAATCCGGAACGTAGATATTCGCCAAAGAACCAAAGTCACCGACATTGCTATTAGAATTTGCAAGTTGAAGTGGCAATGGGCGGGTCACATTGCTCGACGAACCGATAACCGACGGGGAAGCAAGGTTCTCGAGTGGTTACCATATTACACCGGAAAGCGTAGAGTTGGTAGGCCACCCTGGGTGGACTGATGGCAACGTTAAAGTCACGGGTAGCCCATGGTTACAAGCTGCTAATAGCCGTTCTTTGTGGTGATCTATTGGGGAGGCTTTGTTCAACAGTGGACGTCTTCCGGGTGATGATGATGATTGATGTAAGATAGATCTGAGACATTACGTCAACTAAACAATTGAATATATACATCAGTAGGTATACGTTGCACGTATTTGAGCAGCTGTTAATAATAATTTTATTATGAAAAACGAAATTCAAAATATGAGTTGTTTGGGCAAGTGATTAAGTAAACATACCTCTCTCATGATAAGACTATCCAATTAAGTACCTACTTACTAATTTTTCTTTACCTTATACATATTATGTAGGTACACAACATGCAGGTTTGCATTCGAAGTAGGTTGGTAGGTATTTTTACTTCGTTTTTTTTATATATTTTGTTTATATTATTGAGACGGAACAAGTCCGGGCCCACCTGATGTTAAGTGATGTTAAGTAACCTCTGCCTATAACAGACGCATTTCGTCAACGACGAATTGCACTGTGCCCGACACACTGAGACGTCCAGTTGTTAGGTCTCATTAGCCTGTAATTTTTCTGGCTCACAAGGACTGCTGCCGGAACGCACTGTTAGGTGCTTGGCGACAGATTTTCTACGTGAGGGAGGTCGCTAGCCAGGCGGGCATTCCCAAAATGCCCTTCCACCATGCGGTGAAGCTCAAGGCCGCGGCGGGATTCGAACCATGGCCGATTAGCCATTGGCTATGGATAGTCCATAGCCAATGCTACTGAGCCATCACTGCTTCAAGAATTATTTCAGTCATTATTATATATTTATTTATTCACCTAATTATTTTGTCTCCTTATCAAACTTTAAACCTACTAAGTGACTTATTTGTAAATCAATATAAGTATACCTAATACAAAACATAAGTCAATATAGTTTTGTATACTTTTGTACCTCTAATAATGGGAGATATATTCATGCATCAATAAAATTAATTATTAAAAGCTATAAAGTATATTGGTCAAGGCAAACTCACACACGACATTTATTTTAGAATAAATATGTAATAATTATTATAAAGTTTATGCTTATTGCCTATAGAATAAAACTAAGCTTAGGTACGTTTCCTATATGAGTATTAAAATTCTTTGCTCGAAGGTTGTTATTGCGGATATCCTATTATTAATTATTGCATAGACAAAATACTTGACTGCGATTAAATTTTATAGTTATTAAGTAAACATACACTTGTTTCTCTATAAAAAAATAAATATCTAGAATTTCTTAAGAGTAGAGTGCACAGAGCGATTTCCATACAAACTTAGATTCGTCATATTTTAAATACTAAGTGTTCCATAATGTTGTCTTAGGTTTTCGCGATTATTACACATAGTAATTAAACAACTTTAAACGGTTTAAATCGCGTATATTTATCATTATTTTTGTCCCGATGTTTCAAACACTTTGCAGTGATCGTGGTCACGAGGTGTTTGAAACGTCGCGTCGGGACAAAAATAATGATAAATATACGCGATTTAAACCGTTTAAAGTTGTTTAATTACTAAGTATTCCAACTCGGTGAAATTTCAATTTATTACTTATTATATCACTAAATGTCCAAATAACAATTTCCATACAAAACGACTATTTGAATTATTTTTGAAAATACTTAATTTTACGAAAATCTGGCAATCCAGAGGCATAGATATTAGGCTCAAGGATATACATGCAAAGTGTCACCAAGTTTGAACACGTTTTATGTTATAATTTGAATATTATTCGTCAAATATCACTTTCAAGGTGAGTTCGTTTGATTTCCTATTTTATTACACATTTAACGTACACTTTATTTTTGCAATTTGTTTTATTTAGTTTATTTAAAATAAAACGTACATATATCAAAAATTGGGGTATTGGTATGATGTACTTAGGACTAGATGGAGTCACTGAAAATATGCAGGGCTTGCGCAAGGCAAGTTTTTGAGCTGCTATACCATAGAGAAACGTAATACACCGGTACTATGTCTATAGTAATGTAAATAATTGAAAAATATATTTTAAAAACATTTACATGTGAAATGTAATGCCATCGGCTGCATTTGAAACTTGATTAGAACTATTTTTGCAAGATAAAATGCATCACAGTTCGACTAAATTGTATTTATAGTCACGATATTTTCGTGATTCACATGCAAGCGCGTAAGCGCCTAGAGAAGACTAAGCTGAAGTCTGAACCACGCCCCTACCATTGACGTCACGGCCGACTGGATGGAGACAAGGCCGAGTTACATATTACTACTCCTATTCCTCCATGGTCTTGGGACCATGGAGGAATAGGAGACCTCGGCCTTGAATCCGTTGTATGAAAATGGATGAAATAAAAGGAGATGATTTAAGTATTACTATATTTAGTTGATCAAGATAAGTCGTCGATTCTTAGAGAAATCTCAAAATTTAAAACTATTGTTGTAAGGTAAAGGAAGTCTCAACCATTGCGTAAAATACGATGGAAGTAAAGATGTTGATTTGTTAAAATGAAAGCGTTTAATTTTTCAATAAATATCCATAAAATACATTAAATTATGGTTGTTTTCTGTTCACATTAAAATTCAAATTATTATGACGATTTCGACGCGTGAACTCACCCATAAAGGGCATCGGATTTGCCCGAAACCTAGGTCGACAATCTCGACCATAACGCGTGAGTGCAACACACTCAAATTACCCACACTTGAGTAGAAAAATACTGTTTTCAGAATTGTCATTCTGAGTGTTACATTAATGTGGATTACTGTCTGAACAGAATAATATTAACAATTGAGAGGGCTTTAAATTTCGATCATTATTATAGAATTGATGCCACGTCTAATCACTTTCCACCATTACTTATAAGCATAAAGCATACACGAGCTAAATCGTCTATATATAAAATTTACTCCCGAACAAGTTTCGCTTCAATCATCGCTTCAGTATTCTGAAATTACGATATATTTGACTACATCTCACACCTTTTGTAAGTTTGTCGGTTTATTTTCGACCTGTCATGACGTCACCCAACTACAGATACAGTTTAGATAATAGTCGCTACATCATGGCCAGTTACAACGGAATTTCTGTATAATAATAGAAAACAGCTGGAGGTAGCACGTGTGCTTTATTTACCTGATAAAGCCCATTTCTTTGTTGGGACATGATTTTCAATTTAAAAGACGAGATACCTACGTGAAGTATTGTGTTGTGTCAGTTCATTATGATCATGAAGGTTCAAATATATATTAAATTTGAGTACAATGAGTCTAGGTTTATCCACTTTTACATTTTACACACTTTTTCATCATTGGTCCTTAGAATATAAGTTATATTGTAATTATTTTCTTCCTTCAATTAAATGTTGAGTTATCCTTATTCTTGATGCATTCACTAGTACCTACATATATTTCTAATTTTATGGAACATGTCAGTAGGATTTCCCTCTTCCATTTTGTAGCTATATCATAGAACATATAATAATACTACGGCTATAAAGCACGCTTACTTCAAAACAGCTGTTAAAGCAAGGTAGTTAATTATAAGTTATATGTAATTACATAAACTTAAATAATAATTTCATATTTTTTTATGAAACTTGTAATGAAATCTTTTTGTAACAACACTAAGAATACCTACCTCCTCAACTAACTACACTATCACAATATAATTATGTAATATGTAGATTATATTTAAGTACGTAAGTATACCTACTTAATTAAAGTATTCTTAATAAACGGCTCAAAGGTGCCTATAGGTTTTCTAGGGTACAATTGTACATACGAGTACATATCTTTACGGCCAAGTAACCGGAAAAACCTGATGTCACAGCAAAACTAGTATAACTCAGGGAAAGCTAGTTTTGCTCACAGATATACATATCTGAGCTAAGACCCATCATTATGCCTCAATAACATAAGTACAAGTAGTTTTAATTTAATTACTACTATTAGTGAAATTGCAAGGAACCTTTTTTTTAGCACTAGGTAAACTTATCTAATTTCGCTATGAAAAGCAAAGCTAAAAATATTATCATCAGAAAATAAAATATATAAACCATAAAACGACAAAACCGGCTTCAAAAGCTACTAAGAATAACGTCCTTGTAAAAGAAATAGAATTAAAAATACACTAAGGTCGGTCTGCCAACGGCTACCGCATGCGGCTAGACGAGAAAAAAAATGTCTGTGCTTCTCTGGAGCATTCCATGATTTTTAATGATTTATGGATGAAAAAAACGGACCTCTTTGTACGTGCTTGGTGGTCTAATGATGACTCTCGGAGATTACTCTAGGGACTTATACATTTTTGTCAAAATGACACGAAAACCCGACTATGAAGAGCTCCTACCTAACTTGAGAGTTATTCAACTTAGTGTAATTTTAATGTTGTAAGAGATTTATCACAAACAATTTGAATTTTCCTCAGTTATCAACAAAAATCCTCACAAAGTAAAGGAAAACCACATAATATACATCAGTTTTTCCTATAGTGGGGTATGGTCTCGCACGTCTTGTGCATTTGCCAGTGTTTTTTTTTTTATGCCTGATAGGTTTGCCTTTGACCACTATCATACATTATCATTAATACAATCCTCTCAGAGTGAAGCAAATAAAAGTATTAATGCTGTATTAATGTCAGGGCTGATATCATATTCATCCACCTTTCGGAAGATGACATTCAAGGTAGTTCCGTGCCGATTAGCTGGAGCTGATTGAATCTATCTCTTTATTAGAAAGGTTCAGTATCCAAGTACAGTCCCACCAACTTATCTGTTCAGGCGGCAAAAATAAGAACTACAACATTCCTTCAAATTGTGACAGTTTGTAGTTGATTTCCTTGACCAGTAGCGCCCTCGAAAACTGCACAGTTAAGTTGGTGGTACTATAAAATAATTTTATTCCATTGAAGCCTAACGATAGAATCCTTAAGGTTGCAGATTTCACAAAAGAAGAATTCAAAGTCCTGTCGAAAACTTATTAAGATCATAATCCTGAAAAGACTTCTTATAATTAATAAACCAGATACATGCTTGGGACGACAAGGTAACAGAAGAGTTAATGTAATGTTGGCTTCTGCATTAGAGGTCAGAGCTAGAAAATATTTTGCACATTATATTATATATTAATATGAGTTTGGTACATAATTTTGTGTACCTACGTTACTTAACAAAATAACAAATATGTTTCTCTAACATAGGTAACTACCTAGTTGGATCCGGTTTTCTAGATAATCGTATAAAAATAACATTTAGGAAGAGAATTTTAAGAGTAGATATTTTTTCGATTTATCTATAAAACTCCTGTCAATAAAGTAAGGAAAAGATATTTAAATCATATATTTTTCTACCATAGTTTTACTAAAAGGTTGTTGGTAGATAGGTATGTATATGTAATGGGGTTAGTTTCTAGTGTTTAAGTTTTTTGAAATATTATCTACTAATTATGGAGAATTATGATGAATACGTAGTTGAAACATTTCTTTACGTAGGCACGTATTATAAGAATAATACGAAATTCTATAGAATTTTGCTAGGTAGTGATGAATCTGAAAAATGAATCACAGTCCAGTGAAGCACATTGTTCAGTTAGTACCTACCTACAGTACCTACCTAAGTAATAAGCAGTTACGTTCTTTCTTTCTCGAGTTTTCATTATGGATGTCACTTGATAAGTTCTTGATCAAGGTCATCTGATGTACGATAACATTAAGTAGGTAAATTGATTGTATTGATTGTGCCAGACCAAACAATATTGTTGATATACATCGGCACTCCCCGTGGGGTGCCGGGTTAGAATTGCACCTCCCCATATCATCCCGTGGGTGTCGTATGAGGCGACTAAGGGAAAAATACTGGAAGATGGGCAGCAGCGCCTTCTAAGGAACTGTCATCTTACACTGCGATCCCCGACCGCCCGCCAAGCGTGGGGATTATGGCAAATACCCTCTTAATAGGCTGTGTTCAGCAGAGGACGAGTCGGCTAATACAGTACAGTACATAGACATGTACGGGTACTGTATTCCACAATCAGCTGTGTGGATGTTATTTGAGAGATTATAAAATCAAGGGCTTAGTACCACAGCGTAAACAACTTTCTTATGTATCTAATTTCCAACGTTCCACTACTAAAGAAGAGGGCTACTCACTCAAGTATGCAGATATATTAGTAAAACCGGTCCACACGTTTATCAGACAGATAATATATGCAATAAAGTTCGTGTTTACTGACCGCTTAGTGACCTTACATAAGATAATAATAAAATGCAAATTCCAAAAAATACGCTAGTAAAATCTCTACAAACAGCTATTTTAACCAATAAACATCAAAATGCTAACGAGAAAAACACAAACAAACAGTTAGCATATCTCAAAACGTACAATGGAATAAAATTATGGTAAAATAAACGACTAAACAAATTGAAATTATGCTAACGACGTGGAACAACAGATTCACAATGCAACACTTCATTCACAATCATGACGCGTTTAAACGTTTCCACGCCGATTCATATAACTTTATCAGAAGGACAAAACTTACTGTACTAAAATTGACTTGTCATGGTTACTTACCTCAACGCTTCGTGGTGTTGAGACAGAGTACACAGTTTGTAAATAGTCCACACAATCAGCTGGTCACAATTTTACGTGAGACACAACAGAACGTCAGCGACCGTGAAGGCACGTGCAGAGGCCGAGGCACTCGGAACACTTATGGCTGTGCCTGTGCAGTATGCCTGGCGCGATGGCGAAACAGGCTCACAATCTAAGCGAGGCGAGACGTCGAGCGTCGCGCCCCACACCATAACGCCGCATTTTTGATCTACAATTAAAACACACTTTCCAAATTAAATAGGAAAACTAAATCCCCAACACGTCTACTCCCGAAGGAACTGCAGAAACGAATGCCAGTTATCACCAGGAGAGATAACATTGTTTACACTTGCTCGAGATACAATTGCTTGTTTTACTTTCATAGCAAATCCGGAGCGGACTGATATCAGTGTAATTGTACATCTAAATTAACATTATACGAACATATAACTTGCTTAGATATATGCGATTTCGTAATACGATGCTGAGGGCAATGACATTGACTGTTCTGTAAGGTTAATTTTGACCCGTTCAACCTCAACGCTGCTAAAATGCAACGAAACCTTTTTTGATAAAATCTGTAGGTGCAAACTTGTTAATATCCAAACAAAGAAGATAAAAAAATACAGAGGAACCTAAGTAAGCGAGTGTAATCAAGTCATAACTCATATATATAATAGTGGTATGTTTTTATAAATAAAATAATAGTTTGAATAAAAGACACGTGTCAAATCTTATTACATGTCTGTCTAAATAAGTTTATGAGGCTGTCAAAACACATAAAGCTGTTGTGATGAATGAGGGTACAGCTACATGATATGTTGCACTTGATGTACCTTTTTTTGATTGCTGATAGGTAAGCCTTTCACCACAATCTCAGCTGATGGTAGGTGATGATGTCGTCGAAGGTGTTAACAGGCTTAACCTAGAATTACTGGCTCTCAAGGACAGCTGCCGGAGCACACCGTTAAGTGCTTGGTGAAGCCCGCGGCAGGACTCGAACCAAAGACCTGTTGCGCGGCAGTCCATAGCCAATGCCACTGAGCCATTACTGCTTCAAAAATCAGTAAGACAACAATTATACAAAACCTGCAAGAAATTCCTCTTGTAGAATATTTTCTGTGAATAGTATTATTTGCTCAAACAAAGAAAGGACTTATGCTTTTAGATAGTAATTATTCAATTGACACTTGTAATCTAGTGATTATAATAAGTGGCTATACGAAGGTTCTCTGGTATAGAAATAAAGTAACAATGTTTGAAGCAGTGATGGCTTAGTGACATTGGCTATGGACTGCCGCGCAGCAGGTCCATGGTTTGAATCCCGCCGCGGACTTGAGCTTCACCGCATGGTGGAAGGGCATTTTGCGAATGCCCGCCTGGCTAGCGACCGCCCTCAAGTAGAAAATCTGTCGCCAAGCACCTAACGGTGTGTTCCGGCAGCATTCCTTGAGAGCCAGTAAAATTACAAGCACATGAGACTTAACAACTGTATCTCAAGGTGACGGGCGTAGTGCAATTCGTGACTTGTGACGAAATGCATCTGTTATAGGCAGAGGTTAGTCCGCTTAACATCAGGTGAGCCTCGAGCTTGTTCTGTCACAATAACATTATAAAAATGTACCTTTCCTTGCTCACATAAAATAATATAAAGTAAAATGAGAGAACAATAGCAGAATAAGTGCATTAATCATACATTTGAGGTAGACGACAGATGTTTTCGTTTACTCCGCATCAAATTACAAGTAGTTCGAAGAAACCTTTTGACTTCACACATTGAATAATTCATGATTGCGATACGACACATTATTTGCTTGTGAATCGTTCTTTGAAAAGACAAGTAGTTTAAACATTATTGAGGTTGCATTCTTGCAAGCCCATGAATTATGGTCGCTAGTCTCGCTACAATCTTTCACTTCTACAGCCTCGAAATTAAAAACGATTGAAACAGGTAGAAATCAATATTTGTAAAAAAAATTAGATACTTTTATTTTAATCTCTATATCTTATAATGTATTGATGATAGTAGTGATAGTAGAGACAGTGAATTTTGTTCTAGATTTGTAATAAATAATCACTACCCAGGTATAAAATGTTGAGCTTTGGAATGTAAGGCACGTAAAATAGTTACATTGTTCTTAGTTTTTTTTAATCAGTTTAATATTAATACTTCAATTTATGAAAGTCCTAGGACTTTTAACCCCTATTTCAACCCACTAAAGTTATAACCGTCTGGAAATCGAAAAATGTATTTATTTAATTGTACACACTTTTTTTATTCAAATAAGATTCGGACCTACTATTTATCTGTAATCTTTCTGTTAATTTATTGACACCCACATGCTAGTGTGGGAAAAATATTTATTTTTCTGATACCGATTTATCTTGTCATATTATATATTATATTGGACCTTGGAATAATTTTATCAATTTTCTTATCCAATTTTTGTTTTTGGGTCAGAATTATACGTAAAATATACCAAATTCAGGTTTGTAACTCATTTCATTTACGAGCTACAAGCCGGTGATATATGAACGGATAGACAGACAGACAGAGTCGTCTCAATAATAGGGCATTGCTTTACCTTTTGGGTACGGAACCCTAAAAACATTGGTATGGAAGCAAAATAAGATCAGTAGAGCTCTTACCAACGACAGCGGAAAACCCGACTGTACTAAAAATACCAAAACCAGATTGAAAATTGCGCATTAATTCTAGTTGCAAACAAAACCCATTAATTTAGTATTTATTTTTTTTGAGAATTTTTAGTGTCCTAGGACACTTAATTCAATCTAAACATACAACTTATATTATATATATTTTTAAATGTCCTTTTAATATCCTGTACTTTGATCCTACTCGATAGGTTTGGTAATTTTTTTATTTACGTACAAGATATTGCTCGAGCAAAAGGTGCCGGATGTTCGATTTGTTCGCACGAAAACTTCACTCGTTAACCACCCAGACTCATTTTACTCAGTGTTGCCAACAAAAAGCATAGTAAAACCAGAAAGTTAACTTGAGTGGAGGCTCGTTGGAGATTTAAATGCCTATCTGGATACGCAGGTTGTGCGTATATTACAGATAGTGTTGTGTTATACTTATATGCAGAAACGAATGTATAAAAATGAAAATTGCATTAACTTAAATAAGGCATAGGCCCAATAACTTAAAAAAACAACAGTTGTCAAGTTGGAGGGGATAATGTAATGGTCCATTGCTAAATTCGTAAAATCAGTATCAGAATCTTTTATATTGTATGAGTAAAATGCGCTTTTTAAATTTTTGTTTATATGTGTGTCGTAAAATATAGTTTTTCACCAGAATAATTGGTTATAATCAATATATATAATACATAGTTTATTATTTTTTAACAAATCATTGGAGTAAAATATTTTTATGCCCAAGGCGGGAATCGAACCGGCGTCCTCCGATATCGCGTCGGATGCCTAACTTTTGTACTCCAATAATTTGTTAAATATATTTTCGCTTAGCACGCGATAGTGCTTGTAATAATATTTAGAAATATAGTAGATTATTGTTATATAATACAAGACATTATGACATAACTCTTCCAACATCAGACGAATAAGTTCCTAATAAATCAAGGAGTTCTTAGTTCATTCACCCCCTTCTTTTATGTAACTTCATAATCACTAGATATACGGGTGGGCGTCATTGTCGTGTGCGGGTCCACGCTCACGTTCAGATCCGGCACGATGTTCATATTCATCTGCTGCAAGAAAATCTTCACCTGAAGGTTGCAATGGTGCTATATCGTTAACTTCCTGTTCATCACCTGAAGCTACACTTTCAAATGAAGTATCCAATGGTGGCATAGGCGCCAATTGTCTATTTGAAACAGTTCACTCCCTCCCATTAGCGAACCTGACATGAGAGTAAGTCGGGTTAGCGTCTAATAGATGGACTTCCTCCACCAACTGATCGTACTTTGAGTAACGCACGTTCTACTTGAGTAAAACTTTTTAAGTAAAACTTTTCCTATGTTTGAACTGAAATCCCTGTACCAGAACTTCTTGGGTGTGTGAAAATACTTTCGTAGTACAATTTGTATATAGTTGTGCATAATAATGTTCTAATTGAATGAAGAGTTTGTGTATTTATTTTACATTCCAAACTTTGAATGCCATATTTATTTTTATCTAATCAACAGCGTAAAACATAAGTTATATGCTTCTAGTTCTGAAAATTACAATTCTTTCATACAACCTTTCATCGCCCTTTCAATCCTTTACAACATTATTTTCCAATTAAATAGTAGCCATGTCCTTTCGCAGGCTCTAGATTATTTGTGTATCAAATTTCATTTAAATCGGTTTAGTAGTTTTGACGTGAAAGCGAGACAGACAGACAGATAGACATACAGACAGAGTTACTTTCGCATTTATAATATTATATATAGGTATATAAGTATGGATTACCTACTATTTAGCGCCAATAATCCGAAATTTTCTTTTTTTCATACACCTACCTAAGGGCTGTTGGTTTTTATTTTTATTTTATTGTGACAGAACAAGCTAGAGGCCCACCTGATGTTAAGCGGGCTAACCTCTGCCTATAACAGATGCATTTCGTGACAAGTTACGAATTGCACTGCGCCTGTCACCGGAGACATAATTGTTAAGTCTCATGTGCCTGTAATTTCCCTGGCTTTCAAGGCTGGCTGTCGGAATACACCGTTAGGTACTTGGCGACAGATTTTCTACTTGAGAGTGGTCGCTAGCCAGGCGGACATTACCAAAATGCCCTTCCAATCAATTTTAAAACGAATATAACGAAACGGAAACCTTAACTGTCAAAATCCATCCAACCGTTTGGAAGATACGAGGCAAAAAAGAAATTTACAAATGAACATACTTAAATACAAGATCCCCATGAAAAACATAACCCTTTCTTGGCGTCGGGTAAAAATATGGTAGATTAATTGACAACTTCCAAATTTAATCATTGTGCGCAAAATTATGTAATTACAGGTAAAATTATGTATATTGGTAAAATCATTAAATTAAACAGATCAGACAATTATATTACTTTACAATTCATGTATTATTTGCTGAACAAAGGTCATAGTCATAATGATGAGTGAATCAGGGGCACCTTTAAACCCATTTATAGTACCACCAACTTAACTGTGCAGTTGGCGAGGGCGCTGCTGATCAAGGAAATCAACTACAAACTGTCACAATTTGAAGGAATGTTGTAGTTCTTTTTTCTGCCGCCTGAACAGATAAGATGGTGGGTCGGTACTACTTATTGCATTCCCTCAACGTTGATTGTTGCAATTCAATTAACATGTAATAATGCGGTAATTATCTAAACTTATTTAATAAGGAGGAAAGATTTGATTGGTTGCATTGAATAGACTCTGAAACTACTGGACCGATCAAGATCAAATTTTGGTTTGGAAATAGTTTGAGACATGGCGAAGGACATAGGATAGTTTTTATCCAACTGCGCTGGTTTTGCGCGATAACCGATCTACTGGACCGATTTGTATGAAAATTGGTGTGAAAATGGTTTGAGACACGGGGAAGGACAAAGAATAGTTTTTATCCACCATGGCCTCTCCTGCTCTCGAAGTGCTGGTCGAATTTACCGCCACGCACGCCTTAACGCCACGCCAACTCATAAAGACAGAGGTTGAAAAGTGGAACTTTAAATCAAGTCACCATGCAGTTAATTAAAATGTCTTAAAGTTACTACTTTATTAATTTGTTACTAGTTACAGAAATTGATGTTTCAAAATCGAGCAACGGAAATGCTGCCCGGAAATTGGTCACGGGGTGACTGTGTGCATAGATAAATTATTTATACCACACCGACTCATAAAACGTCTCATTACTCGTTCAAAAACATGTTATAAAGTTCGTCATTTCTCCCTTATAAATGTACGGCGTGGAAAGTTATATGAATTTTCATTCCTTCACTCCGTAGCAGTGAAGGATGTTGTATGAAAATCCATACCTGTTAGGGCTGTTAGCGTTCTTTTGCTTTTAGCTTCTTACATAAAAAAATTCAATCTCAAAAAGGTTGGCAACCTTTTTTGGCACTACGAGTAAAAAAGCGAGGCATTTTATGTTTGGTTAAATTTTGTTTTTTATATTGATATTTTAACAGTACGCTTTTAATTATTCTAAATAATTTTCCAAAATGTCATCTGATAGTGAAAGTGACGATTTTATAATGATGACGCCACAAGAAATAAGATATGCAGCTCAAGAAGTCATAAAGAACTTACTGCCTGAGAAGTCTCGAGGTAAGTACGAGAAAACATATAATGATTTTATTTTCCTCGTAGGTGTAGTATAAAGCAATATGTATCACTCGGGAGAAAGTTCTATTTCTGTTCTCGATTTGCCTTAAAGGCAAGTCGCCAAGCACCTAACAGTGTGTTCCGGCAGCAGTCCTTGAGAGCCAGTAAAATATCAGGCTCATGAGACATAGGTACATAAAAACTGTACGTCTCAGTGTGACGGGCACAGTGGAATTCGTCGTTGACGCAATGCATTTGTTATAGGTAGAGGTTAGTCCACTTAACATCAGGTGTGCCTCGGGCTTGTAACATAAAAAATAAACTATATTGGTAGTTCTACGATACTACTTCTCTACAAAATCTTGATATTGTATGACATTGTGTTGTATTAGTTGTATGCCACGTGCGTTGCCGGGCCAGAATTTCACAAATATTAGGTCCTTACATATGAAATTGGCGTTTTGTATGGGAGGAACAAAAAGTCGAATATTTTTTAATATAATATATTTAATTAATCAAAGTATGAACCATTATTTTCTATGCACTTTTGCCATCTCATAGGTAGTTCATTGATCCCTTTACTAAAAAAACCAGTCGCACGGGAATCAATAAAATCTTTGAAGGCGAGTTGGACTGCCCCATCGGAGTTGAATTTTTTCCCTTGCAAGAAGTTATCCAAATTTCGAAAAAAATGGTAATCTGTTGGAGCAAGGTCCGGGGAGTACGGAGGATGTCTTAGACTTTCCAATTGAAGCTCTTCTAATTTAGTAGCCGTCTGTAGCGCAGTGTGTGGTCTAGCGTTGTCGTGAAGCAGCAGTGGCGTGGAGCGATTGACCAGCCTAGGTTGTTTAGCCGCTAGCTTTTCCATCATGGTTTGCAATTCCTGACAATAGACATCAGCCGTAATAGTCTGGCCAGATTTGAAAAAACTGTAATGAACAATACCGGCACTAGTCCACCAAACGCTTACAAGTAACTTTTTTGGGGTTAATTTTCGCTTGGGGCAGGATTTGGCTGGCTGGCCAGGATCTAACCATTGCGCTGAGCGCTTCCGATTATCGTAAAGAACCCATTTTTCATCACAGGTAATGATTCGGTTTAAAATACCTTCATTATTGTGCCGGTTTAGTAATGTAACGCAGCAGTCGACGCGCGTTTGCCGGTTTGTTTCAGTCAATTCGTGAGGTACCCACCTTTCAAGCTTTTTAATCTTCCCAATTTGCTTCAAGTGAATTAAAACAGTTTTATCACTAACATCGCAGCCTGCAGCTAACTCGGACGTGGTTTGCGATGGATCCGCTTCCACAATAGCCTTCAACTCTTCATTATCAACTTGAGTCTCAGGCCGTCCACGGGGCTTGTTCTGCAGGTCGAAATTTCCAGAACGAAAACGTTGGAACCAAAAACGAACTGTGTTTTCTTTTGCAATACGACCGCCATACACATCATTCACCCTTCGAGTTGTTTCCGCAGCACTAGTGCCACGGCGGAACTCGTACTCGTAAATAATGCGATATTTAAGGTTTTCCATTTTGTAAAATGAGTGACGCAAACAGAAAAAAACAGAAGAAAAAAAACAAATGAATGACGATCATCGAAGCACAAATACAGGAGTCTATAGCTGTACAAATTTGAATTTGGAATTCCTTACCAAAGAGGAGAAATTCGTGATTAAAGTGGCCAGTACGAAAAACGCCAATTTCATATGTAAGGACCTAATATAACAAATTCACAAGTTTATTTATGTCTCTAGCAGATTATTCAAAATAACGCCCAATGCCAAAATGTAGTGTTTTTCCTATTGATATATTTTGCTTTTTCGTTACTCTTTCATATAATGAGTGTAAATAAAATGTTATCAGCTGTGGAAAGACAGTGAGGTTCTTTTAAGAAAACTTAGTAATAGATTTGTGAGTTTCGGTTTTGAATGTTGAGATGGATCATAAGGCTTGGTTGCAAGCCTCCTGCTAGGATGGGAAGCACAGGGATATACGCAAAATTTGTAATTTGGCATTACCAGCTATTTTATATATTGCTTATACAGTAAATTAGTAGAAAAAATATCTATGCTCTCTTGATGTAGCATATCTGACGGAAGGCAGATTATCCTAATCCTAAGCTCCCTGCCGTTTTCGGCACTTGCCCGTGGAACTCCTTTTTTTTGTTTTATTCTTGATAGGTTAGCCACTATCTCACCTGATGGTAAGTGATAATTTGGTCGAAGATGTTGTTCAGGCTAACCTAGAAGTTCTGGCTCTCAAGGACAGCTGCCGGAACACACCTAGTTAGGTGCTTGGCGACAGAATTTCTACTTGAGGGTGGTAGCTAGCCAGGGGGGCATTCGCAAAATGCCCTACCACCATGCTATAACGACTGCCATCCTAAGACAACAACCGGGACCGACGGCTTAACGTGCCCTCCGAAGCACGGAAACGCTCAGTAGTAAAGTCACTAGCGGTCACCCATCCAACTCATGACCGTGCGCGACGTTGCTTAACTTTGTTGATCGGTTGAGAACAGCTAAGTAAACTTCGCTGTGAGCGCTTCGAACCTCGTAGTACACCTGGGTGTTCCACGGGTGAAAAAAATCTCCCGTGGAACACCTACGGTTTTCGGGTGTTCTACGACCCATAGTTCAGTTTTTTTTAATTTGTCGTTGGTGGAACATCCAACTCGATCGTTTTGGTGTTCTACAGGCAAACAATCAAGCATTAAATTACAGAACACCTGCGACACAGATCAGATAATAGTTAGTATGATGCATTAATACTAGAGGTGCTCTATTGGTGAGCAATGTGTTTTGTCCTCTAAGAGACAGTGAGATCAGCCCCTCTGCGAATAAGAATGGAAAGTTTTTTTTTATGTTCTTGGGACGGAACAAACTCGAGTCCCACCTGATGTTAAGCGGACTAACCTCTGCCTAGAACAGATGCATTTCATCACAAGTGTCGAATTGCACTGCACCCGTCACCTTGAGACATTGTATGCCTGTTATTTCACTGGCTCTCAAGGACTGCTGCCGGAACACACCGTTAGGTGCTTGGCGACAGATTTTCTACTTGAGGGTGGTAGCTAGCCAGGCGGGCAATCGCAAAATGCCCTGCCACCATGCGGTGAAGCTGAAGCCGGGTGGGGATCGACCCAGGTAACTGCAGCACGGCAGTCCATAGCTATTACCGCTCGGCCATCATTGCTTCAAAACTTTTAAAATCTTTTAGATAAGATACATACGTGTCCTAGTGCCGGAGATCCTGCTCGCGTTATCGCTGTTCTGTGTGAGAATCGGCATGGACTGGTTACAGCCAAGCCTTCTTCCAATATTGGCAACCTTATAGATCTATTCGCATTTCGTCATGCTATTAGCTTATGCTTGGGTGAAAAAAGTTGTGTTGTCCTCTGCCAGTGTGGTATTGCAGTTGATCAACTCAATCACCATGGTTTCGAGAGCAAGAAGTGCTGGTCGAATTTCTCGCCACGCAAGCTTTGCCGCCGAGCTTTCTCTACCGCCAATGTTGCAGCTATTCTCGAACCGAATGGTTTGGAATGTGTGACAATGGTAAAATACCTGAAGGTATGAGTCTGGTTCTATGGAAGTTAGGCCGGGCCTTAGTGTAGGACGCTGCGTGCATTGACACTTTAGCGCCGTCACATCTTTCTGAAACTAGCGTGAGAGCTGGAGTTGCGGCTACTTTGGTGGAGCGACTCAAGGCGCAAGTTAGCAAATCTTGGTAGTGGCTAGTGGTAGAGAAATAAGGTACGTGGGGGCTCTGGATGATCAACTTATTAAGTTGGCATCGGACTGGACCACTAGGGCCAATTTATGAATGAAATTCTGTTGTTATAATTATCGCCGATGTCAATGGGTTAAGTTATGTTCCAAATCTTATCAGAGCGCTCTTGGCCGATACAACGCGTGATTTTACAATCCAACGGGGCAATGCTGCCAGCATGCATGGCTCGTTGCAAACTGGAAGTGGGCTAAAGCATTTCTACGTGTGGGCACTAGGGTCTGGGCCTGCAATCTCCCATAAATTCCTAGTTTGCCTAAATTCTTTCGTTGTAGTAGCTGTAGTGTTGTATATATTTTGTAGAAAATATAGGTATACCGATGTAAGGAAAAACAAATGTTATCTACAATTCGTTTAGGTAAAAATAAAATATGTACTCGTGAGTACGGATGAGTGAAAGTTCAACAATAATTTATTGTTTGTAATAGCATAATATAACAATTCAGTAAGTAGTTACAATTAAGATTAATAACATGTTCACAACTAGATTACAATTAAAATGTATAAAGTTATACTTAGTAAAATGTGCATAAACATGGGTGAACAGGGTATAGGTACATAATAATTTATAACATAACTACTATTCTAACGTTATCTAAATTGCCTTAGTAATTGCCAATAATTAGTTAATTTTGATAATAAAAATTACCTACCGATAATTGTTTTTACAAAACATTTG
Source organism: Plagodis pulveraria (assembly GCA_963890685.1). Taxonomy (NCBI): domain Eukaryota; kingdom Metazoa; phylum Arthropoda; class Insecta; order Lepidoptera; family Geometridae; genus Plagodis; species Plagodis pulveraria. Next base: position 31,936,655 of record OY982955.1, on the reverse strand, counting down.
AAATATAATTATGTAACTCTCCTTTGCATAATTAAATGAATAATTTAAAAATATGGCGTTTTAAATGGATATTATAATTGTGCATTCAGTATTATCTCACCTTTCCTCTCTCATTCTAATTCAATAAGTATTCGGGATAGGGGACACTGAGGAAGGTGTGATATAGACAAAAACTGTAATAAGGTATTTTTTATATATTTTCATAATTTATTGCCTCTGTATCAACTTTGTCATATTGTTTTAAGTCATTGTTGTAATTTTCTCGTATTTTAATATTTCTATATTTTCTTTTTCACTAGACATTCCTCTTTCTTGTAATTAATACAAAAAAATATATACATATAATGTTTATAAATTCACTTCTAATTGAACTAATTTGCTATAAAATGTATATTAAGTACTTAGTGAAAAATATTTTCTTATGAAAACCATTTTGACTTTGCAACCCTAAAAATGATGCGCAATATGCGCTATTTGCACTGTATTCACGCAAACGATCGGTTCAAAACGTGCTAAACAGACAACAAGATAGCATTTCGGCTGCAAAGAACGCTCACATAAAAGTGGTAGTGCAGTGTGTGCTTAAGCGTCAAACTCAATTTTTTTCAGATAGTTGGAGATTTTTGCTGTTGTTGTTAGAATTTTATCCGTAAAACCATCCAAAGAATATCGCTTGTAACTAGATTTGGTAATCAAATAATAATCATGAAACTTGCGAGTTTAAAATAATTGTTTCTCGTATTACCTTTAAACATATTGCACACCAATGCAAAATATCTATATTCTATAAATGCATAAAAATATGCTTACTGAAATTATCCCAAAAATCCGTCAAAAAAAGTTAAATTTATGATAAGTAGTGACAATAAGTGTTAAAATAATATTATATTCCATAAAAATATTCTCCGAATATCGCGTCGCGTACGTAAGACGACCGTGTAACATTATCAAAATCTTCAAACTTCTCACCATCGACATCGAAATTTACAATTATCGATAGCATAATAACTATAAATTTAGTTGGTATCGATTTTCTTTCTTCTTCTCTTTGAATTTATTCAAAACTCACAATAAAGTCCAATCCTCAAATCGTAGTTTAGTAACACTATATATGCCTCATATTAATCCGACAGAACTTCGGTGTGGACTACGTCACTTCTTACAACGGTGCTGATGAGCTCCGTTTGAACTATTTATGTTTCAGTGCGTAGGGCGCGTCTACATATAGAAGTCTATGATTGTAGGTACCTACTATATTCCCAAAGTTTGTGATTTTGCCAGTGTTCTAGTGTAATGGTATCAATTCTAGAGTGCATATATATAAATTTAAAATTATCCTTATTAATGTTATTCATGTCAAACAGAATTATTCGTATCGTATCTCGCATTTTTTATTCCTATAATTAAGTTAATTATTCATAAAATAAACTTCCTCACACGTGTTAGGAACCGTAAAGATATAATAAGTGTCAAGATTAATTGTAGTAAAAAAAGTATTAAATCGACTTTGCCTAGTCACTCAACCTCAACCTATTAAATAATCAGTGTTTTAAGATTATTTATTTTAATAAAAGTATTAAATTGACTTTGCCTAGTCACACCACCTACATCCGTACATGGTTGATATTCCCAAGACTCGTACGAAGCGCTTCGCTTCCACTTTTCTCGTGCATACTGTGAAGGAGTGGAACTCCTTACCGTCGTCAGTTTTTCCCGATGGATACAATATGGGTGTCTTCTAAACGAGAGTAAATAGGTTTCTTCTAGGTAAGCGTGCCATCCAATACCACATCAATGCTTAACATCACGCAAGGTTTAGTCAAACGCGAACCTATTATGAAAAAAAAGCGGTAAGACATTGTGGTATAGCACCTGTTACATTTTAGGCAGTCTTACCAAGATAGCATGCTGGGCACGCTGCCAACTGGTAGTGGGCTAGAGCATTTGGACTGCCTATGAGTCTGCAATGACTTATAGGGATCTAAATGCTTTTATTGTAGTAGCTGTAGTGTTGTATATAGTTCGTAGTATTTTGTTAATAAAGGCATACTTACCAAGGGAGTCATATCTAACGGACGGCATGTTTTAAATTTCAGTAATATTGCCATTAAGTGTATCTTATTTAACATATTTGTAATAACAAGTATTTATAAATTTAAACAAGTTCGAGATCGATTCCAGTCCTACTGATGATGCTTCTTTTCTATAGACTAGCACTTCGAAACATTATGAAAATTCATCTGGTTTGGCTGCGTGGCGTTTAGTCGTCACCTCGGCTTAATAGGAAAATTAGGCGGAATTGACATTATTAGATGTATTTTTATATTTTTGTTAGTGTTTTTCTTGGTCACATTAATGTAATGCTTTCATAATATACTTCTACTTTTTGTATTATATTGTAGTTTTTACTTCATTTGGCTTCGATAAAGTACTATTACATCATCGAAGTCATTTGGAGTCCGGCAATCAAGTTCTACTTGCCTCGTCAAACGTGGTGTCACTTTCCATCAGATGGGAAAGCTGTCTTAAGCGTGCCTAACAAAAAGTAAGGAGCCACATCAACAATATGAACACGGGCTCTCAAGCATTTTCTCTGCGGCAGCTCAACTTAGAGTGATTAATCCCAGCTTCCAAATTGTTAACACTTACCTACCATTCATAAAACGTACCGTTCTGGATAACCTACCATCACTTCCATGGCTTTTAAGGTATACAATTTTAGTTTCGTAACTTCTAACTAAGCCATAGAAGTGATGTTACCTACCATCACTTCCAGGCGTAATTTAAGGCGTAAATACAGTTATCCTGAACGGAACGTTTTATGAGTGGTAAGTAAGCGATGGAAGATAACATCACTTTTTTTATGTAATTGTGACGGAACATGCTCGAGGCCCACCTGATGTTAAGCGGAATAACCTCTGCCTATAACAGATGCATTTCCTTCTCGAATTGCACTGCGCCCGTCACCTTGAGTTAATTTCACGGGCTCTCAAGGACTACTGCCGGAACACACCGTTAGGTGCTTGGCGACCGATTTGTACTTGAGGGTGGTCGCTATATAGCCAGGCGGCCATTCGCAAAATGCCCTTCCACCATGCGGTGAAGCTCAAGCCGGCGGTAGGGATCGAACCAGGGTACTGCGACGCGCCAGTCCATAGCTATAACCGCTCGGCCATCATTGCATCAAAACTTTTAACTTTTTAACTTCCATGGCTTTTAAGGTATACAATTTTAGTTTCGTAACTTCTAAGCCATAGAAGTGATGTTGCCTACCATCACTTCCATGGCTTTTATTACAATTTTATTTTCGTAACTTCTAAGGCGTTAAATACAGTTATCTTGAACGGAACGTTTTAAGAATGGTAAGTGGCAACTAATGCTACAACTCAATGTGTACTACAAACAAATATATAGGAGCTAAATACGTTTCTAAGCAGAGCTAATTCTTTCTCCTTCCTGTTGTGTTCTCCTTTCTTGGTATGTCTTTATTGGTTGGATGAAAGATATAAGTATACCGGCGACGATGATCCAGGCACCGGCCAGGTAGAAGGAGAGCTCCCAGGAGAAGGTCACGTCGTATATCAACCCTGGAATCAGAAGACGGTATTTTAATTACAGATGTATCGTGATTTTTGGATTGAGAAGTAGTCCTCCTAATGTTAGTTTTGATCATACCTTCAAATGGAAATTATGTAGGGATTTTTTTTAAAGATATTTTTTCTTTATGTTATTGTGAAGGAATAAACACGAGGCCAACCAGATGTTAAGCGTACTAACCTCTGCCTATAACAGATGCATTTCGTCACAAGTCACGCCGTCATTCTGAGACATAGTTGTTAAGTCTCATGTGCCTGTTATTTTACTAGCACTCAAGGACTGCTGCCGGTGCACACCGTCAAGTGCTTGTCGACAAATTTTCTACCTGGTGTTCCGTTGCCACAGGGCAAATGGAGCCCTAAAATGCGACTGCTGTCTATCTGTTTGTCTGACAGGCCGAGTGTGGCATATATCTCTAGCTCTTAAGGGGCTTGAGTTGCCAAATCACTATTTTCAACTCAACATATTGAAATAAGTTCATATTCTATCAATATTATAAAAGTAATATGTTTACAAAGGTGAGCAGCATCGCCTTCTGAGCAACTGTTATCTTGCACTGCGATCCTCAAGACGCCTGCCAAGCGTGGGGATTGTGGCAAAATCCCCCTAAATGGGGCTGTGTTCATCAGTGGACAATCCGGCTGATACAGTATGGAGCTGTTAAAGTTCTACATTTCAGACCATATTTGTTACGGTATCCATCCTAATAACAAAACTAGATAGGAACCTGAAATGTCGGTATATAACCATATCCTCTTTTTAACCCACAAATACTGACAAAGCTGATTTATATGGTTAATACATATTGCACTCATTAGTTGGGTTGTTGATCCCTATCGCACTTACTAATGACCGCTTGAAAGCTCAGGAAGGGATCATCCTGGTTGTTGTCTTAAATTTTTTTTAAATTGCTTATGGCAGATTATGTCAGAGTCCATCGGGCAGCCTGAAACTTCAAAACTATGCTTGGTACCAGGGCATTTTGTGAATGCCCGCCTCCTTGCTAATTCTTAATCTAATTGAAGGAGGTCCATAGTAGACCGCCTTCAATTAGAAAATCTATCACCAAGCATCGTATTGTTTTTGTCAGTCGGTTCTAAGTTCTAGGTTAAGGTGGCCACATCATCATTTACCATCAGGTGATACTATATGATTTAGGGTTAGCATATGAGCAACAAAAAATCATTAATAAGCTTCAACTTACCAGATAACGGTGGTCCAATCAGATGTCCAATACCCTGAGCGAGCAACACCAGCCCATACGCAGATGTGAAGTCATCCAGCGACACCAACGTGACTAGCAAGCTCGGCGTGAACGTAAACGATGCTGCGAAAAGCAACCCAAAGGCTCCAGCGGTAGAGGCGAGGATCCAGTAGTTGGAGATGGCGAGGGGGATGGCACCCACAGTCACCCCGCAGAGGACCAAGCAGGCTGCGTAGAGGTTTCCAATAGAGACGTTTGGGAAGTCTCCGATGTAGCCCAGACCAACCTTAAAAGAGCAAAGTTGATACTGACAGAGTACTAAATGAATCATACGTTTAGAAGGTGATTCGTCCGCTGATACGCCAAATCAAAGTCAAATTATTTTTTTCAATTTAGGAGTCTACCACGCTCTTTTGAAGGTCAATAAAAAATTTTAATATGAAATATTCTACATTCTACAGCCACGAAAAAAATTGTACTGCTAAACTTGTAAACCACTGCGAGAAGAACGGGTAAGAAACTCGGGCTATTCTTTTAAACGTCTTTTAACAATTTGTTACAAACTGTATTCTAAAATGATTACAATATTTGTTTAAATTACGCAGGTGACAGGCGATAGCTTGGCAGAGGTGGTATTGTCCAAGCATTTTAGTAAGCACAAACTGTAATAGGATTTCTTAATCAGAATGCCAGCGACCTTCAACTTTCTCGCTCTATGTGCAGTGCTAAATGATGTATAAAGTATGTTTATAAAAGAGATCTCCACGTGACACGTATCTTCAGCAAGAGTTCGTCATGGAGTAACCCAGTGTCAGATATTCTGCCCAACAGCAGTGGTGTGAAAGATCTACTGTGCTAACGTGAACGGCACTGCAAGTGACATTACTGGACATACGTGACATAAGAAGTAACGTCTCGGAGAGAAGATTGATGAGAATGTTGCCACTGCAACTGTGATCGTCAGGTGGCGACTGTATTGTACAGTACTGTATCAGCCGGATAGTCCAGTGCCTAACTCAGCCTCCCCCAATACGGGGGAGTTTGCAGTAATCCCCACGCTTGGCAGGCGGCTTGGGGATCGCAGTGTGTGATATCAGTTCCTTAGAAAGCGCTGCTGCCCACCTTCTGGTGAGTTACCCTTAGTCGCCTCTTACGACACCCACGGGTAGAGATGGGGAGATGACATTCTAGCCCGGCACCCCACGGGGTGGTGGTCTCTTACGTCACCCACAACGACGTGACGTCCACGGGTGGCGACTAGTCCATCTCAAAATATTATATCATAACCTAAAAAAGGAACTCGAATGGCTACAACTCAATTCCGTCCGTCGTAGATTAGTCACGAAAAAAAATTCAAGCTGCATGTAAATACTTTAATTTAAAAAGTGTGATTATATAGAGGACAAAATGCTTGGGATATTCCACCTCTGTCAAGCCACTGTCAGTCACTTTGGTAATAAATATTGTATTAATACTTATGTTACAAATTGTAAAGAGTGAAGACTTGAAAAGAATGACCCAAGTTTGCTGCCCGTTCTTTTCAGAGTGGCTCTTGAATGCGACATAGCAGTACAATCTTTTAATGAACAATTTTATTGAGCTTCATAAGAGTTTAAGACTTCCGATTTTGTTCATTAGATCGTGGGGCCTCTACTGGGAGGACAAGCGGAAGAGTCACGGGGAGCCAATAGATCAGATGCTAACGGCTATAAGCGTTCAATGGTGAGGCTTTGTTCAATATTTAGCAGTGATGGCTCAGTGGCATTGGCTATGGGCTGCCGTGCAGCAGGTCCATGGTTCAAATCCCGCCTCGGGCTTGAACTTCACCGCATGGTGGAAGGGCATTTTGCGAATGCATTTCCACCTAGCCAGGCGGCTAGCGACCACCCTCAAGTAGAAAATCTGTCGCCGAGCAGCAGTGTGTTCCGGCAGGAGTCCTCGAGAGCCAGTAAAATTACAGGCACAGGAGACATAACTACTGTACGTCTCAGTGTGACTGGCATAGTGCAATTCGTCGTTGACGAAGGTGGGTCTCGGTGGGCATCGGGCTTGTACCGTCACAATAACATACAAAAAAGTGTATGTCTTCCGGTTCATGATAGGTGAAGAGGTCGTGGTGCGATAATTTTTTCCCACTGCTGGGAATCATATATTCTATAATCACTTGATCAATACATGTTTTATGCTGTCACTATTACGGTATCTGTGGATTTTGTGTATTTTCTTTTTTTTTGTGTTGTTCAGGCTATCCTAGAAATACTGGCTCTCAAGGAAAGCTGCCGGAACACACCGTTAGGTGCTTGGCGACAGATTTTCTTCTTGAGGGTGGTAGCTAGCCAGGCGGGCATTCACAAAATGCCCTACCACCAAGCTATAACGACTGCCATACTAAGACGACAACCGGGACCGACGGCTTAACGTGCCCTCCGAAGCACGGTGGGAAGCGCTCAGTAGTAATATCACTAGCGGTCACCCATCCAACTCATGACCGCGACGGGCGTTGCTGACTTAGCGACCGGCTAAGCAAACTTCTCTACGAGCGCGTCAAAATCTATATAATTTATGATAGATCAGATATTCTATAGAATATAGTCTATAGACTATAAACTACTTGATCAATGCATGGTTTATGTTATAACTATGACCTTATCTGTGAATTAGAGCATTCATATAGTGATGTACGTCGTAAGTATCTAGATATACTTACATTGAGTTGGTGATAATATTTTAGTTCTAACAAACACATAATTCAATGTTATTATGTATGACACAATACCAACATATCTCCTCACTCAATATACACATTTAAACAATGATGACATCATCAGCAGCAACATAGATAAGAGAGCTGTTACCAACGTATTGTTAATAATTTAGCTTTATTATAGGTTTTGTTAGTTAAAGTCAACATATATAATTCCCCGTTGAATGCCGGGCTAGCATCCCACATACCTTCGTATATTATTCCCCCATAGATTCGTAATGAAGGACTGCCATCTTAGGGCCTATTCCATTTGACGCTAATTTCGTTATTTTCGATAATTTTGATCACATTCTGCGTCTATGGTTGTGATCACTGTGATCGTTTGTAACTGTTCTCCCCTGTTCCATTTACGATAAGAACGTTAAGAATGCCACTAAAATTTGCCACTTCTGTCACTTTTGACATTAGATGTAGGTAGTTCAAACTGTTCCAGTAGCTTCATAGCGTTTATGGCGAAAATAATGCCAAGACCCATCTGGAACAACTTTTTGGGAGTGTGATCGTTTTTATCGTTTTTAGGGAATCTAACTCCAAATGGTACTTACCCTTATCTTACATTGCGATTACCAAGACATCTGTCGAGCGTCAGGATTATGGTATTATTACACTTTTTGAAGCAATGATGGCCGAGCGGTAATAGTTATGGACTGCCGTGCCGCTGGTCCATGTTTCGATCCCTACCGCTGGCTTGAGCTTCACCGCATGGTGGAAGGGCATTTTGTGAATGCTAGCTTGGCTAGCGACCATCCTCAAGTATAAAATCAGTCGCCAAGCACCTAACAGTGTGTTCCGGCAGCAACCCTTAAGAGCCAGAAAAATTACAGGCACATGAGACTTAACAACTGTATGTCTCAGTGTGACGGGTGCAGTACCACTCGTCACATGACGAAATGCATCTGTTACAGGCAGATGTTAATTCGCTTAACATCAGGTGGGCCTCGCGCTTGTACCGTCACAATATCATTAAAAAAAAACAACACAATGTTCTGTAATTTAGAAGCCAAAAACACTTATTTGCTGTCGTATGTAAAAATTTTGTAACACCACCTGTGTTTTGTGATTAGTAGTGCGCAGCCAGAGGCGCAACTTTTGGTATATGACACGCAACGGTGCAATGAGATATCAATTTTAGCTATGTTAATTTCCAAATGTACCCCTTAGGTAAATTTTAGTGTGTGAAAATTCTAGTATCTTATCAATATTTCCGAAAGTATTCCATTGTTCGCGCTCAAACGGGAAACGATCGCCCACGTGTTGAATCATGGATGTACCAAAATAGTTTCGAAATAAATTTATTATTAACCAAAAAATCAAAAAATTGGTGAAACAAGGATGACTCTTTTTTAATATTGTTAGGTTTGCAATAACGCCTGCTATGCGGATTACATTACAAAATCACAAATATACGATAGGAAAAATTTAAGTCATGTGCGGGATTCGAACCCGCGTCCATCCACTCCTTGAGCCGGAGTATGCTCTAACCTAGTCATGTTAGCTCAATTGGTTAGAGCATACTCCGGCTCAAGGAGTGGATGGACGCGGGTTCGAATCCCGCACATGACTTAAATTTTTCCTATCGTATATTTGTGATTTTGTAAGGATGACTCTTGTTGATGATAATGATGAACATATTTGAACCAATCGATTATTTATATTGTTGGTGAAGATTATTATTGGGCCAATAATTTTGGGGTTGGAAAGCAAAATTGTTAGACAAAAATGTGGTTGAACCATGGAGCAGTAGGTAAGCGATAAAGTACGCTAGTCGCTCTTGACTTACAAAAAATCTAATATTTTGTAGCTAAACAAGCTCCCTTTCAATATTATTTTCTCTCGTTAATTTGTAATTTTGTAATGTAATCCGCCAAGCAGGCGTTATTGCAAACATAACAATATTAAAATTATAAGGTTGCGTAATTATTTACAAGTTTAAACCCAATTGCAAAATAAGTCTTGTTTGTAAGCAACATAATTTGAACTATAGGTGTCGCTCCATTCCAAAAAGAACGAGAGGAAAAATTGGAGTTATGAGTCATTGTCATTTAAGTTCAATTGGTTAGAGCATACCCCGGCTATAGGGGTGGATGGAAGCGGATTCCCATCCCGCACATGGCTATATTTTTTTTCTGTCGTAAATTTGCATATTTGTTATCTAAAAATGTTTGTTAGGACTAACAGAAGTCAAGTCTAAGAGGTTGTTAGCATTTTTCCAATAACCCTGTATATTTTGCGATAGATACAATAGTCCCATTGCCATAATCCCCACGCTTGGCCGGCATCTTGGGGATCGCAGTTTGGGATATCAGTTCCTCGGAAAGCGCTGCTGCCCACCTTCTGTTGTGCCGGCATCCCACGGGATAATGAGGTCTAGTATTCTGTTATCTATAATTTATTTATTTGTTCGTTCAAGTGGCGGGTCAGTGTTATGGCGATAGACGTAGGATTTTATCGCTACGCTCAAGCCTATGGTATGGCTCTTTGCCATACTAGAACATATTCTGTGTACGAAACTTTTTTTATTTTAACGCGCTTATAAATGTTATGTAAATGTTAATACATACATACATAAAATCACGCCTCTTTCCCGTAGGGGTAGGCAGAGACCACGGATTTCCACTTACTACGATCCTTACATATCTCTTTCGCTTCATATACACTCATCAATCCTTTCATACATAAGCGTCGGTTTAGGGTATACTCTTGACCTGGCCTTTTTTCAGATGGTCTTCAATCTGATTTCGGAACGTTCGCCTAGGTCTTCCCCTTCCAAAGCTAAATGTTAATACCCTAATAAAACTCAACATTATATTCATTTTACATGACATAAATATGGTTGATAGGACATTTAATGAAAGCACGCAAAAACGTGTTTGTCATTCAATATACGCGCTTTGGGAATTCCTATAATAGCTGATTTTCATTACAACTTCGTACTTGATTGAAAGCCATTACGAAGCTATTTATTATTTTATATTTTATACAACGAGTAGCTCCCGGTCCCAGGTGGCCAGACCTATGAATCTGTGTCGGTGTTGTTACGAGTTATTTAAGGTAAAGTGAGTACCTATCAAAAGGCAAATTCTGAACATGTTATTAGAATGAGCTGGATATGAATAAACTACACCATAATCTTATATATAAAATTCTCATGTCACAGTTTTCGTTGCCATACTCCTCCGAAACGGCTTGACAGATTTTGATGAAATTTTTTGTGCTTATCCGGTATCTATGAGAATCGGCCAACATCTATTTTTCATCCCCCTAAATGTTAGGGATAGTCCCACCCCTAAATTTTATTTTTTATTTTTAGACAAAAATTTTAATTTCTATTTTTTTATGATACAACATACAAAAATACATACAATCCTCAATTTTCACCCTTCTACGATCAACCCTTATTTTTTAAATTATTTATATGGCAGAACAACGTTTGCTGGGTCAGCTAGTATTCTATAAATACAATTAATTAAATTTTTCTCGATAGAAAAAAAACATGAGTACATAGGTATTCCCACCCGGAACAAAAAAAAATTCCTATCGTATATTTTTGATTTTGTAATGCAAATCCATATTTGTGATGTTGTAGAGAAATATGCGCTCGAATAATTTGTAAAACATGAATACTGCTCTAAAATTTCGCTGATTATAGTTATGTGGTATGTCAAAAGTGCCTAGGGATCTCTGATCATAGATATGATCTGAGCTAGGGATCATGTATATTTTGAACTATAAAAACATATTCAATTAATATTTACTCTAATCTAATTATATATTAATATTTACTTTTATCTAATTATCCAGACTGGTTTTTTAAATTAATTCCTATGTTTAAGTTAACAAAGAAACCCTATATTATGTGAGAACAAAAAAAAAATACAAAAAAATTATTTGAAGAAATGTAACCTAAGTTAATGTCGTCAATCAAATGGCAGAAAAAAGATCGATCAGAAGATTTTTTAGATCAGTAAAAGGATGATCACTTCTGAAACAATTCTCTCCGCATAAATCTGAGCATTGAGGTTGCCCCTGATCCAAATGAGGTCTGTTCTTCCACCGATCCAAATACTGGCCCAAACCAATATTGTTCCCCTCCATATGGGTGAATTTCTTGACACAATTTTAAACGTTCTTGACGTCCTGAGCTCCTCCAAACTCGAGTACGTCTTGTATCAGGCCGCATACCGAAACGAGACTCGTCAGAAAAGCAAACGAATAAAATCCTCTATTGCGACAATACTCGAAATCGTACTTGATCCCTAGGAACTTTTGATGTGTGTAGTAAATTCTATCAATACAAATTTTATTTTTAATTATATGCAGCAACCATGTGATACAGTGCCTGACAGATTTCTGTTTATTTAAATCTAAGCTTACATGAATTAATTTAAAAATAAATGCTTTCGCTATTTGAATAATACGTAGTTCTGTTTCTTTCACTGGCATGCGAAACCAGGTCTCTCCGTCTTTTACCCTCGATCTGATCATTTTTAAGGACTTCACCTTATCAGCAATATTGTTTCATTTTGTTTGCGAAGTTAAATTCTGTCAAACAATGATATTACAAAATCAATGCACCAAACGAAGCACTTAGGTCAGCACCGTGCTGATTTAATTTAAATTTTAATATTCCGATTTCAACAAGTTATCATATACAATTCAGTAGGTAGCTACTTAATGGAAGTCAGTTTGTTTTAATATAATATTTCACTCAATTTTGTCGTACATACTGCCAACAAGATCTACACATCTTTGAAGCAGTGATTGGTCATTGGTGCAGCACGTCCATGGTCCGACGTCTGCGGGCTTGAGCTTCACCGCATGGCGGTATAGAGAATTTCGCGAATGCACTAAAACCACTCCTAAGTAGAAAATCTGACGCCAAACACCTAACGGTGTTCCGGCAGCTGTCCTTGAGAGCCTGTAGTATTCTAGGTTAGCCTGAACAAAATCTTCGACCACACATCATCACTTACTATGAGGTGAGATAGTGGTCAAAGGCTAGCCTATCAGTTATAAATGCAAAATACAATTTTGTATCATTTGAACAACCAGTTGAACTATTCAATACAAGGCCTGGCTCACTCCGTACATTAGGTCCGGATGGGACTATTGTACGGTGCCGCATCAGGAGATATTAGAGATATTAGAGATCTAGAGATACAAGGCATACATAGCTTAAACTGTTTAAATGAGTTCAACTAATCCAGAGCGAAAGTCTCAGCGAATTTGAACACTCGACCATTGACCTAAGTATTATATCAATGCACTCGACAAAAAAGTGTGTTTGGAAAGTGCTGTCAATAAACTTCCTTATATAGGTAGGTAGATTTTTTTATGTTTTTAACCCGAGGCCATCTGATGTTAAGCGGACTAACCTCTGCTTATAACAGATGCATTTCGTCACAAATCACAAATTGTATTGCACCCGTCACCTTGAGACATGGTTGTTAAGTCTCATGTGCCTGTAATTTCACTGGCTCTCAAGGACTGCTGCCGGAACACACCGTTAGTTGCTCGGCGACAGATTTTCTACTTGAGGGTAGTAGCTAGCCAGGCGGGCATTCGCAAAACGCCCTTCCACCATGCGGTGAAGCTCAAGCCCGCGGCGGGATTGCAACCATGGATCTGCTGCGCGGCAGTCCATTGCCAATGCCACTGAGCCGTCATTGCTTCAAACATTAGTGAATCATAAATAGTAACGGATGCATCCTTCACAGTCTAACCAGGTTAAACTAGACGAATCTAGGCACGGATAACCCGAGGACCTTGTCTCTTCTCTCGAAATACATTTATATCACGTAAACCGTTCTTCCAAGCGTCGTCTGTGGAATTTGGCACAAAGTGCATCTCCCCCGTCTCGAGACATTTTGAAACTGGATATAATCTATTTCTGTATTGTGGCGATATCATTGAACACTCGGATGAGTTTGAGGTCGACCTTGCATTGGTTACGCGATTTGTTTATGACAAAATTGTAACAATGTTTTCACGCCTGATCATTTTGTCAATTTTGGGGGTTTGTTAAAGCTATATGGCTAGACGAAAATGGGGTTGAAACACTGAGCAATGTTTTTTTTTTTTTTTTTTAATGTGATTGTGACGGATCAAGCACGAGACCCACCTGATGTTAAGCGGACTAACCTCTGCCTATAACAGATGCATTTCGTCACAAGTCACGAATAGCACTGCACCCGTCACCTTGAGACATAGGTACTAAGTCTCATGTGCCTGTAATTTCACTGGCTCTCAAGGACTGCTGCCGGAACACACCGTTAGGTGCTTGGCGACAGATTTTCTACTTGAGGGTGGTCGCTAGCCAGGCGGACAATCGCAAAATGCCCTTCCACCATGTTTGAAGCTCAAGCCCGCGGCGGGATTCGCACCATGGGCCTGCTGCACGGCAGTCCATAGCCAATGCCACTGAGCCATCACTGCTTCAAAAGGTAGGTGAGCTATAAAGAGTATAAAGTACGCTAGTCGCTTTTGAAAATAATCTCTTAGCTTGTTCAACACTGATGCGTTTGAGGTCGAGTCGACCTTGCTTTAGTTATGCGATTTGTTCTTGACAAAATTTTAATGCTGTGGTCACACCTGTCGTTTACAGTTGCAGTGTTGGTTCTGGTTGACACTGCACTGGGCTGCTCATTCTCGTTCGCCCAGTACGTAATTTCACTTGCTAGTGTCAGAAGTCGCTGTAGTATTTGTGACACTGCTTCGAGGCAGAATATCTGAGATGCGGTGGTACCCACTAGGACAGAATTATCAAAGATGGTTCACTTCTCAAATCTAATCTGTATTTTATCAAACAACCACCTTCCTACCGTTATTCCAATCATATAAAGTGGGTTAATAAAACATACTGAAGTGCTCGTAGCGAAGTTTGCTTAGCTGTTCTTAACCGATCAGCAAAGTTAAGCAACGTCCGCCGCGGTCATGAGTTGGATGGGTGACCGCTAGTGACATTACTACTGAGCACTTCCGTTCCGTGTTTCGGAGGCCGTCTGTCCCGGTTGTCGTCTTAAGATGGCAGTCGTTATAGCATGGTGGTAGGGCATTTTGCGAATAAATAATTTTAATGTTTTTATGTTTGCAATAACGTATGCTCTGCGCGGAGTACATTACAAAATAACAAATTTACGAGAGGAACATAAACATAAAAACATAAAAATCATTTTCAACACACTTACTCGTAACGGGCTTTTAAATGCACCGATTTTAGTGTCATAATGTAGTCTATTACCCATCGCGTCCTTTTTGTCTACTTTACCGCACTTGTATTTTGGTACCGCCTTCGACAAGTTATTTCACACTTTTGAGTGTTGAAGTCGGTTCCATTTTTAGTTAAAAAGAACAATCTTTTTAGTGACCGTTGCTACTTACGGGATCGATTGTTGTTCACTGTCAATGACCATATCATCAAAATAGGAAAAAACACTTTTCAGTTATTGGAGTGTAACTCAAAAACGGCTGGACTGATTTTGAGGAAATTTAGATAGGACCACACGGGAAGCATAATAAAGAATCATCAAAATCGGTTCACCCAGTCAAAAGTTCTGAGGTAACAGACACAAAAAAACAGTCACATTGAGTATCTCTCCTCCTTTTTTTGAAGTCTGTCAAAAAACTTACAGTCTAATTGAGAAAAACTCACCATTCCAATAGTGTTGGTGATCCCAATAAGGCTAAGCATGACAGCGCCGTCATCCTCCGAAAAGCCCTTATGGACCATGTGCTCAGCGAGGTAGAAATAAGGCACGATGAACCAGATGAACAGGATGATGGTGCCCAAACACAAAAAGTTGAAGGTCATCTTCTTGAAGAGACTCACGTTGAACATATCCGAGAGACAGCTGACGCAGTCATCGTACCAGTTCTACAAGCAAAAAAAAATTATTAAAGAACACTCTGCCAATAAATTTAAAGTTAGGGTTGCTTGGGAGGACTAGTCAAGGATACTAACGATACCAGAGACAACCGAATCTGTTCAGGCATTTAAAGTTGTGGTTTGTGGTGGAATTAATAAACTCACATACATAAGAGTACATTCATGAACTCTAAAATATTCTGTATAAAAAACAGAAGCAACTTCTAACACAACATGGAAAATAATGAAACAACTTGTTAAAGTCGGTAACATTCCACAAGTTATTTAATATATGTAATTTTATTGATACGTAATTTATTACTAAAAAATATATTCTTTTCATTTATATGCTCCATGCATGACCGATTATTTGCAATTGGCAAATACTTTTGCTGATGAGTGTAATTGAAAACCTACTCGGAACGTATATTGGAGATATCAATGACAGAGTTATAGACCGTTATAAAAGAACATTTTCTCACCTCTTCATCCTCGTCAATAGTTATCATAGAGTTTTTAAATATATCTGGACAAGAAGACGCTTTCAGCTTATATCTTTTAATGTTGAGCAAGGCATTTCTATGGCTAATAGAGTTAAGGGGCATCTTCAGATCTTTCAAGTAATGATGGTTTACCGACAGCTGTTTCTTCAACCAATCCCTTTTATTTTCTTTAATCTCTGGCTTTGTAAGCTCTTTGTCTTCTTTTGTTTCAGATTTTGACTTTCTAAATATTCTTACCTCCCTAGCATTCTTGATTTCGTAATTATCTGAGAGCTTTACATCTTTGTCACTGTATTTTTCTGAATTCGCTCTTTGTATTGCATTGTTGTAAATTACAACTGGTGGGTCGTTTTCATCTATATTTGTTTCTCTGATCAAAGGTTTTCTTGTTTTATTTATAGCAAAAGATGGGTATTTAACTTCAATCTCATAATCTTTGCTGGTGGTTTTTACTATCTTGTCTAATATTTTCATTGACGCCTGGAAGTTAATAACGATTAATGTTATTTTGATATTATCGATTTTGCCATCGATATTAGGTATCAATAGGTATCTAGTATGGACTGTTATCGTAATAAATTCAATACAAACATACTTAAAGCAGATAAAAATAATGAGTTTCTATAATGTGGCAATCGATCATGATAGCAGAAATATTATAGTAATACTTAGCGAAGGGATTTGCAGCCAAGAGTGGGTTTCAAGCCCGCTACCTTCTGGTATTTATGCTAAAATTTTGATTGAGTAATAATTATGTAAATAATTTATGGAATTTTTATTTAAAAAATGTATTTATTCGTCAAATGTAAATGTCACTCCGTCCCCTTACGAGATATTATATTTTTTTTTTGTCTTTTTCTTTAATTATAAATATTCACTTAGCAGGCGTTTCTGCAAAATTTACAATGTTAAAACTGAATTAAAGTTTAATTAAGTACTCCTTATCATTTATGAATATAACCTCTGAGGACCTTTTAACATTATCAAATCCATGAGATAATTCGCAGTAATAACAATTAATTATTCTCATATAAACAGCAATACTTGTTAATATATGCATATTGGCTACACACAATAAAATATATTACACACACGACAAAATAAACATACAACAGTATAGATAGTCTTACCTTATCACTATGAGTCAAAAACGTTGGTAAATGTCCAACCGACTGAGACCTTTGCCTAACTTTGCTGCCTTTCTTTAACTGTAACAGGTTCTGGTGACGTTTGATGCTCGCTGCTTCTTCACTTATTACCTTCTCAGGAGCCACTCCTCTGCGTATTAATCCTCCCATGCTCTTCCCTCTTGAAGGAACATCATAGCCGAAGGCGTACGGGTTTGCTATTGAAACGCAACTGGACTCTTTAGATTTGGTTTCGTCTTTCTTCAATTTAGTTTCATCCCCGTTTCGTTGCCTTTTCTGTTCCAAAGTCCACCATTCGGGATCTCTCATCACACATCCACAAACGCAAAGATTCAGAAGAGTTCCAGAAAGTAGCAGAATAGTTCCCCTCCATCCATACTCTTCTATAAAATATTGCGTCATCGGGGCGTATATAAAAGTACCAACCCCGGTTCCACAAGCTCCTAAGCCAACAGCCAAATTCCTCTTCTTCTCAAACCAATAAGCGATTGATACCACAGCAGTGACGTACACCAATCCTAGTCCCAAACCAGCTATGACTCCAAATGTGATCATCATCATTTCAAGAGACGTCGAAATCGACGCTAGTACAAATCCTAGAGTAGATATTATGCCTCCAAGAATGGTCATACTTCTACACCCGTACCTATCCACCAAAGCGCTCATAACTGGTCCCGAAAGTAGAGGAACGGCAATAAACAAACTGCCGATCCATGCTGTTGTCGATTTGCTAGCCTGGAACTCTTCAAGAAATTCAATGTAAAGTAACCCAAAAGAAAAACTGATTCCATCAGCAATCATCGAAATAACAAACGAGGAAAAAACAACCACCCAACCCCATTCCCCATCTGGTATCTTTACTGTCTTATCATTCTTAATTGCAGGAGAAATTTCTGAATCAGAATTATCCGAATCGTCATTTTTAACAGCATTAGCTTTCATTTTACCATTCTGGGCAGGAGAGAAATTATTTTTTATTTCTTTGTTATTCTCACGAGTCGTCAGAATTCTTTCCCTGTTGCTGACTTCTAAATCAGGACTGGAAAAGGAATTAGTAACGTTGCTGGTCGTATCTTCTTCCTCCCCTCTGCATATTCCTGAAGTAGAATCAGAAAGGAGAGATTCCCTCGCGTTTCCATCTTTGTGCTCTTTGCTACGAGGAGTTCTAGTGTTTTTGAAAGTAGATGGCTCCCAGCCGTGTTCCATTATATTTGTACTAAGAATAATACCGAAGAAAAATACTGGCAGTGGAGATTAAATATTATTTATTTATCGCTTAGGTTCTTAATCGTGGGTCTCTGGCTGAATATCGGCTAGCCTCTCTAGCCACGCTGTTCAGCTTTAAAGTGTTGGGTTTATTTTGGCTGAGGACCATCAAGGAGCTGGTAGGCAAGCAGGAGAGTTTAGTAACGTCACCCATACACGGTCTTTTGGGATGTGTGGCGCGGAGGTTGCGCCGCTACGTTGGACTTAATTTTCAGGTTGAAGCTGACGCAGGTTAGTAAGTACTTTTAAGAGCTGCTTGTATCTGAAATTAAAAAGGGCACATTACTGGGCTACATAAGTATGATATACTTTTCTTAGAAGAATTTGTAGGTATGTACAAAGTCTTGATTATATCACTTATTGTTTTAGGAGTCGGATGGAGGTCTTTTACTACAATTTGATACTACGAGTAATAACAAACTCATTTTTAATCGATTTGTTACTTTATCTAAACATAATGTTGCATATTGTATTCGCCGACGTTATGTAGCACGAAGGTCTGTTATCTACTCCTTTTGTATATCTAAAAATTAAACCTGAATCGTTAAAGCAAGTATGACACAGGTGTCAGTAGAGTAATCTTTTTCTTACCGGCTGTATACCTTTATTAACAAAACACTACAAATTGTATACAAAGCTACAGCTACTACACTGAAAGTTCAACATAAACAAACGGCTTGATGATAGCGGCTAAGAAGGCCGAGTAAACGAGTTAGGTCCCTCAGGCCCGGCTTTTCAATCAACAGATAGTAGGTAGCTTTTAATAATAATTAATAAAACATATTTAGAAAATCATATACATTTCTCGATCGTGCGCTCGAAGAGTCAAGACCTCCTGAGGATGCTTGGTGTAGAAGCGAATGCGTCGAAGGTTCTTCCGGTTTGGCTGCGTGGCGTTTGTGACGTCACGTCGGCTTAGCAGGAGAATTGGGCGGAATTGTCACTAGATATATTTTTATATTTTTAAGTGTTTTATTATAATATTAATTTGATGTTTTCGTAAAATATTATAAAAATATTTGTTATTATTAAGTATGGATTTCCGCAAAGTAACGCCTGAATCTATTCATTATTCAAAATCATATAGTTTATATTTTAGAAATACTAATGAAAATTCCTCCTAATGTTTATTCCCTGTTACGCCGACATGATGTTACAAACGCCACTTGCCAAACCGGAAGAGTTTTCGACGCGTTTGGATTCTACACGAAGCATGGAGGTCATGACTTTTCGGGCGCAAGATCGAGATAGTTACTTTTCCTATGATTAGGTAATAATAACAGATATAGGTACATAAAAAAAAAAAAAAAATTCAACATTATTTTCTAGGTTATGGTAACTTAAACAACTATGGTAACTAAACTCGTAACTTAAACTAAATTAAATTATTATAGTTTTTTTTTGTTGGGCACCCAAAGTTGGGCGTAGGAATCCTCCATGCTGTGCCAGGTGCTTCGGTCCTGCGCCAGTCTCGACCACACGCTGTCCGCTCGATAAGGTCGTCCCTCCATTTTTTTAAGGGTTTGGTCTTACAACTACAGATGTAGTCCTTGACGTATTCGATGACGCCGCCTTACCTTACCTTAGTTTTTTTTAATGCCTTTTAGGTTATTTTTCGTAGATAGTAGTCATTT
Organism: Plagodis pulveraria; assembly: GCA_963890685.1. Classification (NCBI taxonomy): domain Eukaryota; kingdom Metazoa; phylum Arthropoda; class Insecta; order Lepidoptera; family Geometridae; genus Plagodis; species Plagodis pulveraria. The sequence continues at coordinate 31,916,675 of OY982955.1, read as the reverse complement.
GACCACTATCTCACCTGATGGTAAGTGATGATGTATTCGCAGATTTTGCTCAGGCTAACCTAGAATTATTGGCTCTCAAGGACAGCTGCCAGAAAACACCGTTAGGTGCTTGGTGACAGATTTTCTACCTGAGGGTGGTAGCTAGCCAGGCGGGCATTCGCAAAATGCCCTACCACCATGCTATGACGACTGCCATCCTTAACGTGCCCTCCGTAGCACGGAAGCGCTCAGTAGTAATATCACTAGCGGTCACCCATCCAAGTCGTGACGGAGGCGGACGTTGCTTAACTTTGCTGATCGGTTAAGAACAGCTAAGCAAACTTCGCTACGAGCGCTTCGTTTTCGGCTTATTTATTTGTAGACCTATTACACGGCTTGCCTTGTCAAGCGTATTTATCAAACATTGTAGAGTCTCGTGATTTTCGGCGCCTCGTTTGATGTCAAACGTGTTCCTGTGGATTCAAGTCTTATCTGGGCAGAAGCTTCGCAACCAATATATAAATAACGAATATTGGTTGTTTAAAAAAAAGAGGTAGAAAGTTTTTTTTTTTTTTTTTATGTTCTTGTGACGGAACAAGCTCGAGGCCCACCTGATGTTAAGTGGACTAACCTCTGCCTATAACAGTTGCAATTCATGAGAACTCACGAATTGCACTGCGCCCGTCACATTGAGACATAGTTGTTAAGTCTCACTGTGCCTGAAATTTCACTGGCTCTCAAGGACTACTGCCGGAACACACCTTTCGGTGCTTGGCGACAGGCTTTCTACTTGAGGGTGGTAGCTAGCCAGGCGGGCATTCGCAAAATGCCCTTCCACCATGCGGTGAAGCTCAAGCTCTGGGCGGGATTCGAACACGAACTGCTGCGCGGCAGTCCATAGCCAATGCCACTGAGCCATCACTGCTTCAAAAAGTACACGTACGTTTATAGAAGCCGGCCAATTTGTACAGTTATTGGACACCAAAGCAAATAATTTCATAAATCACCCCTAAAACCTTCAAAAAAATTACGTTTACCCGTTACCAACGCAATAGGATCAATATTTATTAAAAAATATATTAGACATCGTAGAAACTTTTCGAAATTTTAGCGTTTCACGTGATCAAGTACAAAAGTTAGGCAAAAGCAGATAACCAAAAAATTCTATAATTTTAAATTTCCCGCCCTATGTTTAGCGTTCACCTTCAAACACTTTATTGGGCAATATACGAAGCCAAATATAGATATGAAAAAAATAAATATGTGGTAATATCATATCTACGTATTACGTTATCATACATATAGGAGGTCATATAAATATATGGGATCCCATATTGTCACTTTCTTTCATATGAAATATTAGCTAATTGAGCGATCTCCTGTCTCTTTTCCCCCTCCAATCCCGCGTCCTCCACGATGCACCTAACACCGCGGAGGCAGTTGCCCTTGAAAGACAGTCTCAATGACGATCTACCGCTGACCCAGTTATTATACTTGGATCTAGACATACCGCAAGTACGTGAAATTGTAATTGAATCATCGAACATCTTATTGTGAGAGTTGAAGAAGACCGTGTGAGTGTTTTCTGTGCTGCGCAGCCAGGACTTCCAGCTCGTGAGGTGAAGGAGCCTACCGGACATTCTAAAGGTGCGTGGGTTTCCCATTTTCCTCTTACCTAGCGATCGCTCATGGCCAGGATATGTTTATATATATGTATTATTATTCATTGTACTCAGTGACCTAGCGAATTAACACAAAAATACAGTCTACTTAATATAACGCAACAAAGCCTTCGGGCACATAACGCATCCCGCTGGTGGTTAAGTATAATTTGTAGCCACTTCAATAATGTAATAATCTTAAAATAATGAGTTGGCAGATTGTCCAATTTTCAAAACGTTAAATTGATAAATTGCCTGTTTAATTGTTAAATTAATAGACGATTTGTCATTAAGAGTTTTTGATCTGGTCCTTTTCTTTAGAATAACCCTACAACTTGTCCGACCGGGGATCGAACCAAATACCTCCAGATTTCAAAGCCTCACACTCACACCAACTCAACGAGGCTATTAACGAGTATACACATAATAGTATAAGGTATGTTGCTATCTATTTTTACTGAAGCATTGGATATTGCGATCAATATCTTGAGGAACTGACTGATATTGGCCCACGCACTGAAATTTCAGTGTCAAGGCTATGGAAACTATCATTTAAACTGTGGTTACATTACTAGCTCGCTTTGTTATATACAAATAATAATCTAACAGTTTTAGATATTATAAATTAAACCGGCAAAAAACACTCACGTTGAGGATCGAATACTTACGTCGATATATTTAAATATGTGTAAAACTCACGAGAATTTCATCTCAAAAAACAGTTTTAGAGTTCACATCGCGTAAGATTAGACTTGCACATTCCCATGTTTTCTTAACAAAGTTGAAAGAGGCGACTTAAAGTTGCTCCTCCCTTTATCTTTTTGAGGGAATTTGAACCGCTCGTAGCAAACTTTGCTTAGCCATTCTTAACCGATCCGCTTAGTTATGCAACGCTCGCCGTGGTCCTGACTTGGATGGGAGACCGCTAGTGACATTACTGCTAAGCCCTACCGTGCTTCGGAGGGCATTTTAAGCCGTCGGTCGGTCCCTTTAGGATGGCAGTCGTTATAGCATGATGGTAGGGCATTTTGCGAATGCTCGCCTGACAAGTTGACCAAATTCTCTGATCTTCTTTCAGGGTTGTTTTGCTGTGATCAACAAGCTTGGCGGATCGCCGTGTCAGATGACAGTTCTTCAGAAGGCGTACTGCCTGCCTTCTGGTATGTTCCACTTCGTCGCATTTTATGACTCCCTCAGGAAGGCCAGGGGGGCCTTCTGGAATGTTCCACTTCGTCGCATCTTATGACTCCCACAGGAAGGCCAGGGGGGCCTTCTGGAATGTTCCCCTTCGTCGCATTTTATGACTCCCACAGGAAGGCCAGGGGGGCCTTCTGGAATGTTCCACTTCGTCGCATTTTATGACTCCCACAGGAAGGCCAGGGGGGCCTTCTGGAATGTTCCACTTCGACGCATCTTATGACTCCCACAGGAAGGCGTTTGGGGCAATTCTAACATTTTTAACCCGGCACGCCACGAGGTATAGTTATATATTACGTACTATAAAATCCCGTAAAGCCCTGTGAAGCGCTCGTAGCGAAGTTTGCTTAGCCGTTCTTAATCGATCAGCAAAGTGAAGTAACGTCCGCCGCGACATGACTTGGATAGGTGACCGCTACTGACATTACTACTGAGCGCTTCCGTGCTTCGGATGGCATACGGTCCCGGTTGTTCTCTTACGATAACAGTCGTAACAGCATGGTGGTAGGACATTTTGCGAATGCCCGCCTGGCTAGCTACCACCCTCAAGTAGAAAGTATGTCGCCAAGCTCCTAAAGGTGTGTTGCGGCAGCTGTCCTTGAGAGCCAGTAATTATAGGCTGGCTTGAACAACATCTTCGACTACATCACCACTTACCATCAGGTGAGATGGTGAGATAGTGGTCAAAGGCAAGCCTATGAGCTATTAAAAAAAACATAACTATAAATCCAATTAATATGAAGCCGACAAAGATCTTTTTAATTTGCTACCATCCAATATAATATAGTAGGTATACAGTTTTGAATCTACACACACTATTTTAAATATATATTATTATATAAGTCCTATTTGGAAACAGATTCATAGAATAGGTTACTAAACTTTGCTTTCATTTAACGTGTAAAATCATTTTTTTTTCTTTAAAAAACAGATTGATATTTATTAAAAATACATTTTTTTTTTATTTTCAATACACGATACTCTGATTCATTGTAATTTTGTAAGTTTAATTATTAATTACTACTAACTTAAAATTTTATATATATACAATACCTAATGTCTTTTTAATTCAAACTCGGTAAAGAAAGTAGTTAAATAGATATACGAGTAGGTATCTCTTCCTCTTCTACCAAATCTCTCTCTACCGAAGATGCAAGGATATAAAAAGGTTATATACCTATTATAAAATATTATAGAAACACATTGGGATTTTTCTCAAATAAGTTTCAGTATCATTTTGTGAGTTTGTAAATGTGCCTGGTATGTGGTTATAGCCTTGCCTCTATTACATGGGAACAAAAGCTATAAAATAGACTAATAAATAATCCACGTGTTCAGTATACGTATATAAAAAAAAACATATAAGCTAAATTTAAAACAACCAAATTCCTTAGGGAACATTTGGAAAGACTAGGAGAGCATAATAAGTACGTATATTACAATAATATATAGGTTGGTACTGTATAGTTTCATACCTGCGTTATCCCCTATACGTACGACACCAGTCAGCTGACACTAGGAACTGAACTGAAGACGAACGTCCTACACCCTCGCTCTGTTTATGAAGACTGCTGATCGATACAGGGTGGCCAACACGGCGCCAACCCTGCCCACCCTGGCATGACTGCCCCGCCCTCCCGGCACCTTTACAAAACAAAGGGAAAATGAGGAAACTGGTTGCGAATGCGAGGTCTCGGAAAACTGGCTACGTCTAGCCCGCGAAGCCTCCAGACGTAAAAACATCGTAGAGCGAATTGTGTAGAGACCTTAGTACAGATTACATAATAGGTACTATGTAGATAGTAAACTAAGGCTGAATTGCACTAAAAGACTATAGTTAAATCTGTGGTATACGTTCAAATATCAACCTTATTTGCACGGAATAAGAATGATTTGACGTTAACCAAAAATGGTGCAACTAAACGTAACTGAAAACTTTACAGTCGGAAATAAAAGCTTGCCGTACTCATTCAGCGGAGTAGTTAGTACCTAATTGGTGTGCTATTGGGGACTAAAACATTTTGTTAGGTATCTTGAGACCTTTTCAATCATTTACTTCTTCATACCACATGTCAAATATCCTTAATAAATCTCATCTAATTTGTTTAAGTATTGTTTTCTGTCATCATTATAAACGTGAAATAAAAATTTTAAAAACCGGCCAAGTTCGAGTGTGACTCGCGCACGAATAGAACTAGGTACATGGTGACTCAATGGCTAGAAGACAAAAGTTTCGTATACATATGGTGTACACATAAGGAACATCCTCGATCATTTAGTGGAAGTCTGGCATTTTAAATTAAATAATAACGTTGTCAAAATGTACCCCAGTAAATACCAGCTTCATTAAATTATTTAGAAGATGCCAACTCTAATTTATTGCCTAACAATCATTCTAAAACACTGTGCTCGTAGCGAAGTTTGCTTAGTCGATCAGCTAAGTTAACCAACGTCCGCTGCGGTCAGGAGTTGGATGGGTGACCGCTAGTGACATTACTACTGAGCGCTTCCGTGCTTCGGAGGGCACGTTAAGCCATCGGCCCCGTCCCGTTGTCGTCTTAGGATGGCAGTCGTTATAGCATGGTGTTAGGGCATTTTGCGAATGCCCGCCTGGCTAGCTACCACCCTCAAGTAGAAAATCTGTCGCCAAGCACCTAACGGTGTGTTCCGGCAGCTGTCCTTGAGAGCCAGTACTTCTAGGTTAGCCTGAACAACATCTACGACCACATCATCACTTACCATCAGGTGAGATAGTGGTCAAAGGCTAACATATCAGGCATAAAAAAATATTAAAAAAAAAACTTTTCATGTAAAATATGAAAAAAAGTTAGATTTTGTTAAACATTTACTGAAAATTATAACGTGATTAGTAGTATATATAAGTAAAAAAAAGTGGATCCGTAAAACCAATTTTAAAAGTATTTTTAAAGTACCTAGGTACCTAATATTTAGTAATCTACTACCCCGCTAAATTTTAAAGTCTTTCACATTTTAAATAATAATATGTAATACAATGCGACTTCCCCGGGGTCATCCCGTTTAATAGGTAGGTACCTATTTTTTTTATTTACTCTGCTAGACTTGAAATTTAGAGGGTGTATTTGTCTTGCTTGATAAGTAGGGGTGTACTAAGCAAGGATTTTTTAAATGCAACCCCTTAGGGGGTAAAAATTAGTGAAAACGTTTGTATGAAAGTCCTTTGTTTTTTAACTTACAATTTAGAAAATTTGTATTCGGATAGATCATTCAAAATATAAATTCATATGTTTAAATTTTTTTATAGGGATGACTTAAGCGGATGCAATTGGGGATGAAACTTTGTATGAAAATGTCTTTGTTTTCGAAGTGAAAGTGATGAAAATTGGTATTTCGATAGACTGTTTAAAACAAAAACATGCCACAATAATATATTTTGCTAAGGTTGATTAGAAGAAGTGAAAATGGGGAGGAAAGTTAGTCACTTGAACCTAAACTGCTGGTGCTCGACCTGTTAGTCCATCTGTACTATTGATGTTTATTTCGACCTAGCATGACACTTGAAATGAAACAACAATTGTCAGGCATATAGTGGCTAATTGCGAAGAATCTGCGATTTCGGCAACATACAACCATAGATAATGACGAGATCAATCGGTATTATTATTGACAAAGCGACAGTCATCCTGGGAATCAAAATGGATTCCACTTTACAATGGGATCTACATATACATGATCTCTCCGCAAGACTTAGTTCTGCTGCATATGCAGTTCTTAGGATAAGACAGTTAACAGACGTAGCTACTGCTCGCCTAGTTTATTTCGCGTACTTCCACAGTATTATGTCGTATGGTGTATTGCTGTGGGGAACTGCTGCTGAGATAGAGACAATCTTTATCATACAAAAGCGTGCAATTCGAGCCATATATAAAATGGGTCCTAGGGAATCTGTGAGGGATCTTTTTAAAGAAATTGATATTTTAACTTTACCAAGTCTGTATATATATGAAAATATTATGTATGTTCGTAAAAAATTGAGTAAATTTAAATTAAACAGTGACAATCACGATTACAATACTAGGAATAAAGATAAAATAGCGGTGCCAGGTTTTAGATTAGCAAAGACAAATAAAAAGTCCTTCTTAGGTAATTGTGTGCGGTTTTATAATAAAGTTCCCAAACATATTACAACGCTCACAGAAGGGAAATTCAAGTTGCATGTGAAAAACATATTGATTAAAAAATCCTACTACCCAGATTCTGATTACATAAACAACAAAAATGCCTGGACAATTCCGCCTCCGCCAAGCTATTGCCTGTCACCTACATAATTTAAACAAATATTGTAATAACTCTATTAAGTATATAGTATGTATGTAACACATTGTTAAAAGATGTTTAAAAGAATGGCCCCGAGTTTCTTGCCCGTTCTTCTCGCAGTGGCTCTATACAATTTATTTGCTGAACGTGGCAGTTCAATGTAGAATATTTCAATACTAAAATTTGTAATTGACCTTCATAAGAGTGTCGTAGACGCCTAAATTGAATAAATGATTTTGACTTTAACTTTGGTATTATGCATAAGTCTGGACTTAAAATCTCAAATTAGGGAGTGATCTACGACGTTTGTATGGAGAAGTGACCGGCCAGTTCAACCGAAAACGATATCGCAAATTCTTCGCAATTAGCCACTATATGACTGACAATTATTGTTTTATTTCAAGAATCATGCTGGGTCGAAATATACATCATGAGTACTCTAGCGATAGTTACCTTACTTTATCCATGCTTTCCTGTTATTGTTAAATATATGTCCCTTAGGTATGAATTGGCAGGGGGTGACAATGCGCACACGCGAATCCTTGGCTTCAAACCAATAAAAAAATACAAGATTTTTGATAGCTACCACCCTCAAGTAGAAAATCTGTCGCCAAGCACCTAAAAGTGTGTTCTGGCAGCAGTCCTTGACAGCAAGTACAATTACAAGCTCATGAGATTTAAAAACTGTACGTCTCAGTCTGAAGGGCACAGTGCAAATCGTCGTTGACGAAATGCATCTATCTGTTATAGGCAGAGGTTAGTCTACTATAAAAAAAAAAATGTATAATAGTTTCATAATTTTCAACGCTGTGTAGAGGTTAGTAGTCCACTATAAAAAAATATATATATTAGTTTCATAATTTTCAACGCTGTGTTTATCATCTTGACATCTTGCTAGGTACTTATTATTATAACAATTTTGTTAAATTGCTATGTTGTAACATGTTATAAAATCATCTTACTGTAACAACGTGGTCTTCACTGGTATTAATGCGGTATAGACACGTTTTCAAAAACATATATGATTATGATAATACAGTGCAGTGACATGTTACGATATTGTTAGTATCGAGAATTGTCCGTTAACTAATAAAACGCTTCCGCGAGCTAATTTTTTTACTGGCGCCATCTAACGAGTAAAGCTGACTGCATTACTCGTGACATGTCGGAACAGAGGGCGCTATACCCTATAACGCAGGCTTCGGTTCGGACGCTTTGGTCGCTTTTATTGATTGTTGTTTGTTCATGGCTATTTGTCTCTTAAATAATGTTTGCCCAATGTGAGGTCACCCCCACGGCCCTGTAAGATACATATTTGAGATCATCTTGTGTGCAGGTGGTCGGGCACTGGGGACATCACAGTAAGTGTGCCATATTTTGCTCAGGGGCACCACACTCACATTCCACATCTAACTTGTCCATTATTCCCCAGTTGGCCAGGTTGCAATGATGTGGTCTTTAAAATCTAGGTGTGGATCGAGCATAACGTTAGATGTATGACCGATAGAAAAATATTTTAACATATCGCTCATCCAGTGCAATATCGACGCAACTAACATTTTTTCCAAAATGTTGTTAAGTATTCCACATATTTCAAAAATGTGCGTTTTATCCGGTGTAAGAACAGCGTAGTGATCATTTGACTGCAAGCCACCAGAGGGCACTTATGCCAGCGGTAAATTTGAACAATATCGCGAGTGCTAGTGACAACAACGACTGATTGGTCAGTTGCGCGCGGGAAGCCGCCGAAAGTGTTTGCGCCTGGGTTTACGTTGACATAAAGGTAATTGTGACACCTATTTTTTTTACTTTTCCAGTGCAACAACAACGCAATTGTCATTTGCGGCGTTGTTGCACTAAACTTTATTTTACTGTACTGACGTAACTGACATTTATCTCATAAATTATTCTGCGATTTGGCGTTTCTAACCATTGTTTTACCAAAAGTTTGTCTATTAGGTATGAATTCTTGAAACTGACTTTAAATTAGTATTAAGGAGCAATATTATGGTGTCAGCAAACTCATCTGATAATGGGCCAGTATCTATTCTAATTTTTAACGGGACTCGGTGAATAACAACAAAATGCTCGTCTTTGTTACCTACTTTTCTTGTTTTTCAGTTTGTGATGTCGAACTGTGCACAAAGGTTAGCCCAATTAGGGAAGCGAGGCTATGTAGATCCACCGTTTTCAACAAGCAATGTAGTGTCACCATTTTCAAGAAGAAACTCGATGGATTATCAGCCCCTCGGGAATGGTTGTTGTAAATTCACACCTACTTACCTAATACATTTTATTACCCTATTATCTTAAGGCGGGTGTTTGCCGCAATTATAAGGTTTTTTGATGCCTTTGTGATAGTTCCATTTTGTATAGTTTAGGCAGAGATACGAAGTACCCTTGGTAACCACCAAACTCTATTATCGCTTCTCTGCCTAAACCATACAAAACAAAACTATTACAGAGGTATTAAACAAAAGCTTTAGGCAGGTATCACATAATGCCTAACATAATTTTTCAAATTTTACCGATTGCAGAAAAGGACGCAACAAAAGGTCTATAATTATGAATGAAATAATGCTGAAACCGGCGTACAACTCAAAAATCAGTATTGCTGAGCGTAAAAAAGGGACTTAATGTATTTGGTTCAAACTAACATTGTTCCTAACTACTACCAAGGATTCTATAACAGTATTTAGATTCTGTCAAGTTGGTTAAGTCAATTTTAGTTTTGTAATCTTTAACATTAATCTTTTAAAACGGGTATATAAAAAATTACAACGGTTCCTACTAATAAGTAAGTTTGATTTTTTCCGATTGTTTTTTTTTTTTTTTATTCGAAATAGTTTCGCGTTTGACCACACCCTGCCTGACGTTAAGCATTGATGTGATCTAAGATGGAGCACGCTTACCTAGAAGAAACCTATTTACTCTCGATTTGAAGACACCCATATTGTATTTATCGGGAAAGACTGACCACGGTAAGGAGTTCCACTCTTTCGCAGCGCACGAGAAAAGTGGAAGCGAAGCGCTTCGTACGAGTCTTGGGAATATCAACCATGTACGGATGGCACCTCTCCGTTTGTCTGGACGTCGAATGGAAAAAGGGTGAGGGTGGAACCAAGTCGTGCAGTTCTTGTGCACATTCACCGAAATGTATCCGGTAAAAGACCGATAGACTTTACGGCGGTGCTCGAGGCTTTGCAGCCGAGACTCCTTCAGGAAGTCGCTGTCTATTAACCTGGTACGTCTATCAATCGACTTCAGTGCCTCAAGTTGGTATTTGGCAGAGCCGACCCAGAGGTGAGAGCAGTATTCAACACAGGACCTTACTGAGCTTTGTACAAAGTAAGCAAAGAAACTTGGTATCCTCTCAAAGGTGAGACGGTACTTCCACAGATGCTCTGTTCCGGTGTGAAGTACCGTCTCACCTTTAAGATGATACCAAGTTTATTTGCGGCTAACTGAGCCTTTGACTCGATATACGAGCCAAAGTTTAAAGTCGATGATAGAGTGACACCAAGGAGGTCTAGGTGGTCTGTGACGGGCACGGATACATCTCGGAAAGTTAGAGACAGTTAAAATGGTCTCCTTTTAGCGGAGAACAAACACCTGGGTCTTATTGGCTTTGAACTTAACCAGGTTGGCATCGCCCCAGTCAGAGACTGCCTTAAGGGATAAGTTTAAGTGTTCGACCATAGCTTCTCTGAGAAATCCAGAGAGGATTTCTGTCTCACTGGTTCGTGCGGTAGATTTATAGCCCTCTACAACCGTGCTGTCGTCTGCATGCCCAAAGGTACCGGGCTTTAACAGATCGTTGATATGCTACAGGAAGAGCGTCGCAGAGAGCACTGACCCCTGGGGAACACCGGCATTGATACCCATTTGATCAGACGAGCAGCCGTCAATGACTACTCGTAATGATCGATCCCTCAGGAAGTCCGATATCCACGCACAAAAACCAGTAGGCAGGCCGTATGCTATATTTTAATAAAGAATGTGTATTTTAGTAGTTTTTTTACACTCCTAATAACTTGACATATCTGTCAAAAAATACTTATCCTAGGACAATAACGACGCAAATGTAAGAAGTAATATTTTTATCGTTGTATTTAGGGTTTATGTATAGAAATATATTTAACTTATTGCATTTAGTTAACAAGTTAATAGTCTAAACTAAAATAATACGCGGCAAAATTAATGAAAATACTCAAACAATACCATGTTACGGGTATTACAATCTTTAATTGCCTCTCCTGTAAAATCACGTTTAATGTAGTTACGTCGATATTGCACTGGATGAGCGATATATAACATTCACTCTCATTCTAATACGACTAAATCGAAAAGTCAGTATTCTGCAGGTCACGTAAATGTGCACTTGTGAGGCTATGCGACACAATTCAAATAACGTTTACGCAGTAGGAGTATAATGCAAACGGGCCACTTTCATTTTACTGGTTAAAATGTTGTGGCGTCAGCTCATGTACATGGCAACACGCCTCGTCCGTCTGTGGACTGACTTATATGTTTTCATATCTAAGGGTGCATACCATTTGAAGTTAGATTCGCTAAAAACGATCACACTCCCAAAAAGTTGTTCCACATGGGTCTTGGCGTTAATACCATTTGAAGTTAGATTCGCTAAAAACGATCACACTCCCAAAAAGTTGTTCCACATGGGTCTTGGCGTTATTTTCGCCATAAACGCTATGAAGCTACTGGAACAGTTTGAATTCCCTACATCTAATGTCAAAAGTGACAGAAGTGGCAAATTTTAGTGGCATTCTTAGCGTTCTTATCCTAAATGGAACAGGGGATGACAGTTACAAACGATCACAGTGATACAACCACAGACGCAGAATGTGATCAAAATTATCGAAATTAACGTTCTTAGCGACTAATGGAACATACCCTAACGAGCAAGCAAAGCTGACTGCATTACTCGTGAGGTGTCACAAAAGAGGGCGCTGTACCCTACAACGTAGGGTTCGGAGTTCGGACGCTTAGCTTGTTGTCATGTTGTTTGTAAGATCGAGCCATGCAGTTTCGGCGGGAAAATAGGAAATGTTGGAAGAGTTTGTTTAGAAACTTGGATTTCGCTTTGAGACTGTGATACCCGAAAATAATACTGATAAATAAAGTTTCAAATTGAATCAAATTTACTAAATATAAAATGTATAAGCTATGTTAGCTTATGCTCAACCTAAAATCCACATTTGTGTAACGGTTAAAACGGCCGGTAAACGGTTCTAAAACTAGGATTATTCTATTCAATTGTACGCAGCTTTGCATCAGTTTAGAGCGCACCAAGTTATATGAAGACAAAATTTGCGAAACATATCCACAATTGAACCATAAAAACCAACCATTGGACTGTCAAGTCAATCGCAAGCATTATACGAATTTAAGTTTTAGAGTGAACGTAATAAGAACTACCTTAATTTAATTCACATGCGATATATATACAAATTTATAAATTAATTTGAATAGAATTACATTTAAGTAACAATATTAAGATTATTTAAATTTACAGAATTTGTATAGAATCAACACCAATATCAAGGTTTGCTTAAATTAAGTCTCTTATTAATTACAAATTGATACTAGTGGCTCTCCGAGCTGTAGACCTCGCGAGTCTGCCCTAGCATAGCTTACAATTGAATAAAGGTTCACTGCTCATGCTTATGGAAGAATGGGTCAAGAAATCCAAAAATCTAGATATGTAATGTAAATAATAAATGATTTTCTTGAACTTACGTCTAAGAAAATCAATGACACTCGGGCTCCAGCGAAGGCTAGTTGTATCAGAAATAGGTAGGTAAGTAGTAAATACACAATAATTTTACGTTCTTGGTAGTGTATTTATCTCGTATTAATATACTGGCTACAAAAAAATGGAAAATAAATAATTAATTATACGAGAGAGTGTGTGTGAGAGAGAGAGAGAGAGAGAGAGAGAGAGAGAGAGCCTATTATGATATATAAGTAAATTTCCATTAGAAAGTCCACTCTCTTTATGAACCTACTCTTAATATATATCAACGATATCGGGTAATTAACTAGTTATAGATATAGTTCATTTCTTCTTGTTACTTTGTAAACAAAACACTACAAATTGTAATTCGTTTTACTTTTAATCCATAATAATAACACAAATTGTGTCTACCACGCCCCATATTTTAAATGTAATGTTATAAACTAACGTTCGAGAATAACGTTATAACAAATATTTTAAGAAAACATTAAATGAATATTTTAGAAAAACACTTTAATAATACCTATAAAAATACTAGCTGACCCAAATAAACGTTGATTTGCCAAATAAGAAAAAAAAAAGTTTTTTATAAGTACGTATCGGAGGTTTTTTGTTACAAAAACTGTGACACGAGAATTCTAAATATGAGAAAGAGATATGTAGTGTCAGTGACAATTCCGTCTAAATATCCTTTTAAGCCGACGTGACGTCATAACTACCACGCAGCCAAACCGGAGAAATTTTTGACGCTTTTCGCTTCCGAACGAAGCATTACCAGGAAGTCAAGACTCTTCAAAAATTCGGAAATATTCGATCACGAGATATATTATTGAGATATTTGAGCTTTTTATAAAAATATATTATGCTGTTGGTCGTCCTAAGATAAATAAATGAAATAAATATGTATTTCCGCAAAGAAACGGCCGAATCTATTATAATCTACGTATACTTCTTTTAAATATACATATTATTAATTAGACCCAGGAACACAATTGACGTGTCAGAGTATTATTCAATCCAGAGTATTATTCAATTCAGAGTATTATTCAATCAGAGTATTATTCAATAGGGCCCATTCTCAACGGAACAACACTGCAGTTGTACCGGGGCATTTAGTTCCGATTCCCCCATTGTCTCTCGGCAGCGACACAAGCCGAGGTCCGAACCACAGTGGTGCCCTTGAGCTCGCTGTCACCCCTCCCGATAGTAGCGTAGCGTTTTCGGCGCTCGCAGGAGACGGAGGTATAAGGCGCTTTTCGCCTTATGCGCCCGTCTCAGGAGAAGTGCCCGGCACTTCTCCCTCCCGGGCTATAAGAGGGCCTCCCCTCGCCCAAAACCCGGTGGAGCTGGACGTCCGCTTAGCGGTAGTCAGCATCTATGTCCTCCCTATAAAAAAAAAAATTGACGTTAGTCGCAATTGAACATGCGTTTGCGTACCACGTAAAATCACCTTATATCTGTGCAAAAAGATAGCAACAATCATGTGTAGGTATTTAAAATTATGTTATATCTGTGGAGGCTTGTTAATGGCTTTTCTTAATATAATACAAGCGTCTACATGTCACCGTTATTAGTATCGAGCAAGAAACGGTAAAAAAATCAAGCTTGTTGTATGGCTCCCATACATCAAACTTGATTTTTTTACCTCCTGAGGATGCTTCGTGTAGAAGCGAAACGCGTCGAAAATTCTTCCGGTTTGGCTCCGTGGCGTTTGTGACGTCACGTCGGCTTAACAGGAAAATTAGGCGGAATTGTCACTAGATATATTTTTGTATTTTTTAAGTGTTTATGAAATACATTATTTTATGAAAACATCAAATTAAAATGTTAATTTGATGTTTTCATAAAATATTTTAATAATATTTGTTATTATTATAATATTATTTTATATATATATTTTATATTGTTAGGTTTGCAATAACGCCTGCTATGCGGATTACATTACAACATCACAAATATACGATAGGAAAAATGTAAGTCATGTGCGGGTTATTATTTACTTATTATTATTTAATATTATGGTAGAAGTAAAAAATATAGATAGGTATACGAGTAGAGCTACACTTAGGAACTAATTGCTTCGGAACTAGGTTTACAATATCGAGCCAATTTATTACAGGGTAAAGTATAGATGCCCTACTTTTTGAAAGATCAGTTTCCATCCCATCTCCACCAGGCGGAAATTCACCAAACGCCTCTTAAGTAAGTTTAAAAATTAAAAGAACACATTTTTTTATAATTAATTGGCCTTTATTAACAAAACATTACACTATTATCACTATAGAGAAATATATTGCTCTCTCTTTTCTGTGATTTTCACCACTACATACTACAGCTACACAGCTAAAATACTCAAAGCATTTAGGTAACCCAAAGGCCATTGCAGGTCAAGGTCAAAGTCATTTATTAATTTAAGGTTTAGGTCTTCTACGACGCTCTTATGAAAGTCGATTACAAATTTTAATATAGAAATGTTCGTCATAGTACTGCCACGTTCAGCAAAAAAATTATAAAGCCACTGCGAGAGGTCCCTCTCAAGAAACTTAAATTTTAACTATGTATAATAAAATTATTATAATATTTTAATATTGTTATGATTGCAATAACGCCTGCTATGCGATTGTTTGTAGTACAACTTAAGTGGTACTATAGATGTCGCTCCATCCCAATACGATGGTTAATGAACGATAGGAAAGATTTGAGTTATGACGTCATGTCATGTTAGCTCAATTGGTTAGAGCATACCCCGGTTCAAGGGGTGGATGGACGCGGGTTTGAAACCCGCACATGACTTAAATTTTTCCTATCGTATATTTGTAATTTTGTAAAATTATAACTTTGTTTAAATTACTTTGGTGACAGGCGATAGCTTGCTTGTCCAAGCATTTTTGTCGTTTAAGTAATCACAAACTGTGTAGTATGATATCGTATATAAAATGTTTGACACGTGCAACTTTAATTTTCCTTCTGTGAGCGTTGTTATATGTTTGGAAACTTTATTATAAAACCGCCACAATTACCTAAGAACGAGCTTTTATTTGTCTTGGCTAATATTAAACCTGGCACCGCTATTTTATTATTATTCCTAGTGTTGTAATCGTTATTGTCACTGATTAATTTAAATTTACTAAATTTTTTACGAACATTTCATTTCATCCATTAATTCGGCTATACTCGGTGCCAAATAGCATGTCAATAGATTTCGTATATTTTAGAGTTGTTTATTTGTACCGTTGCGTCCTTGTAGGCCCTGTACCACGAAATTCTAGTGATACGAGTTTAAAATATAATATAAATTATAATATAATATTTAGCAATAACTTTATACTACGTTGTACGTAGTACTTATTACTTCCATGTTTTATACAGTTTATCAACATACATAGCCTATTTGACAATGAATATATTATTTTAAAATATTACTTGCTCAATGTAGGTATTATTTATCTTCAAATTATGTGTCATATTATTTTTCTCCTGTTAAGTATGTACCAAAGACTACGAACCCAGGTTTTTCGTGGAAATACCACAGATCAAAAACCTGGATTATCAAAATCCTAAATTACACGGTAAATTTTCCGTAAGTCACGTAGAGCTTACGACATTTTTTTTTCTCCAAGTAGATAAGTAGTTTCTGCGATAGAGCATCGGCAAAACTATCTTTATTCGAGATATATCGAAATCGTCTTTTTTCATTAGATATATTAATTGGCACTAGATTTTCGCACCCGATTTATAATTATATTGTAGGTAGAGTAATAAAGACTTTTTAAAGTGGTTTTATTTCCTAATAATGTTATTCTAAGGCACGTAAACAAAAAGAACTGCAAGGGTTATTATAAAATGTCAAGACAATCCAAACAAATCCCGACCATAATAATATGAAAACCAAACTAATGCTTATAGCGTAAGTGGTAAGCCTAGATAGATAGTATTTATATATAGTTCATAAGATAAAGGTTGAATTCACTGCTGCGACCGACTTTATTTCTGCGGAGCAGAGGGACTTGAAAGGTCAAATTACTGACAGAGATGCAGCAATTAAATCCATGGAGTCTGATCTATCTGCCTCAAGGAACTCTATACTAAAGTTGGAAGCTCGCATATCAGGTGTTGAAAAGATTTCTCGTAGCCTCAATCTCGAAATTCATGAAGTCCCTGAGACCAAAAATGAGGATTTGCTGACTTTGTTTAGGAGGCTTTGTGAATGCCTCCAGGTAGTGGTATCTGACGGTGATATAAAAGCTTGTCGTCGCGTCGCGAAAATGGATAACACATCAAAGAGACCACGAAACATTCTTGTTACCCTATCCTCTCAGAGAATCCGTGATCTCATCTTGTCATCTGTTACGCGCTTCAATAAGGCCCACTCAAAGGATAAATTGGCTACCACCCACATTGGCTTCACCAGAGAAACTCGTAGAATCTACCTGTCTGAACATTTGTCCCCTGAAACAAAGGAACTGCATAGCGCAGCTAGAAAATTTTGTAAAATTAATAATTATAAATTCGTATGGGTTCGATTTGGCCTAATTTATATACGTCAAAATGAACAAAGTCCGGCTATACATGTGAAAAATTTTGACACACTTAGTAAATATCACTGAATGATGATTATTTTCTTCTGAATAATAATTGTTTTTTTAATTAAGTGCATTTATCAACTCGTAATGGTTAACATCTATTACCAAAATGTCAATAGAATACGTAGTAAGTTGTCAGAATTTTATTTAAATCTCTTAAATGCGAACTATGATGTTGTATGCTTGACGGAGACTAATCTTAATAAAGGTGTGTTTGATGGCGAAGTTTTTGATGCTCGATATAATGTTTTTAGAAGAGATAGATTGGACACCAACTCTTCAAAAAATGAAGGTGGTGGCGTTTTAGTTGCTGTTATGAAAAGCTATCAAGTTATCCGTCAGGCATCTTGGGAGACAGAATTAGAGGATATCTGGATCACTTTAATGTCAGATAATATTCCTTATCTTAATATATGTGTTTGTTATTTACCTAATTATATAAAAAACATACAATTAGAAGAATTTTACGCTAACTGCCATAGACTACTATTAAATAACTGCTCTGAAGACAACTCTCTTTTGTTAGGTGACTTTAATACGCCTGATTTTTTCATGTTTTCCCATTCTAATTCTACTGTACCTTCTGTTACTACCCAAAGTAAAAGATTACAACTTTTAAATGAGTTGATTTCATTATGTAATCTCAAACAATGTAATAACGTCTCAAATGCTAATGGAAGGATGTTGGACTTAGTTTTTTCCACTTTCGATGCTGTTAATGTTACAGAAGCACTTGCAATAAGTAAATTAGACAGGCATCACCCTGCTCTCTCAATTGAAATAAGTTCTATTAAAATACAAAAAAGTCTTAGAAAAAGGGATAATAAACGGATAAACTTTTTAAAATGCGACTATCAAAATATTAAATTTGAACTAGATTCCATTGATTGGCATGATATTCTGTCTGCTACTGATATAGATCTGTGTACTGACATCTTTTACGAAAAATTGTTTGAAATTATAAAGCGACATACGCCGATAATTATAACAAAGCCTTCAACTTATCCTATTTGGTACAGCAAAGCTTTAATTAAATGTAATATTGAAAAGAATAAATACCACCAATTATACAAAATATATAATAACCCCCGAGATTACGATTCATTTTCATTACTCCGCGAAAGATTTAAAAAGATGGCTCACACATGTTATAATCAGTACCTCTCATCAATCGAAGATGCTGTTGACAAAAATATTAAACTTTTCTGGAGGTTTGTAAATAATAGAAAAGGTCATGTGTCCATACCAAATGTCATGAAATTTGGTAGCCTTACATCGTCTTCGGGACAGGGAATTTGTGAACTGTTTTCCCATTACTTTGGCTCGGTGTTCGAAATAGATGATCAGAGCTCATCTTCGGTTGCTTCTGATCATAATGCACCATACTCTAATAATTGCCTAAACGGTTCACTATCATCAATTGTAATTACTGAACGTGATGTATTACTCAAAATTAACCAGTTAGACGTGAAGAAGGGCGCTGGACCTGATTTACTTCCTCCATCTTTTATTAGGGCTTGCGGAAAGCAGCTATGTGTACCTTTGTGCATTATTTTTAACAAATCTCTTGCCATTGGTGTTTTCCCTAAACGCTGGAAAGTAGCACATATCATTCCAATCTACAAAAGTGGAGATAAATCTAAATGTGAAAATTACAGACCAATCAGCATTTTATCTTGCTTTGCAAAATTGTTTGAATCTTTGGTATACGGTTATTTATACAATCATATGAAACCTATGCTGTCGGACAAGCAGCATGGATTTGTTAAAAACAGGTCAACAGTTTCTAATCTTCTTGAATATAAAAATTACCTTTGTAAATGCTTTGCTGTGGGGGGTCAAGTTGACACAATTTACACCGACTTCTCTAAGGCTTTCGACAAAGTCAATCACAGGTTGCTTTGTCGTAAACTAGCATCTTATGGTATTCACGGCTGTTTGTATCGATGGATAAATTCCTATCTTAATAACAGAAGTCAACTGGTTGCTTTGAAGGGGTATCTTTCGTCTCCAGTCGAGGTGACATCCGGTGTGCCTCAGGGATCCCATTTAGGACCGCTTCTTTTTATTATGTTTATTAATGACCTTGTTGAACAGCTGTCATGTCAGTGCCTACTATATGCTGACGACTTGAAGATATTTAAAGTTATTTTAACCCCAAATGATTGCCAGCTATTACAAAATGATTTAGATCACGTGTTGCAATGGTGCCAGTCAAATCGTATGTTTTTGAATGTCAGTAAATGCTTCATTATATCATTTTCAAGAAAGCGGCACATAATTACCAATAAATATACGATCAAAAGGCAGGTCTTAGCACGGTCACACATTGCTAAAGATCTCGGCATATTGTTTGACGATAAGCTTTCATTCATACCTCACTATCAACAGATTACTGCAAAAGCTAATCAGCTCCTTGGTTTTGTCTTAAGATCTACTAAAGATTTTAAAAGGCCCCATAGTGTTCTGTACCTTTACTTTGCCCTTGTAAGAAGCATTTTAGAGTATGGTAGCACGATTTGGTCTCCGCACTATGAAATTCACTCAAATAACATAGAACGTGTCCAGAGAAAATGTCTTAGACTACTCTGTTATCGTCAGCATGTAGGACGCTCTGACTTAAATTACGAACAAAGGTTGTTAAAATTTAATGTGCAGTCCCTTAAAACGCGTAGGATATATTTCGACTTTTTATACCTGTACAAAATTATTCATTCTATGGTGGATTCCCCCGATCTGTTATATCAAATACCCTTTAATATTAAATATAGAGCACGTACAGCCAAAGTCACTAATCTCTTTGCTCTTCAAGTCCATAAAAATAATACATCCTACTTTAATCCTATTGTAAGAATGGCTCGTCAATATAATGATCTGTTAAAAAATAATCCAGATTTAGACGTGTTTAATCCTAGTCTTGGCAGATATGTTAAAACTATAAAAGATCTTCTTCAACCGAAACCAAGTAATTCGGACACAACAGACATGTTGTGTCCGGATGATCTATCTCATTGTTAGTTAGAATTATATATTGTGTCAGTTTCAGGGTACTAATCCGAAAATATCACTTTGATTTGCGGATTGGTACTTTCTTTAACTTCGTCTCGGATTTAATTTTACTTTTCTGTATACACATAAGTTGAATTACAATCCAGCTCAAAATTTGTATAACTTGTATAATTATTATAAATGAGGAATTGACTGTAATTTGTTTTGTGTATCTAAATAAATAAATAAATAAATAAATAAATAAAAATAAATAAATAGTAAAATAGAACAAAAACATCAAATCAAAATAATGGTTCCCCTTAGATTTAACCTTCTAAATATATCTATCCTTTGTCATGTCATTAGCGTAAATAAAAAAGCTTTTACGCAAACTACACGCGGTCCCTAGAGAGCGCTAAATATTATGTACCGAAAAGTCAATGAACGCCTAATGTTACCACCTACCACATCACAGCATACCTATACATTATGTTTGCTATGTTAAAAGGTCAGGCGTTTCAGGCGGACAGGTATTTTATTCATCGGTGGTATTCTACTACTAAAAATTTAAGGTTCAAGGCTACGAAATAATTATTTCAATTGCTTATTGTATCCGGCGCATTTTTTCGGACTAATTATGTACTTTTAAGTCAGTAACATGGTACAAAACTTTACATACTCGTACCATAGTTATTTCTCTATGCTCGTACATATATCGATGGATTTATATACAAAAGGAAAATAGGGTACGCTCTAATATCCCGACAATATAATGTGGAGAAAATTTAACACAAGCATGTATAGTACCACCAACTTAACTGTGCAGTTCTCGAGGGTCAAGGAAATCAACTACAAACTGTCACAATTTGAGGGAATTTTGTAGTTCTTTTTTCTGCCGCCTGAATAGATAAGTTGGTCGAACTGTAATGCACACAGCTACACTTCCATTGTATAAGATACGTTTTGATGTATGAGAAAGACAGGAAGCATGCAGTAGACGCACATATGCACACTACCACTGAGACTCAATCAAGGACGTCCGCGTTGCCGTGCTTGAACTTTTCGGTACGGGTGCAGCGCCGTTTCTCCTTTTCCATTTTTTACAAGTCCAATGATACATACCTATGCTATTTTGGATGCCTCGTCGTTTTTTTTATTTATTCAGGCTGAAACAAAACAATACCTAAACTACCTACAACAATAGTGCAGTGATAGCGCAGTGACATTGGCTATGGACTGCCGCGCAGCAGGTCCATGGTTCGAATCCCGCCGCGGGCTTGAGCTTCACCGCATGGTGGAAGGGCATTTTGCGAATGCCCGCCTGGCTAGCGACCACACTCAAGTAGAAAATCTGTCGCCAAGCACCTAACGGTGTGTTCCGGCAGCAGTCCTTGAGAGCCAATGAAATTACAGGCACATGAGACTTAAGAACTATGTCTCAAGGTGACGGGCGCAGTGTAATTCGTGAATTGTGACGAAATGCATCTGTTATAGGCAGAGGTTAACCGCTTAACATCAGGTGGACCTCGAGCATGTTCCGTCACAATAACGTAAAAAAGAAATTCCAAGCACTGGAGGCGACTTTAAATTGCAGTCCGGACTTACCCCTCGATGGCCAACATTTCATCGTGCACATTAAAACTAGGTCATGTCTTTGCACACATACACAGCAGAAACTATAGAGATTTAAAAAACAGCAATATTCATAGATAAACTTCGTTTATCTGTAAACAACTAGCCCTATATTCTAGTAATGTAGGTAACGTATGTTGATTTTGAGAAAATTATTATTTTGCCAGACTCTTTCAACTAGTCCTATATCCATCCGGTATTACCCTTAGATAGAACACGCAGGTGAAACCGTGGGGTGCAGCTAGTATGGTATACCTACTTCGTATGTAGTAATGTAATATATTAGACTTCGATTAAAATATGTACTAGTAGGTATCTATATATCTTCCAAGAATTTAAGGTATGTTTCACTGACCCAACCTGACCATACTTCTAAATTAATTACTATAATATACCTACACATAAAAAATAATTTACGCTTATTACTTTAGACACCAACAGAAACCATTATATTAAAAACTTATTGAATACCATACACATAATTCTATAAATTACCCCTGTAGCCGTAAAAATATTACAAGTTACTATTTCCCGTAACAAATGAAATAAACTTTTGAAAGTTGCATACTAAACATACCAAAATATTTTTATATTTTAAATTAATTATCGAGTTATCAACAAGACAAAAATATATAAATAAAATTTTGTATTTCCCGCCAATGACGTCAGCGTTCGCTCACGTCGGTTCACTGGGTGCAAGCCTTCCGCCAAGACAAATTTTGGTGTAAACGTCGTCGTTCCAGCACTCCAATCCAATAAAGCTTAATTTGAGCCTTACAAGATTTGATCATACCCGTTCCAGGTGACCTATCAGAGCTAATTATTCTCTGCCTATCCAAAATTTCACTACCTTTTGAAACGGCCAAATCTTGGCTAGCTGTGAAAATTTTAAAATAAACAATAAATTGTGTACAAGATAAGTGACTACTAAATGTTTATTGTTTAACTACGCAATGAGCCTAACTTCCAAACCATGCAGAAAATATTTTACCATCTAAAAACAATTTCATATTTTGATCGTAGCTCTATAGATTGTTCCAGGAGCATCAATCAAAATATCTATTTCGACCAATATTTGGCCAAGACCTTGCAGGAACGCGCTCCAGATTGAATAGATTTGGGCTATGTTCCAAGCCTCGGAGTCGACAATGGCCATATTCCAATTGAGTTATTTTCGATAATTTTGACATCATTATGCGTGTATGGATCCACATTTACAGTCCGACCAACTTATCTGTTCAGGTGGCAGAAAAAAGAACTACAACATTCCATCAAATTGTGACAGTTTGTAGTTGATTTTCTTGACCAGTAGCGCCCTCGAGAACTGCACAGTTAAGTTGGTGGTACTAATATATGAACCATAGACGCAAATGATCGAAAATAATGAATTTAGCTCCAAATGGTATACGCCCATTGTTTAATGTTTTTCAGCCTACTCGAGGTATAGAACGACACGGTTGTTTTAGAATAATAAATCTTAAATATCGATTTTTGGCGGGTAACTAACGAAATATATTTACATTTGGAAAGCATAATATCACCGTTACCTGCAAAATTCAAATGAGTGCCTATAATTCTGTCAATAAATCTAAAGTTCATGTCAGTTAATGTTACAACAATTAACGACTGATTTTGATAGCTAAAAAGTTGAAACCTTCAAAGGTTCGGAACGGTCGAGTTGTGACAACCTAACGCTGTGCTCGAATGTTGTGAACGACTATATTTTTTTTCAGAATGAAAACTTGCACTGCGAAGGCGTTCTTACCAAGGTTCTGAACGTGTCCGTGTTCTCGCAATAGAACTATTTGAGACATAATAATAAATAATCAAAATATAATAATAATAAGATAAGAGATGTAATAATACATGTGGCATTATTATCCCCAAATACCTACATAAATTAAGTTATGCAGATCAAAAGTACTATTTGATATCTTGTTATTGTATTTCTATGAATTTAATTTAAATATTGTATTATTTTTAATAACAATCATATGATGTTTTTTTCTGTAAAATTCATATGAAGTACGCCCGGTATAATAATTATAGTTTCATGAAGCAAAATATAGGTTTTAAAGTATTTAAGAATAATAATTACATCCAGGTTTAAATGAATATTATTAGACTTAATAAAATTACATAAAATAAATATAAAAGATGTAAAGAAGTAGAAACAGCTTCATCTAGATTGTATCAGGGTTGCCATATTTTGCCTATCAAGTAGCCTAAATCGCCTACTATTTTATTTTTTACAAGTAGCCTAATTCACCTAAGATTTGGTCAAAGTAGCCTATGTTTAGCTCAAATAAAAACAAACTAGGTAACGTACTAGGTATTATAATTGTTAAACATTTCCTGTTGTTATAATTTAATAAGTTTCTGCAGATATTCCCCATCTCTACAGACGGGAGGATCCTCATTCCTACTAGAAGTGGTAGCGGAAGAAGTTGCATGTTTATGTTATGTCATACAAAATAATACGGTTGATGTAAAAATACAAATTTTGTCTGTATTAAGGTATTAGGTAATAGAGAATTCTTTCCCATTCAACTTAATTAAGAATTTAGGAAACAAGTGATATAAAATTACGCGCGCGGCTAGTTACAATTTGTGAATGAAGTTAGTAGCGTTTCTATACTCTCGATTTCGTGTTTTGATTTTGAACTGTATCTATCATCCGGCGATTTAGTATGAGTTACTACCCGGATGAATCTGTCTCTATCTCACTATTACAGATATTAGATGCAATACCTAGAAGAAAGCAAGGAGCATGGAAAGACCCCGATGAAAAAACGGTGGACGTGTCTATTACTTTTCTTTACACTATTCAGTTATTATGAAATAAAATAATAGAATTGTAGAAAGAATTTAATATAATTGTAGTTATCCTGAAGTAGCCTAAACCAACCGTTCATATTTTCCTAGGTAGCCTAAATGGCTACTGGTAGCCCTCTAAGGTAGCCTAAATGGCGATAATTCGCCTCATCTGGCAACCATGGATTGTATACTGTGAATGAAACTTTTTTTTTTACATGGCTTTGGATACTTGTCCTTAGCTATACATATCTTGTTAAAAACGTTCTCTTTTCGTGAACGCGTCTTTAATCAAATGCTACCAGTGCAAAAACATATTTTCTATTAAAATTGTATTATACAGGGCTATTGGAAGAAATGCTAACAACCTCTTAGGGTTGACTTCTGCTAGTCCTAACCAACATTTTGAGATGCTTTTTTATATATTTTTTTGTTGTTGTTTACGTGTATTTGACGAAATATACACGAAGACCACCTGATGTTAAAAGTTTCTAGTGCATTGTAATTTAATATTTCATTTTTTTTATATATTACTTGTTGTAAATATTCAAAACTATATTCTGAGGGAGCGTGGCGCGATCCAGTGTTGCCGCAGCGGACGCTCTTGACCGATAGGTAGGCCTTTAAATACAATATCACATAATGCTAAGTGATGTTGCGGTTGAAGGTGGTGAAATAAGCTTAAACTAGAATTAGAAATGACAAGTACAGCTGCCGGAACATCATACCCGTCAGGGGTGGTGTAACCGATCTAAAAATATCGGTTAACTTAATAATTAAAAATTTCACTAAATACTAATATAAATCAGCGCGCCATCTGTAGGCAAACGACCAAACGTCTATCTAAATTCCATCTGAATTTAGAAAGAACCTAGGTCAACCTTAACTACCGCGCGCTGAGGTAGTTCAGCGACTCACCAATAGAGGTCGCGCATAACAATCACAACGTTAAGTCTAGTAGCAACACTCTTCTTCTTCTTCCTTTACTCCATTCAATTCGACTATTGACAGTTAAAACAAATGTCAATCCAGTCTGTCAGAAAATACCATGATGGTGGTTTTTGAGTTCCGCTAGAGGAACGTTGCATTTTAAATATTTTCAAAATCAAGTGCAGTCATTGGCTTTGCGACGACAACGGTTTTGGAGGCTTTTTCGTTACCATATATGGTAATGAAATTCGCCCCCGACATCCGCCCAACTTGATGTCTTTCCTCAACGAGGAATCGCGATCACTTTGACCCCAGCCATCCTCTGTGCAACTACTACTAAAGACTCAGTTTAACTACATCTACAAATTCTAAACTACTTACAAGCCCCAAAATCTGGGTAAGTTTGTGTTTTAAAGTGAAAGTGTTCTTCATTGTCTGATCACAAACAGTTATATGTAGAAATTAAGAAAATAAAACCTCCGAAGAAGATTCGATCTCAATATCAATCTATAGATTACAACCAACTATACAATGCAATAGAGAAAATTGGATGGCAGGAAGTAAATAATAATTATGACAAACTAGAGGATATACTTAAACGCTGTATAGATGAAAGTAAAATAATGAAAACAAAAATTCTCAACCTACCACAAAAGGACTGGATCAACAAAAATGTGATATCTGAAATAATCAATAGAAACTTACTATGGGCGGAACTTAAAAACAATCCGGATAGTGATAATTTAAAAGAAGCTTTCCAAGCTAAAAGAAACAATGTAGCTAAATTAATGCAAGATACGAAGGATACCTACTACTATAAAAAAATTACTGAGTGTAGTAAAAAACCAAAAAAAATGTGGAATCTTATAAACTCTCTAGCAAAAAATAAAATTGAACTGAGTTGTGTTCCTACAAAGCTTTTTGTAAATTCAAGGGAAGTAACAGATACTAATGAAATTTGTCAAATATTTAACGAGTACTTCTCAACCATTGGACCGTTTTTAGCAGACGCAATACCTAAACCATTCCATGACCATTATATGTTTGCCTTACCACAACCTATTACGCAAAATATTCAAATGTCAACTCTCGAACCGTGCACAGAAAAAGAAATTTTAAAAATTATATGTGACCTTGATTCTAACTGCAGTATTGGCCTCGATGGAATCAGCACAAAAGTTATAAAAAGTTTAAAAATCTTAATATCGCATAAACTAAGTGAGTGTTTTAATAAACTACTACTTGATGGAACATTTCCTGACACGTTAAAGATAGCTAAAGTCACTCCTATCTATAAATCGGGTTCAAAAACAGATCCAGGTAACTACCGCCCTATATCAGTATTGCCAGTACTATCCAAAATTTTTGAAAAAATTCTGCATTCTAGGTTACAAAAATATCTGGATTCCATAAACTTCATATCTGAAAGGCAATATGGATTTAGACCAAAAAGTAACACACTAACAGCTACGATTGATCTTGTTACTAAAATAAAACTTAATATAGATAAAAAAAACATAATTGTAGGCGTATTTATCGATTTAAAAAAAGCTTTTGACACTGTAAGTCACAATTTGCTGTTAAAAAAATTAGAGATCATTGGTATTACTGGTAAAGCCCTCCAAATGTTTAAGTCTTACCTTACAAACAGATCGCAGATAGTTAAAATAGATTATAACTCACAAAGTGATGTTTTACCTGTAATTTGCGGAATTCCTCAAGGCTCAATTTTGGGCCCCTTGCTTTTCTTAACATATATTAACAATATATGCGAAATAGGTCTAAATGGTCATATCACTCTGTATGCTGACGACACTTGTTTATTTTACTTTGGCTCATCAATACATGATATAATCTCACAAGCTCAACAAGACCTGAATACTCTGTATGAATGGTTTCAATATAATCTATTAACAATTAATATTTCCAAGACATCTTTTATCATATTTAAGGCAAAAAACAAAGCCATCCCTCCACATGCCCCTCTTACGATTAACAATGTTCCTTTACATCAGAAATCTCACGAAAAATATCTTGGCTTACATATGGACACTCATTTAACATGGAATGTTCATATTAATCATATAAAAACCAAATTAGTTTCACTTCTAGGCTCGCTTCGTAATATTGTTAAATGTATCCCACGTAAATTAAAAATAACAATTTATAATGCACTAGTGAAACCGCACTTACTGTACCTTATAGAGATATGGGGATGTGCTGTCAAAACTAAATTATCTGAACTACAAATACTACAAAATAAAATTATTAAAATGATCTTTAATTATCCGCGGTTAACATCGACAAAAAAAATTTATAAAGAAACAAAACTTATGAACATAAAAACACTATATCATTTTAACATTTGTATTTTTATTCGAAAATCCATACAAGTTTAACGTTTACCAAACAAAAAAAGGTTCCAAACCGCTGCACTCGCCGGGCTAGTTATCTTGTACTTCCGAAGACTCGGACAAATTATGGCAAAACAATGCTTACTTTTGTAGGAGCGCAACTCTATAATAAAATACCCTCAAATATAAAAAATGTAAATTCATTTAAAGCATTCAAAAGGCAACTAGCTCTGTACCTTATTGAGGAGCAATAAGGATAAGAATGCGTTGAATATGTGATGGATGTCTAAAGTGATTCGTGATTGTTTTGTATAACTGTTTTATTATATTGTTTGATCAGATACTATCAATTGTGACGACGAATGTCTATTGAATATTTTAAGTCTAACCATGTTCTCGTGTAAGTGACTTTATGTCTTATTTGAGAATAAACTTCTTTAAACCTAAACCTAAGTGTACTTGACCACCCCATTAAAAACTAACCTAAAAAACCTTTGGTATGTACTCTCATCGTAATTGCTGTATTTTATTATGTGTAACTCTCTTGTTGAATTTATGTGTTTTTATGTTGCTTCACAACATTCTAATCTGTTCTCTATTTTACGCCCTTCTGGCAAACTTTAAAGGGTGTTGCTGGTAGCTCGCAATTCACGAGGTACCTAGGCTAGTCCCTTTTTTGCTCGGTAGTGAACGGACCTCGTGGATTGTGAGCATCTTTGCCGGCAACATACCTACTTGCGCCCTTCTGGCATTCTGAGCGGCTGGTGGTTCGCCTTCGCTTAGGGCCTAGCTAGTCCCTTTTGCTCGGTAGCGGAAGCCTTAGCGGAGGCGAATTCTTCACCAGCAGCATCTACCTCTTTGGCCCTTATGGCATACCTCTTGTTTGCTGGCGGGCCACATCCCTAAAGGCCCTCTGCGAGTCCCTAATATGCTCAGTAGCAGAGGGACAGTGGACCCACCAGCTCAACACCGTACTAGGACCCATCATAACCGGAGCACATGTGCCTTCCAGGGTTCAAGTACAAGGCTGAACTTCAAGTACAAGGCTGAACTTCAAGTACAAGGCTGAACTTCAAGTACAAGGCTGAACTACCTGTACGAGACGGAGAACTTTCCGTACGAAGCTACACACTACTTCTGAACTCCGGCCGTCCTCTGACCTCCAGCACCGACCGCGGCCAAACGTCTCTACAGCATCTAGCTGGGACATTCTACCGGCGCGGCGGTGTGGAGCCGAGCCCTGCACGGCAGACCTGCTGCTGAGCATCAACTCGGATACTAGCGGACCGGAGCTAAGTCCTTAAACAAGGAAGCTTGCCAAATTGATAAACCTATCTGAGATCCACGACCCTTTCTATTCATTATACTTATATTCTAATCTCTCTCTTGTTTCTTTTTCTATGCTCCCTACTACCAACCTTAGGTAGGCAGGTGACAGTGGTAGCTAGTTAGGCAGGAATTCGCAAAATGCCCTATCATTATGCAATAACAAATATCATCCCAAGGCGTAGTCGTGTTTCAATTCTTTACATCAAACTCAAGAACGCAGTTATCATTACACAACTGAATGAAGCATATATAATTTACTATTTGCTAATCATTGAATACATTAAATAACCATATTTTAGTATTTCTCTCAAATAAAGCATTTTTTTGCGAGCCACGAACGAATCGTGTTCAGAATTAAACGAATTTACAAACTCACAATACGACACACTTAAAAGTTACACAGCAACCTATCTTTTCTAAAATTTTGTAAAATTAAAACATTATCGTTTATTAATTCCGTAGACATATTTGACCTTTGCTAATACACTTAGATAGCGCTAAATTTTTGTTACATTTAGCGCAATTTAAGTGCAACTATTTTGATAATAGGCCTCCCCATTATACCAAATTCATGCCACAAATCTGGTGGAGGCATATTATAATAATTGTAATAGTTTAAGTTTATGGCTTTTGCAGCTTGTTCCCTTCATGTCGAAGTAATTTGAGACCGAGGTTTTTAATTAGATAATTATAGGCCACTTAATATTTATATCCCCTAAACTGCTTGTAAATAATAGCTAATCAATAAGTCAATATAATCTTACGGGTATAATGAAAATTTCGGATCGGGCAATAATTTTTGTTGATAGAAAAAACACAACATTCAAAAACATAGTTTATACATATCATAGAATATTTTCAACATGATAAAGGTTATTATAAATATGTCCGCATTTTATTTGCTCGGATTTGGCTTGCTAGGTCCTACTACTCTGTCGTTTTTGTACAACTATGTGTGGCAAAGTAAATGCGTCACGTTGTCGCTCTCTCCCTTTATTATAAATTAACTCTGTGGGTTTTTATGACATTAATCGAATATGAATGCATAATGATGGTAGTGGTAGAAATTCAAGTTTTTCATTGGCAACACCAACACGTTCTTTTCTTCCGTAAGTTTACGGGACACGTGCGTTTTATCGCCGAAATAGCTAAAATAATCCAAAATGAGTGAAGGAACGGCGACTGTTCGCACTCGTAAATTCATGACCAACAGGTAAACGTGCAGTTTAATGAATTTTGTGTAAATATATGTCGTGATGGACGCCGAATCTTAGTGCCTCGTTGACAGGTTATGTGACAACGTTTTGTGCTTTTTAGATTGTTGGCGCGGAAGCAGATGGTCTGCGATGTGCTGCATCCTGGCAAGCCCACCGTCAGCAAGACGGAGATCAGGGAGAAGCTGGCTAAGATGTACAAAGTGACACCCGATGTCGTGTTCGTGTTCGGTTTCAAGACGAACTTCGGTGGCGGCAAGTCAACTGGTTTTGCCCTAATCTACGATACCCTGGACCTGGCAAAGAAGTTTGAGCCCAAGCACAGACTGGCCCGCCATGGCCTCTACGAAAAGAAGAGGCCCACAAGGAAACAGCGCAAGGAACGCAAGAACAGGATGAAGAAGGTCCGTGGTACCAAGAAATCCAAAGTAGGCGCGGCCGCTAAGAAGTAAAGTGAAGGTTAGGACTCTTAAGGTAATAAAATCCAAAAAAACTGTATAGTTTGTTTTTATGTTCAATCCAAGTTAGTTGGCAAATCTTGAGTACAATAATTTGAGGTTAAGTTCTGTTGTAATTCTTCTGTACTGGGAGGAGGAGACCAACAAATTCTTCATGGTAAACACATCTCATTCATATAATGCTATTATGATGAATATGTAAATAAATGAAATCTCAGTATAATCATTTTGTATGATAGTTGAAAATCTCTGCGTAGCTAATTACTTTCAGTAACACACCTAAAAACCACATATTCATTCATAAATACCTGTGACTCAGAAGGGTGTAAAGTTAGATCTACTAATTTAATAATATATTGGACAGTTTGCAGTCATGTTCTCCGTAAATGTATAATGTGTTGAGTTGAAACTCATTACTCGGTATTTGTATATTTCTTATTCAATTATGGTGTTTTTCATAAAATTTTTGGCATAAGAAGCAGGATTGTACTAACAATAGACTTAAAGAAAATAATTGGCATGCCACTCTTATATGTATATTAGTGGTGCTGCATTGGTGTACTACAATATTATGAGTTATACATGCAAGAAACTTCTAAACGGGGTTGGTGTCAGGTGCCTGGGTATTAGAATAAGAAAAATAGGAATAGAATATTAGGTGAAAACTTGTAACATGTTTTGCTTGTCAAGTAGGAACCTTATCTTTACTCTTAACACTACAATAGTGTGTGGTATGACTGTTGAGCAGATGCAGTTCAATTTGAGTATTCTTAGTTTAAAATAATTGAATTTTAGTTTATAGTTAAGAATACTGTACTATATAACCCGAGTTATCCTTTGCTGAACACAGCCTCTACCAACAATGGAGGTTTTACCATAATCCCCATGCTTCCAAGGCATCTTGGAGATGCAAGAAAACAGTTCTTCAGAATGCATGGGGAGCACCCCACCATCTGGTGTTTTACCCATAGTTGCATCTTGGAGGGTATACTAGCCTGGCACCGCAAGGGCACTATTTAAGGTAAGAATTAGAGACAAGGAAGAATTAAGAAGACAATTAAGTTATTAGAATCCTAACAAAATACTAAATGTTTTCTTAAACAACTGCTTTTTAGTACATAGTTATTCCAAAATTATTAATGACATTTTGTCTATATCTCTATGTGAAAGGTAGAGAGAGAGAGGATAGTCAAAATTATGCTGTTACGGAATAAGCACAATGGTCACCTGGTTTTAACCGCTTAAGATTGTGATGGAACAAGCTTTGAGGCCCACCTCATGTTAAGCGCACTAATCTCTGCCTATAAGAGATGCTTTTCATCACAAGTCATGAATTGCACTGCACCCGTCACTTTGAGACTTAGTTGTAAAGTCTCATGTGCCTGTAATTACACTGGCTCTCAAGGACAGCTGCTGGAACACATCGATAAGTGCTTGGTGGCAGATTTTCTACTTGAGGGTGGTTGCAAGCCAGGCGGGTGCTCGCAATATGCCCTTCCACCGTGCGGTGAAGCTCAACCTCACGGCGGGATTCGAACCATGGACCTGCTGCGCCAGTCCATAGCCAGTGCTACTGAGCTATCACTGCTGTTTAAATTCGCACACCTGTTGCACTAATACTGCATCTGTCTCACAAGCTCTATGGTTAAAGGTAAAGCGGTAACCTGTCTTTAACAGTTGCAACTGGTATGTGGTAATGGCAATAAGTGGAAAATTGCAATGTGCCCATCATCCTGAGACAAGATTTTTAAGTTTGGTGTGCCTGTAATTTTACTGGAACCTATACTCATCAAAAGTAATATGAACATTCCTGGTTCGCAGTACAAGTAGGTATGGTGGCAGTACTTCCCTGGACAAACTCGCACATAAGAGTTCTACGTTACTGAAGTGTGCGAATAGATTAGGTATCATTAAACTCAATGGCAAAAGTAAAAATCTGTTTTATCTATATGTCTTAACTGGAAGTGGCACATACTCAGCACATTAGCAACGTCACATAAAATTGTAATGGACTGGTCTGTCTCGTCTTCTCATTGCATTGAGATTCTCCTCTGAACACTTTTTGGAAGTCAGGTAAAAACTATAAGGAATTTTTCAATGTATTAGCAACAGTGGCTTGTAACAGTAGCGGTTTAATACATCCCACTCTAGTGCAGTGGGTGGAGGGGAAAACTTGAATTCCCCGTCCACCCACTAGTGGGAAAGTCCAGTGGGTGGACGGCACATCGCCAAATATGTGGACAACCAAATGATGGCAGGCATGAGTTAGTTACATTTAACTTATCACCAAAAATTGCTTGTAAAGTCTGAATAATAATTATGTTGTTGGTAATTTTGAATGGGTAAAGTTATTTAATTTATTATATTGAGACTCAGCTTAGGACATTGTTACACAAATATGAATGTTTTTACATTTTTTTTAGCTGAATGGTAATCCATTCACTATAATCTCACCTGATGGTAAGTGATGATGGGGTTGAAGCTGTGTTAACAAGCGTAACCTATTTTTTTTTTTATATTGTGATGGTTCAAGCACAAGCCACAACACCTGATGTTAAGCGGACTAGCCTCTGCCTATAACAGATGCATTTCATCACTAGTCATGAATTGCACTTCGCCCGTCACTTTGAGACATAGTTCTTAAGTCTCATGTGCCTGTAATTTCATTGGCTCTCAAGGACAGCTGCCGGAACACACCGTTAGGTGCTTGGCGACAGATTTTCTACTTGAGGGTGGTTGCTAGCCAGGCGGGCATTCGCAAAATGCCCTTCTACCTTGCGGTGAAGATCAAGCCCGCGGCGGGAGTCGAACCATGGACCTGCTGCGCGGCAGTCCATAGTCAATGCTACTGAGCCATTGCTTCAATAATATATAATTTTTTGCCTGGATTATTGTAATTTCAGGAGTGAGAAAACAATGGTAGACCATGTATTTAAGGCAGTCAACATGGGCTGACTGCGTTATACAAAGTCTGGGGCTCAAAACCTGCTGCTTCTGCTTCAAGGTATGGTGGTAATACAATTTGAGAATGGCTCCCCTGGCTAGCTACCATGATAAAGTAGAAAATCTATCTAGCTATCTAACAGTCTGATCTGACTGGAAAACTAATTATTCCATATTTTAATATTGTTATGTTTGCAACATCGCCTGCTATGCGGATTACATTACAAAATTACAAATATACGAGCAGTTAAATTTTACAAAGTTACAAATATACGATAGAAAAAATTAAGTCATGTGCGGGATTCGAACCTGCGTCCATCCACCCCTTTAGCCGGGGTATGCTCTAACCAATTGAGCTAACATGACATGATGTCATAACTCAAATCTTTCCTATTGTTCTTTAACCATCGTATTGGGATGGAGCGACATCTATAGTACTACTTATGTAGTACTACAAACAAGACCAATTTTGCAATTGGTTTTATACTTGTAAATGATGATGCAACCTTACAATTTTAATATTGTTATGTTTGCAATAACGCCTGCTATGCGGATTACATTACAAATATACCATAGAATACTGTTATCCGCATAGCAGGTGCTACTGCAAACATAACAATATTAAAAAGGTTATGTTTTTTCCCCGCACATTACTTAAAAATCCTGCACATGACTTAAAAACAAATCTTCAATTTTTCCTCTTGTATATTATTACTTATTCTACTTACTTATTCTAGGTTTAGCCTGCTAACATCTTCAATCACATGATCAGTCACCAATGGGTAGATAGTGATCATATGATGCACTCATTATTGGCAGATACTTACCATCTGACTGTAAGTCTGCTGAGGTCATTCCATGGATGAGTGACCGCTTGTGGCATTACTACTGAGTGCTTCCATGCTTCAGAGGGCATGTTAAGCCATTGGTCCCGGTAATTGTCCTAGGATAGCAGTGGTTATAGCATGAAGAATGTAGGGCATTTTGCGATTGCCCGTCTGGCTCTATCCTCAAGTAGAAAATCAGTTGCCAAGCACCTAATGGTGTGTTCTGGCATCTATCCTTGAACTTTAGTAATTCAAGGTTGGCCTAAAAATATCTTTAGCCCCATTATCACTCACTATCAAGATATATAGTGGTCAAAGGATGGCCTATTAGATATAAGTGAAAAATATTTAAAAATTCACCCGACTACCAATTATTTATTTTCGTTATGCGTTTTATCGTTCCATTCAAAATAAAACTGCAAATTATATATATTTTGGAATCGTTTCTTAAAGCCCTGCATTTTGATATACCATTCGATAGGAATGGAAGAAAAATATTTTTTTCTTACTATATTGCGTCTAAATTTCGCCAGTGAAATGTGAGGTTACATGGAGTTGTTCGGGTCAAGTGTGCGAACGTTTGAGGCAGCCCACTATAATTTCCCTGGTTCTCAAGGACTGCTGCCGGAACACACCGTTAGGTGCTTGGCGACAGATTTATGGTATTATCTCTTTGGTTAACGCTCAAGATATGTACATAAGAGGCAGATCCTGCGTTTCTTAGGTATGGGGTACATTTCTTGAGCGAAGACATAGTCAATAGCTACTCACTTTCTTCTCAATGCACTGCGTTGAAGGTCATGCTTTATTAAATGTGTGACAGCGCAACGAAACTTAATAAATACTTCTTAATTAATAAAAACAGTTTTTTTTTATGCCTGATAGCTTAGCCTTTGACCATTATCTCACCTGATGGTAAGTGATGATGTGGTCGAAGATGTTGTTCAGGCTAACCTAGAAGTTGTAAAATAGTTTTAAAATTAATATACTATGTTTGAGAGACAATGAAATAATTATTTCATCGTAACAATGATTTATATTAGTCCCCATTGACGGTGAGACGAGTGGTGGGGACAGTGGGCATCAATTTTCACATTGTTTAATTCCCGATGTCGCCATTGATAACTACAAAGGCGATGGGGATAGTGGGCATTATTTTTTACTTTTTGGTCTATTACCGCTGCCCCCATTGGTGGGGATATCGGGAATACACCTCTCGTAGGAAGGGCGCGCGGCGGTGGCGTGCGATGGTGAGACATGTGCTACCCTTACGTATCCACGCGGAGCCGATATCGTCCATTTATGAATGTAATTCGATTGTAATCATTATCTATGTTGCGCATAGATTTATGATACATTTTGATAAAGTGGAATCTGTACCCGCATACTCGTTAGGTATTAGGGCTGATATTTAACAAACTGTAGAGCATAAATATTTCATCAAATACGGAAATCGAACCCGCAACTACCGGTTTTCGGACCGGGCGCCGAAAGTTGTGTGAATGTCTCCAGCTTACTCAATCGAAATTTCTTGATTCTGAATATGCCAATATTTAGAGCATATTTTGTGCAATTATGAATACCAACTCAAAATTTAGGTGCCAAATAAACTTCGACGCTATGCGTGATTATAAGTGTGTTAGCTGACGTTATGGTCTCCAGCTGACACATGCTGTATATACGAAACGGCTGAAGATGTGGTTATATACTTTATCCAGGGATTTAGAGCATAATTTGTGCCAATGGCACAAAAAAATTTGAACGTCATACTTGAAAGCTGTAGTAGTTATGACTCGATTTTAACGTGTAAGCTGGAGACCTCGTGTCTACAGCTACTCATCTGTATCTTCTGAACGAATGGACCTACGACTTTGTTTAATATGTCAAAATTTAGAGCCAAATTTGTGTCACCAACATTTTCAATACAATAGGCCCATAGTTTTTGTGTAACAAGCAAAAACATTTTAGCCCGCCAAAAAATTCAAATATTTGGTTAAAAACATTACTGAACGCGGCGTTGCCATCCCGTTCACTGTAGCTGCAATCTGTTTTGAACTTTATTTCTATAGCGTTGGAATCACTTTTCTCTTTTATAGCAAATGAAAGCAGTTGGGGCATAGGCTAGTAGCAGAGAGTATTCATTTTAATGTTATCTGATTGAAATGTGACGCTTTCCGGAATTCGTAGGCATTGAAATCGGGATTATTACTCGCGCACCGCCTATAAATATAGAGCGATGGAACAATACCCGAAAAAAAATATGTTCAATATAAAACGAGCCTAAAATCACCACTTCTAAGTTGACATTCAGGCTGACATTCAGAGACAGTGGGTCGAGTTTACTTCGACCGATCTCACGTGAGATCGAACTCCAGGTTTGACAAGTTTACTCCGCCTTTTTAAATTCACAGTTGAGAACGAACGATAGCTCCATACCTACTCCATCGAGTTTGCCTCCAGCCATAGAGAAGTATTGTTCAACTTCTTTGTTATAATTTTCTTTATTCTTGTCTGGTATCATTATGTTAGAAAAGAACAAACATAGAAAAAAAGTTATGAGAGTAAGTGAAACAGAGCATTATGAAAAGGCGCGAATTGAGGTTTTGAATTTGAATCTTTGCGGCATACCTACCTAATTAACCAGTATTAAAGATGTTGCATTTCAGAAAAACTAATGATATTCAAGAGAAAATTCTGTTAATTGAATTAAAGCACAAACAAAGATTACTGGATATAACTGAGGAAGAACATACTAAACTTAGCACTAAAGAAAAAAGAAACTTAGCAGATTATAAAACAATAATGCTAGTCTATCATTACTATATAGGTAACAAGTTTGCCAACCGGAAGCCCGGTAGGGCTGTTTCCTGCCCCAACCCAGTTAATCACGGTTGCTGCAAGTTTTTCAAAATCATATGCTGACTCTTGTATCTACCTATGTTCGTTTCATATAATTAACATTTTACGGTATTCTTACAAGCGTGTACTTACATTACAGTTATCTACATGTTTGTGGCATTATGCGTTTGGCAGGATGTCGTCTGTCAATACTCGTAATCTTATTACTATTTCTATACTAGATAACCTTAGAAAAATAAATTTGTTGGTGTAAAGTTATCGAGTAAGTAACATCAAAACATAAACAAAATATTGTAGCCTACTTTTTTTTAAATTAAACTCTTCATGCCGTTTACCGCCATGTTTTAGGATTATTAAGATTATTTTGGCTAACTTATTTAGGTACTTGCCTACCATAAAAGTGTCTTCGTCAGTTATTATCATAAAGCTATCATGAAAGAG
The DNA here is from genome assembly GCA_963890685.1 of Plagodis pulveraria. Classification (NCBI taxonomy): domain Eukaryota; kingdom Metazoa; phylum Arthropoda; class Insecta; order Lepidoptera; family Geometridae; genus Plagodis; species Plagodis pulveraria. The sequence goes on along the minus strand of OY982955.1, from coordinate 31,878,412 downwards.
AAAACATTGCCTGTAAGAGATTGCTGCCAGCAATAAGGCCATCGATTGTACTATTTTAAAATAAAATACTTTGTAACTACTGTTTATTGTAATTAGAAAGTGCAATAAAGCGTCAGCTATACCTAACATGACCCAGTTTATGAAAACCAAATATGTACATAATTATGGTAATGACAAAGGACTATAACAAAATTAATGTTCTCCAGAAATAAAATAGTTTTAAATCCAGTGAATCGAACTAATTTTGTTATGTAAGTAAACATTTCCGCTCGATATAAAATATTTTTAGTAATGTAAATTAATGTTTTTTGGGAGTAATTAATTTTTCTGCGTATCAATAATTTGATTACTTTTGCAAAATAATATTTATAAGTTACGACAAAGATGAAAAACACCTAAATAAATAAGATTATAAGTTGAAACTAATAAGGTCTAATTTAAACAGCATCTGTAATGTAAGCATCTTACATATGCTACTGATGGATTTCGTTACAGTTAAGTTACGACAAAGATGATATGTATAATTTTATGATAGTAACGGATTAGTATTTAGTATAATGATAATCTTCAAAACATTTAGGTATTATGTGATAATGAAAACGGAAATCCCCCAAATCACTGCTGATGTGTTAAGTTACATAAACTGGCCAAGTGCATGTAACGGATCGCTCTATAAGTCCCAGTAAAAAAAACCGATCTGATTACAGCTTAAAAAATATATAATAGTACTGCGTGCTCAGATGATACCTACTTTAAAATTGTCATTTCTTTGTGAGATAAACCCTAAAATAAAATATTAAAATGGTCACAAACTATCTACGGCCGTCACAGTCGATAGGTATTAGATCTTCTTATTTTTTATTTATTTTTATAACTAGATAAAAAGTACAGTGTGTAGACTTGTCTCAGATCAGTTAGGTAAAAAAGCTTAGTTTTTTTTATTTGAAAGGAAGTTTCTAAATGTCATACTTAAATATATCTTTTTGTTTGTACATAATGTAATTTATCTATTTTAACACACTCTTTACAGCTAACATAATAAGAAATTATCATACACGCTATCGCCAACTTTAAACTTCTACGATAAGGGTACAGAAATATAAATTTATTTTATAGAAAGATACTTCGGACTAATTATCAGCTATACGATACGATACGATACGATAACTCTTTATTGACACCAAAGAACAGGAAATTACAAAGAAACAATAACAATAGTAAGGTACAAAGGGCGGTCTTATCGCTAAAAGCGATCTCTTCCAGACAACCTTTGGATGGACAGAGAATAATTTTTTGAGCAGGGAGGGTGGTGCATTTCTGGAATACATAAACAAGTACATAATATAAATTGATGTCTTACAGTATAAATAAGCTACATAAATATAAAACCATAGTATATGATATATAGTACAATATATATTATATAATATATATACCTGTTCACTTTAGCCAATAGAGTCAATATTTTCATCTGGTATCATCACATAATGTGTGGTACTTATTTTTCTTGTACTAGCAACTCTAATTACCTGCCCTTGAAAAATGACCTTTACTCTTTCTTCTTGTCGTTTTCGCTTTCGTCGAGAGTGGATCAATTTTCGTGTCGGAGCCACTTCTCGTTCATTTTCTATTTAATTTGTCGGGCATTCGTGCCAACTTTGTCGAGGGCAAAGCCCTAAGTATAATAAGTCACCAAAACTTTATATTTGTGCAAACTGTGCCATCACAACCGGCACCCAGCCAAGACAGGTACTGAGCTATTGAGGAGGTAAGCGCGCGAGCCAATTCGTAGTTTAGATACCAATAACGGCTCTGAACCCCATCGGATTATCTGGTGAGTTGCACAATCTTATTTATTGTATATCTTTGCCCTAATTTTAGTTCGTCATACAGTCCATTACTCTTATCGCCCTTGCATGGGAATTTTCGTATTTTGTGCTAGATCGTAAAACATTAAATACATAACATTTTTTGGCCCATCGAGCCGAATATTTGAATAGTGACCTAATCTTCGCATATTTAGTGAATTACGGTCATATTTCTCGAATTTTGTTGAAATTTCTAACATAAACTTTTTTCTGTCATACCCACTAGCTACCCACTAAATAGTTGTCGGCTCGAACATTCATGCCCATGTTAATTTGAACTATTACTAAACTTGCCATATCAAACCGTAAATTGAAAGTTGAATTGTCTATGGTCAACTTTAACAAGTGTCAAATAGATTTCGTTCTAAAATATCACTGTCAAATACAAACAGTGTTTTTGTTGTCGTCCTTGTAGGTTTTTTGTTTGTTTTGATTTTTGTGCAAATTATTGTGTACGTGCATGTATATACTGGATATTGTGGAAATGGAATCGCCAGGCTCCGTTAGTGATGTCGAGGAAAACCGCGTGAAGCGAGACTATCAGCTGATGCGAGTCGAGTTGTTAGAAACGTCCACAGAACTTCTCAGAGGTTATACAGAAGCCGACCTGAACACCATCGAAGCGGAATTTCATGCAGCACAGTTAAAAGTTCTTTCACCTCTGAGTCCCACTGATCGTAAAACTGAACTCTCAGTGACATTAAGTTTTGAGCGGCGTTTTCGGGAGATCAAATGTCAATTTATGGCGGTTCATAACCACAATCTTGGAGTCAAAAATAATAGTGATGTTAAAAGGCAGTTGTCATGTGTTTCAGCTAAGTTGCCTAAAATTGAGATAAAACCTTTTGATGGAAATATTGAAAACTGGATATCCTTTATACAACTGTTTGAGTCATTAGTACATAATAGAGAGATGTCAAATGTTGAAAAATTGCATTACCTTTTGTCTAGTGTTACGGGTACTGCTTATAATATCATAAAAAACTTTCCCCTGTCTGATGGTAGCTATCCAGATGCATACAATGCACTTAATAAATATTATAATAGGAAAAGACAAATAGCTTTTACATATTATGGCAAAATTCTAAATTGTGAGACAATTAAATCTAAAACTAGTTTTGAGTTGGAACGGGTTCACAGAACATTTACAGAAACATTATCAATTTTGAACAAATATCAATTGCCTGATAAGAATTTCATGCTTTTCCATTTGTTGTGGTCGAAGCTGGACAGGTATACCCGAGAAGCATTCCAATTAGAATTTAATTCTGATGAAATCCCTCTTTATGAAGATTTACTAAATTTTATTGAAAAAACATATCGGGCATTGGATGTATCAAATATCAAATCTAGTAGTAGTCATAATGTCGGAATATCTACCAACAATTTTCGTAAAGGTAAGTCATCTTCATTTGTAGTGGCTTCACAAAGTTGTTTGTGTTGTGCAGGAAAACAACATAACCTCGAGTCATGTGATAAATTTTTAAATTTGTCTGTTCAATCTCGTTTTGATTTTGTCAAAGAAAAGAAACTTTGTTTGTTGTGTTTTTCACCTTCCCACTTGGTCAGAGGTTGTCGATCTGGTTTTAAATGTGAGAAGTGTAATTATTCACATAATAGTTTATTACACTTTGACAGCAAACAGGTCAATGAGTCAGCGGATGAGAATTGCAGTAAAAATATAGTGTTAACATCAACTAATAAAACTGACAGTGTGTTGTTTGGTACTGCAAAAGTTTTAGTAACTGATTGTGATGGTAACCTTAAGGCAGTTAGAGTGCTATTAGATTGCGCAAGTGCTAGTAATTTTATGTCAGAGTCTTGTGCCCACTCTCTTGGCTTGCTCGTAAGAAGCAATCACCACACAGTAAGTGGAATAGGGAATGTAGAAGCAAACACATTGGGTTCAGTGTCATGTCAAGTTAGGTCAATGAATTCAAAATTTAGTTTTGATGTTGAAGCTTTTTTACTGCCGTCTATTTGTTCTGAACAACCAATGCAACACATAGAGTCGTCTTCATGGTCACACCTTATTGGATTAAAGTTAGCTGATCCTGATTTTAACCATCCGGGACCTATTGATATGTTGCTAAATGCTAACATTTTTTCGTCATCTTTATTACCAGGCCTCAGACATGGTAGAGCTGGCCAGCCTCATGCTTTGAATACCAGTTTCGGTTGGATTTTGATGGGTGGTTGTGATTCGACATATTACAAATCACATGCTCATCGTGAGATACAAAGTAAAAATTGTTTTTTCGTGTCAAACTTGTCATTAGATAATTCTCTCAAACGGTTTTGGGAATTAGAAAATATTGGACCTCAACATAAAATATTATCGAAAGAGGACCAGCTTTGTGAAGAGTATTTTACTCAACAACATCGGCGTACCCCTGAAGGAAGATTTGTCGTTCCTTTACCTTTCGTAGAGTCATTAGATCGGCCATGTTTTGTAAATACTCGTGCCATAGCGTTAAAAAGATTTTCATCAATAGAGAAAAAACTTCAACTGAACCCAGAATATAGGAAAGCATATGTCGCTTTCATGAAGGACTATGAGACTTGTCATCATCTAGAACAGGTAGAGCCACCTGTTGTTGATAAAGGTTTGTTCTACTATATTCCTCACCATGGAATATTGCGTCCTGAATCAGTGAGCACACCATTACGCGTAGTCTTTGATGCAAGTTGTTCTGACTCTACCGGGAAAAGCTTGAATGATACTTTGTTGCCAGGGCCCAAACTTCAAACAAATATTTTCGATTTGTTAATTCGTTTTCGATGGCATGCAATTGTATTCACTGGTGATGTCAAGCAAATGTATCGGCAGATTTTAGTGCCAGAGGCTGATGCAGATTATCAACGCATTCTATGGAGACCGTCGATTAATGAACCGGTACGTGATTATCGTCTTCGAACTGTGACTTACGGTATTTCGTCCGCACCTTATCAGGCTCTCCGTACCATCGCGCAGCTAGCACAAGAAGCTAGCACTGATTATCCTCTTGGCTCCGCGGTATTGAAAAGAGATATTTTTGTCGATGATGTTGTTAGTGGAGCTGACTCTATCAGTGAAGCTATTGAATTGAGGTCACAACTTTGCCAAATTTTGTCGTCGGGTGGTTTTGATCTCAGGAAATGGACTTCAAACCATAGAGATTTTTTCGTTGGGCTCTCTACATCTGACCTGTATTCGGAGGACTTCAAGCGATTTGAAGACATCTCTGACGTATCATTGAAGATATTAGGACTTTCGTGGCTATCACATTCGGATTGTTTTCGTTTTAAAGTTTTTGTCGAAAATCGTAGATGTACCAAGCGTACAATTTTATCGGAACTCTCTCGTATCTACGATCCTCTTGGTTTTCTCGGCCCAGTCACTTTCTATTTGAAGTATCTGGTACAACTGTTATGGATCTCTGGCGTATCCTGGGATGAGGATGCACCGGAAACTGTCGTTTCGGAATGGCTGCGGTTTAAATCGCAGTTATCGATGTTGTCGGCCATATCGATACCTCGTCGTATGGTGTCATCATTTGTCGTTTTACAGATCCATGGATTTTCGGACGCCTCGGAGAGAGGAATGTGTGGGATTATTTTTGTGCGCGTTGTCGATGCGGAAGGTTGTTGTTCCGTATATTTTTGTGCGTCACGTTGTAAGCTCGCGCCTCTCCGTAAACTTTCGATACCCAGACTGGAACTCCAGGCAGCGGTTTTATTGTCGGACTTAATGACTGCTGTTGTTGAAGCGCTAAGCCCATTTCACACAGTCATATACCGTTTCGCGTGGTCTGACTCTACGGTTACTTTGTCGTGGATCAAGTCTTGTCCCTCGAGGTGGAAGACTTATGTGGCAAATAGGGTTAGCCATATTCAGGAAAGAGTTGCGCCGGAGCTCTGGAGGCACGTCGGATCTCTCGATAACCCAGCTGATGTCGGTTCGAGAGGAATCCTACCGTCAGATTTGGTAGAGCAGTCTCTTTGGTGGAATGGGCCTTCATGGCTCTCCAGACCTGAAGCGGAATGGCCTGTTGTGTCTTCCGTCGCAGATTCAGCTTTCGCAGAGGATGAGCAAAGAATTTTAACTCTTGTGACTTCTGTGGATTCTAATGTGTGCGACCAAATTTTAAATAACTTTTCGTCGTTTTCGAAAGCCAAACGCGTGTTGGCGTATGTGTTTCGATTTCTGCTCAACTCCAGACCCAAACGTCTTGAACCGAAACTTGTCGGCGCTTTGTCACCATCGGAGATCAGAAGCTCGTTCATGTTTTTCATCAAACATGTCCAACGAAGCGCATTTTCGGTAGAGATAGATAAACTTAAATCTGGTTTTCCAAACTCTTTACCCAAGAGTTTGAGAAAATTAGCACCTTTTCTTGATGAAGCGGGTCATCTCAGGGTGGGCGGTCGCCTGGCCCACGCCAGCGTAGATTTCGAAACCAAACATGCTTTGCTTTTGCCTCGTGACAATCGGCTCACTTATTTGATTATTGACGAGTATCATAGGAAATTTATGCACCCTGGTGCACAGACCTTACAAAACCTTCTTGCTCAACACTTTTGGATTTTATCGCCTAAGCGAGCTATCCGTGCTGTTGTTTCACAATGTACCAAATGTTTCCGGGTCAATCCTAAACCTGCTCCAGCTCCAATCATGGGAAATTTGCCTGAATATAGAGTCAACCAAATTAAACCTTTTTCGACTGTTAATATAGACTTCGGTGGTCCTTTTGACATTGCTCTCGGTCGTGGCCGAGGAGTAAAAACATTTAAAGGATATATTTGTGTTATCGTATGTACAAGTACTAAGGCAATTCATTTGGAGTTGACATCAGAATTATCCACAGAAGCTTTTCTTGCGGCTTTAAAAAGATTTGTTGCTCGCCGTGGTCGCTGTAGTAAAATCGTGTCAGACCAAGGCCGAAATTTTGTAGGTGCGAGCAACTACCTCGGGAAATTGATGAAAAATGCTGCTGAGATTCAGGAAATTCAATTCGCGTTGAGTCCCCCTGGATCTCCGCACTTTAATGGACTTGCTGAAGCAGGAATTAAATCTGTAAAGACCCATATATCTAGAGTCGTAGGAACGCAGAGACTAACGTTCGAAGAATTTTATACTGTACTTGCACAAATAGAAGCACTTTTAAACTCTCGGCCGCTGACACCCCTCAGCTCTGATGCGAATGATTTTTCGGCGCTCACTCCTGGACATTTTCTGACGCTAGAACCCTTGTCGATGCTTCCAGAAGAACAGTTTGTAGATTTAAATATAAGCACACTAAATCGCTGGAAACTACTTCAGAAAATGCACCAGGATTTTTGGCGCAGATGGCATCAAGAATACGTTCATACTCTACAGCAACGGATGCGTTGGAATAAAATCCATCAAGAAGTAGCGGTTGGCACCCTCGTTCTTATTGTAAATGAACAATGCAATCCGATGAAGTGGAGTATGGGGCGTATCGTTGCCTTGCACAAAGGAACTGACGGAGTTTGTCGTGTCGCAACTGTTAAAACAGCAACTAGTAAATTCAAAAGACCACTTGTTAAACTTTGTCCATTGCCAATTCTACATTAATTTTCGTTTTTCAACCATATTATACTATAATTATATCGTTTTCGTAAGATTTTTGATAAGTAAATTTGTCGTTTGTCGTAGTTTTTTTGTAAATGTAACCATTTAGGTGGGCGGAATGTTCACTTTAGCCAATAGAGTCAATATTTTCATCTGGTATCATCACATAATGTGTGGTACTTATTTTTCTTGTACTAGCAACTCTAATTACCTGCCCTTGAAAAATGACCTTTACTCTTTCTTCTTGTCGTTTTCGCTTTCGTCGAGAGTGGATCAATTTTCGTGTCGGAGCCACTTCTCGTTCATTTTCTATTTAATTTGTCGGGCATTCGTGCCAACTTTGTCGAGGGCAAAGCCCTAAGTATAATAAGTCACCAAAACTTTATATTTGTGCAAACTGTGCCATCACAACCGGCACCCAGCCAAGACAGGTACTGAGCTATTGAGGAGGTAAGCGCGCGAGCCAATTCGTAGTTTAGATACCAATAACGGCTCTGAACCCCATCGGATTATCTGGTGAGTTGCACAATCTTATTTATTGTATATCTTTGCCCTAATTTTAGTTCGTCATACAGTCCATTACTCTTATCGCCCTTGCATGGGAATTTTCGTATTTTGTGCTAGATCGTAAAACATTAAATACATAACAATACCTACACACATGATATATATATATATATAGTTTGATATATACACAATAAACATAAACATTTAACAAATTAGAGAAATAAAGTTATATAAAATAAAATAAAATAGAATAAAAAAAATGACGTCAGGGAACAATATTAATTATGAGTGGAGAGATAGAAATTGGTGACCTGCGATCTGAAAATGTTGAGAGATTGGGCACGTCTGATTGTGACAGGGAGTGCGTTCCATAGGCGCACAGCCTGTGCGGAAAAGGACGATTTATAAAAGACTGTATTATGAGCCGGTGAGTGAAGCAGAAGGTTATGTGATGACCTAAGAGAAAGAGAATGGGTAGAGTGTAAAAACTTAAAACATGCCTTTAAATAAAGAGGGGTAGATGGATTAAACAATATGTTATACAGAAGAGTAAGTATACGAGTATTCCGACGAAGACGAATGGGGAGCCACTTGAGCTTAGATCGAAATTGGGAAACGTGGTCATATTTTCGTAGGCCGAAAATAAAACGAATACAATAGTTTTGAAGGCGCTCAAGTCTGTTAAGCTGGTCCTCGGAGAGATCAGGATAGCTGGCGTCAGCATAGTCAAGTATTGGAAGAAGGAGAGATTGTGCAAGAGCAGTTTTGGTAGCAGTGGGCAGGAAGTTACGTATTCGATTAAGAGATGACCCTGAAGCAAATATTTTTTGCCTCAACGATTGTAGCTGAGGTTCCCATGATAGACAACTATCTATTATGATTCCAAGGTTTTTTACTTGTGAGCTGTATGGAATAGAAACGTTCGCAAATAATAGTTTTGGCAAAGTTGAGAAATCTACTCGTGAAACCATTCTGGAACTGCCTATGACTATTGCCTGAGTCTTAGAAGGATTGATTTGAAGGCCATAAGACTTACTCCAGTTTTCAATACTACGCAAGTCAGCATTAAGTGTATCAATCGCTTGATCTAAACGGTCTGGTGGAGCCTGCGAGCCAGCTATCAGCTATTATATTTGAAATGCGGATGGATAAACTGGCCACTTCCAAGTCAAATGTGGTGTCAAATTCTTTGCAGTTCATCCTTATGTTGTATAACACCGCACAAGCCACAATCATATTTGTGGATGTTGTAAATCTTGTAGCGAGGCCGATTTGAAGGCAAGGAAATATTTTTTTCCATATACCAAAAATCCGCTACTACATTCCTAGTGCGTGTACTACCTGCACATAATTGAATCTAATCTGTGGTGGTGTAGTTGGGTTAATTAATGGTGTCAATATATACGTGGCCGCTGTCCCCAACTAAAGTGCCTTCAAGTTGATTTTGGAAGTAACTAAATACCTCTTATAAGTTTGCAGGAAAGTATAATATATAAAATTAATTTGCTATATCAGCAAGTTTGGCCGGCATATTTTTAATTAATCAGATGACTGGGCTGAGATATGAAGTGTAGGTCACCAAAAACAACCTAGAAAATTAATTTTTATATAGTTATGATTGCAATAACGCCTGCTATGCGGATTACATACAAAATTAAATGACTTAAATTTTTCCTATCGTATATTTGTAATCTAGAAAATTAAATTAGGTACTTACTCATAAAAAAATGTGACAATGGCACCTAGGTACTTACTACCAATATCATTAATTAATGTAATAGTAGATTATGATACAAGTGAGCTAAGTTGCTCATTATACACGAGGCTGTGTGTTGCAGCCCAAGCCGTAGGCGAGGGCGTAAATCAAGTTGGGGCGTAAGCAAGTTTAAGTGGTAGTGCCACGCTGTAGCTTTTCAGGTTACAGCTGCATGGGCCGGCACGACCGGGGAAGTACCACTCTCCCACATGATATCGACGTGAAGTAGTGGCTTGCCATTGCGTTTCGATCGATTTGTGGGAGTTCCGGAGGCCCCATCCCCTCCCCCCCCCTCCAAAGGAATATGGCAGCACAGTTTAAAGAGACAGTACTCCAGGAGGGTACCAGCCGCGAAAGCGCTGGAGAATCCCTCTCCGGGCATCCACCTCCAGGACCTGAACCTGAAGGTGGATGCTCGGGCTGCCCTGCGTATTCTGGAGGGGGCAAAACAGTGCTCAAACCTATTTCTGCTGCTCGAGGCAAACGAAGCAGGCGGCTTAAGTCACCCCACACCACGCTAGCCGTGGACTTTTGCAACATACGGGGTCTCCGTTCTAACCTGAACGATGTCCATTACCACCTGGAGACTGCTAAGCCGGCCTTGCTCTTTTTAACCGAAACACAGATATGCTCTCCGACAGACACCTCATTCCTCACATACCCAGGGTACAAACTGGAGCATTCCTTTTTGCCGCGGGCGGGGGTGTGTCTTTACGTCAGAGAGGATATCTGTGCTCGTCGTCTCAGTAGCCTTGAAGGACGGGGCCTATCTGACATTTGGTTGCGCGTAGACTGCGATGACCATCCGCGAATCTACGCGTGCCTTTATAGGTCCCATAGCAACGGTAATGCCGAAATAGATCAGTTCATGGAGCACATACAGATGGCTACAGATTCCGTGCTTGAGCAGATCCCCACCGCAGAGATCGTGATACTTGGCGATTTCAACGCCCACCATACCGAATGGCTTGGTTCGCGCACCACCGATCATGCGGGGAGATCTGTTCACGACTTCGCTTTGGCATATGATCTTACACAACTGGTCACCTCGCCTACGCGTATCCCAGATGTGGATGACCATACACCTTCCCTGTTGGACCTTCTGCTGACCTCTCACCCGGACAACTACTCAGTATCCGTGAACGCTCCTCTCGGTTCGTCGGACCACTGCCTGATCCAGAGTTCCGTGCCGGTTACACGCCCAACTCGACCCCGTTTTGTAGGTTGTCGTCGCGTGTGGCACTATAGGTCTGCAGATTGGGACGGGATGCGGTCCTTTTTTGCATCCTACCCATGGGGGCAAGTTTGTTTCTTGCCGGATGATCCAGATGTCACTGCCGACTATGTTGCTGATGTAGTGCTTCAGGGTATGGAACTCTTTATTCCTTATTCTGCAGTGCCCATCGGTGGCAGGTCCCAGCCCTGGTTTGGTCGTACTTGTAAAATGGCCTCTGGCCAAAAACGAGAGCGTTACCAAGCTTGGGCCAACTCAGTGGCATCTAAGGATTTAAATACCAGCGATCGCAAAAAGGAATATAATTTTGCCTCCAGGTCCTTCAAAAGAGTAATCGCAAGAGCGAAGTCGGAGCATATCGGCAGAATTGGCGAGAGATTAGCCCGCCTTCCTTCGGGAACACGTGCGTTCTGGTCTCTCGCCAGGGCTGTCCAGGGGAATTTTTGTCAGTCATCTCTACCGCCCCTGCACAGAGAGAATGACACACTGGCCCACACCGCAAAGGAGAAAGCCGATCTTCTGGGCACTCTCTTTGCGTCAAACTCGACTTTGGATGACCAAGGGAACTCACCACCGACTATACCACGGTGTGATACCTCGATACGATACGATAACTCTTTATTGACACCAAAGAACAGGAAATTACAAAGAAACAATAACAATAGTAAGGTACAAAGGGCGGTCTTATCGCTAAAAGCGATCTCTTCCAGACAACCTTTGGATGGACAGAGAATAATTTTTTGAGCAGGGAGGGTGGTGCATTTCTCGAATACATAAACAAGTACATAATATAAATTGATGTCTTACAGTACAATATATATTATATAATATATATACCTACACACATGATATATATATATATATATATATATATATATATATATAGTTTGATATATACACAATAAACATAAACATTTAACAAATTAGAGAAATAAAGTTATGTAAAATAAAATAGAATAAAAAAATGACGTCAGGGAACAATATTAATTATGAGTGGAGAGATAGAAATTGGTGACCTGCGATCTGAAAATGTTGAGAGATTGGGCACGTCTGATTGTGACAGGGAGTGCGTTCCATAGGCGCACAGCCTGTGCGGAAAAGGACGATTTATAAAAGACTGTATTATGAGCCGGTGAGTGAAGCAGAAGGTTATGTGATGACCTAAGAGAAAGAGAATGGGTAGAGTGTAAAAACTTAAAACATGCCTTTAAATAAAGAGGGGTAGATGGATTAAACAATATGTTATACAGAAGAGTAAGTATACGAGAATTCCGACGAAGACGAATGGGGAGCCACTTGAGCTTAGATCGAAATTGGGAAACGTGGTCATATTTTCGTAGGCCGAAAATAAAACGAATACAATAGTTTTGAAGGCGCTCAAGTCTGTTAAGCTGGTCCTCGGAGAGATCAGGATAGCTGGCGTCAGCATAGTCAAGTATTGGAAGAAGGAGAGATTGTGCAAGAGCAGTTTTGGTAGCAGTGGGCAGGAAGTTACGTATTCGATTAAGAGATGACCCTGAAGCAAATATTTTTTGCCTCAACGATTGTAGCTGAGGTTCCCATGATAGACAACTATCTATTATGATTCCAAGGTTTTTTACTTGTGAGCTGTATGGAATAGAAACGTTCGCAAATAATAGTTTTGGCAAAGTTGAGAAATCTACTCGTGAAACCATTCTGGAACTGCCTATGACTATTGCCTGAGTCTTAGAAGGATTGATTTGAAGGCCATAAGACTTACTCCAGTTTTCAATACTACGCAAGTCAGCATTAAGTGTATCAATCGCTTGATCTAAACGGTCTGGTGGAGCCTGCGAGTAAATTTGGAGATCATCTGCATAGAGATGGTAGGAGGAAGTAAGAGATATAGAAATAGAATTAATAAAAACTGCAAAGAGAAGTGGAGAGAGAACGCCGCCTTGCGGGACTCCAGCATTCGTATCACACCAAGTAGAGAAAATATCTCCAAAGCGAATACGTTGCCGACGCCCAAACAAGTAACTGTGAAACCAGTCAACTGCCGATGGAGATATGTTTATAGAGCGGAGCAATGCAAGGAGGATATCAAAATCAACGTTATTAAAGGCATTGCTAAAATCTAGCAATGTTAGGATCGTTAGGTCTTGGTTGTCCATTCCAAATCTTATGTCATCAGTTATTTTTATAAGAGCAGTGACAGTACTATGACCGGGACGGAAACCAGACTGCTGCGGACTTAAAAGACTATTTAAATTTGTGGCTGATCTACGCCAATCCTAAAATTAATAAAAGTAACTATTAAGAAATAAATATAAGTAAACAAGATATTTTAATACAATAAAACGAGCTGTTAATTATTAAACAATAATAACATATTCTTACCAAGAAATCGTTGCAAAGTCGGTGAGTCGTGTCGTAAACAGAGAATGCTGTAATAGCCACCACCGCTCCACTGCGACCGCCGCCGGCGCATCGATGACGCATACCGTGTGCACTAGCGGCCGGCGGGAGGCGAACCGGTCGAAACCAGTCTACGCACAGCTACGACGGCCGTTGCATGTTACTTACCTTCTTTCTCCGCGCGCTCGATACAAATAAAACACAGAATTTTACCGCGATTGCGTTGTGTATTTATGAACATTGTGATTATAATAATCACCAGTGCCGAACCTGAACATTGTCGGGGCTATCTTGTAATAATACAATAACAATATAATAAAACATAAGTGGAAGTTTATTTAACTGTGTTTGGACTACTTGCGATTAATAAAGCACCTTCATACACTAAGCAAACTACCACACTGGTGACCCTCTAGCAACGAAACGCAAACGCAAGTATGTCGTTAGAAAACCAAGCGTCAGGAAGTAAGGACAATGATGGCGGAAGGACACTTACACCTTCCGACATTTCCCGGGTTGGAGTCCGATTGCCCCCGTTCTGGCCTGAGGAACCGGCAGTATGGTTCGCCCAAGTCGAAGGAAGCTTCGTGTTGTCGGGAATACGAGACGACGAAACGAAGTATTTCTATGTAAGTGCGCAACTAGAACATAGATATGCATCGGAGGTGAAGGATATTTTGATTAACCCACCTGCTAAGGGAAAGTATGAAACCCTGAAATCTGAGTTAATTAAGAGATTGTCAGCGTCCAGAGAGAAGGAACTAACCCAGCTGTTGATGCACGAGGAGCTAGGAGACCGGCGACCGTCGCAATTCTTGCGACACCTGCGACACTTGGCAGGCGTAAATATACCAGACGATTTTATACGCACCGTTTGGACCAGCCGTCTACCCACCAGCCTTCAGACTGTTATAGCTTCGCAGCCGGAGTCATCCCTACAAGCACTCGCTGACCTGGCAGACAAGGTACACGATCTTGTACCTTCAACACCTCAAGTAGCAGCCGCAGATGCAGTACCTGTTTCTATATTGGAGAAACTCACCAGGGAAGTAGCTGAGCTCAGCCGTCAAGTACAAGCGCTCAAGGTGAGAGATACCGGACGTTCCCGCACGCGCGATAATAGCAACCACCGCAATAAAAGTCGAACCAGATCGAATTCGAGTTACAGAAAATTCCCGGTATGTTATTATCATAGCAAGTTTGGAGACAGCGCGAGAACCAGCGTCAAGCCGTGCGACTACCAGTCGGGAAAAGCCAAGGGCGGTCATTAATGGCGACAGATGATTGCCCCAGTTCCGGTAGCCTATTCGTAACGGATCGCAAAACGAAGATGCAATTCTTGGTCGACACTGGCAGCGACCTCTGTGTCTTCCCACGCTCCGCTGCCAAACCCAGACGACCACGAACTGCTTACGAGCTCTTCGCAGCAAATGGAACGCCCATTGCTACGTACGGATTTGCCCAGCTTGAACTCGATTTAGGCCTTCGACGCGCTTTCTCATGGCGCTTCATTGTGGCCGACGTCAACAAGGCAATTATCGGCGCCGACTTCTTATCACACTACGGGTTGATAGTCGACTGCCGAAACCGACGCCTCATCGACAATCACACATCGTTATCAGCAAATGCAGCACCTGCCCCATCGTCTGACGCCATTTCTTCGGTGAAAACGATGATAGGTGAATCGAAATACATCGAACTTCTTCGTGAATATCCGGAGATAACTCGACCACCAGGGACTCATCGAGTCATTACCCATAGCACGGTGCATCACATCAGGACTACTCCTGGACCGCCCGTGCACTGTACACCAAGACGACTAGCCCCTGAGAAGCTGAAGATCGCAAAACAGGAGTTTAAAACGATGCTGGAAAATGGTACCGTCAGACCATCCGAGAGTCCATGGTCATCACCCTTACACCTCGCTCCAAAGAAGGACAATGGTTGGCGACCGTGCGGTGACAATCGTTTGTTGAATGCGAGAACAATACCGGACAGATATCCCATCCGGCACATTCAAGACTTTACACAGGATATTTCTGGATGTACGGTATTCTCAAAAATTGACCTGGTTAAGGCTTTTAATCAGATCCCAGTAAACCCAGAGGATATCCCTAAAACTAGCGTCGCAACACCGTTCGGAATGTTTGAATTTCCTTTCCTCCCATTTGGCTTACGCAACGCGGGACAGACATTCCAAAGATTCGTGGACGAAATGACCAGAGATCTAGAGTTCTCGTATTCCTATTTGGACGATTTTTTAATTTTTTCGCGTGATATGCCTACCCACATTGACCACCTAAGACAAATCTTCGCAAGACTGCGTGATTACGGTATGGTCATTAATATTTCCAAATGCGTATTTGGTGCCAAAGAAGTGGCATTCTTGGGCTGCAATATGTCTTCAGCTGGCATAAAACCATCAGACAGCAAAATCGAAGCCATCAAGGAATTTCCTGTCCCGAAAACCGTAAAGGAACTGAGGAGATTCTTAGGCATGATAAACTTTTATCGTCGGTTTCTAAAAGACGCAGCCAAAACACAAGCTCCACTTCACGACCTTCTCACTGGGACAGTAAAAGGCTCACATCCTATATCACTATCCGGAGACACACTGAAAGCATTCGAAAATTGCAAAGAAAGCTTATGCAATGCTGCACTTTTAGCACACCCGGATATGGACGCGAAATTGGCCTTAGTCACAGACGCATCAGACACTGCTATCGGTGGAGTCCTGCAACAAAAACATGATCATCGGAAGCTTAGCACGTCGCAAAGAAAATACTCGCCATATGACCGAGAACTGCTTGCTATTTACGAAGCAATAAAACACTTCAGACATCTTGTCGAAGCACGTCATTTCACAGTGTTCACAGATCACAAACCAATCTGTTTCGCATTTCACCAACGAAAAGACAAATGCTCACCTCGTCAGTTCCGACATCTGGATTTCATTTCCCAATTTACCACAGACATACAACACATAGCTGGAAAAGACAATGTAGTGGCTGATACACTCTCCAGAATTGAGGAGCTGATTCAGCCCATTGACTTGAACATTCTAGCTAAATCACAGTATACTGACTCAGAACTGAAGTCGATATTGGAAGGAGAAACATCTCTCAAACTTACCAAAGTGACCATACCTGGAACTCGGACGGAGTTATACTGCGACGATGGAGCGCAGACACCTCGACCATACGTACCAGCACAGCTAAGAAGACGAGTTTTTGACAGCCTCCACTCGCTGAGTCACCCTGGCGCCAATGCATCCGCAAAATTGGTATCGCAGCGCTATGTCTGGCCTGGAATAAATAAAGATTGCAGAAACTGGTCAAAATTATGTCATGCCTGTCAGCTCACTAAGGTCACACGATATGTCACACCAGCATTAGGTACCTTCAAACTACCACGCGCCAGATTCCAATACATCCACATTGACCTGATTGGACCACTACCACCTTCAGACGGTTACCGATATTGCCTCACTGCAGTTGACCGATTTACCCGATGGCCTGAGGCAATACCACTACATGATATATCTGCTGAAACGGTCGCGAAAGCTTTCGTAACCAACTGGATCAGCAGATACGGATGCCCTATGGAAGTTGTGACTGATCGCGGAAAGCAGTTTGAATCGGCACTAATGAAACAGCTTTCAGAACTCGCAGGGTTTCAACGAAACAGAACCACTGCGTACCACCCTGCTAGTAACGGAATGGTTGAAAGAATGCACAGGCAGCTAAAAACGGCGATTATGTGCCACGAAAACCTAAACTGGACCGAAAGCCTACCAATTGTCTTATTGGGCATGAGAACAGCTTTCAAACCTGACATACAAGCCTCACCCGCAGAACTCTTGTATGGTGAACCATTGAGACTACCAGGAGAATTTCTGCAACCATGTAACACACATGCAACAACAGATATCACTGAATTCACAGCTCGACTTCGTTCAATAATGAATAGCATAAGGCCTCAGCCGGCATCTAGACACAGTAGAAGAAATATATTTATATTTAAAGACTTACCTTCTGCCACGCATGTATACGTCAAAGATGACACAGTACGAGGATCTCTTCAGCCAGCATACAAAGGCCCATACGAAGTCCTGCAAAGAGATGATAAAGTCTATAAGCTACTAGTGAACGGGAAGGAACAGACAGTTTCCATAGAAAGAATTAAACCAGCATACATACTTACCTCGGAGAACCACCCAATGAGTCGGAGAGTACACCACCTGAAAACATAGAAAAAAGTTATAGACAACCTTATGTAACACGCTCAGGGAGAGTTGTAAAGTTCACAGAATACTATCGCCCGTACTAGGACGGTCTCTGGGGGGGAGTACTGTGGCTGATCTACGCCAATCCTAAAATTAATAAAAGTAACTATTAAGAAATAAATATAAGTAAACAAGATATTTTAATACAATAAAACGAGCCGTTAATTATTAAACAATAATAACATATTCTTACCAAGAAATCGTTGCAAAGTCGGTGAGTCGTGTCGTAAACAGAGAATGCTGTAATAAGCCACCACCGCTCCACTGCGACCGCCGCCGGCGCATCGATGACGCATACCGTGTGCACTAGCGGCCGGCGGGAGGCGAACCGGTCGAAACCAGTCTACGCACAGCTACGACGGCCGTTGCATGTTACTTACCTTCTTTCTCCGCGCGCTCGATACAAATAAAACACAGAATTTTACCGCGATTGCGTTGTGTATTTATGAACATTGTGATTATAATAATCACCAGTGCCGAACCTGAACACTGTCGGGGCTATCTTGTAATAATACAATAACAATATAATAAAAACATAAGTGGAAGTTTATTTAACTGTGTTTGGACTACTTGCGATTAATAAAGCACCTTCATACACTAAGCAAGCTACCACAAATTAATGTAAGAGTTAAGCTGGCTATGTATCAGTCGTTCGAGAACTTTGGATAAAAAGGGAAGGATCGAGATAGGACGATATTCAGAGAAAGACTAAGGGTTTTTTTTTTTAGGTAACGGGATAATTTGGGCTTCTTTCCAGCAGGTGGTGTAATGTACACTAAGACTGAAGTTGATATTAGGAAAGAACAAGTAACACCAAACTACAATGATATCGGCTCGCAGCAAGCGTCCACGTCTTGTCTCCGCGGCGGTCGGTCCGCAAGTCCCCGCCCCGCGGCCCGCGCGTGCGTTGCTCGAGACGACAGAGTTATACATATAAATGTCTATACACTACATCCCTCCCTTATTATTGTTTTTATTTAGAAATATACTAAATAAAAATATGCAGTTAAAGAACTGTGATCAGGTTAACATACAAATCATCAAACTATATATAGTTATTTAATAAATAAACATTTTTTCTCATAAGCATATCAAGTACAATTAGCAAGTCCTTATTCAATTTATGTTTAATCACCAATTATTTTGTCATTATTGACCACCATTCTATTCACTCGAGCTGTGGTAGATTTTCATAACTAATATCGTTTTTTTTTTAGCATCAATGGCATTATTCTCATTTTCTAGCACCTTCCATTATCCTTCCACTTGTTTTAGGTGAACTACGTTCCGTCTGATTCGCTGACCATTTTCATCGTTTCGAATACTTATGTCCCCTCCTTTGTTCGCTTCGACGGTATGTGTTTCGGGTTCATAGTTAAGGCTCAGATTGTTTTGTGTAGTCATGTTCTGTACGTATACTTTATCTCCAATATCCAATTCACTTAGCTCTCTTCTTCCCATCCGCATATTCCTTCCCTTTTTCCTTAAGTTTCTTATCTCTATCCCTCATTTCAAGATCCTCAGAGAGATGGGTCATGTCATGTCCTGAATCATAGGCAGCTTGTCTCAAAATTGTTCTGCAAATATTTTTCCTGTAATATTTTTCCTGTGTGAGGTATACTATAGTATACCACCATATACTCATGAAGAGCCTCTTTCCAGTTATTTTTTTCTACCTGAGAAATCTTCAGGCGTTTTAGGGTGTCCCTATTCTGGCGCTCTACTTCACTGTTTTGTTGCGGCCAGTAGGAAATAGTATCATATAGTTGTATGTTTCTCTCTGCACATAAGCTGTTAAAGTCTTTGCTGGAAAATTGTCTCCCGCTGTCTGATGTAAGCGAGACCGGACTGCCAAGTGTTCTGCATGTTTTCACCTCATTATATCTGGTGTAATAATCGACAACTACTAGGATATAATCTCCACTAGGAAAGGGACCCATGAGGTCAATTACTATGTAAAACCATGTTTCGGAAGGTTTGGTGGGTTTGGGGCGTTGGGAACAGTGATCAGGATGCATCTTTCACGTAAATGTTTTAAGCATCTTTGTCACACTTTACCACCACTCCTTGGTTCTCTATCTGCCCTTCATCGCGACTATCCCAGGGTGGCCTTCTTGCGCAGCTTCCAAAACTCTTCTGCGTAATTTTGTTGGAATTACAATTTAATACCGCCCGCTTTCATGCATAATTCATTCTGGAAAAGTTTACAGGCTTTAATCGTTTCATACCAGTTTTTTGTAATGGGATGACTACGGGTCGTGCAGATTTGGTAACCGCTTGAATATGGTCTTCAAATAAAGCCGTCGGGTTTATGGCCACTTCACAGAGTCTCGATAGTGGATCGGCTATGTTGGTCTTCCGCGGGCTATATTTCACCGTAAAATTGTGGGATTGCAGCCTTAACACCCACGTTTTAATGCGAGCGCATGGTTTTGCTTTCGGGCCAAATATCACCTCCAAGGGCTTATGATCCGTTACTAGATCGAAAACCTTGCCATACAGGAACATGTTAAAATGTTGTAAATTGGTCGACTGCCTAAACCAGCGCTAAGGCCTCTTTTTCAGTTTGGCAGTAACGACGTTCACAGCTGCCGAGGGTGTTATTACCAAATGCAATTATTCTCGGTCTATTCCTGTTGATTTGCAGCAGCACTGCACCCAGATCCACTGGGATTGCATCTGCAATCACCACAGTCTTATCATGAGGATTGCAGTAACCTAAATTTGGTACTTTCATGAGTGCCGCCTTGAAATCATTAAATGCGTTATTTTGGTCATCTTTCCAGTCATCTGGTTAATATTGAATGTTCGTGTTTCTTCCCGTTCTTTTACGTAGCAGTTGCTTGAGGGCTATCGTTGCTAAGTGGGGAATCCATTTTCCCACGTAATTTATTAAGCCCATAAAACTCTGTAGTTCAGCGATATTTGTCGGGGCTCTGAATCCTTTTATAAACAAAATATATTTGTCTAGTGGTTTAACTCCCTGTTGTAAAACGTCTTTAAATTTTGGAAATGCCAAAGTTTCTACCTGGTTAATACTCTAATTGATCCGAAGTACTCCCAATGAGGTTGCCGTCACACATCCCAATAGGTCAAGCGTACCGGTTTGGATCACGTAGAATGTTGTGATGTCCTGTGATGTACCGGCCTGTTTTATCGTAGCTTTGAGTGATCCTAACACATTCATCGGTATTTCACTTACGTGAGCTACGAACCTTCATTATTTCCCAGGTTTGGTCCGTTATAAGATTGTGCTTGCAGCCCGAATCTATCAACATACTATACTCTACGTTGGTTCCACCTATGTTTTATGACCCTTGTGTCGTTCTCGATATTGGAAATGTTGACAACATTTTCTTTAATCCTTGCTTATGTTTGCAGTTTCTTCGATAATATTTGTTTTCGTGTTTTTCTTCTTAATTCCCTAACTGTTCGATTATTCTTCTCCTTACAATTTCCTCTTCTGAGTTAGTTTTATCCAACATTGATTCCTGAAATGTCCTAGCATGCCACATTTAGGGCAAGCTTTTCCTTTTGCAGGGCAGTTGTTATCACGGACCAAATGCCTGGACCTTCTACATGTGCTAATTTCCAAACTTTTTTTTTTTCTTCTCCTCATTTTTTGCTATCTCTGTACCTACTCTGTTGATTGCCTGACTTTCCACAGGTTTCATACCAAAGTTTCCTAATTGTCGATCTATGACTTCCAATGCATTCGCTTCTGCAATTTCTGTTATTTGACCTATGATATGCTCTTCTTCTTTTTCACCAAACTGACATTTGTAGGCCTGAAGTCAAAGTCTGATAAGAAATGTTTCAAACTTCTCATCCTGTTAATTAGAAGACGAAACAGGAGTCGCTCATACACTTTGCTTTGTTTAGGTGCAAAGTAGTTGTATCCGATCGCGATGTTTCAAAGTTCGCCTTCAGTTGCATTAGCTCCCGGGATGTTGTAGAAGATTTCTTGTAACTCCGCGCCACCGAAATGTAAAAGACTAGCTCTTTTCATTGCCTCGGTGGTCTATGCCTGCCGCCTCGAGGTAAATATTTAGATTTCTTTTCTATCTTTCCCGACGAATCGAGACTGAACCAACTACCCCTTTACATTGGAACTCTCTAAGGTGTACTGTGCCATTTGGGGCTACCTATCGACAAGGTAAGTAACTATGTTGCATATAAGCTAGATTTCTAACCTGCTATCGCAATTAAATGCTAGTAATAAAGCGTCTACTGTACGTGACTATACCTATAATACTATAATTAGTACGATAAGTAGGTATCTCCGCCCCCGGTATACATTCGGCGCTCACGACGACACGTAGTCGTCATCGCAAAGACACCCTATGTGCACATGACGACGCGTCGTCATACTGTGCAGTACTGTGGCGCTGGCATGTATTATCCAGCGCGCGGCCGCCAAGCGGCGAATGGGATAACTTAAACCATGAAAACTTCGCAATTTAATGTCATGTAGGTATGTCCGCAATTTAGTGCTATACCAGTAATCTCCGCAATTTAATGCCATGTAAGTATATCCGCAATTTAATGCCATGTAAGTATATCCGCAATTTAATGCTATACCGGTAATCCCTGCAATTTAATGCCATGTAAGTATATCCGCAATTTAATGCTATACCGATAATCTCCGCAATTTAATGCCATGTAAGTATATCCGCAATTTAATGCTATACCGATAATCTCCGCAATTTAATGCCATGTAAGTATATCCGCAATTTAATGCTATACCGATAATCTCCGCAATTTAATGCCATGTAAGTATATCCGTAATTTAATGCTATACCGATAATCTCCGCAATTGAATGCCATGTAGATATGTCCGCAATTTAATGCTATACCGGTAATCTCCGTAATTTAATGCAAGTTGTACACTAAGTATTCATGGATTTCCGCAATTGAGTGCTTATATTATCAAGTCTCATACCGCAATTAAATATAATTGAATGCCCAGTCGCAATAAAATACTCAGACGCAATTGAATGCCCAGTCGCAATTAAATGCTCAGTCGCAATTTAATGCCTAGTCGCAATAAAATGCTCAGTTGCAATTGAATGCCTATTCGCAATTAAAAGCTCAATCGCAATTGAATGACTATTCGTAATTAAATGCTCAGTCGCAATTGAATGCCTATTCGCAATAAAATGCTCAGTCGCAATTGAATGCCTAGTCGCAATTAAAAGCTCAATCGCAATTGAATGACTATTCGTAATTAAATGCTCAGTCGCAATTGAATTGAATGCCTATTCGCAATTAAATGCTCAGTCGCAATTGAATGTCTAGTCGCAATTAAATGCTCAGTCGAAATTGAATGCTACGTAGTTAAAACCTATATCACATATCCCTTCAGGTGATTTTCGAAGAACATTAAAAGTGTTGTTAAATTATTTTTTTAATTCTTAAAAATTTAATTTTAATAATTAGATAGGTAATGGTTGACAAATGTATTAATATGTCACTCCCATGGTGTACACCCATAGAAACCTAGATACCTAAAACCCGAACAATAAAATACCTACGCAACTCATGAGTTTTGGCCATGGCCAAGTGGTACCTACCTAATTTGCTACTTTACATTTATATATATTTCATTGTAAATATCTTTAACTGTCCACATATGTTAGTAAAAATGATAAAATTTAATACACCCTTTATTAGGTAAGTTTAGGTTTAGAGAATCTGTATCCCTCTCAAGAACATGTTCACTTACATGAGATTTAAATTTTAACACAAATAATAGTCGTCAAATGACAAAGCATGTAGATGTCGAATAAGTGAAAATTTAATAACAACGTATGGGATCAACAGCAAACTAAACAAAAATGTGAGTAGCTACATTTTTTATATTTTTATTAACAACTTTAAAGGTAATAATAATGAGGCTCGAACTCAATAAGATAAGTAAACATGTAGGTCACTACCAAATGAAACATCGTCTGTGAAGAATCCACTTTTAGTCTACGTATGGTTTTCTCTCTTTTCTTTTGTTATTAAATGTAAAAATGCTTAAATTACCTTGTGGCTAGTTTGTCATTCATATCAATGGTAGACGACGATGAGAAGTGCTGGTTTAAAGAGTTTAGGTCTAGATGGTGAGGAATAGAATCTTGTCGGGATTTGCCAACACCTAATGATCGTAAAAATTTCCAGACTTGTTCTGGCTCTTTATTTTCTACAGACTCATGGATGTATCGACGTTGTGCATCCCTACACATCCTATTGCAGCGATTCCGTGCCTGCTTAAACTTCTCCTTGTTCGATTCATTGTGGCAGGTTTTAAGCTGTGCTTTGGCTGTCACTTTTTTATGCATACAGTCTTTTATAGTATCTGTGAGCCAAGGCGCAGGATGATGTTTTATTTTTATGACCCGCAAAGGAGCGTGGATATCATAAAGCTGAATGATCTTTGAATTGAATATTGTGATTTGGTCATCAATATTTTCACTCATTAAAACGTCAGACCAGTCGACCTTACTAGCATCAACGCGAAGTTTTCCCACGTCCATAGTACCAAAACTACGCTGCAGAATGATTTTAGGTTTGGGTTTAGGAGGACGAATTTTATAAGAAAGGAAAATAAGATCGTGGTATGAAAAAGCATCTGCTGAGCATTGACCATGCTTAGCAACATGCTGCAATGATGATACAAACATAAGGTCAAGAAGAGAGGGAGAACAATTTGGAGAATTATGCGTAGCATTGAGGGGCAAGATGTGCATGTTGCTAGAATTGACAGTAGATACTAAACTAGAAGAACGAGAGTCTTTTTTTAAGAGGCACGTGTTAAAGTCCCTCATGATAATGGTATGTCTATAAGCAGGCGTAAGATCGTCAAAATTTTTTTCAAAAGATGAGAAATAATTAACTCGCATGGAAGGGCTATAATAGACTCCGAGAAGAATTTTGGTGTGTGAAAGTATGACTTCAACGAACAAATGTTCACCGGCATTAAATGGAGCAGGCTGCGTGGACACATCAACAATAGAGTGAGGGATATGTGCGCGTAAATAAATGGCCACGCCGCCGCCACTACGATCAGTTCTATCATTCCGGATGAGGATGAAGCCAGGGAGAGAGTAAGAGGTAGAAGGGAGACATGGTTTTAACCATGTTTCGGAGACTAGAATAGCGTGTATGTTTTTGTTGTCAAATGACGCCAACATATCGGGGAAATGCTTCGGAATACTCTGGGCATTTATATGAATTACATTGAAATTTTTAGGTACATCAAAAAGTTCACTCATTATATTATCACTCAATGTTGGGATACTGGCAAAACTATCGTCATCGCTAAGGTCATTACTAGATGAACAAGATACAAATTGCTCTGTATCACTACAGTCTTCATCAGAATTCATCTTGCAAATAAGTAATAAATAATATAAATAAGAATATATATATATATATGATAATAATAATAAATAAAAAATATAAATTTTAAACAAATAAAAAAAAATACAATAAAAAAAAGAAAGCAAATTAATACTTCATCTGCCGGTTGTAACGTAAAAGAGAGATCACATTAAACACTAACAATGATATAATTAATAGCATGAATTTACAAGCAGAGCAGAAGAGAGAAAAACAGAATGCTATTTTGTGACACCACATATGACATTACAGTTTTGAGCGTAGAAACCAGGTAGAAACTAGAAATATTTTTAACTTCTTTCATAATTTAATTCGGTTTCGGAACACACCCGGCACCGGGAACGTGCTCCGAGCTGTCAAACAAATGACAAACATCAATTTCGCAACGTCAAATGTCAATACTGCATGTCACATGCGTCATGCCAACATAGTGAGATGGAACAAACAAAACAAACATTTTTTTATTAAAAAAAGAAGAAAGCAAACAAAAACAAGTATTGGGTGTTTGCATATTTTCAATTTGGACAGTAATTGTATTTTATAAGTTACCCACTATTCTGCTAATGATCATTTATATAACGCAAATGACCGAAACCGAAGAGTGAATAAACATATGCGAATGTGGGCACAAATGACGCATCACTGATCACATTATACCTATTTCCGGGATGCGGCTCTCCGTGGTTTAGATGCAGCACCAACTTCTTTGGGAGCCGTGGCAGGCAACGGATTTGAGACTTCTGGAGCAATCTTCAGCAACTCACAAACACTGCTGATGCGGTGGCGCTTTCCGTCCGGCCCGATGATATGGACAAACCCGTCTCTGGTCCAACACTTGTTGATACCGAAGCGCTGCCTCGCCTCCATGAACGCCTGATGCCTAGGCCTTGTCAGAAATTCGGACAGCGTAATAGAAGTGCCTTTAAGAGAAGATTTAGTCAACCATATCTTATTACGCTCATCAAAGTTTTTCAATTTCACTAAAATAGGCCTGGGCTTATCGCTGGTGGTGCGGCCCATTCTCTGGCAGCGACTTATTGAGCTGACAGCAAAATGAGGCAACTTAAATTGGTTGCAAACTATATTGACCACAAGTGCAGCCAAGTCTTGCTTCTCTTCCTCCTTCACACCATGAAAAAGCAAGATTTTTCGACGACTATTCATTTCTAGATTGTCAATATTCTGTGCAAGGATGCCCAATTGTTGTTGGAAACCACGAAAAATTTCAGCTGTAAATACTTTAAATGCTGCAAATTCGGCAGCCAGGCTACTAGTAGCGTTACTTGAAGGAGGGGTCTTCTGAAGCTCACCTTCAAATTGATCCATACGCCTGCTGAGTGCCTCCATCATCTCTATGAATGTTTGTTGCTGTATGGATTCCATAGTTATAGGTTATGTTCCTTTGTGATAATATAGTGATGTATCAAAGTTCCTGTTGTTGTGCTTGGAAAGGATTTATCTACTTGGCAGGTGAAGTATGCTCAATAAATCACAATATAATGCATGAAATAGCTACTATATTATGCTATTTATATTTTAAAACTCAAAATTATATTAGAGCAATTTTGAAAAGGTGTTGTTAGAACTACCCGCCCAGGAGCATGCCAGATATAAATTTCCGGCAAAGTGCTGTACGTAAAGCACTGTTCTCCTTGGATATTCATAAGTCGAGTGGGCCTGATGGCATCTCTCCGATAGTGCTGCGGACATGTGCTCCAGAATTGACTCCGGTTCTAACGCGTCTTTTCCGGCTCTGCTACACATCAGGCGTTGTCCCAAAAACATGGAAGACGGCCTTGGTGCACCCGATCCCTAAAAAAGGTGACCACTCAGATCCGTCCAACTACCGCCCTATAGCCATAACGTCTTTGTTCTCCAAGATAATGGAATCCATTATCAACAACCAGCTCTTGCAGTATCTAGAGGAGCACCAGCTGATTAGCGATCGCCAGTACGGTTTTCGTCGCGGTCGCTCAGCTGGTGATCTTCTAGTATATCTTACGCATCGATGGGCGGAGGTGGTGGATTCCAAGTGAGGCGTTGGCGGCTAGTTTGGACATAGCGAAGGCCTTTGATCGGGTGTGGCATAAAGCGCTTCTTTCGAAGCTTCCTTCCTATGGGCTTTCCGAGAAATTGTGCGAGTGGATCTCCAGTTTTTTGGCAGATCGGAGCATCAAGGTCTATGTCGACGGTGCATGCTCCGACTTGAAGCCAATTAACGCTGGCGTTCCGCAAGGCTGTGTGCTATCTCCGACACTATTTCTCTTGCACATCAATGACATGCTGCAGCTCAGCAATATTCATTGTTATGCGGATGACAGTACCGGAGATGCCTCTTACACCGGACGTGCTAAAATTTCTCGGGAAATCGTTGTGGAGAGTCGGAACAAACTTGTGTCTGAAGTCGAGACCATGTTGTCTAATGTTTCGAAGTGGGGCCGACTGAACTTAGTTCAATTTAACCCGAAGAAGACACTAGTTTGTGCGTTTACCGCTAAATTATCCCCCTTTGTCGTATCCCTCCGTTTTGACGACACTCCCCTTGCCCTATCAACTAGCATCGGAATACTTGGCGTCGACATATCGAGCGTCGTTCAATTTCGCTGTCACTTGGAAGAGAAAGCTAAATTAGCCTCTAAAAAGCTTGGTGTGCTTGGAAAGGCGAGGCGGTACTTCACGTCGGCCCATCGCCTGCAACTTTATAAGGCTCAGGTTCGGCCTCACATGGAGTACTGCTCTCATCTCTGGGCGGGAGCTCCCCAATACCAGCTTCTTCCATTTGACCGCATACAACGCAGAGCGACTCGAATCGTTGACGATCAAGTTCTCTCCGACTGGCTCGACCCTTTGGCACTACGTAGAGATGTTGGATCACTCTGCATCTTCTACCGCATCTATCACGGGGAGTGTTCTGAGGAACTGTTCGATTTACTACCTGCAGCTCAATTTCGCCATCGGACTTCCCGACAAAGCATGATGTTTCATAAATTTCATGTCGATGTCTGGAAGTCCACAACTTTGCGATTTTCACGGCATTTTCTACCTCGCACTGCCACAATATGGAACCAGCTGCCAGGTGCAGTATTTCCGAACGGATACGACTTAGGGGCCTTCAAGAAGAGAGCATATTCCCTCCTCAAAGGCCGGCAACGCATCCTCGATACCTCTGGTATTG
Source organism: Plagodis pulveraria (assembly GCA_963890685.1). Taxonomy (NCBI): domain Eukaryota; kingdom Metazoa; phylum Arthropoda; class Insecta; order Lepidoptera; family Geometridae; genus Plagodis; species Plagodis pulveraria. The sequence continues at coordinate 31,850,247 of OY982955.1, read as the reverse complement.
CGGATGATCGTGGGCGACGGTGATCACTTACCACCAGGTGAGCCGCCTGCTCGTTTGCCCTCCTATCCCATAAAAAAAAAAAAAAATCAGCCAAGTGTATTGCCTTAACTTTGTAGGGATAATTCTATTACGCACTAGTGTATAATATTATTATGCATGAGATTGTTATAGTTCGGTTTATGGCCCTAAGAACGATAGAATAAAGCTCACTTTACGAGCAAGGGTGTTTGAAAGGTATGGGGATAAGATGATGATGGACTCACAGTAGGTATCCGGGGTTAGCTTCGACGTTTATTATCCTTCGATTGTTGAAAGTGTTTCCGTAGGCGATTACCTCTCAAATCAGCTGGTGGTCTCCTTTTCGTTTAACACAGTTTTATATATATTGTGGCACTCGCGACCGCGTTGTATTGCATAACTTAATTTTTCGGTAATTTTGTTTGTATTAACGTTTATATATCCCTTCCCTCCGGACCTCGATAACGAGTAGTCGTCCCCAGAGCTGTTTTAATTTATTTTTCACAATTTTAAATAATCTTACTTAATTTAAATCGAAAGTAAAAAATAGGAGTGCATATAACAGAAGAGTTACTAGTTTGACTTCAATCAGACGTCATTCCTGCGGACATTTTGATTATAAGAGAAACCCGCCCACCCGGCAACGCCCACACCAGCCGCCGCCATCTTGAGAAGTAAGAAACTCCTCCCACCTATTGCCTGCGCACACGCCTCCATTGTTCTGAGACAACCAATCACCGTGCAACTATACTGGTCAGTACTGGCTACTATCTAATACTCTATGAGCGCCTGGTACTTTATACGCAAAGACAAACTGTTAACTGTACACCATTTTTTGCATCTACGTAATATTTAATTGGATCATAAACACCTCTTTGAAACTTCTTTTCTCCTGTTACTTTTTTCTTCTAAAATATGCAGCGTACTCCACCAAAACATTCACCAGCACAGAGTTCTCCTTTAAATACTCCTTCTGTGCGTACCAAACGCCAGCGCCCGAATAACTCGCCTCCTACACCATCAACATTGAATATGGATAAGCAGGAAGAAATTATGGCCCTGTTGGTGAAAGTTTTTTCCGAAGTAAAGGAAGTACGGAAAAGTAACGCGGAACTACAAAAAACTACTTTAGATCTACAAAAATCCCTAGAGTTCTACATAAAGAACTACGAGGAAATTAATACTAGAGTTTCTGTGCTGGAAAGCGAAAAAGTAACGCGGGATTCGCATATATTAAAACTGGAGAACAAGATCGATGAGTTGGAACGGCATGCAAGGAGTACATGTCTGGAAATAAGGGGCATACCGACTAAGCCGAGTGAGTCAAAACAAGAATTAGCTACAATTATGGAAAAACTGCACTCAAAAGTCAAACTTGATGTGCACACGAATAACATCAAGGACATATACCGTATCAAATGCAAAAATAGCGGAGAAAGGCACATAGTGGTTGAATTTGGAACAAATTTGCAAAAAACCCGAGCTTTACAGGCTGTGAGAAAATATAATGCTGCGAATACTACCAACAGGCTAAATACCAATACTATAGGTATAGAAGGCGATAAGTCATCAATTTTCGTATCGGAATTTCTGACGCCGAAAGCTAAGAGGCTCTTCTTTTTGGCTCGCGAAGTTTCCAAAACGCTAGGATATGATTTTTGCTGGACAGCAAATGGCAGAATATTTATGAGGAAAGCAGAAGGTTTGCCCCCAGTTGTCGTCACAAGTGAAGACCAACTTGAAGCCCTGAAGTCAAAAAACTAAATAGCGCAGTTAGTGACCCTCGATTATGGTTTTTTATCTCTCTTATAATGTTAGATAGCATTAATTTTGGTACTTCTATTTTATCTTATATTATCGCACACATATCCATAAAAACATACACCCAAACTCACCCTTTCATTGGAAATTACACACTACAAATATACACTCACATCAAGTATGATTGCCAAACAACCTCACGACTCTTTTACCTTAATATCAGCTGGGCAGAACAAAACCAAACACGACCAAATTACCTATTAGATAACACAGTAACTGTTGGATTGAGTAATAATAAAGTTCTTTATAACAATTATGGATAAAAATCAACAAAAAGAACTATGCCATATGATAGATGAGCTCTCTATTGCTGAATCTAAATTCTGTCAGCCAGAGTTATGTAAAACACTAATTTATACTACCAATAAATCTTTAAATATACTATCATTAAATATAAGAAGTTTTTAACGGCCTAGAATTACTGTTTAACAACAAACCATTTCCTGCATTGACCAACTATAACTCTGCATACACCAAGAACTGTATAAATCAAAATGGTGGTATCATAGTCTATTTCAAAGCTTGTTTTTTTTTAATGTTATTGTGGCGGAACAAGCTCGAGGCCCACCTGATGTTAAGTGGACTAACCTCTGCCTATAACAGATGCATTTCGTCACAAGTCACGAATTGCACTGCGCCCGTCACACCTTGTTAAGTTTCATGTGTCTGTAATGTGGCCTGCTCATTAACACTCCAACTTGCTAATTCTGAAATATATCGGTGACTATGGTTCTTATTTCTTCGGCGAATTTCCTCGAATTTTATAACGCAATGAAATTCCAAGTGGGTATAGCTCTAGAGTTTTTACATAAGTCATTAGTGGCAACACATACTGGTTGGAGACTGTTCTTCAGGCTTTGCGGTATATTTAACATTAGGTAATGTAATTATTTTAAACTGTTCATACTACGAATAACATATAATATTAATTCCTATTTTGTTAGTCATTAAGGCCACATTACCCAGAGAGTTGAAATACTTACATAGATTAGTTATATCAGAACACCACTGCTCTTAAAACGAACTAGAACTTACCTATCCACATACCCATGCACATGTATATGCAGTTTGTAATGACAAGGAAAGAATATTCAAATATTATGCGTCATATCTGTTGTTAGAAAGAGATAAATAAGCAATTCGTGTTAGCACCGCACCGCCACGAGACGTTCCGAATAGTTCCGATCACCGTTACGCTGCGATCTCTTTCACACTCACACAAAATTATCCACACATCTCGCTCATCCATTGTGACAACAGTCGCCTAAATTAAAACAAAATCACGATATTTTTCTTACAATAATAATAGCAATGCTTACGCGTCAAAATTTTTTCTTATCTCTCACAGTGCCTGTATAATTAGTGCAGTGTCTAATGACAATAACTAGGTACAAGTAAATTCGTTATCGTTATGAGTTTTGTCACGTTGCAGATCGATCAAATCAGACTATAGACCAGACTTGTGGACGCACAACGGGCCAGGTGCTATGACCCGAGTGCTGCTCAAGTTCTGCAATACTTCTAGCATTGCGGCACTTTCTGCTGATATTTGCCATGGTGAGATATACTACCTGACTACCTCTAGTTGTACCACTACCATGACCATAGCACAGAGAACTTTACAAGAGTACATATTTACGAGAGAAAAAAAAATATAGTCATGTGGGGGATTCGAACCCGTGTCCATCCACCCCTATAGCCGGGGTATGCTCTGACTGCATGAGCTAACATGACAATGACTCATAACTCCAATTTTTCCTCTCGTTCAAGTACACACAACACCAATTTTGCAAATGGGTTTTAAATATGTAAATAATGACGCAAACATGGCGTGGTGGAAGGGCATTTTGCGAATGTCCGCCTGGCCAGCCAGCACTCTCAAGTAGAAAATCTGTCGCCAAACACCTAACAGTGTATTCCGGCAGCAGTCTTTGAGAGCCAGTAAAATTACAGACACATGGAACGTAACAACTGTACGTCTCAGTGTGACGGGCACAGTGCAATTCGTCGTGGACGAAATGCGTCTTAATAGGCAGAGGTTAGTCCACTTAACATCAGGTGGGCCTCGGGCTTGTTCCGTCACAATAACATAAAAAAAACCTTATAATTTTAATATTGATATGTTTGCAATAGCGCCTGCTCGGCGGATTACATTACAACATAGAGAACTATTAATTTATCTATGTCCTTACATACATTATAGCTATGGTTTTTGTTTTTCCATACTGGGTAGTACTTGACCACTATCTCACCTGATGTTAAGTGATGATGCGATTGATGATGGAGCGCGGTTACCCAGAAGATACCTATTCACTCGCGTTTTGAAGACCCCCATATTGTACTTAACCAGAAACACAGACTCAGGTAGGGTGTTCCATTCCCTAGCGGTTCGTATGATGTACGAAGAAGCGATTCGTTTCGTTCGGGTAAATGGAACATCCACTATATAACGGTGGCGCTTCTGAGTATCCCTGGATGTCCGATTATAGAATGAGGATGGTGGAATCAAATCATGCAGTTCCGCGGCACACTCCCCGAAATGTATCCGATAAAATACCGATAAACATGCGACTTTGCGGCGATGCTCAAGACTCTGGAGTATCCTGCGTACAAGAAGGTCGTCGTTAATCAGTCGCTTGGCTCTCCTCTCAATAGCTTCCAGTGTCTCCAGCTGGTATTTGGCAGAACCATCCCAAAGGTGAGAACAGTACTCCAAACACGTCCGGACTTGCGCTTGATAAAGATTAAGCATCTGTCCCGGTGTGAAGTACTGTCTTACTTTAGCCAAAACACCAAGCTTTTTTGAGGCTAGCTGGGCTTTAGACTCAATATAGGAGCCAAAATTGAGAGTCGGTGATAAAGAGATGCCAAGAAGCTCGAGATGGTTACTTATCGGCACGGATACATCCCTGAAAGTAGGAGCCAGCTGAAAAGGGCTCCGTTTGGCGGAGAAAAGACACGCCTGGGTTTTGGCAGCATTGAACTTGACCAGATTGGCATCGCCCCAGTCAGAGACTGCCTTCAAAGAAAAGTTCAAGCGCTGTACCATCGCTTCCCTATGAGACTGGATTTGTAATGCACTGGTTCGTGCGTTAGATGTATAACTCTCCACAACGGTGCTGTCGTCTGCGTACCCATAATACCGGGTTTAAGCAGGTCGTTAATATGCAGCAGAAAAAGCGTTGCAGAGAGTACTGATCCTTGGGGGACTCCGGCATTTATAGCCAATTGGTCGGAAGAGCAGCCATCGATGACCACTCGAATCGACCGTTCCCTCAAGAAATCAGAAATCCAAACACACAAACCAGTGGAAAGGCCGTATGAAGGAACCTTGCTAATAAGGCTATCGTGCCAGACCCGGTGTTGTACAACACTGATATGCATCACGCATATTTAGGTACGCTGAGAAAAATGACTTCGTATTTCATTAGACTGATATTGACGTTAAGAATAATAATATAATCCTGATGCCTAATCGTGTGTGTGAAGGAATGGAATACCGCATGGATATATAAGGGTTCATACCATATATCTCCATCCAGACATCTGCATACGTGGTTCACCTTGGAACAAGTTTACAAAAGAACATGGTGCCAAACAAATGGTTTGCTAAAAAAAACTGCACGAGTGCAGCCTACCGGGATCCCAACGATAATAATGACAAGTAGGGACCTACCTCAAAATTTTATCTGAATGTTAAGCAAAATTTCAACATGATAGAATTTTATTTTTATTCAAAAAATCTATTATTTCTACAGTTTTTACTCACTGTAAAAAAATCTCAAACAAGGCACTCAACAACGTTTTATTATTTTAATTAAGGGCCCGTTTATTATTGTAGCTAAGGAATTAGGGTGCAACCGGTTGCAGACAAATTTGTTAAGACTGAACGCAGAGAAGACCAAAATCATCGCGTTCCGAGTCTCAAATCGTACAGCACAGCCTCTCAGTATTAAACTCCACTCATGTGAACTAGATGAAGAGCAACAGTGTATATGCCCAAAGCTACAGAAGGTTGAGGATGTAAAGTAGGGACTTGGGCATGTATATTGATGAACATATTTTATTGATTAACATATATTTGACCAAACACATCAAAATAGTGAGTAACAGGCTGAGGAAGCTACTATACATATTTAAAAGATTGAGATCGGTGGCTGATGCTGATACTATCAGAGTTGTTTACACGGCACTCTGCCGATCTGTTCTTACATATTGCATTACATCTTGGGGAGCAGCCTGTATTACTCACTTGATGAAAGTGGAACGAGTGATGAAAGTGCAACGTGCCATACTTAAGGTTGCATATAAGAAGCCATATAGATATTCTAACGATGCACTTTACGCTGACACTATGGAACTTAGAGTAAGACAACTCTTCGTATTGGCAAGTGCATTAAGATTCCGCAAAACAGCCCTCATCATTAGAGATCAAAACAAAATTAATTCCAGGCGCAAATGCTCATGGCAAACCACATTAACTAAGAAAACAATAGGCAAAAAATGCTACAACTCACAGAAACGGAAAATCACAGATTACCTACTTATATAAGGACTTAAAGGTACCGAAAATCTGCTACATATTAACATCTAAATATTCACACACACGCACACACACACAACACACACACATACACACACACGCACACTGAAGAAAAGAGCTGAAAACCAGCGCTGTGAATCACTCCACAGCATTATGCTGAGCTCAGACCATTTCTGGCAGACCTGCATATGACAGCAGTCCGAGTACATGTGTACATGTTATATTATTATAATACGTTTAATTTTAAGATACTATTGTTTTTTTTTATTGTTATAATTAATTTGATGTTGTTGTGTGCAGTTATGTCTAGAATAAATACATTTTCATTTCATTTTCATTTCACACACACAAACACACATACACCCTCTCACACACGCATACAATCACACATATTTACACAAATAAATAAAAAAATAGTTATGTTAACTTAGACCCTAATGGAGTGAAGTAGCTCTCACGCACATAGGGAATCCTACCGTGAGAGCTAGAGGTATTAGAGATATTATTTGTTATCTTACTGAAAGTTTTAAATTGCAACATTTTCTAGTTCTAGAATAGTTTTAAGATAATTAAGGCCGTCTCTCGACGATGGGTTAATGTATTTTCGTGTAGGTATTCAGGCCAGAAATTCCAAAACCCTACTACTGACTCAGATTGGGTACTTTTTTACTTGCCAGGGTTTTCATCTAGGATTCCGATATATGTCATGATATACCTACTTTGAATGTAGATATATGATATTATTGAAGAGGTGACTTATGAAAGTCACCTCTCACTCTCCAATTAGCCAAGAGTTGTCTTTGAACCGTTATCTCACATAATGGTAAGTGATGATGCGGTGTTTCCTTGAATGCCAATTGCAGCCTTTAGAATTGTGCAATTGCATTTTTAGAAAATCTATCACTAAACACCAAACGGTGTTTTCCGGCACCTTTCCTTGAAAGCCAATTGCAGCCTTTCAAGGAAAGGTGCCGGAAAACACCGTTTGGTGTTTAGTGATAGATTTTCTACTCGAGGGCTAGCTAGCCAGGCGGGCATTTTTAGAATGCCAAGGCACTATGCTTTGCGACATTCTAAGACAAAAACTGGGACCGACCGGAAATTTCTGTATCTAGTAAATTCCACTAGCAGTCACATATCCAAGTACTCATAAAGACCGCAACTGAGGCTGCTTAACTAAGTTGATTGGTTATTACTATTTTTTTGTAGAATATATGACACTACAGTGGTACCTACCCAACAAGAGGACTTCCAAAGATGTCTACCAGCCTACCACTTAGAAGTTTCTTATTAGATGTCTTATACAAACTAAACGTTCTTTTGTTTCAGGTTTCCAAGTGTATGACCCCAAATTAATTTTCCCGATAGACTATTCCCTGAATCAGATCTATTTCACTGGTGGAGAACTTCCAGGGGATGTTTCAGAGGCGTATACCCACCACCTGTGGAACAGACTCTCACGCGACTTTACAGTAGAAGTGGGATCGCCTTATGATAAACTGGCTAGAGAATACTGTCCTACTATAAAAACCATGTTTGGGGACCAATTCGGTTCATAGCGTCAGGTCGTGTCAATTCAACCCTCGTTGTTCTTAAAAACATTTCAAAGATTTCGCCTGCTAAGTGAATAACAATAATTCAATAAATTTTAAAGCTAAAAATGTATTGATTATTTCGATTGATTGTAAGACGGAAACAATGAATGCAGTGATCGTGGTCACGAGGTGAAAGCCGTTGAAAGTTGTTTTGTTACTCCCTTATATGTTCGAAAAATGTTTAAGGTAACCCAACCTGAATGAACTGTATTGAACGATGAATAAACGTGCAATTGGAAATTTGAGAAAATAGATAAAGTTTAGTTGCATATTCTTACGTATGCACGTGTGGCTAATGGCTTTTCTTACTAGAAAAACAATTGCAGAACATATTATGCCAATACCAATACCAATACCAATATACGCCGATGCTCGCTAGGTTAGCGTCCACCATTAAGTAGAAAATTTATCGCCAAGCACCTAGCGGAGTGCTGTGGCAGCTGTTATTAAATGCCAGTAAGTAATGGGTAATGAAGAAACAAATTACCTGTGTCACATCAAAATCATTTCATCAGTTTTCGGAATATAACTATGATTTTATCAGCGTGCGCAGTGAACCTTTATTCAATCAAAAGCCATGCAAGGGCAGACTCGCGAAGTTTAAGCTCCGAAAGACACTAGGTTGACTGGAAGATAGATGTGACAGCTATGACAGCTATCAAACTGACAGGTCAGCTGTCAAAATTAAAGGACTTGCATCTCAAAAACGATTGTACCTAGACTACTTGTTTCTTTACAGAAATTATAGATCTCATTGATTTCATGCACCTACAGGATAGGGATAAATCAGCAAGGGCATCGCTGGTTTTTCATTTAAAACTCTTTTTTACGTTTTTTTATTTTATAACGAAACGCGTTAAATTATTGTATTAAGAATAATCAGATTGTACAGTATATTTTTATTTATCAACGTGAAATCTCTCGTTTTCGTTAAAGCCAAGTCCATCCCAGAAAGAACGCTGGCCGAAGTTGGTAGTGGTTCTCATCTCAGACCTCGTCGGAGACATGATCTCCAAGTAGTCGATTTCTGAAGACCCTGGCCTTATTGGAGTCCATCGTGGGCTGCTCTCAGATAGTATAGGCACTCTGGAAACGTTTGACAATATTAAAAACAACAACTTTATGAAAACAACATTATGGGTGACCGCTAGTGACATTACTATACTGAGCGTTTTCGTGCTCGTCGTGTATCTTGCCAATGGTTTGTTGATCTGACTGTGACCGTGATCTTACTGTGCTGTGATGATAATCTGAATATATATTTTCCTATCTATTTATTTTAAAAAAGTAGTTAAGACGGCGATAGTTACCCAGTAGAAGCATAGGTGTAGACCATGTTTACTAATGCATCAATCATGGGTAGGTCCTTAGGATCAATCAGCTTCATATCACGGCACATGAAGTTGAAGATCATCGCTACATCGTCCCCGTGGCACACACCTGTATGGAGATATAGTTAAAACATTGGTAAGAAAAGGATAAAAGCCCATAAATTTAAAAAGCATTTTGATGCAAATTTGTTCATACATTTTAAACACTAAGCTCGCATTTGCATGGTCCGACTTCTGTGAGTCTTTTCATAGTTTTCAATGTCAGAAATAGTTATGGTACCACCAACTTAACTGTGCAGTTCTCGAGGGCGCTACTGGTCAAGGAAATCAACTACAAACTGTCACAATTTGAAAGAATGTTGTAGTTCTTTTTTCTGCCACCTGAACAGATAAGTTGGTGGACTGTACAGTGTTCGTGAAAATTTAAATATAAGTACCTACATTAAATATTTTTTTAAATACAGTAATATCCCGGACTTACACGATAGGTAAGCCTTGCGATAACTATGTAATTGGAATTCGCTTAAGTCGGGGCTTACTTTGCGTATAAAAAAGACAGTTTTTCTTTCTTGTTAGGTTAAAATTTTTGGTATTTTGAATGACATAATTAGAGAAAATCACTAAAAATCACTGCGTACGTAAAACAATTCCACGCGGAAAATGTCATAACAGGGCGGAGTGGGAGAGCTTATGAGCGCGGCTACCAGAAAGAAAAACCGTATATCTCCGAATTCGTGTAAAATAGGGTGGCATTAAGTGTGGGTATTACTGCATAGCATTTCACTGAATCATCCAATCTTGATGCTTCTTTTTCTGTCTGAGACAATATAACCTCCAAGTTGATCCCATTAAAATTTTCTCAACTTCCATCAAGTAGTGTTTTAGTTACAATCAAGTTACTGAAAAAAGTATTTGCCAATATGCTTATAACAGGATGATTTAATATTTGCAACTCATAACGATAGTACCCAGTATTTTGTGCGAGTCACAGAATAGATCTTGTAAAGAGTATGCATCACTTAGCAATTAATTCAATTACAATTAAACTTATTTTCGATGACGCATCCCAATATTATAAATTTCATTTTTATTCATTGTCACAAGCTAAGCGAATAAGCGACGAAAAAAATGGCAACGAGCTCATTTGTTGATTTTTATTACTTAAGTAACTGACAAATGCTGAAATTTTGTCACTATCCTGCATAGGAGTGAAAGAGGGAAAGAGAGGCAGCTATGGTGAAATCGCGATCAGTTTGAGTAAAAAACGAAAGAAACATTACTAACAAACAAATAGGAACTCAAATTGAAAATGTAACTTAACTTGTCCTTTAAAACCTTATCAGGTTTTGTGACTTTATTATTATATTTTACACATGCATACATGAAATATTAAAATATTTGAGTACAAGCGTCATTTAGATCAAATTTTCAATTTTATATTGTTAGAAAATTTTAAGGAAACGTGTTACGGAATTAACTTGACCCTAGAAAATATGATCAAGATTTATATATAATTTTCTTACTGTCTTAAACTAAGTGCATGTTTCAGAAATCTGTTCAAGTAGAGCTATTAGCACTTGCCATCGCCTTAAGGCCCTTACATACTGTTCCCAAATTAGAATCAAACATGACTTCAAAAGCGGTCTACTTTTTACAAAAAGTATTGAAAATATGTAAACGTACTTGGAGTTGTAAGATCCTTGACTACATGTAGTTTTACTTGACAACATACACCTAATCTGTAGCGCCAAAACTGGTCCAGTAAAAACTTTTATGTTTTGTGAAGTTTCATTTAGTTACGAACAAAATTCGTATTTCGTATATCTTTTCACAAAGGTGTATTTGACAATTTTCTTCAAACTAATAATTAGATTAAACCTTATTTATTTAAACGGAATATAATATTTTGAAATCTGTGAGCGTTTGTTCTGTCTGCATTTCTGGAAGTGGCGATTACTGTAACAGTCACGTTGCAACGTGCGCTGATATAAGCCTTATTTCTACATTACAGTCCCACCAACTTATCTGTTCAGGCGGCAAAAAAAAGAACTACAACATTCCTTCAAATTGTGACAGTTTGTAGTTGATTTCCTTGACCAGTAGCGCCCTCGAAAATTGCACAGTTAAGTTGGTGGTACTATAATTTGTTTCATTTTCGTACTGGCCGGCAAAGAGTTGCTAATTTGGCGACTGTATAAGGCCTTTAACTAATAATACCTATGATCAACGCCGCAGACGTCTTCTGGATATTTATGATGATGATGACATTACAAAATTTGCAAAATATAATTGAAAACTTTACCAGATTGAAACTGAAAAATTGAGATTATTGCAGACTATGCAATATACACAGGCGTGTTACCTAATATGAGTAGGTATCAGATGTTAAACGCAATTTACCTTCTAAATAGGAAGTTGTGTGTAGTACTTTAGAACAATATACAGGGTTATTGAAAAAATGCTAACAACCTGTTAGGGTTGACTTCTGTTAGTTCTAACACATATTTTGAGATAAAAGACCACGTAATGTTTTAAGTCTCTTGTGCCTGAAATTTACTATTTCATATTTCTTATTACTTACCTAAAAAACAATAAAAACTTCTATCTTTTCGTGATTTTTTACGATCGAGTGAAGTTATAATAATCGTGTTTTGAACCATAAAATAATCAAGCAAGTATATAGAACTACAATATATATTTTTGTCTGATCAAAATAACGAATATTTGATTGTTTACGGGTGAATCAAAAATAGGTTGATTTTGAATAACCTGGCCTTAACCCTGTATAAGTAAATACTAAAGCAGGTACTCTACCAAGATTTTAAATTCTCGATTTGTGACATTTTATCTTCCATTCCAACTACACATAAGAAACTATCGAAATTATACAAACCATAGTCTATTATATTATTTGCTATCGTGTCGGTCCAGCTTTTAGATCCGCGGAACGAGTATCGGTAAACGTAGACCGGCTGATTGGTTTTCAGCGCGTGGATTTGCGCCATCCTGCTTACGTCAGCATTGCGTAAACGGTCGCCTAAAGCCTGGAAATAAATATATTTCACTTTCAAATATGCCTACTATCATCTCTACGATCTTTAGCATGAACCATAGAAGTTGCTTACGATACTTACCGATAGACCTTTTACTACCCTTGCCCGTGGGGTGCCGGGCTAGAATTTCACCCCCCATCTATACCCGTGGGTGTCGTAAGAGGCGACCAAAGGGTAACACGCCAGAAAGTGGGCAGCAGCGCTTTCTGAGGAACTGATATCTCACTATGCGATCCCAAGACAAGATGAAGAAGAGGGATTATAACAAATCCCCCCATAATGGAAATGTGGACAATCTGGCTGATACAGTTACTACCCTCCCGAATATAAATATGATTTTTAGAAAATTCGAATAGCTATTAAGGGCTTATAAAGATTTTTTGATCCTCACCTCAATTAACTGTGGGAATGTATCTTGGCTCACTGGTTTGTTACCAAAGTAGTGTTGCTTGATCTTTCTAGCTGCGTTTGCTCGTTCTGTGAGGGGTAGTGTGTCATTGAAAAAGAAGATTTCACTAGCTAGTTCCTCCCAATGGGTTTCCAAGTAGTTGAGAATATTTGGATCGTCTAGAAAAACTGTAAAAATTATATTATATATTTATAATTATACATTTCTACCTGAAATAATTATGGAAACGTAAGATGCAAGGGCCGTAGTTAAGTATACATACTACAAAATTATGTAAGTAAGCATCATCAGCTACGCCAGGGAACTAAATAATATATTTTTATATATAAAATAATTTGACGACGTTATTCGGTTAGATACAAAGTTAATATTTAGCCACATCATATTAATTTTTAGTATTAATTTTCTTTTATTTTTATATTATTGTATGGAACCAGCTCGAGGCCCACCTGATGTTAAGTGGACTAACCTCTGCCTATAACAGATGCATTTCATCACAAGTCACGAACTGCACTTTGAGACATAGTTGTTAAGTCTCATGTGCCTGTAATTTCACTGGCTCTCAAGGTCTGCTGCCGGAACACACCGTTTGGTGCTTGACGACAGATTTACTACTTGAATTTTGTAGCTAGCCAGGTGGCAAACGCAAAATGCCCTTCCACCATGCGGTGAAGCTCAAGCCGGTGCGGCGGTGGGGATCGAACCAGGGTACTGCGGCTTGGCAGTCTATAGCCATTACCCCTCGGCCATCATTGCTTCAAAAAATATCCTAAAGGTGCTAAATTAGGATTAAGGACACCAGGTAGTTCCTCTCCCCTATTAAGGGGGTATTTGCCATAATCCCCACGCTTGGCAGGCGGCTTGGGGATCGCAGTGTAAGATGGCAGTTCTTTAGAAGGCACTGCTACCCACTTTCCAGTATTTTCCCTTAGTCGCCTCTTACGACACCCACGGGATGATATGGGGAGGTGCAATTTTAACCCGGCACCCCACGGGGGTAAATTTTATATACAAGAACATAATATATAAACACTTACGAGCAGCAGGGATCAACCCCTCTTCAGAAGTAATGGAGGTAAGCAGTGGGACGTTCGCCATGGCGCCCATACTAGCTGCATGATACGGATGGTGGCTGAGAAAGGGATTGTGTGTTCCTATTGCTTCAGTGGTTGGTGCGAACGGAGAAAACAGGTCGACTTTCCATTTCTGGAAACAGAATATTATTATAACTTTTCAATTGGTCATAGAAAAATAATGCAAGCCTATTGCCATTCACCGGGGACAGTTTAAAGTTCATACAAAATGTTTTTTCTCTAACACACTGGACGAAACACAAGAACATATTATTACGAATAATACGTTTACGATAACAACATCTAAGACAGGAACACAAGAACATTATTGTATGAAATCCTGGCAGGACACTAAGATGGTATACTATACCAACACTATACAGCCCTGTCGTGTGTCTAATGCATATGTTACACACCTCTGCCTACCCCTTAGGGGAATACAGGCGTGATTAAATGAATAAAAAATACATCCAGATATGTATAAAAAATTGAATGGTATATATACCTAATTTTTTATTTATTGTCATAAACGTGAAGCTGTTTTCATGTTTTTTTTATTTAATGAATAGTTACTAAGTAATCATTTTTAATATTTTTTTTTACTTTGTGTTCTTAGGCGGGAAAGGCAGTGTAGTACATAATTGAAATTACTTGGCGAACGAGATTTATGAACTAACGTGGCGATCGTCACTCCAAGACAACTTTCTTGTTGTAGTGTCAACCTTCTTGTACACACTGTACAGTACTGTACACAGTGTCAAGAAGAACAAGAAAGTTGTCACTGCAACTGTAGTGCAGGCGGGCGACTTGTCAGTATCGTCATTTCATATCAAAAAAACATACAGGTCGAAATGACAACCTCCTCCTTTTTTGGAAGTAGGTAATTTTATTTTATACATATGCATATTTTAATTTAGATAAAACTGACAAAATACTAAATATTAGTATTTTTTTATGCCTGGTAGGATGGCCTTTGCCCACTATCTCACCTGATGGTAAGTGATGATGTGGTCGAAGATGTTGTTCAGGCTAACCTAGAAGTACTGGCACTCAAGGACAGCTGCCCATACTATGAAAAGCTTTCAACTGGGTCATTTTCACCAAACTAGATTTAACTAATACGGGGATAACTTTAATTTCTATAACCAACAAATTATGAAAGGCATTTGTTACCATGTACGGCTATTGATGTTGCAGTCTTTTAAATTTGACATTGTATTGCCTGTTATGAAATTTGAAATTAGGCAGATGGCTGCAGCAAAGCAAAAAAATCTTATGCAAGATTTAAAATTATACAGTTGAAATTGGCG
This sequence comes from Plagodis pulveraria, assembly GCA_963890685.1. Taxonomy (NCBI): domain Eukaryota; kingdom Metazoa; phylum Arthropoda; class Insecta; order Lepidoptera; family Geometridae; genus Plagodis; species Plagodis pulveraria. The sequence continues at coordinate 31,835,094 of OY982955.1, read as the reverse complement.
GTATAGCTCATAATCAAAAACAAATCTGGCCGCTTTACTACAGCTGATAATATATACTATTTGTATGCCCACGCTGCTGTCACATATAAAAAAAGTCTATACCAAGGAGTTTCTGTTCTATAATCTAACAAAATAATGAGTAGATTCAGGCGTTACTTTGCGGAAATCCATTTTTAATAATAACAAATATCTCTAAAGTATTTTAAGAAAACATCAAATTAAATTAATATTTTAATAAATCACTTAAAAAATATAAAAATATATCTAGTGACAATTCCGCCTAATTTTCCTGCTAAGCCGACGTGACGTCACAAACGCCACGCACCCAAACCAGAAGAATTTTCATTTTTTTTAAAGGGGTTTATTAAAATATTAATTTGATGTTTTCTTAAACACTAAAAAAAAATGTTATTAATCTAACCAAAATATAAAATCTGCTACCGATTTTGATCTTTAATGATAAGAATGGCCTACATCTCATCTTGATTTCAGTAAAGCCTTTGATTTTGTTTAACATGGAAATTTTTGTTAATAAGTGGGGCAATTATGGTATCCGGGGAATATCGCTGTAAGGGTTTCAATGGTATTTGCTAAAGTATAGCACTGAGGTAGCAATTCACCATATATTTTGGTAGCCGGGAAAATGAGCAAAATTTTTTTTTATTCAGACGCCCTCCGGATTAGTCCACTTAACATTGAGGGCCTCCTGATGTTAAGCGGACTAACCTCTGCCTATAACAGATGCATTTCATCACAAGTCACGAATTGCACTGCGCCCGTCACCTTGAGAATAGTTGTTAAGTCTCATGTGCTTGTAATTTCACTGGCTCTTAAGGTCTACTGCCGGAACACACCGTTAGGTGCTTGGTGACAGATTTTCTACTTGAGGGTGGTAGCTAGCCAGGCGGGCAATCGCAAAATGCCCTTTCACCATGCGGTGAATCTCAAGCCGGCGATGGGGATCGAACCAGGGTACTGCGGCGCGGCAGTCCATAGCTAGTACCGCTCGGCCATCATTGCTTGCAACATGATTGCTTGTTACTTTATTCAGTGTTGAAAGCGCGACAGGTCCAACGTTATTGCAATAATTTATTAAGAAGATATACTTATTAATCTAAGATGGTGTTCATAGTTGTTATAGCTATGTGTCGTGGTTACTTACAAACATTTCAATTTGCGCCTTCACGATGACCTCAGCAGGTGTGCTGTTCAGTCCATCAAGGATTTCCTGACTGCTGCCCGTTGGACACCCCACAATGGCGGCAAGAGTTTTGGCAGTTTTGGCTGGTTTCGCAGAATATGCAATAGGTGCGAAAGCTGAACCGCTAAATGCTATGCCACGGTGGAATGTACCTGAAATCCAATTCACAAGACGTGCGTTATAAAATACTAACACATAATGGAGTATCAGCTGGAAAATTGGAATAATGGCACCCTTTATTTTCCAAAATTTATATTTTTCTCCTGTTTGAAGCAGTGATGGCTCAGTGGCATTGGGTATGGACTGCCGCACAGCGGGTCCTTGGCTCGAATCCCGCCGCGGGCTAGTGCTTCACTGCATGGTGGAATGCCACCCTCAAGTAGAAAATCTGTCACCAAGCACCAAACGGTGTGTTCCGGCAGTTGTCCTAGAGAGCCAGTAATTCTAGGTTAAGCCTGTTAACACCATCGACCAAATCGTCACCCACCATCAGGTGAGATTGTAGTCAAAGAATTACCTTTATATAGCAACAAAAAAAAATAAAAAAAAACTAGAAAATAGTAGCGTATATAAATAAACTTTGGATTTTACTTAGCGGTGTAACACAGGTCGAACCAACTACGCTGTTAAATCATAGTTTTAATTTGTAGCTGCACAGGTGTATACTATTTAGCCTATATGTTATTATTCTATAAAGTTTGTAATCATATGTATATCGGTATTTTTGTGAAATGTGTTCTTGGATAAGAAATAAAAAATATGAACCTGCACGAAATCTCTATAAAGTTTTATGATTGTATACACCAATCATGTCTGAATCTGTCAAAGTCATCTTTGTAAGGACTAAAACATGACTTCAACATGACTGTGACTAATTGACATGCTTTTTTCTTCAACCAGGACTTCGTTGTGACAAAATTTTATGCAAATTTTACATGCGTAACATATTACTCGACGTGTGGTGAAATACGTAGCGTACAAATCTAATTGTAACCGTAAATATTTAGTTAGAAAAATAAAAAATTACTTTGAAGTCCATTGTGATAAATAACGGTGAAACGAGCAGTTAAGGCCTGTTTCAGAATGTAGGAGTAAATTCCGGTTATAAACGGTCCGCCAAAGAACGTTTTTTTTGTTTTTTTTTTTAATGCTATAAAAAAAACTACTGAATATTTTCTCAACTTTATTTTTTTATTTGAAAGTACAATCCTTCCGGTTAATAATGGAAAATAATTTCATTCAAATGGCTGCCTGTCTATCCATGCAGTAGTCTACACGATCGCTCCAATTTTTAAGCACATTATCGATTGTGTGCAGCTGTATTTCACCAATGGCTTCACGAATATTGTCCTTTAAAGCGTCAATTGTCTCTGGTTTGTCGGCGTAACATTTATCTTTGATGGCACCCCACAAATAATAGTCAAACAGTGTCAAATCGCAGCTCCGAGGTGGCCAAACGACATCAGCTCTGCGGCTGATAATGCGATCTTCAAAAACAGGGCGCAAAACATCGAGTGTAGCTTCGGCTGTGTGGCACGTAGCACCGTCCTGTTGAAACCAAATGTTGCCAATATCCTTCTCTTCAATTTTTGTGAACAAAAATTGGTTCAACATGGCCCGATAACGATAGCTGCACACAATCGATAATGTGCTTAAAAATTTGACCGATCGTGTAGGCTACTGCATGGCCAGCCGAAGCAGCCATTTGAATGAAATTATTTTCCATTATTAACCGGAAGGATTGTACTTTCAAATAAAAAAAGAAATTTGAGAAAATATTCTGTAGTTTTTTTTATAGCATTTAAAAAAAATGTTATTTGGCGGACCCTTTACTACCCAGAATATATTTAATAAATAAAACACTACACCTTTGCGTTTCACAGTCATCGATTTAGCCTATCCATCGGTTAAAGCTTGAAACACGCTGCATGTGAACTGTCATTTTTATCATTCTGTTATTTTATGTTCTGGGTAGTCTCTAGAAGGCCCTTAGCCTTCCAAACAATTGCCAATTAAATATGGACACTGAAGAGGCGGACGGATTAAATTTGAGAAAAAAGACGTTAAAGTTCTGCGTGGCGTTGCATTAAAGTTACTAAAGTATTATACAATTCGACCCAAATAAAAATTTTAAATGTGAAAATTGAAAAATTATAACCAAATATATGAATATGACTTTTATAAATTCGAAAATCTAGTGGGTCAAAATGAAAATAAATTATCATGCCTCTATTATTATCATATCTCTGAAAGGAATGGCAGAGAGGCTCTACACCCACGATTCGCTGAAAATGTTTTATTCTCAGGTAATATCAGGTAAACCTATTCCCACCCAACGAGAGTTGGTGTTACTTAGTCTTATAGTCCAAAGACAATAATGTTAGTCATGTCCATGGGTAAAGGGAATAAATTTACATGATCGGATACATTCGAACTATGACATCTTGACAACAATCGTTCAGATTGGCAGAGACAGTCCCGGCCACAGGACAGATGGTCCTGTGTCCGCACCAGCTCAAAATCGCTCGTCATTTTATAAACTGACAACTTGTCCTGTTATGTTGCACCTAGGAATCAATTCGTAGTGTTGCACAAATAAAAATGCAAATGACCCTTAGTTCATGGCTTACCTTTTGACAGCGGTGACAGGTAATGATAGTAGACAGAAGCGGCTCCCGTAGAGAAGCCAGCCAGAGTGACGTTGTCCGGGTTTCCACCAAATATTCGGATGTTTTTTTGAATCCAGTGCAGTGCAGCAGATTGATCCTTAAGACCATTGTTACCGGGTATAACCTCGTCGCCCGTACTTAAAAACCCTGATAAAAAATATATTTCTTTAGTTTTTAATATTGTTAGGTTTGCAATAACGCCTGCTATGCGAATTACATTACAAAATCACAAATATACGATAGAAAAAAAATTTAAGTCATGTGCAGGATTCGAACCCGCGTCCATCCACCCCTTGATCCGGGGTATGCTCTAACCAATTGAACTAACATGACATTGTGTTCGAATCCCGCACATGATTTACATTTTTCCTATCGTATATTTGTTATTTTTTGTAATATTTCGTTAGTCTTAGTCCCGTCCCTTCAAATTTAGGTATAGCTAACTACAGAAGGTTCTGACGGGTTACTAGGTAGGAGTATATGAAGCTGGAATATGAATTATTCCTGCCCGAATTTCAGATGATCGAATAAGACTTTAGAGTGCCAGATATTATTTTTAGCAGAAATAGTTCCGCCTCTACCTAGTTACTACTGTCACCTATTTAAGTAATTTATGGACCTGAAGATGGACTCTATCTTTTGGCTGCTTCTTGCTTGGTCTGGTTCTCAATATTTTACTGCATTTATAATAACAATTATATTTATATTGGTGTTTCTATTGCAATTTAAGTTTTATTTATTTAATGTGTTAATTATTTTTATTTTTATCTATGTTAGAGGTACATGTATTATTGTTTCGATATAAGTACACAGATATTACATGTCTGTGTGTCACTTAGGCCTGGGCTCAAAACAAGCGCTATAGGTTCGCCCAGAGCATCATGCTGAGCCAGGACCTTATTTGGACTAAAGGTACACGACGCGACGGCAATGTTCAAATTTTTTTTGTTTGTTTCTTATTGTATAGGTGTAATATTTTGGTATTGTGTACCTTATGTTCAAAATAAACTCTTTCTTTATACATAACCATTTTGCAACACGTTATTGAAAGAAATTAAATTTTATTGCTTATAATTTTTTTTATACATTATATTTATGGCATTAAAAATAGGGTCCTTATTTTAATATTTATTTATAAATTATTTGATTTCAACCAATGTCAAATTATAATTTATTATTTGTTCCATATCTGGATATTTTTGCCAAATGTTAATAAAATAGGGCAGTCATCACCAAAAAAAATTAAACAAATAATCTTTACGCAAGGGAAACATTAATATGAATTTAAGAAAATAAAGGACCTAGCACACTCCCTTTGGGGCAACAAAACAAATTCTTGACGTTTGAAAAGTAAATATTCTACATCTTGCTATGCCTTTGCGTTATTTGCAATTTGCGTATAATATCATTTTGTTTTTATGGTAGTTATTGTATTTCCATAATAATGCCCTCTTTTTTGCCACATTTTTTGTAGAAATTTAATGTTGTTCTGTATTTGTGGGAATTTCAATCTTCATGTTGGCGAAACATGATTTATATAAAAGATAAGAAATGTATTATGGAATCGATCAAAAGCAACATCTGGGTCAACATTCGTTGACATTTTAAAAACTTAATCAGCTGGCCTTTCTGTAAATTTCCTTCCTATTTCTGCAAATTAGTCATGGTTATATTTGTACTAGTATTTTAGACTACAGCTTTTATTTACTATAGCAGTTGCGAGGTTAGGTCTTATAATTTAACTTCTATAATTTTACTATTCGATCCGCTAATATCGTGTCTAATATTATCTCATCAGCAGCCGGAAGACGTCCACTGTTAAACAAATGCCTCCCCCATTAGGAGGGGTGTAACCATAACCCCCATGCTTGGTTGGCGTCTTGGGGTTCGCAGTTATTGGTGTGAATTTCTCAGAAGCTGCCCTGCTGCCCACTTTCTAGTATTTTTCTCTTAGTCGCCTCTTACGACACCCTCAGGATGATATGGGAGGGGGGTGGGGGTGACATTTTAGCCCACACGGGGAATATTATCTAACCCAGTCTAATTGCATAATCTAGTAATTTGTTTAACATGTAAGCGAAAGTCGTATTCACTACGACAATTAAACAAACATAACACTAGTATTTTAGGCAGGCGCGTAAAAAAATAATATTATTTTATAATTTCTAACATAAAATATTTTAAATTTCTGTGAGTTTATCTATAAATGATGCCATGATCTGGAAATTATTTTGAAGCGCTCGTAGCGAAGTTTACTTGACTGTTCTCAACCGATCAGCAAAGTTAAGCAACGTCGCGCGCGGTCATGAGTTGGATGGGTGACCGCTAGTGACATTACTACTGAGCGTTTCCGTGCTTCGGAGGGCACGTTAAGCCGTCGGTCCCGGTTGTCATCTTAGGATGGCAGTCGTTATAGCATGGTGGTAGGGCATTTTGCGAATGCCCGCCTGGCTAGCTACCACCCTCAAGTAGAAAATCTGTCGCCAAGCACCTAACGGTGTGTTCCGGCAGCTGTCCTTGAGAGCCAGTACTTCTAGGTTAGCCTGAACAACATCTTCGACCACATCATCACTTACCATCAGGTGAGATAGTGGTCAAAGGCTAATCTATCATGCATAAAAAAAAAAAAAAAAAAAAAAAAAAAAAATTATATCCAGTAGGTTTATAAATACAAATAATATACATCTTGTGATTCAATAATTCTTTGGCGGACCATTCAACAACGTCAATTTGTGACAAGGTCTCAATACTAACTACAGTCAGAAATTCATAACAATTTCATACAAAAATACAATATCGACCACGACGTTGGTTTCAACAATAGTAGGAAACAAGACTAAAATTTGGCACAGACAAGTGATTCACATCGTCTGGCATCGTATTATGCTCCGTAAAACATAGTACATTTGCTTTTTTTATTACATTAGTCGCGTAAATAGCCACTAGCATCAAGTCAGACTTAGTCACGAGTTCATTTATATTTTGGTGTAGTATATTTACATATCTATGCACGAAATAAATCATAAGAACTTTCATTGTTACTATGTGTGTATTATAACTTGTATCTGTCCATAGTTACATCGTTAGAGATGAAATCAATCTGATGATGAGCATCTGATATGCTCGAAACCCGGGTCGAAGTATTCGATCCTCAACGTGAGTATTTTGCCGGTTTAATTTATAATATTTAGAAATAAATATATGTCCAAAAATCAACAGTTACTTTTTCTTTATTTGTTTGGTTAACACTTACATCGCCATAGCTTTGAAAACAATAAAAATTGATTTTATAACTTAGTCTCAATACTTCTCATTACAATGATTGACATAATATACGTATGTCTGTCTAAGTGGAATATGTCTACTATAATCCATATCTAAAAATTCAACGTTGTCATATTTGCTATATTAGCTCGTAGTTTTATTTTGTTTCCCACAAGAACTTGTTGTGTGGTATTTCACTAATTCTTACGTTTTAGTGTCCTATAGAGTCGAACCCAGCTTTACGGTGAAACTTTATGTTACATGGATCAAAGTCATTAGTACCACCCATTGCAATAACAAAGTTTTTCTTTTTATAGTTACTAATGTTGTTGATCGTGGAAAATGGTACGTCCTATATTGCGTCGAATGTTTGCCTTGATCATCAGCAAGTATTAGTATTTTTTTTTTGTTGGTTTTTCTTTTACCATAACTATCTTTAATAAGTTGGCATCGTCCTGGACCACTATGAATATATTTATGAATTTCAAGAATTTCAATTCTATTGTTATCATTATCGCCGATGCCAATGGGTTAATAATGGTAGCTTTGTCATCTTTACTTATTTGACTTAATTTTTTCATTTTATTTTGGATATTTGTGCGATTTTCATTTACAGCTTCGTAATATCTTTATTCGACTCTTTGTTGTTATTATATCTATCCGTATCTAAAGCTACGGCTACAGCAACTGATTTAAGTCTACTATTTGTAATAGCAGATGAGTAAAATATTTGCATTGTGTTAATTTCATTGATAACATCTGAACCCACAGCTATCAAAAAACTCCATCATCGTTAATTCAGTGTTTCTTGGATATATTAGATAGTATTTATATGTCCACTAATTGCGATTCGCAAATTTTCTTTTTTTATAATCTTTATTAATTTCTTTAACGGTTCCTGTATTATATAAAGTATTATCTCTTTTCCATGAGAATCAATATTTTTCTTAGTTAACCATAAATATTTTCGTGCTTCTACTACTTTTACTTTTATGCCCCGCGACAATTCAGTTCTTATATTCTGCCTAACTACTTAATTGAAGAACAAAAAAATTAGTTCATTTCTTGATACGATCATCAGGGAGGTGAAAATATATTGATAAGCATTTCACTTTAATTTTAGTTGTAAACAAGTATGCTTTAACCGCATTTTAAGAAGTGTAATATCAGTGTTATATCATGTATCTTACTCACCAAGAGGTCCCAATCTGAAGTTAATGGTGACGACAACCAAATCCTTATCCATGAGATATTTGGGATCACTAGCGATGCCCTGGCCGTACAAGAATCCACCGCCGTGTATGAACACCACCACGGGAAGGGGCGAGTCAGGACTCAGGGTTGGCGAGTACACATTCAGATATAGACAGTCCTCGCTACCTGTGACGCGAAATACATAAGTATTAATTCTTTACCCATAGCTCACTTATATTTGAGGACCTAGTAATACCTACTTAACATCACATTAAAAGCCATGACGACCACCGTTGAACAAAAGCCTCCCCCATTAGGAGGGGTATGCCATAATGCCCACGCTTGGCAGGCTTTTTAAGGATGGCAGTGTAAGATGCTTGTTCTTCACAAGGCGATGCTGCTGACTTTCTGGCATTTGTCCCTTCGTCCCTAAAAGCAACAATGCTTTTTGCTTCGTCCACTCTTACGACTCTCATAGGAGGATATGGGATTACCTACTTACACAGGTAAAATATGTTTAATCTAATAACAAAAACATAACAGAGGCATTTATCACGCATTACCACCTGTAAGTCTATAAGAGGTCGGAGCATGTGTCTAATTTACAAATGTTTCGCAAACGTTCGATGAAGTAAGAGTACTGCCATGTGTCGGCCACAAATATCGACTCCGGGCGATCATCAGATATATTTGCAGCTACTACTACCTGCAGGCTACCTAAACTAGGTAGGCTTGAACTCAAAATTCAATTCAAAGTTAAATTTGGGGGTTACGGCTAGCAGCTTTAGTTGGCCGGTTACCGGAACAGTCACATTTGGAGGATTTGGAGGAGTTATAATTTGAAAGTCTTATCATTAGTTTCGTTTCTTTTTTGTACTGGTGATTAATATTTAATATTTCATACTGAGGCCCTTTGTTAACTCGTTCTAATTTTAGTAAATAATATACGGTATAACTCATGTGAATAAGTCATATAGCTCCGACTATAGTTTCTACCACATCCGGTGGTCTTTTCCTAAAAAAAGACCACATCCGGTGTTCTTTCCCTTGAAAAAGACCACCGAATGTGGTTGAAACTATAGTCGGAGCTATATGACTTATTCACATGAGTTATACCGTATTATTTACTAAAATGAGTTTTAATTTTGTTTCTGGCACTATAACTGGAGTTGATTTTGATGTCGAGGGTTTGGGTAGGTAAACTGATTTTGAAGTTTTCTTACGAATTTTGACTCTTGAATAATATAAATACTCGGAGGTGTTAATATGTTTTGTTAAATGAAGTGAGGCTTACAACTGTCTGGTTGACGGATATTCACGAACATGGGAAGGCACTTGTTTGCATTTTTTTTTTCCAGATAGTTTAGCCTTTGACCTCTGTCACCTGATGGTAAGTGATGATGTGGTCGAAGATGTTGTTCAGGCTAACCTAGAAGCATTAAAAATAGTCCTGGTATGAGTGCATTACCACACGCCACTATGTCGTATGTAAGCCAGGTACATGCGTAAAAATAGAAGGCAGTAATTGCTGTTTTTGAATTTGTGTTAGATTTTAAAATGGCTAGTGCATACATATTTATATAGTGACAAAATTGTTTTCACTGGTTACACATGTATTGTGCACTGTGTTCTATTTGAACTTCTTTGATTGATTCAGGCCAAAATAATGATTTTGTAGCCTTTTATTTGAGAGTGATAATGTACTAACCCTTTATATTCTAAAATGATAATGTACTAACTATTTATGTTCTAAAATGATAATGTACCTACTAACCTTTTATTTTCTTACGAACAAATGATTCGTACTGCGTACACGCGGAGCGTGGTTTTGTGGCGTCCCAAATACCGTCCCAGGGCATCAATGGCTGCGGTTCCTAAAATTAAATATTTTAGAAATACTATTTACGAATGATAAGTACCTTTTTATCACTTCACACATATATTTCTTCCCTGACGGAAAAAGATGGAGAGAAAAAGAAAAGTTATTTGTCTTTGTTTGTTTGTCATTCTGTCTCGTATCATTATGATGAACCGAGACGGAATGAGTGTGATGAGATCAGTTTTCATCAATTGTTTGGTACCTTTTGAATTGTTTGCTAGGTCTGAGTTTTGATATTAGGTATTTTTTTTAATTTAACCCATAATTTGAAATAGAAAAACCTACCAGCTGGAGCTGGTTAGCATAAAACAAAGGAACGGTTAGTGTAAGTCCTCCATACTACATCATCATCATCATCAGTTTATCTTGTGACACGGCCGGCAGTGCTCCCGGCAAGTCAAGCAAATAAGTGGCATGGCCGTACCATCATTTTCTCGTAGCAGTTCAGGCCATTTTCGACCGCCTATAACTTCGTTGTGGGTATAACTAGAAGCCTGAGTTTTCAGTAATCAAGCAAACACTGTATGAACACAGTATGTTTCAAATTTCATTCATTTTGAACCAGTAGTTTAAGAATTACAAAAAGTTAAAGTTTCATAATTTTGTCACTCACTGACTGACCGATCATTAAATCTCTAGACACTTCTATCAGACAGCAGCTTTAAATTAGGAAAAACTAAAGTATTTCCTTATTTGGTTCAGTTTTCTAGATACACCAACTGCATAATTATCTTTGTAATATAAACCCAATATATATAGAATTACAAATATACATTTGCAGTGAATTAATCAGTGTACCTGTAAATGTATAATCAAAGCTTCCGTGAAAAACCCATAGAAACAGGTAGTGGCTTTGAGAAAAACTGTAACTAAAGAAGTAGTACCGGAAAAGCAAAAGAGGAAGACAACGAACAAAAAGAGATGCCATCAAAAAAAAGGTTTTTTTAATGTTATTGTGACGGAACAAGCTTGAGGCCCACCTGATGTTAAGTGGACTAACCTCTGCCTATAACAGAATTTCGTCAACAACGAATTGCACTGTGCCCATCACACTGAGACGTACAGTTGTTAGGAATGCTGCCGGAACACACTATTAGGTGCGTGGCGACAGATTTTCTACTTGAGGGTGGTCGCTAGGCGGGCATTCGCAAAACGCCCTTTCACCATGCGGTGAAGTTCAAGCCCGCGGTGGGATTCGACCCATGGACCTGCTGCACGGCAGTCCATAGCCAAAGCCACTGAACCATCACTGCTTCAAAAATGTGTAGTGCGATTGCGAAGTCAATCAAATCTTTCCAAGGCATTCGACTGTGTAGAGCACTGCACTCTGATTTGTAAACTTTCCCACTATGGTATTCGTGGAAAAGCTCTGAATCTTATAGAGTCATATCTGTCAGACAGGCTACAGAAGGTTGGAATAAATAGCAATACTTCTTCCGGGTCATTGGTAAAAATGGGAGTACCACAGGGATCAATTTTGGGACCTTTTATGTTTCTAACATATATTAATGATCTGCCTTGCATGGCCAAAGATTTCTGCGATATTGTTTTATTCGCAGATGATACCTCTTTGATTTTTAAAGTAGATAGGAAAGACAGTGAACTGACGCATGTAAATAATGTATTATCTAAGATTTGTAAATGGTTCGCCGCTAATAATCTTTTCCTAAATTCAAAAAACACGAAATGTTTAAAGTTTTCTTTACCAAATGTTCCTTATGTTAAACCAAACATACAGCTTGACCCAGATAAACTCTCTATTGACAATGCGACAGTCTTCCTGGGAATCAAAATGGATTCCACTTTACAGGGGGATCCACTTATACATGATCTCTCCGGAAGACTTAGTTCTGCTGCATATGCAGTTCTTAGGATAAGACAGTTAACAGACGTAGCTACTGCTCGCCTAGTTTATTTCGCGTACTTCCACAGTATTATGTCGTATGGTGTATTGCTGTGGGGAACTGCTGCTGAGATAGAGACAATCTTTATCATACAAAAGCGTGCAATTCAAGCCATATATAAAATGGGTCCTAGGGAATCTCTGATGGACCTTTTTAAAGAAATTGATATTTTAACTTTACCAAGTCTGTATATATTTGAAAATATTATGTATGTTCGTAAAAATTTGAGTAAATTTAAATTAAACAGACAATCACGATAACAATACTAGGAATAAAGATAAAATAGCGGTGCCAGGTTTTAGATTAGCAAAGACAAATAAAAGGTCCTTCTGAGGTAATTGTGTGCGGTTTTATAATAAAGTTCCCAAACATATTACAACGCTCACAGAAGGGAAATTCAAGTTGCATGTGAAAAACATATTGATTAAAAAATCCTACTACACAGTTTCTGATTACATAAACGACAAAAATGCCTGGACAATTCCAACTCCGCCAAGCTATTGCCTGTCACCTACATAATTTAAACAAATATTGTAATAACTCTATTATATAGTAAGTATGTAACACAATGTTAAAAGATGTTTAAAAGAAAGGCCCCGAGTTTCTTGCCCGTTCTTCTCGCAGTGGCTCTATACAATTTATTTGCTGAACGTGGCAGTACAATGTAGAATATTTCAATACTAAAATTTGTAATTGACCTTCATAAGAGCGTCGTAGACGCCTAAATTGAATAAATGGTTTTGACTTTGACTTTGAAAAATCTATTTTATTTAAAACATAAAAGATTTTTAATAATGATATGGTCACATTACGATGTTGTTAGGTTGGCTAATTACGTAGTAACTTAAGACAAAAAGTAGGGACTGAATAAATTATCCGACTTGGTAAAGTCAAATTTCATCACAAGTCACGAAATGCACTGCGCCTGTCACTTTGAGACATAGTTGTTAAGTCTCACGTGCCTGTAATTTCACTGGCTCTCAAGGACTGCTGCCGAAACACACCGTTAGGTGCTTAGGTACAGATTTTCTAATTGAGGGTGGTAGCCAGCCAGGTGGGCAATCGCAAAATGCCCTTCCACCATCACCATTTCATTAAAAATAATGTTTCTTCCTCGTTCCTCTTGCAGTTGCTCTAAAATTTATTTTTACTGATCGTGGTACTAGACTGTAGAATATTTTAATAATAAAATTTGTAATAAACTTTCAAAAGAGCGTCGTAGACGCTTAAATGGAACAAATGATTATGTTATACTATTTTTAATTTTGTTTTCCATTGACCTCTTAATTCATCTAATGACCTCTGTTGTAATTGTAATTATTAGTTTTTTTAATATGAAATGAATGTAAATGTTTGTAAAATCGTTTTAATCTCAATAAAATAATTTAATTTAATTTAATTTAAAATCAAAGTCAAAATCATTCATCATCATCAAAAACAAACACTTCATACCGAGTATGAGAAATTAAAATATATTTTTTGTAAACCTCCCCCCATAATTATGTTTTGCAATAGTATGATTTATTGAAGACCACACAAACAATCAATATATTGTTTAAATATAGAGCAGGACCTATATGGTAAAGATTATTCAGAAATTTCAAATCCCTAACTTGTGTAGTTTTTGAGATAGACTCCTTAACAATTATTTAAGTTTTGTTTTATAAAGACACAAAAAAAAATTAAATATATTTAATTTTGTACAGTACTCATTTCTGTATATAAACTGTCGACTATGACACGCTCGCTCATGGTACGAAAAACTATGTTTTAGCTACAGTTTTATTCATTGGATCCTCCTAAAAATATTATAAATTGAATATCTAATACAATATTGACCAAAACTCAATATTTTGCATAAAATATCGTTGATTTTCAGGTTGGTTACTCCGTGTTCAGGCATGTGACATAAAGACAGGCAGAGTGTTGTTAATTGGGCTCATTGCTCTTTAATAGAAACCAAAAAGTAAACAAAGTTCTGTAAAGATTGACTTACCAAAAACCGGTATTTTCCAACGGGTGGGCTAGCGTATGGTACACCCTCAAAGCTGGCGTAGGGCCTGCCCTTCAAGGATGTCCTCCAAGAACCTATCAATTCACCATAGGAGAGCGCTAGAATCACCATATTCGATTTTTGTAGACGGTAGAGCTGTCAACCTGTCAACATATGTTCACACACGACTGCAGCTTTCGAGTCACTAAAATAGTCCATCGACAATAACCAATATAGACAATAGTCATATGCAAATAAAAAATAATAAGCTAAAAGTTGTATATTGGTCTTTGTTTATGTTTTAACAGTTTACTCTCGCGGCTTCGTTTGCTTCCTTAGAATCTGCCTATTGTTATTTTCAATGGTTGTTTGTAATGTGACGGTTGGTCATGGTCATCCATAAACCAAATGAATATACAAATATTCTTTACAGAAACGAAGGTGCGGGCAGGAGTTTGAACTGTCTAGGAGATTAGCCACGCCCACGCTGCGTTGGTCTTAGTACACAACATTACTACATACAGTCATAGATAAATAATTTATCTATGATACAGTGACGTATTTTGGGATTTAGCAGTGATGGCTCAGTGGCATTGGCTATGGACTGCCGTGCAGCAGGTCCATGGTTCGAATCCCGCCCAGAGCTTGAGCTTCACCGCATGGTGGAAGGGCATTTTGTGAATGCCCGCCTGGCTAGCGACCACCCTCAAGTAGAAAATCTGTCGCCAAGCACCTAACAGTGTGTTCCGGCAGCAGTCCTTGAGAGCCAGAAAAATTACAGGCTAATGAGACCTAACAACTGGGCGTCTCAGTGTGACGGGCACAATGCAATTCGTCGCTGACGAAATGCGTCTGTTATAGGCAGAGGTTAGTCCACTTAACATCAGGTGGGCCTCGGGCTTGTTCCGTCACAATAACATAAAAAAAATAAAAAAATAAGCATCCTGGGCCTATGAAATTTGTCGTCCCATAAATTAACGGCAAAAAGCAACACCTTTTAAATTAAATCCAGTAGTTTCCCGTAGGGTAGGCAGAGACCACGGATTTCCACTTACTACGATCCTTACATATTATATCTCTTTCGCTTCATCTACAATCATCAATGCTTTCATACATAAGCGTCGGTTTAGGGCTGACCTTTTTTCAGAACGTCTTCAATCTTATGCGCTCCCTAGGTCTTCCCCTTCCAACACTTCCGTTCACTTGTCCCATATTTACCTGTTTAGTCATTCTCATTTTATTCATTCTCTCCACATGTCGAAACCATCTTCACATACCTTTCTCGACTTTTGTCAAAATGGAATTACATCTTTTTATAAAAAAGATCTTCAATATAAACAAAAGTTCCGCAAAGATACATTTAGCCTAAATAAATGATTTAGGTTTAAAGAACTTTATTTCTCATAAGAACTAATGTTCACTTACAATGAGATTCACTTAAATATAATTTACTAGCTGCGCCCCGCGGTTACACCCGCGTGGTGATGAATGATGATGATAAAAAGAAAGAAATGTGTTACCTAATATATTTTTTACACATGGGGCACATTGAAAGTTTTGCACTTCTAGCTAATCGGAACTATTTGAATTTCGAATGTAATATATTTTTTAAACGACTTGGAACCTTTTTAGTTATAAAAAAATTGGCGGGAAATCATTTGTCAATTGTTTTTTTTCACACATCAAAGTTCTACGTACGCAACGCAAATTGAATCGAAAACGAAAATTAAATCGAAAAGATTTTAGAGCGATGATTTTTATGTTTTTTAAGTTCTCCCTCTCCGCAAGACTACGCCGCTCGTCTTCAAAATGCTTTTGGGAGAGAAGCACGAGGCGATGGTTTGCTGAATTTGAGAGAGGTCGGGTTTCTTTACATGACGAATTTCGTGAAGGGCGTCCTTTAACTGCTGTCAACGAAAATAATGTGGCTACTGTTAAGCGGCTAATTGAAGAATACCCGCGGATTACCTATGAGACAATTCGAGGACTATTGGGGATTGGTATGAGCCAAATTCAGAAAATTATACACGAAGAATTAAAAGTTCGGAAACATTGTTGTAGTTGGATCCTCTATGAACTGACAGCGGAGCAGAAGCGGGCTCGCGTGGAATGGTGCTCACAGATGCTACTGAAGTAATTGATACAAAAATCATTTCGTAACAATTGCTTCATATTTCTAATAGTGTTAATTTTTCTTTCAGGATTTTTCGTATCGTTTTTACGAATTTATTAAAATCATGTATGAATTATGTGTTTAATTTGTAAAGCGTTCGTATAACATTAAGTATAGTAGGTATATTATTAATTTTACTTTATTTTAAGTTTTATTGCGTTTCTATGCAAAAGAATGGAATATTGAATCCTTACCACAGTGATAAGGATGTTACAGCGTATTAGTTGTCTTTTTATTCACATTGATTATCAAAATAATATCTCAATTGTTTTCCTGCATTCCCAGCATTAATAAAACTTAAAATAAAGTAAAATTAATAATATACCTACTATACTTAATGTTATACGAAATTTTTGTACCTAAAAATAGTGTTTTAGAAACTTAAAAACAGGTGTGGTATTAGTTTGCAGATTTTGGTGTCACAATGACAGCAGACAATGGGCCTTTGCATGGTAAGGCAGCTGCTGAAACGTATAAGATAATAAACGAAGAATGTTATTTTTCTGTTACGTATAAGAGACAAAAGTAATAAAATACTTACGTGTAGGATTATGAGAAAAGTATTCGTAGCGATTTCCATACAAACGTAGTTTTTTGATATTTTAAATACCAAGTATTCAAACTGTCTGTTTGAAACAACGACAACCTAGACTCCCAACTGTCTGCTGCGGCTGTCGAACTGCTGCAGCCCACTACTAGCCCACGTGCCCAGCATGCTGGCAGCATTACCCCTCTGAATTGTAATGCTTATTCGAAAATAGGTAAGTACTTACCAGCATTTTGATCACGCGTAGCATCGACCAAGCGCTCTGATAAGTTTTAGAAAATACTATTAGCTCGCGGTCCCCATTATCCCAACGTCTCTACACCAAACGGCTCAAAGATGTAACCACCACCGAGGTTAGCATACTTGCGCCGCTTGAGTACCTCCGCCGAAGTAGCCGTGGCTCCAGCACTCACGTTGGTTGAAAGATGTGACAACGCTAAAGTGTCTACGCATGTAGCGTCCCAAACTAAGGGCCATCCTAACTTCCACGAAACCAGAGTCATGCCGTCAGGTCTTTTACCATCGTCACGCATCAGACCGTTCGGTTCGAGAACAGCTGCAAAATTGGCGTTGGTAAAAGCCCGGAGAATGATATCGTTAAGACTGGCGTGGCGGGAAATTCAAACAGCACTTCGAAAGCAGGAGAGCCCATGGTGATCCAGCTGTAAAGAATCCCCTTTTCGTTTAGTGATATATTTATATACTGCTTACAAAGTCGACTTTCACTCACAAACAATGACGACAAGAATTGCAATTACCATGTCATGGAGGTATAGGCATATTGGCAAATGTTTTTCCCAGTTAATCGATTTCATGGGATCATCCTAACAGAAAATGGATCTGTTTTTAAATAAATAAGTACCATACGTACACACTACACACCTTCACATGCACACTCCCCTCATACACACACACTCCCTCACACACACTTGCAAGCATATACACTCAAAGAGAGACATAAGACTTTAATAGATTTATAAAATTGTTTTTATATTAACTTGTAATCATATTTCATTTTACTTTTTCTGTAGGTACATATGATAAGCCTGAGGAACTAAATGTACCGTAGTTTTTAAGGAGGAGAGCGTTGGTACCTGCAACACAGTTTTTCTCAAAACCTTTTATGCTATCGCTTAAGTTCAAATAAATAATTTGAATTTGAATTTTTGTTTATTTTGACTTTGTATGTCTGAAGTACTTGGCTGCCTCTCCGCTCACCTCCATTGAGGTACCATTTTAGGAAAACTAAATAGCTAGTGAGTTTTATTAAGTGTTACAGATAGGTACCATCATAGTTTTGGCTAGAGCACGGGTGATGATCCCAAACTAACTGAAAAGATGAAATTAATGAAATTGATGAAATCTTGTCTTAACAGACGATGAAAAATGACAAATATCTGCAATGTGTTGTTAGGGAACTCTTAGTCTGGCCGCTCCTGGCATGATTTTACAATTCATTTTAAAGTAATACCTAAACTGTCAATCGTGTGACGGATGACGTACCGTTTCCAATTTCAAGAATATAATAAGTACAAAAAGCATTTCCAGATACCTTCGTGACTAATTACGGAAACTTGAACAATAGTTAAAATGAAAAAACTGATTGTTGATGTATAGTACCACCAACTTAACTGTGCAGTTCTCGAGGGCGCTACTGGTCATGGAAATCAACTACAAACTGTCAGAATTTGAAGGTATGTTGTAGTTCTTCTTTTTGCCGTCTGAACAGATAAGTTGGTGGGACTGTAATGAATATTAATGGAATTCTTCATTCAAACACGTGTAGTCCAGTCAAGTAAAGCGAATCAATTGTGATAAGCCATGAATAAACCTCGAAATTAAAAAGAAACGTACATCGCGCACTTTTTCGTATTATTTACGTAATATACGACGTAGTCGTATATACAGGGTGGAAACTTTCAGCGGGGCAGTAAGGGGAATTACCTTATCCGTTGCAACTACTCGGAAATGGTCTTAGGAGACTATCCATAATTTTTTATGGAATTACACAGATTTTACAGATACTCATTCACAGATTTTCAAAAAAATTACAGTTAGCAAGATAAAATAAAATAAAATGGCTACCATTTTACACAAAAACATTTTTGATACCAATCGATCCTGTTTCTAATACTGATCAAAAACTTCTATGGGACCACCCATCGTTGGAGTAGGTAGGTACTCAAAAAGTCACAAATTGCAAAAAACTTTTCCCGTACATTTTCATAGAAAGTTTCCACCCTGTATATGCTTATTTGCATAATCAATTGTTTTGAAGTTCAAAGTATTTGCGTACAACTTTATATTATATATTATAACTAATTATTTTTTCTTAACAACCAAATTACTTCTATAATGTTATAAATATGTAGCAGTTGAAAATCTGTCACCATTACAATTCCTAACCCCAAGCAGTAATGATAGCGTTACTGTTTTCCGTTCCGAATATGGTGCCGGTTAAGTTACAGGCACATGAGACTTAACAATATTATATATTGTCTCAAAGCGCAATGCAGTTTGTCACTTATTGACAAAATGCAACTGATAACGGCAGAAGTTTATACCAGTGGGGCCTCGGGCTTGTTCCGTAACCTAATCATATAAAAAATGTGACAGTGTGCGTGTGTGTTCGCAATTCGGTAATAGCTAAGTGGATTTTGATAGATATGGTACCTATGCGTAGTACTTTTATTTTATAACTTGCTATATATTCCCCACGCCTATAATAAATGCGAAAGTATGTTTAGTCGGTTTATTAGTTTGTCATCCTTTCACGATGCTACGTAACATAAAATCGAGAGCTTTAGTGACATAGGCAGCTTTTTTTCCCCCCCAAAAATATAGTTTCTTTAGGATACATCACAGTTAAAACACTGAAACATTTTCGTTGTCATTTATAAATTATGTCGAAAGTGAGCACAGATTGCAATAGGTACATCGGCTTTTTCTAAGCGTTCATCAGCTATCAAGCAAGTTAGGTACGTTTAACACATCAAGCGAGAGGCTGAAGTAGTTGGGATACAAGTCTGGCAACACTTTGATTTATAGAAGGTATTCTAATCTGTAATCTGTTAGTCTATAGTCAATTGAGAGTCTGTGACAGTGACTACGAAGCTTACGTCACAAGACACTGCAGTTGAAGTCCCGGTTGTTGTTAGGATGGTAGCAGTGTTTAGCATGGTAGTTGGTCATTTTGCGAATTCCCGCCTGGCTAGCGACTACCCTCATGTAGAAAATCTGTCGCCAAGCACCTAACGGTGTGTTCCGGCTGCGGTCCTTGAGAGCCAGTGAAATCATAGGCACTTGAGACTTAATAACTATGTGTCAAGGTGACGGGCGCAGTGCAATTCGTGACTTGTGACGAATTGCATCTACTATGCGTGGGTATGCGATAGAAAAAGCGACGTCTTGTTAGTGAATATAAATAATAGGTAGGTAGTTATATCACCACTATCATCATCTCGTCCCATACTTTTGTCGCCCTAAGCATTTTTACTGTTTATCCAGACAGGCGTTCTCAGCTAGACCACACACTAGGAGTAGACGTTTTGATGATGGTGCATTTGTGCTCTAGTTCTCTTAAGCTTTAATGTAAGTTAGTTCGTAGTTTGTCTTCACATTGAACAGTCAATATTAAATTTAATTCAACTTTAATTAAATTAGTATTTTTTAAAAAAAAACACTTTCACGGCTTTTCCCAGTTTGACTGGCGCAGCCTTGTGGATTTTTCGCGAATTTTCCGACCTCAACTATCGGAAATCACTAAATCGGTTTCGTGAGTACTGTTGTGCTCGGAAACGCGGAAACACGAACCAAATAAATTCGTCTCCCTTGGGAAACCAGCGTGAAGTGTTGTGTCGACTGCTACGGCTCAGGAGGATCATGGGATCGAGCGGCTGGTGAGTAAACCTTTTCACTTCCCGTCTTTCATTATCCCGGTCTATTCCATATTTTTCCCCAAACTACATCGTTGGGCCTATTTTGCTATCTTGCATTTATCTGATTTTGTTTGCACTGTAATCGGCAATTGTGTTTTAGTATTAAAGATATAGTATAACTTGTATTAGATAATATAACTGTGTGTAGTTTAGTAATTAATCGTATATAATGGAGGGAATTCAGACAATTCCAAAAGAAATCTTGTGTATAATCCCTAAGTATGACGGTGATGAGAAGTTATTGAATCTTTTCATATCGAAATGTGAATATGTCTTAGACGGTAGCAGGGTCAGAGGAAATGCAACACAAGAATTGTATTTATTCCATTCTGTAAGCAGTAAGTTAACTGGTAGAGCTGCGTCTTTACTTAGCGATAACCCGCACATAACATCATGGGAAAGGTTAAAAGAAATACTTACGCAACATTTTGGCGATCCGCGTTCGGAAGAGTGCATAGCGATCGAGCTCGAAACTATGAAACTCAAACAAAGCGAGTCGTATATTCAATTTTGCCAAAGAATCCAGGCTACAAAAAGTGCCTTAGTCGCGAAGGTGAATCGACTTACTGATGAGGGGGTTAAGGCAGCTAAAATGATTATATATAATAATACAGCTTTGAACATATTCCTATACAACTTACCAGAGGACTTAATACGTATTGTGCGATTAAAGGGCTGCTCAAGTCTTGAAAACGCGTTAAGTATCGTAACCGAAGAAGTAAATTTCCAGTTTCAATACAGTGCTAAAAATAAATTAGCAAAACAAAATACAATACAGCCATCGAGTTCACAAAATGCACTTAGACCTCTCCCTATGTTTCAAGGTTTTAAGCCTGCATTTAGCGCAATAATAATTTTAGGTTCGGTATTCCCCAGAATAATAACTTTAAATACGGTGTCCCTACAAATCAAGGGTTCCGACCAAACTTTGTGCAATCGAATAAGTTCGAACCACCTCAAGGTCAGTTTGGACAAAATCAAATGCAGTCGTATAGAATGCCACAGGGTCAGTTTGGACAAAATCAAACGCAACGTAATTTCGGTTTGGCACCTTTCCGTCAACCGCGCGCCCCTTTCCAACATAATGGTTTTAGATATGGTATACCTCAACAACAAGGTTATAAGTTCGGTATTCAAAACCAACCTCACTCGAACCCTAACCAACTTAAATTCGGTATCCCAAATCAACAGCAGGCACCTAGAATGCAGGAGTCCGATATTTCAATGCGTACGGCGCCTGTTAGGCAAAATATGATAAGTAACGACTTATATTATATGGAAGAACCAAGTTATTGTCAGGAGTACAACCCTGAAATGAGTTATGATAATGACCAGAATTTAAATGAAGCGTGTGGTGAGTATGTTGTATCACCGCCAATAGAAGATTGTCACTACTTGGAGAATTTTGTCGATTTTGAACCCGTATCTCAGGAACACGACCCTGAAAATTTTCAGGAAACAGCCTCGAAAAACACAGCGAGATAATTAACTTAAACTATTGTGACAGTATCCTAAAGCTACCGCATATTGAGATCCCTGAGATCAATTCCAAGTTTCTTATCGATACGGGCAGCAGCAGATCTTTTGTTAGCCCTGCAATAACTGAAAAGTTTTTTAGTGACCATAAGTATTATGAACCATTTACTGTTGTAAGTACACATGCTCAGAGCATGCACAATGAAGTGATCTATATGCCACTGCTAAAAACTTTTAAGAGCACACTTCCTCACAAATTTTACGTTTACGATGTAGATGGACGGTACGACGGATTAATCGGTGCTGACTTATTAAAAAAATTAGCAGCAAACATGATATGCGAAACCAAATTTTGCAAACACATAACGCTGCAATACCCATAATTTATAACCCGCCTTACGAGTTGAATATACCACCGCGATCTGAAACACGTGTTAGGATTCCAACCAATCTACAACACGGCGATGCCATCGTTGAATTCGTCGAATTCCAAGAAGGTGTGCGAATGCCTACTGCCCTTATTAAATGTGACAATTTTTTCGCCGAAACAATAATACAGAACGCGTCGGATTGTGAATCCACCATAACATTTAAAGACCCATTGGAAGTTACGGTATTTGAAAGTGAAGAATGTGAGGTTAATGTTGCGAGTGACGACTGTATGATTGATGAAGTTCTAAAAGAAAACTTATGTAAGATACGCATGGACCATATGAATAAAGAGGAACGTGAGTGTATATATAAACTATGTACTGAATATAAGGATATATTTTATTGCGACAAATTACCTTTATCATTTACAAACGAGGTAAAACATAGCATCCGCACTACCAACGAGGACCCAATTTATATTAGGCCTTACAGACATCCACCTTGCCAAAATGAAGAGATCCAAAAACAAGTAGATAAATTATTGGAGGACAATGTAATTCAAGATTCTCACTCACCTTGGAGTGCACCAGTGCATCTTGTTCCTAAAAAGCTAGATGCATCTGGCGAGAGAAAATATAGGATGGTAATCGACTACCGACGCCTAAATGAAATAACGGTAGACGATAAATACCCTTTACCAAACATCACCGACCTCTTTGATAAGTTGGGTAAGTCCCAATATTTTAGTACACTTGACCTTGCTAGTGGGTACCACCAAATAGAAGTCAGGGAAGCAGATAGAGCCAAAACTGCATTTACTACTCAGTCAGGTCATTACCAGTTCAAAAGGATGCCGTTTGGCTTAAAAACGGCGCCTGCGACGTTTCAGAGGGCCATGGATAGTGCGTTGCGAGGTCTTCAAGGTATACACTGCCTGGTGTACCTTGATGACATCATAATTTACTCATCAAGTCTCCAGGAACACGTCGATAAACTACGTAAAATCTTTGACCGCCTCAGGGCAACTAACCTTAAAGTTACATTAGACAAATGTGAGTTCCTACGGAAAGAAGTCCTATATTTGGGTCACACTATTACCAAAAATGGCCTCATGCCAAATAACGGTAAGATACAAGCAGTATTAGACTTTCCATTACCGAGAACATCTACAGAAATTAAGAGTTTCCTTGGTCTGGTAGGTTATTACCGTAAGTTTATAAAAGATTTTGCGAAACTTACTCAACCTTTAACATCGTGCTTGAAAAATAAAAATAAAATAGACTTCACAAAACAGGAATATATAGACGCATACGAGAAGTGTAAAGAACTGTTGACCAATGCACCTATTTTACAGTTTCCCGATTTCTCTAAGCCATTCGTTCTTACAACGGACGCATCAAACTTTGCGCTAGGAGCAGTGCTCTCACAGGGTCCTATTGGTGGTGACAAGCCAATAGCGTACGCAAGCCGTACTTTAAATGACGCAGAATCTCGGTATAGTACGATTGAGAAGGAGTTGTTGGCCATTGTATGGGCCACTAAACATTTTCGACCGTACTTATACGGAAAAAAATTCACTATATATACCGACCATAGGCCCTTGGCTTGGCTAAACTCGATAAAAGAACCTAATAGTAAACTCACGAGATGGAAGTTGCGTTTGGGAGAATTTGATTATAACATCGTCTATAAGAATGGTAAGCAAAATTGTAATGCGGACGCGTTGTCGCGAATCAAAGTTAACGCTTTAGGCGAACATGACGATATTTCAATGAAAGTCAACTTAGATGAGAGAGAACAAAAACTTCAAAGACACTTAGCCAATTTAACAAACGAAATAACGAGGCTAAGTCAAGATCAAAACAGTGCCCCTCAGGCATCTACATCAAAGGAAAGAACTCTTACACCAATCCCAATCGACGATTTCTCTGATTTGGATAAAACCATTAGCATCACAGATTCAGAGAAAACTATGAGTATCGCATCTGTAGCAGGTGACGGTCGACGTTCACCATATTCAATTCCATCTCCGAGCAGTAGTACCGTAACAGCATCAGAAAAACCTAGTAGCGATAGTATAGGTACAGTGCATTCAGCTCGAGACTGAGATACGGACGGTATACTTATACTACAGGAGGCTATAGACACTAAGCCCAATCAGGTGTTAGTATTTACTTGGAACAGAAACGATCTAACAGTTAAAGATTTATCTCGATCTAAACAAAAGGTCATGGAAATTCATTTACCTGAAGATAATCCAGATCTAGTAAAAAGGTTCTTAAAAGAGTATATCCGCCCTAAGGTCAAATATTTCTTTTACTTTGAAAGTAAGACACATCGCAAACAGTTTTCGGACGCTACCATAAAGCTCTTTCAGAAAGGAACTGTAAAGTTTTATGAGTGCACCAAAAGGGTGGTTTATGTTGATGATGAGAATGAGCAGCGAGACATTGTGCTTAAATATCATGTCGGTAAAAACAGTCATAGGGGAATTAAGGAAACACTGGTTCATCTTAGACGAACTTTTTACTGGAATAACATGGATCAAATGGTCGCAAGCATCATAAATGGTTGTGACGTCTGTAAACGTATGAAATATGAACGTAAACCTTTTAAACCAGAACTCCAACTATCACAGACTCAAAATAAACTATTCCAGGAACTGTTTATGGACACTTTCTCAATTGAAGGTAAAAATTACCTCACAATAGTAGATGCCTTCAGCAAATTAGGCCAAGCAATCGAAATTAGTACTAAATCCACCCCAGAAGTAGTAAGAGCCCTTCTAAAGTATTTTTCAATGTACGGTATTCCAAATAGAATCAGTTCAGACCCTGGAGTAGAATTTAATAATGCACTAATCAAAGAAATGCTATCATTTTACAAAATTGACTTGCACATTAGTACGCCACACAATCCTAATTCTATGGGCATAGTTGAAAGATTCCACTCGACCATTATAGAAATATATAGAATCGCAAAATATGAACGTAAAATAACCGATGCGGCGTCTGTAATGACCTATGCAATAATGTCGTATAACCATACAATACACTCTGCGACCGGTCTTACACCATTTGAAGTAGTTTTCGGTCACACTGAATCCAATAACGCATTCTGTGTAGACTTCAACAAACAATTTACGCAACAGTTGGTCAAAGAACACGCGAGGAAGACGAAACACCTGTATGAATATTTGACGGATAAGATGATTGATAAAAAGACGAATGTAAAAGAGAAACGTGGAGGAGAAAAAGAGTTTGGTTTAGACGTAGGAGATACGGTATACATTAAGGGCGTTAACACTAGACGTAGTAAGGATAAAGCAAGATATCAAAAAGCTAAAATCACGGGAGAAATTAGAAGGAACGTTGTTCCTGTAACAACACAAAATAGAGATACCAAAGTCCCAATTAAAGATATCAGGCGTGCTCCACAGGTTGGTTCTTCTGGCAACGCTAACGATCCACAGCCAGGCTCTTCAACTGCAGTTGATTGAGAAGAACCCAGGGCTGCTACCTGTGAAGGAAGGTCAAGCGGTCGTAAGCCATGATATATGGACTATTATAAAAGTTTTAGACTTAAGGTTAATTTACGAACAATTAGAATTAAACATTGACAATTACGTAAAACTTCGTGAACATGTACAAAGCTGTTTTAATTATAAAGCATTTGATTCAGATTTCATTGAAGTCGAATCACAAACTGAGTACGCCATGAATATTACGATTGAAAAATATAAGCAATTGGTTCCATCTCTGATAAGAACCAAACGTGGTTTACTTAATCCTCTAGGTTCATTGGTTAAGATGATTACAGGCAATCTTGACAACGATGATGCCCTAGAATACGAAAGATTGATGAATAAATTAAAGACAAAACAGGATAGGATCGCACGAAAAATAACAATCGTTGCCGAAATGTTGGGTAAACTTACAAATATAACAAATACCACACGAAACAATTCCGATCATAGTTTCAATGAGTCCAAGCTGTTCCAAACAAGTAATAAGATTATTCATATGTACAATACTTTAACAAACAACTTTCAAACCCTTTACATACGACTTGATGAAATTGAAACAGCTCTTGTTTTTGCTAGGATTAAACTGTTACATCCATCCATTGTGGACACAGATGAATTGATATCGCTCTTACAGGAAATTGAGAAATCTGCAAAATTAGTGTATAACGCTAACATAGAAAATATTCTTAAGATTGAACAGTGTATAGAAATAAAAGCATATGTAAAACAAAATCAGATTAAATTCATAATGCAAATTCCGTTGATTAGAAATGATATTTTCAACTATTACAAACTGATCCCATTACCTATATATAATAACACTAATGGCCTCACTACCCTTATCCTACCTAAATACCCTTACCTCCTTGTGAAAGTTTTATATACCAAATCGCTCTCCCAGCCTTGCCGTGAAATAGAAGAAAGTCGCTTCCTGTGTTTTGAGAACGACGCATCACTGCTGATCAAAGACGAGTGCATTACTGCACTGGTACAATTTTCCACAAATGTTTCAAGTTGCCATCCAGTCCCAGTTATCATCGATGATGTAAAAGCCGACCTTATTCAGCCTAATCGCTGGGTAGTTTACGCAAAAACAGAAACATTAATCACCAAATATTGCGATTCAGAAATTATGCAAGAGAACATCTGTGGGACCTACCTGTTAACCCTGGATGATGATTGTCAGTTGAAGATAAAGGACTTAAATTTTAAAAGGCAACAATTTCAAGGGAAAGATATTTTTTACACAAGATTACCAATTTTCAATTTGCCTCGAATGGTAACCAGAGAATCCGATGCACAGAGAAGACCAGTCCATCTCAACGGAGTGGATCTTGTCAACATTCAACAGCTGAACAATTTATTGCAGGAAAGTGAGAGTGAAATTACTAGTGAAAGTGAAATGTATTACCAATTCAAGAGTTTTTATATAGGAAACATAGCATTTTACATAATTATTATAACGTTCTTTGTATTTTTAGCCTATAAGTATAACATTCATAAAATATGTGTCAAAGATGTAACTCAAGATAATCCTCATAATTCGGATAATCTTGAACTTACGGAGGGAGGAGTTATATCACCACTATCATCATCTCGTCCCATACTTTTGTCGCCCTAAGCATTTTTACTGTTTATCCAGACAGGCGTTCTCAGCTAGACCACACACTAGGAGTAGACGTTTTGATGATGGTGCATTTGTGCTCTAGTTCTCTTAAGCTTTAATGTAAGTTAGTTCGTAGTTTGTCTTCACATTGAACAGTCAATATTAAATTTAATTCAACTTTAATTAAATTAGTATTTTTTTAAAAAAAACACTTTCACGGCTTTTCCCAGTTTGACTAGGTACTCCGTGCTGAAGTGCACGTTATTGCTTCGTAGCTAGAATTGCTTATTTATTGGAATGGCTTTGTGGAGTGATCCTTCTGGTCCTTTTTATTCTGTGATTAGGCGACAGTGTCACTATTAGCCCCATTGTGTTGCCGCCACTGCGCCGTTCTGAGCCCCAATTCTCTTAGCTATTGACCAAACGCCACACTACTGCGATGCTTCTGCGATCGAACTGCTGTTAATGTCAAATTTGGTAGTCTGCTAATTCTAGCTCCTAATCGCAGTAAAGTTGTATAGCAATCGCGTCGCTATCGTATGGCTGTGCTATGGCTTGCAAATGTTGACACTGAAATACTAATGAAAACTTCTAACAATCAAGCATCAGTTAAAACATAAATACAGTGGTTTTCTAGCAAACAATACATTAAATATATATATTTAAATCATTTAGCTATTTTTGTATCTAAAATCCTCCAAAAGATTTTATGTCACTGTAGCAACGCAATCGCAACAATATACGAGTAGCTTACAGCATACCAAATTTGTCAAAAACTATTGATAGCAAGCCACTGACTTGCGATCGAACCTCAATAGCGGGCAGACTACGGATACTGTCAAAAACTACAATTTTCATTCAGTTAAGACTAGAAGGAAGTCTCGAATTTTCGTACAAAAAGAGAAAACGTTTCGAACCCCTAAACATATCACCGATTTTGATGGTTTTTGGAAATGTTATCGATGTTATCAATATCCAGGTTTATAGGCTTTGATTTTTATCATTATATTAAAGGAATTTGAATTAATGGGTATTTAAATACCGATATTTTCTCAAAACTTGTAGTCTCTAGTTTATTTTCTATAGGAAATATCTTCTATAGGAAAAATAATGATAAATAAAGAAAAAGGAAAACCTATAAACCTAGATTATTCCGTCAGTTATAAAATAAGATCAAAATTTTTAGATTTGAATAATGTTTACTATAGGAGAAAAGGTTTCTCCCAGAACGCATAACGTAGGCCCCACTCTTTCTACAATGGCCACGCTGCAAGCCGTCTTGATTATGCTTATTGCAAATTTATTTTGAAATTATTTATAATTGTTATAAAATATTATATATAAATAATAACTATGTAAACATACATAGTTATTATTTACACATAAAAAACTCGACTGATATTGCAAAAAACCTTTTAAGCTAGGTAGCTATTTATTCACGTTTCTCAATACCTTT
Organism: Plagodis pulveraria; assembly: GCA_963890685.1. Classification (NCBI taxonomy): domain Eukaryota; kingdom Metazoa; phylum Arthropoda; class Insecta; order Lepidoptera; family Geometridae; genus Plagodis; species Plagodis pulveraria. The sequence continues at coordinate 31,805,896 of OY982955.1, read as the reverse complement.
GTTTATCTTCATTAGTTATCTTTTTTGTGATTTGGAAAAGACTAAATTAAAAGTGTTCGTTCTTTCCAAAAAATCAGGTACAATTATAGTTTGAAAACGGCTGTATCGTAGATAAATCATAGTAGTATCGTAGAGAAATTTGCACAGAGAGGTCATCTGTAGGTGATGTTATGTCGTGATCTTACGAATGATAAATAATTAATAACGATACATACCTACATAATTTTAGTATTAGAAAATAGAAAACCAAAAAATAGTAAACGTCACCCCAGTGGCGTCGTCCGGTGTTCTCGTTGACTACATGATCCTACGAGCCCGATATCAATTTGCGGTTATACCACTCACACATATCCTTATTCCTGTCACATTAAGGATTGGGTGTGTCGGTAGCTAGTAGTACAAAAATATTCGAAAGTCATACACCAAAAAAGCCAAGTTTAGCTATGTCGCTGACAACACATGTAAAAGCCCGTTGTCGACGAAAAATAATAGTAAATCGATGTACAGGATAGAAAAATAGTGCCCGTAGGTGCCGGGCTAGAATGTCACCTTCCCGCTACCTGTGGGTGCCGTAAGAGGTAACTAAAGGTAAATTACCGGAAGGTGGGCAGCACCGCCACAGTATTTTAAAAAGGAATGTATTTAGGGTGCTGCATTTGACATCACATTCACCACTCTTATGGCTAATTACATTGTATTTTTAACCTCCTGCCTCCAAGGGACACTTATTTTGATTCTTATTGGGATGTATTTTAGGCAAGTCAGTCCTACGCAGATTGGCAGGAGGCTAAGGCAGAAGGGAAGTATTTCAAGCTGACACCTGTCAGTGAATGATACAGTGCGTTGTTATAGCCTTAGAATTATTCTGTTCTACTAACGTCATCAGACCGGAGCGCGATCATAACATGGCTGGAGCACCATCCCTACAGAAACCAACGAGTTTCTCCCAGCAAATGTTATGTTTCTGAATATATTCCAGAATTTATTTTCATAACAACGATACTTTTGGATGTTTTTTACAGTTCTATGATTATGTTGTAGTCATTTATAAACAGAGTAACAATTAGAAAAGTCAGTTGATTCATCACACTGCCAAGCGAAGCATTTTTGAAGAGAAGAGGATTCATCAAAATTTTTTATATGTGACCAATTTTATGCGGACCAAATTTTGAGTTCTGCGGACCACTGGTGGTTCTGGGACCACTGGCTGGGAATCACTGAACTACGCTTATTCTTACAACTGTCGTATTAAGGATAAAGTCTATCTATTGGTACCTAGGATTCAAGGATCTGGGGACTGGAGTTGTACAAAGTAAAAAGTTGTATGCGAATGTCATACACCAAAAGCATTTTTATAAGTGTTATACACAATAGGGCAGAATCGTTTAGCCAGTTTCGCGTAAGGAGCATCTTTGTCGATTTTGAGAAGTTCAGTATGTTTGTTCTCCAAATGGTAGATATATGTGTCTTCGCTGATGTTCAAAGGACCTGGTTCCATGAAATGCTGAGGATAAGCCGGATTCAATGGGAAGATTATGTGTGGTGGTGGGTAGATCTCGAAACCTGAAAAGAGATGTTATACATTAAATATATTAAAAAAAAGACATATTCGTAAGGACAGGCCAAGTGCCATTTTTAAATGTTGACATTTCTCGGTGTTAAAATAAAAAACGGCATAACACCACTTGTGTACAAAAAAACAAACTGTGTGGTGAAGAATTGCACGAACTGCAATAAAAAACAATAAAATACAGTTATTTTCAAATTGTTTTTGTAACTCCTTATTAATAAATTTCCATATGTAATTCAATCCAAAATGTGACCAATTATATCATTATCAAATCCGTGCCGAAAGCTTTTAAATCGCATAACCGCGTCCATGTCATAAGTATTATTTTCTGTCATTTACGCGTTTTGTCTAATTCATGTGTCGATAAATCGAGTGATTGTGGAATAATGTTCTCTAATTCGATCGCACATTCTCGTCAATTGGCGTAGGTGCCAGCTGATCCTACTTGTCAACGTATTGGCACTATTTGAAGTGCCAAGCAGTTGATATACAGGTAATACGCCGCCGTAAGATATTGTTATATTATATCATTACTCCTCTAAGACGCAGTGGTGTTCGAAAAATATCAGACTTAGGGCGTAGGACGGTGACACCTTGTTACGCGTGCGAGAGAGATCTACCCCCAATATATTTAAAAGAGTGAGCGTTTTTTTTTAATAAAATCTCGTTGTCTTAAAACGGAAATACACTTTCATTGCTGTATCACATGGTTGCTACATTATTAAATCAGAAATAAAAATTATATTGATATATAAGTCCAAATATATTAACAATATCGCACGGAGCCGATATCGTCCATTATGAAAGAAATTCAATTGTTATCTATATATGATGCGCGAAATTTTAGTACTGTATTGATGATTTTTTTATCTAGAGAAATATGTGGAATCGTGTCGGGTCAGGCATAGTATATATCCTGTAGAAAATTATATATTTTTTTATACCTGTAAAGCGTACACTATTTCTAAAAAACAAGTTCAAAATTTGCCTTTTTGAGGCTCACTTAAACTTAAATAGGTATACCACGCGATCTAATTCGCGATCCTTTCGTAGGCCCCTATCTAACTATCACAAAGGTATAGATTTTTAGGATCATAGTTAAGACTGTGCCTCCACTGTTACGACAATTTCTGTAGAGCTGGAAACTGTAAACACGTGTTGGATACAAATTTTTGATGGTTTGAGATTTTTAAGTTGCCCACTTTGTTCGTTGAAGTCACAGCTTTACCTAAGATCCTATATTTAAGCTGGTCTATTATAGGTGTTTTAATTCTTACCTAAACATCTATGTGCGTTCATTTCTGTAATGTCATCGGTGGAACATATTTCTTTTAGCACATTGGTTACAAGCCGCGGTCCGTTTTGATCCCAGGAATCACCTCGGAATGTCTTAGCTAATTTTCTGAAAAAGAATATTTGCCTTATTGAGAAAAAACGAATAGCTTTAGGGAAGTAGGTACACAAAATACTGCATCGGAATAGAACATTGTGTATTAAGAGCGGTAAGTAAGGAATTACGATCAGGGCTCTAGTAGAAGCAGTGATAGCTCAGTGGCATTGGCTTTGGACTGCCGCGCAGCAGCTCCATGGTTCGAATCCCGCCGCGGGCTTGAGCTTCACCGCATGGTGCTTACACGGTCTTTTGTATAATCTGTGGAGTGGACAAAAAGCCCGCCATCCGCTTTAAAAAAAGGTCACGAATATTGTAATAATAGTTGTGCTGACTTGTGTATTAAAACTATAATTCATATTTATTTACTCGAAAATGTGATAAAATACATTGTATGTCTCACCGGGGTACGGGAAGTACAAACCTTGACTCAGAAAGGCCTCAGTCTTCGACTTCGGGCTTCTTTCTTTTAAAGTTATTTTGATGGAACAAGCCCGAGGCCCACCTGATGTTAAGTGGACTAACCTCTGGCTATAACGGACGCATTTCGTCAACGACGAATTGCACTGTGCCCGTCACACTGAGACGTACAGCTGTTAGGTCTCATGTGCCTGTAATTTTACTGGCTCTCAAGGACTGTTGCCGGAACACACTGTTAGGTGCTTGGTGACAGATTTTCTACTTGAGGGTGGTCGCTAGCCAGGCGGGCATTCGCAAAATGTCCTAGCACCATGCCGTAACGACTGCCATCGGAAGACTACAACCGGGACAGACGGCTTCACGAGCCCTCCGAAGCACGGAAGCGCTCAGTAGCAATGTCACTAGCGGTCATGTCAACTAATCAGAACAAATTTATTGCTATATGCCTATGTCTAAATTATAATAGTCATACTAAAATTTTATGTTTATTGCATTTGGAAACTTTAGCGCAAGGTCTGTCGACACTTGGACATTTTTAATAATCTTATTTTACAGCTGATCGGATAACCTTTGACAAAATCTCACCTGTTGGTAAGTGATGATGTGGTCGAGGGAGTTAAACAGGCTTAACCTAGAATTACTGGCACTCAATCACGACTCCCAGAACACACCGTTTAGTGCTTGGCGACAGATATTCTACAGAACAAATTATATATCTGCAGATAATCGTTAGGTAGTAGCCTGAGTCTTCATCACTTACGAGGAAGGTAGGTATTACTTCTGACTGGTGGTGATTGTTGTTTGTTAGTCCTAGAAATTCTAGAATGACAATTGCCTCTCTAGGAAGGCTGCCGAAACATACTAAAGGATTATATACTTGAGGGCAGCAACCAGCCGAGTATTCAAGTACAATAATAAACTTAAAAAAAAAATATCGATCAGCAAACATCTCACCTCACTGTTGCTTCAGCAAGGAATGTCCCCACACTGTCTCTTGAAAAGGCCAAAGCCGCAGATGCTATCGAATACTCTGTTTCTCTCATGGCCCAATTCGGAACCAAACCTTCCAGACGTTTCAACACCACCACATCCAAATCCAGGTAAACCCCGCCCCACTTATACAGCGTCAAGAACCTTAACACATCGGACGTATGGGATACAGGCCACCGGGTTCGATACAACGCACCACTGCTGACTAGTTCTAGCAAGGGGGTTCCTTTAGCATAATCCAATGGATGCACTCTCCAGAACTTTACATTCTTCATCATCTTCAATACCTCCATGTTGACATCTCCAAGACCCAACTTATTGATTGGAGAAGAGAAAAGGACGTGTATCTCCCAGTCGGGATGAGTTCTTGCAGCAGATTCTATAGAACACGCCTGTCGTGAGTCCAATCTTCCTCTGCAAGACGTCTCGTGGAAGAATATGGAGTTGGATGAAGGGAAGAACCGTTCGTCGATTGCAGGCAGCGCGTCCCCTTCTCTATAATAATGACACGACACATCTTCATAGGGCCCCAAGTTAATGAAATACAAGTCTGGAGAATAGTCTGTGTTTAGGAACACTAAAAACAATATTAAAGTAAATAACAGCACTGTTGCTTGAAGCAAGTTTCGTTTTATTTTTCTTGATAAATATTTTGGGCACATTTTTGTGTGTACCTACTCGTGAGTGAAGAGAGCCACCGTTATCGGTAAACGCAAAAGATATCGATAAGAATTCGGATGTACACAAGTACCTATCTAGATAACGTTTTTGGTTGTTCCAAGAACGCAGTGATTGAAAAGTGTCAATTCTTGTCTATCAATTTACATGATTTACATTACTGATTAAGATCTTATTAGCTATATATCATATCAACAAGGGACCTATGTATATTATTCATAACTATTTTCAATCTTTGTTTCAATAGGGCAAAATTCCCGGAATGGAACGGCTGTTTTCTCGTAGACCTCATTGCAATCAATGCAAAATAACAATTTTGTAAGTGGTGGGTTAAATTTGCCCGTATCGATTATAGAACCGTATCAATACAGCTTTGAGCAAAACATTTGGGAAAATTATGCTAAGAAATTGTACACTCTCTCGGTGTGAATAGGCCAAGATAACTTTTTTTTGCTCGAAGATGTGCCCTATAGATCCTCTCTTCAGACTAAGGGCAGCGCAGATAAGACCAGGTGGTCGCTTTCCTTGAATAATTCGCTGCAGGTCATATTTCTCGTTACGCAGTATATGACCCAAATGCCCTAGCTTGTTGTTTTTGATGTCTAAAACCTCCCCTTTTGGTTCATTATCTGCAGCACTTTCATTCGACACTATCCGTTAACAAAATATTTAGGTTTCTTCTGTATATTCACATTTCAAAAGCATCACACAGGGGTTGCTTATCGTCTGGGTCAAGTCAAGTCCATGATTCAGAACAGAATAAGCAAAAAACACATAGCATCGTGCTAAACGCAATCTAGTACACAGATTTTAAGCGAACGGCTGGAGAGATGACTTAGTTTATGAAAGCGTTACACGCTTCATCATACTTAGTTTATTTAACATGTTGTAATAGTCGTCCCCAAACTTCTGGCCCTTTCTTCTCGAAGTAGTTCGATACATATCCGTTTTACTGAACTTACTTTGAGAGGGAGTTCTCATTCTCATAATGTTAAGCCTGTTTATAATTTTCATCCACATAACCAGACTATTTCTATGTATTTCTAAAATCATAACATGGTATTTTTTTCAACTAGACTGTAGGTACATATTAATATGTTGACCCATGGGAAAGATCCATACACCCAGGTGGAGAACCTAGGTGTTTAGCCTGTCAGCGCCAATATTCGGTTAGTTTTTTTTAAATCCAAGTGTTATTGATTCCGAAAAAAGTAGCCAATGGCCGCTAGTCGATATACTTACAGAATGTTCTTATCTTACTTATCACTTATTCATCCATTGCCATTTAGACGTAAAACACACAAATAGACAAACAAACAATCAGGTAAGATTGTGGGCAAACCCTAGCTAACAGCGTAATAAAAAAGGGCGGAGCATTAGAACACATCTTTATAAGTATATCGCAGCTGTGAAAAATCGCCAGGTGGAGAAGTCTGCTATAGCAGAACATCTGCTAGAGTCAGGACCTGACCACAGGATTGAGCTCCACGACCCGAAAGTCCACTCAACGGAATGTCACTACCACTCCAGACTAGTACGAGAAGCTATTGGGATAAGGAAATATCGTAATTTCAATAGAGAGGATGGTTTTAAGTTAGCTGCATCCTGGAATCCAGTGATAAGGAAATACACCAAACGCGTTTTACCTTCCTTAAGACTTGTAGATGTCGTCAGTGTTGTGTGTCGAGACGATACATTTCTAAGTCAACTGCGGGTAGTTGGAGAAAATACCCGCCCTTCAAGACGTTGACACCCGCCTCTTCAGTCCGCTCGTGACCACGACCAATGCAACTTGGTCGAAACGTCGAGGTAAATAAATGTATAAATGTTTTTATCGCGATTAAGACCCGTTTAATACTTATAAATACATTAGAACATTTTCAAACATAATCACAGGTATGAATGTCAATAAATAAAAACACAGTATTATTTAACAATGTATAATTTTTAAATCTGTATTCAAATTAATAACTTATAGTAACGTTACATATGTTTAAAAATTAAATTTAATAATTACTTTTACACATTTCGACAATTGTTTATAATGATGAGACATCTTCGAGCTGTTTTCTTCAGCTGATATAGAAATATTTCCAGTTTTAACCATAAAAAGTAAACACGTTTACTTGGAACGTTTGTATTATTTGTACGAAAAGAGTATTCTTGGCCAAGGAGTATAAATTACAAGAGGACAGAGCGCGCGCTGTTTACTACATAAACGGTCAAAATTCTTAATCGGAAGACTGTATTGGACTGTGTACCTTTCTCTTTCTAACAAAGGGATGAACCATCTGTTAGAGAGAGACACGGTTTTGTTTGAACCGTGTCTCTCTCTAACAGACAATCATCTGATTAAATTATACTAGTATATCGTTGTTCTTACGGTGCGCATTCCTTGACTACCCTTTTCTCACGGTCGTCGTGGCATATGCAAGTATTAATTTGTCCGACTTCTCTATTTGAACGAACTTTGAAAAAGCTATTGTGCGTATGTTATGTATTAAAATATAATACGATATGACCAATTGTAACTCCGCCCCTAGCAACTTAAGAACGAATTAATTGACTTTTTAAGGCAACAGTTCATATTGTGACAACTATTTTATTTTTATGACGGAATCTGCTAACTTATATGCTTTCAAAATCAATGCGTAAAGAGAAGTGGAGCTTGATTACGGGGCATATTTAAATTGCTACCATATATGGGAATCTTCAGTATTGCAAGTTCTTGGTAACACTTTCTTTTTGATGTCTCTATTGTTTGAATCGCGTCATATGTGTCACCATGGCGAAATCCAAACATGAATAATAGCTAATCATTTTATCTAGACTTGCTGTAAAACTATCACAACCAATCTAGATAAAATAAATAGATATCAATGGACAGGACGTCACATCTTTATAAACAATTCTTAACTTTGGAAGTTTGACACACCATCGCCTTGTAACTTATAATTAAATATTATGTATAAAATAATATTTTGTACTAAATATTTATAATAATTATATCACTTTTATACGTATGAACAATAAATACATATCTACACGTTGAAAACATGAATTAAGCCGAGCCAGGTGTTTGTTTCAGATTCTAATACATTTTGAAAAGTTAGGGGTATGTCAAATTCAAATTTAATATAAAATTATCCGCCAGTAATATGTTAGAGATAGATAATATTAAAAAACTATGGACATAGGTTTTAGGACCAAAACTGAACAGGATATCAAGCGTTCTCTTTTTTATCAACACCATAATTTGTAGAAAAGCAATTGAAAGTTCCGACCAGCCTAGAAAACTACATGATTGTGTTACAAAACATAAAATGTTACAAGGATCGTAACTTTCAATTTAATAATCTTTTTCAAATTTGTGACGCTACAAGCCAAGATAATGAAGAGATAAATCGAGCTTACTATCATGCTTAGTTCTAGATCAAATACTTCAAACAAGGAAGTGATCACCCTTCGACGTTTGTATGGATAAGTGTTCCGAGCCAGTTCACCCTTTAAACCAAATTTACGTTGTTTGTCAAACAAGATCATTAAGATAACACAGAAATTACGAACAAGTTTGACGAATTTGTTTGATATCTTGTTTGGTCGTTTCCGCTCTGTTTGATGAAACGTGCAGTTTGACAAGTGTTTTTCAAATACAGTTTCCTTCCGGCACTTAAGACATTTACAATATGAAAAAGTCCCTTACATAACAGTTATCTTTTCTTTCTTTAGAGTGTACATTATTTAAAGGCTGGCTAACATGCGTAACGTAATATTAATAGTATGTTATACATTATACACTGAGATAAAATAATTACTTAAACTAAAAACTATATCATAATATTGACCTAAGTTTTTTAATATACAATACATATTATTTAACTCTATATTTACCTGAAGTTTTAAACATTGCAGTGCTTACGTTTATGAAAAGTCAAAACAACTAAAACACACACTAAAGTAAATTTATATTACTTATATTTTAAAATTGAATAACATTAAAATATCAACGAAAAGAGAAATCGCCTTGACAGATCAGTCTATAAAATGACAGTTTACTTGCAAATATTTTCACACTTGCAATTTAAAAACTACTACACCAATGTTGATGAAATTCATACAGGACCATCTCTGAAGTATTACTTACCAAACAAAACGAGAATCACCAAAATCAATTCATAATTTGGCGGAGTTATTGCGTAAGGAAAATACAAATAAAAACATATGGTCGAATTGAAAATTAAGAGCACCCTACTTTATGATGTCGGTTAAAAAATACTTCATAATTAATCTGCCAAAGTACAATTTATTTTTCCGATGATATTTAACTAAACATATGATTAAATAAAAATACAATACTGAAAAAAATAACCAAATGCATTATTTTACGTTATAAACATGACAATATAGAAGAACACGACATTAAACGTGGTATTATAGTAGCCATAGTGATTTCCATTATTTTATTTAATATATTTTTATATACCTATTCACCTTTTTGTGCTTTATGCGTGTTACACATTCAATAGCATAAAAGAAAACGTTTAACTTATACGAATCAGGGCTGTCACGTACCTGTGCCCAGAATGGCACTTTCCATATCTCTATCACTTTCTGCCGCTCAGAAACACTGTTCACTAGAGCGAGAAACATAGCTTCTTAGCGCCTTCGCTATTTGGCATCAGCGGATCAGTTCTCAGGCTCAATTAGGGCTCAATTTACATTGCCGCGCAAGGGAATCCCAACTCTAAACAAGAAGCTGACAAATAACCTGATGAAACTAAAGCGTGAGGAACTACGCATTGTAGCAGGCCTCATTACAGGTCATTGTAACCTGCACCCAGAGTCCTTCTCTAGCGGAGAAGGACTCTGGGTCGCTGGCATAGCTGCTCCAGTGACGTGTGTGGTGGTGGAGAGCATTTCGTTGGTGAGAATGGCGCACATAGACCCGTTTCAAATCTTATTTGTTCCGTGGCTTCATAGTGCAATAGGACCTGCTCCACGGTCTCATCTTTTAGCATACAGCCTCTACATAGAGGATTGTCTGTTGCTCCAGTTTTATGTAGAAAGTAATGCAGGTTACAATGACCTGTAATAAGGCCTGCTACAATGCGTAGTTCCTCACGCTTTAGTTTCATCAGGTTATTTGTCAGCGTTAAGGAGTTGGGATGGCTTGTGTAGAAGCTGGCGGGGGAAATGCACAATACACCCCTAGCGGGACGTCAGTGCAGGACATATCGCCCCCAAATAGAATAAGAATAAGAAGGGAATTGTACAAACAATTATGAGCTTTATAACAATTGTGTAATGTACAAACTACCGCCACCAACGACCAGAGAGTTTCCGGAAAGACGCGAAACTTATTTTTAACGCGTATCTAATATGTATTTTACATATTTGATATAGAGTTATTTATGCTTTGTAACTATGTTTAATTATGTTTCCATTCCGTTCCGCAGCAATATAAATTGAGCCTTAAAAGCAATATTTCTGACTCGAATGTCTTTAAGATGGTCGAGATTAAACACCAAATATACTGGGTTGCAGAACTCTATAAAAACATTATATTTCATTACAGAGCACAAAAATAGACTAAAACCCATATTAAAATATGAAATCAGTTGTAATCGGTCGCAGAACAAATAGTCTCGTTAAATAACCTCTGAAATAAACATCTTAGCATCATCTGAACGTATAATCAATTTTGAAAGCGTATGATGCATAAGAAGCGAGATATTTACGAAAATACTGATTTATTTGGCCTTTAACCTACATTATGAAGCGGACACGAGTTTGCAGACTTTTGAACAGGCCCTAATAAGGTCAAAACAAATGTACAAATTCTGCATGCTTTCTTTCTTATTGAAGTTATAAGTGTACACAAGATTTGTTTCTCACCTCGATTGGGAATCGATCCTTGTCCCCCGATTTTACGCACTGGATGCCTTAACCACACTGGGCTACCGAGGATCGCTCAACTGAGTCGAAATTTTGTGTTCTCTAATTTTTAACTTTAACAGTCATAGGGGACTGTGCGCGGTCTTCAACCAGACTATAAAACTTCATCTGATGGAAAGAAGTGCTTTTTCAAACACTGTTTAGCTTAGCACGCGATAATGCTTGAAATCATATTTAGAAAGATCAAATTGTTTTAAACAGTGTGTGCGCGATCCCGCCTCGGAACTCAATGACTCGGAAAGCAAATTGACGTCAATAATATATTTCTGTTGGTAATTAAAGTCCACAACCCAATTACAATAAGTTAATCGAGTAATACATAATTACTGTATTCTTGAAATGAAGGAACCTTGCGTCAGTCATAATAACACAATTGTTAACTCACATCTTATATTACTTCCAAATAAACAAGACGCCATTAAATATATATTAAAGATAATTTTTGGCCCATTAAATGCAAACATCTATAATGTATAGCGTCCAATTTTGATTAAATTTCATTACATATAGTTACGTTACTTAGGGCGTTTACCACTTGGCGCAAATTTCGTTATTTTCGATAATGATCACATTTTGTGTCTATGGTTCATATTAAATGTGGATCCATAGACGCAAAATGTGGTCATAATTATCTTAGGTAACGAAATTAACGTCAAATGGAATAATGCCTTATAAAAAATAGTAGATTAAGACATGTGGATAGTTTTTGTAAAACAGATTTGGTGTATCTAACAGAGGTTGTCAACGAAGAGTTTATGCAGCAATTCGATAGCGCGTTTTGTAAACGCGTTTGCATCACTACTTAAGATATACGACCAGCGGCAGCATCGAATCTGTATCGCGACTGTATCCACGCTATTCTACTACAGAATACCTGCAAAAAGTCGCCGTGGGATACCTTCCTACAAATATCCTGAACGACGTAAAACAACTCCCTTTTACATAGAGAACTTTGTCTTAACTAAAATGAATATTAAATGTTTTTCCCTCTCTTATTGTTGTGACATAAATGACAAGGATAGTTAACACTAACAATGAGTTTACAAATCTGCTTTTAACCTCCGACCTAGACAGAGGGCAAAACCAGTTTAACGGTAGGCATCGCGTAACCCAAACGAATAAAACTATTTCGATTTAGTTTCTTTTATTCGAAGGCAGGAATTAATACGATGTTTCTCAGCCTAGTTACACGAAAATCTGTCGCCAAGCACCTAACGGTGTGTTCCGGCAGCAGTCCTTGAGAGCCAGTGAAATTACAGGCACATGAGACTTAACAACTATGTTCAAGGTGACGGGCGCAGTGCAATTCGTGACTTGTGACGAAAAGGCAGAGGTTAGACCGCTTAACATCAGGTGGGCCTCGAGCTTGTCCCGTCACAATAACATAAAAAAAATCTAATCAGCCATCGCCAATATATTCAGATATAATAACCCGCGCACGGTGTAGCGCCGGTTCTCTGAACATTGTAGCTATCGGATTTGAACCCAAATGTTTACTAAGTCATCTTAGCCTTTTAGACATTTAAGTTCAAATAGGTTATCTTCGATCAATCTCTTAGGTCGCAGAGCACTGAAAAAGATAAAGCATAACTGCCCTCCATGGAAGTCTAGTAGTGGAAACATATAATCTATTGCAAGGTTTGAGATTATACTTGTGAGTCAGGTGTTTTAATAGATGTTTTTAAACTATATTTACTTTTTTCTATTTATTTGAGTGTTCTTTCCCAGTATTTGTTATGGTAAGCGGTTAGAGATCTTTTATTTCTGTAAATGACTCCCCGACACTAGACGTAGTTATTTAAATATGTGTGCGTGCAGCGATTTTAGCGTCAATTCACACCGAAATGGCAGCGGCCCGAAGTGTCACTGTCAAACCATTTTCGACCTTGCCTCTATTATAATAATGTATATTATAGGATGAAAAAATTGAAGGTGACGAGCCACGGGCAGACGCGCCACTTGTGCAAGTCTTTCAAGCGATACTGTGCATTGTAACGATACAGACAAAGTCGATAATGCTTTGTAAGACTTCCGGCCACTTCACTGCCAGCTGCTGCCACTTTGGTAGTAATCAAGCCATACTGTGAACTCGGCCTCGTGCACGCACTCCATACACACACACCGCGATGGCTATACAGGGTGTCCCAAGAAGTAGTGATATACTAAAGCTGGGAGGTAGAGGACCTAGAGGGCTATCTGAATCACTCCCATGTATGGTCCGCCATTTTTCGTATTTAAGGAGTTATGACTTTTCTTTTTATTTTTCACCTATCGCCGAGTACGATGAGATTTTTATTTATGGTGACGTGAATTATTGCGGTAGATGCTTGATTTTTTTTTGTGTGCTAAGCTGATAGATAGGCCAATTCAGCATGGTAACATTTACTATCGTTAGATCTTTGAATGGAATAATAAAAATAAAAAAATACCGAGAAAGATAAAATTACCGAGTATGTTCAACATAATATGTTTATGAAGTTGTGAACATACTGGGTAATTTTGATTAATTTTGATGAAGGTGTGTGCATTGCTTCTATACACTATTTCGCATGTAGGGGTAAACTGTAAAGAAAGTGAAAGGGAGTGAATTTTTAGACTGAAATATCAATACCGTCGTATGTATGGTCTACATGACATTACTTATAAATATATGCTGCGAATGTTTGATATATTATAATGATCTTAAACTACATTAAAACTACCTATATTTTTTTTTATTGCATTACTTTTGTATATCTAATTTAATGTACATATAGCACTACGCTGGACCTTTTGCATAGGTTTCAAAGACAATAATTATATACTTATATAATATATACATACTATAGCAGCTTATGGTTACACCTATGTAACGTGAGTGATTATTGTAACTTAGTATAGTACCACCAACTTAACTGTGCCGTTTTCGAGGGCGCTACTGGTCAAGGAAATCAACTACAAACTGTCAAAATTTGAAGGAATGTTGTAGTTCTTTTTTTTGCCGCCTGAACAGATAAGTTGGTGGGACTGTAACACATTTGTTATTTTCTTTGAAAGTTAAAGTTATTTTTGTATACAAGCAATATCTCGGTATATATACATACAGTATTTTAACCCCGTAAGGACGGGTTAGGTAACGAGAGTTTCCTCAACAGTGTAACACTTGTCAGTTACTCAAGGCGAAATGCCATGAAACGAGACCTCTTAGCATCCTCAGTGGTCGATATCGTCCATTTCTGTTGTTATAATTATCTACGATGCGCATGAATTGATCATCGAGAACTAATTAAGAATCGAGTGAAATTTGAACCAGCTGTTTATGCTCTGTCCTTATCGGATATACGCGCATTGCTTCACCATTGATTATCTCTCTACGGAGCAGCGTATATATGGCGATGCCCGTTATTTTCTCTCACTCTAGCATTCAATAGTTGATAGAGAGTACACGTGTCAAGGCTATTTCTTCACATTGTTATACATAGTTTATTTCTATTGGTGCGGCTTATGCCAAAGTATACATATAAGATTCCGACAGACTTATTATCGACCTTATAAACAGTGAAGTAAAGATGTATTTTACTGCACAGCTATTGTGATTTTATAAACAGCGCTGTTTTCTCACAATGAAAGCCACTAGGGATCTTCAAATCGGATCATATAAAGTACTTCCTAACATTTTCCATACTGTGTCCGTGAGCGGAGAGCCAAGGCGCCATATTGGATCACTAAAGTAAGGATTGTTGATCCGTTTCTGCTGTAATGAACGCTAAGCATAACTCAGAATTTCATATATAAAAAGTTATTTACAATTGGTGTAAGTTACCACAGTGAATCTTTATATATCACGCAGTTTATTGAATAATCGACCTTATAGACGGTAAGCTAAGATGTACGTTACCGCACCGCTATTGTGCCTGTGATTCAGTCTGATTTTCAGTCACTAGTTTTGCCTTTTCTTGTCCGTGGGCTTCGGCAGGTTCGGAGTTAGCTTTGCTCTTCTGTTGGACGATTCTGTAATGAGAATATTAGTTTAAGTTGAAATATGTCAATTATTTCAAATAAGTAACTCTTTCTGCATCTTCTAAACACTATAACTCTTTATCTTTATTATCATCTACGAGAAAAAAGTGTAAAGAAATATAAGTCAAGCTCAAAAACAGCAAAAAACTCCGTTAGGTGTTTGGTAACAGATTTTCTACGTGATGGTGGTAGATAGCCAGGCTGGCATTCACAAAATGCTGGGCCCGGTTGGGTATCAGTCGTCATAGCATGGTAGGATGCTATAAAGATTTTAAAATTTGTGGGCACCGCATCCCCCAGTGTTCATGTCTTTTTGGTACAGTAGACATACCGGTAGAGATCGTCGGTAGGCTGCAGAGTGCCGTTAGCTAGATGCAGGCGGCGGCCGGGCGCGGCCGTGGGCGCGTGCGGTGCCCACCACTGCACCACGCGGCCCACCACCGGCACGCGCCGCAGGAGCCCCTCCTGCCACAGCCGCTCCGCGTTCTCGCGCTCCAGGTCCGCTTGCGCTTCTTCTATACCTGCAAACGCAAACATTCTCATATCAGTAACCGTACAAGAACGGGAATTTGGAGTCTCGTTAATAACACTCCCATGTCTGTCTATCCGTCCTTCTCTATGTCTCGGGCATCTAGCTCGTAAATTATTTTAGTGACGAGCCTGAAACATAAATATTTCATATCGAATGTTGATCCTAAAACGAATAATTGACTAGAAAATAAATTAGATTATTTTTCAAAGAGGCATCCATTTCATCAAAAGGTATCGGAGAAATGAAAACACTTTTTCAACATAGCATGTTAGCGAGCATCGTGTAGAGCTCATTGAGTCGAGAAAAAATATATTTTTTACTTTACGTAAAGTTCCTGTTTATACACGGTAAAACTGACTAAAACAGCTTTTTAAGCACAAGTAAATAAAAACCAATTTTATACAATGCATATTGCTTTCAAAATCTATCATCACTCATCCAAAATTCTAGTGACCATCGGCAAGAGTTGTAGTTACAATTAAAGCTAGAGTGGTCATGGCGACGTAGTTTCATCATATTTTGAGGATGGGTTTGCCATAATCCCCACGCTTAGGAGGCGTCTTGGGGATCGCAGTTTAAGATATCAGTTCCTTAGAAGGCGCTTCTGCCCACCTTCCGGTATTTTACCTTTAGTCGCCCCTTACACAGGTAGCAATGGGGGGATGACATTTTAGCCCGGCACCCCACGGGATTAATACCCGGTATACTTAATAGTAATTGCTACTCTTGTCGAGGGTCACCTAACACAAAAGTCTAGTAAGTATTACCTTCTACACTTTTATGTTAGACTTGGTACCACAAAGTTACCCTTTTTCAACACTCCAGTCACTTGCCGATGGTCACCTAACACAAAAGTGTAGTAAGTATCACAACACTTTTGTGTGGCTTGGTTCAAATAGTTACCTTTCTTCAACACTTCAGTCATATTGGTCAAAGCTCGAGAGCTCTCCTCCACCTCCTTGCCGGCGTTTATGACAAGCTCTAGAAGTTCTTCTATTTCCGTGTCTGCCGTCACCATGCCGAATCTGAAAATATTGATGCACTAAACTATTAAAAAACACAATACGAAAATATATATCTAGTGATTGTCCACTCCCCCATTTAGGGGAGGGGGAGGATTTCCCATAATTCTCACGCTTGGCAAGCGTCTTGGGGATCGCAGTTTAAGATATCAGTTCCTCAAAAGGAAGTGCTCCTTCCGGTGTATTACCTTTAATCGCCCCTTACGACACCCGCAGGTAGAAATGGGGGTAGTGACACTGTAACCCGGCACCCCACGAGGTTATTTTTATTATATGAGAAAAAAAAATATCAATAAATCTCTACATATTGCTCTAAAGAAATTGTTTTTAAGAGTCATTCCATTTTTATTTTTGTGATTAGAGGGACAACTCGACCGCCTGTTGTTAAGTGTCAAGCCTGTCATTTACATGTCACCGTTCCCGTTTACACTACTGCTTGAAGGCAGAGTATCTGACATAGCGGTGGTACCCACCAAGAGGACCAACTGACTACCTGGTAAAACCTATTCGTTCCTTTTCGCGCCATCTAGTCGAAGTACTATCTGTAACAGCCAAATTGCAGTGCGCGCTAATATGAACATTACTTCAATGTATTTACGTTTTATTATCGCATGTAAGAATCTTACCTGACACAAGCCATCCCATCTTCGCCGTCACCACAAGAGAACGCTCCATCGGTGACCTTGAGAGTTTCCACTAGCTGCCGGTTCAGGGAATCCAGTTCAGATGGAGCCGCAGTCTCCCATCCAGGGGGAATGTATCGGACTCCGCCAAGACCTGTCAATAATTACTGACTTGTAGACGAGACGAATTTACTTAGCATTCCATGGCTTCACCGTGCGGGTGCCGGGTCCATAGCGTTGCAGAGGAGGGGGCCCAATTCAAGGTGCCTGAGACTTGCAACCCAGTTGGTACGGTTATAGGGGCAATTTATGATGCATCAAATCAATGTCAATGACCCAGTTTGAAAAATGAACATTACAGACCTGCCCAGCCGGGAACATGCACCAGCCTCAGCCGTGGCTCTTCCCGCACCTTCTGCTGGAACGGTTCCCGCAGCGCCACAGTGGCGTGCAGCACGTGCAGTTGGGCTTCTAGCACTCCGCTCAGCGCTTCCATTCGTTCCTCGTCCAGCAAACAGCCTTCCAGGGGACAGTACCGGAGTACCACCCCGTGGGATTCCGTCTCGCATACTTCTATGCTGATCTGGAAACAAAATAGAGGTTTATTTATAAAGATTTATAAAGGGCTCATCAGGTTTAGACTACTCGGAGCGTTCTTGTAGTCAAAAACAATTTTTGAAGAGCTTGTAGCGAAGTTTGCTTTGCCGTTCTACCGCTTAACATTGGTAGGGCCTCGTGCTTGTTCTGCCACAATCCCATCAAGAAACGACTCTATCTGTCCTTACCCCACGCTAAGTGGGGTCACCATATGTATACAATAAATAGATAATTATAAATCGTAAGTCTTTACCATATCAGCTTCCCGCTGCAACACTTGTCCCAGCCAGGAGTTCAGTTTGTCATAGTATGGAGGCGGCTTCTCTACGCCAGGCGGCGCAAACTGGAACGTCACGCACGCCGATGCCTGACTCACTGCTTCCTGTGTAAGTAAACATAACCAGATGTACAGACCTTCACTGAAGTAGAGGTTTTTACAACTACACAAAAGGGGTTGGAATCCACTAATTACTTAAGGAACCATGTGGCAGTTCTATTGAAAATAAATGTTAATTGTATTCTAACACACTTACACCTAATTGTAACAATAATGATGGTAATAATTGCTGAAATACATAGAATGGACGATAAAAAAACCCTGATTTTATATCCTTTCGAGAGAGAAATTTATTTCTCGACCTGTTCTTGGACGGGAACAGAGGTGAAGAAAACTTTATCTCCCTTTGCCATTTCCATTTGGTATTTATGGATTTAATTTTCAAAGTAATATGTGAAAATAAAGTTAATCTTCATTACCAATTGTCAAAATAACGCCCTAGCTCTCACTTTAGACATATTTTAAGTTGTCATCTGACTGAGCAGTCTAAGTGTGGGCATACCTTCCGGTCCATCCTGATATTCAATAAGAATCAGGCTGCCCGGAGGCCAATTATTTATACATGCATTTTATTTTCTTTCAGACATTGTAACAGTTCTTTAAAAATTAATCCTGGTCCATATCACTCAACTTTTTTTGAAGCAGTGATGCCGCAATGGCTATGGACTGCCACGCAGCAAGTCCATGGTTCGAATCCCGCGGGCTTGAGCTTCACCGCATAGTGGAATGGCATTTTTCGAATGCCCGCTTGGCTAGCGACCACCCTCAACTAGAAAATCTGTCGCCCAGCACCTAACGGTGTGTTCCGGCAGCTGTCCTTGAGAGCCATTAATTCTAGGTTAAGCCTGTTAACACTTTCGACCACATCATTACTTACCATCAGGTGAGGATGTGGTCAAAGGATTACCTATCACCAATAAAAAAAACTGATAAATGAAAAATAAGAATTGCCTGCAAGTGTAAGGCCCATCCCAGTCTCAATTCTACTCAGCAAGACTAACAACCGGACGGTTTTACATGAACTTCTCATTTTAAGCTCACACACACATCGCCATTTCTTGTAGTGATTCTCTTGGCATATAAAGCATTAACTTTGTGAGAATATTTATTTGTATTTGTAGAATTCCCTATGTGTTAAATCCCATGAAAAAAAAACAAAATATATGTTAAGTCCTATGTAAAAAGGAAGCGGGAAGCTATCAACTGAGCACATTTCTCCTACCGCCAGTGAAACGTCAGAATTAAATGTCTTAGAAAAAAAATGTGTAACTTACTGCTATATCTACATTTGGCGGTTCGTCTCCTCCAGGTCTTTCACTCTGTAACAGAAACATGGTAATCAGTAAATATTGCAAGTACGGTTCAATATATTTTTTTCCTCCACTCTCACCTGCTGACGAGGAGCACGGCAAATACACAAGAGTTTTTGGATTGTACACAATAGTGATAATGAAGATGATAATGTAAACACTAATCCTCTTCTAGAAGTTTCTATGAGAATTGACTGACTGAAGCACTAAGGAATGGGAAACAGAATTGTCTGAGGATATATATGGTAGTAGCTGGAATATCTAAATCTAAATATATTATGCTACCCCTAAAGTGAAGGATTTAAAAAAACTGGTGGACGATAGAAGCATTCTTGGGAATGGCAGTTTATATGTAGACAGTCCTGAAGAAAATGCCGGTGCCCATATACTGGTTTTAAAGATATCCACCAGATAAAATGAGGGGTGGATAAGAAAATATCGGTACGGCCATGATAATATTATAAAAATACTTTTGCTTGAAACTCTATTCATTCAGTAGTAGTAACCTCCGGCTTATATGAAAATATAACTTTTACAAGGATTTCTGCAGCAACTTTCTGAAAAAATAAAAAGTTGTACTACGATTTCCTGGAAGCCTGCTTGGTGTCCTGTCCTGGAAGGTGCGTAAAATAAGGTTCTACGAACTACTTTCTAATTTACTTACAGGGCATACGTGGGTTTGATTCTCACTCGAGGTGAGTCATTTTGTACTCTATAAAGTTAATGTTATTTTCGCTGAGCACGCGATAGTGCTTGTAATCATATTTAGAAATACCCTTAAGGTGGAGTAAAACGGCGTGTGCTAACGTGAGCCGGACGACGGATAGCGCACCGTCCGCTAAATCGCGCGCCGTTAAGGGCGATCCATCGCTTGTAGGTTTTTCGACACGGATCAAAGGAACGCGCGCAACCTTCGGTTTGGCTACCACGCGCCGTGCATAGGTGGAGATAAACGGCGCGGGCTAGCGCAAGCCGGACGACGGATCGCCGTCCGTGTAGGCTCGGCTCGTCTTAGCGCGGACACGCGACTGTGGCGATAAACGAAGCGAGTTAGCGCAGACCTCGCCGTCCGTACAACAACACGAGCTACACACCACGCCGCTCGCTTTTCGTTCAGTCACTCAATACAATGCCACCAGATAAACGTAAACTCATTGCTGCTGCAGCAGCAGCTGTTATTTAGCTCAGAGGTGAATAAAAAAAAAAACGAAGAACACGGTGGTAGATGGTGTGATTGTTCAATTCCGTGGGGCGCTCTGCACCGTCTGGAGGCTTGTGCCAGTGGTGGTAAACGGCTCGCGTTAGCTCGCGCCGTTTATCTCCAGCTTATCACCACAAGCTCGTGTCCGGGCTAAGACGATCCGTGGTCCGGCTAGTGTTAGCACGCGACGTTTTACTCCACCTTTATTGGTAACATTTGGTGAGTAACGGCTACACTGAGAAAAATCTAAAATCAAAAGCGCCCTAATGACGGCCAATTTATATGGTATAAGGCGAAAAACCGACCAAACGTAAATACGTACAAAAACGCCTTCCAACTAGAAGGCGTTAAACGAGGTCAGTGAAGGCGAATGTTTCTTTTCGTCTTCATTTAAGGTGTATTTTGTGGTCTTTCTTAAATATTGACTTTTCGATGAGGCTGATTAAGTCGTACGTTATAGTGATAATCACCGTATATAAACCGCCGTAAAAGTATATTTAATGTAATGTAAGTATATTTTATGGTCAATACTGCAATTATTATCGTATAACAAGTTCAATTTTGAAAATGCTTTACGGAAGGCGTTTTTGACGGTTGTTTGTGTAAATATGTTTATTATAAAACATGGTACATTTTTATTAATTGGTGAAAATATCTTAAGAGTTGTGAATTCATCTTACGTATTTACAATTCAACGGTAAAAGGTCAAATTTGATTTAAGCCTTTAAGTCGTTTTTCTCAGTGTAGTAAGGTCGAGAGGGATGTACTTGCCAGTATGTGCAGTTGGTGCGCGGAGTAGAGCGTGTGGGCGGTGCGCGCGGAGCGGAAGGCGAGCGCGAGGCGGTGGTGCAGCCGGCGCGCGCCCGCCGCACGCACACACGTCCACAGCGGCAGCGCCGGCAGCCGCGCCGCGCCGCCCGACAGCCCCGCCAGCGCCGCCAGCGCGCCCTCGCGGCTACTGCTCTACAATCACATCATTATTACATTACGTATCTGGGCCCCTACCCTTATTCGTCGAAACTTCGAACTTCGGGTCCGAAAGAAAGGTATCCGCAATACACGTTTTGGCTTACTTTTGTTTAACTTCGTTCGTTGCATTGACTTGCAAGCATTTGCCTGTGTAGATTCTGAATATTTTTTTTTATCGGATTCGTATGGTTTGTAAATTTTCCAAGTATGAAATTATAATTTATTCGATTGCTTATAACTAGTCAGTCGAGTTTCATATATGCAGAAAGAAACAAATACTAATGAGGATATAAATACCTATAGTGAACAAAGTTACCTATGGAGAAAAAACGTTAATTCTAAATATTTAACCTGTATTTTCTAGAACAGTAGCGACACCGCTGATCCATAACTAAGACACTCAGACTCTTATCATGTGAAAATGTTCGTTAATTTCTTTGTATTAAGACTTAAAACTGATTGAAGCATAATAACGTTCTCAGAGTAGTATGGGAGATTCCATAACGGGCAAGATTTGTGTTAAACGTTGCGATCCAACCATAGACAGAGATATCAAACAACAAACTTCGTACCCCAAATTCAATTTTCGTTGTCTAAAGTGTCGCTCGAAACACGAAAAACAAAACTTCGTCGAATTGTATAGTAGCGGCCATGGTCTACGTCACAACGGCACAACCTATTTTTACGCCTATGATCCCCCCTCTGTCCATCCTTCCTACCATTAACAGCAGCGTTCTCTCAGCTATTTGCCGACATTACCATTGTTATGGCCACTGCGAACTTATTGTACGATTTTCTCGCGATACGCCTCATGCAAACGTGAATCGGGCAAACTCAAATTTTACGCTAGGCCTAAGGAAACCGGATACATTGCTCTTCTGTACGACCTTTAAAGGAAGACCGCGCTTATGTATGCACGTGTTCGAATCATTTCTTTGTTAAGATAAGGTTATCTTAAGTAAATAAGTTTGAGAAGTTACTCATTATGTTATTCTAGAATACCTTAAAACTTGTTGATGTTTGACATTTTTAAAAACCACCACACTTAAATCACTTTTTATCTGTATTCATTCTGGACTAGCCAATGACGAACCATTCTGTCTTATTTCGGATTGGCTGATACGTTGTGGCGGGAACGCTTATGTCCCTGATTGGTTGTAGTAAATATGACGGGAAGTTTAATGGAGATGCGACAGACACTTGGCGCCAGTTATTGATATAAAACCAATGTATCACCTTACTGAGCTCTTTATTCTTCACAAGTGACGGCTGCATCGGGACCTACTTTACCGAGACTTAAGAGCTGTATTATTGATTTATTTAATGTTACATAACTGCTGTTCACATGTTGTGTGTGGGTCTATGTTTGTTAAAATATTACCATTTAATTAATCCATGTGACCCTAATAGTGTATTATTTTTATTAAAGTTATCCATTTGTTCCTATAAATGTTGTATCTTTGGAGTCTTCCTTATGATTTCCTTTGGGCAGAAAATCTAGTATGTGAGATACTGTACTAATAGTACTTATTTCCTTTACCTTAAGCTACGACTAGAGTATGGCATCACCGCCTGCTAAACATCTTAAAAGCTAATGAGCCTACACCATAGGATAAATAAATGCTCTCATATTGACAAATCTCACGCACGGCTACAATCACCTTTATATTTCCCTACGAGGCAACGATTGGGTTTAGTGTGAGCCTTTGTCGCGATACTTCCCGCGACCGCGTTAACGTTGTAGACGATAACGACTAGCTTGATTACTATGTGACTACACGAGCCATACAAATACACTCTCAAGAACTTATAATAATAAAAAATCGCTTTCGTAGCGTGTCGCGAAATAAACTAAAGACCGCGGGACTTTGGTTCTGGGATTAATTACGTAACTAAACCTAGAACTAAGCATGGTTGTTTTGGTAAAGATTGTTTTCGATGCTATAATTAAAAACAATGTATTCAAAAACAATAACGCCAATGTATTATTATATTATTACACATTTCGAAACCCTTCGTTTTAGGCTGTGTGGAGTGCGTGTTGCCTGTCAGACGGTGTCAAGATATTATTATTTTATTTATTTTAAAAACAACTCGTTTCCTAAACCTAAAAACTTGCTGTTATTATAACTATACAATGCTCCATAATCTAATATATTTATAATGCGTAAAAACAAATTTAAGCTACGCCTAAAGTACCTAACGCGTTCAGGTGCGTTCTCGCCCTCGGTGGCATTCAAGGGGGCGATGAGCTCGTGTTACTTACATAATTCCGTTTTTTTAGCGTTCATGAATAATACGCTTTTTATATGAGCGTTCCTTAATGATGAACAAAAAAGCTGAAATAAAATAGTAAAAAAATATCGCCACATTGAACGCCAGCGCGGAAGCAGCTGATTGCGTTATTTTGTGCGTTCCTTTACACATGAACAGGTCTTTATGTAATAATTCTAAATTCAAAAAACCTTAACCATATGCGTAAGCAAAGAATAAGATGAAGGTATAAGAATCTTACCGAATTGACACCTTTTGAGTGGTCATTAGCCGTGGTGATTGGCTCGGGTATTTTGTAAAATGTCTGTGTTGCCGTTAAGGTAAAACTATTCACAAATTTAAAAATAATATGCTAATACAACTCCAAACTGAGTAAAATAAAGACGCGTATAGTTTGCAATGGAAGAAGATAGCAAACAGATTACAAAATCTACAAGGCTTATACGGCCGCCTTGAACCGGCGACACTATTTTTTAATCTTTTGTAAAGCACGCTAAGTGCGCAATAATGGTAAAAGCAAGCGTTAATTAAAACTATGCAAAGTTAGGTAAGTTCTAATTTATAATATTTTATTATATACTGTTAGATAGAGACCAATGGGGTGCCAGGCTAGAATGTCACCACCCCATTGCTACTTGTGGGTGCCGTAAGAAACTACAGGTAAAATACCGAAAGATGGGCAGCAGCATCCCCTGAGGAACTGATATCTTAATTTTGTATTTTAAGTTATATCTTAATATGTGGGGATTATGGAACCGAATTGTTTATAATAAATTGACAATGTTTCAACTTCAAATATAGGTCTGTTTCACGTTGGTAATATGTACTTCATTTGTAATATTTCATGTATTTGATTGTATAAAGTGATGCTATGCCCAAATGGGTTTCGTGTATGTTCTGTTAAATATTGTATCCATCAAATGTACTCATGAAAGCAATAAACAACTTTGAACTTATGAAACAGGGGTAGCGTTAGCGTTATTTAGCTCATTCGCTGATTGGCTGCGACAATTTTAAATTTTACAGTAATTTGTAAAGGATACAACCGCCGGCAGTCCTGGTACGCCAAACCAAGGTCCTGGTGTTATTGTGACAGAGTCCGCTACGCTAAAACTCTGAAATAAAAAAAACCAATATCGTGTCACAAATCATAAAAACATATTCCCATACCTGTACTGAAATACACAGCCAATGAACTGTGTAAAATAACTTAGAAACCCTGCCTCTTTGGCTGAGTGACGTAAACCGTCCCTCCTGAAGCTTCGAGGGTTCTATCCCCGCTTTGGAAAGTTATTAGGTTTTAACCGACTTCAAAAAAAAAGAGGTTTTAAATTTAGTTGTTTTTACCTCAGTACTCTAGCATTTGCGAATCAGTTTTCTTTTCAATGATGTACTTTCTTATTGGTCCCATAGAAATTTCAATAAATCGTTTTATAACTTTGGTTATTAGATAAAATAATATTTTAAAAAAAAACTCCGGAGTTGGAAACTGCACTCGGTAGGTGGCAATAGGTCTAGGCGGCGAGCTTACACGAGATATCCAGCCATATATTGCCGGATTTTAGGAGGAGATTTTTATTTGGAGGTTTAGAGATTAAGATTCAGATATAACTATTGTTAAACTGTGTTGTTGTTCTTACACATTCACAGATATCCGTCCACCCTTGTGAGTTGTAAAGGAATGTTTATGTGAACAACGTACATAGCTGTGTACGCTGCAACGCACGCATGGGTGAAACACACATTTATATAACACAAAGAACATTTTGTAGAAATTCACAGTGATTCTTTGCCAATAGGAATTGACATGTACCTGCAGTTCAAATTTTACAAACTTTAGATAGTTCATATTGAAATACGGGAATGTGGACAATAGATCACAAAAATATGCACTGTTTGAACCGACTAGCAGCGGCGCTTACGACATCTGTGTCAATTTCTTCTTCACAAATCACATTCACTTCAATTATTGCTTTTCTATTAGTAATATTAAATTTTAGGGAATACTTTTTAACAAGATTTTTTTATGTATAAAATTCTTCTCATATATCAGTAAAAAAATTAGTTAGACGTTTGTGCACACGAAGCTCTACATCTTTTCTGTCAGCAGCAGATATATGCAGCCGGAAATGACGTCATAGATGACGCTTTCTTGATAGGTAATTTGCATCTTGGTTAATGTGAACCGACCGTTGCGCGTATTTAGTGCATTTAGCGCATATTTGCATGGTTCAAACTGTACTTACTGTTTATTTTAAAAAGTCCATTATATTATGTCTATTAGCAATTTTTTTAAATTGTATTTCCCTTTTTTAATTATTTTTGTATTGGCTACAGAACAGTAAAATATGGTAATTTAATGATAAACTCACTTGATCTCTATTGCTAGCAGCCGGTAACGCCAAGGCGTGCCCCCTCAGATGTAAATAAATCCCTTTCCTAGCGCAAATCGCGGCTAGGGATGGGATGTGGGAGCCACAGCCGAGTGGGGGCACGCCAGCTTCACCCAGCACTAGTAGAGGCGTCCGATTGGCTGCTATGTCTTCGTCGCATAGCTTAGTCAGAGCATCAGTGTCCATTCCTCGACCTGTGGATAGTTATGCTTTAGGAAATTATCATATTTTTTAATTGCTGTAAACTTTAATTAAGGTTGAACTGGCCGGTCACTTCTCAATACAAACATCGTAGGGTGATCACACCCTTATTTGAGATTTAAGGTCCAGAATTAAGCATAATATCGTTTGATCTCGTCATTATCTAGGCTTGTATCGTAACGAAATTTTAAAAAGATAATTAATTTTAAAGTTATGAGTCTCGTAAACTTTATATGAAAATGTTTCGAGGGTTGCAACTCTCAAGTTAATTATATTATTAAAAAAATGTAACGATACAAGCCTAGATAATAAAGAGCCGATTACTAAGAAGAAGAGAAAGATTACTAAGTTCAAAGCGTAGTGGTAGACTAAATAGGTATACTATTCATGCTGTGTTTACCTTTAATTGGACTGTTACATATGTTTCTTAACCACAACACTATGATAAATAAGTTATTTATAAACTGTATCAGTCTGTTGGTAGACCAATAAAAAAAAAAAAAAAAAAAAAAATAGAGATTTATCGATATCATGGTTTGATTTGGACCTGAACCCTCAAATA
Organism: Plagodis pulveraria; assembly: GCA_963890685.1. Lineage (NCBI taxonomy): Eukaryota > Metazoa > Arthropoda > Insecta > Lepidoptera > Geometridae > Plagodis > Plagodis pulveraria. Next base: position 31,778,873 of record OY982955.1, on the reverse strand, counting down.
AGGGAGTGATCACCCTACGGCGTTTGTAAGGAGAACTGACCGGCCAGTTCACCCTTAAGGCGAATTGGCTTCCAACAAAATCATATCAAAAGCCGTAACGTCCACCCTTGACCAGATGCCTCCCCCATTAGTGGGAGTAGCCATTGCCGTAATCCCCACTCACCTGAAGGATGCACAGGCACAGGCCGGACACAGGCAAGCGGCAGGCCCAACTGGCGGCAGAGGTGCTGCACGACATTCAGCGGGCTTGCTACACAACTGTATATGCAGGGTAGTCGATTGAGAAAGGCCAGAGCTGAAAAAAAGGGCAAATTTATTAACTACCAACTAACACAGTTTTGCAAAAGAGGTGGCAATTATGTGATTGCTTTTCAACAAAGTTATTTTTACCAATTTAAAAAAAGAAGGAGATACTCCATTCGTCTGTTATTATAGTTTGCGTTTTAGAGTTTTTTTTTAAATTCTATTAAAATATATAGGAACTTCTAATCGCATTGAACGCTGCCATGCCAACCCCTTTAGAACAATTTATTTATTTTATTTATTTATGGCTGATAAGTTAGCCTTTGACCACTATCTCACCTGATGGTAAGTGATGATGTGGTCGAAGATGTTGTTCAGGCTAACCTAGAAGTACTGGCTCTCAAGTACAGCTGCCGGAACACACCGTTAGGTGCTTGGCGACAGATTTTCTACTTGAGGGTGGTAGCTAGCCGGGCGGGCATTCGCATTATGCTCTACCACCATGCTGTAACGACTGCCATCCTAAGACAACAACAGGGACCGACGGCTTAACGTGCCCTCCGAAACACGGAAACGCTCAGTAGTAATGTCACTAGTGGTCACCCATCCAACTCATGACCGCGCGCGACGTTGCTTAACTTTGCTGATCGGTTAAGAACAGCTAAGTAAACTTCGCTACGAGCGCTTCAAAGAACAAACAAATACAAAATCAGCAAGAATAAATATTTTTATAACAAACCCAATAACAGCCCAAACCAAACTTCGAACCAAGAATCTCATGATACAAATACGACGCAAAACGCCACTCGACCAACGAGCTTTACAAAAAATAAAGATTTAAATATAATTTTATAGTAGCACATACCTCCATCCTCCAAATATCGCGGGTACCTATGATGTAAAAGCATCTTTGTGACCTTTACCAAGCCTTCCATTTGCTCCTGATGATAATATGCGTGATAATCTGCTAATCTGAAAAGATAAATTGGACCTTAAGCCTCATGTTATACGTTTCATTTTCATTTTTTGAAGAACTTGGTTTGTATTAACTTTGGTAGATATTTTAAACTTTATTATAAAGTACTAGAGACTATTTTAGAATATGAATAAAAAATCAAACAAATAGGATGTTAATAATTGGTAGTTAAAACAAATTTACAATCACACAGTAATTTGTTGCGCTTGTATGAATGCAGTAATGCATGCCAAGATCATGTAACAATTTCATGCATGAAGCTACTGGACTAGAATGTTGTGTTCTACAAATTACAATCATGTAGGCACGTCAAATTATGTGTGTAAAAACTATTGTCTCAAACAATAAATTTTTCGTAAAAGGTTGAATTGGAATATATTTTTCACCTAAGTATTTTATCGTTTTTATGTACCTACTATTATTGTTTTTTTAAATCATATTAGGCTCGCAAAGGGATGACAATGTATCCTTGAGAGAAATGAAGTTAACGTATCTACGTAGAACAGAGTATAAATATAATATCTGTGTAATAAAGCATTTTGCCAATGTCCGCTGGCTGAATGGCTACCTACTGCCCTGAAGTAGAAAATCTGTCGCCAAACACCTAACAGTGTGTTACGGCAGCTGTCCTTGAGAGCCAGTACTTCTAGGTTAGTCTGAACAACATCTTCGACCACATCATCACTTACCATCAGGTGAGATAGTGGTCAAAGGCTAATCTATCAGATATAAAGAATAATAATAATAATATTTGTCACCATAAAACTCATCTTCTTCTTAGTACGCATTATTGTAGGCGTCAACTTATAAACAATTTAAATTGTTGCCTTTTTAAACAAAACTAACTGTTAAATTTACAATATTCCTAGTAATCCACACTATGTATACAAGAAACATTGCATATATTTCAACAATGTTTTCCTTATCACTTGATAACATAACAGGCAATGATCATAAAAAACTATTATATCCATATCAAAAACATACTTTTATAAATTTTACACTACCTACAATAGCTGATTACACTATACAACATGTAAAAGCTTAAATGTAATTGTCATGCAATTTTTCCTTTGTACATTTTGAGTGAGGTTTTAATATTGTTATGTTTGCAATAATGCATGCTCTGTGGATTACATTACCAATTTACGAGAAGTAAAATTCTGCACATTACTTAAATTTTTCCTCTCATAATTTTGAAATTTAAGTGAGTTTATTTTGTAATAGGTAGGTATAAATACCTCATATTTAGTGCCAATGGGCTATAAATACCATCATCAATGATGTCGATTGGAATAAAACCTACTTATACACACATACAGTGATGGTTTCAGTACACCAAGTTTTGTGGGATGTTGCTGTTTAACATATTGTTTCAAAGTGTTAAATTCTCTACATCAATTGTTAGATTAGGATGTTTCAATTCCCAATGTTCCGATTACCTTCAAACTTTTTGCAGTGATGGCTCAGTAGCATTGGGTATGGACTGCCGCGCAGGAGGTCCATGGTTCGAATCCCGCCGCGGGCTTGTGCATCACCGCATGGTGGATGGACGTTTTGCAAATGCCCCCTGGCTAGCTACCACCTTCAAGTAGAAAATCTGTCGCCAAGCACTTAATGGTGTGTTCCGGCCGCTGTCCTTGAGAGCCAGTAATTCTGGGTAAAGCCTGTTAACACCTTCCAGACCACCACATCATCATTTACCAACAGGTGATATTGTGGTCAAAGGCTTACCTATCTGCAATAATAAATAAAAAAAACTCAGCTGCTCCCTAAAATTAGTGAATTTATTCAAAGCCCATCTAGCCCTTATTTTGAACAATTTACATAAAAGGTCCAATGTATCTGATGATACCTTTTCCAAGTTATTCAGCCCTCAATGCCACATGTAATTTTTTAGTACTCAGTTGTTACCCATTACCAAAATATAAATATATAAATGGTCTATGTTCTCCACCTTTCAGATGTGAAGGCTGATTTTTTTACTACTAAATCTGCTATTCAAAAACCATGAATACCTATTGAAAACAACATTCAAGTGCAGTGCCAACCTACAAAATAACATTTCATAAAGCTACAAGAACAACATTTCCAGATGCAAAAATAAGTTGATGCTCTTTTTCTATACAGGTGCAAGTTAATCATTAAATTGATGAATCATTGGCAAACATTACACTTTTTAATTAAGAATTGTACATACTTCTTATCTTATCTAATAATCAATAAATAGTGATGATAAGAGAACAACATTATTGGATTAGTGGAACATCTTTATCACTGTAAAATGATGTAAAGTAATAACATGATCTTACCTGAACATGTGGGACAACCAACGTGTCGTTTCAGCAGCTATATGCGCCCCAAGCCTTGCAGCATGACTCCTCTCTAATCTCCCGAATAATGCACAGATACTATGAGATAGAATCGCCGCTCGAGTGACAGCATCTGTAGGCAGCAGTGGTGGGTCCACACTGTCACTACTAGGGTCAGTCTTCACCACCAGATCTTCTAGAACCTTCAAAATATCGTCCATTCCGGTCTCCTCAGGCTCGAAGAAACCGGCGCTGATTTTACGCGGTTCCCTTCTCTTCTCCTCTTCCACAGCATCCTGTGCGTTAACTCCAGCCTCCAGTCGACCAACTACTTCGGATACTTGAAACTGCAGGCTGCCAAAAGGACGCCGGTCCTGAAGGAAAGCACTAAAATTAGAATAATCTGACGACGCTGATGTAAGACTTATATAGACAAAATTTACCAATTCCGACAGTGCTTCAAATGCAGGACTGGCTTTGTTTGAGTCCGCGTCAGAAGCCGGTGCATCTCCCATGCTGCGTGGCCTATTTAAGTTCAATTTTACAGCACAAACATAAAATTCGATGAACGTCACTACAACACAATGTTTTGACGAATGACTGACGTAAACATAAGAGAGACAATAAAAATGACATTGGAAATTGTCTATGGCTGCCACGCATTTGTTCGGCTGTTGGTAGGAATCAGTTTGACTCTGTACTGGTCACACTTTATTATTTAGTTAATTTACTCGTATAACCATGGACATAATATATCTATGGACTGGAAATACCTATAAAATAAACGTGTATACCTAAAACACACATGTAAGATATATGGCTGCGATCTTAAGAGGTGCTCTCTTCAAATTATAGTGATATTATCGATATATGAATTATGAGATTATGGTAGGTATATAAAACTGATGCATAAGTATAAATGGATACATGTAGCGAATAAACACACACCCTACAAATGTATATGTAAATAAGTGATTAAGAACTCTCATACAGTTACCAATTTGATTTCGGACTCATCAAGTTCACAATTATCAGTACACACACAATCCTCCAAGTTCAATCGGTTTGATTAATTGATTTGGCGATTAAAAATGATCGCATTCGATTGGTCGCCTCAAGTTAATGCTGTTGCGCCGCACGGTACACTTTTAAAACCACGCCCACCGTGGGGAAGTCTGCATTTTACCGTTTTTGAGCTTCGCTAACATTTTTTTACACATAGATTTGTAGCACACACCGTTATACATAAAACAGATCTCAGGCATCTCAGGCAAACAAATAATACCTATTTACATACTCCTATAAATGTATGTAATATTTGTTACAATATAATTTATTCTGATGCCACAGAATATCTACTAAAGAAATTTTTTGAGCGCGTAAGATATGAGCCGCGTATGATACGTGATAAATGTGTAGGCTCATTTCCCTACTCAAACATATATTAACTGTATTTTATGTAATAATATTATATAAAATAATTATGTCACATTATACATTTATTTCATAACATATAATTTATTTATCTACAGATTTACATTTAGTAACACTATATAAATAACATGAACGTTATATTACTTAACGGTAATACATGTCAATCAGCTTGTCGATGTTATTAGTACAGTTCCATAACATAGCTAAAAACATAGCTTTCATTTTTGTACTTTGACAGTAGCGCTAAAGGACGTTCCAGGTACCTTGGAGCAAATCTAGCTCGACTAATATTTGACCCGGCCTTGGGTATGTTCCATTAGTCACTAAGAACGTTATTTTCGATAATTTTGATCACATCTGCGTCTATGGTTGTGATCACGTGATCGTATGTAACTGTCATCCCCGTTCCATTTTTGGTTACGAACGCTAAGCATGCCACTAAAATTTGCCACTTCTGTCACTTTTGACATTAGATGTAGCGTTTAAGGCGAAAATAACACCAAGACCCATGTGTAAAACTTTTTGGGAATGTGATCGTTTTTAGCGTTTTTAGCGAATCTCACTCAAATGGTACGCACCCTTTGCAGGAACACGCCCCAGGAGGAGAAAGAAAAAAATTGCCAATTTTTGACAATGACATATAGGTAGGACTAATGACATTGGAATTTCTGACGTAAAGATGTCGATTAGTGGTTAGTGGATGGACATCAATTTGTTTTCATAATCTTCAAATAAATTGGGACATTGGTACGGAAAAAAATAAGAGAAAATGTCGCTCGCTAAAATATTTTCAGTGTCGTCTAGAGGTAACATGCAACTATCTTCCTATTCTATTATGTTCTTTATTCCGAGTTGTTACGCAATTTTGTTTATAACCTAAGTTCAGTATTTATTTTGCAGATTTAGAGTTCTTTTTATTGCTACGTAATTGTTTCTGATGCATTTAGTAACAATGTACCAAAAATATAAGTATACAATATGGGTAATGGTCATGTGTGTGTAAGTAAGTCTACATAAAATACAATGCTACCTAAAAGTTAATTCTGTTCCAGTAAGAGCGACTGGGGCTGGCGGTATGGTTGCGCGGCACGCACAGTACAGTACTACACCTGACAAAGTAGAGAGAGTTTACCCCCCCAAAGTCCCCGGTTATATGTATGTGAATGGAGAAGATCCAAACATGTCAATGAGAGAAATGTCAAATAGAGCTGCACAAACTATGTTCTGGACCGAGCTTGCGAGGGGCTTCGCTGTTACTCTGGCTCATATTTTCAAGGTAGAAACACTTTTATTCATACATTTCTGCAATCTTGCTTAGGAGTGTGAATATTTAAATAAAATAACTACTCTAAATATATTAGCTTTTAAATTACATCATAAAAAAATCAATTATGTTAGTGAACCCTTACCAGCTTCTATCCCATAACTGTTAATGTTTAACCCATGTGCATCATAGATAATAATAGCTATAGAATTTAACTTACACTTGGATAATATAGATGTTATAATAAATTGTGTATTAATATAGAAAAAAAAAATGTGCTTTTTTTTATATTATTGTGACTGAACAAGCTTGAGGCCCACCTGATGTTAGCGGACTAACCACTGCCTATAACAGATGCATTTTGTCACAAGTCAAGAATAGCACTGCGCCCGTCACCTTGAGACAGAGTTATTAAGTTTCATGTGCCTGTATTTTCACTGGCTCTCAAGGACTGCTGTGGGAACACACCGTTAGGTGCTTGGCGACAGATTTTCTACTTGAGGGTGGTTGCTAGCCAGGCGGGCATTCACAAAATGCCCTTCCACCGTGCTGTGAAGCTCAAGCCCGCAGCGGGATTCGAACCATGGAACTGCTGCGCTGCACTCCATAGCCAATGCCACTGAGCCTACCTTATATCTAATATTCAAGTTTTTTCATGCTGATATTAATATGGTTTCTAATTAATAGTTAAATCAACCCAACAACTAGTATTTTTATTGATTTTCATTATTCTCAAATGACAATATTTGTCTCTAAATATTTTGGAAATGTGATACTTTAGGGTACCATGTTACCAAATATTTTATGTTTGTATAAATTGTCCTCTACCCATATACTACTAGCACTGTGTTAGATGCTGATAGGGTTTTGTTTATTTTTATATTAAATTTTGCTTTTGACATAGTAATATATTATACTTATAGCACCATAAATACAAACATCTAAGTAACACAAATTCAAATAAAATATAAATATGTACCACCAACCTATTGATAATTTATAACTAAGTAAAAAAAATCTCATGTTATTACATATTATATGGATTTATTTTTAAGAAAAGAGTGACAAATTACTTTGCATTCCATGTTTATAACTATTTTGCCACAAAAATTTACTGAAGTCTTCTTCTTTTCTACTTTTTATGTTATTTAGTGGCTTCTGCGATATTTCCACAACATTGCCAATGTTGCGTGGGTAGAGAGAATGATAAACGATGGAGATTGCTCGGTGGAATAGGTAGTAGTCAGTGATCCCTTTTACTAAAGTCAACTGAACACTTACCCCATTACTGTATAGCTATCTTTTATTTATTCATAAAACTGAATTAAATGTCTAGTGTGAAGACCACAGGCAATACAAAATTTTTAAAAAGTGCTATATGGCTTATACCTAGTTTTTTATTTTATTTATGTATGAAACCAGGGAAAGTTAAAGATTTCCAACATAAACTTTCATCTGTACCTGACAGTGAAAAATGTTAATATGAAGACTTGGCTGTTAGTGTAAGTACACTTAGGCTTAGGTGAAATTTGAAAACTTTAAATAGTTCTATGTTTTTTTTAAATATATTATTAAAAGTGTGAGTAGTTAGTAACCATATATTAAAGATCCTATTTGTCAACTGACAAAAGTTCCTAATTACTAGAAATAGGAGATTAACTGCATAAGTCCTAAGTTTAGAACATGTGTCAAATATTTTTATAAAATTAAATACTTAGTTATAAAACAAATATTTCCCTATTTTTTTGACACAATGGTCATACACCTATAAATAACGTTTTTGGACAAAGGTAGTCTTGGAACTGGGCTCTTCTATTTAATTCCTAGAATGCATATTCTTAGCGGCATTTAGTCTAATTAAATTTAGTTAGACATAAAAAGAAGCTAGAGAAGTGGAAAGGAGTGAATTAAATTTGTTGTATGTATAGGAGCTCTTTAATTTTCCTCTCTGGGTTGTAAGTATCTCTGGCCTTTTTTAAATTGTTTGTCCTTTTACCATGGTATGCTACATTACTACTATAGCTCAGGTTGAAAGTGCGTCTCCTGGCCCCAGGTGCAGATGGTTGAGACTGAATACCAGTACACATTTTCCTGTTTGTGATGATTTCATATCCCCATATAGTTATAGTACAGTAAAATAAAAAATATATAAGTATACAAATACTACATGAATAAATACTTTTCCCGCTTACTGGCTGGTTCAAACCGGTTCCGCGTCCGAGCAGCGGGCGCCGCGCGCCGCAGTGGTTGCAGCAACCCCGCACGTCTTGTTAGTCCCTAGTTTCGTACTCACAGCTGTGCGTGCAGTACTGAAGCTTACATTATGTACAATTCTTTATTCAAATGGAAATACTGTAGCTAAACTTCAGCTCTTGGCATGATTTGAAGCTCGAGGCCCACCTGATGTTAAGAGGACTAACCTCAGCCTATAACAGATGCATTTCCTCACAATTAACGAATTGCACTGCGCCCGTCACCTTGAGACATAGATGTTAAGTCTCATGTGCCTGTAATTTCACTGGCTCTCAAGGACTGCTGCCGGAACACACCTTTAGGTGCTTGGCGACAGATTTTCTCCTTGAGGGTGGTCGCTAGCCAGGCGTGCATTCGCAAAAAGCCCTTCCACCAGGCGGTGAAGCTCAAGCCCGCGGCGGGATTCGAACCATGGACCTGCTGCGCGGCAGTCCATAGCCAATGCCACTGAGCCATCAATGCTGCAAAAACGCGGCGTAATCTATATTTTAATAACAAATATTTGAAGAAAACATTTAAGATATTATTTTATTTTTAACGCTTAATATATATAAAAAAAAGTATATGAAGTGGCGATTCCTCCCAATTTTCCTGCTGAGCCGACCTGACGTCACAAACGCCACGCAGCCCAACGGAACAATTTTTGACGCATTTCGATTTTACACGAAGCATCCTCAGCGATGTCTTGACGTCTTAATTCAAGACGTCTCGATCGTACATAAAATGACATAAACTTACTGTGTCTTTCTTTTATTTATGATGCTTGTTTGAAGAGCAACTTAAACAGATTTTACATTGTTTTTAAAGGGCTAAGTTTACCTGAAAACTAGCATTTCATGATATTGCCCAAGGAGGCATTATTCGAAGCGCTCGTGGCGAAGTTTAGCCGTTCTGAACCGATCAGCAAAGTTAAGCGACGTCCGCCGCGGTCATTAGTTGGATGAGCAAACATTGCTATTGAGCGCTTCCGTGCTTTGGAGGGCCCGTTAAGCCGTCGTCGGTCCCGGTTGTTGTCTTAGGATAGCAGTCGTTATAGCATGGTGGTAGAGCATTTCACGAATGCCCGCCTGGCTAGCTACCACCTGCAAGTAGAAAATCTGTCGCTAAGTACCTAATGATGTGTTTCGTCAGCTGTCCATGAGAGCCAGTAATTCTAGGTTAGCCTGAACAACATCTTCGACCACATCATATCTTACCATCAGGTGAGATAGTGGTCAAAGCCTAATCTATCAAGCATAAAAAGGCATGTGTGCAAAGAGTGGCTTTTCATGGCTGTAAGCACATTTGGGCATATGCTTCATTTGTACACTACGTTTGTGTGGATGTGATTCTTCGTGAATCTTACATATAGTAAAACTATAAAATGTAAAATGCGGGTAGGAGGTAGCAGTTGCGACTTCACCAATAAATATATGCAGGTTCGCGCCTTTATGATTGGAAATAGCTACCGTTAAATCTGCAAGATAAAATGTAGATACTCCAGCTGATCCATATTACCGTATTATCAATGCTTCTAATGTCTACAAATTACAATTAATTTCTTAGATTCAAAAATGCATCTGGTATAGGCAGAGGTTAGTCCGCTTAACATCAGTTGGGCCTCGTGCTTGATCCGTCACAATAACTTAAAAAAAAAAGATTCAAAGAAGTAATAAAAAAAGCAAATGTCAGATCCAAAGCCTTTTAAGGTCGCATTACAATTAACAATGCGATCACGCGACCACCTTCGCAAGTTTGAGTGAATATCCACAATCCTCCCACTATGCTTATATGAAGAGGTGCTGATTTCCCTATAGATCGAGCAGGCCTGGAACTAGAGCAATAAAATATAGTAGGTTGCAAAACTTTTTTTTATTTTACCTCACACAAAGTACATTAAGTATACGAGTATATACAGAATTATCCACCCGTCAACGTTCAAGAACTCAAAAATGTTTCTAAATCATAAAGTACATTACGATTATTAAAAGTTTGGCTGACGGGCAAGAAAGCTTAGAAAGGGCGGGTAAGACGAATAATTAGTTAAAATCACGATAAATCTAATTGTTCATTTCATTTGTTCGCTACAACACTACAAAACTGGACACATAACTAAGACTCTTAATTGAGACGTCTGGTACATAAGGTTTCTGGTGCTTAGAAGTCCTGGAGGTAAATTATGTGAATAAAAATCATACATGTGAACTTTATTATATTTCAGGAACCGGCGACAATTAATTACCCATTTGAAAAGGGGCCTCTCTCTCCAAGGTTCAGAGGAGAACACGCACTCCGGAGATATCCTTCTGGTGAGGAGAGATGCATCGCTTGCAAGCTTTGTGAAGCAATTTGCCCAGCTCAGGTAACATCAACATCCGCAAGAAGTCGAGCGTTGAACAATGCTATACAGGGTTATTGGTAAATGGCTAACACCCTCTTAGGATTGACTTCTGCTAGTCGTAAGAAACATGATAAGATGTTTTTTTATTAGAAAAAAAAAAGTGTTTTTTCGCCCCCTTTGAATATTTAAATCGAGCAAAGTAATGAAAAATATGAAATAATATAGTATAGGCACAAGACATTTGATATCAGTTGGTCCTCGTGCTTATTTAGTCAAAAACACATAAAAAACACAAAAGAAAATAAAAATAAAAAATAAACTAAAATAAAATCGTCAGAAAATGTTTGTAAGGACTAGCAGAAGTAAACCCTTTTTTTTTTCTTTTTTATAGACATGAGGAAAATGCATTTACCCAAATACGCATACACATACACACCCGCCGGGGATTAGGTGGTTATGTCGGACTCAGAGTCAATAGGGACTACCGACTAAAAACCTCATGGTGTTCCGTCGTCATCGACTAGTGGCAGAGGCCGCGGGGTCACTCGCGGGGTCGCTCTCATCCGCAGCCCCCACCGACGTCGCTGCCCGCTTGAACGGGCCCAGCCTCAAGGAATTACTCCCCTCCCCCCAATTCCGCTTCGTGGGATGCCCTGGAACACGAGGGCATCCACACCTCATGAGGACCTAACCCTGATGGGGGGTGCCGGCTGTCCCCACGGCCGAAACCCCAGGTCCTCTGAGTGGAGACGGAGTGCGAGCACGATCGGCTCGCCTCCGTGTCCGCGCTCTGCGGAGTGGAAGAGAGAGAGAGGATCTCTCTCCCTTTCCCGCTCCTCCGCCGAGACAATTGTCTCACAAAATGAGGCCACCGCCACCCACGATCTCTCGTCATCGACCATCTTTACGATGATGGCCGGCAAGGAGAGGTCGGACCCCACAACCGCGATCAGGGATCGCCGCGGTCCCGCTCTTCCTGGGCATGCCTCCAGTGCATGCTGGGCGGTGTCTTCCACGCAGCCGCACTGGTGGCAGGCCGGGAACGGCTCCCTTCGTGCGACGTTACACAGGTATCTCCCGAAACAGCCATGTCCCGTGAGAACCTGCGTAAGCCTGAAGGTGAGCCTCCCGTGTCTTCTTCTAACCCACTCTCCGAGTACGGGCCGGATCGCTTCGAGAAGTCGTCGAGCGCCAGCCTCTGCGTGGATCGTGTGAGGAGCCTCGCGGTCCACGTGGCGACAGCTGATGCCCTAGCGTCATCGCGCCAGTGCGCTACCTCCCGCGGCACCGGTCGCTCGTCCCGCTCCCGAGCCTGCGCTCTGCGCTGGTAAACCGAGGCTTGGACTTCGGCCTCAAGGTCCCACGGGAGTAGTCCGGCGAGGACGCACGCAACTTCGCAGGAGAGTGTGCGGTTCTCTCGACACATTTCACTGCCATAGCAGAAGTCAAGCCTAAGAGGTTGTTAGCCATTTACCAATAACCCTGTATATCCCCTGTCAGTTTTTCGGAAGGCGCTGCTCTTTTATTTGCTTGCTGCTTTTCTGTATTTTTAGGTTCCATGTTATAGGGATAAGTCTACTCACTGACTCCTATTGAAAGAGACAAATTAATAGATTCAGGCGTCACTTTGCGAAAATCTATTTTTTATAAAAATAATATTATATTAAAAAAATATTTTGAAATTGATTTTGAGTCTGAAAAATATTTTTGTATGGGAATTCTTATTTTTACATATTTTTTTTTTACATAATCAAATAGGAAGCTATCATAGAAATATTATATAGGCTCTAGGACATGTATGCAAAATATTACCGAGTTTGAACACTTGGTATAAAATATAACGAAACTACGTTCGTTCTACGTTTGAAGTAAGCGCTTCGAATAGATTTCAGTAGCGACGTATCCACAAATAATCTATGTATTTTAATTTATAGGCAATAACAATCGAGGCTGAAGAACGCAAGGATGGCTCCAGAAGGACGACGCGGTACGACATCGACATGACCAAATGTATCTACTGCGGTTTCTGTCAGGTACTTTATTTGTATATTGTCCAAACCTTTTTACCCCGTGGGGTGCCAGGTTAGAATGTCACCTACCCGTTTCTTCCCTTGGGTGTCGTAAGGGGCGACTAAGGGAAAAATACCAGGTGGGAAGCAGCGCTTTCTGAAGTACCGAGGACTCTACTGCGTTCCCCAAGACGCCTGCCAAGCGTGGGGATTATAGAAAATCCCCCAGATGGGGGAGACCTCGTTCAACAGTGGACGTTCCGGTTGATGTGATGATGAACTTTTTTATGTATGATATCTTTTCAAGCACTATCGTATGCTAAGCAAATAACATATTATTTTAGGCACATTCTTAAATCAAAATATGTTCGATGGCCAAAAGGTTAATGCGCCTAGTGCGCGCGGGAGATGTGGGTTCGATTTCTGTATAGCGTTCATTTCTCGATATATCTCTAACTGTTAGTGTCGAGTATGGATGTGGATAGATATATGTGATTCGACACGATTTATTGCCTTTATTGTGCGGCGGTGGCAAACAACCCGACATAATAACGGTGTCGGGTAAATGTGAACAGCTTCATACAAAATATTTTGCCTCCAGAGCTCCCGACATTTTGCCGGATATCGGATACCCGACAAGTGAGAACGGGGTGTTAGAGTAGCCAGAATGATAAAAGAATCACTTCATCGCCATGACCAAGCTCCGCCATGTCCGCTTTGAATTATTTACTACTGTAACCGGAACTTAGTTATGTGAACACTGCTTAGCGGTATACATAGGTATGGTGATAAGTACTTCCCCGGACGAACTTGCTGACAAAGAGTTAGACCTACTGCTACTGAACGATTATTAACTACTTTTTCGATCATCTAATTGATGTATATTGAACAGTTTTTTATATTTGATAGATAAGCCTTTGACCACTATTTCACTTGATGGTAAGTGATAATGTGGTCAAAGATGTTGTTCAGTCTAACCTAAAATTGCTGGCTGTCAAGGACAGCTGCCGGAACACACCGTTGTGTGCTTGGGGACAGATTTTCTGCTTGAGGGTAGTAGCTAACCAGGCGGGCATTCGCAAAATGCCCTACCACCATGCTATAACGACTGCCATCCTAAGACGACCACCGGAAGCGACAGCTTAACGTGCCCTCCGAAGCACGGAAGCGCTCAGTAGTAATGTCAAAAGCGGTCACCCATCCAAGTCATGACCGTGGCAGACGTTGCTTAACTTTGCTGATCGTTTAAGAACAGCTTAGCAAACTTCGCTACGTGCGCTTCTAAATATCCTTGAGGAAACTATTCAGATTTTCTATCAGTGATCATATGTAAAAATGTACGTTATTTGACTTACAGGAGGCGTGCCCAGTGGACGCTATCGTCGAAGGTCCCAACTTTGAATTCTCAACGGAAACTCACGAAGAACTCCTTTACAACAAGGAGAAGCTTCTATCCAACGGCGACAAATGGGAGAGCGAGATAGCTTCTAACATCAGAGCTGATCACCTTTACCGTTGAACGGGCAGACGTATAGTAGTTAATAGTATTTTAGGGGCTATTTTATAACTATCATAAAACAATGATAGCCCACTGCTGCAGGTGCACTTATTTATAATTGCCGATAAAGAAATGCTAAAAATATAGACGTAATTATATGGTGAGTTTCATGAGTCAGTTAGGGTAAGTACCATTTGGAGTTAAATTCGCCAAAATAGATAAAAACGATCACACTCCCAAAAAGTTGTTCCATATGGGTCTTGGCATCATTTTCGCCATAAACGCTTTGAAGCTACTGGAACATTTTGAATTACGTACATCTAATGTCAAAAGTGACAGAAGTGGCAAATTTTAGTGGCATTCTTATCCTAAATGGAACAGGGGATGACAGTTACAAACGATCAGTGATCACAACCATAGACGCAGAATGTGATCAAAATTATCGAAAATAACGAAATTAGCGTCAAATGGAATAGGCCCTTAGACGAAAGCGATAAAATCTACGAATAAATATGTAGGGACATGTAAGTCAAGCTGAAAACAGCAGAACGCAGAAGCTTACCGCGGTGGGCGTGGTTTAAAAGAGTACCGAGCGGCGCCTAATATCCTAGACGCGACCAATCGTATGCGATTATTTCTAAGCGCCAAATCAATTCTAGGTTAGCCTGAACAACATCTTCGACCACATCATCACTTACCATCAGGTGAGATAGTGGTCAAAGGCTAACCTATCAGGCATAAAAAAAAAAAATTAGCCAATCCAATTGAATTTGGAAGATGGTGCATGTTTTGTCAATTGTAAATTCGTAGTATAAAACAAACTATACTTAGGCTAGAGTCTTGTTATCTAAGAGTGAATTTCACCAATCTAGGGTTGAGCTATACTCAGATGTTTTTAATGTAAAAACTTAAAATGTGATACGCCTATACTGTTATGGAACAGCAAACATAGTAACTGTTTTGGAAAATAATCACTTGGATTGATTTTCATGACATGCGACAGCAGAAATAATTTACTCAAATATTAAAGAATTATACTGTTTGAAGTTACATAATCTCTATATAAATATGGCCACTTTCCTATAAATACTTGTTACTGTATGATTTCTATGCCCACTGGGGGCAAATACTTAATAAAAATATTATATTATGCCCACTGGGGGCATAGAAATAATACAGTAACAAGTATTTATAGGAAAATGGCCATATTTATATAGAGATTATGTAACTTCAAACAGTATAATTCTTTAATATTTGAGTAAATTATTTCCTTTGGTACAAATGTCTGCCTGATCTCCTTGTGATGGTTAGTTGGATTTCTTATTCTTGTGTCAACTAATAATAAATTATTTGCTGACCAAATTTATTTTTTTCACTTGTTTAAAGAGAAGTAGCATCTCAACTCCCTATCACTTGCTGACTAAATATGTTAGGACTGGCTACAATGTAAATATATAGCTTACCATTTAGTATGTCTCTTAGACATGCTTGAGATAGTTATAAAATTGATCCTAAAACTAGGATATAAATTATTATTGTTTTTGTGATAAATAAATAAATCATTTCTGTTAAAGAACTATTTTATTTATTAATAGTAATCTAAAATAACATAGAAATTTAAGCAACCTTTATTTGATTTCACTAATACTTTTGGTAGCGAATGAAAACGGGTAAGTAAGAATCAGACATATTTTATTACATAATCGTTAAAGTATATTTGTAGTAAAAATATTAAATATGCTTAGATATAAATAAGGACATTTGGTACATTAACACAATACTATTAGAATCAATTAAATACTTTTTGGTGAATGATAACTGTTAGGTAAGAGTCAGTCATATTTTCATTTAATTATACTTGTAATAAAAATATTAAATATATACTTATTTATGATTAGATTTAAATAAAGTCATTTGGTAGAATAGTAATGATTGTTTCCATGTTTTGTTGTTAAATCTTATTATTTACATTTAGCAAGATTAATCATGTAGAGCCATAAAAATTCACATCATTTAGTCTACAATTATTAACAATAACTAAACAAGCCAAAAGTATTTAACATTAATAATAATCTAATAGTGGTGTTGATTCTGTGACAATACTCTGACTGAATGTAATATTTTTTTTATTTTTTTTTTTATTTCTTCCTCTTTGTTATCTGCAATCGGCTCTCTAGCCATAATCAGATGTGTTCCATGATTAATATATTCTTTAATATATGGTAGTTCTTATTCTATTCACAATAAAATCCTCATTCGTGTAATATGTAGAATAATAATAATGATAGTTCTAGGTAATTTTAAATCAATAGTACAATGCACGTTGAACTATAGGTGTCGTTCCATTCTCATACGATGGTTAAAGAACGAGAGAAAAAAATGTGAGTAATGAGACATTGTCATTATAGATCAGTCTGTCAGAGCATACCCCGGCTACAGGGTTGGATGACGCCGGTTCAAATCCTTCACATGACTACAATTACTATCGTAAATTTGTAATTTTATAATTTTACATCAGTTTAGTGAGCATCAAGTTAAATGATGACTAAATCTGCGTAATACATACCTACAATTAAACAAAACATTTCAAATTTTAATTCCATCGTTCACAAGCGTTATACGAATTTGGATTTTAATCAGAACAGGATAAGAACTACCATAATTTCATTGGCAAGCGTAGTGCTACTTTGAATTTAAGTGTAAATAATATGAAAATTTTTCAGTGTATTACTCTTCTCTATGAAGAACATGTTCATATGGATAAAGGAATCACCCAGACTTTAAAAGGAAGCCTTATTTAGTGTACCATATCATTCGCAAACGCTACACGAATTTCAACTTTACCGTGAAAAGAATAAGAATTAGGAACTATAATTTTTTGAATAGAATCGACACCATTCTGTACTCTATAAACAGATATAAACAAACACAGTATAGCTACAATTGCTGTTTTAGCCTCATTTGTTGAATTACACATCACATCACATCCAAACAATCTTTTGGGTCTGGGATTCAATATTTAGGTTCAACATCTTTTTATGTTTTTTTTCTACAGGGAAATGTGATTATTTTTTATTATAATAGGTATTTATATGTTTTCCTGGACCTATTACTGTGATGTTAATCTACAGAAAGTACCAGGCAAACATAGGCCCAACAGATATTAATTGTCAGATACCTAACTGAAAGAAATATAACAAATCTCTTACATATGGTTGTTTCACACACAGATGAAAGAGCTAATTCGAAGATTACTTACTTACTTACTTACTCCTCTGGCGCAGCGACCCAAAGTGGGTCTTGGCCTCCGATACAAGAGAACGCCATCGGTCTCGGTCCCGCGCTGCCTCTTGCCAATCGGCAGCTTGTAGCTCGCGCAGGTCCGACTCCACAGCGTCAATCCAGCGATATCTGGGCCTGCCGACGGGTCGGCGGCCACTTGGAACTCCAAGATATGCTTTCTTGACATTGCGATCCTCCCCCATTCTCTGTACGTGGCCCACCCAGCGGAGCCTTTGGGCTTTGGTCTCTCCCATGATATTGGGCTCGGCAATCAGGTCTTCGATCTCCTGGTTCTTTCGCCAACGGCAGCTGCCATCATCACGTTGGACCGGGCCCAGAATCTTGCGCATAATCTTCCTCTCCGCCACTAGAAGTTTGTTCTCTTCTTTGAGGGTCAGTGTCCAGGCCTCGCATCCGTACATGAGTATCGGTCTTATGACAGTTTTGTATATGCGGATCTTGGTTTTCCTGCTTAGTAGCCTGGACACCAACACCTTGTGAAGCGCTGCACTACAACGGAGGGCATTGTGAATCCGGGTGTCAATTTCCTCCTCCCTGGTGTTTGTGTCAGTTATAGTGCATCCAAGGTATTTAAATTTTGCAGCCCCTTTATACGGAATATCATCCACGAGCAGGTCTTCGCGTTTTTGCCTGGTGTTTTTATAGCGTTTAATGTGGAGATATTCCGTTTTTTCCTGGTTGATTTTGAGCCCAACCCTTGCAGCTTCGAATGTTAGAAATCGCATTGATTTCTCCACCTCTTTTCTTGTTTGCCCTAACAAAGCCAGGTCGTCAGCGTATCCTATAACCTTATGTTGTCCATTTAGCCGTACTCCGCAATCAAGTGTCATGACTTTCCTGATGACATGCTCTAGTGCCAAATTGAAC
Organism: Plagodis pulveraria; assembly: GCA_963890685.1. NCBI lineage: Eukaryota > Metazoa > Arthropoda > Insecta > Lepidoptera > Geometridae > Plagodis > Plagodis pulveraria. The sequence goes on along the minus strand of OY982955.1, from coordinate 31,760,394 downwards.
AACACAGGGGACAGGGCATCTCCTTGTTTGAGGCCAGTAACAATTGTTGTTGAAGTGAATTCGAAGATTGGCTTATGATAATTAAGTCAATGTACACCGAAGTAAAATAACTTACTGTCAGTTGTATCAATTTGTTAACTATGATGGAGTGACAAAACATAATGCTTTGACATTGATGATTGGACAAATCTGTCACCCCTTCGGAAAATACAGGAGAGATGTTTTCTTTTGACAACGAGGTATAATAACTAAGGTTATTAACTTTGGTCTTGAAAATTACACTGACAACTGAGAACAAGTAGTCTGTATGACACAGCACTGTGTTGATAACGCTGCTCAGTAAATCATTCGTCATTTAGAATGCATCACAGCTGTGCCAAGATTATGTTTATAATAGTAGCTATCGGGTAACCATCCCAACAGTTTCGTCAAAAATCATGATATATGATCTGAATGTTCTTGTTGGGTAATAATTAATTGGTATGATTCCCGCCCAATATTTTGTAGGTATATCTTTCCAAGTCTTCTAATACAGCATCAATGCTTCTGTCAGCATCTATAGTCAGTACTTCACAGCCTACTTCTGTATTATTCAGCCAGGTTTCGTATGAGTCATGTACCTGTAAAAACATACATGGTGTAAGTACACAATTTCAGACATAAAAGGATCATCAAAGTTATCTCCAATGGAAGTGAGTAAAGTCGGTTCAGCAGGAGATTCTTCGCTGAAAAACTACTTCAGGCCTCATCCAAGGATTCCTGCATGACATGATTCATTTTGAAAATGTTTGCCTGGCTAGTGATCACTGGAGTAGAAAATCTGTCGCCAATTAACTAACAGTGTGATCTGGCAAGTTACATGAGTTCAGGCCAATCATTTTCGTACCGATTCGTATTTATAGTGTGCTTATCCTAAATCTGTAAAATAGGTCTAAGTGTCGCCTAACTGTGCTCAAGGTAACTCGCTACAAAAGGGCAGAAACATAATTTTATGAGTACAGCCTTTGCTTCAATGTGCTTTTTAAACCACTGTGCCATTCGTTTTTTTAACTAAATATATAAATAGTCCCGTGGGGTGCCGGGCTAGAATGTCATCCCACCCCATCTCTAACCATGGGTTGTCGTAAGTGGCTACTAAGGTGGTTGAGCGCCTGTAATTCCAGGTTAGCCTGAACAACATCTTAGACCACATCATCACTTACTATCAGGTGAGATAGTGGTCAAAACTTTCAGGCATAAAAAAAAACTCACTGATATATTAATAAATCTTCAAGACGCCTGCCTAGCGTGGGGATTATGGTAAACACCACTATAATGGGGGAACCTGTGTTCAGCACTGGACAACTCGGCTGATACAGTATATATATAAGGTGTATAAACCTTTTCCACATTAGCGGATACAATGCATTTTTCTTTGCACATTTCAAATGTTATACAAAAAAACCTTTCCAAGCTTGTGAGGTGAAAATACAATTTATTTTACCTGCTGTAAATATTCTAAAGGAACTTCTGATTCTTCTGCTCGCCCCCTTTTCATCATTCTATCCCACACCACTTGAGGAGTTGTTCTTAAATATACTGAAAATAACAAAATAATTGTTGAAAACATATATAAATGCATTATATGTCAAATATTTAAAATAATGTTAATGAATGCTTATCCCTGCTACACAGTACACATAATAGCAGTGATTGAGTAGGTAATTTAATTCACTAAATAATTCACAGAAACACAGATTTTTCATTTTTGCATGGTGGAAGGGCATTTTGCGATTGCCCAGCCTGGCTAGCTCAAGTAGAAAATCTGTCGCCAAGCAGCTAACGGTGTGTTCCGGTAGCAGTCCTTGGGAGCCAGTGAAATTACAGGCACAGTAGACTTTAACAACTTTGTCTCAAAGTGACGGGCGTCATAAAAGGCGAGCCAGCAGCGCGCGGCATACCACAGGCGGGCGGGAGGTTTTACAATAGTTGGATACCATCTAAAAATAAAATCGCTCAACACATATGCGATAGAATGAGGAAATTTATACTATTTATAAACTACCAGAATGAATATAACAATACAAAAATTATTGAAACGAAAGATAGAACTAATACAACTAAACCAAACACACATACGAAAACAATTAACAACGTAAATACTTCTGACGAAAGACGAGGAACGATACCATTTTATTTTCACAGACTCGATCAAACTAAACCAAAGACCACCAAAGTTACGGTAAATGATCAGCGGACGTTTTTTCGAGCCCAATAACAAAAGTAACAATTATATAAGAGTACTACACCAAAACATTGCAAGTCTCATAGCAAAATCGAATGAATTAGAAGTAACCTTGGAGGAATTTGATCAAAACAATGAAGAAATGGATGTACTATGTTTCACAGAACATTTAATTAAGGAAGATCACATCAAAAACATCAACATCTTAAATTACAAACTTGCGAGCTACTTCGCACGAGACCAGAGTAGAGGAGGATCTTGCATTTTTGTAAGAAATAATCTAGATTTCAGGGAACTACCACAATATAAAAAACTTTCAAAAGTTTCGATTTTCGAGTGTTGTGCTATCGAACTTATTACTTATAAAATTATTGTCATATCAGTGTATAGAGTTCCTAAGGAAAAGTATTTAGAAGAGTTTATGGAAACTTTAGAAACACTCTTGTCAATGTTATGCCTTATAAAAAATAAGAATATTATAATTTGCGGAGATTTCAACATAAATATTTTATCTAAAACAAAAAGCTCTACTGACTTTCAAAAACTTATTTCAGAATACAAATTTAAATTAGAATTTAAAGAAATAACACGAATGCAAAGCAAAACTTGTATAGATAATATTATACACAGTAACATCAGAAATTGTAAGAGTGAAGTACATCATTTAAAGCTTTCTGATCACTCTACCTAAATATTTAAGTGTCCGGTAAAACAAAGGTACTATTTGAAATACTGGTATGTCAAACGACGCATGTATACTCAGGAGAATATGGATAAATTCCAATCGTGCCTTGAAAGCTTATCTCTGACGGATGTATATGAACAAAATGATATCAACCTTGCATATAATAATTTCAGTGATACCTTCAAATTATTTTATAATCTTTGTTTTCCCTTCGAAAATATAAAAATAAACGCGAAACAAAGACCTCGCTGGTTAACACGAGGAATTAAACTATCATGCAAACGTAAAAGAACCATTTATGTTGATTTTAGACATAATTCTCAAATGAAAAAACAATACAAAAATTATAACAATATATTACATAAAGTCATTAAAAAATCACAGAAAATACAAAATAATAAAGAAATTGACCGATCTGATAATAAAACTAAAGCAACATGGAAGGTGATAAGCAGTTATGAACTAAAAGTGCCTAAAGTCCCGATAGTTAAAATTAGATACAACGATGGTTTAATAGAGAACCCAACACAAATAGCAAATGCATTTAATGATACATACATAGATTTAGTGAACAAACAAATAAAGACGAATAACAAACCACAAACAAATAAAATCTATAACAAAATAGACCGAATACCACATTCGATCTACTTCGAACCAACATCACCCCATGAGATAATAAAAATCATATCTTCACTTAAAGATACAAATAGTGTAGGCTACGATGAATGGTCAACAAGGGTAATAAAACACTGTAAAGAAATATTAGCAACCCCATTATCATACCTGGTTAACCTCTCAATTGAACACGGAAAGTATCCTGATCTCCTTAAAATTACAATAGTGAAACCACTCTTCAAAAAAGGTGACAAAGAACTCTGTGAGAACTATCGCCCTATAGCGATAATACCTATAATATCAAAAATATATGAAAAAATAATTTATAAGAGACTCATTAAATATCTTGAAAAATATAATATTTTAACTAATGTACAATACGGATTTAGAAAAAATAGATGTACAACGCAAGCAGTTTATGAAATGATGAAGACAGTAAGTGAATGTCTCAATAGTAGAATACCGGTAACATCAATATTCATGGATATGTCAAAAGCGTTTGATTTCGTAAATCATAAAAAGCTGCTACTAAAGTTAGAATCATACGGAATCAGAGGTATAGCGTACAACTTAGGGGGCGTCCATAAATTACGTGAGGTGTTTAAGGGGGGGAGGGGGTCGAGTCAAATCTCATCTAATCTTACGTTGGAGAGAGGGGGGGTCTCGGCAAATATCACGCAATTTTTTTTCTGATTGAAACAAAAAAAAATTATACTATTTTGGTCCATTTAATCCAGATTGTACATGCATAAGATTTAATCTTAAGCGTAATCGTAATACGATAAAGATCATTCACTAATTCGTTCAATAGAAAATAATTTCATTCATACTTCGACGTTATACATTTACTTACTGTCAAACCACCATATTTGTTTTATACCAAATAGCTCAATTCAATCTGAATTCACGGTACAGTGTAGCCAGTCCTTTGTTTTCGCGCCACTGTCAGCCGAACGCGCGACTCGATGAACGAGAGCGTACGAGCTGAGTGGCAGCGACACACGGACAGGTTCCAACCTGCTTTGTTTATTCTTGTAAATGTTTTACTCGACTCAGTGCATGCTCTTACTAATTTAAAATGAGTTATCAAGATTTTTATAACGCATACGTCAAACGATACGTCTATAAGACGAAGAAATCCTGCCAGGACGATGTAATAAAATTATGGAATACAGCGAAGCAAAAATTCCCGAAGAAAGAAGAGTTAATACATCACATTCAACATGAGATTGAAAAGCTTCTCAGGGAAGCCACTGAGAGAAAAGTTCGGTCTACTTTAGCATTTCTTCAAAAGGTAGGTTAAATATATTTTTTTAAGAAAATAATACTTTTTTTTATATAAAATTTAATGTTACAATTAAGGAATTCCTTTCGCTCCAGTTAAGAGCCATTTCACAAAATCACGCTACTGAAGTTTAGGTAAATGCCAGCGCATCGCTTACACAAGCGAAAGAAGTGACGACGGAATAGCGTGACTGTGAGTAAAATATTTTGATACTAGCACACATTAATAAAGAAATGTAAGTTGCAAATTTAAAAATTGTGTGATTGGCATGAGTAAATAATCAATTTCTTGTCGATTACTTGCTAATGTTATAGAAAAGAAGTAGGCATGTACATATTTATGAATGAAATTCTATTGTTATCATTATCGCAGATATAAATGGGTTAAATAGTCAACCTACATCGTGAATCGCATATTTACATTGCATCTTCGATGAATAAAAAATAGATATGTTTGAATCATTTATTGTAACAATAAACTTAAATAATAAAAAAAATATACAGCTTAAAATTATATAAATATTTGACGTAACGGGATTGATTAAAAGCTGCGGACTAAAAGCTCTTTCTTTTAAATGTTACAAAAATTGCTATTTTCCTCGTTCACACTCTTCAGTATCTATATCCAGTCGTTAACACTGTCTGCCATAATGACCATGCATAGGATTGAGGTTTATTTTTTTGTGCATCCGGAAAACAACTTAGTACCAACCACAAACGTCCCATGACGTTTTTGGTTTTCCATTACTTAAACATGTCACCCTCATATTCCCATACCACAATATATCACCTATACCATTAAAAAAATAACATTTTCATCCATTTAGTTTGAGTAGACCAAACAGCGAAATGTAAATATATATTTACAGATTTTGAGGTTTTTTTGTTTTTAAATCGAATATCTTTGATGCAATCTATAATCAACGTATATACTTCTTGATACTAATGCAATCCTCACTATATACTCTTATGCTCACTATTTCCTCTATGGAAAATAAATAATAATACACCTTTTTAGAAAAAAAAATTACTGGAAATGGGGTTTGAACACACGACAAAAATGGTAGGAAATAGTAATTTAATTACTATTTTTATTTTTTTGTAACTAACTCACCTAAACTTCGATTCTTCTTTTAATATGATAATTTACTATTGTTCTTTAGCCATGAATTGTTACAGATATTTACGCCAAATATTTTAAAGTAACAAGATTAAAACAACCCAATTTTTTTAAGAACTTTGGCGGGAAAACTGTATTGGAGAGCAATATATATTTCTGAAAAACTATACCACCTACGGCTTTGGTCCTTCTTTGATATTATTATTTACATGTAATTTATACATCTGTATTATTTCAGATTTTTTGGTTTAGAAGTTTAAAATTAGTTACGAGATTATTTAATACGCAAATTTGCATCGGTAAGTGTTTGCGTTGCAAAATGTATCGAGTGAAAAATGACTTATACATATGCAAAATTGCGGTTTTCTAGGTTTATAACTGTTGACGTAGTTACGAGATTTATATGAAATGACGTAATATTTTGGGGCCAAAATGTAATTCGTGCTGGTTTCAGATTTCATCAAAATATTCAAAATACTTCCGTTATCTCAGAAAAATATGGATTTTTTCTTGTATGGGCAAGGATGCATCCTTTTGAAAACCATTTGGATTATGAAAGTCGGACTTACGCAGATTTTATGGTTAATTTGTAAATACGACTATCGACCGCTAACTGGTATCCCGGTTTGTACAAATGAGGAAGGTAGTTTAATTTCCAGCTGAAGTTATCGCTGTGTTCACTTATAGACATAAACTGAATCCAAAAATATTGGAAATCAATTATTCGCCTGCCATCTTATCCTCCTAAAACAAAAGTTATAGTGAGTTACTTATTTAAACTAGAATAATATAAAAACAAGCAGACCAAAAAGAAGAAGTCAACCCTCTGAGGTTGTTAGCATTTTTCCAATAACGCTGTATAAGGCTGCATAATTGTGACGTTTCCTTTTTTTAACACAGTGGATGAACAGAAACTAAAGATGTAGTTACTTAACAAGACAACAATACTTATATTATGGACAACAAATATAAAGTATAGTTTGTTACTTAAAAAAATAAAGACATGATCAAAACTCTGTGGTCGCACTATAAACTTGCGTCTAAGCGTTCCGCGTACGAAACGTCAGAGCAAGGCAAAACGAACACAGATCCTACCTCGATGGGCGCTCGCGCGGTACTGATCGCCTCGCGCTTGTACATTTCAATTTATGAGCATTTCGAGTTATGTTAAATATTTTTTCTTGTCTAACAAAACAGAGTTAATAGCACAATTTATTAAAGATCAGATTAATTAAAGAATGAACTTTCTTTTCATATAATATCTGTTTGGAATTACACTTTATTAAACGCAATATATCGTGGTAAACTGCTGATATAATTCGTGGAAATTGGCGCAAGATCTTTATTTTTTTTTCTACAATGACGATTAATTATCGATATTCTAGTACACTATGTGTCAACAGGATTATATGCTTGATGCACAGTTTTTTTTTGAAGTTAATTTGATGAATCTTTATACAAGAGATAGAACTCTGAAGTTGGCTATGTGTACTTTAATTCGTAAAACAAGGTGCGGGAGATTGGTAACTACAAAATAATTAATGTTATGTTTGTAAATCTGGTACATTAACTGAAAAGAGAACAGATTATTCTATTTTTATCAATTATTAAACAACTTGTAGATATTTCCTATGATAGTAAATTAAGCGCTTAAAATCTTCGTATACCGCATTAAAATGTAAAATGCCTCTTAAGTTACAACAACTGTAGTAGTCAATATTCAATAAATTAATATAAAGAACCCATAAAAATTAAAAAATAAATAGTATATATGAGGCATTAATCTTTGAAATTTTAAAAATTAAAAAAAAAAATAGTTAAATACGAAAATTAATTTGGCTCTTTTATCAGCTGCTAGTAACCTGTCCGTGATTTGGCAACGCTATATTTCGGTTGTTTACATTTTCATTTGCACAATATAACCTCAACCATGTTAAAGTTTTTGCAGTCAATGCAAATAAATAAATTAATTAAAAATATTAAATCACAAAACTATAACATTCTTATGTCTCATGGCAGGAATGCTAGTATTTTTTAATTATTGTTTTATTTTTCAAATATGAACATTTGTTAAAAATAAAATATGCAAAATCATATTATGATTTTGCATATTTTATTTTTAACCGTTTGTAGTGCCCGCACTAATATTTTGTAGTTAAACTACAAAATATTAGTGCGGGCACTACTGTTTTCACGTAATTCAATATTTCTTAATTTTGTGTTAATCTATCTCTTTAATTTATTGGATTCATTTCTTTATTATGATATTTTGATTTCAGACTAACACTAAGATCTCTAACAGTTCTTCGATTCAGGCTGGTACAAGCACTGAGAGTGTTCCAAACGTGGAATGTGGAGGTCAGGTTCAGATCAACGATCATAATATTCAACACGCGGAATCTGCGGTTCAGGATGAGATTAATGACCAGCAGTCAGAAGATCAAGATTTGGACGGTGGCCCTCAACCGGCAGGTTAGTATTCGTCTTTCTTTCTAAAGGTGACGTTTTCTTCATTTTGTCCTATTCTAAATAAAAGTTTTCTGTATTTCACAGGCGCTTCGTAACGAAAAAATCAGCCTCTTGTGATCAGCGATGATGAGGATGAAGCTATGTCGAACACTACACCATCCAACGTACGTCCCACTCCAGCACAAGATAATATAAAGAAAAAGATTACTAAGCTGCATGCGGAGCTTGACTTAACGGAAAGACGCAAAAGATCTCTTGTAGCTGACGGTACTGAATTTGATAAAGCATGTAATTTGCGGCGAGAAATTGACATTTGTGAGAAGAAGCTCAAGCTTAAAGAAAATCAAAGAGTGTACTCTATGACGCACAGAAAAAAACAAAAACAAAAATTAATTGAACTATGTTCAAAGAATCCCGATGCAGCTAAGTCGTTGACGCCTCGTGATGGCCCTGGACGCCCACGTTTAGAAAAAGAACAGTCTGAATTGCTAAAAACAATAAGTGATTTAGCCCTGTTTGGTGCGTCTGCTGAAGAGAGACGTCGTTGTGAGATAGTTCGCACGGTCCATACGCTTTCAGAACTTACAAATAAACTAAGCGAGCTGGGATTTAATATTTCACGAAGTGCTACTTATATTCGACTGTTACCTAGACGGGCAAATACACGAGAAGCTAAACGCCATGTGGTGACTGTGCCGGTGAAGCTGAGTCGTCCTGAAGCTGACCATCATAAGGCACACCAAGACCAATACTTTTCTGTGGCCTCCATAAGGTCGCTGGAAACGATAGCCTCAGTACTTGGTCCTGACTCCGTAACTTTTTTATCTCAGGATGACAAAGCCCGCGTCCCCATCGGCCTGACAGCGGCAAACAAGCAGGCGCCATTATTAATGCACGTTGAATATAAAGTGTCGTTACCAGATCACGACTTTGTGATTGCTTCGAGGCACAAATTAATTCCAAGCGTGTATGCTTTGTGTGAAGTGAAACCTAATGAGATGGGACGACCAGAAGCTGTTTCATATAGTGGACCAACTTACATGGCAATACGAAGTGGCAAGCACTCTTCGTCAACTGCAACTAGTCACGCTCAAGACTTGGACACTCTTTTAACAACTGAGTCTTTTACCAAATTTACAAAGAATTTAGACAGCAAAGTTAAACCTGTTCTTATAATTTCAAGTGACGGTGGGCCTGACGAGAATCCGCGATATCGCAAAGTGATCGCACACGCCATAGAGCATTTTAAACAATATGATTTGGACGCAGTATTTTGTGACTAATGCCCCTGGCAGGAGCGCATTCAACAGAGTAGAGAGACGCATGGCTCCACTTAGTCGAGAACTAACAGGCGTTGTTCTTCCCCATGATTCTTTTGGGACACATCTTGACTCCAGCGGCAGAACATTAGACGAAAGTCTGGAAAAGGATAATTTCAAAAAGGCAGGGGATATTTTGGCTGAAATATGGTCTGCAGTTCGCATTGACGGGCAAGAAGTTGTTGCTGAATATATAGACCCGAATAATGACACTTCCAGCGTTCCAGACCTGCCAGCCGAAGAATGGTACACTGAGCACGTTAGAGAGAGCCAATATTTACTCCAGGTACATTGGCAGTTGGTTTATATCAAATTTTTATGCGTGCCTATTTCATTTTTTTTTATTTTTTAACGAGCACGAATATTAACAAATTTTTATTAAGAGTTACAAAGGGAAATTGTTATTAATTTTTTCTAGGTTGTAAAATGCGATGACCAGAAGTGCTGCAGCCCACGCCGGAGTGATCTGCATATGATTCTTCGCGACCGTTTTCTGCCACCTCCGTACCCTATCACTCAAGTTGATGGACATTTGACAATTTCGGACTTTAAAGAGCATGACGGAAAGTCATTTGCTCCATTTCTAATACGCCACTGCCTACCGATTCAACCGCTGAATGCCTTCATCAGCACGCCTTATGATCTCTATTGCCCAAGTGTACGTGATGATTTAGAGAAAAGATGCTGCAGTACATGCGGTATTTACTTTGCATCTAGCACAAGAGCTGCAGAGCACAGACGATCAGCCCACATTGCACCAGCTAAGCAAGCGCGTATGTTCCGAAAAGTGCGACCCACACGGATTGTCACAAGACGAGCTAATGAATTACTTTGTGCAAGTGCCAATGGCTTAGAGTGGCTAGATCAGAACGAAGTTGAAGGATCAGATGATTTTACTGAAAATCATATGGACATGTTGGTTCCAATAGTCTCTCTTGAGACCGTGCATGATTCTCCATGGACTGAATTAGAGTAGATACTCTTTTTTAATCTAAGTAGTTACGATTTAAGTATTCTATTGTTAAATTTTTATTACACTTATAATTAAACTCTCAGCAACATTGATTACTAGTCATAACTAGTCGTAAATAAAAGCACGAAGCAAATTTGTTTTTTCTTTTTACAATAACAATCCAACACGTTTACGTAAGAAACTCACATTTTGAAAAATCTCACGTGAGATTGGGAGATGGGGGAGGGGGTTGAATAAAATCTCACGACATCTCACCAGGGGGGGAGGGAGGGGCAGAAAATTAAAAAAAACACCTCACGTAATTTATGGACGCCCCCTTACTGGAATCATACTTAGGCAATCGTCAACAATATACTGAAATAACTCAGATACACGAGAAAGTGGAAGTAGCATTCAAATCCAGATTAAGGCGTATAGAACATGGTGTGCCTCAAGGAAGCATCTTGGGACCATTACTTTTCCTCGTCTACATTAATGACTTACCAAACACCGTAAATCACCAAATGGTTCTTTTCGCGGATGATTCCACCCTTATAGTTAAAGGCATTAATACATCAGAATATGAAAATACTATAAACGAAGCACTTGAAAGTATTATGAATTGGTTTGACAATAATAATCTACTTGTTAATCTATCTAAAACCAAGGCAATGCAATTTTATTTTCCACAATCTATTACAAAAAATATTACAATAAAACACCAAAATACAATTATAGAACAGGTAAAAGAGATAAGGTTTCTAGGATTAATGGTTGACTGTCACGGAAATTGGAAGAGTCACACTGATTACATACGCAAAAAAATAAATAGATTCGTGTATGCATTAAAGAGACTAACTAAAGTAGCATCACAGAGAGCAGCAATTTGTGCTTATCATGGAAATGTATCTTCCAATTTGCGTTACGGATTATTACTTTGGGGAAACTCTGCGAACGCTAGAAAAGTATTTGTAATGCAAAAAAAATGTTTAAGAGCAATAAGCGGAGCCAGACAAAGACAAAGTTGTGTACCAATATTTAAAAGGTTTAAATTACTTCCCTTAGCATCATTGTATATTCTAGAGGCTTGCCTATTTGTTAAACAAAATTTAAATAGCTTTGACATAAAAATTACACGTAAGCCACGAAAAACTCGTAAAAACTACTATGTGTTACCCCCTCAGGGCTCCAAAACAAATTTTTTTAGCAAAAGTATTTACGTAATGTGTACTAAATTATACAACCATTTAACAGATACAATGAAAGCTATGACATTCATCAAATTTAAAAACAATCTAATGAAACTATTACTGAACAAATGCTATTACACAATTGACAAATTCTTAAATGATAATAATCTTGACATTTTACCTATAAAATAATGATTGCATGACATAATATTAATTAGAATGACATAGAATTAATTGTATCATATTGTAATATTGATTTATGTAATATTGTACGCCTGAAAAGGTAGCTGTTGACACTTTCATCATTTTGACCAACATGTAACACACAGCTGACAATAAACAATTTTGAATTTGAATTTGAATTTGAATTTGAGGGTAAATAAATAATTGCTTGAAGCATATTTAGATTATTATACCAAAAGACCCATACAATCTGTGTATAACATGATGTCTTCATGTTATTTTGTGAACTCCACCCATGTCACCATCCCATTTCTACCCATGGGTGTCGTAAGAGGCAACTAAGGTTAACACACCAGGGGTATCGTGGGCAGCAGCCCTTCCTGAAGAACTGATATATCACACTGCAATCCCCAAGACGCCTGCCAAGCGTGGGGATTATGGCAAACTCCCCCATGATGAAGGAGGCTGTGTTCAGTAGTGGACAATCCGGCTGATACAGTACAGTACTATTTATTTATATAAGTAGTTGTTTTAAAACCCTTACCAATAAGATCTAAGCTGATGTCGAGGCACTTCTCAGTATATTCATACCAGGCCAACAAAGTTTGATATTCTGGATCTTCAAGAAAGTTCTGTCTCTTGGCATTCTCTACAAAACAGTACCTGCTGTTTTGGACTGACCTGTAATAGCAACAGAACAGAAAGATATGGATTAAAAAATTACCACCAGCTACATTAACAACTGACTGAGGATCATCTTCAGAATCTCTTCCTGTGGGAGTAATAAAAGGCAAAGGCAAAATACCATGAGGAAGGCAGCAAGGCAAAAGCATATATTTAATCAGTAAAAAACAAAGCTTCAAGAAATTAACCCAATCCAAAGCAAGTGTGCTTAGTTTATTAGAAACAAATTTAGCTAATTTTTCTCTTATCGAAACATATTGTAATTGGATAAGACACACAGTTTTTTTAATCAGTTTATTTAATAGATATCAATAATTTATTTCCAAATAATTAATCAACAGGTAATAACAGTTTGGGAATGTGAATAAAATCTGCAATACATTGACATTGTATACAACAATGTGAATGGACACTATTTTGAAAAGATATAATTAAACTAATAAATTGCTAGTTTAATCAGTTTTTGATTTTCTAAAAACGCTCAGTTTGACCTTCATACTTGTATAGCAATGTAGATAATAAACAAAAAAAATGAACGTGTTATTGTTGGAGGGTTAAAACCTTATTGCTAATCCTGGCCGACTCCAATTTATTGAAATGACTGACATTGTGTTCGGTTGCTGTTTATAAAAATGTTTTTATGTCATGTCTTGTGCTTAATAAATTCTGCTTATATTTTACACCAAATACGTGTTTAAATATGATTTATAGAAGGTTATGGTTCAGCAAAAATAGTGCAACGTTATTGTAAATATGTCGGAAACGAAAAATCAAAGTTTTTCACATGAAAAATTACGCGGACGTGAAAATTACGTCGAGTGGAAATTTGTTATGAAAAATGCATTGATTCACGACAATTTATGGATCTGTATAAGCGGTTACGATAAGGATGACAAAACAACGTCCGAAGTGAAAGATCGACGTGACGAAATTGCAAAATCTAAAATTTGCTTGGGCGTTGAAAAGTCATGTTTTTCACATTTGATGTCAGCTGATACGGCGAAAGACGCCTGGAATGCACTAGAACGTGCATATGATGATAAAGGACTCGGTTCAAGAGTGAGAACTCTTCAGAACTTGTGCGCTGTCAAACTGGAGAACTATTCTAGCATGGAAGCTTACGTCAATGAAGTATTGTCATTAGCGCAGCAATTGGCGAATATGAACAAACCTGTTGATGACGAGTTTCTTGGTGCGTTGATGCTCAAAGGTTTACCGACAGAGTACGAGCCCATGATCATGGCACTAGAGCATTCGGGAGCTGTCATTACTGCTGATCTAGTCAAATCGAAACTGCTACAGGATCAACGTTGGACTACTCGTGGAGATTCGAGTGAGTGCTTGTATTCTAAAAGAAAAGGCGCTAGTACGAGTGACTCCTGGACGAGAAAAGCGCAGCAGCACAAGGATGAGTCAAAAGCGAAGGATAATTCCGCTAGAAAGAGAGAACCGTGGTGCTGGAAGTGCAGACAGAAAGGACATCTGAAGAAAGATTGCCGGAACGCGAAGGATTCTTCAGGAAACTGTGTCTTATCAGCATATAGTACTGGATCTGACTCGGATTCTTCGTGGTACATAGACTCGGGGGCTACAAATAACATGACTGGCAGGCGTGATTTGATGACAGACTTCAAATCGCGAGATGGTCACGTCACCATTGCTAATGGAGATAAACTGCGGTGTACAGGTATAGGTACTGTTAAGTTGTCGGATAGCGCGACGTTAACTGATGTGTTGTATATACCTAAGCTGTCTGTAAATCTCATATCTGTTTCGCAATTGATTAAGAATGGTTGTATTGTTAATTTTGATACTACTGGTTGTACAATTTCTAAGCTGAGCGATGTTTTGATTAAGGCAAATGACGTTGGAGGGGCTTACAGACTTCAGACCTGCAGTCTAAGGGCGAATCTTACTACTAGCACTGCAACTTGGCATCAAAGACTTGGCCATTTAAGCGCCAACAATATGAAGCTTTTGAGGCAGGGACTTGCTAATGATATTAGTTTTCAGGACGACCCTTGTAAAGACGTTGCCTGTGAAGTTTGTTTAAAGGGAAAGCAAGCTCGGTTTCCTTTTCCTAGCAATCCTGAGAAGTCTGTGGCTGTAAAACGGTTGGATTTAATCCATACCGATTTGTGTGGTCCGTTGCCGGTGAATTCGCTTGGAGGCAAGAGGTATATCCTGACATTCTTGGATGATCATTCGAGGAAGGTGTTCGTGTATTTCCTGAAGCGTAAGAGCGTGGTGAGTGAATACACGAAAAACTTTATTAAGCTAGTCGAAACTCAGACTGGTGACAAAGTTAAAGTTTTGAGGTCGGACAATGGGACCGAGTATGTGAACAGAGACCTTGAAGGTTTTTTGAAAGGTAAGGGGATAATCCATCAGGTAACTGTGCCTTACAGTCCTCAACAGAACGGTTGTGCGGAAAGGCTAAACAGGACCCTCCTAGAAAAAGTAAGGTGCCTCTTGTATACTTCGAACCTAGACCACAAGTTTTGGGCAGAAGCTGCCTGTACTGCTGCATATTTAATAAATGTGTCACCTTCGAAAAGGCTCTCAGGGCAAACTCCTGAGGAAGCCTGGACAGGTAAGAAGGTTAGCTTGAAACACTTACGTGTGTTTGGCTGCGAAGCTTATGCTCACGTTGATAAAGTGAAGCGGAATAAGCTTGAACCAAAAAGCAAGCGTTGTATATTTCTTGGCTATGACGGTAATGGATATAGGCTCTACGATTCGGCGAAAAATATAGTTTTTCGTAGTCGTGATGTTGTTTTTAACGAAACAATTTTTCCAGGTGTCAAGAGTAAACGGCCCGTGGAGATCTTCTTTCCGACTAGTGATGACGGAGATACCGTTGAAGATGCGGATGTTCGTGATCAGTCTGGGACTGAGCTTGAGGTGGAGATGCCATCACTACAAACTGTAGAGGCTGAGGTTGAGGCGGAGAGACCGGTAGAGCCTGAAGTGTGGTTTGAGGCTGACGAGCAGGTGCCGAGTTCATCTACTGATACAACCAGAATGCCACGGAAGCCACCATCTGACGGACCAGCCTATAATTTACGGCCGAGAGTACCGAGGACGATGTCTGCGCTCGAGACAGAGTTGAGTGAGCCGACGAATGTCAAGGAAGCTTTGCAATCGAGTGATAGTAAGCTTTGGCGGCAAGCTATGCAAGATGAGATTGATTCGTTCAATAAGCATGAGGCTTGGGAGCTAGTTGACAGACCGGCAGACAAGAATATTGTCAAGAATCGATGGTTGTTTAAAATCAAACGTGACGCCAATGGCAAAGTGGCGTGTTATAGAGCACGATTGGTTGCAAAGGGTTTTACCCAAAAGTTCGGAATTGACTACATGGATACTTTTTCTCCGGTTGTGAGACATAGTTCGTTGAGAATGCTGTTGTCTCTTGCGGTTGAATTAGATCTGAAGATTGATCACCTTGACGTCAAGACTGCTTTTCTGAATGGCAATTTGAGTGAAGAAATTTATATGTCACAGCCTGAAGGTTTCGTCAAGCAAGGCAATGAGCATATGGTCTACAGACTCAAGAAAGCCGTGTACGGGTTAAAGCAGGCGTCACGTGCCTGGTACGATAAGGTAAAGGAAGTTTTACTCGCAGAGAATTTCACGCAGAGCAAGTATGAGAGCTGTATCTTCAGTCGCCGAGTGGGTAAGCGAACCATTATTATTGCTCTCTATGTAGACGATTTTTTCGTTTTTTACGACTGTGACGAGCTTGCTGATAAGCTAAAAACGTCACTGAAGTCTCACTTCACAATTAAAGATTTAGGTGAGGTTAAACATATGCTAGGCATCAAAGTACAGCGCACTAGTCGTGAGTTGAAGCTGAGTCAGAAAAACTATATTGAAAAGCTTCTTGAACGTTTCGGTATGAGTGACTGTAAAGTTGCTAAGACGCCCTTAGATGTAGGTCTGAAGTTTTCTGATAGCGCCACCCACGAGAGTAGACTACCGTATCAGGAGCTGATAGGATGTTTATTGTATATAGCTGTGATCTCAAGACCTGACATTTCATTTGCTGCATGTTTCTTAAGTCAGTTTAATACTTGCTACACAGCGGAACACTTTGCAGCGGCCAAACGTGTATTGCGGTATTTAAAAGGCACAATGAATTTAGGTCTTGTGTACAGAAAAAGTGATGAACATGATAAATTTCATGTTTATGGATTTACTGACGCTGATTGGGCTAACGGGGCGGATCGTAAATCTTACACGGGGTATATTTATAAGCTAGGTAGGAATGTTATTTCCTGGGGTTGTTATAAGCAATCGTGTATCGCACTTTCGTCTACCGAGGCGGAGTATATAGCTTTGTCTGAAGCTGCCAAAGAGGCGGTATACGTCCGTGTGGTTCTTGCTGAGTTGATAGGTCAATGTCACACTGTAACCCTATATAGTGAAAATCAGTCTGCGGCGAAGCTAGCTAGTAACCCAGTGTTCCATAAGCGAACAAAACATGTGGACATTAGATATCACTATATTCGTGAAGCTGTTGAGAATAGGGTGCTAGAACTGATGTACATGCCAACAGAGCAGATGACTGCTGATGTGCTCACGAAGGCACTGCCTAGCTGTAAGCACTTGTCGTTTGTACGAGATATGCTTGAAGTCCTCCAGGATTAAGAGGGCGTGTTGGAGGGTTAAAACCTTATTGCTAATCCTGGCCGACTCCAATTTATTGAAATGACTGACATTGTGTTCGGTTGCTGTTTATAAAAATGTTTTTATGTCATGTCTTGTGCTTAATAAATTCTGCTTATATTTTACACCAAATACGTGTTTAAATATGATTTATAGAAGTTATGGAGCGAACATACCATCTTTTTTTTACACCTTTCCTATCTTCTCAGTTTGAAGAGCTTTTTTAAGTGGTAAGTCAATTACAATTAGGTACAGGCATTCCACCCAAGTAATACAGAGATAAACATTGGGAAAGTAATATTTGATCAAATTATAAAAATAATTGCCAAAGTACCTACATATGTTTGAATTCATTCTGTACAACAATTGTATAATTAGATAAAAATATTAAAGCACATATTTTCTTATATACAATATTCAAACTCCACAAATGATATAATAATTATTATGATTTGATTGAATTTAATATAATGTACAAAATAAAAGTATAAATTAATTCAGTGGATTTCTGCTATAATGACGATGAAGGGACCATTATAATTTCATTGCCTTATCTGGATATTGCTGTATTATCCTCAGCCCCGGGACATTGCAACTACTTTAAAGCATGAAAATCTTCAAATCCAGTAACAAGTGGGTTAATTTAATTAGGAATAACCAAAGCATAAAAAATACATCTTTCTGAAAATTCATCAGTAACAAATTCATAGATTTAACTTTCTATCTCTGAACATTTATCTATGAAGGCATATTAATACAACTGACCATCTTTAGATGTGAACTAAATATAAGAAAATATTATGATTCTATGAATGAAACTTTATTTGACTTCATTTATCTTTTAGTAATATTATATCTTTGAGTGTAGACTCCATCACAATATCTGCAAGGGATTTCTAGGAATTTATTGCAAGTGGTTCATACATTTGATCACCAGCTCTATGGCATAAAATAATAGGTTTAAACTTTGAGATTTATAAGTATGAAAGGTATTCAAATAAATTAAAAGCACCATTAAATTACCTATTGGCCAATTAGGTAATTTTTTACTACCAAATTTAATTGAAATTATAGATAAATGGGGATTTTGCTGGACAGCTGACACTCTCCAGTTAGAAACAGCTTCGCTGTTTTAAAAATGTGAACACATATTCTTGGAACCGCAATAATTTTAGACATCACATCAAAATCAATAATGCATTTCATGTCAACCTAGGACACGGTTTCATCGTTTTTCGGTGGAGATGTTAATTAATCAATCTACTCACCTTTCAAACATTTTAACAGTAATATTAGGGTTAGATGGTGGGCTTGTCTGGATTTTAAGTCTGCTGAGGTGAACATAATGCTGGAAAGGGAATGTCCACTTGTTCAAGTCACTGTACAAAAGGCCAAGGAGGTTGTGTCCACTAACATCTCGCCACTCTTTGATTGGTTCCTGGAAGACGAGTTATTCACGGGATTTCTACAAGATCATGACTCTTTAATACATAACTGTTAAATTGTAGACATGTATTTAATTAATGAACTTACGGCATGTTTTTCGACATTACTATATTTGTCAAAGTATTTGATACAGGTAGATTTTCCAGAGCCGATGTTACCTTCGATGGAAACTCTAAAAGGCCTCTTGCTGGCAACGCGAGCTGCGTCAGTTATAACTTTCATAGTAGACATGGTTTAGAGCTTTATCAAGTTTAAAGCCAAAACTAATCAAACCAAATAAGTATAAGGTTAGTACAATTTTAGAAACAAGTGTGTGAGATCTTTGGGTATCTTTGAGAATTACAGGTATGAGAGTTGAAGTCTACTTCAATTTGAAATTAATCACATATCACATGCTATTATTTTACATTAAATTTACTAATGAGAAAAACATAGTACTGATTCTAATTTCTGTATTTTCTGCGATTTTCGCGCCCAAAATTTATGTTACATCTGTCAGTCAAGGGCGTACTCCATTTGACGCCAATTTAATTATTTTCGATAATTTTGACTACATTCTGCGTCATTGATTGTGATCACTGTGATCGTTTGTGACTGTTCTCACCTGCTCCATTTAGGATAAGAACGCTAAGAATGCCACTAAAATTTGCCACTTTTGACATTAGATGTAGGTAATTCAAACTGTTCTAGTAGCTTCATAGCGTTTATGGCGAAAATAATGCAAAGACCAAGTAGAACAACTTTTTGGGAGTGTGATCGTTTTTGGCGAATATAACTCCAAATGGTACGCACCCAGTGCTATGTCATTGTCAATATTATTTCTTCGGTTGCTAATTTAGGGTGCTTACCATTTGAAGTGAGATTCGCTAAAAACGCTAATAAAATCTTCTGATTCTGATGTGATCAAAATTATCGAAAATAGCGTTCTTAGCGACTAATGGAACATACCCCAAGGAGGTTTCAATTCAATTTAAGGGTGCATACCATTTGAAGTTAGATTCGCTAAAAACGCTAAAAACGATCACACTCCCAAAAAGTTGTTCCACATGGGTCTTGGCGTTATTTTCGCCATAAACGTTATGAGGCTACTGGAACAGTTTGAATTCCCTACATCTAATGTCAAAAGTGACAGAAGTGGCAAATTTTAGTGGCATTCTTAGCGTTCTTATCCTAAATGGAACAGGGGATGACAGTTACAATCGATCACGTGATCACAACCATAGACGCAGTGTGATCAAAATTATCGAAAATAACGTTCTTAGCGACTAATGGAACATACCCAAGTGTACCTACTTAGGGTATGTTCCATTAGTCGCTAAGAACGTTATTTTCGATAATTTTCTCCTTGTCGGATGATCCAGATGTCACTGCCGACCCTGTTGCTGAGGTAGTGCTTCAAGGAATAGAACTTTTTATTCTGAAGTGCCCATATCGGTGGCAGGTCCCAGCCCTAGTTTGGTCGCTCTTGTAAAATGGACTCTGGTAAAAAACGAGAGCGTTGCCAAGCTTGGGCCAATTCAGCGGAATCTTAGGATTTAAATACCAGCGATCTCAAAATGAAATATAACTTTGCCTTCAGGTCCTTCGTAAGAGTAATAGCAAGAGCGAAGTCTGAGCACATCGGCAGAATTGGCGAGAGATTAGCCCAGCTTCCTTCACGTGCGCTCTGGCCTCTTGCCACGGCTGTCCAAGGGGAGTTTTAGTCAGCCATCTCTACCGCACCTGCACAGAGAGATTGACACACTGCCCCACACCGCAAAGAGGAAGGTCGATCTTTTGGGCTCTCTCTATGCGTCTAACTCGACTTTGGATGACCAAGGGAACTCACCACCGACCATAGCACGGTGAGATACTCTATGCCGGATATTTTCATGATTCAAACATGGAAGACGACGGTGGTGCACCCAATCCCTAAAAAAGATGACTGCTCAGATCCGTCCAATTACCGCCCTATAGCTATAACGTCTCTGTTCTCTAAGATAAGGGAATCTATTATCAAATACCAGCTCATGTAGTAAGTATCTAGAAGAGCACCAGCTGATTAGCAATCGCCAGTACGGTTTTCGCCACGGTCGCTCAGCTGGTGATCTTTTAGTAAACCTTACGCATTGGTGGGATGGTGGATTGGTGGAGGTGGTGGGTTCCAAGAGTGATGCGTTGGTGGTTCTTCGCTAGTTTGGCCATAGCGAAGGCCTTTGATCGGATGTTGCATAAAGCGCTTCTTTCGAAGCTTCCTTCCTCTGAGCTTTCAGAGAAATTGTGCGAGTGGATCTCTAATCGGATCAATCAATTTGGCGGAGCATCAAGGTCGTTGTTGACAGTGCATGCTCCGACTTGAAGCTGATAATGGGTAGGGTTTAGAAAAGGCTAAATTAGCCTCTAATAAGCTTGGTGTGCTCGGAAAGGCGAGACGGTACTACACGTCGGTCCATCGCCTGCAACTTTATAAGGCTCAGGTTCGGACTCACATTGTATTACAAAATTACAAATATACGATAGGAAAAATTTAAGTCATGTGCGGGATTTGAACCCACGTCCATCCACCCGCGTATCTCGCGCCGTAACGTAAAAGAGAGCAGACGTGCAAACTTTAGTGTTTCTGACAAATATAGAAGGTAGATAATACGAATTTTAATTTTATTTTCTCAATTAATTGATTTCGAAGTGAATCATGAACAATTGCTACGGTTGTAACGAGACCATTAAGGCCTCGGAAAAGGCTATTTGTTCGCAAGCCGCATGTGCGAAGCAATATCATGTCGCGTGTGTTAATATGTCAGCCAAATCTTTCAAAAAAGTACATCGTGTGTGTGTCCGTTATGTCTCAGCAAACAACCTAAGGGCGATAATTCTAGTACACCAGTGAAATTTAGCCTGATTTTGCCTGCTGAAGATTCCGAAAGAGGTGATGTGACTATCAGGAAAGGTACTCCGACTCCTACGTCACCCCATGAAGGCACAGACATCCCGCAGGCACCGACACTGGACGAGGCCAATTCCGAAGGACAGGTGTCCATGACTAGATTTATAAAACAAGAGGTCACTAAAGTGATTAAAGACGCGATCGAAGCCCAGTTCAAAACATTGAACGATCGGTTACAAAATTACAAATATACGATAGGAAAAATTTAAGTCATGTGCGGGATTCGAACCCGCGTCCATCCGCCCCTTTAGCCGGGGCATGCTCTAACCAATTGAGCTAACATGACATGACGTCATAACTCGAATTTTTCCTATATGTCATTGCGAGGTTATGTTCAAGTTCTATTCAACCACTAAAGCAGAAATAGCTATCCTGTGTGATGAGAATAAACAACTTCGAAAGGAGCTTAACTCTGTAAAATTACGCACAAAAATGCTCGAAGACGCACAGGCCCGCCAAGAGCAGTGGTCCAGAGCTCAGAACATCGAAGTGGTTGGTGTACCTGAAACTAATGACGAATCTACAGCGGACATCATTATCAAGATCGCCGCTCAAGCCGGAGTCACAGTGCAGAGCGGTGACATTGAGTTTGCGCACCGCGTGCAGCCGCGTCGTCCTGCCAGCAGCACAGGCGGAGCCGGCCCCCTCAGCCGCGCCATCATCGCCCACATCAGGCAGCGCGCTACCAAGGACGCCATTGTAGCCGCCGCGAGGAAACATCGTCACATAACTTCTAAGGAACTGGGCATGGGAGGAGAAGTGAAGAAGATATTTGTCAATGAACACTTAACAAAGAATAATAACCAATTACTTAAATCGTGCAAAACTAAGGCAACTGAATATAATTATAAGCATGTTTGGACAAAAAACTGTCGCATTTACATGAGAAAAACAGACACTTCGCCCCCCATACCAATAATAAGCACTACAGACTTGGAAAAACTATAATAAAAATCACATCATTTCGTCAACTAACGCTCCACTTTATTGTTACTATAATGTTTGTAACTAGGAAGTCGATAAAGGAAACCACAAGTACTCCGTTGCGTAGCTATATTTAGAATGCCAACCGATAGCAGATTATTTGTTACCCTCCTTACTTAATTAATACTTAGCTCTTAACTACCCTACCCTAGTACACTACAATCCTCCACACTCAATTAACAATAAAAATAACAGCATTAGGTATATTAATAAAACACAATACTAACTAAGTACATCTAGGGAACACATACCTAAACAATGGTGCTCCTAGGTAGGTAACTAAAATAACTCTATAGCAGTAGTTCCTTACAATACAAGTGCCATTGTCACAAATATTTGGATCTATTTAACGTGCACTTCCGTACTGGTCTAGCCTTAGATGTACACTCAAGTGGTTGGGTTTCTGGAGAAGGCTCACGAGTCTTAGACATCGCGTTTTTAATAAGCTCAAGGCTCGTACTAGATGACCGCGATCGTCCCGTCCGCTCCGAATGCTCCACCTGGTCAACTGCTGGGAAACAACTGGAACCACGATCGTTATTGATCAACCAATCTGTAGTAGGTTCAGTCGTAATACTATCTACAGTCCGGTCAGGGTTTGGACAGATTAAAGAACTTCTACTCCTGAGTTTTAACTGATCGACATGACGATGTACTTGTTCCCCTCTATTATTTCTTACTTCAAAATTTGATGAGCCCAATCTACTCCCTATTTTTCCAGGTACTCACTTTTCCCCCTTTAAATATTGGCGGTACCAAACATCGTCTCCAGGATTTATTTTCCTTTCCACGCCACCTGCATCATTTACCTGGCGCTGCTGCACGCGAGTTATCCGCTGTTCTTTATCGGGCATTAACGCATCTAAGCGCGTACGAAGTCTTCTGCCCAACATTAAGTTAGCTGGGCTTTCCCCTGTCGAACTATGTTCCGTATTCCTATAATACAACAAGAATGTATGTAAAGCCCTATTTATGTCCTCTTTCTCATAGGCCGCCTTCTTAATTACCCTCTTTAGAGTGCGTACCGCATTTTCAGCAGCGCCATTTGATGCCGGATGATAAGGTGCTGTGAAGATATGCTCAATTCCCTTTATTTTATTGAAACTAGCAAGCTCGCTACTTGTAAATGGAGGCCCGTTATCAGATACTATTTGTTTTGGCAAACCCCACCTACCAAACAATTCCGTCAGCTTGTCAATCGTCTATTTGGCGACCGTACACATGTCTAAGTGGGTAGAAATATTTAATGTTCCTAACATTAAATATTTCTACCCACTTAGACATGGCATCAATGACAATCAAGTAAGTTTTTCCAAATATGGGTCCTAAGAAGTCTAAGTGCAGCCGAGACCACGGTCGCGCCGGCCACGGCCATGGTCGGGGCACCTGCTTAGGCGGAGCGTCATCGAGTCCAGGCCACCACACATAACTTCGGGCTAGAGCCTTGGACTTAACGATGCCCATATGAAGTTCGTGTAATACCCTTAACACTTTCTCTCTACACCGTTCCGGTATGACCACTCTGTGACCCCACATAAGACATCCTAACTCTTCATATAACTCGGATTTCCTATTAAAGTATGGTTGCATACCGCTTACCTCGCATACATGCGGCCAACCATCGCGAATAAAGCCTAAAATTCTACCTAACGTAGGATCACGACGAGTGCTTTGTTTAACTTCATTGTAGTCTAGTAACAAAGCATCCTGAGCGAAGTGCAAGTATGTTTGTTCTGGTATCTCGGGCAAATCAGGTAACTTGTTACTAGCAATTGGCAAACGCGACAACCCGTCTGCGCTGTTCCTGTCGCTACATACATATTCGATGTCATAGGTATACGCTGATAAGATAACTGCCCATCTTGACATTCGACTTGCCGCCATAACTGGAATATCATTATTTGGACCGAATATAGAAACTACCGGTTTATGGTCGGTGCGCAAAGTAAAATGTCTTCCGTAGAGATATTGATGAAATTTCTTCATACAAAATATTATGGCCAAAGCATCTCGGTGAATCTGAGACTCATTCTTCTCCGCGCTTGTAAGCGTCCTTGAAGCGAATGCCACAGGTCATTCCTCTCCATTAGGACCACTCAGCTGAGAAATTAAGCCCCCAATACCGGTCGGACTAGCATCACATGTTACAAAAAGGGGTTTATTAGGATCATAATGCGCTAGAACTCGCGTGCTTGTTAAAACCTTTTTAATGTCTTTGAAAGTATTTTCGCATTCTTGAGACTAACACCACTCAGTCCCTTTTTTTAACAAGTTAAAAAGTGGCACAAGACGTTGGCTAAAGTTCCGAACGAATTTTGCAAAGAAATTGGTTAAACCCAGGAAGGACCTTAGTTCTGTGACATTCTGTGGCCTCGGAATCCTTTCAATAGCTTCTGTTTTTGCTTGAATCTTTTGATAAAACGTAACCTAAGTAAGTTACTTCTTTCGCTAGAAAGACACATTTGCTTTCTTTAAGGCGCAGTCCGTTTGAAAGTAAACGTTCGAATACCGCCTCGAGGGCCTCTAAGTGCTCCCGCTCTGTTTTCCCTCCAATTATGACGTCATCGACAAATATCCCTGCGTTAGGTATATTCTTCAATAAATTAGTCATCGTACGTTGGAAAATGCCTGGGCTTGAAGACAATCCATACACAAGGCGATTATACCGATAAAGACCACGATGGGAATTTATTACAGTGAATTTCTTGGAATCATCTAATTCTAGCTGATTGTATGATTGAGATAAGTCAATCTTACAATAGAATTTAGAACCATTTAACGCCACAAGAACATCGTCAATTTTAGGTAAAGGATAAAGGTCGATCAGCAATACGGGATTTAAAGTCGCTTCATAATCTACACAAACACTGAGTGTTCCGTCCGGCTTGTTAACTGGGACAAGCGGGGAAGCCCAGACGGAGCAGTCGACCGGCTCGATGACGCCGGCTCTCAGCATCTCATCTAGCTCTTTTTTTTATGCCTTATAGATTAGTCTTTGACCACTATCTCACCTGATGGTAAGTGATGATGTGGTCGAAGATGTTGTTCAGGCTAACCTAGAAGTACTGGCTCTCAAGGACAGCTGCCGGAACACACCATTAGGTGCTTGGCGACAGATTTTCTACTTGAGGGTAGTAGCTAGCCAGGCGGGCATTCGCAAAATGCCCTACCGCCATGCTATAACGACTGCCATCCTAAGACAACAACCGGGACCGACGGCTTAACGTGCCCTCCGAAGCACGAGCTTTGAAGCTCCGAAGCTTCAAAAACATCGATGTCTTTTACTGGTATGGCTTTGACACTTGGACGTCTTATCATACTATGTATCCGCGTCGTCAGGCGCGACCAAAATTACCTTAACAAGTCGATGCGACGTCAAACTGCTACTTTACGGTAATATTTAGATGTCCAGTGCAGTAAACACATAATTATCAATAAATATGTATATTTAAATTTGTATACAGCAACAGGTATATGAATGGAGATAATTATAATAATAATAATAATTTTATTTGCTAGAAAAGTATTTAGTGTGTAACAATTATTTTTAACTAAGACCAAGGTTTAAACAAATTTAAAACAGAACACCAACTTACTGAAATATCCCAGCGGGTCCCAAACTAGGCAAAGCCTGTATCTTGGCGACCCAGATGAGGGTGACAAGGTCCAACCGTGACACTCACCTTATGATCAACTATGTCCAGTATGATCATAAGTTGTCCTATGCACATCCATTGCATGAGTGTCACAGCTACACCATGTCCCCTCAAACCAAGATATACCAAAGGAGATATGGCGCGCAGTTACAAATAAAAGGATGGAATGAAAAACTTATAAATAGCCTATTTTCTGAAACAATACTAATATAGGTATATATATCAATCATCCTATGCAAAATAAATATAAAAAGTTAAAGAAATTAACAGTTTTCCCATTACAACTAGCGATAAATATGCCCTGAGTTTGTTCTACCTTATTTCATTATTATATGGCGTTCAACGCTCATCGCAAACAAGCGCAGGAGGTTCCACTGTGGCTCATTAAATAAATGAAATAACGCGCGCATTGTCCGCGGTCTCACTGACACTTATAGCAGCTTACGGACAGTAAACTAGCTCACGACTTGGAAATACGTTCCAGATTAAGAATCCAACTGTTCCCTAAGCTACTATTGGTTGATCGAAATAGCGTAGCGTGAGTAGTGGCATTCAGCTAATCAAGCTTTATGAGCGATTTGCGTCCACCTTTATAATACCGACCGCGAAGAAATAGAACACCCTCCCAGCGTCTTTGTTCCCCGAACGCGATCATCAGGTGAGACTGCGGTCAAATGCTTTTATTTGGATTATAAAAAAGCCATACAACTAGATTATCTACTATGCAATCGCCCTAGGTAACAAAAAGTACCAACGGAAGCTTTACTAACGAAGGTTGAAACTTGGAGTAAGGCTGAAGTCACAATACTGATCCTGGATGTTTTTATGCATGATAGGTTAGCCTTTTACCACTATCTTACCTGATGGTAAGTGATGATGTAGTGGAAGATGTTGTTCAGGCTAACCTAGAATTACTAGCTCTCAAGGATAGCTGCCGGAACACACCGTTAGGTGCTTAGCGTCAGAATTTCTACTTGAGGGTGGTAGCTATCCTGGCGGGCATTCGCAAAATGCCCTACCACCATGGTATAACGACTGCCATCCTAAGACAACAACCAGGACCGACGGCTTAACGTGCCCTCCGAAGCACGGAAAGTTACTAGCGGTCACCTATCCAACCATGACGGCGGCGGACGTTGCTTAATTTTGCTAGCAAACTTCGCTACGAGCGCTTCAAAAAATCCCCACGTTTGGCAGGCGCCTTGAAGATCGCGGTATAAGATAGCAGTTCCTCAGAAGGTGCTGCTGCCCACCTTCCAGAATTTTGGTTTACTACCCTTAGTTGCTTTTTACGAAATACACGGGAAGAGATTCTAGCTTGGCACCCACGGGCAAACATTCCATACTGCAATCAAAGTATACAGTACCTACCGGAATGCCACCGCGGAAACTTCCGTATTTTCTATTGTCTCAGCAATTTTCATGTTTCGTTGCACTCTGGATGAGCCTTTGGAGTTCCGTAACAGAATAATGTAATATAATAATTAAATATACATATTTTATATACAGCTGATGGGCTAGCCTTTTACCACTATCTCACCTGATGGTAAGTGATGATGTGGTCGAAGATGTTGTTCAGGCCAGCCTAGAATTACTGGCTCTCAAGGACAGCTGCTGGAACCCACCGTTAGGTGCTTGACGTAACGGTGGGTTTGACAGGTTTTCTACTTGAGGGTGGTAGCTAGCCATGCATTCGCTAAATACCCTACCGCCATGCTATAATACCGACTGCCCTCCTTTTTTTTTTTGTTTTTTTTTTTTTTTTTTGAGGGGGGGAATTCCTTCGCACTGCCCATCCACCACGGGGGTGGTGGAAGGGGATGTGTGGGACTTGAACCCACTTAAACCCCCCGTGAGCAGTCCTCCGCCGAGGTGGGGCAAGATAGGGTCGCTTTAGCACCATCTTGCCCCGGCGGTAGGCCCAAACTCCGTCGGGCCTCTGCGCCTGTGGAGGGGCGACCTTGCTCACCAAGGCCACCCCCCAAACGTGTGAGGTCGTGCAAGCTGGTGAAGAACCCCCGCCTCTTCACCAGTGACCCCACTACGGAGAAGTGAGGAGGCGGGCGAACTGCCGCCTCCTCACCCCCGTTCGTCTGCGCCAGAGCGGGGCAGCATGGGCATCGCCCTCCCTGACCCGCTCCGCGGCCTCCTTCTGCGCCATTACCGCTTCGCAGAAGGAGACCACCGCCTGCCACGATCTCTCTCCACCGAGCATAGCGTTTACAACGCTCGGCAGAGAGAGATCCCCTCCTATGAGGGCTGAAAGTGTGTGCCGCTGCGGGCCCCATGCGGCACACACCTCCAGCGTATGGAGCGCCGTGTCTTCAGGCGCCCCACACTCGTGGCAGGCTGGGGTCGCCTCCCGTCTTGCGATCTGGTGCAGGTACTTCCCGAAACATCCGTGTCTGGAAAGCACCTGCACCAACCGGAAGGTCAGCGACCCGAACGGCCGCTTTACCCACCTCTGGAGGACCGGGCGGATCGCCTCCACCGTCCACTGCCCAGGGACCGGTGGAGCCAGGTCCTCCGTCCACCGCCGCAACAGGGCAGCCCTGGCCTGCCGCCGCATGCGTGTGACCTCCTCCCATACTGGGGGCTCCCCACGTGATCTCCTCGCCGACACGAAGTGGTAAACTTCGGCGAGGATTTCCGCTTGGAGCTCCCATGGTGGATCACCGGCCAGCACGCAGGCTGCCGTCCAGGACACCGTCCGGTATCCGCGTATCGCCCTCGTCGCAATAACCCGCTGCGGACGCAGCAGGGTCTTGTTGTCGCGGTTGAGGGCGTCCGCCCAGACAGGTGCCCCGTACAGGGCCATACTCCGGATAACTCCAGAGTATAAACGGCGGCAGTTGGCATTAGGGCCACCAACATTGGGCAGCAGCCTCCCCAAAGCGGCCGCAGCTCCCACGACTTTTGGAGCCAACCGGGCAAAATGGGCCCTAAAAGCCCACCTCCCATCCAGGATGAGACCCAGATACTTCATCTGGGTCCCAACTGGGACCAGAACCCCCTCCAGTGATACCCGCGTTCCTGGAGGGGGTCCACCCCGAGGCCCATGGAACAATAGGGCCTCGGTCTTGGAGAGGGCTACCTCCAGTCCCAATGCACGTATACGGTTGACCACGAAAGCTGCACCCACTGTGGCCAACCGCACCGCCTCCCTTAGGACCGACTGCCCTCCTAAGACAACCACCGGGACCGACGACGGCTCCTAATCCCCGGCGCATTCATCCAAGTAACGACCGCAGACGTTGCTTAACTTAGTTGATCGGTTAAGAACGGCTATGTAAGCTACGTTACGAGTGTTTTAGATTGTATATCATCATGCTTGCATTTTCCGACAGGTTAAGCAGGTGTCTCCACACCCACGTTTCTTCAGTCAAGTCCATTGGGCTGCTGGACGCAGTTTCATGACTCCGAAATACAACTGGGAATTTATTTGTTAGAAAGACCAAATTACAGCCGACTCGGAGAACAAAATACAAGGCTTCGAGAATCCAAAGCATTAGGTAGTATATTCACCAGTGCACCAACGAGCCAGTTTAAATATCACATCTTAATTTAGTAAATAATACGGGATAACTCACGTGAATAGTTAATCAGATTTTATAATAAAATATTACATCTACCTACTATTAAATACATCATTGGTAGCTAACGAATAAATATGTATTTATTCGTAGTAGGTACTATTTGAATCATTGATGCAAAGTTTCTTGCTAATTGCAATACATTGTTGACATACATCTTTACAGCAATTCGAAAATGACAGGTATGAGGTGCTTGCAAACATAACCTATAACAATGGTTAAGCATGGGTGAGTTAAGCATGGGTGGTAAGAAATATAAAAAAGTAAATATAAAAACAGCAGAATTCTTTTAGTTTCAAAATATTCTTTCTTGCCCAGCACAAACCCACGGTGTCCTAAAAACGGAATCCTCGCGGAACCTAGTTTTCACTTCAATGGCTGTTGACGCTCCATTGTGCAGTCACAATGAAAACAAGATGATTCTTCACAGTTTCAATTATATTATAACGGGGGCGGTTGCCGTTCTTTAAATATCCGTTTTGGGTATAGACCAGTTAATTGAATAAGGCGCGCCGCTCCACAGGAAATTAATAAAGTGCATTTGTAAAGGTAGGCCAAATTTGTACACTGCCATTTTTTTTTATATTACATGCTACACACTATAGACTCGTGGTCCGTACTCTTATTTGGTTTTAACTTTTTTTTTGTTACATTTAATAATTTTAAAACTATGAGTTCATTCTCCAACTTATCAATATTCTTTTTTTTTTTTATATTGTTATGATTGCAATAATCCCGCACCTGACTTAAATTTTTCCTATCGTATATTTGTAATTTTGTAATTATCAATATTCTTCCTGATGGGAAGTTAGCCTAGTGTTCGTTAAAATATCTTATAGCTAAAGTGAGTCCATACTTATATATATATATAAGTAGTATAAGTAGTCTATGATATATATATATATATATATATATCATAGAATACAATGTTGACATACATCTTTACAGCAATTCGAAAATGACAGCTATGAGGTGCATGCAAACATAACCTATTACAATAGTTAAGCATGGGTGATTTCCCCACCCCCCGGACCTTTCAAAACTCTACCTGAAGGCCTTCCAGAAGTACCTACCTCTAAGACCAGAGTAATTTAGTAAGATGGGAGAAATTCACTAAAAATCTTGCTATATATGTCGGTATGCAATAGGCATGACGAGGCTCTTACTGGTGGGATACAAGGTTTTCCTTGATAAGAGTCATTATTCACGTGACAAAGAGTCCTTGAATTTTTTTTTTTTTTTTTATGATATTCTGACGGAACAAGCTCGAGGCCCACCTGATGTTAAGCGGACTAACCTCTGCCTATAACAGATGCATTTCGTCACAAGTCACGAATTGCCTTGCCCGTCACCTTGAGACATAGTTATTAAGTCTCATGTGCCTGTAATTTCACTGGCTCTCAAGGACTGCTGCCGGAACACACCGTTAGGTGCTTGGCGACAGATTTTTTACTTGAGGGTGGTCGCTAGCCAGGCGGGCATTCGCAATAAGCCCTTCCACCATGCGGTGAAGCTCAAGCTCTGGGCGGGATTCGAACCATGGACCTGCTGCGCAGCAGTCCATAGCCAATGCCACTGAGCCATCACTGCTTCAAAAAATATGAAGCGGTGAATCTCTCGTTAGCTAGCTAGTGAAAAAAAGCATTGAACACGAACAAAATACACTTTGATTTTACAGCTACAAAATCTATATCCAAGCCACATTTAGGTTCAGCTTTCGATTGAACATTTTGACGGACACGTATGAAAAACATTGTAAAATTCCTGTCGAGGTTGGTGATGCGTTATTCAGATCGTATATATTCCTATACTAAAAAAATACAAACAAAACATACCCAGTGGGTAACTTGAACTTTAGTACCTTGGGAAACTAACACTCAATGAATTAACCAATAGCTGATACCTCTGAATTTAATTAATTTATTATATGCTTTAGAAGTTGGAGCAAGGGCTGTACCAGCAAAATTCCTCTATGTATAACCTACAGAAAGACCTTGGCCTGTCAAAGCTACGCTAACTTTTATCCTAGAACATGTAGGTATCGAAAGCGGCAATAATTGCATCTTATGCCGGGTACAGACCAAGCGAACGAGACCGAGCGAATGCTAACGAGTGTTATTTGCCGTTCAATAACGCACGCTCGCTCGCTTTCGCTGTGGTGTCCACATTGAATGAACGCATTGAAGTTCATCGACAATAGGCGATCCACGGCGAAGCGCTACTTTGAAGCGCTCGTCGCGAAGTTTGCTTAGCCGTTCTGAACCGATCAGCAAAGTTGATGAAGCAGAGATGGCTCAGTGGCATTGGCTATGGACTGCCGTGCAGCAGGTCCATGGTTCGAATCCCACCGCGGGCTTGAGCTTCATCGCATGGTGGAAGGGCATTTTGCGAATGCCCGCCTGGCTAGCTACCACTCTCAAGTAGAAAATCTGTAGCCAAGCACCTAACGGTGTGTTCCGGCAGCTGTCCTTGGGAGCCAGTAATTCTCGGTTAGTCTGAACAACATCTTCGACCACATCATCACTTACCATCAGGTGAGATATTGGACACAGGCTGACCTGTCAGACATAAAAAAAACTCACGTACCTAGTATTTTAGTGATCATCGACGACAATTAGTAGTTTTAATTATAATTACTTTTTTGCACTACACACAGGATATTGGAAATCTCTATCCAATCGTCGTTTTTCTACATTTTATCTTGTATTCAGCATGTTTCTTAACCCAAAGCTTCAATTTATGTTAAAGAGCTCAATCAGCATTAGCAATCTGTCATTAGACCATTCCATAATCATTAATTGATACAATTTATTCGCTGGATCGAAACGTCCGTTGCGTGCAATCGCCGCAACTGAGTGAGCATTTGCTCGTCCGTCCATCCACACCGCGGCCGTACGTTCGTTACATTTCTCTTTGATGTACCGACAGCCGCCGGAGCACGGCCGAAGGCGAACGAAGGCCCTAGTTTGGCTTCGCTTGCTTACGGCATAACGTCCACACTGATTCGTTTGCGCTCGCTCGTTACCATTCGCTCGCTCGTTACCATTCGCTCGCTCTCGTTCGCTTGGTCTGTACCCAGCATTATAATATCTGACTAAGGGAGGAGACTATGGGTAGAGGAGACCCATACGGTGACTCTATGGAATGTTAAGTGTTTCGTCTATCCCTGTGTATATGTATACCTATTTTGAACATAATATGATATAAAATACTTATAAGGCAGGTTAGTTGCAATTATACTATACCAAAGTAAATATAAAAACAGCAGAATTCTTTTAGTTTCAAAATATTCTTCCTTGCCCAGCACAAACCCACGGTGTCCTAAAAACGGAATCCTCGCGGAACCTAGTTTTCACTTCAATGGCTGTTGACACTCCATTGTGCAGTCACAATGAAAACAAGATGATTCTTCACGGTTTCAATTATATTATAACGGGGGCCGTTGCCGTTCTTTAAATATCCGTTTTGGGTATAGACCAGTTAATTAAATAAGGCGCGCCGCTCCACAGTAAATGAATAAAGTGCATTTGTAAAGGTAGGCCAAATTTGTACACTGCCATTTTTTTTTATATTACATGCTACACACTACAGACTCGTGGTCCGTACTCTTATTTGATTTTAACTTTTTTTATTGTTACATTTAATAA
This sequence comes from Plagodis pulveraria, assembly GCA_963890685.1. NCBI lineage: Eukaryota > Metazoa > Arthropoda > Insecta > Lepidoptera > Geometridae > Plagodis > Plagodis pulveraria. Next base: position 31,726,746 of record OY982955.1, on the reverse strand, counting down.
TTTTAAAACTATGAGTTCATTCTCCAACTTATCAATATTCTTCCTGATGGGAAGATAGCCTAGTGTTAGTTAATATATCTTATAGGTAGCTAAAGTGAGTCCATACATATATATTTATATATATACTTATTTTTTTACAGATTCCGGCGATGCCCTTGTTGTTTTAGTTAGAGCCTCCACGTCCTCTTCGTTTTTGTTTTGTATAGCCATTTTCAGGTTGTAGTCGACTACGGTTTTATAGTTAGCCTCCGTTGCCCGCCTGACGAATCCTCCAATGGCGTCCGAGCTGTCGTCGGTATAGTTAAAATTTTATATGGCGTGACACTGCTACTACCGCATGAGAAACGCTGTCTCGGAGCTTGGTGACTCTTTCCCTCATCTGTACGACGATTACCGACTCATAAGTCAAACCCTGCGCTTCGTGTACGGTTAAAGTGCAGGACCCTGAACCAGACCCATATCCTTTACGAACGAGTGAGGCTTTTTCCTAATGTGTCAGCACTAGGACTTAGTGAGGGTTCAAATTACTGTACTGTTTCAGCTGGATCATCTACTACTGAACATGGCCTCCCCCATTAAAGAAGATCATAACCCTATAATCCCCACGCTTGACAGGCGGCTTGGAGATCACAGTGTGTAAGATGGCAGTCCTTCAGGTGTTGCTGGTATTTTTTCTATGGTCGCCTCTTACTCACACCCGAAGCATAGTAGAAAGAGCGGGGAAGTAAGTTATCTTTTTTTTTTTTTATGCCTGATAGGTAAAAGGTTAGCTTTTGACCTCTATCTCACCTGATGGTAAATGATGATGTGGTCGAAGATGTTGTTCAGGCTGACCTAGAAGTAATGGCTCTCAAGGACAGCTGCCGGAACACACCGTTAGGTGCTTGGCGACAGATTTTCTACTTGAGGGTGGTAGCTAGCCAGGCGGGCATTCGCATAATGCCCTACCACCATGCTATAACGATTGCCATCCTAATACAACAACCGGGACCGACGGCTTAACGTGCCCTCCCGAAGCACGGAAACGCTAGCGGTCACCCATCCAACTCATGACCGCACGCGTCGTTGCTTAACTTTGCTGATCGGTTGAGAACAGCTAAGTCAACTTCGCTACGAGCGCTTCACCGGGGTTCGGGGCTAATACCGCTCAAAGTTTGAGCATCACGGCTTTTCGGCACGTCTAAATAAATTAAAAATGTGTGATAATCGCAGGAGAACTTATTGCTGTGTGTTTGGCTTTACCTATTAAACAGGAAAAGTAAGCAAGTCACTTATTATAGCATACCTATAATTTTTACTTGATGATGAGTGAGATACCTATAGATTGTATTAGGTAGTTTTCTATCAGACAGATGAAGTAGGCAGGCCTACTTTTCCATTCTAGTGTTAGTAGTTAGTAGTTTTCCATTTTACCTAGGAATTTTTGATCTGTCTATTGATATGCCGCAATTGCTTTGTTTACGTTTAGTCATGCCGATTTCTCAGTATTGTAGGTAGGTATAGTAACTAAATACTCACAGTTATAAAATCATAATTGTGGTTCAGATAAATAGAGCAAAGGTTGAATCGTAACCATTCGTAACAACAACAAATATTAATTATAGTCTAAGGGACGGGCGTTAGTTTTTGAGGTTGTTTTAAGATGTTTTTTATGTATCACTTCTTATGAAAGGTACTAATGTTTCGAAATATAATTACAAGCACTTTCGCGTGATAAGCGAAAATCATATTTTGAATTGTATAATAAATTATATAATAATACATATTTTGAATCTACACAACATAAGTGAAAGACACAACTTCCCGGCCCTAGCCAATTTCTTGGCACTGAATTAAAATTTTACTAAAAGTGACAACTCTGAGACAGGCAAGTGTGGTAGGTAATTATATCTCGGATTGGGCCGGAGATGGCCTACTTCCCCACTCTTTCTACTATGCCCGGAGACATGTTTTGGGTTTTTAGCTTAGTATCTCACGGGACCGTATTAGTTACATAAATAAAAACATTAAAATGTAAAATATGATCGCTTGGGTATGTATGCTGTACGTGCTAGATGCTACTGCACTCAAATGGAAGGGCGCGTCTAGGTCAGTGGAAACTTTTTCTTTTCGTTTTTTTATGCCTGATAGGTTAGTCTTTGACCACTATCTCACCTGATGGTAAGTGATTATGTGGTCGAAGATGTTGTTCAGGCTAACCTAGAAGTACTGGCTCTCAAGGACAGCTGCCGGAACACACCGTTAAGTGCTTGGCGACATGTTTTCTACTTGAGGGTGGTAGCTAGCCAGGCGGGCATTCGCAAAATGCCCTACCACCATGCCATAACGACTGTCATCCTAAGACAACAACCGGGACCGACGGCTTAACGTGCCCTCCGAAGCACGGAAACGCTCAGTAGTAATGTCACTAGCGGTCACCCATCCAACTCATGACCGCGTGCGACGTTGCTTAACTTTGCTGATCGGTTGAGACTAAGTAAACTTCGCTACGAGCGCTTCAAACTACCTACATACTACCGGCATGATTCCTTCAATACATCGATCTATTATCACAACCATCCCAACCTTCCTATCCTCATCTCTATATTATCATCAAATGACAACACGGGACCATAATTTTGCGATGGATTTATGGCTGGATGCCTTCCTGCAATTCTGCTTGAAAATGCTTTTATTGGAAGATTACCCACTGCCTTTCGGCAGGGTAATGTTATCAAATTACCGTACTTTTGGTTAAAGGCGTCTGCTATTATAAATGATAAAATAAATTACTGTATCCATTTGTACATTACTTTATTTACAATTATTGTCAACAATACAATGCACTTCGTAAGCATCAGCTTATATCAGCATTAAGAAAATGCCAGAACTTTCCCGCGTTTTTCTCCACGTCACGCACTTGCCAATTGCCATTCGTTGCCGCTAGAGGCACCGTAGGCTCGTCACAGATAACTCAGCAAATTTCTCACGACCACAGACTCACAACGCAATACCAATATGGATCGCTAACATACATATATTGAGATTTATAGCAATTGAAGTACATAATATTATCGCTAGCACTCAATGTGTGCATCATTTGTTTGTAATGCTGCAAAATACCAATATTTTGGTGTAATTAATATCGAACACATTTGCTATTTTCAGTGAATAGACATTGCGTTGATATTATCAATTTCCGAAGTTGAATGAATGTGTGGCCACTGGTAATGAATATCAGTCCTCATTTATTGAACATTGGTTTAAGTAGGTAAAAGTTGGTCGTCGGTTAAACTAACAATTTCCTAAACAAGTAGTTATAAGTTCAATAAAAAGTAAAAAACCCGACTGCAAATTATTCATTTTTGTTAAGTAAACGTTTTATCGTTTCGTTGAAACTAAAACTGTAAGTTATACCTATATATTTATGGAATCGATTTTTAACCCTCTTGTTACTGAAATTCGTGAATGTCTTGTATTTGTTATCTATATAACGATCGGTCGCTGTATACCTATGCGTTAGGGTGACAAATCAACTTCGAGCTATGCTGCGCTGTACTGCGCTGTGCTGTGCTTTGTTTCTTAAGCTACGTTTTTTTAACAATCAACATCAAGCTGTGCTGCGCTGTGCTGCGCTTTGCTTAGCTAATCAACATCGAGCTGAGAGCGAGAGATGTACGAGAGTGAGGGAGACGTCTGAGGGCGATGGAGAGGCACGCAGCGTGCTCCATGTTTAAAAAACCTAGCACAGCTCAACAAAGCGCAGTGACAGCGCAGCATGGCAGAGCTCCATAAAAAAAACATAGCACAGCTCGGCACAGCGCGGCTCAGCACGGCGGGTAGCGCGCCTCGCTCGAGACTGCTGCGTTTATAAACAGAGCGGAGCCTCACACAGCGCAGCACAGCATGGTTTGTTTGACGAGCGAGTTGAGCAAACATAGCACAGCGCAGTACAGCGCAGCATAGCTCGATGTTGATTTGTTAAAGCCCTTTTGAAACCACACCCGAAGAGATTGGAAGAAAATTTATTATATATAGGTATCACAAAATGGCGTCTTATATCGGCCAGTATTTATTATATACCTAGTGCTAAGAATACATTATTTATTCGTAGATCTAGTGTCACTTGCATTATCAATCTAACGTAATCTCATAAATTAAAATCGGTTAAGCCGTTTAGAAGTAATGGTGCATTAAAGAAACTCACAAACATACATATATTTATTTATTTAATTCTTTATTGCAGTACAAATGGAGGACTTAATGCTTAAGCATACCAATGAACCCTGAAACATAACACTCTTTTTTTTGGGCAGTCGCGTATAAAGTAAGAAGGTTCTAAGTCGGCACGTAGTTTACTTCCTAGTTTGTCCAGTTCTCATTTTGCCTAGAATACGAATTGAAAATATTTATTCATTATATAATTAACTATATCTGTTTTATAATTGTTTAATTTATTACCACGCATAACTTTTTACGATCATCTAGTCTTGATAATTCTTTATTTTTGTTGTTAAGACTATACCATATAGGTTCGTATAGGTGAATGGACGCAGGTTTGAATCCCGCATAAGATTATATTTTTTTCTCTCGTAATGTTATCCGCCTAATGTAATCCGCCGAGTAGGTGTTATTGCAAACATAACAATATTAAAGCCATATAAGTCCTGTTTGTTTTTAGTCTTTTGTACACCAAAAGTTGAAATCAGATTCGAATGTAAAAAAAAAAAAAATTATGTTTCTTTTACAGGTGTCACATCTAAGGGGCAGAGCAAGGGTTATCATTGACATTTTAATGTCGATGTACATATTATGTCTTATCGTTATAAATATTCAAGATATATTTTTTGAATAACGTATTGTCTGGTGTATTAGACTAAATAAAATTACACGTGGTCTCCTGGATTAACTCACCAAAGCGAAGGTAAATTATTATTATAATATCTGTATACAATACTACCAAATTGGTAGTTAATAAATAAATACTAAATAGTAACCTCAAGCACGGAAGACAAACAGGACCGTTATGACTATCTCTCTCAGACCAGTTTTTGCTATGCGTGAGATTGGTGCTGTCTCATTAAACTATGGACGATTCTTGATAAACGAAAGGGCAAATTATGTTTGTAGAGTGCAATTAAGTTGTATTACATTTAACTTTTTTGGAACAAACCAAAAGGTACAATTTGTACGTGTGTGATGGATTAAGCACGAGGCCCACCTGATGTTAAGCGGACTAACCTCTGCCTATAACAGTTGCATTTCGTCACAAGTCACGAATTGCACTGCGACCGTCACCTTGAGACATAGTTATTAAGTCTCGTGTTCCTGTAATTTCACTGGCTCTCAAGGACAGCTGCCGGAACACACCGTTAGGTGCTTGGCGACAGATTTTCTACTTGAGGGTAGTCGCTAGCAAGGCGGGCATTCGCAAAATGCCCTTCCACCATGCGGTGAAGCTCAAGCCCGCGGCGGGGTTCGAACCATGGACCTGCTGCGCGGCAGTCCATAGCCATAGCACTGAGCCATCACTGCTTCAACAATATATGTTTAAGATATATTTTTTAAATAACGTATTGTCTGGTCTGGTGTATTAGACTAAATAAAATGACTCATGGTCTCCTGGATTAACTCAACAAAGCGAAGGTAAATTATTATTATAATATCTGTTTATAATACTACCAAATTGGTAGTTAGCTAGAGTTAGTTTTGAAGCAGTGATGGCTCAGTGGCATTGGCTATGGACTGCCACGCAGCAGGTCCATGGTTCGAATCCCGCCCAGAGCTTGAGCTTCACCGCATGGTGGAAGGGCATTTTGCGAATGCCCGCCTGGCTAGCGACCACCCTCAAGTAGAAAATCTGTCGCCAAGCACCTAACGGTGTGTTCCGGCAGCAGTCCTTGAGAGCCAGTGAAATAACAGGCAAAATGAGACTTAACAGGTATGTCTCAAGGTGATGGGCGCAGTGCAGTTCGTCACTTGTGATGAAATGCATCTGTTATAGGCAGAGGATACCGCTTAACATCAGGTGGGCCTCGCGCTTGTTCCTTCACAATAACATAAAAAAAAAAGTTATTAAATAAATACTAAATAGTAACCCCAAGCACGCTGAAAGGACGAGACAAACAGGACAGATATATTGACTATCTCTCTCGGACCAGGTGCTATATCTCATAGAACTATGGACGATAGTAGCTGTATATTGCCGGTTCTGGACCACAACTCTGGCTCACAACTTGAAACTAGATGGCGCTATGAGGTTGAATGACGTCACAGCGTTCTCACCACAGCGAAACGTTCTTATCACATCCGGCGACCGATAAGTTTCAAAGCTAGCTATTAAAGTCGGATTTGCCTGCCAATGTCAGGTTTAACTGTCATCGCTGAATTTAACTGTCAATGTCATATTGAACTGTCAAAATCAAATTTAACTGTTAAAGTTAGATTTAACTGTCATCGCTGAATTTAACTGTCAATGTCATACTGAACTGTCAGACAGATTTAGCTGACAAAGTTAGATTTAACCGTCCAAATTAGATTTAACTGTCATTGTTGAATTTACCTATTAAAATCATATTGAGCTGTCAAACTCAATTGAACTGTCAAAGTCAGATTTAACTGTCAACGTCATGTTGAACTGTCAAAGTCAATTGAACTGTAGAAGTCAGATTTAAGTGTCATTGTTGAATTTAACTGTCAACGTCATATTGAACTGACAAAGTCAGATCTAACAGTGATCACATCCGGCGACCGATAAGTTTCAAAGCTAGCTATTAAAGTCGGATTTGCCTGCCAATGTCAGGTTTAACTGTCATCGCTGAATTTAACTGTCAATGTCATATTGAACTGTCAAAATCAAATTTAACTGTTAAAGTTAGATTTAACTGTCATCGCTGAATTTAACTGTCAATGTCATACTGAACTGTCAGACAGATTTAGCTGACAAAGTTAGATTTAACCGTCCAAATTAGATTTAACTGTCATTGTTGAATTTACCCATTAAAATCATATTGAGCTGTCAAACTCAATTGAACTGTCAAAGTCAGATTTAACTGTCAACGTCATGTTGAACTGTCAAAGTCAATTGAACTGTCAAAGTCAGATTTAAGTGTCATTGTTGAATTTAACTGTCAACGTCATATTGAACTGACAAAGTCAGATCTAACAGTGATAGATTTAACTGTTATCATCACCCAAACAACCGCACCGATCAGGAATCGAACCTCATCATCATAACGTATACACCGCTGAGCCACTGCCGCAATACTCCAATGCCCTAGTTTCACATGAATCTCACAGGATGTGGGTACGCTGATAAGCGGAGAATCGGGTCTCTTTATGAATGTGTGTAAAAGCGTAATATTATCATTATGCTATTATTATCTTCTACCAATAGAGATCACGGACTTAGACTGATAAGGAGATCATCAACCAATAGAAACACTCTTTTAAAGGTTAAGGTGTGTTGGTGGGGGTGGGTATAAAAGCATGCAACGTTTACTACAAGCACATACCTTAAGGTCTCTCATTACGTTAAATACGTTTAAAACGAGAACTCATAGATTTTTACATCTTAGCCAATATGTTTGATTGTGAATATTGCAGACAGAAGTTCACCGTTAAAAATAGTCTAAAACGGCATTTGAATTATTGTAACATGTATAACAGTGCGTCTGAGAAGGATAGACCCAAATGTATCCACTGCGCTAAGATATTCTCACGGTCTGATGTTGCTGAACGCCATGCCAAGTCATGTCGAATGGGACCAGGTACGTTCATATATGATTAAAATGCTATCACTATACAATACATTAAGCTAGATTTATAGCACCTACCTAGAGATTTTTTTTCTAATAGTAAACGACTGTTGATAAATATTATAATAAAATGTGTCGATTATTCATTGAGCTGAAAACTTATCAGGATCTATGTATTTTTTACAGGTAATAAACGATGCGTTGAAACAAGTGATAATGTACTGCAACCGACTATAAAAAAACCGCGCTGTGATATATGTGAGATTGATGTGACTAATATTCATACGCATCTCCGAAGCGCTCTACATAAAAACAAAGTATGTACTCGGCCAAGGGATGATGAGCATGTTCAGATTATTAAGTCTGCATACAAATCTCGCATTGCTACATATAGAGTGTTTAGCCGCACTCCAATTCTAATCCCAAACGAGTTTATGAATGAGGTAAGAGGAATAGTTCTCCGCCTAATCACCGACAAACAAGTTGAGGTGGGGGGTGCTATCAAAGTGAACTTAGAACTTTACGCTAAGTACACGAAATCGGTAAAGATGGCGGCGGATGAAGAAAAAGAACTGGAAGAAGTAAAATCGTTTAATACAAAAAATAGAAGTATTTTTACCGATATCACCATCGAGGAAGCGTACAATGCATTCCTTGAAGAAATTAGTAGCAAAGCTGATGAATTTCAAGAACGGGACAGTGGGTGGGCTATCAAGAGCGTACTTCATCTTGAAATTAATATAAATAAATATGCACCATTGAAGGGATCCTCATATCTCCCCCTACCCGACTGGATTCAAAAGAAACACGCCTGTGTTAACGTAAAAAATACTGATAATGCATGCTTTTTTTGGAGCGTTGTGAGTGCTCTGTACCCTGCTGCTAAACACACAGATCGAACTAGCTCATATCCGCTATATGAGGAAGTGGTGAACACTGATGGTATTAGCCTCCCCGTAGACATGAAGAACATCAAAAAGTTTGAAGATATGAACGAGTTCAGTATAAATATATATGAGATCAGCGGTCATAGTATTGCAGGGCCTATATATCACTCAAAGGAGAGACGTGACAAGCATATAAACTTGCTTCTCGTCGAGGATGGTGAGAAAGCGCACTTCTGCTGGATAAAAAGCCTATCCCGTTTAGTAGGTTCGCAGCAAAGCCAGCACAAGGGCAAAGTATGGATATGTGATGGTTGCCTACTCACATTCACTAGCGAGAGTAATCTCATCAAACATGCTAATCGTGATTGTTCCCATATCACAACAGCATTACCAGCTGAGGAGGATAATATTTTAAAATTTAAAAACTATCAGAACAGGATGAAGGTGCCGGTAGTGGTATACGCTGATTTCGAAGCATTATTAAAGCCGATAGATACATGTGCTCCAAACCCATCAGCATCATATACCCAAGATTATCAATTGCATGAGCCTTATAGTTTTGGATATTTTATAAAATGTGATTATAATGATTCACTAAGTAAATATGTATCGTTTAGAGGAACTAATTGCGCAGATTTTTTTCTGGATTCTTTGGAGGAAGAGCTAGCCCCATTCGCTAAAAGTATAAATAGAACAATATCAATGCATCCTCTAACAAGTGAGCAAATTCAAGAGTTTACAGCCGCAGTAAATTGTCATATATGCGGTGAAAAACTAAATATGGATAGGGTGCGCGATCACTGCCACCTAACAGGTATGTATAGAGGGGCTGCGCACAACGACTGCAACTTAAATTATAAAATAAAACATGTCATACCAGTAGTTCTTCATAATATGTCTAAATATGATTCACATTTTATTATTAGAACATTGCAAAACCGACACGTGAACATCCTACCCAAGAATAAGGAAAATTTCATTTCTATTATATCGAAAAAACACGGTGGGTTAAGCTTTGACTTGAGATTTATAGACTCGTACAGGTTTCTAGCGGCTAGCCTCGATAAACTCGCAGCCAATCTTGATTCGAGCCAATTTGTTAACATGCGTAAACATTGCTCAGATCATTTAGATTTACTGATGAGAAAAGGTGTATTCCCTTATGATTATATATCATCTTTGGAAAAGCTTGAAGAAACAGCACTACCACCCCGAGATAGTTTTTTTAACAAGCTGAATAACTCAAACATATCAGATGCTCAATACGATCATGTGCAAAAGGTTTGGAATGCTTTTAATGTAAAAACGTTAGGTGAATATAGCGATATATATTTGAAGACTGATGTTATGTTATTAACAGACGTTTTTGAAAATTTTAGAAATGTATGTCTTAAGACTTATCAGCTAGATCCTGCTCATTATTACACAGCACCCGGCCTATCTTGGGATGCGATGCTGCAGTTTACAAAGGTTGAGATGGAGTTACTCACCGATCTCTCTATGGTAAAGTTCATTTCAAATGGGATACGCGGAGGATTGAGTCAGTGCTGCGGAAGATATGCAAAAGCTAATAATAAATATATTAGAGATTATGATTCAGAGAAACCCTCAAATTTTATAATTTACTTAGATGCTAATAATCAATATGGATGGGCAATGAGTCAATACTTACCCTTAAAAGATTTCAGATGGTTGACCGAAGATGAAATAGCAAACTTTAATATTACCCAAACCCCCGATGATGGTGCTACAGGTTTCATTCTAGAGGTGGATTTAGACTATCCCACACATTTGCATGACTCACACAATGACCTTTGCTTTTGCCCTGAAAACCGCGTACCAGAAGTAAGTAAGTCTAAAAGCCTAAAACTCTTATCAAACTTGTATTGTAAGCGTGAATATGCTATACATTATATTAACTTAAAACAGGCTATCGATAAAGGACTTGTTCTTAAAAAAATACATCGAGTTCTAGCTTTTAGTCAGAGCCCTTGGCTAAAGGGGTACATTGAAATGAATACGGTAATGAGAACGAGCGCAAAAAATACATTCGAAAAAGATTTCTATAAACTAATGAACAATGCAGTTTTCGGAAAAACTATGGAAAATGTTGAAAAGAGAGTTGATGTGCGCTTAGTGAATAGGTGGGAGAGTGCGGGTAAGAGATTAGGAGCTAGAGCATTGATAAGCAGGCTTAATTTCCATAGCTGTACAATAATAAACGAGGATCTTACTATCATTCAGATGCAGCGTAATAAGATTAAATATGACAAGCCTATATATATAGGGTTTACTGTACTAGAGCTCTCGAAAACTCTTATGTATGACTTTCACTACAATTACATATTACCAAAATACGGCGAAAATGCATCCCTTTTATACACAGACACAGACTCTTTTATATACAATATATCGACCGATGATTTTTATGCAGACATCAAACCAGACGTAGAAAAACGCTTTGATACTTCAGACTTCCCCTCTAGCAATACGTATAATCTACCTCTAGTCAATAAGAAAGTGGTGGGGATGTTCAAGGATGAATGTGCAGGTGAAATGATTAGAGAATTTATAGGTATACGATCCAAATGCTACTTTATAAAAAAAGAAGATAATCAGGAGACAAAAAAAATCAAAGGGGTAAAAAGAAATGTGGTAGTGGATGATGTGAATAGAGATGACTTTTTCAACTGCGCAACCAATACAGATGTAGTGCAATATCGTACTATGCATGTGATATGTAGTAAGACTCATTTGCTATACTCTCAAGCTCTCAATAAGATAGTCCTGAAAAATTCCGATGATAAGAGGTTTTCCATACCCAATGAACCTTATAAAACCTTAGCATGGGGTCATTTTACCATAGAATAAATTTTATAATAAAAATTGTAAATTATTTATTTAGTTAGATATTTGTGTAGAATTGTAAATAGAATAGTGTAAATAAGATATCTTTAGCAACTATTTAGGGGATCTCACGCTGTATTAGAAGCTCAGCAAAGCCCCTCTAACGATACGAATCTATTTCTATGAATTATATACCTAAGATGCTTTATTAATATAATTATTTCCTAAATTATGTAAAATAAAAATCATAAATGTATTAAATATGTTTAAGAGCCCTCTACCCTATCAGCGGGAGTACCTAATATGAGTACAAGTACTATGTATAGTTAATAATTATTATTATCATTATTAATTAGTATTCGCTAAGTATGTTAAGTCTAAAGTATTGTATAAAAGTAATAAATTATATTGAAAAAAAAAATTTTTTTTCATTTTATTGGATAATCCCTACCCCCACCCCAGTTCTAAATAGTACAACGGCAGACCCTCTTCAACTTTTACATCGACTCGCTATATATCAGACCTATTCAAACCTGATCAGATCACCTGTTCAATACCTGCTCAAACCTGTTCAATACCTGATCAATACCTGTTCAGACCTGTTCAATACCTGATCAATACCTGTTCAGACCGGTTCAATACCTGATCAATACCTGATCAATACTTGATCAATACCTGTTCAGACCTGTTCAATACCTGATCAATACTTGATCAATACCTGTTCAATACCTGATCAATACCTGTTCAGACCTGTTCAAAAACCCATTCAAAACCTGTTCAGAGCAGATCGTACCACTTAATCAGACCTGGTCAAAGCAGCTCATATCACCTATACAACTCTTATCTGATCTTATTCGATTATAATGTAAAAATCACTCGCTCTCATACTGAGACTTGATCTGATAACGTTAGATCTATCAAAATCAGATTTAGATGTTATTGTATATATAGTAAATATACTTATCTTACTATGTATAAATTGATGAGTATTAACAGTAAATGCACTTAGAATATTATTTATTATGCCAGTCGAAAAGCTGAGGCTTTCAAAAACAATCTAGACCTAATAGAACTTTGCAAAACTATTATTTTATTTAAAATATTAATAAGATCTAAAGTGTATAAAGAGATATTTAATTTAAGCATGTTTTTAATTGGTTGGAAGGAATACTTGCAAACGTATTGAGATAATTACATATAGATGTTAGTAGCATATAATGTACGTTCTGGTTCATTTACCATATATTTTTTACAAATTATTTTGCGGTTGTAATTTATACTTTAGTATGGCTAAAGTATATGTCTGTGCGTTTTTGGACCGCAAAGGATAAGTTGGTAAAAGAGTTAAGGAAACAGTGTAAGTAGAGCTCTGAAGTGGTGTTGTTGTTGTTCTGTGAGGGTGAATGTTACGCTGGTCGTGTGTTAACTATAATAGTATCTGCAGTCTATCACGAGAGATGTTTGGGGGGTGTGAAGGTTGTATTGGTGGTGGGAAGGTTGTATCGGGCGGTGGGTGGGGTTGTACAATATTGTCGGTTTTCAAAACTAGACTTGAAAACAAGTCAACTAGATGGCGTTAGTAGTTATATAGTAGTATATTCAGCGCTGATGCCTCCTAATAGTGACTGTTATTGAATCTGTGACATAATTGGAAGTCACGGGTGTTTGGGCGGGGGAAGGTTATGGTTGGCGGGGTGCGGGCGGCGGCGGCGGCGGCGGCGGGTTTTGTTCTAGTACCTATTTACATACGTATGGGTGAATACATTTCGTGGTCATCATTACTCAAGTATAGAATTCTTCCGCATAAAATCTTAGTCTCTATTATATACATATATATTTTAAATGAAATATTATAAAAAACCGAATTTAATGTAACAATATACTTTGTATTATTTAGATATTATACTTGATTTGTTCTAAAAACGGGGTTGGGAATATTACATGCGTAGACAGGATGTGAGCGGGCGATAACTGCTAACCGCAGCAATACGAGCGGTACCTATACGAGATAACGTGTGTAATGTTCACAATATAGAGTATTTTTAACCTCTCACAGTTTAACGAATAGTCACCAAGGTATTCATACATACGTATGTAAATAGGTACTAGAACAAAACCCGCCGCCGCCGCCGCCGCCGCCCGCACCCCGCCAACCATAACCTTCCCCCGCCCAAACACCCGTGACTTCCAATTATGTCACAGATTCAATAACAGTCACTATTAGGAGGCATCAGCGCTGAATATACTACTATATAACTACTAACGCCATCTAGTTGACTTGTTTTCAAGTCTAGTTTTGAAAACCGACAATATTGTACAACCCCACCCACCACCCGATACAACCTTCCCACCACCAATACAACCTTCACACCCCCCAAACATCTCTCGTGATAGACTGCAGATACTATTATAGTTAACACACGACCAGCGTAACATTCACCCTCACAGAACAACAACAACACCACTTCAGAGCTCTACTTACACTGTTTCCTTAACTCTTTTACCAACTTATCCTTTGCGGTCCAAAAACGCACAGACATATACTTTAGCCATACTAAAGTATTAATTACAACCGCAAAATAATTTGTAAAAAATATATGGTAAATGAACCAGAACGTACATTATATGCTACTAACATCTATATGTAATTATCTCAATACGTTTGCAAGTATTCCTTCCAACCAATTAAAAACATGCTTAAATTAAATATCTCTTTATACACTTTAGATCTTATTAATATTTTAAATAAAATAATAGTTTTGCAAAGTTCTATTAGGTCTAGATTGTTTTTGAAAGCCTCAGCTTTTCGACTGGCATAATAAATAATATTCTAAGTGCATTTACTGTTAATACTCATCAATTTATACATAGTAAGATAAGTATATTTACTATATATACAATAACATCTAAATCTGATTTTGATAGATCTAACGTTATCAGATCAAGTCTCAGTATGAGAGCGAGTGATTTTTACATTATAATCGAATAAGATCAGATAAGAGTTGTATAGGTGATATGAGCTGCTTTGACCAGGTCTGATTAAGTGGTACGATCTGCTCTGAACAGGTTTTGAATGGGTTTTTGAACAGGTCTGAACAGGTATTGATCAGGTATTGAACAGGTATTGATCAAGTATTGATCAGGTATTGAACAGGTCTGAACAGGTATTGATCAAGTATTGATCAGGTATTGATCAGGTATTGAACCGGTCTGAACAGGTATTGATCAGGTATTGAACAGGTCTGAACAGGTATTGATCAGGTATTGAACAGGTTTGAGCAGGTATTGAACAGGTGATCTGATCAGGTTTGAATAGGTCTGATATATAGCGAGTCGATGTAAAAGTTGAAGAGGGTCTGCCGTTGTACTATTTAGAACTGGGGTGGGGGTAGGGATTATCCAATAAAATGAAAAAAAAATTTTTTTTTCAATATAATTTATTACTTTTATACAATACTTTAGACTTAACATACTTAGCGAATACTAATTAATAATGATAATAATAATTATTAACTATACATAGTACTTGTACTCATATTAGGTACTCCCGCTGATAGGGTAGAGGGCTCTTAAACATATTTAATACATTTATGATTTTTATTTTACATAATTTAGGAAATAATTATATTAATAAAGCATCTTAGGTATATAATTCATAGAAATAGATTCGTATCGTTAGAGGGGCTTTGCTGAGCTTCTAATACAGCGTGAGATCCCCTAAATAGTTGCTAAAGATATCTTATTTACACTATTCTATTTACAATTCTACACAAATATCTAACTAAATAAATAATTTACAATTTTTATTATAAAATTTATTCTATGGTAAAATGACCCCATGCTAAGGTTTTATAAGGTTCATTGGGTATGGAAAACCTCTTATCATCGGAATTTTTCAGGACTATCTTATTGAGAGCTTGAGAGTATAGCAAATGAGTCTTACTACATATCACATGCATAGTACGATATTGCACTACATCTGTATTGGTTGCGCAGTTGAAAAAGTCATCTCTATTCACATCATCCACTACCACATTTCTTTTTACCCCTTTGATTTTTTTTGTCTCCTGATTATCTTCTTTTTTTATAAAGTAGCATTTGGATCGTATACCTATAAATTCTCTAATCATTTCACCTGCACATTCATCCTTGAACATCCCCACCACTTTCTTATTGACTAGAGGTAGATTATACGTATTGCTAGAGGGGAAGTCTGAAGTATCAAAGCGTTTTTCTACGTCTGGTTTGATGTCTGCATAAAAATCATCGGTCGATATATTGTATATAAAAGAGTCTGTGTCTGTGTATAAAAGGGATGCATTTTCGCCGTATTTTGGTAATATGTAATTGTAGTGAAAGTCATACATAAGAGTTTTCGAGAGCTCTAGTACAGTAAACCCTATATATATAGGCTTGTCATATTTAATCTTATTACGCTGCATCTGAATGATAGTAAGATCCTCGTTTATTATTGTACAGCTATGGAAATTAAGCCTGCTTATCAATGCTCTAGCTCCTAATCTCTTACCCGCACTCTCCCACCTATTCACTAAGCGCACATCAACTCTCTTTTCAACATTTTCCATAGTTTTTCCGAAAACTGCATTGTTCATTAGTTTATAGAAATCTTTTTCGAATGTATTTTTTGCGCTCGTTCTCATTACCGTATTCATTTCAATGTACCCCTTTAGCCAAGGGCTCTGACTAAAAGCTAGAACTCGATGTATTTTTTTAAGAACAAGTCCTTTATCGATAGCCTGTTTTAAGTTAATATAATGTATAGCATATTCACGCTTACAATACAAGTTTGATAAGAGTTTTAGGCTTTTAGACTTACTTACTTCTGGTACGCGGTTTTCAGGGCAAAAGCAAAGGTCATTGTGTGAGTCATGCAAATGTGTGGGATAGTCTAAATCCACCTCTAGAATGAAACCTGTAGCACCATCATCGGGGGTTTGGGTAATATTAAAGTTTGCTATTTCATCTTCGGTCAACCATCTGAAATCTTTTAAGGGTAAGTATTGACTCATTGCCCATCCATATTGATTATTAGCATCTAAGTAAATTATAAAATTTGAGGGTTTCTCTGAATCATAATCTCTAATATATTTATTATTAGCTTTTGCATATCTTCCGCAGCACTGACTCAATCCTCCGCGTATCCCATTTGAAATGAACTTTACCATAGAGAGATCGGTGAGTAACTCCATCTCAACCTTTGTAAACTGCAGCATCGCATCCCAAGATAGGCCGGGTGCTGTGTAATAATGAGCAGGATCTAGCTGATAAGTCTTAAGACATACATTTCTAAAATTTTCAAAAACGTCTGTTAATAACATAACATCAGTCTTCAAATATATATCGCTATATTCACCTAACGTTTTTACATTAAAAGCATTCCAAACCTTTTGCACATGATCGTATTGAGCATCTGATATGTTTGAGTTATTCAGCTTGTTAAAAAAACTATCTCGGGGTGGTAGTGCTGTTTCTTCAAGCTTTTCCAAAGATGATATATAATCATAAGGGAATACACCTTTTCTCATCAGTAAATCTAAATGATCTGAGCAATGTTTACGCATGTTAACAAATTGGCTCGAATCAAGATTGGCTGCGAGTTTATCGAGGCTAGCCGCTAGAAACCTGTACGAGTCTATAAATCTCAAGTCAAAGCTTAACCCACCGTGTTTTTTCGATATAATAGAAATGAAATTTTCCTTATTCTTGGGTAGGATGTTCACGTGTCGGTTTTGCAATGTTCTAATAATAAAATGTGAATCATATTTAGACATATTATGAAGAACTACTGGTATGACATGTTTTATTTTATAATTTAAGTTGCAGTCGTTGTGCGCAGCCCCTCTATACATACCTGTTAGGTGGCAGTGATCGCGCACCCTATCCATATTTAGTTTTTCACCGCATATATGACAATTTACTGCGGCTGTAAACTCTTGAATTTGCTCACTTGTTAGAGGATGCATTGATATTGTTCTATTTATACTTTTAGCGAATGGGGCTAGCTCTTCCTCCAAAGAATCCAGAAAAAAATCTGCGCAATTAGTTCCTCTAAACGATACATATTTACTTAGTGAATCATTATAATCACATTTTATAAAATATCCAAAACTATAAGGCTCATGCAATTGATAATCTTGGGTATATGATGCTGATGGGTTTGGAGCACATGTATCTATCGGCTTTAATAATGCTTCGAAATCAGCGTATACCACTACCGGCACCTTCATCCTGTTCTGATAGTTTTTAAATTTTAAAATATTATCCTCCTCAGCTGGTAATGCTGTTGTGATATGGGAACAATCACGATTAGCATGTTTGATGAGATTACTCTCGCTAGTGAATGTGAGTAGGCAACCATCACATATCCATACTTTGCCCTTGTGCTGGCTTTGCTGCGAACCTACTAAACGGGATAGGCTTTTTATCCAGCAGAAGTGCGCTTTCTCACCATCCTCGACGAGAAGCAAGTTTATATGCTTGTCACGTCTCTCCTTTGAGTGATATATAGGCCCTGCAATACTATGACCGCTGATCTCATATATATTTATACTGAACTCGTTCATATCTTCAAACTTTTTGATGTTCTTCATGTCTACGGGGAGGCTAATACCATCAGTGTTCACCACTTCCTCATATAGCGGATATGAGCTAGTTCGATCTGTGTGTTTAGCAGCAGGGTACAGAGCACTCACAACGCTCCAAAAAAAGCATGCATTATCAGTATTTTTTACGTTAACACAGGCGTGTTTCTTTTGAATCCAGTCGGGTAGGGGGAGATATGAGGATCCCTTCAATGGTGCATATTTATTTATATTAATTTCAAGATGAAGTACGCTCTTGATAGCCCACCCACTGTCCCGTTCTTGAAATTCATCAGCTTTGCTACTAATTTCTTCAAGGAATGCATTGTACGCTTCCTCGATGGTGATATCGGTAAAAATACTTCTATTTTTTGTATTAAACGATTTTACTTCTTCCAGTTCTTTTTCTTCATCCGCCGCCATCTTTACCGATTTCGTGTACTTAGCGTAAAGTTCTAAGTTCACTTTGATAGCACCCCCCACCTCAACTTGTTTGTCGGTGATTAGGCGGAGAACTATTCCTCTTACCTCATTCATAAACTCGTTTGGGATTAGAATTGGAGTGCGGCTAAACACTCTATATGTAGCAATGCGAGATTTGTATGCAGACTTAATAATCTGAACATGCTCATCATCCCTTGGCCGAGTACATACTTTGTTTTTATGTAGAGCGCTTCGGAGATGCGTATGAATATTAGTCACATCAATCTCACATATATCACAGCGCGGTTTTTTTATAGTCGGTTGCAGTACATTATCACTTGTTTCAACGCATCGTTTATTACCTGTAAAAAATACATAGATCCTGATAAGTTTTCAGCTCAATGAATAATCGACACATTTTATTATAATATTTATCAACAGTCGTTTACTATTAGAAAAAAAATCTCTAGGTAGGTGCTATAAATCTAGCTTAATGTATTGTATAGTGATAGCATTTTAATCATATATGAACGTACCTGGTCCCATTCGACATGACTTGGCATGGCGTTCAGCAACATCAGACCGTGAGAATATCTTAGCGCAGTGGATACATTTGGGTCTATCCTTCTCAGACGCACTGTTATACATGTTACAATAATTCAAATGCCGTTTTAGACTATTTTTAACGGTGAACTTCTGTCTGCAATATTCACAATCAAACATATTGGCTAAGATGTAAAAATCTATGAGTTCTCGTTTTAAACGTATTTAACGTAATGAGAGACCTTAAGGTATGTGCTTGTAGTAAACGTTGCATGCTTTTATACCCACCCCCACCAACACACCTTAACCTTTAAAAGAGTGTTTCTATTGGTTGATGATCTCCTTATCAGTCTAAGTCCGTGATCTCTATTGGTAGAAGATAATAATAGCATAATGATAATATTACGCTTTTACACACATTCATAAAGAGACCCGATTCTCCGCTTATCAGCGTACCCACATCCTGTGAGATTCATGTGAAACTAGGGCATTGGAGTATTGCGGCAGTGGCTCAGCGGTGTATACGTTATGATGATGAGGTTCGATTCCTGATCGGTGCGGTTGTTTGGGTGATGATAACAGTTAAATCTATCACTGTTAGATCTGACTTTGTCAGTTCAATATGACGTTGACAGTTAAATTCAACAATGACACTTAAATCTGACTTTGACAGTTCAATTGACTTTGACAGTTCAACATGACGTTGACAGTTAAATCTGACTTTGACAGTTCAATTGAGTTTGACAGCTCAATATGATTTTAATGGGTAAATTCAACAATGACAGTTAAATCTAATTTGGACGGTTAAATCTAACTTTGTCAGCTAAATCTGTCTGACAGTTCAGTATGACATTGACAGTTAAATTCAGCGATGACAGTTAAATCTAACTTTAACAGTTAAATTTGATTTTGACAGTTCAATATGACATTGACAGTTAAATTCAGCGATGACAGTTAAACCTGACATTGGCAGGCAAATCCGACTTTAATAGCTAGCTTTGAAACTTATCGGTCGCCGGATGTGATCACTGTTAGATCTGACTTTGTCAGTTCAATATGACGTTGACAGTTAAATTCAACAATGACACTTAAATCTGACTTCTACAGTTCAATTGACTTTGACAGTTCAACATGACGTTGACAGTTAAATCTGACTTTGACAGTTCAATTGAGTTTGACAGCTCAATATGATTTTAATAGGTAAATTCAACAATGACAGTTAAATCTAATTTGGACGGTTAAATCTAACTTTGTCAGCTAAATCTGTCTGACAGTTCAGTATGACATTGACAGTTAAATTCAGCGATGACAGTTAAATCTAACTTTAACAGTTAAATTTGATTTTGACAGTTCAATATGACATTGACAGTTAAATTCAGCGATGACAGTTAAACCTGACATTGGCAGGCAAATCCGACTTTAATAGCTAGCTTTGAAACTTATCGGTCGCCGGATGTGATAAGAACGTTTCGCTGTGGTGAGAACGCTGTGACGTCATTCAACCTCATAGCGCCATCTAGTTTCAAGTTGTGAGCCAGAGTTGTGGTCCAGAACCGGCAATATACAGCTACTGACGATTCTTGATAAACGAAAGGGCAAATTATGTTTGTAGAGTGCAATTAAGTTGTATGACATTTAACCTTTTTGGAACAAACCTAAAAGGTCCAATTTTTTTTATGATGTTGTGACGAAACAAGCTCGAGGCCCACCTGATGTTAAGCGAACTTACCTCTGCCTATAACAGATGCAGAATCATAGGTCACGATTTGCACTGCGCCCGTCACTTTTTGAGACAGTTGTTGTGTCTCAGGTGCCTATAATTTCACTGGCTCTCAAGGACTGCTACCGGAACACACCCTTAGGTGCTTGGCGACAGATTTTCGACTTTAGGATGGTAGCTAGCCAGGCAGGAAATCGCAAAATGCCCTTCCACCATGCGGTGAAGCTCAAGCCAGCGGAGGGGTTCAAACCAGGGACCTGCTGCACGGCAGTCCATAGCTATTACCGCTCGGCCATCATTGCATCATCACAGAAGGTATACCTATAGATACTTCTACAAATCATACACGGTGCGAGACAATAACATATTTACCTACTCCTTCGGGAATAGACTTACAGGAGCGATGTTGATGAAAACTTTTCTTTATAATTTACATATATTTATTGTTTTATTCGTGGTGTAACAATAATATTATAACCAACAGCGGGTCTTAGTATAAAAGCACTTGGAGACAATGTCGTGAAGTTACAATTTGTAGGAGATGACGTTTGGTACTTCTTAAAGAACTTGATAAGGAACACCTTAGCTGCCAGCACTCCAAACCGGGAACCTGGAAAAGAAGATAGTAAATGAATATATTACTATCATATATCAGTAACAATGACGATTGAAACCTACAATCTTTTTTGTAATAATAACAATTATTTTAAAAATACATTAAGAAAACATTAAATTAATATTTTAATAAAACACATAAAAATATAAAAATATATCTCGAGACTATTGTGCCTAATTTACCTGTTAAGCCGACGTAACGTCACAAACGTCACGCAGTCAAACCGGAAGAATTTTCGACGCATTTCGCTTCTACACACATCTTCACTTACCATCAGGTGAGATAGTGGCATAGAATATAATTAATAAAGTGGTCAAAGGCTAACCTATCCGGGATAAAAAAAAACATAAATTAGGCGGAATTGTCACTAGATATATATATATTTTACATTTTTTAAGTGTTTTATTAAAATATTCTAGTAAAGTTTTCTTAAAATATTTGTTATTTTACTGCAGAATCCAGTAAGTAAGCCTTCCTGGCCAAGTATGAGTTAACCGGACCTCACCTGCGGTTCGGTCCGGTTATATACGAGGCCAGGATGGCTTTTTTACTGGTTGAGGCTAGTATAATGCTTTTCTCAAAAATGAATGTCTCATTTTTGAGAAAACCATTATCAGAATCAGATTCGCTTGAACTAATTTTTTGGGATAATTTAAGTTCACGGTCGCAATAATTGAATATGAAATATGAAATCCCGCCCGTCGTTGTTTTTTTTTACTAAAAAGTTTGCGTTTGGTTTTGAACATTGTTCTATTTTTACATTATATGAATATTTAATAAACAAAATTAAATTATTGTTTTTGAAGCTCCATGTTAATTTTAGTATGGAAAGTTTTAATCCAACATGATTTATAAACTGAAATTACTTAATACAAACATAAAATCCCACACTATACTTGTATAACATTATTAAGTACCTACAAAACGCAACGTGCATACTTTTTCTGCGTCGCGTTAAGTGTCACAGACTATAAAATGGCTGTTAAAGGCTACAAAAATATATCTCATAAGATGTCATACCAAAAAGAGAGATAGAAATATATTTGGAGCCTCCCTCCTATAACCATGTTATAATGGCTAAAAACTAATCTGTGTCTGGTACTACGTTTTTTTTAAAGCAGATCTAAAGAGGATGACCTTACTGTCCAGTATATAACATGACACTGGCAAATGCACAATACATGCGAGTCCAAATTACGAAATAGGAAAAATAAAAATCTGTTCTGTAATGAATTTACTTACTTACTGGACAGTAGGAGATTCCAAATTTAAAATCTAGATTATTACTCACAGTTGTGAATAAGTTTCCGGTAGAGCTGAGTTCACTTTCTGGATACATTTTAGAGATGTTGTGCCAACATTACATACCATTTTTGAGAAAATATAGATTTCCGTAAGGTAACGCCTGAATCTATTCATTACTTTTTATAGCTTTTGCAATACTTATTGCTAAAAAACGACCATATTACCATAACGTCCACTGTTGAACGATGTCTCCCCCATTAGGGGGATTTGCCGTAATTCCCACGCTTGGCAGGCGTCTTGGATCGCATTAGCAGTTGTCAGTTCTTCAGAAGGTACTGCTTCCCAGCATCCTGTCTTTTCCCTTAGTCGCCTTTTACGACACCCGTCACCCCGCGGGTTATGCATTTTTATTACATTCTTGGTTTATTAACCAAGAATGCCTGTAAAAATCTTAGAATATATCTCTCTTAATTACAGGTGAGATTGTGGTCAAGAGCGTTTTGTAAGCAGAGCCAGGGAAGCCGTGACTGGACCGCCGGCAAGGCGCTAGTTAGATAAGTGTACTTTATGCTTTATTTACTAGGTTAAGAGAGTATTTTATATATCACCTATGCACTGTTTTGGTCCAGCGCCGAAGGGCATATATGTGAAGGGCACTATTTTGGCTTTGTTCTCTGGAGTGAATCGCTCCGGGTCGCAGACGCTTGGATTGGGCCAGAACTTCTCATCGCGCTGGAGGGAGTACAGTGGCACCCAGACATGTACTCCTGGAGGGACCTGCAACACATTAAAATTGAGCAAATAGCACAGTTTTTTTAATTGAAAATTGGAACTGACTTCAACACTCAAATGTGTGAAATAACTTGTTGAAGGCGGTACCATGCTTCAAAAGTACCTAATTATTATGCGCGTTATATTGTGCGCATGGTACCGACTTCAGCAAGTTATTTCACTCATTGAAGTGTTGAAGTCGGTTTCATTTTTTAATAAAAATGTATTCTCCCTTTTTTGTGACACTACCTACTTATAGGATCGATTATCATTCACTGTCAATGACTATCATCAATATAGGAAAATACATACCAGTTATAGGAGTGTAACTCAAAAAGGACTTGACCGATTTTGATGAAATTTGAATGGAACCACACGGAAGCATCAGCTTTAAATTAAAAAAAGATTCATCAAAATCGGTTTACCTAGTAAAAAGTTCTGAGGTAACAAACATAACAGCTGCCGGAGTGTTCCGGCAGCTGTCCTTGAGAGCCAGTACTTCTAGGTTAGCCTGAACAACATCTTCGACCACATCATCACTTACCATCAGGTGAGATAGTGGTCCAAGGCAAAACTATATAGCATAAAAAAAAATACAGACGAATTAAGTACCTCCTCTTTTTTTGAAGTCGATCAAATATTTAATAGTCTCATGTTCTTGCAACAATTTTCACCTAATTTGGGGACAATGATATTACCTATATCTAACATACAAAATAATTAATTTTAACACTATATAAAACAATAATAGTAAGAATATGTTTTCGCTTACAGTGCAAATCACAAGGACATAGGTAAACGTTTCGACTTTACTACCTGAAACCAACCTTCCTTGGAAAAATTTGGTAGTAAGTACTCGTACCACACTCTACCTTTAAGTTAATCACAACGTTAATATAGGAAGTAGACGTGTTGTGCGCCCAATGTACAGCACATCTACGTGGTTGGCGACATTGCTTATTAGGCACTTTACCTGAATCGCTTTTTACGATATCCAACAGTAGGACATATCCCAATTTTTGCAATTGAAGCAGTGATGGCTCAGTGGCATTGGCTATGGACTGCCGCGCAGCAGGTTCATGGTTGGAATCCCGCCGCGTGCTTGAGCTTCACCGCATGGTGGAAGGGCATTTTGCGAATGCCCGCCTGGCTAGCGACCACTCTCAAGTAGAAAATCCGCCGCCAAGCACCTAACGGTGTGTTCCGGCAGCAGTCCTTGAGAGCCAGTGAAATTACAGGCACATGAGACCTAACAACTATGTCTCAAGGTGACGGGCGCAGTGCAATTCCTCACTAGTGACGCGATGCATCTGTTATAGGCAGAGGTTAGTCCAAGAACACAAAAAGAAATATTCTGTGAATAGTAAAAGCGTCTACCTGTCACCGTTATTAGTATCGAGCAAGAAACGGTAAAAAAGTCAAGTTTATTGTATGGGAGCCCCCCTTAAATATTTATTTTATTTTTAGTATTTATTGTTATAGAAACACATCATCTGTGAATTTCAATTGTCTAGCTATCAGATACAGCCTGGTGACGGACGGACGGACAGCGAAGTCTCAGTAATAGGGTCCCGTTTTTATCCTTTGGGTACAGAACCCTAAAAACTACTTCCTTACAATGAGTCTCTCCTGACTGCCTGGGTGTGTAGGTCCAAAGTCGTAAGTGGCCACTGATCGACGAGTGGCAGTACCCACCAGCGGCCAGAGCCTCAGCACCTCTGAAAAGAAAACGAAAGATATACTGTATACGAAAATTAAACGTTCTAAAATTTAGATCATATTAGACCATTTTTTATAACTGATAGGCTAGCCTTTGGCCTTTATCTCACCTGACGGTAAGTGAAGATGTGGTCGAAGATGTTGTTCAGGGTAATCTAGAATACTGGCTTTCAAGAACAACTGCCGGAACACACCGTTAGGTGGCGACAGATTTTATACTCGAGGGAGGTAGCTAGCCAGGCAGGCATTCGCAAAATGCCCTTATACTACTATACAAAGTGTGTTGAAAGGAAATTCTTTTGAGTTTCAGTTATACTGACTAAAAACATTAGTCAAGAATGAAAGAACACATGCAATTCAGATTATCCCGGTCTCTAAACGCCCACTTTGCGGATTATAAAAATTACGCGCATGTTTATATGCTATGATAGAGATAAACGAGATACGCGTAACGTACTTTTATTTTTCATTGTACTTTTACTTTTTTTTTGAAGCGCTCGTAGCGCAGTTTACTTAGCTGTTCTTAACCGAACGTCGCGCGCGGTCATGACTTGGATGGGTGACCGCTAGTGACATAACTACTGAGCGTTTCCATGCTTCGGAGGGCACGTTAAGCCGTCGGTCCCGGTTGTTATCTTATGATGGCAGTCGTTATAGCATGGTGGTAGGGCAATTTGCGAATGCCCGCCTGGCTAGCTACCACCCTCAGGTAGAAAATCTGTCGCCAAACACCTAACGGTGTGTTCCGGCAGCTGTCCCTGAGAGCCAGTAACGACCACATCATCACTTACCATCAGGAGAGATAGTGGTCAAAGGCTAACCTATCAGGCCTAAAAAAAAATATTCCTTATTACAAATATGTTGGCGATAATTATCTTAGAACTATTCTAAAACTAGACATTGTAGTAGGTAGGATTTCCTGTGTTTGTTAGAGCTAGTTCACTCCATTAGGGTCTAAGTTATACATAACTATTTTGGTGAGTTAATGAGTTGATATCACTATCGACAATTGTGGGAAAAGTGACGCGATCGCGACAGAAGAATTTTCATTTAATATTATGAAGAAAACTTCTGGTCTACCGGAAGCATTGAGTCTCGATGCAGATTAAAATTATGTGTTACAAAATTACAAATTTACGAGAGAAAAAATTATAGTCATGTGCGGGATTCGAACCCGCGACCATCCACCCCTATTCTATGCTCTGACTGCTTGAGCTAATATGACAATGACTCATACCTCCTAAAATTATGTGCTTTTTTATGTTAGATAGGTTAGCTTTTGACCACTATCTCACCTGATGGTATATAGGTGATGATGTGGTCGAAGATGTTGTTCAGGCTCTCAAGGACAGCTGCCGGAACACACCATTAGGTGCTTGATGACAGATTTTTCTACTTGAGGGTGGTAGCTAGCCAGGCGGGCATTCGCAAAATGCCCTACCACCATGCATAACGACATTCTAAGACAACAACCGGGACCGACGTCTTAACGTGCTCTCCGAAACACGGAAACGCTGAGTATAGTAATGTCACTAGCGGTCACCCATCCAACTCATGACCGCGAGCGACGTTGCTTAACTTTGCTGATCGGTTGAGAACAGCTAAGTAAACTTCGCTACGAGTGCTTCAAAAAGTAATCTCTGCTCTAAAAAGTAAGCCTGCTGGGTCTAAACGCTTCAGTTGTAGTAGCTGTAGTGTTGTATATAGTTCGTAGTGCTTTGGTTAATAAAGCCCACCGGTAAAAATAAACTACCATACCGTGCCAGGTTGAAAACCCCCTTCAATTCAAAGTTATGAGTTTATCATGCACAATTCAACGAGACATGCAAGAACGACGTATATATTCTAAAAACTATATATTTTGTATTCACGTTTATGAACTATATACTGTACTGTATCAGCCGGATCGTCCACTGCTGAACACAGCCTCCCCTATTAAGGGGGTATTTGCCATAATCCCCACGCTTGGCTGGCGTCTTGGGGATCGTAGTGTAAGATGACAGTTCTATAGAAGGCGCTGCTGCCCACCTTCCAGTATTTTTCCCTTAGTCGTCTCTTACGACACCCACGGGATGATATGGGGAGGTGCAATCCTAACCCGGCACCCCACAGGGCTATGAACTATATACCTACGTCATCAATTTGTTGTTAATGATTATATTATTCAATGTGGATACATAAGTACAGACAGAGACAGAGAGAGTACAGAGAAAAGTAAAGTATGGAGATAGAAGGATTGTAAAAATATTTCCAGGATTCTGGATCGAATGACGACACCATCTGTTATTTCTGAACTATCTTTTTTTCATGTTTCATGTAATTGAATAGGTACTTAAATAACGACAAGTAGTTAGTTTATAATGATTTACGGAAAAGTCGTCCGACATGGTCGTTTTCTTCGAATTTTAATCTATTTGTCTAGACGACAGACGTGAGTGCGAAAAATTTCCAAGCACCTAACAGTATGCTCTAGCAGCTCCAGGAACTCTAGACCCATTCTAGGATGAGCCTGCTAACCACTTTCGGCCATCATTACTTACCAGGTAATACTGTCGTCGGCCAAGCTAACAGGCATAAAAATTCCATGGAAATGTCCATGGAATTTTTATGCCTGTTAGCTTGGCCGACGACAGTATTACCTGGTAAGTAATGATGGCCGAAAGTGGTCTCGTGAATTCATATTAAAAACTGTTAGATTGAAGGAAATAAATTTTATCTATTCAGATCGAATATAACATTCCAAATTGTTCGATGAATCGAACTAGCAATCGAACAGTTTGGAACCAATCATAAAAAAGTGCTCAAACGTAATTTGTTTCAATGCAGTGTAAATAGCGAGTCAACATCCAAAATTTCAACAGTATTTAGCTAAATATATTACAAGTGAAACAAAAAACATAAAGAGTTTACCCAACTTACCACAAACACACATCTCTAGATACTCCAAGCCCTGAATCTGCTCATATAAATCATTTCCTTCTACCATGAGGTCTAATTCTCTCTGAAGCTTCTCCTGAACGTGAGGATTGGCAGCCATTTCGTACAGGAAGTAGTTGATCAGGTTGGCTGTTGTACCATAGCCAGCCGCGTAGAACATAACTGCTTGGGCTACCAGATCATCGTCGTCCAAATCTGTTTAAAAAAAAACAGTCGTTATCAACTAATATACCTAATCATTCATATCTGATTATATTAGTTATCTGTAAACTTGTAATCGCAATAGATACCTCTTTGGAAAAAAAAAACAACCTATATATACTAGACTCGACATCTCAAACGAGGATAGTCGACCAGTGCAGGTACGCCGGCCGGCATACTCTCCCCCACACGCAGCTGGGCACTCGTAGAGATTACACGCGCTTTACGTTCGAAAATTTCCAACTTAGGTACGCCGAGGACGCGTGCTTAATTTTGACTGAATTAGGAATCACTGTTGTTTTTTATTTTTTATTCCTGATAGGTTAGCCTGTTACCACTATCTCACCTGATGGTAAGTGATGATGTGATCGAAGATGTTGTTCAGGCTAACCTAGAAGTACTGGCTCATCAGAGCCAGTACTTGTTCAAGTGTGTGTCCAGTCGTTGGAACACACCGATGGGTGCTTGGCGACAGATTTTCTACTTGAGGTGGTAGATAGCCAGGCGGGCATTCACAAAATGTCCTACCACCATGCTATAATGACTGCCATCCTTAGAAAACTACTGCTCCGAAGCACGGAAGCGCTCAGTAGTAATGTCACTAGCGGTCACCCATCTAACTCATGACCGCGGGCGACGTTGCTTACCTTTGCTGATCAGTTAAGAACAGCTAAGTAAACTTCGCTACTAGCGCTTCTCTCTTCTCTCTTATACATTTGGTATGGATTTTTGAACTAGATCAAGCGCTCGAAGAGCAAATACTTCCTCTGAAGATGCCCCGTGTAAAGTCCGCACGTGTCGATAACTGTTCTGGCTGGGTAAAGTGGCTTTTCTTTCTTGACATTGTTGTACCCAGATTGGAAGATTTGGCGAAATTGCCACCTGGTACACTGACATCAAGTAAGAACACCACGTCTCCCCACCGGAACGGTTTTCGACGTTTACACACACCTGTACACGCAGCTTCTTCAGGTCAGGTGTTGATATGATATTTCTTAT
Source organism: Plagodis pulveraria (assembly GCA_963890685.1). NCBI lineage: Eukaryota > Metazoa > Arthropoda > Insecta > Lepidoptera > Geometridae > Plagodis > Plagodis pulveraria. The sequence goes on along the minus strand of OY982955.1, from coordinate 31,697,500 downwards.
TACAACACAAAAAGTCTCAATACTAACGTGTTCGTAATAAAATTATTATACCATAAGTTGACAAGATAGTAACCAGATCTTACCTTGCCCAGCATCGACCAGTGTCTGAATAAAGTCAGGCTTGGCTGGTACCAGTTTCTCTCTTCTTGCCGTGAAAGCGGACTTGAAGAGTTGCGAGAACTGATGCGCATCTTCTGATGATATGATTTTCACTTTGAAGAACTGCAAATGAAATAGCTAGCTGTAGTATTATTATTTAGTAACCGGCTAGGACTCGCGTAATATTTACCGGATATTGCTCCGACCAGTTTCGAACTCATTTATGATTTTTATGATACGGCATCGGAGTTGTGGAACCACGAAGAGGACAGTTCTAATGTAGTGTGTCAACAATCCTTTACCTTTCAAAATGACAGGGACAATCACAGTGATAGTGACCGAAGTGACAGTTCGGAGGGAGGAATCCTGACTTTGACAGCTGCGGCGCAACCGTCTCAACGCCAGTTACGTGCTGAGGCCTACGCTCGCCGCTGTGCACAATCGTGACTCCCAGACGAAGAACTTCAAATAACTTCGAAACTGGTCGAAGCAATATCCGGTAAATATTACGCGAGTCCTAGCCGGTTACTAAATAATAATTATGGACAAAACTCGCGAAAGTCTTTTAGCTCAAGCTGTAGTATTGACGGCACTGCAAAAGAAGCTTCTAAACATTGGTTTGATGTAATGATGATCAAGTCATAATAATTATGGGCTATCGTGCAGCTTGCACATGAGTCGAATTTTGAGGGCTTGAGCTTTGCGTCTACAGGGTTATTGGTTAAATGCTAACAACCTCTTAGGGTTGATTCCTGCTAGTCCTAACAAACATTTTGCATAGTCAAAGATTTCGGCAATATTGTTATATTCGCAGATGATACATGTCTCTTTTTAAAGTAGATAGAAAAGATAGCAAACTAATTCAAGTAAATCGTTTTATCTCTTAACCATAGACTTAGGATTTTTTCGCTACGCTCAATAAGCCTATGCTCTTAACGGTTCAACGCTAATAATCTTCTTAAATTAAGTCTAAATTTTAATATTGTCATGTTTGCAACAACACCTGCTATGCTGATTACATTACAAAATTACAAATATACGATAAGAAAAATTTAAGTCATGTGCAGTCATGACGTCATTGTCATGTTAGCTCAATTGGTTACAGCATACCCCGGCTAAAGGGATGGATGGACGTGGGTTCAAATCCTGCACGTGACTTAAATTTTCCTATCGTATATTTGTAATTTTGTAATGTAATCCGCATAGCAGGCGTTATTGCAAACATAACAATATTAAAATTATAAGGTTCAGGTCATCATTTACAAGTATAAAACCGATTGCAAAATTGGTCTTGTTCGTAGTACAACGTAAGTTATACTATAGATGTCGCTCCATCCCAATACGATGGTTAAAGACTATAGGAAAAATTTGAGTTATGATGTTATTGTCAGGTTTGCTCAATTGGTTAGAGCATACCCCGGCTAAGGGGTGGATGACGCGGGTTCGAATCCCGCACATGACTTAAATTTTTCCTATCGTATATTTGTAATTTTGTAATTAAGTCTATATGTTAAGGGTTTTCTGCATCGAATGTTATTAAGGTTTCAAACATTAAACTTGGCCTAAATAAACTTTACCCTTTTGGCTCCAGGGTTAAGACGCTCTTGGGGATAGTGTTCAAATATAAAAATGCTTGATCTCGTGATATAATGTTCAAATCGAGATAAACAAGCTAACAAATGAATTTTTACAAACATTCTACTTAGTTTGAAGAATTATAAAAAAAGATTTTATTTGAAATACTATGTAAGCCAATTTCGTGAAAGCTATTTCTAGTAAAGATGAAAGTACAAATACTAAATTTGTAATTTGAAGAATTGGAAATAATGTAACATTAGAATATAAAAACTTTGTTGTGGAATTTTATTCACAAAAACAATTACTTACTCGTAATTTTACAAATATTTCTCTATTATTTTCTGTTCAGTATAAAAAATATATGTGATGTATAGGTCAAAAGTTTAAAGTCACACTCGTGTCATGTCACATCAGCTATACGATATTATTATTGGACTTAGAACTACATAAGTCCAATTGCAAAGATTTTGAAATTACGTGGGTGAAATTATGTTTCCCAGATTTACTAAGCAGAAAGGTCGATCAATAGACTTCATTATCTTTTCTAGTACACTTGCCTAGATTTCATTGTTTATAAAATATTTTGTATTCTTAATTTCAGGCCCTATTAAAACTAAAATGTAAAAGTTATTTTTGTGAATTTTTACTCCAAATAATTGAAACACGAGTTTAGCGAAATTCGCTACAATAGGGACAGACTAGAAAAGTGTGTAATATTATTTCCAATTTCATTGAAAAACAAATTTCATGCCACAGCTTCCTTTGAAATCCTGCCTCCCTCCATTGCGACGCTAAAGACTCGTGTTGTGGGTATTTTGGCAAACCCCTTTTCCACTGGTGGAGGTTCAAAAACATAATTAGTATTTTTCCATTTATTTTCTTTAAATAGCTCTGTGACAGTATCTTGTCAATTAATTGATAAGATCACTTATCATAAAAAAATATTCAAAATTCAATTCAAGAGTTCATTGAAAATTAAGCATAACTAATAAGAAGCAAAATTCGAATCCATCGATGACTGGATTTATTTCAACGTTTTTTTAGAAGAGACATAACGCGACCGTCCTTTAAAATTGACGACGCATGAACCGCTATTATATCCTTTTTTAACAGTGGACATTACGGTTAGTGAAATGCAGAGCATTTTTTATTATCGTTGCTTGTATATTGTGTATATAACTGCAAACACGAGGATCAGGCCGGTCGCTTTTCTCAACAATTCAGTTATCCACCTCTACCCCTCTGTAGGGCCAGCTCGTTTTAAACTATTGTTAAAATCCCTTGCTCTCAAAATTAACTTCAGAGCTCATAGTTTAGGTTTTTTTAACCTGCGTGGTTTTAACAGCGGCGTCGTGTGTCAGGTCGCCCTCTTCCCTCAGACATGGTTGAGGAGGACGATGGCTGGCACGCAAGTTAACTCGTGAACGAGTGCTGCTTGCGGACACTGGTCCGTTCAGAATGCCTGTGTAAACCTGTTTGTATCTGATTTGTGATAGTTTATGTTGGGTATAATTAGCATCCCTTATAGCTGTATTTCCCCCTAAGTATGTAAGAATGTTCCCCATAGTAATATAATTGTATAATTAATATCTTCGTTAACTTCAAAAATGGCACGGACCCTAGATTCTGTGGAAAATCAATAAATTCTACTAAAAAAAAAACATATGCGTGGTGACTTGGACCACGGCCTTTGACGATGACTTTGTCACTGTCTCTGACAGGGCCTCTGAGAAGCTAAACGAAAAGGATGCTATGACGCGATTCATGTAGGATTGTGATATAACTTACCTTCAAAATAGACTTCATATTCTCATAGGCAAAGAACTTTATGGCTTGCGAGGTGTCTTGGACAATACCTTTCTGTCCTAACTTGAAGATGGCGTTCTCGCGATCTTTGAGAGAGTCCATTGAGAAACTGAACGCACAAGACGCTATGACATCGTTCACATAGGACATCGTTATCTGGTAAAGAAATAAAGTATGGCATTATACTTTACTTATCATTTAACGCTTGCCTAGCTAGCTAACACCCTCAAGTAGAAAATCTTTGCCAAGCACCTAATCGTATGTTCCGGCAGCGGTTTTTGAAAGCCAGTAAGTAATATGAAATCACAGGTGCATTACAATTGTATGTCTCAGGGTGAGGGGCGTAGATTTTTTTTTGTTTTATGCATGATAGGCAAGCATTTGGCCGCTATCTCACCTGATGGAAAGTGACGATGCGGCCGAAGATGTAGCATACTTGCCTAGAAGATACCTTTCACTCTAGACTTACTGTAGTTCGTTACTTCGGACAAAATACATCTGTTAGATAGACAGAGTTTACCGTTTAACATCAGGTGAGCCTTGTGCACGTCACAATCAAATAAAAATAAACTGGAAATATTGGAGGTCTGCCTTCTTGGTCGACTTACGTCAAACGTCGCGTCGTCGCTTTGAATACTGGAGGACCTGCATTCAATTTCCGGTTAGAGAAGTTATAAGATTTTTGTAACAAGTATGAGGTTACAATCATACATCAATAAGATACTGCTTACCAACTACGTTATTATCGTATTACGTTAAGTGCATGGTAATAGATTTTAAAAAGGTCGTAGCATTTTTTTTTATTGCTTCTAGGTAAGTCTTTGACCACAATCTCACCTGATGGTAAGTGATGATATGATCGAAGGTGTTAACAGGCTTAACCTAGAGTTACTGGATCTCAAGTACAGCTGCCGGAACACACCGTAAGGTGATTAATGCCCTTCCACCATGCGGTGAAGCTCAAGCCCGCGGCGGGATTCGAACCGTAGACCTACTGCGCGGCAGTCCATAGCCAATGTCACTGAACTATCATTGCTTCTAAAATCTTCGATTATCATTGCCAGAACAGATGAAGCATTGAGAACAATTTCCTAGTCTTGCAAATCTTGCAATAGCGTTTTCCTTAATCCTGCGATCACTTCTGGCGTTGTGACCAAATGCTGAGACGAAAAAGTATAAGAGGTACTTACCATTCACGTCAAATGCCTTTTTGAACCCATTACCTCATTGATATCCATCAAGGTCGGCCCTTGCACGTGATTTTGAAGGTATCTCTCAACTGATTTAGCACCTTCTCCCATTAGAAAAGTCATGTTACGGCACCTGACCCTGGAAAAGGTTGGAGACAGTAACGCACGCATCCTACGCCATTTTGATCCTGAAAAATATATGGCAATAGTTATTAAATAATTGAAGGATGCCCCGGTGACATGACGTCATATCGCGGTACAAGTATAATGTATTAAAATGTATACATGCAAAATATAAACGTTTAAAATAAATAAGTTCAAAATCATACATATTTTAATCATACTACCGGAATGTTCGCAATAAATAATTTATAAAGCTTATATCAATAATTTTTGAAACAATGTGTATTAAAATAGATACATGTAAAATAATAAGTAATATAAAGAAAAACTACAATACCTAATGCTTACAATTAGTAAATTTAAATCCATATTATTCAAATACTTACGCTTTGTAATGTATCTATTATAAATATTATACGTGATTTTGTCAGTGCATTAAATTTATGATTTATAAACAATAAAAGTTATTACATATGTCAGATCATAAAAACGATATTAAAGATTTTATTAACAAAAAACTACAACGCTGTAGTTTAAAATTAGAGTCATGTGCGGGATTCAACCCCGCGTCCATCAATATAAGGTATGCTCTAACCAATTGAGCTAACATGACACAATCACTCATAACTGTTTTTTTTTCATAAATATAATTCGCCAAGCAGGCGTTATTGCAAACATAACAATATTAAATTCATCTTTTAAGTTATGAAAATGTCACAAATTGTATATTACAAATTTCGGTCGACAAATAAATCATCCAGGTTGTCCCTTGTAGAGGAATTTTGCTGGTTTACACCTCGGCGCATTACCGTCCTCTAGTTGGTTAGCGATGAGGTGGAAGATACGAAGTGCTTATAGGCTTACCATAGAATGAATATTGAACACAATGAGTATCATTTATAGAGCATTTATAGATAAGAAGTAAGATGTAATTGTGAAGTTATCAAATCTTTAAACAAAACGTATTTTATAAGCTTTAAACGTAGTCAATAACAAGTTATAAAATTTGTCTAAGAATTTATCCAGTTTTCTACAGAGCAAGCGCATAACCGACGTAACTAGTTGCGAGGTAGTTTAGAAACATTTACATGTAAATTCGATGCATGTAGGTAAATTTTTCGTTTTTTTACATAGTAGTTTTAATTGATATGGTAGGAAATCTACTATGCTCGTCGGCCAAGGTGCGCTACTTTAAATGGTCAGGGGCACATGTTATTCATGTGCTAGGGGATATAGGATTAACCCAAGGATAGCTGTTCGGTTTGCATTTCTTAGTGCGTGCATTCTATTTGTGGCTTTTATTATATAAAGATTTTACCATGTCTTTGCAACGCGATTTCTTTCTCGACTCCAACCCTACTCTCCTTGATTTGGTGCCCACCATAAATATGGAAAAGTGTCAAGAGATGTACATTTTAGTAACGCAAAAGCTCCAGTGATCTCTTTAATTAACAACACACTACAAACTGAATACTACAGCTACTACAATGAAAGCATTTAGGCAACTTAAAGGCCAATGCAGGCTTACAGGCAGTCCGAATGCTCCAGCCCGCTACCAGTTGGCAGCAATTATATTCTTCAATTAAATCCCAAAACTCAATAGTTTTTTTTACCAAACAATTATCCATCCAGACTATCCTAAATGTCCAGGCATGGCAGCATCGTTATTGAAACTCCAATAGTTTTATATATTGTCAATAAAGTTTTCCTCTCACCACAATTTAACATCCCGTAATAAAGTAGCAAAGTTCCACTCCAAATTAATTACACTTCCCCATGTCTTTATGAACTTTATCTAAATCTACATTTGTTTTAAGATTTTATGATACTAAACAACGCCAAATCTGAGGTAATAGCTCTATAGTAGTTTAAAAAAGCTATAAATAACTTCTCTTCGATATTGTTTTTGTCAGTATTATCTTGTTAAAAAGAAATTAAAATGGAACCGTTCCAGCAATTGTGGAAACACATTGCCCTCCGTTGAGAGTCCCGGACCGTAAGAGGTCAACTTGGTATTCCTTTTGCCGTTGAGCTCGATCTTCAGCTATCTGCATCCAGTTATTGCTTCCGCTGGTCGTCACTCCACTCTGGTCCTTTTTATTCTTTGCCTCAGGACGTCCTACACTACGTTTGCCTACATGCTGTGTCTACTCTAGATCACGTCTACTCCAGCGCAGCGATTGACCCACTGACGTTTAAGCTTGGCAATCCTATATGAAATTAATAATATACCATAATTTATATCCTGAATCTGACTAATTTGTATTCTTACCAGTTAACATGATAATGATACGTCCAAACAGCGGGTCACAGTCGGCACCGATGTGCATACCGCGTTCAGCAAACGAATTGAAGTCTTTTACAAGGATCTGCCGGATCAGTTCTGGATCCCGCGGCACTAGGGTTGGGACTAGGTATTGGTATAGCCCGAAATATCTGCAGGATGGAAAAAGATCTCTTCGGTTATTCAGTTAACATTACACAGGCGTTTATGAATTAATAGTCCCTATGTCATGCTACGAAACTTCCAGGAACCAAACGCTGAATGCCGTACTATCAATATATACGGAATTTAGGGATGCTTGTTTGGCTACTCACGTCAATACCGTCAAGTAAAAATCTGCCCCCAGAACCAGTTGTAATTTTTTTTATGTTTTTGTGACGGAACAAGCTCGAGGCCCACCTGACGAAACGCGGACTAACCTCTGCCTATAACAGATGTATTTCGTCAGAAGTCACGAATTGCACTGCGACCGTCACCTTGAGATATAGTTATTAAGTCCCATGTGCCTGTAATTTCACTGGCTCTCAAGGACTGCTGCCGGAACACACCGTTAGGTGCTTGGCGACAGATTTTCTACTTGAGGGTGGTCGCTAGCCAGACGGGTATTCGTCGATATTATTGACAAGTAAATATTATATAATGTATACTCCTGTAAGAAAAAAATATAAAAGGCTATCTATAACTATTTTTTTTAAACTGATCATGTAGAACACGTCTGGATTACGTACTGCATTGTCTAATATATCTATGACCTAATTAATTGGACGGTGAGTGAAATCAATGCAAGGGTGACAAAGCTTACCGACATGTTCTGTAAAGGGCTCTGCCCTGCAATTCTATAATTGAGAATATTAATTGAAATTAAATGGGCCATTTACGAGTTACCTAGACTCGCACAGAGAGGTTTCCGTACCAGCACAGCATTCAAGAAATTCTTATTCTATCTATACACTTTGAAATTCTTAGTGGGTGTCCAACCCGCACGTGACAGGTTTTTTTTATATATATCGTCCTATACAATTAGACTATAGATATCAGACTAAAATCGTATCAAGTTTGACGCTCTGCCGTGCTTTAACTAAAAGGTCGCTAAGCTACAAAACCAAGTTTTGAGATATGAGCAAAAAACGTAGGATAAATTAAATATTGATGCTGATTTCCAGGTATTTGTCGCAGAAACAAAGATGAAATATCCAAATCTATTCTAATCTTATATTCTATCAAATGTCACAATATAAATCTGCAATAAAAAGTTTTAAATAGAAAAAAAAATCTCTTTTGGCCTTCTAGCCGTGTAATAATTGCTTATTTTAGCGTTTATATGTATATACTACACTAATATGTCACTAAGTATACCCTAGTGACATTTAAGACTAGCATTTGTACATAAATATGTGCACAGTTTTTTTATGTTATGAAGTTATATGCAAAATCTACACTAAAAAGACGCTAAGTTATTAAACGATTTTTTTGTTAAATATTAGGTCCTTACATATGAAATTGGCGTTTTGTATGGGAGGAACAAAAAGTCGAATATTTTTTAATATAATATATTTAATTAATCAAAGTATGAACCATTATTTTCTATGCACTTTTGCCATCTCATAGGTAGTTCATTGATCCCTTTACTAAAAAAACCAGTCGGACGGGAATCAATAAAATCTTTGAAGGCGATTTGGACTGCCCCATCGGAGTTGAATTTTTTCCCTTGCAAGAAGTTATCCAAATTTCGAAAAAAATGGTAATCTGTTGGAGCAAGGTCCGGGGAGTACGGAGGATGTCTTAGACTTTCCAATTGAAGCTCTTCTAATTTAGTAGCCGTCTGTAGCGCAGTGTGTGGTCTAGCGTTGTCGTGAAGCAGCAGTGGCGTGGAGCGATTGACCAGCCTAGGTTGTTTAGCCGCTAGCTTTTCCATCATGGTTTGCAATTCCTGACAATAGACATCAGCCGTAATAGTCTGGCCAGATTTGAAAAAACTGTAATGAACAATACCGGCACTAGTCCACCAAACGCTTACAAGTAACTTTTTTGGGGTTAATTTTCGCTTGGGGCAGGATTTGGCTGGCTGGCCAGGATCTAACCATTGCGCTGAGCGCTTCCGATTATCGTAAAGAACCCATTTTTCATCACAGGTAATGATTCGGTTTAAAATACCTTCATTATTGTGCCGGTTTAGTAATGTAACGCAGCAGTCGACGCGCGTTTGCCGGTTTGTTTCAGTCAATTCGTGAGGTACCCACCTTTCAAGCTTTTTAATCTTCCCAATTTGCTTCAAGTGAATTAAAACAGTTTTATCACTAACATTGCAGCCTGCAGCTAACTCGGACGTGGTTTGCGATGGATCCGCTTCCACAATAGCCTTCAACTCTTCATTATCAACTTGAGTCTCAGGCCGTCCACGGGGCTTGTTCTGCAGGTCGAAATTTCCAGAACGAAAACGTTGGAACCAAAAACGAACTGTGTTTTCTTTTGCAACACGACCGCCATACACATCATTCACCCTTCGAGTTGTTTCCGCAGCACTAGTGCCACGGCGGAACTCGTACTCGTAAATAATGCGATATTTAAGGTTTTCCATTTTGTAAAATGAGTGACGCAAACAGAAAAAAACAGAAGAAAAAAAACAAATGAATGACGATCATCGAAGCACAAATACATGAGTCTATAGCTGTACAAATTTGAATTCGGAATTCCTTACCAAAGAGGAGAAATTCGTGATTAAAGTGGCCAGTACGAAAAACGCCAATTTCATATGTAAGGACCTAATATTAATGAATTTCAAAAATATGAAACCCAAGGTAGAATGTCGTTATGGTGTTTTAACTATTATGTAGTCTAGTTTTTTAACTTATCGTAGTTTTTGTATTTATATAGTAGTATATTTTTTTTAATTACCACACTAAATGGCAGTTAAGTTTGAAACCTTGAAATTAAACGACTGTTTAGTTAAGTATTTTAGAATGGACATTTCAAGTGACGCACAAGAAAAAACGTTAACTATCAAAATAAAATAAACGTATTGTATTCATAATTCGTTAATTAAGATTAAATAATATAATTTTAAATACATAATTGCTTAGAATTTATTTTCCTACGCAACAAAACATTTTAATTACTATAAATGAGATTTATATCTTAAATCATTGTATTTTAAAAGTAGATATTACATACGCATATTTCGAATTACAATGGCAAACACCATGAAGAAAATGAAATGCTTATTATTAAATTATACATCCAGGAACGTTTAATTATTAAATATAAATGAATATTTAAAATAAAATGTTATAATTAATGACTTAGGTTTTGTTCTTAAAAAGATCCGAATCACTCCTAGAACAGTAGCATACTTTCACAAGGGACAAATGAACGGAAGTGTTGGAAGGGGAAGACCTTGACGAACGTTTTGAAATCAGATAGCAGACGTTCTGAAAAAAAAACCAGGTGATGAATGATGAGTGTAGATGAAGCGAAAGAGTATAGTACGATTTGTTAGAATCGTAGTAAGTGAAAATCTGTGGTCTTTGCCTACCAACTTTTCCTACCTACTTTTGAAGCAGTGATAGCTCAGTGGCATTGACTATAGACTGCCGTGCCGGCAGGTCCATTGGTTCGAATCCCGCCGCGGGCTTGAGCTTCACCGCATGGTGGAAGGGCATTTTGTGAATGCCCGCCTGTCTAGCTACCACCCTCAAGTAGAAAATCTGTCGTCAAGCACCTAACGGTGTGTTCCGGCAGCAGTCCTTGAGAGCCAGTGAAATTACAGGCACATGAGACTTAACAACTATGTCTCAAGGTGACGGGCGCAGTGCAATTCGTGACTTGTGACGAAATGCACCTGTTATAGGCAGAGGTTAGTCCGCTTAACATCAGGTGGGACTCGAGCTTGATCCGTCACAATAACATAAATAATAAAAAAAAACCCTACGGGAAAGAGGTGTGATGTTATGTATGTATGTGAAAATACTTTTTTTTTAAGCCTGATAGTTAGCCTTTGATCACTATCTCACCTGATGGTAAGTGATGATGTGGTCGAAGATGTTGTTCAGGCTAACCTAGAAGTACTGGCTCTCAAGGACAGCTGCCGGAACACACCGTTAGGTGTCGCAAAAAGCCCTTCCACCATGCGGTGAAACTCAAGCCCGCGGCGGGATCCGAACCATGGACCAGCTGCACGGCATTCCATAGCCAATGCCACTGAGCCATCACTGCTTCAAAACTCTGCTGAACTCGATTGATCATAGTAACATCTCTATTATTTTCATAACAATAGACATAAACAGCGCCAAGCTAACAAAACTAGCAATAATAATATAACGCACGAAGGAATATTCGCCGCTATTGAAACTATTTCACGAGAATCATCCTGCCCGGTGAATTATGTCCACCCGATATGACGAGCTAGGCGACACTCAACTGGGCCCCGATTCTCTTAGCTATTGACCAAACGCCACACTACTGCGATGCTTCTGCAATCGAACTTCTGTTAATGTCAAATTCGGTAGTCTGCTAATTCTAGCTCCTAATCGCAGTTGTATAGCAATCGCATCGCTTTCGTATGGCTTGCAAATTTTGTTACTGAAATAATAATTAAAACTTACATCAATCACGCATCATTCGAAACATCAATACAGTGGTTTTCTGTCAAACAATACATTAAATAAATATTTTTAAATCATTATGCAAACTTTCTATCTAAAATCCTCCAAAGTATTTTATGCCACTGTGGCGACGCAATCGCCCAAAATAGCTTACAGCATACCAAATATGTCAAAAACTATTGATAGCAAGCCACTGACTTGCGGTCGAACCTAAATAGCGGGCAGACTACGGATACTGTCAAAAACAACAATTTTCATGCAATTAAGTTGCGTTGACGCCGTTCAATAGCTAAAAGAATCGAGCCCCTGGAGTGCATACGGGGCATGTCAAAACGTGAGAGCAAATGTGACTTTTTAGCTAAGTATTGCTAAGGATGTGTACGTAAAATGTTGTTCATCGAAGAATTAGAAGGCGCTATAATTTTTGAGTAAAGTAAATCATTAGGTTTTAAAACAGCCGCCCTACGCTATAAAGGAGTTATGAGAATTTAACGTTCAAAAGTGTAGGTTTTTTGTAAAACTGCTGTTTGTGATCGTGTAGTGAAGTACTGAAGGTTAACGTCAATTTAGCTTTGTGAAATATATTTTTTTATCCATATTTAACTAGTTTACTTTTACACTTATTGTTCTCTCTTGTTACACTTTTTACTAGACGATTCTAAAAGTTTATAAAAATAATTAGAAAGTATAGCACAGTTCGCGCTCTTACAAATGGGATAAGATCGGGAATCGCGGCCCGCGTGTATTGAATCTAGAAAGTAACATGAATTTTAAAATGAAAATTAGTAGAAATAACATATATATTTCGCGAACGAAATTCATATTTAAACTACATTTCGGGTCTATTGGTGCAGAAATTAAGGTCAAAATGGCATTTTCAGCATGTTGCATGACAATACTGTATCAAACACTGCGCTCGCATATAAATGGTCCGACTTCCACAAATTATACTTTACATAATGAATATCGCAAAGAATTTTTGCATCCGGCGGGAATTGAACCCGTGCTTTCCGACTTCGCGCTAGATGCCTACACCACTAGGCATCCGGAACATACTCTTACGAGCCGAAACTTTGCCCTCCAATTGTATTACTTTTACCGTAATAGGGGCAGTGCGGGGCCATCAACCAGACTACTAGACTACATCTGATCGAAAGAAGTGCTTTTACAAACATTTAACCCTCGTAATGATGTCCTTCTATATTTCTACATATGATTAAAAGCACTATACTATAACGTGCTACGCGAATCACATGCCAAATGATTGGAGCACTTTTTAGGGTTCCGTACCCAAAGGGTAAAAACGGAACCCTATTACTGAGACTCGCTAACTTCACAGAATAACTTAGTTTTATGTTCTCTTTCAATATAATTAGTTAAAATAAAATAAAATAAAATAAATAATATAGGGGGCTCCCATACAATAAAAGAGGTTTTCGCCGTACCTACCCAGCTCAATCGTATCCGATTCTGCAAAAAGTGTCTGTAACCTGCAAGATTAGGTTACAGATAATGGTACGGAACTATTCGTGCGCGAGTCCCACTCGCACTCGGCCGGTTTTTTTTTAATTTAATATTCCTTATTGATACAAATAGTACTGTTATTTTCTTTTAAGTTTTTTTTTATTTTATGCTTGATAGGTTAGCCTTTGACCACTATCTCACCTGATGGTAAGTGACGATGTGGTCGAAGATGTTGTTCAGGCTAATCTAAAAGTACTGGCTCTCAAGGACAGCTGCCGAAAAACACCGTTAGGTGCTTGGCGACAGATTTTCTACTTGAGGGTGGTAGCTAGCCAGGCGGGCCCTACCACCATTTTTTTTTTTTTTTTTTTTTTTTTTTTGACCCGGGAAAATCCTTTATGGATACCACCCGGCTCCGGGGGGAGCAGAGTGGTTATGTGGGAGTCCTCGCCTGAGGGGCCTTACTACCCCCACGGGGGGGTAGTAAGTGAGGTTACCCACTAAAAACCCGGGATGAGCAGTCTGCCGCCTAGTCGGGGCGAGATGGGGTAGCGTTAGCAATCACCATCTCGCCCCGGCGGTTGGCCCGTCAGCGGTGACGGGCCCCGGCCAATGGAGGGATGACCCAGCTCATTAGGGCCATCCCCCAGACGTGTGGGATCGTGCAAGCCAGTGGAGAATCCCCCGACTCTCCACCGATGATCCGCACAGCACTAGGTAAGAGCGAGAAGGCGCCCGAATCGCCTTCTCCTTCCCCCAGTTCGTCTACGCCGGAGCGGGTCTGCGAGGACGTCGTCCTCCCTCGCCCGCTCCGCGGCCTCTTTCTGCGCCATCACCTCTTCGCAGAAAGAGACCACCGCCTGCCACGATCCGTCGCTGCCGAGCATAGCGTTAACCACGCTCGGCAGCGACAGATCTGCGCCTATGACCGCTGTGAGGGCGTGCCGCATGGGACTCCACGCGGCACACTCCTCCAGCGTGTGGAGCGCCGTGTCTTCTGGCGCTCCACACTCGTGACAGGCGGGGGTCGCCTCACGTCTTGCGATGTGATGCAGGTACTTTCCGAAACATCCATGCCCGGAAAGCACCTGCACCAATCGGAAGGTGAGCGACCCGAATCGCCGCCCTACCAACCTCCGAAGGACCGGGCGAATGGCATCCACCGTCCTCTGTCCAGGGACCGGTGGAGCCAGGTCCTCCGTCCACCGCCGCAACAGGGCGGCCCGCGCCTGCCGTCGCATGCGCGTGACCTCCTCCCACGCTGGAGGCTCCCCGCGGGATCTCCTCGCCGCCACGAAGTGGTACACTTCGGCGAGGATCTCCGCTTGGAGCTCCCAGGGGGGATCACTGGCCAACACGCATCCCGCCGTCCAGGACACCGTCCGGTACCCGCGTATCGCCCTCGTCGCGATGACCCGCTGCGGACGACGCAGCAGGGCCTTATTGGCGCGACCGAGGGCGTCCACCCAGACAGGTGCCCCGTACAAGGCCATACTCCGGATCACTCCGGAGTACAGGCGACGTCATGTGGCGCTCGGGCCGCCCACGTTGGGCAGCAGCCTCCCAAGGGCGGCTGCGGCGCCTATGACTCTTGGGGCCAGTTGAGAGAAGTGGGCCCCAAAAGTCCACCGCCCGTCCAGGATGAGACCCAGGTACCTCATCTGGGTCCCAACCCGGACCAGGACCCCGTCCAGGTCTATCCTCGTTCCTGGAGGGGGTCCCCCCCGAGGCCCATGGAACATTAGGGCCTCGGTCTTGGAGAGGGCGACCTCCAGTCCCAGGGCACGTTTGCGGCCGACCACGAGTGTTGTTGCCACCGTGGCCCGCCGCACCGTCTCCCCGAGGTCCCTCCCCTTGACTACGACTAGGGTGTCATCCGCGTAGCACGCAACCCGCATACTTGCGGGAAACGTGCCGCGGAGCACCCAGTCGTAGCCAATGTTCCACAGGAGCGGTCCCAACACCGACCCCTGTGGAACCCCGCAGGACACGCGACGTCGCCTCAGACCGTCGCGTCCCTCCACCAGGACCTCGCGGTCCTGGAGGTAGTCGGCCAACAGCCCACGCAGATACAGGGGCACTCCGTGATAGCGGAGCGCCTCCCGTATCGTTCCGTGCGGTAGGCTGTTGAAGGCGTTGGCAATGTCCAGCGAGACAGCCAACGCCTTTTCCCCCCCGCCGACCGCGTCCTGCGTCCACCCCTTGATCCAGAGCAGGGCGTCTATCGTCGACCGCCCTGCTCTGAATCCGAACTGGGCCTCTGAAAGGCCAGGCCCAGTTCCCCCCAGGTGCCGGATGACACGGAAAGCTACAATTCTCTCCAGCAGCTTCGCCGTGTCATCCAGCAGCACGATTGGCCTGTATGCGGCGGGCGAGTCTGCGTCTCGCCCTTCCTTCCGCAACAGGCACAATCGCCCGTCCTTCCAGAGCTTCGGGAACTGACCCGACGTGAGGCACGCGTCGAACAGTTCCCGAAGCTGACCGCCCATCTCCCTAAGGGCGATCCTGAGGACCCGCCCGGGAATCCCGTCTGGTCCCGGGGCAGTCTTCTTGCCTCTCAGGCGAGAGACTGCTACCTCCATCTCCACCTCTGAAATAGGCGGAATGGAGGCCGGGTCCTCCTCCTCCTGGAAGGACGGGGTGGCCATCGGTGGAGGGGTGTAGTGGGGGTCGCTGTCGGGGAATAGACTCCCCAGTACCCTCTCCAGGAGCTCTGGCTCCAGGGACTCCGTGATAGGGGGCGCTCTGCCACGGAACTTATTCCGGGCAGACTTATACGGGCGCCCCCATGGGTCCCTGTCGAGGCCCTCCAACTGCTCGCTCCAGCCTTGGGCCTTAGCCCGGCCGATGGCCAACTTCAGCTCCTGTTTGGCTATCTTTACGTTACCGTACAGGAGCTGCTCGGCCGCCAGCTGCTCCGGCGGCAGCTGGTCGTCCCTCCGGCCGTGGCGGCGCCTCCTGCAGTGGTAATAGAGGCGCCGCGTCTCCGAGCATCGCGCTCAGAGATCCTCAATCTCCGAGCACCACCAGTAAACCTGGTGGCGCTCGGGGTGGGGCCGGGACCGCGGCATGGCAGCGTCACAGACGGCCGTCACCGCCTCCCGGAACCGGCTCGCCGCGACGGCCACCTCCGGGTGCGTGGGGGCGGCAAGCCACGACTGGACGATAGCCGCCTCTTCAGCCAGCTCGGCATCGAGGCGACCAATCGCCCAGCGCGGGAAGAAGGCCTTCTCCACGCGCCGAGTCCCTCCTTGGTGGGAGGTGGCGATCTCGAACCGGATGTAGTTGTGGTCCGAGAGAGTCGCCACATCCCCCACCACTCTCCAGGCCTGGACACGTGCTGCGACTTCCGGGGTGGCGAACGAAACGTCCACCACGGACCCCCCGTTGTGTCGCACGCACGTGTGGACCGACCCTCTGTTGAGCAGGGTCAGCCCTGCGGCAACCGCCCACTCCCTGACAGTCTCCCCGCGAGTGTCAGTGGAGGGGTTGCCCCAGGCCTGGGCCTTGGCGTTCAGGTCCCCCATGAGGAGGACCTGACGTGGCGCCTGTCTTCTCACCGCCGCGGCCACGAGGTCCAGATAGACCTCCAGCTCCGCGACGGTTCTATTGGGGGAGAAGTATGCGCCAACTACCGCATACCTCTCCCACTTGGCCACCACGTACCCCGAACCCCTCTCTGACACCGAGAGGGGGGGGCCGCCACCGGCACGTCCAATTATGGCTACGGAGCCGTCCAGATCCCCAGCCCAGTAGGGATGGGACTGGGGAATGTAATACGGCTCCGCAGCAACCGCCAAATCGATCCGCCACTGCGCCAGGGACTGCATTAGCAAATCCTGAGCCCTGACGCAGTGGTTTAAATTCGTCTGGAGGAGGTTGTGTTGTCCGACTTGATCCATATCAATCGGACGTTACAACCTCCATGCTCGCCGCGCGGCGAACAACCTCAGGAGCGGCTCTGGCTGCCGGTCGGGGGATGGCCGGGGTCCTGGCGGCCTGTCCCTTCGTCTTTGGGGGGACACAGTTTTGTCCCCCCATCCTGTGTTCGGCTGATCGCCCCGACTCTGCGCATATCGCGCAGTGCGGGGCCCTCCTCTGGCAGCTCGCCGCCTTGTGGCCTGCGCCTCCACAACGGAAGCACAGGTCCCCCCTGTCTGCCGACGAGGGACACTGGGGACGCGTATGCCCGAGTCCCATGCACTTAAAGCAGCGCATGGGAAGCGCCGCCAGTGCCACCACTCGCACCGTGCTCCATCCCACTAAGATCCTGCCCTGTGCCAGTACCACTTTAGCTACCGGAATCGGACACGATACAAGGGAGGATCCGGTCCCGCCGTAGCTGCGACGTATCTCCCCGGCTTTGACGTGGAGTACGTCACAGCCACCCACCTTGGCGACCGCCGCCGCCACTTTCTCCTTTGTGGCGGCGTCGTCCAGGCCCGTCACGTGCAATTGCACGGACTTTACGGGCCTCGCGACGTTGGCCACCTCGGACAGGACACCACGGAGCTTCTCCGCGAGCCTGTCCGCTTTGTCGCTGCTTTGGGAGCCAGGAATTTCAAGCATCCTGGCTCCGGTGGCCGTCTGGCGGAAATTGATCCGGTCGATCCCCAATCCTTGGAGATCGACCTTCTCCTGCGCCGTCTGAATGATGGCGCTGTATGTAACGCCCTTTTCCGCGGCTTCGGGCTGCAGCGTCAGCACAACAGCCGCGGATTTGGAAGTTTTCAACGCCTTCGCCTTCTTGGGTCCGGCGGCAGGGGTAGCCTTTTTCGCTTTCGGCTTCACGGCGGAGGGGGGGGGCACGAGCTGCTGGGACAGGAGCGGGAGTGGGCGTTGCCGAGGAGGACGCTTTGCCCTTCCCCTTGCCTTTCCCCTTTCCAACTACCGTTGCCCAGGTTTCCGCCTTGGCAACAGCAGTTTGAAGCGTTCTTGGGGGGGCGATGGGAGCCGCAGTCGAGGGGGGGGCGATGGGAGCTGAAGTCGAGGGCGTAGCAGCAGCTTGCGAGACCCGGCCAACCCGCTTTCGAGGGGTCGGTTTCGGGGGTGGGGGGGCAACCGCTGCTGCAGCCTTCTTGGCGTCCGCTCGGAGAGGCGGGCGAAGGACTAGCGCTGGCAGGAGGCGATCCTCGATACTAGCGAGTCGGGCATTGAGCATTTGCCCGAACGTGGTGGTCAAGGACCGCGTCATCTCCTCCACTATATCTGCCCCCACTACAACAGCAGGGGGGGCCGGCGTAGCGACGTAGCGGCAGCCGCCTCGGTCTTGGCCTCGGTGAAGCCGCGACGTAGCGCCTTCACCTCTGCCTTGGAGGCCTCCATCTCGAGGCGCAGGCGACTATTCTCGGCTCTTAGCCGCCGCGTCTCTTCAGGCGGGCCCTACCACCATGCTATAACGACTGCCATCCTTAGACAACAACCGGGACCGACGAGTTTTCACTAACTTCGTGATTCGTCAGACAACAGAATCAATCCTGTATGATTGTTTTACCTGTTTCTACCCAACGATAATAATTATTAGGTCAATTGGGCATACTGGCAAATATTTCTTTTTAATTTTTTTGAGTGTAAATGAAAACCTATTTGCCTGCAGTTTATGAAATTTAATGAAGATATTCCTCATGAGGTACCGGGCTAGAATTGCACCCTCTACAACTTCTTTTGGCGTCGAGTGGAAAAATACCAGCAGATTCGCTTCTGAAGAGCTGCCATCTTATACCGAGATAGTCAAGACGCCTGCCAAGTGTGGGGATTATTTTAAATCCCACCTAATGCGGCAGACCTTTGTTCAACGGTGAATGTTCCGGTTGATGTGATTACGATGATGAACTTGGATGTATATTTTATGTGATCTGATGTTCCAGTAAAAAGTATAATAATAATACGTGATCATATCTTAAAATATAAAATCATACACGGTTTGACCTACTAATTCACTGACATACAGCATATATCTCGAAGCTATATATCTCGAAGCGCACGTAGCGAAGTTTACTTAGCTGTTCTTAACCGATCAGCAAAGTTAAGCAACGTCGCGCGCGGTCATGAGTTGCATGGGTGAC
Organism: Plagodis pulveraria; assembly: GCA_963890685.1. Taxonomy (NCBI): domain Eukaryota; kingdom Metazoa; phylum Arthropoda; class Insecta; order Lepidoptera; family Geometridae; genus Plagodis; species Plagodis pulveraria. The sequence goes on along the minus strand of OY982955.1, from coordinate 31,678,290 downwards.
CGCTAGTGACATTACTACTGAGCGCTTCCGTGCTTCGGAGGGCACGTTAAGCCGTCGGTCCCGGTTGTTATCTTAGGATGGCAGTCGTTATAGCATGGTGGTAGAGCAATTTGCGAATGCCCGCCTGTGGCTAGCTACCACCCTCAAGTAGAAAATCTGTCGCCAAGAACCTAACGTTGTGTTCCGGCAGCTGTCCTTGAGAGCCAGTAAGTCTAGGTTAGTCTGAACAACATCTTCGACCCCATCATCACTTACCATCAGGTGAGATAGTGGTCAAAGACTAACCTATCAGGCATAAAAAAATAAATATTTATATGAACAAACCTTTCATTTTTGAACGTGTTATATCCCGTGTCGATAACTTCCTCTAAGTTTTCCCGCCTGAAAGTGACAGCTGTCAAATTTCCCAGGAACGGCACTGGTGGTAGAGTTTTGACGCCTCTCGATGAAAAAAACTGGAGTTTATACCGGGAATAGAAGACAAGGTACGTCACTAGTACGACTATGAACAACCACATGACTAAAGAAAATATTTATTAAAAGTCAATCGAATTTTATATTTTACTTCGGGACGTGGTCGTGGCGATGGCTAGCGAGTACTGCGCAAGTGACGCCCCTAAGCCCTTACCTTATATTCATGTCTAAAGCCTCCTCTACACGTAGACAGATTCGTCTGCAGATCATCGGCGGACGCGCCCGCTGACGTGTAGTCGGGGTGGTATGCTCGTCGGTAGGTATTTAACGTCGGCAGATGCGTCCGCCACTAATCCGTTTGTTGTCGGTTTTTGTGGCGTGCCACAAAGGCAGGCAAAGATCAAAGGTTTTCAGCGCGAGCGCTCGCTCTTTCTACTATGGCTCGGTGTCTACCCACACGTCTGCCGACGCATCAGTGTTCATCGGGAATCGAATAAGAGTGCACGCGTGCTTCTTGTAGTTTTTTTCTTTCTTTAGGTACCTGATTACTTGTTAAAATGACTAAAATGAGCAGTGACGAAACATATAAATTCCTGGAGCTAGGTATATCAAGCAGAAAACTGCCTATGAAATCCAAAAAATACGAGAATAAAAATATTGTAAGTTACAATTAATTAATTTTATTTAACTAGCTATCAATATCTATAAATAAATTCAGCTGTGGCTACTATCAATAATATACAATTTAATAAAAAAAATTGGACATTGCATTTTTATTTCAGTTGGAATTAAAACCGCAATGATATACGATCAAAGTAATATTAAACAGGCTTTTGAAGCACTCGTAGCGAAGTTCACTTAGCTGTTCTCAACCGATCAGCAAAGTTAAGCAACGTCGCGCGCGGTCATGAGTTGGATGGGTGACCGCTAGTGACATTACTACTGAGCGTTTCCGTGCTTCGGAGGGCACGTTAACCCGTCGGTCCCGGTTGTTGTCTTAGGATGGCAGTCGTTATAGCATGGTGGTAGGGCATTTTGCGAATGCCCGCCTATAGCTACCACCCTCAAGTAGAAAATCTGTCGCCAAGAACCTAACGGTGTGTTCCGGCAGCTGTCCTTGAGAGCCAGTACTTCTAGGTTAGCCTGAACAACATCTTCGGCCACATCATCACTTACTATCAGGTGAGATAGTGGTCAAAGGCTAACCTATCAGAGATAATAAAAAAAAAAGGTTATAAGTATTTATTGTTTCAGGTTTATGATTCGTGGAAACGTATTGCTAATACGATGGGCATTTCAGTACATAAGTTAAAAAAGAAAAAGTCATTCTTCCAGTTTCATTTAGAACAAATAAAAAAATAAAGAAATGCATCCATTAGGTCAGGGGCTGGAACTTCTATGTATAGTCAGCATCCACCACCTTCTTCTACTCCATTTTTTTAATAATTCTACTGCACACTCAAATAATATTTAAAAATACTATATAAATAAATAGCTGCGGCAACTACGGCGTAGTAGAAGGAGTGAGGAAGTAAGTTATCTTCATACAAACGCACCGCGCGCGGCTTGTTTGTGTGCGCCATAGTATCTATGCGTCCCGCACGCACACTCTAACACAATCTCGACCCGTTTCTCAGTGCGCCAGCCGGGGCTAACACCGAACAAGGTTCGCGCGCGTCACGGCTTTTTGGCACCGCTAAATAAATGAAAAATGTTTGATAATCGCATGAGAACTTATTGCTGTGTGTTCGTCTCTCTAAATAATTATATCGATTGCAGAGTTGTCTTTGTTCAGATTACCTTCATCATATCAGCCTATTGCCGTCCACTGCTGAACGTAAGCCTCCCCCAAAGAGCGCCAACCATCCCGGTCCTGGGCAGCCCGCATCCATCCACCGCCCGCCACCTTCTTCAAATCGTCGGTCCACCGTGCGGCAGGACGTCCTACGCTACGTTTGCCTAAACGTGGTCTCCACTCTAACACATGTCTGCTCCACCGACCGTCTGTTCGTCTGCAGACATGACCAGCCCACTTCCACTTCAGCGTACTGATTCTGCGAGCAATGTCGGTGACTTTAGTTCTCTGGCGGATGACTTCATTCCGAATTCTATCCCTCAGAGAAACTCCGAGCATTGCTCTCTCCATCGCTCGCTGAGCGACCTTGAACTTGTGGACCAGCCCCACGGTGAGTGTCCACGTTTCGGCTCCGTAGGTCATTACCGGTAGGACGCACTGGTTGAAGACCCTGGTCTTAAGGGATTGTGGGATCGACGATTTGAAGATTTCACGCAACTTCCCGAATGCCGCCCAGCCCAAGCGTATCCTTCTGTTCACCTCCGTCTCGAAGTTGTGCCGCCCCAGTTGCATTGCTTGGCCAAGATAAATGTACTCTTGCACAACCTCGAGTGTAGCACCATTAACGACTACAGGTCTCGGGGAAACAAGGTCATTGTACATGACTTTGGTTTTATCCAAGTTCATCCCGAGACCCACCCGTCTTGAAGAATCGCTCAGGCTGTTCAGCATCCTTTCCAGCTCATGCAGAGATTCTGCCATGATGACAATGTCATCCGCAAACCGCAAGTGTGAGATGTACTGACCGTTGATGTTAATGCCCCGTCCTTGCCAATTAAGCGTTTTGAAAACGTCCTCCAACGCGTTGGTAAACAGTTTCGGAGAGATTACGTCTCCCTGTCTTACCCCCCGACGCAGTTGGATTGGTTTTGTGCTCTGTTCTTGTACTTGGACGGTCATTGTTGCGGCCTCATACAGACATCTCAACACTTCGACATATCGGCAGTCGACGAGGCACCTCTGCATGGATTCCAGCACAGCCCAGGTCTCGATAGTGTCGAAGGCTTTCTCGTAGTCCACATACGCTAGGCACAGAGGCTGGTTGTACTCCTCTGTCTTCTCAATTATTTGCCTGAGGGTAAGTATGTGGTCTACGGTGCTGTAGCCTTTTCGAAACCCGGCCTGCTCTGGTGGCTGAAAGTCATCGAATTTTTGGGCGAGACGATTCGAGATAACTCTCGAAAACAACTTATATACATGGCTCAGGAGAGAAATGGGGCGGTAGTTTTTAAGAAGAGTATTATCACCCTTCTTAAAAAAAAACAGTACCACCACGCTCCTGTTCCATGCCTCCGGTGTCGTGCTAGTGTGGATGACGGAATTGAAGAGTTTTACAAGTTCTGTCAAGACAGTTGTTCCGCCTGCCTTGAGTAGCTCTGTGGTTATCCCGTCATCCCCCGGAGCTTTGTTATTGTGAAGCTGTCCGAGAGCTATTCTAATCTCGCCCATGTCGACATCGGGAAGTTCATGATTACCTACCATCAGATTACCTACTGACCAGGAAAGGTAAGCAAGTCACTTATTCTAGCATACCTAGCATTTTTACTTGATGATGAGTGTGCCTACTTATATTTTGTTGTATTAGGTATGCCCCGCGTCGCCGTATCGCTAGTCGGTATTTTCATCGTGAAATGTGTTATCATCGTTTAGGTATAAAGCCGACCTCACTAACCCTGAACCCAGACAAAACAAGTAAAAAATACAACTTCTCGGCCCTTGCCTATTTCTAGGTACTGAATTAAAATTTAGCATAATACGAGTACATACATTATAAATAAGTAACAACCCTGAGACAGGCAAGTATGGTAGGTAATTATATCGTGAATTGGGCCGGAGATGGCCTACTTCCCACTCTTTCTACTATGACTACGGTCTCAATATCCATTTTGCGTGCGTATGTGTTGCGTCTGTCGAAAACCAACACTACACAGACTGATATACAAACGTGTGGACGGCTCGTGGTGATCCATCCGCGGATGCATATGCTGACGTCTGCGGACGCATCTGACGACGTGTAGAGAAGGCTTTAGGTACTTAAACATTGCACTATTCATTAATAAGGCAGAACTTTTGCTAATCGTAGCATACGTCAATGCTCTTAAATAATAAATACTAAAGGCCAATTTCACCAAACGAGGATAAAACTAACTAACAAATATAACTATAATCCTACAAATATAATAGACCTTTCTCAGTATAGATGTTTATTGATGTTCCAGTATTTTAAATTTGCCATGGTATTTTTCATGAAATTTAACATCAGGCAGACAACTACAGCAAAGGAAAAAATCTTATCGATGATTTGCCGTTGATATGGTGGTAAAATTATAGCTCCCATTAATGTAGCAGCCAGATTGTTCACTGCTGAACACGGCCTGCTCCATTAAGAGGGGATTTGCCATAATCCCTACGCTTGGCATTGCAGTGGGATAGTATTTTAAGCTATAAGTTCTTCAGAAGGCTCTGCCCTGCCCTGAAGGACTTAAGTTATTGCATGGTGGTAGGGCATTTTGCGAATGCCCGCCTGGCTAGCTACCACCCTCAAGTAGAAAATCTGTCGCCAAGCACCTAACGGTGTGTTCCGGCAGCTGTCCTTGAGAGCCAGTACTTCTAGGTTAGCCTGAACAACATCTTCGACCGCATCATCACTTACCATCAGGTGAGATAGTGGTCAAAGGCTAACCTATCAGGCATAAAAAAAAAGTTAAATACCTTCCGGTATTTTAACTTTAGTCGCCTTTCTTGACACCCACGGGTAGCAATAGGGGGTGATATTCTAGCCCGGCACCCTACAGCCTCCATTAGAAAAACAAATATGGCCACTTTGTTACAACTATTAATAATGTTTATATATCACACGTCACATTGTTTCTATGTCCACGCTGCTGTCAGATATATATCACACGTCACATTGTTTCTATGTCCACGCTGCTGTCAGATATATATCACACGTCACATTGTTTCTATGTCCACGCTGCTGTCAGATATCATAAAAGTACAAACCAAGGAGTTTTCTTTTCTAACGGGTTTTTCAACAAGAACTTTGTTTTCTAAAACAAATCCACAAACGTAGTTTCGCTATATTTTAGGGTTCAAACTCGGTGAAATTTTGCATGCATGTCCATGAGCTTAATATCTATGCGTCTGGTTTGCCAGAGTTCCGTAAAATATTCTGATGGAACAAGCAAAAGGCCCAGATGGTGTTAGGCGGTAACCTCTGCCTGTAACAGATGTAATCGTTACAAGTGGCAAACTGCACTGCGCTCTTCACCCTGACATAAAGTTGTTAAGTCTCATGTACCTCTTATTTCACTGGCACCCATATCCTTCAAACCGGAACACAGTAATGCGAACATAACTGCTTGTCGGTAGAAATATGTATGTTTTTTTTATATTATTGTGACGGAACAAGCTCGAGGCCCACCTGATGTTAAGCGGACTAACCTCTGCCTATAACAGATGTATTTCGTCACAAGACACGATTGCACTGCGCCCGTCACGTTGAAACATAGTTATTAAGTCTCATGTGCCTGTAATTTCACTGGATCTCAAGGACTGCTGCCGTAACACACCGTTAGGTGCTTGGTGACAGATGTTCTACTTGAGGTTGGTCGCTACCAGGAGGGCATTCGCAAAATGCCCTTCCGCCATGCGGTGAAGCTCAAGCCCGCGGCGGGATTCGAACCATGGACCTGCTGCGCGGCAGTCCATAGCTAATGCCACTGAGCCATCACTGCTTCAAAGTCCTTGGTGGCAGTACTTCCCCGGAAGAACTCGCACAAAGAGTTACTGAGTTACTGCTACTAAAAAAGAATACAAGATAACATAAAAGGTATTCATGTCTTTAAAGGAAGGTAAACTACTTCAATTTGTTTATAAACACTACATAAAATATGAATCTATGAAGCGTTTTGTACAGAAACCTCAATTATAAATCTAATTTCAATTGAAACGATCAGATTATGGTAATAGAAATAAACGACTATCACTAGGTTAGGACAAGTTTTGTTAATGTTATTGAAAGGGACATTGGTGCATTTATTACCTTGTAAACCTTACTCAGTCCTAGGTCATTAGATTGAAAAATGTACTTACATCACAAATCCACTCCTTTGGAAATCAAGCCTACTAAATTTGGCATATATTTAAATTACGTTTTAAATGATATCAAATCAAACCAAAATCATTTATTTGTTAGATTACAATTCGATACAAGGTCTTAAAAAAATTTTCGTACGTGTTTTAAATATTATATTATTAAAAAAAATGTTACTTATATTATAAAACTAATTACATTGAAAACATTACAATCGCATTACAATTACATTAAAATTACATAAAAAATACATTAAATTTGCATTAAAATTACATTAAGGTCAGCTAGGCTAATTGCGTCTACGGGGCTAATGCGTCTTTATGTATTTATTTGAAACCTGCTTGACCTACCTACACTTCTGCCATCTAGTTCCATTTGCTTAAACTAAATACTTTACATGTAGTGCGTACAGACGGCGTTGTAGTAAACTTTTCCAAGAATTCAGCCATTTCGTAATTGGCACATGGTGTGGACAGTTTGTTACTGCGAGAGGTAAGTGAAAAATCCATGTTCATCTTGAGTTTTCTCTAATTAACTGTTTTATTCAATAATTATTGTAAAATATAGTCAAGGAGTTGCTTATAGAGACAGTTATTTTTAATGAAATAGATTTATTTGAGGAGATAATGGTATTGCCATTTTTTAGGTTAAGATTAATGTCTTGGGGTAAATGCGTCTGTGTTTACGGGGCAATAGCGTCAGTATTTTTTTCGCATGACGCATTTGCCCCAAAACAGAATTCGTCAACCTTTTTATATTCTAAAATATTGATATAAACATGAAATTTTGTTTCAGATATAAATATACGTGTACATATTTACTGGTCATGGTGGTATTAAATTACATGAACATTGACAAATACTTGACAAAATATGATTTTCAAAACTTTATACAACAAAAACTTGTATGGCCAGGGCAAAAAACGCATTTCAAATTATCATCTATGTGTTACGGATGTAGAGAGCCAACATACTTAATACCTGAAGTCCCTAATCATTTTATCATGGATAGCATAATAATCCAAAATGCACAAGTTTTGTTGGAAAGCTCATTTTTTTGGTGTCCATTTTGCTCTATTTTTACTATTTATGAACATTATATTGAAGAGGAGTGTAGTTATTGTCATGCAAATATTTTGATTGATACTATGGTAGGTAATTTTATAGCATAATGACGTAATTACTTCATAAAACTTAATATTAACATAAGTAATTTAATTTATTTCAGATGTAAAAATATTCAAAATGGTACTTAGCACTTAAGGATGTAGCTTGCGCGTGAGTTTATTTTTAACGTAACATGTTGACAACATCTGGTTTTAGCATGGGGTAAATGCGTCTATAAAAAACTAGACGCATTTCCCCCATATTTTATAATTTGTCTCTAAATGTGTCAATTATTTTATTTAGCTAATTTAACTGTCATACTATTGCACACAAATTGGAACAGAAAAAAACTACCTTGATTTCTTCACGATAAGCTTGCTTATACTGTATTTACTTAATAAAGACGCATTTGCCTCTATTGGGGCAAATGCGTCTAAAATTCTGTTTTTTTAAAAACGCTCAATATTAAACTTTTCTAAGATTACTGCAAAACAATCACTGCCAGAAGTTTGTTCAGAAATAGTCGTAGATTTGGCTTGAATTTCAAAAAGTGGGATATTGCCATAAATTTGCTCTAATTATGGCGATAACTTGAAGTGGTTGGAAAATATAACGCAATTACCCCGGTTGAAAGACCTTACATTAAAATAATTTAAAAATTCAGATATTCATAAACACTAAAAACAATTGCCCAGCAACCAGTCCTTCAATTTTAACTTAAACTTATAGCCATGTAAAAGTTTGATATTTTGTGGTAATTTATTATAAATAATTATGCACATGTTGTAAATGTTTTTTTTTTATAAATCTGTCTATGGCAAGTTGGCTGGTAAATTTGATTATTAAATTTAACTCTTTTTTGCCTTACATAAAGTTCGTTATACTTTTGAATATTTGGGATGAGTTCTGAAAAAAACACATGCGTCCCTAATATACATACAAGGAAGTGGAAGTATATTACATTTCTTAAATAATGGCTTGCAACTATCTAAAAACCACGCCTTGTTCAAAACTCCGATACACTTTTTTTGGGTCTTGAATACTCTCTCTGAGTCTACAGAGTTTCCCCACATTATTAGGCCTTAACTCAGAACAGGGCCTCATTTCACACTACTGCGATGCTTCTGCGATCGAACTGCTGTTAATGTCAAATTCGGTAGTCTACTGATTCTAGCTCCTAATCGCAGTTGTATAGCAATCACGTCGCTATCGTATGGCTGTGCTATGGCTTGCAAATTTTGTTACTGAAATAATAATGAAAACTTACATCAATCACGCATCATTCGAAACATCAATACAGTGGTTTTCTAGCAAACAATACATTAAATTATACATAAGTATATAATAATATTTTTAAATAATTATGCTAATTTTCTATCTAAATACCGCCAAAATATTTCATGCCACTGTAGCAACGCAATCGCAACAAAATAGCTTACAGCATACCAAATATGTCAAAAACTATTGATAGCAAGCGACTGACTTGCGATCGAACCTGAATTACGGGCAGACTACGGATAATGTCAAAAACTACAATTTTCATGCCATTAGGTTGCGTTAACGCCGTTCAATAGCTAAGAGAATCGGGCCTCAGATGACACGTAGCCGTGATATCCAGATAGTGCAGCTTCCGCAGAAACAGTTTGCCTCACCCTTTTTAATGCGAAAACAAAACGACTCAGCTACTGATAAACAGTATTTACGTGTACTTTCCAATTAAGGTTATGATCCAATTGTATTCCTAAGAATTTAAAAGAGTCCACTTCTTGTATTTTTTAATTGTTATAGCCAATGTCAAGTGGTCTCGGTTCTGTATTATAGGAATGAAATTGAATAAATTTTGTTTATTTATATTTATGTTTAAGTCATTTTTTCCGTCCAATTTATAATATCCGCTAGAGTTTCGTTTATAATATGTTGAATTGATTCATTTTTATTAGATTTTATAACTACAGTTGTGTCATCTGCAAATAACATGCATTTATGCGGAGTCACCTCTGGGAGATCGTTGATATAAATTAAAAATAGCAGTGGACATAAAATGCTCCCCTGAGGAATTTTTTTAATATTTATTATAATCTCTGACTTAAAATTTTGTTTAATTTGGCTTTTTTATCACTTTGCATTATTTTTGTTATTTGAGTACACTGCCTCCTATTTTGCAAATAACTACTCAACCATTCCAAAGCTTTACCACTTATACCATATTAGTCGAGTTTATTCAAAAGTTTCGCATGATTAACAAAATCGAATGCTTTTTATAAAGCTGCTGCTTGGCTTCCTTTGTTAATATTTTCCGACACTATTTTTAATAAATCAAAGCTTGCTAATGCAGTTGAACTTCCTTTACGAAACCCAAATTGCTCATTCTTGATCTAATCGCAGTTGTATAGCAATCACGTCGCTATCGTATGGCTGTGCTATGGCTTGCAAATTTTGTTACTGAAATAATAATGAAAACTTACATCAATCACGCATCATTCGAAACATCAATACAGTGGTTTTCTAGCAAACAATACATTAAAGAAATATTTTTAAATAATTATGCAAATTTTCTATCTAAATACCTCCAAAATATTTCATGCCACTGTAGCAACGCAATCGCAACAAAATAGCTTACAGCATACCAAATATGTCAAAAACTATTGATAGCAAGGCACTGACTTGCGATCGAACCTGAATTACGGGCAGACTACGGATACTGTCAAAAACTACAATTTTCATGCCATTAGGTTGCGTTAACGCCGTTCAATAGCTAAGAGAATCGGGCCTCAGATGACACGTAGCCGTGATATCCAGATAGTGCAGCTTCCTCAGAAACAGTTTGCCTCACCCTTTTTAATGCAAAAACAAAACGACTTAGCTTCTGACAAACAGTATTTACGTGTACTTTCCAATTAAGGTTATGATCTAAATGTATTCCTAAGAATTTAAAAGAGTCCACTTCTTGTACTTTTTCATTGTTATAGCCAATGTCAAGTGGTATCGGTTCTGTCTTATAGGAATGAAATTGAATAAATTTTGTCTATTTTTATTTATGTTTAAGTAATTTTTTTCCGTCCAATTTATAATATCCGCTAGAGTTTCGTTTATAATATGTTGAATTGATTCATTTTTATTAGATTTTATAACTACAGTTGTGTCATCTGCAAATAACATGCATTTATGCGGAGTCACCTCTGGGAGATCGTTAATATAAATTAAAACTAGTAATGGACCTAAAATGCTCCCCTGAGGAACTCCCTTATTATTTATTATAATCTCCGACTTAAAAGTTTGTTTCATTTGCCTTTTTTTTTTTTTTTTATGTTATTGTCACGGAACAAGCTCGAGGCCCACTTGATGTTAAGTGGACTAACCTCTGCCTATAACAGATTATTTTGTTATTTGAGTACACTGCCTCCTATTTTGCAGATAACTAACCCATTCCAAAGCTTTACCACTTATACCATATTAGTCGAGTTTATTCAAAAGTTTCGCCTGATTAACTAAATCGAATGCTTTTTTAAATCTAAAAATAAAGCTGCTGCTTGGCTTCCTTTGTTAATATTTTCCGTCACTGTTTTTAATAAATCAAAGCTTTCTAATGCAGTTGAACTTCCTTTACGAAACCCAAATTGCTCATTCTTCACTCAGCTCTCTCTAATATCTTCGAAATTATTGGGACTATAGCAATAGGACGGTAATTATTTGGGTCTGTTTTATCACCTGTTTTATTAAGTGATCTGATAATTGACATCTTAAGTTATTCTGGGAAGATGCCTTCTTCAAAAGAAAGGTTTACTCTATAGTGTATCTCTGGTGCATTTGGTAGAAAATATTATTTTCAACACCATTGCTCGTAAAGTGAGCTTTATTATATCGTTCTTAGGGCCATAAACCGAACTATAACACCCTCGTGCATAATAATATTATACACTAGTGCGTAATAGAATTATCCTTACAAAGTTGAGTTAGCACCTTACTGCAAATTATATGCGAGTAAACAGAGCTTTTCAATTCAATCGGGTAATTTATCCCTACAAAGTTAAGTTGGTACCTAACTGCAAATTATATGTGAGTGAGTAGAGTCTCATACATAAAGCATTATTTAGCTCTTTAATGGTGTTATTTGTAATATATCTTCTGAATGTTTCGGGATATGATTGTATGTTTTTATAGTCATGATATGTGTGCCTGAACTGCACATTTTTAAGATGAATTTAGTAGGGTTTCTTTTTGCCTCGTAATAATTGATATACTTCACCAGATCCAGGAAAGATGTAGATAACCACAGTCTTCTGTTTTTATACCGTTTCTAGACATGAACAATGCCTTCGATACGGAGGTAATGTCTACAGCACTCGAGCTAATTGGCTGCATTTCACAACTTCTTAGCATCATAAGATAGTACGATGGCAGGAAAGGGTTCAGTTTTTTTTATTGTAATACGTTTAATTCATTCGGTATTTGTAGAGGCGTGCGACAGGGGTGTGTCCTTACTCCTACCTGTTCGGGATAATTTTCTCATTCTTCTTAAAGTCGCATTTAACGACAAACAAAAGGGTATCAATCTTCACACTAGAACAGATGCGAAGCTTTACAACAACTCTCTTTTAAGAACTAAGCGTTTTCGCAATGATATTGGAGTCGATTCTGTTAAGGGAGCCTCTCTTGCCGCAGCGATCCTGTTGGTGGATTTTTTCCTGGCACATCGCTCATCATCCTCGCACGTATATGCTCCATATCAATATATGGCAAAAATACCATATTAATTGCTTGTCATGGTTGATCCTAATAAGCAAAATTTTACGATTACGTCCAATCAACCATCCCTCATTATTACTGTTTATTTTCGGAAAAAATGGTAATAATATGGATGATTGATGGGACGTAATCGTAAATTTTTGCTTAATAGGATCAACCATGACAAGCAATCTTTAATGTGGAAACCGATATATGCATTGGCAAAGTGTCAACCGTGTTTGCCGTGTTTGCTGCGTTCAAAAGTATGGGACACCATATGGATTATTGCTCCAACTCCGGTCTGCCAAAGTATTTGCTACAACCTCTCGACTCCGTACAGCGAAGAGCCACAAAGAACTGTTGACGATCCTGAACTAACTGACACTCTTTATTACTTAAAATTCGAAGAGACATCAGTTCGCCATGAGTATTCTATCGATTGTACAATGGGGAACTCTTCATAAGTGAATCGTTTTTTAACGTTTTAATTATTTGCTTTATCGTAACAATGTTAATACATACAAGCGTATTACTTAATGTAGTTGTATTATACAGTCCAAAGTATAATAACAAATTATAAAATCGGCCTTATGCTATTAGGAATGTCGTAAACAATCCCAGTTTGAGCATAACAATAGTCTTTGATTGTACAGCACATATACATCGTGTGTTGATTTGAACTCGCAGTGTGCGAATCGCACTGGGATGATTTATAAATAAAATAAAAAAAGAACCACACAACGTATTATGATTTGTATAACTTTATCGGTTATTTCTTGGTCCTACAATTAAATTATAACCATCAGCTGGTCTAAGTATAAAAGCACATGGCGACAATTTGGTGTAGGTACAATTCGTAGGAGTTTTCGTTTGGTACTTCTTGAAGAATTTGACTAGGAAGACTTTGGCTGCTAGCACTGCGAACCTCGATCCTGGAAAAGACAAAACAGGTATCACATCAACAGCTATAACGTACACCGTTGAACATAGGCCATCCCATTAGGTTGGGGAGCTTTGCCGTAATTCTCACGCTTGCAGAGTAAGATGGCAGCTCTTCAAAGGCCACGTAGTAGCAGTGCGAGGCAGAAAATGTCATGAGAATTGCATGGATGTGTACTTCCAGACGTCAACATGAAATTAGTGAAAACATCATGCTAACAGGTATTAACCTACAGCTAAAATGCGCCATCGGAATCACGACAGAGCATGATGTTTCACCAATTTCATGTCGACGCCTGGAACCGAGCGATTCTAATTCCTCGGATCACTCTCCGGGATAGATTAGGTAAAAGATGCAGAGTGATTCCACATCTCTACGCAATGCCAAAGAGTCAAGCTGGAGATAACCTTTTTAGAGTCGATGATTCGAGTCGGTCAAATGGAAAGAGCAAAAGGTGAACATAACAGAGCCGGAGATAGTCACGGGTTCGAATTCCAATTGTAGCCAGTTATGTATCAAAGAGTTTTATGGAGTCATAATTAGAACATTTATATATAATATAATTTTCTATGCGCGGTACTATAGAAAATTACTGTTTTGATTTCAATTCAGCTGATGAATTGGGAAAACTCTTGTATTCATTTGCGAAAAACTCTTCACTTACGTTGTTATTTTCTACCGACTTCAAAAAAGGAGGAGGTACTCAATTCGTCTGTATTTTTTTTTTTTTTTTTTTTTTTTTTATGTTTGTTACCTCGTATCTTCTGGCTGGGTGAACTGATTTTAATAATTCTTTTTTTATTTGATAGCTGATGCTTGCCGTCTGGTCCCATTTAAATTTCATCAAAATCGATTAAGCCGTTTTTGAGTTACACTCCAAAAACTGAAAAAGTGTTTTCCTGTCCTGATAATATAGTCAATGTTTGTTACCTTAGATCTTTTGACTGGGTGAACTGATTTTGATAACTCTTTTTTTATTTCAAAGCTGATGCTTGCCGTGTAGTCCCTTTTAAATTTCATTAAAATCGGTCAAGCCGTTTTCGAGTTACACCCCAATAACTGAAAAGTATTTTCCCATCATGACGAATTCTCATCGAAGCTTTGGTGGTAACACAGTAATATTTCCTCAACGGTATAAGATAGAAATAAAATTTTTGGATAGGAAGATAAAACGTGTATTATGATGCAAACTAAAAAAAAACTAGTCTTATTTTAATATTGTTAGGTTTGCAATAACGCCTGCTATCCGGATTACATTACAAAATCACAAATATACGATGGGAAAAATTTAAGTCATGTGCGGGATTCGAACCCGCGTCCATCCACCCGTTGAGCCGGGGTATGCTCTAACCAATTGAGCTAACATGAAATGACGTCATTACTCAAATCTTTCCTATCGTCCTTTAACCATAGTATTGGGATGGAGCGACATCTATAGTACCACTTGCGTTGTACTACAAACAAGACCAATTTTGCAATTGGTTTTATACTTGTAAATGATGACGCAACCGTATAATTTTAATATTGTTAGGTTTGCAATAACGTCTGCTATGCAGAATACATTACAAAGTTACAAATATACGATAGGAAAAATTTCAGTCATGTGCGGGATTCGAATCCGCGTCCATCCACCCCTTGAGCCGGGGTATGCTCTAACCAATTGAGCTAACATGACATGATGTCATAACTCAAATCTTTCCTATCGTTCTGAAACCGTAAATGTCATTAACAGTAAATGACATTTGATCCCTTAAGTAGGGGACTAAATATAATGATCACCATAAAATGCTTGGATACCCTTAGTTCTTTTATCAAAAATTGTAATCGAACACCAAATGTAGTAAATGATCACTAAATCTCAAAGCCATGTTTAGGTGCGACGACGAGCGAAGCGAGGAGGAGCGTTAGGTTACTTGCGACCACAACAACGCGCGAGCCGAGCGAGCATAGCGAGCAGCGGCATTTTTATTGCCGCGGCAGCGGCCGGCGATGCGCCAGAAGAATAACAGCAAGTTTAATTTTGATGATAATTTACTACTTTTGGTGATAGTTAAATATTTAAGGGATCCTGTTGTATTCGCTATAAATGAAAGTCTTCAATAACTGACTTGATATTTGTATTGTCCTTTGAACATAGTTTAGGTTACACAGCACTTAAATTACTATTTTTATTAATTTATTTTGTAGGAACACATATGGCATGTTGGTTGATGTGAGACGAGAGAGTGAGACAGCTTTACTTATTTAATATGGCAATATTAAACAGTGATCATTTATCACTTTTGGGTTAACAATGATTTACTAAAGTAATTTTGCTTAAATAGGATAGCGAGATGTTAAAACTTTGGTTCTAAGTTTACATTAAATGGGGGTTAATTTTAGTCTGTTATATGTATATCTGGTGGTAAGTTAATAAGTAACAAAGATCACTAAAAAGGGCGAAATAAAAATTTTTACCAAAAAAATAGAACCGACTTCAACACTCAAATGTGTGAAATAACTTGTCGAAGTCGGTACCATGCGCACAATATTGTGATGATAGGTACTTTTGAACCGTCATGGTACCGACTTCAACAAGTTATTTCACACATTTGAGTGTTGAAGTCGGTTCTATTTTTTTGGTAAAATTTTTTATTTGTAATTTTATTGTTAAAACATCACCTAGCATATTTTTGAGATTTACTTCTTTCCATCTTAAGGTTGTCTGGAAGATATCGCTGTAAGCGATAAGACCGCCCATTGGACTTACTTAAGTTAACTACTCCATGTATTGTTTTTTTTTGTTAATCTGATGTCAACAAAGAGTTTTCGTATAGTATCGTATTATTACTAATCTCATACGCACAATTTCATGCTTGTTTTGATCTGTATAAGGACTAATTGAATTGGTAGCTCAATTGTAGGAATCTCCCCTCCAGCAGAGAAACATTTTCTATAACACCTAAACGAAAGCTTTTTGACCACGAGATTTCGATGAAGCGAACCCCAGGAAATGCGGTCTGATAAATATTTCTACTAGGTTTTTTGACATGTGTCTCTATTGCTACTCTTACATTTGCTGAGTAAATATATTTTTATTACTGCATATTGGTTACCTATGCAGTGTCTCGGTCCAGTTCCGAAGGGTATATAGGTGTAAGGCACAATGTTGGCTTTGTTCTCAGGAGTGAATCGCTCCGGGTCGCAGACGTTGGGATTGGGCCAGAACTTCTCATCGCGGTGGAGTGAGTAGATTGGCAGCCACACATGCACACCAGGTGGAGCCTGCAACGAAATTATGACGTTTGATACTGACACTGCTGACTTCTTTTTCACCTGTTGGTAACTATTATTGAAGGTGTTAGCGGGCTTATTCTAGACTGGGAACAAGCTGACTACCGCATCACACAGAAAATCCCTGTGTCTACTATTATGGTGAAGAGTGTGAAACCAGTTTAACCTAGAACTGAGGTTGGCTCTCAAAGACTGCTATCTGAATACATCATTAGGCGCTGTAACCGATTTTCTACTAGTGGGTAGTATCGGTTAGATATTCGCACTATAAGCATTTGCAAAATGCCTGGCCACCTTGTAAAAAACTGTGAACAAACTAGTTAACTAATCATATCAACCGGAACTTCCACCGTTTAACAAATCTCTTCCCGATTGGGAGGTTTGTCATAATCTCCAAGCTTAGCAAGCGTCGATCATATTTCAGATGGCGCTGCTGCCTGCCATCTAGTTTTTTCCTTTAATGCCTATTACGGCACCTATGAGATACAGAATTGCTTCTATCCCGGCATCCTACGGAAAAGTATCGTCATTTTTAATTAAAAACTGTTGTATTATTGAATATAAAAGTTTTTAAGCTCTTGGAATCATATTTATAAATATATTTCTAAGCAGGATCGCGTGATAAGTGAACATCACTTATGAGTATATACTGTACCATTTTAAGAGCTTTTTTTTTAGTCTGGCCTGATTCTTCTAACTTCCTTCTTCCTAAACCCAAAAGACAACAATATAATCTATCTACACAGGGTGGAAACCTTCAGCGGGGCAGTAAGGGGAAGTACCTTATCCGTTGCAGCTACTCGGAAGTGGTCTTAGGATACTATCAATATTTTTTATGGAATTTTGAACCCAATTCACAGATATAAAAAACAAAAATACAGTTAGCAAGAAAGTTGCCATTTTACACAAAACATTTTTTGATGCCAGTCGATCCTGTTTCTAATACTGATCAAAAACTTCTATGGGACCAATCATCGTTGGCGTACTAAAAACGTCACAAATTGCAAAAAACTTTTCCCTTTCATTTTGTAAAGAAATATAACTGAAACTAAATAACTAAGTTAACTAAGTAACTGAAATACAAAAAATAAAATAAAAGACAAATGATCACGTAGAATTTTACACATATCAAAAAGAAGTAGAGTGGCGTATTTAATATCTTTTTTTATTAACTAACATAACTTGATGATGTTATTCTTATTTAAAATCTTGTAGTTTCTTGCCCTACGATATCAAGTGCTCGAAGTGACCGCCATTTTGGCGAATACATAAATTGATTCGTTTCTGTACCGACCTAGTGGCTGATGACAATTTATTTGCATATGAGTTCCATACAATCAAAAAAATAAAATTGTGGTTAGTGAGTTTTTAAGTTCTTGAACACTATCGTATTGCTTTTTGTCAACCTCAGTTTTTCAGGTAGCCCCAGAAAAAGAAATCTAGAGACGTCAGATATGGACTACGCGCTGGCCAAGAAATAAGACCATGTGTTCCTATCCATTGATCACCAAACTATCAAGATTGTTTTTTATTTAGTAAAAACGAGTACGAAATTTTTTTTTTGTAAACTTATCTTTTTATTCAGTCAATAAAAAGATCTCAACCGTCACTAAAAGCTTTTGCGTAAAATTTTCATACAAAATCTACGGGAAGTTTTTTGCAATTTGTGATACACTTTAAATTAACGGGAAGTTTTTCTTGCTAACTGTATTTTTTTTAAATCTGTGAATGGCGTTCAAAATTCCATAAAAAAATATGGAAAGTCTCCTAAGACCATTTCCGAGTAGCTGCAACGGATAAGGTACTTCCCATTACTGCCCCGCTGAAAGTTTCCACCCTGTATAAGAATAAGTGGAAAAGGCTATGGTTCCCATGCAGATGTTTTCTTCACCAAGAATTGTACCGGTTGACGTATTTGAAAGTATACAGGTTAAACTGGTAACTTACAACAAGCCTGTCTTTGCTGCCTGGGTGCGTAGGTCCGAAGTCATACGTCGTTACTGATCGACGATCTGCTGAACCCACCAGTGGCCACAGTCTTAAAACCTCTGAAAGTTAAGACAAAAATTCCTTAAAGATGCTTGGCTGAAATGGAACCCTCCCTCTTTAAACATCGCTGCTTATGATACTTGATATGAGTTATGGCAAACTCACAGCCATTGCCACTGGGTCAGCACTGCTTCAAAATACGTTGCAGCTTATTACATCCTTACATCTACAGCCATGGCAACCACAATGGCGGTGACACATTAGGAGGGAATTGCCATAACCCTACGGATCATTTTTCTCCTCAGAAGGCCGCCCCACCTTCCGGTATTTTACCCTTACTCGCCTGTTACGACACTCAAGGGAAGAGATCCACATCTCTTCCCGTGAGTTAGGTGACATTCTATAGCCCGGCACCCGGCAAAAAGTCATCTTCTGGACTCATCTATTGGCCCACCTTGTATTTTCAGTTTCGTTTGGTCCTAGCTAAAATTTTATATTAGGTCGAGCAAAAAGTTTTTATGCAGTTTTGAACCTGGCACATTTTACCATCTTTTTCGATCGTATTGTTTTAAATTTGAATTCAGAATACCATACGACATGGAGCTACGCCTAACAAGTCGGATATGCGCCTTGTTAAAGGCAATTGATTTTTGAATAAAAAACATGTTTTATCAAATAAAGGTTTAATTTAATAACGCGTGTTGCCTCCATGGGCATCTACAACAGCTCTCATACGATTAGGCATAGAGTTTATCAACCGCTCTATGAAATTTTGAGGGATCATCTCCCAATCCTCTTCTATGGCAGTTTTCAACTCCTGCATCGTCTGGGCAACTGGCTGACGAGCCCTAACACGTCTTTTTAGCTCGTCCCACATGTGCTCAATAGGGTTCATGTCTGGGCTTCTGGCTGGCCAGTCCATAACTGTGATGTTCACATCCCGAAGATATTCCCTGACGATGCCGGCCGCATGGGCTCTTGCATTATCATGCATAAAAAGGAATTTTGGGCCCACATAGTCCGCGTATGGTATCACGTGAGGTTCTAAGCACTCACGAATGTACCTTTCAGCATTTAATGTTGGCAGCCGTGGTCCTGTAACAACCTCGAGTTGAGTTTTGCCGCTCGCGGATATACCGCCCCAGACAGTCCATGAGCCACCGCCATAAGCAACCCTCTCTTCAAAGCAGCATTGTGCGAAACGCTCTCCCTTACGTCGGTAGACCTTCTTCCTTCCATCATTGCCATGTAACACAATTTTAGACTCATCAGAAAAGAGTACATGGCTCCAATCTTGCTGTGTCCAATTTAAATGACCGCGTGCGAAATGAAGGCGCGCTGTTCGGTGGGCTCGCGTTAGTTTGGGCCCATTAGCTGGCTTGTGTGGTACCATATCGCGTTTTTTTAACCTTCTCCGAACAGTTCGAGCGCTCACAGATACTCCGTGGAAGTCGCGAAGTTGGTTTTGTATCTCAATGGAGGTAAGGTGACGATTTCTCAAGCTGGTCGTCACGATGAATCGATCCTGCCTTTCAGTTGTGATCCGAGATCGTGGCCTTCCTTGGCGACGAACAAAGCCGCCAGTCTCTAGGTACCTCCGATAAACATTTCGGACCGCAGATCGACTTAAATTAAGTTGAGCACTCACGTTTCTTTGGCTGTGTCCGGCCTGAATAAGTGCCACAGCTTGGGCGGCGACTTCAGGTGAAGTATCCATAGATTATTGATAGAACCTCACCTTAATGTTAAGAATAAGTAATGTTTGTTGCAAAACCAAAGATATCAATCACTTTTTCAAGAATTAAATCCAAGTAAACCAATAAAACCAAGTTTTCTTAGTATTCGATTGTTTGATATCAACAAACAGGCTCCAAATTGTCTTTTGTTTCTTTAAATTCTGTGTTCGAAATTCAAAAAAAGACTATTGAATGAAATTGTGAATGTGCCAGGTTCAAAACTGCATAAAAACTTTTTGCTCGACCTAATATAAAATTTTGGCTAGGACCAAACGAAACTGAAAATACAAGGCGGGCCAATAGATGAGTCCAGAAGTGTACATTTAAACGATTAGCAGAAAACAGGAAATGTTACGTAGTCACGAAATAGCAAACAAAATCCGTTATTAACGCCCGATAAATACAAAAACTTTACTCATTTTCCACTCAACTCACTACCAATAAGGAAATATAATATGCCCACGAAGATCGCAGTATGTATTGCTCCAATTAAATTATATTTTAATTAAATTTATTGTTGACGTTGAACAGCCCAAGTCAGAAAATGAAACAATAATATTGCTAGTAATATATCTTTCTATAAAATTACAACATTTAAAACATGCTTTAATTCTAGTGTTTCGACAAGTTTTGTAACTCGTGTGCAAAACCAACTTCATTCTGGACTTGAATGCCCACCTGCGCTTTTGGCTTCGGTTGTTGAACTGATTTAATTTTTTACAATCGTAGTATCTATTGTTTTGCATATCTCACCACTAACACACATCTCCAAATACTCCAAGCCCTGGATCTGCTCATACAGATACTTTCCCTCTTCTACCACGAGGTCCAGTTCTCTCTGAAGCTTCTCCTGAACGTGAGGATTGGCAGCCATTTCGTACAGGAAGTAGTTGATCAAGTTGGCTGTGGTGTCATAGCCAGCCACGTAGAATAGAACTGCTTGTGCTACCAGGTCATCGTCATCGAATCCTGTAATATTTTAATATAGGTATACATTAAAAAATTTAGTAATGCGAATGGACGTGGCCGTGGTGAAGCGGTAGTTTCGATTAATAAGGTATGTGTTTTCAGTTTGTTCATCTGGTTGAATGATTCGATTATAATATTGCATTTACACAATCTGAATATATGGTTCCTTGTGTTTAAATTTAGTTGGACCTGCTTTTGAAACAAATCTACTTTGATATCAAGTAAGTATTAAAAACTGGCAAAATACAAGTCGGCCTCACTCTTTTCTGTTTGTTGGTCATGATCACAGCTATAAAACTACAATTAAAATCGGTACTTTCAGTATTTATTAGGTTAAATAGAGGATTAGTAGGTACATGACATGCCAAAATTTCAAATTCCTAAGTCGTTTAGTTTTGGCGATAGACCCAGTAACAAAAATTTACTAAAAGACAACGATGATAGTCTTGCACTTCAATATTTTAATAGATGAAATACAAAAAATATACTTTTAATCTCTGTGTTAGTTTTAGACAATTATAGCCCACACGCTGGGGTGCATAAAAGTTGCAGACGGGGCTATTAGCAAAAATCGCCATGTTACAGCGGACTCTGATATGAACCTTATACCAACTGCAGTTTGTTTGACTGTTGTACTCTGCAAAATTGCTATGTTGGGGACTAAAAAATGAGACTAAAAGTATAGAACAGAAGTTTGGAGAACTTCAGTTTTTTGACTACCCATATGAATAATAAACAATTATCTAAGTATAGCTCAGTTTGTAAAGTGACATCCACATTTAAACTTTTAGTGATATTTAGGGACCACTAACGATAATTAATACATTCAGGCGTGACTTTGCAGAAATCAATATTTAATGTTATCAAATATTTTAAGAAAACATTAAATAATATTTTTTTAGTATCGATTGTGCGCTCAAATAGTCAAGACCTCCCGATGATGCTACGTGTAGAAGCGCCACGCGTCAAAAATTGGTCTGGTTTGGCTACGTGGTGTTACGAAGTCATGTCGGCTTGACAGGAAATTTAGGCAAATTAGGTAGGATGGTATATTTTTGCAAAGTATTTTTCTAAAATATGTTTTTATAGTTATCATGAAATTATTTGTTATCATATCACTTAGGTATACAATCAAAACACATAATTTTACTACAAAATATCATTAACTCATGTCATTTACTGACAAGCAAAACACCAAGAAATACTCATTATTTAGAATTAAGCTTTTGGAGTCATACGGTTGCTTTAACAAAATTATAATTTAGATTCCAGGAATCAGAAACCATATTAAACATGTACGCAGGGCCGTTGCAAGGGTTTTATCCAAAAGTATGTATAAATATAGGTGTCTTTTTAAAATAATAACACGTTACTTACAATTCTAATCCAAAATTTACTTATATTGAATAGGACCCACAAAACACTCACGTTAGGGATCAAATAGGCAAATGGGTCGACTCGGATTGAAGTGCTGTCAGTGTTTAATTTAAATTAATTATTGATCTTATCTGGCAGTCCAAGTCTCCAATGTTACTAAGATGAGACTAGTCCGGACGTTGGGTATTCTCGATATTCCTTTATGGTTCAGAGTCGTGGACAATTCGAGCAAAAGATCGGAAAGAGATAGAATAGCGAATAGCCTTCGAGATGTGGTATTGCCGTAGGATGCTTCGTATACCACGGACAGCTATGAGAACAAATAAATCTATCCTTGAACAACTACACATAACAACTAGACTATCCACAATCTGCTACGAAAGGATTTTAAGGTATTTTGGTCACGTTGCCCGTAGGCAACCAGACAATTTAGAGAAGCTGGTTGTGGTCGGCAAAGTAGAGGGAAAAAGACCTCGCGGCCGATCACCTAGCCGTTGGTCGGACCAAGTGACCGCCCTCACTGGACTCTCTGTTACGACAGCCTTAAGAGAAGCCGAAAACCGAATCAAATGGAGAAATATTGTGCATAGAGCCATGAAGGCCTTTAAGGGACACGACCTTCAGTAATGAAGTACACGACGAAGAAGAAGATTGATCTTATTTGACAAGACCATAAAATGCAGCAAGATAATGCAGCCAGCATTCTAGTTCATTGGGTCGTTTTGGATTTACAGTGTCATTTCTGATCACTTTCTCCTAGGCCGGTCTTTTACAAAGGCCTAAACAAGTTTTTTTTATATTTTTTTATGTTATTTATTTATTTATTATTGCATCATGTACATACATATCAAACGAGTACATAGTACATACCCTGTTAGGGTGTAGCAAATATATAATAATGAGGCTATACAATAATAATTGTTAATATAATGAGAGTAATTTGATTTGTCATATAACACATTTCTTAATTATGTCAAACAAGTAATTTAAATATATTGAAAATATTTTCGTATTGTAATAGTTACTGAAATTATGGTCAAAGTTATTGTCATGGAACAAGCGCGAGGCCCACCTGATGTTAAGCGGTATCCTCTGCCTATAACAGATACATTTCATCACAAGTGACGAACTGCACTGCGCCCATCACCTTGAGACAGTTGTTAAGTCTCATTTTGCCTGTTATTTCACTGGCTCTCAAGGACTGCTGCCGGAACACACCGTTAGGTGCTTGGCGACAGAATTTCTACTTGGGGGTGGTCGCTAGCCAGGCGGACATTCGCAAAATGCCCTTCCACCATGCGGTGAAGCTCAAGCTCTGGGCGGGATTCGAACCATGGGCCTGCTGCGCGGCAGTCCATAGCCAATGCCACTGAGCCATCACTGCTTCAAAATGAAGGAAGTAAAAACAACTTTTTGTTGATAATTTTTGAGGTAATTTTATCCGAAAATAAATAATATAATTTTTTTTAAAAATATAAAAGAATTACATAATGTGATTTTTTTTTTATATAGTAATCTTATTAATTTGGATGGAATCTCATTGATTGCCAGTAAAATTTAAGGCACATGAGTCTCAACAACTGTATGTCTCAGGGGTGCAGTGCTGTTATAGGCAGTGGTTACCATTTAACATCAGGTAGGTCTCATGTTTGTTCCGTCAAATGACATTAAAACAATATCAGCTGTAGCAAGGTGGCCCTATTCGTTTTACCGCTAAGTTCAACGGTATTTTTAATCTTGTATTTTATTTTTACCTTTACAAAACAGCTGTCTGCCTGACAACACTATGAGTAAAAGTTCAATACCACCATAGCAAATTTAAAATACTACAACAGCATTGGACGTATATGATAACAAAAGCTATCATATGTTAATGGTTTTGCTATCCGCGCGTTAATTTATTCCTAGATTATTTTTTTTTTAACCGTCGGTATGCCTTTATTAACCAAATACTACAAACTATATACCGGGCTATAAGAGGGCCTCCCCTCGCCCAAAACCCGGTGGAGCTGGACGTCCGCTTAGCGGTAGCCAGCATCTATGTCCTCCCTAAAAAAAAAAAAAAAAACTATATACAACACTACAGCTACTACAATAAAAGCATTTGGACTCATAGGCAGTCCAAATGCTCTAGCCACTATCAGTTGGCAGCGTGCCCAGCATGCTGGCAGCATTGCCCCGTTGAATTGCAATGCTTATTCTTTGAGCCAAATAGGTGCCAGCATTTTGATCACATTTTTTCCTAGATTGGTCAAGTTGAGCCTAATTCAGTTTTGGAAAAAGGGGGTAGAACCCCTATGAACCGAACCTTTAATACGTCCTAAATGCTGGTACGCACGCAGGTAAAGTCGTTGCTAAGATTTCATATGGTACGGCACGAAGTAATTCCGAAAAGTCTCGAACAATAGCTGCGTCGGGAGCACATCATAATTAAATTCTCGATTTTCTCGTCAATCAAAGTCACAAGTTTGCGGCAGAGGTTGGGTTTGAGTATCAGCGTTTGATGCAAAATATAATAAGGTATTTATTTTCTAACGTATTAAACATTGATCTCAGCCAATGCAGATTGAACTTGCATATATTTAGTTACACTTACGTATGCCTGTGTCTAATATTGCGGTAGAAATTTAAGCTGCTTCTGATTCTTATAGAATGACATTACAATTAATGCTTTTTTAGGGTTCTGTCCGTCCGTCTGAATGACTTATGACTGTAAAATATCAAAGGTTGGTTGAAATTCCACACAATGTGTTGGTATGGCGGATTGCCTTTATAATAATAATAAAAAGTTAAAAATATAAGGGTAGGCTGTACAAGTGTCGTATTTATGTTACTAGATATATATAATTTTTATAAAGATTTTTTTAGTGTTTTATTAAATAATTAAATAGATGTTTTCTTAAAATACTTTTAAAATATTTGTTATTATTAAATATGGATTTCCGGAAAGTAACGCCTGAATCTATTCATTATTTAAAATATAACCAAAAAAATAAAAACCGGCTAAGTGCACGTCGCACTACCGCTAAGGATGTCGAACTGTATGAAAAAAAGTAACGATTTATCTGCTCTCTGCACATACTACACTCACCCAGCAGTTTTCAATTCAACTTCCGTTTATTCTAAGTTGTGAATACTAGTTACACTCGCCCTATCCACACATCTATTATCCGTTAATCACCTACACTCGCAATTAAAAGTTGATTTTCTTAGGGCTTCTTTTAGTTATTGCTGACGTCTCGTTGGTAATATTATTTTCTGCTGGTCACACAATACTGACTAGTATTCAACTCAGTTGCCTTTCATTCATACTTGTAGTCATATATACTTGCGTTGGAACCATGGATCTATGAGTAGATATATGTATTTGGTTGGAACACATCCGCCCTCCCTACACGATGAAACGCTAATCGCTTCCACTCGGAACTGTCAAACGCAACAAATTATAGTTACGTAACAATTATAGTTAGGTAACATACGTTCCGTAGGCTTCGAACCGTATTGTAAACTTCTCCTTCAGATTTTTCTGCTGTTTACACAGAAGGCAGTATTCAAACTATGTTGCCTTTTATACAGAGTAGATTCTAGTGTTACACGGGTGTGTTTTGCTCCATCTGTACAACGATCCGCTTATCGCTTACACTTGCAACTGTCAAACGCAACAAATTAAAGTTAATCTTACGTAACTTACGTTCCGTAGGCTTCGTATCGTTGTTGTTGGCGTCTCCTTTGGAATCCTTCAGCTTGCCTGAAACGACGAATGTTTTGTGATACAAACAATTCTTCAAGTTTTATTAGGCCTGCGTTTGTTTTGGCTTACTTTGAGTTACTCTGGAAATTACGTTTTCATAATATAATTGAGTCGGATAAGAGGTATGAAAGCAAGGGCTTTTTCATTTTTATTGTTGACTAGTAGTCTAGACTAGTAGGGGCTTGAAGGGCCTTGGCATTCCCAAGCATTATATAATTTAATTATAAGTTTTTTTATGTTATTGTGACGGAACAAGCTTGAGGCCCTGATGTTACGTGGACTAACCTCTGCCTATAACAGATGCGTTTAATCACAAGTCACGAATTGCGCTAGTCACTTTTAGACATAGTTGTTAAGTCTCATGTGCCTGTAATTTAACTGGCTCTCAAGGACTGCTGCCGGTACACACCGATAGGTGCTTGGCGACAGATTTTCTACTTGAGGGTGGTAGCTAGCCAGGCGGGCAATCGCAAAATGCCCTTCCACCACGCGGTGAAGCTCAAGCCGGCGGTGGGGAACCAGGGACCTGCGGCATGGTAGTCCATAGATATTTTTTTTTGAAGCGCTCGTAGCGAAGTTAACTTAGGTGTTCTCAACCGATCAGCAAAGTTAAGCAACGTCGCGCGTGGTCATGAGTTGGATGGGTGACCGCAAGTGACATTACTACTGAGCGTTTCCGTGCTTCGGAGGGCACGTTAAGCCGTCGGTCCCGGTTGTCGTCTTAGGATGGCAGTCGTTATAGCATGGTGGTAGGGCATTTTGCGAATGCCCACCTGTCTAGCTACCACCCTCGAGTAGAAAATCTGTCGCCAAGCACCCAACGGTGTGTTCCGGCAGCTGTCCTTAAGAGCTAGTACTTCTAGGTTAGCCTGAACAACATCTTCGACCACATCATCACTTACCATCAGGTGAGATAGTGGTCAAAGGTTAACCTATCAGGCATAAAAAAAAAAAAAAGATATTACCGCTCGGCCATCATTGCTTTAAAATTATAAGAATGGCGATATTATGTGCAAATGTTACAACTAAATAATGTTTAGGCTTGAAAACAGCTTTGTTATCGGTCAAATGTGATGTTGAAAAACCGGAACGCCCAACATTAAAGAAAAAATTAAAAAACACTGCGCGGAACAATATGTGTCTTTTCTAAGTCCTACCTTGTGCAGCATCGACCAGTATTTGTATGAAGTCAGGCCGTGGTGGTACCAGGTTATCTCTTCGTGCTTTTAAAGCTGACTTGAAGAGTTGGGAGAACTGATCCGCATCTTCTGAAGATATGATTTTCACTTTGAGGAACTGTGAATGAAATATAAATGAGTGATTGAAAACGAAGACAAAGCAGAACGAAAGAGGGACTTGTGTGCTAAAATCGATCAGTAAGATCTTTTCACCTGGTCTTGTCGCATGCAGGATCATTTGCATCGTCGACGTAATGTAATACATCTATATTTCGTTAGTGCATAATTAAATTAGGTTTTTTTATTTTTTATTTTTATTTTGAGGCAACAATCTCGAGGCCCACCTGATGTTAAGTGGACTAACCTCTGCCTATAACAGTTGCAATTCATGACAACTCACGAATTGCACTGCGCCCGTCACATTGAGACATAGTTGTTAAGTCTCATTGTGCCTGTAATTTAGGTAAGCCAAATTCTTACCTATTTTAATATGATATCAAATTTTTCTAAGAAAGGCAAAGTAATATGAAACCTCGAGATACTGGCTTGAGAGTTTCAATAGAAACAAATATTATTTACTAATTAGTGTCTGTCGAAACATTGGTAGTTTTACCAAAATTCTCAGAAGAGGTAATGTTTCATAAAATTAAATATATTTATATTATAAGTACATTTTAAATAAATACGAAAGTGAAATGAATGAAAATTAATAGGTAAATTTTCTACGGATAAGGGCTTAATATTTTTATACCAATTTAACAACTAGGGTTTTTGGTATCGGGTGATTTGGTACCCGGACCCGATTCGGCTCTTCACCGAATACTGCTGGTCAAGCAAGGTCTGGAGAAACAAAATATCCCTTGATGTTATCCAGTCTCATGGGGTAAAAATGTCTTCAAACATCTATTCCGTGTGTCCAAATAAAAAATGCCTGCATAGCGTAAGGATTGGGGACGTTCAGGATTACACAAGGATGGGTAGATATAAGACATAAAGAAATATATAAGATATAATAACTGTTTGGTGAGTTACGCGTTTTTTGTAAATTTTAGCACAAAGGTTTTATTCCTATTAGTAAAGTTTATTGCTGGAATCACGAGGTAATCAATTTTTTTGTAGTCGTAGTGATGACATCACGAGAAAACCCAATTTTTAGTAGTCTCATTGAAACTATCACAAGGCAATTTAATTGTTGGTTGTAACATTGATGGCATTACCAGGAAACTCAAGTCCTAGTATTCCTAATGATGCCATCACGGAGAAACGCAACTTTTAGAGGTTCCATTGATGGGATCTCGAAGCAATACAATTTTTAGTCCCATTGATGGAATTACTAGGAAAACAACCTTAACTAAGACATTTCTTTTTCTTATGTATCATCTGATGATACACCTGATGGGCTGGTTGTTCGGTAACAATCGTACTTCAGCAGTTGTGCTCAACTCGACTATCATTTGGATACTACTTACCTTCATAATAGACTTCATGTTCTCATAGCCAAAGAACTTCATGACTTGCGTAGTGTCTTGAACTACGGCCTTCTGGCCTAACTTGAAGATGACGTTGTCGCGGTCTTTGAGGGAGTCAACAGAGAAGCCAAACGCACAAGACGCTATGACATCATTCACGTAAGACATGGTAATCTGGCGAAAAAACAAAGACAAGAAAAATTAAAAGATATATAAAATTTAAGATTTTTTGAGCCTTTTTATTTCACTCGTCGATTTTAGTGGGGTAGTGCTGCATATTGGTCGTACAACACTGCTACTTAACATTTTAAGCAAACCTTGATGAACAGAAAGGTAGCGGATAACTAATATATTCCTAAAGTAGGTTGGCAAACAGGCAGCCGACCATTAAACCAAAACTTTTTACAGTTATGTCATTGTATTGTACTGTGCGTGCTTAGCGAAAACATATTTTTAATATATGTTCTTGTGTTGTCCTTTTGTTAGAGAAGACATAAAGACCCCCTTGACTGGCTAGATGAGGCTTGATAAGGCTAGATATTAGAATTACAACGGGACTACAAGAATCTTTCTCACCATCACCACTACCACCACATAAGTAACCTACTGGAGCATCTATGCTAGCAACCTTAAGAACTTTTTTATTACTTAAAGGAGTTGGGATGGGCTTTGTATGAACCTGACAGGGTAAATGAAAAATCGTAAGCGGTACGTCAGTGCAGATTGCCCGTAATAAAAGAGGTAGGAGGGTAGGTGTCATAACTGGGGCCCGATTCTCTTAGCTATTGAACGGCGTTAACGCAACTTAATTGCATGGAAATTGTAGCTTATGACAGTGTCCGTAGTCTACCCGGTATTTAGGTTAGATCGCAAGTCAGTGGCTTGCTATCAATAGTTTTTGACATATTTGGTATGCTGTAAGCTATTTTGTTGCGATTGGGTTGCTACAGTGGCATAAAATATTTTACAGGATTTTATATAGAAAAATAGCTAAATGATTTAAACATGTTTATTTAATGTATTGTGTGCTATAAAACCACTGTATTGATATTTTGACTGATGCTTGATTGATAGAAGTTTGCATTATTATTTCAGTGGCAACTTTTGCAAGCCATAGCACAGCCATACGATAGCGACGCGATTGCTATACGAGTACAACTGCGATTAGGAGCTAGAATTAGCAGACTACTAAATTTGACATTAACAGCAGTTCGATCGCAGAAGCATCACAGCAGTGTGGCGTTTGGTCAATAGCTAAGAGAATTGGGGCCCTAAAATGTGTGACTAAATCAATAATTGTTTCGAATACACATTAATAGTACATATTAGGTGAATATTATTAAGGCCCTACTGCCCTTAGGGAATGCCTTGTCAGCGGCTATTATTTATGAAAGAATCGAAAGAAAGTTATATACCTATTGAATACTTCGTTGATGTCAAGAGCAACCTATACTGCTGATTGTTTTTTTTTATGAAATGATGTTTTTAGGCGGAATTGTTGGCCGTCTGATTAAGCGTTACACCAGTTCATTACAGTTGCAGTATCACCGCTCTCGTTCTGCTTGACAATGAACTGCGTTCATTACTCCACGACATTAGTAAGTGTCTAGTTCACCCATTAATTTCACTAGATGCCGTCAACTGGATGAACGAGAGATGTTATTGATGTAACCTTATATTATATAGATTTTAGAAATAAGTATATACTCTTAAGTTACCTTGAACTTTTTCTCTTAATAAGGGATCAAGTTACAACGGTTATTACCTGACAATACTGGAGTGTCATTTATAAATTATGACGCGATTCTTGACCTCCTTACCTCATTAATGTCGATCAAGCTCGGCCTGTGCACGCGATCATGGAGGTACTCTTCGACTGCTTTGGCACTTTCTCCCATTAAAGGCGCCATACTGCGGCATCTTGCACCAGAGAATGCTGGAGATAATGCTACGCGCATCGATCGCCATTTTGAACCTATAACAGAAATTAGTTATCACCGTTTATTTTTATATAATTCCTTCGAAAACGATACTCATACTGAAGTTCGAATATCAAAATTATGTTCAACTCCATATCGAGCACGCTTTCTGTTCTTGCAAGTATTTAACTTTTATGCTAAGCGTTTTTAAGTACAAAAAACGAATTTATACACTACGTTCTAGTTCTTACTTTGATATTGGTGCGAAATTACCCATACAAAAATTTAAATTGCACCGGGGTCCGAGTCGCCCAAGTATAAAATAACCGTAGCGGCAATTCACACAGTGGTGTGAAAACTCTCATTTATATTATAAGTGATTTTGTGTGATACACACCGCTGCGCTGTGTGAATCCCGCACATGACTTAAAAAAAAATTCCTATCGTATATTTGTGATTTTGTAATGAAATCCGCATAGCGGGCGTTATTGCAAACCTAACAATATTAAAATTATAAGGTTGCGTCATCATTTACAAGTATAAAACCAATTGCAAAATTGGTCTTGTTTGTAGTACAACGCAAGTGGTACTATAGATGTCGCTCCATCCCAATACGATGGTTAAACAACGATAGGACAAATTCGAGTTATGACGTCATGTCATGTTAGCTCAATTGGTTAGAGCATACCCCGGCTCAAGGGGTGGATGGACGCGGGTTCGAATCCCTCACATGACTTAAATTTTTCCTATCTTATATTTGTGATTTTGTAATGAAATCCGCAAGCGGGCGTTATTGCAAACCTAACAATATTAAAAGTTCAGTTTATCGTCATAAATTTCAACTCTTATTAAAATAAAATTGAATTTAAATTAATTTTCACATTATAATTCATTATTTGCCAACTGGCAATTGAACTGCCTGTGGGCCTGCAGTGGCCTTTAGTTGCTTTCGTTGTAGTAGTGTTTATATTTGATTTGTAATGTGTTGATTTTGACTTTGACTTTGGAGGAACTATTTACCAATTTTGTGATTGTCGTTCATGGGCTTGAACGCCCTACCACGTTACACATGGTTAAAGACGATGCATGGTTAATGAGTAGTAATCGCAATCGAAGTGTGTTTTTCATCTGTCACATTATAATTTTAGGTCAAATGAAGTTCAATACCATTTAGTTTGACAAAAAGGCAGGATATGCTACTCAATTGAGCTGTTGTGGTGATGAGTTCGACTGGCCCTTTAGTTCCTATTATCAAAACTGTGGAAAGGGGACGGAGCGATATTTATAGCCAGTGTTAACTGAGAACAGCAAACTTTTTACCTTAGGTAGGTAATAAAATTTACATTATATGTATATAATTCTTCAATTATATAATTATTTTTTTTAGTTCAGAACATTTGTTTGAAGTTTTTTATTTTAAATTTTAGTAGGTACTTTCTTGGTGGCTCACTTTAGAATTTAATAACTTTGAAAATATGCCCTATAATTAAAATTGCATTTCCACATTCCTATTTTCTCGTGCCCTTAACTTGGTGTTTAATAAAATTTGTAACCCATAATTATTTTAATTGCGATTGCTAAAATACTGTTAGGAAGCGCTCGTAGCTTAATTGCTCAGACGTCCGCCGCCATCATGAGTTGGATGGGTGATCGCTAGTGACATTACTACTGTGTTCCATGCTTTGGAAGGCACGTTAAGCCGTCGGTCCCGGTTGTTCTCATTGGCAGTTGTTACTGCATGGTGGTAGGGCATTTTGCGAATTCCCGCCAGGCTAGCTACCACCGTCAAGTAGAAAATCTGTCGCCTAGCCTATGGACTCCAGCGCCCCAGGTCCATGGTTCGATCCCCACCGCCAGCTTGCGCTTCACCGCTAGTCTGGCAACCTACTACCCTCAAGTAGAAAATTTGTCGCGAAGCACCTAACAGTGTGTTCCGGCTGCAGTTCTGAGAGCCAGTAAAATTACAGTCGCAATGAGACAACAAATGTGTGTCTCAGGGTCACGGGCCTTTCGTACGTTTGACGAAATGCATCTTTTATGGGCAAAGAGGCCTCGCGCTTGTTCCGTCACAAAACCATAAAAAAAGAACCAAATGCTGCTATACCTAATATGCTGTGGAATGTGGCTTTTAACTAATATGTGAGAGTTTTATAGGTGACTCACGATGCGATGTCGCAGGATATAAATACGTACATTTTACATTGCATAACTACTACTTTCACTTATAATGTAGGTACTTAAGCATTATTTATAATAAATTATTATGCAGATCGATTGTCTTCTCTGTTGCTAAAATTTTGGCAATAAAACCTTTTGGATTGATTTTAGGGTTCCGTACTAAAAAAGGAGACACTATTACCAAAACCCTCGGCTATCCGCGCGTCCGTCCGTCTGACCTTTAAAGGGCTGCCTCTATGGAACTTTAATAAGTAGCTATTTGTAATTTTCACATAATATGTATTAATATGGTGGACTGCCCAATAAATAGTAATAAAAAGTAAAAATATTTTTTTATTGAACTTAAAAATAGTACCGACTTCTAACACTGAAAAGTATGAAATAACTTGTTAAAGTCGATCTTGCCATGTACAAAACATTCTGAGATCACACTTTCATGGTCCGACTTCAACAAGTTATTTCATACTTTTCAGTGTTAGAAGCCAAATCCTTTTTTTTTTGAAAAATATTGTGTTCTTTTTGTTCTTTTTATGCATTACTAGACAGACTGCTTAAATATCATTCACTCACCTAGAAAACTGTTTATCATCAACAACAGAAAATACCATTAAATCATCAAGAGGTAAGCAAAATACAATTTTCAGTTAATCGATTATAACCTAAAAAATTCTCGACCCGTTTGATGAATTATATGGGACAACATCGGATATATACCCTATCCAACAAAGAAAGGATCATCAAAATTAGTTCATAATTAGCGGAGTAACCTCGTAACACACACCTCCTTTTTTATGCCTCTTAGGTTAGCCTTTGACCACTAATTCACCTGATGGTAAATGATGATGAGGTTGAAGATGTTGTTCAGGCTTACCTAGAATCTCTCCAAGAACCTAAAACCACCCCCTTTTTTGGAAATCTGTTAATAATATAAATAAAATATGCCAAGTACGATTTGTCCTCCCACTAAATAGTTTAAACTGTGTACAAAAAAAATAACGATTTTAAGGTACATTCTTTTTAGGCACGGAACCTTCGTTATGTGACTACATCTCACTCATGGCTAGGTTTTTTTATATATCAACATTCTTACCAGTTAACATAATTAGGTTCCGTCCAAACAGCGGGTCGCAATCGGTACTGATGTGCACACCACGATCAGCAAACGAGTTGAAGTCCCTCACCATAATCTGCCGGATCAGTTCTGGATCCCGCGGCACTAGTGTTGGGACTAGGTATTGGTAAAGTCCAAAGTATCTGAAAGGGCAAAAAAAAAAATCAGTTCAACATTACCAAACAAGCAATGATTGTCCAGTGGCATGGCAATATGGACTGCCACGCAGCGGTATATGGTTCGAATATGAGGATAGTAGGTAGCTTTCGAAGCAGTGATGGTTCAGTGGCATTGGCTATGGACTGCCGCGCAGCAGGTCCATGGTTCGAATCCCGCCCAGAGCTTCACCGCATGGTGGAAGGGCATTTTGCGAATGCCCGCCTGGCTAGCGACCACCCTCAAGTAGAAAATCTGTCGCCAAGCACCTAACGGTGTGTTCTGGCCGCAGTCCTTGAGAGCCAGTGAAATAACAGGCAAAATGAGACTTTACAGGTATGTCTCAAGGTGATGGGCGCAGTGCAATTCGTCACTTGTGATGAAATGCATCTGTTGTAGGCAGAGGATACCGCTTAACATCAGGTGGGCCTCGCGCTTGTTCCTCCACAAAAACATTAAAAAAAAAAAAAAAACTAGGTGAGTAAATGCTAGAAAATAAATGCCCTGCCAAGTTTCAATCAGTGGAAGGATTCAAACTGATGAAAGATAGAATCCGCCATGCTTTCATTCACAATACCAAATTTTTTTAGCAACCTGACACAAATGTATTTCTTTCTGTAGGTACTATAAAATAATGTAGGGTAATAATTATATGCCAATATGCTGTGTTTAATTAACTTTAATATCCTAAAGAATAAAAATTTCCCCTAGACTATCTACTTCTTATATGTCTACAACAAGTACTTCAATTCTTTGGATAAATCTCTAGGAAACATGCGAAAAACCAAGGGAAGTTTCCAGTCACAGGAAAGATGGAAGGCAGAAGATGTAGAGGTCAGAAAGTCAAAAATAATCATATCAAGTGTCTGAACAACTGGACGGCAAGATGAGTGACTAATAGCCGTTCTTTGTGGCATTCTATGGCGCGTTATATGGTTCTATGTTTTTTTTTTGAAGTCGAGTAGCTTATCCATAATATATTAGCAGAAATTAGACATTTTAAATAAAAATAAAATTAAGTCGACCAAAACCTTAAGAATACTTAAGGCCAAGACCGTAATCAAAATAATTTCTTATTCGGGCGGAGCTAAAAGAAATGGGCGTTAACTTTTAACTCCTAAAAATATTCATTCGCACGGCGGCACTAGTCGCCGTACCACGCGTAGCATCGCAAAAATTGTAGAGCTTCGTGGACTATTAGAAGCGGCAGAACAGAAGTGTAGATATAATTCCATATAAACGCTCAATACATAAGATAACCGTACTGAAACCACCATGTAAGATTCACCCTACCGCTATTAAAAGTGGTAAAGCTAGAATCATACCATTTTCACCCAAATCCCCTTTACACTGTTCCCAAACATCTTTTTCTACCTACTCGAATCTTTCTGGGAGAACAGTGTGCACAATTTTGTTGAAGCAGTGATGGCTCAGTGGCATTGGCTATGTACTGCCGTGCCGCAGGTCTATGGTTCGAATCCCGCCACGGGCTTGAGCTTCACTGCATGGTGGAAGGGCATTTTGCGATCCCCGCCTGGCTAGGGACCACCCTCAAGTAGGAAATCTGTCGCCAAGCACTTTTTTTTTATGCCTTATAGGTTAGCCTTTGACCACTATCTCACTTGATGGTAAGTGATGATGTGGTCGAAGATGTTGTTCAGGCTAACATAGAAGTACTGGCTCTCAAGGACAGCTGCCGGAACACACCGTTAGGTGCTTGGCGACAGATTTTCTACTTGAGGGTGGTAGCTAGCCAGGCGGGAATTCGCAAAATGCCCTACCACCATGCTATAACGACTGCCATCCTAAGACAACAACCGGGACCGACGGCTTAACGTACCCTCCGAAGCACGGAAACGCTCAGTAGTAATGTCACTAGCGGTCACCCATCCAACTCATGACCGCGCGCGACGTTGCTTAACTTTGCTGATCGGTTGAGAACAGCTAAGTAAACTTCGCTACGAGCGCTTTGAAAAGCTTTTTACCTAACGGTAAATTACTGGTTCTCAAGGACACATAGTGGCACATAGCGTTAAGTGCTTGGCGACAGATTTTCTACTTGAGGGTGGTCCCTAGCCAGGCGGGCATTCGCAAAATGCCCTTCCACCATGCCAAATTACTGGTTCTAGAGGACTCATAGCGGCACATACCGTTAAGTGCTTGGCGACAGATTTTGTACTTGAGGGTGATAGCTAGCCAGGCGGGTAATCGCAAAATGCCCTACCACCATGCAAAATTACTGGTTCTGGAGGACTCATAGCGGCATTTACCGTTAAGTGCTTGGCGACAGATTTTCTACTTGACACATAGTGGTAGCAAGCCAGGCGGGTATTTGCAAAATGCCCTACCACCATGCAAAACTACAGAAAATCTGTCGCCAAGCACTTAACGCTATGTGTCACTATGTGTCCTTGAAAACCAGTAATTTACCGTTAGGTGCTTGGCGACAGTTATTCTACTTGAGAGTGGTAGCTAGCCAGGCGGGCATTTGCAAAATGCCCTACCACCATGCCAAATTACTGGTTCTAGAGGACTCATAGCGGCACATACCGTTAAGTGCTTGGCGACAGATTTTGTACTTGAGGGTGGTAGCTAGCCAGGCGGGTAATCGCAAAATGCCCTACCACCATGCAAAATTACTGGTTCTGGAAGACTCATAGCGGCATTTACCGTTAAGAGCTTGGCGACAGATTTTTTACTTGAGGCAGGTAGCTAGCCAGTTGGATATTCGCAAAATCCCCTACCAACATGCCAAATTACTGGTTCTCAAGGACACATAGTGGCTTACGCCGTTAAGTGCTTGGTGACAGTTATTCTACTTGAGAGTGGTAGCTAGCCAGGAGGGCATTTGCAAAATGCCCTACCACCATGCAAAACTACAGGTTCTCAAGGACATATAGCGGGACATACCGTTAAATGCTTGGCGACAGATTTTCTACTTAATGGTGGTAGCTAGTCACGCGGGTATTCGCAAAATGTCATATCATCATGCTAAATTACTGGTTCCCAAGGACACATAGCGGCTTACGCCGTTTAGTGCTTGGCGGCAGATTTTCTAGTTAGTAATATAATTATAATCAATATCATATAACTATAAAATCACTTAGCCGTTTAGGGTATTGGTAATAGGGTCTCGTTTAATTGAACAGTACCCTAAAAATAACAAAATGAAATATTGTACTACGGGTTACAAATCTAGGTACCTACTAAAATAGGAATTAACAATGCCGTGTCTAAACTTTTATCATCTCGCTCAAAGAACTTACTATAAAGATTTTATAAATCAATATAATGAAAAGTACTTACCCAATATTGTTTTTGATTGAGTGTCAATAATGTATAACTTGCAAACTAACGTATGGTAAAAAAATATTGCATTAATTCGTAAAATAAATGCACAAAAATGATGGCGTAACGAACGGCACAGATCGCACGTCCAAACGGCCCGAGCGCTGCGAGCAGACTGATTTTCGTTGCGACTTATTCTTGCGAACAGGGAATTTTGTGCCAAAAATTCTTAAA
The DNA here is from genome assembly GCA_963890685.1 of Plagodis pulveraria. NCBI lineage: Eukaryota > Metazoa > Arthropoda > Insecta > Lepidoptera > Geometridae > Plagodis > Plagodis pulveraria. Next base: position 31,640,526 of record OY982955.1, on the reverse strand, counting down.
AATGTTTTAACACAAGTAAGTAGATAGTTCATTAGAGTATAGCATTAGTTTTTAAAAAAAAAAGAATTGTTATCCTAATTTAACTAATCCTCTTAAATAAATAAAAAACAGTCCAAACGGGTGGCCGATTACAATTTATTACAGAAGAACTAATGAGTTCAAATAAAAACAAATTAACTAACTCACTAAATAAAGAAATAAAGATTACGATATATTTATTTCGCATATTTTGAGCTCATAGTTTCAGTAAAAGAAGATTCCAAAAGTGCGCGTTTCACTACGGTGATCGCCTTAAGGGTGAAGTGGCCGGCCCGTTCTCCATACAAACGTCGTTGGGTGATCACTCCCTTATTTGAGGATTTAGGTCCAAAATAAAGCATAATACCGATTGATCTCGTCATTATCTAGGCTTGTATGATGCCGAAATTTTAATGTAATAATTAACTTGAGAATTATGAGCCTCGAAACATTTTCATATAAAGTTTTCGAGGCTCACAAATTACAAAGTAATTATCTTTTTAAAATTTTGGCATCATACAAGCCTAGATAATGACTATATTTATTTATTTATTTCTGGTCAGCCAACAATTATTAAATTTTTACATACACAACAATTTTCCTAGATAATATAGTACACTGCTTAATGTATAATCTCTTAAAGGCTAACACAACATGCTACTAGTAATTACATGTAATTAAAAAAATAATTATATTAGTTAGTTTTAGTTAGTTTAAAAAAAATCAAATATCAATCGCTATTATGCTTAAGTCTGGACTTAAAATCTCAAATAAGGGAGTGATCACCCTACGACGTTTGTATGGAGAAGTGACCGGCCAGTTCAACCTTAAACATAAAGCTGCTAGCCATCCAAACAATCATCTATGTTTAATTGGCTTAGAGACAATTTCACCAAACTAGGGTATAACTATACAATACGAGGTATAAATAAAGTATAAATATACAGACCAATATTTGTAATACGAAGACGACTTTAATCACTGTAACCAACAACATATACATTGCACTACAGGTATCCGACAAATTTTAAATCTGGTTTGTCTGTTTGAGTAGGTTTGGCGTTCTATGATATCAAGGCTTATCACATTTAATAATGGCTGATACTATAAAGATAAGCCCTACCAATAAATATGTATAGAAATGAAAGTAAAGCTTAAAAACAGCAGAACGTAAACATTACCGCGGCGGGCGTGGTTTAAAAAGTGTACCGTGCGTGCTGCAACATTACCTTGATCCGTCCAGTCGGATGCGATCATTTCTAAGCACCAATTCATTTGAATTTGGAATATTGTGCGTGTTTTGTTACTTGTGAACTTGTATGAGAGTTCTTTACACACTTCTTTACATATTATTTATTCGTATTATCAAAGGCTTATCAGCTTTATAATGGCTTCTATAGTTTTATTTGTATTTATGTTAATGTATTATATTTTTTTTCGTCACAATTCACGAATTGCACTGCGCCCGTTACCTTGAGATATAGTTGTTAAGTCTCATGTGCCTGTAATTTTTTATTTAGTTAAAGAGTTTAACCCTAGATAATAAAAATTAGGCATTAGAAATTAGTATTTAAAAAGCAAAGACGCATAAGCTAAGTTAATTAATTAACGCTAACTTCCAGTCCCGCTGGCTCGTTTATCTTTTCCATCCGAAATATTACCAACGTATCATGTTTGTACCCTAATAATAACAAATATTTTTAAAATATTTTATGAAAACATCAAATTAATATTTTAATAAAACACTTCAAAAATACAAAAATATATCTAGTGACAATTCCGCCTAATTTTCCTGTTAAGCCGACGTGACGTCACAAACGCCACGCAGCCAAACCGGAAGAATTTTCGACGCTACTACACGAAGCATCCACAGGAGGTCTTGACTCTACGAGCGCACGATCGAGGATTCGAGAATTAAAATTCTCAATTTGATGTTTTCATAAAATATTTTAAAAATATTTGTTAGTATTAAATGTGGATTTCCGCAAAGTAACGCCTGAATCTATTTATTTGTACCCTAACTTTTTAATATATGCCGTCATTGGCAAACATATTATAGTACCACCAACTTAACTGTGCAGTTCTCGAGGGCGCTACTGGTCAAGGAAATCTACTACAAACTGTCACAATTTGAAGGAATGTTGGAGTTCTTTTTTCTGCCACCTGAACAGAAAAGTTGGTGGGACTGTACATGCTTAACATCCTTTTACAACGTCGCCGAGTTTTTCTAGAAAGCGATCGGAATTAACAAGCAGGTATATTTACATTATTATAGAATTATGATAATTAACGTTATTAATTTGCAACCCAAATCTGTACTTATATATAAAGGCGTAGATTCTGTGTTATTCTCCATTCGTTATAGTCTTTAAATTTACAATGATAAGCGTAACACATACATGCCTATATTGCGTATAACGGTTTTGTAGAAATAGAAGCAGTGATGGCTCAGTGGCATTGGCTATAGACTGCCATGCAGCAGGTCCATGGTTCGAATCCCGCCGCGGACTTAAGCTTCAACGCATGGTGGAAGGGCATTTTGCGAATGCCCGCCTGGCTAGCTACCACCCTCAAGTGTAAAATCTGTAGCCAAGCACCTAACGGTGTGTTTCAGCAGCTGTACTTGAGGGCCAATAAAATTACAGGCACATGAGACTTAACAACTGTACGTCTCAGTGTGATGGGCGCAGTGCAATTCGTCGTGGACGATATGCATCTCTTATAAGAAGAGGTTAGTCTATTTAACATCAGGTGGGCCTCGGGCTTGTTTCGTCACAATAACATTAAAAAAATTAGGAATATAATGAAGTGAGGCTGGCGATTTTCTAAGCCGTCTATTTCCGCTTGTTGAACTGTCCAGTTCAGTTCAGGCTTGAACTAGTAAGTTTTATTTCCCTTTTGTTTAGTCGATTGAACTATAGACTAGTTTTCTTTCGTTTCTCAGTACAGAAATCAGAGATTACATCACAAAAATACAATTTCAGAAATTTACTTAAGCTTCTCATACTTCTCAATCTTCTCATGTTATGGATGTACATTATGGTACTTCTATGCTATTTTTGGGCTCCTAGTACTTTGGCAATTCAACATACTACCCAAATTATGGATGTACATACACATACATGTACATACATAAAGTTCCCTCTATACTGTTCATGGCCTCCTAGTACTTTGGAATTTTAACATCTTAGGGTCCCTATTATAGTATTTTTATTGGAGCTACTCCACCTGAATAAATTCACAAAAATATGGAAATGAATTGAAAGTAAGCGAAAAGGGTGTTTTATTTTCAACTGAATAAAAGAGGAAAGAAATCTTACTTTAAATAAACTGAACTGGGAAGCTTAATATTTCTTCCCTTTAGTTCAGTTTGAAAAATTAATTGAATATTCAAAGATATCAGCCAGGTTTAAAAGTAGTTTCATGTACAACTATAGTCTGGTATTTAATTCGAGATCAAAAAAGTAAACAAAGAAATGTCAATATATGTCATTGTCAAACTGATAGGAGGGTATTCAATAGTTTTTCATCAAAAATATTCTCACAAGTGTGGCTATTAAAAACAAAAAATCTTACACTACTTTTTTTGAGGCTTGAATATATGCGTAAATATTTACGCGCATATAAAAGTGTTTTATTGTTTCATAATAATGCAATAAATTATAGCATTAAATATATTTTTTACATTAAATGCTCCATCCGTTCCCAAAATTAGAAAAAATACCAAGTAATTGTAATTTTTTTGCACGGTTAACACATTTGTTTACATTTTTGATCTCGAATTAAAAATCAGAGTATAGACTTCTGTGAAAAAATCTCATTACTTTGGGATTATATTATACAGGGCTATTGGTAAAACGCTAACAACCTCTAAGGGTTGACTTGTGGTAGTCCTATAAAAAAAACGTTTTTTTTTTTTTTTTCAGGGTTTCAAGCACGAGGACCACCTGATGTCAAAGTCTTTTGTGCCTGTAATGTATTACTTCATATTTTTTAATACTTTGCTCGATGTAAATGTTTAAAACTCTATTCAAAGCGACTACGGCGCGGTCCAGTATAGCCGCGGCGAGCGCCTACACTACGATGTTATATTTTCATAAAACTAAAGTGAGTTGACATAATTATTTACTATTATTAAAGTGTGTTACCACGTTACTCACCAAGTAACCTATGTGTGAAATGTGACTTAATCTTTTTTTTTCTTTTGGAGTTTTTTTTTTTTTTATGCCTGATAGGTTAGCCCTTGACCACTATCTCACCTGATGGTAAGTGATGATGTGGTCGAAGATGTTGTTCAGGCTAACCTAGAAGAACTGGCTCTCAAGGACAGCTGCCGGAACACATCGTTAGGTGCTTGGCGACAGATTTTCTACTTGAGGGTGGTAGCTAGCCAGGCGGGCATTCGCAAAATACCCTACCACTATGCTATAACGACTAACATCCTAAGACGACAACCGGGACCGACGGCTTAACGTGCCCTCCGAAGCACGGAAACGCTCAGTAGTATTGTCACTAGCGGTCACCCATCCAACTCATGACCGCGCGCGACGTTGCTTAACTTTGCTGATCGGTTGAGAACAGCTAAGTAAACTTCGCTACGAGCGCTTCTTGCGCTACTTGCGAGATTGTTTTTTACAGACTTTCACAGCACAATTCGGAATTTTTATAAGTAGATGCGCTCGTAGCGGAGCTTGCTTAGCCGTTCTTAACCGATCATTTAAGTTAAGCGACGCCCGCCGTGGTTATGAGTTGGATGGGTGACCGCTAGTGGCATTACTACTGAACTCTTCTTTCGATGCACGTTAAGCCGTCGGACCCGGTTGTTGTCTTAGGATGGCGGTCGTTACAGCACAGGTAGGGCATTTTGCGAATGCCCGCCTGGCTAACTACTACCCTCAAGTAGAAAATTTGTCGCCAAGCATCTGACGGTGTGTTCCGGCAGCTGTCCTTGAGAGCCAGTAAATTCAGGTTAGCCTGAACAACCATAACATCACTTACCATCAGGTGAGATAGTGGTCAGAGGCTACTCTATCGGCGCCAAAAAAAAAGTGATCTGTCGTAACGTTTCGCTCCACGCAATGGCATTGTTATGTTGTAGGTGTGTGCGTTTTACCCGGCCTCACTCCGCTGGTCTCAGCGGCATGAGCTAACAATCGTCACATGACATTGTTTAGACATAATAGATCTCATTACTTATAAACTCGAGTGAAAGTGAAAAGTACTTACTATGTCTAATTCTGGTACACACACAATATTATCTAAAAACCGGCCAAGTGCGAGTGGGACTCGCGCACGAAGGGTTCCGTATTATCTATAACCTAATCTTGCAAGTTACTGACACTTTTCGCAGGGTCCGATTGAGCTGGGTAGGTACGGCGAAAACCTCTTTTATTGTATGGGAGCCCCCTTAATCATTTATTTTATTTTAGTTAATTATATTTAAAGAGAACATAAAAATAAATATTCTGTGAATAGTTAAAGCGTCTACCTGTCACCGTTATTAGTATCGAGCAAGAAACGGTATTAGTTAAATCAAGTTTGTTGCATGGGAGCCCCCTTAAATATTTATTTTATTTTATTTTTAGTATTTGCTGTTATAGCGGCAATAGAAATACATCATCTGTGAAAATTTCAACTGTCTAGCTATCATCATTCTTGAGATGCAGCCTGGTGACAGACGGACGGACGAACAGCGAAGTCTCAGTAATAGCGTCCCGTTTTTACCCTTTGGGTACGGAACCGTAAAATCGACTACCTTGTAAAGATTGGTAAAGAGATTATTTTCAAAATCTGTTTACGATGGCTTAATAATTTTGAGTTCCCTTTCAAACGAACCGCACTATATATATAGGATAGGTAAACATATCTTCATGCTCTTTTTAAATATTCCGGATAAGCATTGCAATTCCACGGGGCAATGCTGCCAGCATGCTGGGCATTTGGACTATCTGTGAGCCTGCAATGACTTATTGTAGTAGCTGTGGTATTATATAGGGTTAAAAAAACATTTTGTCAATGCCTGATAAAAAAGTGCCTCGCTTTGCAAAGTTAAGGTTTATTATGCGACTTAGGTCCACTTGCGCCAACGAGGAAACGCGAGTCAAACTCGAACTTGTAAATTTCCATTAAAAAACCAAGTTACCGACCCGACTTTAACTCTCGAATTCACGTTGGCGTAATAGGCACTTACACATTTTGTATACTATTTCAAACTATTAATATTTTTTCATTGTCTATGGGTTCTTTTTAAATTGTCTAAAATTGTATATGCCTACCAAATTTTAGCTTAGAGAGATTTAGAGAAGACCTACAGTCTTTGTCTGGATAAATCCGTTCGTCTGTCCGTCTATATAGAATATAGACACATAGGCGCAGATGGAGGGACAAGGTGAATCTACATAAAAGGGTTCCCTTTTACTACGGATCCTTAAATTAGAGTCAGTAACAGAACAATAATACTCTTCTAAGAACTAATGTTTACTAAGAAAAATGTTTTTTCTAAAACTCGTAGGAATAATCTCTTATACTTTAGTTACTATTGTTATAGCAATTTCCTACTAAGAGTTACACATATTGATAGCATATTGTTTGTGTATCTGAATTTGTTATCGTTCATGAACACAACTGATAAACAGAATTAGGTAATTAGATACCAAGGCCAATCTACGTGGATTCCCCTGGAATTTCGTAAGTTTTGTCCAACCGACTTCCAAAAAGGGGGTGGTTTTCACTTCGTCTGTATTTTTATTTGTTTGTTACCCTTGAATTTTTGACTGGTTGGACCGATTTTGATGATTCGGTTTTTTATTTGAAAGATGATGCTTGCCGTGTGGTCCCATTTAAATTTCATCAAAATCGTTCAAGTCGTTTTTGAGTGACACTCAAATATCTGAAAAGTGTTTTCCTATCTTGATGATATAGCCATTAACAGTGAATGACAATCGATTCCATAAGTAGCAAGGGAAGGATAGCGATGCCAAGTTTTAGATAGCAAAGAAAAATAAAAGGTCCTTCTTAGGTAATTGTGTACGGTTTTATAATAAAGTTCCCAAACATTTTACAACGCTCTGTACTGTACTGTAACAGCCGACTCGTCCACTGCTGAACACAGCCTCCCCTATCAAGGGGGTATTTGCCATAATCCCCACGCTTGGCAGGCGGCTTGGGGATCGCAGTGTAAGATGGTAGTTTTTTAGAAGGTGCTGCTGCCTACCTTTCAGTATTTTTCCCTTAGTCGCCTCCTACGACACCCACGGGATGATATGGGGACAATTCCGCCTCTGCCAAGCTATTGCCTGTCACCTACATAATTTAAACAAATATTGTAATAACTTTATTAAATAGTAAGTATGTAACACATAGTTAAAAGATATTCAAAACAATGGCCCCGAGTTTCTTGTCCGTTCTTCTCGCAGTGGCTCTATACAATTTATTTGCTAAACGTGGCAGTACAATGTAGAATATTTCAATACTAAAATTTGTAATTGACCTTCATAAGAGCGTTGTGGACGCCTAAATTTAATAAATTATTTTGACTTTGACTTTGACACAAAAAGGGTGAAAAATATTTTTTTTTCCAAAAAATGGAACCGATTTTAACACTCAAATGTGTGTACTTTAGAACTTTTATTTTAATGTTATCAATAACCGGCTGTATTCACGCGTATATTGGTCGAGGTTGTTGACCTTGGTTTTTTTTTATGTCATGAAGTGACGAAACTGACCTATCATTGTGAGTAGTACGTGAGAAAACGCAGAGATCAGTAACACTTGGTCCATTAAAAAATAGAAGAGATTGATTAAGTTCGTAAACAGCACACTTTAGTACTCCTTTTTCGGTAACTGTTAAGACCTGGGAAAGTGAAATAACATAAACAAGTAAAGCACTACTCAAGAGAGTTAAAAATAAAATAACAATTGGAGAATAGACCAACAAACTGTAAATTTGTCTGCAATAATAAAACAACAACAACATACCTTTCGTTTTTGAACGCGTCATATCCCGCTCCGATAGCTTCCACAAAGTTTTCCCGCCCAAAGGTGACAGCTGTCAAATTTCCCAGGAACGGCACCGGCGGGAGAGTTCTGACGCCTTTCGACGAAAAATACTGGAGTTTATACCGTGAATATAAGAAAAGGCACGCCACTAGTATCACTACAAATAACCACATGACCACAAATAAACAAAAACACTCAAACCCAACTAAGGAATCAATTCGATTTTGAAAATAGAATGATTTTTTCGCGCCTGTTTAAACAAAATATCTTTTACTTTTTATTTTCACCGGTTTAATTCGAGAACATATTCCAAGTTTAAATTTTACGCGGCCGTATGTCCGTGCGTTCTGTGGGTAACTAAATTTTATCACTTGAAATGCCGAGAGTGGGGATTAGAAAGTTGTGAATGGAACCGACTTCTCCATACGATGCGTTATGCAATAATAGAAACTAGGTAGGTATGCATACAGTGGGTTTCATCTCGCTTTTGGGTAAGAACCTTATTATTTATACAATAATATAATCATATACAAGGTTACTGCTAATTAACTGGCGATACGCGACAGGCGTGATGGGTATCGATAACAAAAACTAAAAAAAAAATATGTATTAAATATCAGTTAATGTATCATTGTTTTCAAATGTCGGAACGTAAATATCGTCATCATCTACCTATCAGTGTCCTACTTATGTTGGCAGAACAAAATGTCTTCTCTTAACAACACATTGGACTTTACTAAACCTCTCGACCATTTATTATATTAGTAATTTTAGTAGACTTTATCCCGTAAGGTCTATAATAATAATTAAAATAAAATTAATATTTGTTTGACCTGTAATCGCGGGTTCGAATCCTGATCGTTGCACATTTTTTTTTTCATCTTACACGATTTTGTATCTGGTACTCACGACTTTAGTCCCGTGGGTTGCCGGGCCAGAATATCATCCCCCCATTTCTTACCGTGGGTATCGTAGTATTATTATAATGTTCTATGGTATCGTTTAAGTAACGGCGTATACCTACCATAGAATGATATAATAACACGGTAAAATACCGAAAGGGGAACAGCAGTGCCTCCTGAGGTACTGCTATCTTAAACTGCGATCTCCAAGACGCCTGCCAAGTGTGGGGATTATAGCAATACCCCTTAATAGCGGGAGGTTGTGTTCAGCAGTGGACAATAGGCTTAAACTACAGTGTGTAATAATGGTGAAAAGTTATGATAATATTAACCTTATTTAATTATGACTCTTATAATTAAATAAGGTTAAACCTAAAATTGTGGGTAAAACAAAGTACAAGGACCTCATATTGGGCGTAGTCCTTTCTATCTCTGCAAGCAAAATAAACCATACCATATTTTTCCCAAAGAAAACTAATAAACTAAAAACCCAACCACATTCAAACAATGTTTATGGTCACAATTTCCAAGATGGCGTCTGAAAATATGGTGGAAAAATTCTTGCTTCTCTCCTGACTTATATCTGCAATAACGCGCTAAGATAGTCTCGTCAGTTCTTTGAATTGGTTTTAGGATTGTGTTGTTACAACTTATAAGGATTTTAACTGGTTCTGCTTTTTGTGCAAACAAGTATTTCTTTGCTCTTTTCATGAATTGTAATTTTTTTTGCGAGTTCTTATCTTAAAGGTATATATTTCAAGTTACCGTGTAACGTATACAATTAACGATAGATTTGGGTTACTTATAAACCTTTAAAATCAAAAGATACAACATCGTAACAAATGTATGTTATTATTTTGACTTGGGGCTACGCCAATATAACCTTGAAGCGCTGATTGTATAAGCAAACGCAGGATTCTTTAAACTTGACTTTTAGAATCAGACGCATTTTAATTTAAATGTATTGAAAATAAAAGACGAGATTTTCATAAAAAGCGACACAAACATATTATGATTTTATGCTTCATCCTTACTAAAGCAATTTCCACGCTCATTTAGTAAAAATTAACGCATTCGCAAGGTTCAAAGTAGATGTGCTTTTATGATTTTCTTTCTGTTTATCTAATAATTCTAAAATTATTAGAAACAAGTATCAATACAAAGTTGTGTCAACTCCAAGCTTATAAGGGCGTGTTCAACTTGACACCAATTTCGTTATTTTCTATACTTGTTTTGACAACATTTGCGTCTATGGTTCCACATTTAATATGAACCATAGACACAAATTGTGATCAAAATTATCGAAAATAACGAAATTGGCGTCAAGTGGAATACGCCCTTAGTTAATTTTTTTAAAAAGGGCAATCTTAACTGAAATGTTATATGATAATAACATGGTGAGCTGTTTTTCTACCAGGAGGCAATCACAGGTAGAAAACAAAGTTCAGGTCACTGCACACGGATTGGGTATCCATAAAGCTGGTAAAATTCCCACGTTTGATATGTAGCGAGGTAAGCGCCAGCACTTTAGTCTTTTGTTTCGTGTATCAACCGAATCAACCGATGCAATTATCTTTTTATACCAACTTACATAAAAGTATTAGGTAAGAAAGTATCTGCTTTATTATTTTAATACTGTATTGTACTGTTTGAGCCGGATTGTCTACAGCCTCCATAATCCCAAATTCCTTGTATTTGTCCTTCCTCGATTATGAAAAAAAATTTCATTAGTTAACTTCAAAATGTGGACTGCCCTAACATACACCTTATAATGAAAAAGAGATACGCGAAACTTTATGACGGAACTTAAAAACACAAACCAGCCTTTTTAAACACAGCAAATTTACGTTATAAACAAAGGCACCCGGCGAATTAACATACGTAAGCCAAATTACCTACGTACCAAAAGTTTAATGCAAAGGGACGAGATTTAATGTACCCCCCACATCTTGGATATTAGGTAATGAGACGAACAAGGAATCATAGACAAGAGAGAACGGCTTTAGGGCATCGTATGCAACTCAGGAAATCTAGGTCTTATATTGAAACAGCATTATTTGATGTCCAAATACTTGAGCCCGTTTGGTGATTATTTGAATTTAAGAACAAGAAAAGTTTTTTATTTTTCGGAACTAATACAATAGACAAAAATAAATAAATATTAAGTAAACATTCAATTAATATATTAGAAAAACCATTAAAAAATATAAAAATATATCTAGTGACAATTTCGCCTAATTTTCCTGTAAAACCGGCGTGACGGCACTAACGCAGCCAAACCTCGAATTTCTCAATGGTGCTCTCGAAAAGTCAAAAAGACTTTTTTTATTTATAAAAAAACTAGCCAGTGAAAATAATAGGGGTTAAAGTATGAAATTGCCTTTTTATTGATATGGGTACTTCGAAATTCGAATTGACATGGAACCTTCATTGCTTGTTTAATTTCTTGTCTTCATCTCTAAAAATGTATGAAACTTAACAGTAAGTTCTTAAGCAAAGTTAGCTCTTCTAATTTATTTGGTGTTCAGTGAGATGAAAATTGCTACGGAATGTGAACCATGGAGTTATATATTTTAATAATAATAACATTAGCTGTTGAGACTGGGCTCTTATTTCGACCTCAAAAGGGTGGTCGAAACCAAAATACATATGTACCTTACTGAACAAAGATACCTTACAAAATTCGTTGACACGTATTGCAATAGATTTCAATCATATCTGAATTTAAGCGTGAAGAGAACTATAACAACTTAAGTCTCGGCGTAGTTAGTTGGTTAGCTATGAATAAATATGTATATTCGTAGAGTGTTAGGGAATTGTGTGTGATTTTATAATAAAGTCCTCAAAGATATTACAGTGCTGGCTGACAGAATAAAAATCTAGTTGGCCGTTTAAAACATTTTGATTATAAAATCCTATAAAACAGTTTGTGATTACAACAAACACGTTTGGTCAATTCCGCTTCTGCGAAGGTATCAATTGTCACCTTTGTAATAATTGTACAATATATTATAAATAAATAGGTACCCGGCTGGGACTCGCGTTATATTTACCGGATAGATTCCGACCAGTTTCGTGCTATATTGTAGCCCTTCGTCTGGGAGTCACGTAAACGTGCTGAGAACTGGTCGGAATCTATGCGGTTAATATAACGCGAGTCCCAGCCTATTTATATATAATGGACAAAAGTCGCGATAGTTTTCTAAGTGAATGTACCATATAATTATGTAGTTTGTAATACTTGATTTATAGACGTTTATTAAGAATCGCCCCGAGTTTCATGCCCATTCTACTCGCAGAGACTCTACACATTTTTTGCTGAACGTGCCAGTACAATGTAGAATATGTCAAGTAATTGACCTTCATAAGCGCGCCGTAGACGCTACAAATTGAATAAATTATTTTGACTTTGTCTTTTGTCATGCAGGAAGGTGAAAATGCAGTTATGTTGGACAGGCGTGATGTTTACCATCCGGAATATTACTGAAATATTTTTTTTTACCATAAAATGGAAGCGCCTTCGACAATCAAATGTGTGAAATAACTTGTTGAAATCGGCACCAAGATGGTTCAAAAGTACCTTATATCACAATATTGTGCGCATGTTGATTGAAGTCAGATCCATTATTTGGTAAAAAAAATATCTCACTTTTTAGTGACACTTGCTACTTATGGGATAGATTATCATAATATCATGTAAAACGATTATTTGGTACATTCTGTTTTGGTACGGGACCCCCTTGGTTCACCTCGCACTCGGCGGTTTTTATTTATTGAGTCTGTTTTTATGAATGTATATTTATTATACCTATATTGTTTTTCTATCCTATATCTAGTAGTAATGTACGTGCCTGCCTGCGTTCTTGTATGTATTATCAAACATTTTTACCTCTACAAAATTTCAAATTTACTATAGGAAAAATTTAAGTCATGTGCGGGATTCGAACCCGCATCCATCCACCCCTCTTTTTGTTCCTTTCTTTTTTATATTTCATTGTTGTAGGGACACATGCAACGTGAGCGCAAATTGCTGATATTACAAAAGTCGCCTCATGCGCTCAGTTGCCCCCACGCGTTTCATAAAGTGACTTTTAAAGTTAGTTTTAAGTAGGGTGCGTGCTTTAAAGAGCTATTGTACCTACTTGTATTTTTATCGTGAATGCTAAGTGAAACATTTCGTTTTAAATATATACTTTTTATAGAGTTTATAGAGTTATTTCCCTCCGCAGCTCCGTTTAAGTTTGTTTGAAATAAATAGTTGATTACAACTATTTTATATTATTTTTTAAACCTTTGGTATGCCTTCAGTAACAAAATACTACGAACTATATACAACACTACAGCTACTAGAATAAAAGCAATTAGACAACCTACAAGCCATTGCACTTACAGGCACTCCAAATGCTCCAGCCCACTGCCAGCGTGCAGCATACGGGCAGCACTGAATTGCAATGCTTATTCGTTGAGCCATATAGGTGCCATTTTAATCACTCGTCGCATCGACCAAGCGCTCTGATAAGTTTCGGAAAATACGATGAGCTCCCGGTCCCGACGGACCCAACGTCTCTACACCAAACGGCTCAAATATGTAACCACTGTCAAGGTTAGCATACTTGCGCCGCTTGAGTTGCTTCTTTTTCAAAATGTATTTATATGTGAGCATTTTTTTTAATTATTTTTATTCCTGATAAGTTATCCTTTGACCACTATCTCATCTCACCTGATGGTAAGTGATGATGTGGTCGAAGATGTTGTTCAGGCTAACCTAGAAGTACTGATTTTTAGCGTTAGCAATATACAAGCTAAAATAAATAGAGGTAATAATATTATACCTAATTTAAAAAGTTTCAAATCTGTATTGCCCTATTAAGGCTTGAAAATGGTGAAAAATCACAACGGGAAATGTCGTCATTTATCAATTTTATTCCGCAGCACAATATTCAAAAGTTAAATGTCTATTTATTTAGGCAATTGAAGCCAAACGTGTAATAAATTGGTCTCTGCTGACGGATTTTTATCCATTTTAATAGGTCACAGAGAGTAATTTGGTTTGCTGAATGATTGACGTTACACGTGGTTACTAATCGATTTAAAAATTAAAACCACGAATCAATTAAATTACTCGGGTATTATGAACGATTTTCGGTTCGTACAAGTTACTTCGCACATTTAAGTGTTGTAAATATTTTCTTTTCTTTTTATATTTTTTTTTATCATATACTGTAAAATGTCAATGAGCGTACATCTTTGCCAAGAAGTCCGCGTTGTCTTAAGTGCCTGTGACATACGTATTATTTTATTTTTCATAATTTCTGATTTGACAATCTCACCTGATGGTAAGTGATGATGTGGTCGAAGCCAGGCGGGTTTTCGCAAAATGCCCTACCACCATGCCAAACTACTGGTTCTATCTAGAGGACTCATAGCGGCACATGCCCTACCACCATGCAGCACCTAACGAGGTGCTTGGCGACAGATTTATTACTTGAGGGAGGTAGCTAGTCAGGCTGGTAATCGCAAATTGCTCTACCACCATGCCAAATAACTGGTTCTAGAGGACACATAGCGGCACATAGCGTTAAGTGCTTGGCGACAGATTTTCTACTTGACACATAGTGGTAGCTAGCCAGGCGGATATTCGCAAAATGCCCTACCACCATGCCAAATTACTAGTTCTAGAGGACTCATAGCGGCACACATACCGTTAAGTGCTTGGCGACAGATTTTCTACTTGACACATAGTGGTAGCAAGCCAGGCGGGTATTTATAAAATGCCCTACCACCATGCAAAATTACTGGTTCTCAAGGATACAAAGCGGCACATAGCGTTAAGTGCTTGGCGACAGATTTTTTACTTGAGGGAGGTAGCTAGCCAGTCGGGTTTTCTCAAAATGCCCTACCACCATGCAAATTACTAGTTCTAGAGGACTCATAGCGGCACATACCGTTATGTGCTTGGCGACAGATATTTTACTTCTGGGAGGTAGCTAGCCAGGCTGGTAATCGCAAATTGCCCTACCACCATGCACAACTACTAGTTCTCAAGGATACATAGCGGCACATAGCGTTAAGTGCTTGGCGACAGATCTTCTACTTGAGGGTGGTAGCTAGCCAGGCGGGTAATCGCAAATTGCCCTACCACCATGCAAAATTACTGGTTCTGGAGGACTCATAGCGGCACATACCGTTAAGTGCTTGGCGACAGATTTTCTACTTAACACATAGTGGTAGCAAGCCAGGCGGGTATTTATAAAATGCCCTACCACCATGCAAAATTACTGGTTCTGGAGGACTCATAGCGGCACGTACCGTTAAGTGCTTGGCGACAGATTTTCTACTTGAGGGTAGTAGCTAGCCAGGCGGGCATTCGCAAAATACTCTACCACCATGCAAATTTACTGGTTCTGGAGGACTCATAGCGGCACATACCGTTAAGTGCTTGGCGACAGATTTTCTACTTGACACATAGTGGTAGCAAGCCAGGCGGGTATTTATAAAATGCCCTACCACCATGCAAAATTACTGGTTCTGGAGGACTCATAGCGGCACATACCGTTAAGTGTTTGGCGACAGATTTTCTACTTGAGGGTAGTAGCTAGCCAGGCGGGCATTCGCAAAATACCCTACCACCACGCAAAATTACTGGTTCTGGAGGACTCATAGCGGCACATACCGTTAAGTGCTTGGTGACAGATTTTCTACTTGACACATAGTGGTAGCAAGCCAGGCGGATATTCGCAAAATGCCCTACCACCATGCCAAATTACTAGTTCTAGAGGACTCATAGCGGCACATAGCGTTAAGTGCTTGGCGACAGATTTTCTACTTGAGGGTAGTAGCTAGCCAGGCGGGCATTCGCAAAATACCCTACCACCATGCAAAATTACTGGTTCTGGAGGACTCATAGCGGCACATACCGTTAAGTGCTTGGCGACAGATTTTTTACTGGAGGGAGGTAGCTTCTTAGAGGGCACTGCTGCTCACTTTCCGGTTTTTTCCCTTAGTTGCCTCCTACGACACCCACAGTTAGTAATTGGGGCGTGACATAGCCCGGCACCCCACGGGCTCGGCTACACTATTTACAACTCACTGAACTAAAATAAGTGAATTGCTTAGAAAACCATACTGTACTTTTATACTGTGGCGCGTGAAAACAATGCCATCGAGAAAGATATTTTTTTTATTTGGCATGGTTTGAAATTACGTACAAGACACTCGCCTGATGGAAGATTCTCGCCAGCGGATAACCATAAATGTTGCAGTGTCACCATTCTGCTAATAATAATTCTGTTTATAAATATTTCTAGCTCGTAATCGCCGGAGAGAATTTTGCTGGAGAAAACGACACGCGTCCTACCTCGATGACGCCTAGGCGGGTACTGAATGACGTGCGCGAGAGCTTGAATCTTTAGATTTTTAGTTTATTTTTTCTTGTTAAAAAACTATAGCTAAATTTGAAAATGTGCCTTCATACGTTACTAATAAATAACAAGCTCTATCCATTGGTAAAACTTCCACATAGTTTCATGATAGTATCATTTAGTTCTACCTGATTTAAGTAGCGATATGGTGTCATGTTTGACATTTTTTTTATCGAAGAAATTGTTCATAATCACGTTTTTGACTTTATACGTTCCTGGAGAGTATGTTCAACTTTATATAAATGATTTTATATATTCTAAATTTTCAATTCTATTCGAGTTACAGATTTTAAAAAATGTCTTATGTAGGTGCAAGCTGGCCTTAATGACAAATTTTCTACTTGTACCTAAATTGTGTTTTAATTGTACCTAAGATCAGCTCTAACTAGTCTATGCCTTTGTAGATAAGAATAGTTCCACAGAGCTCAGACCAGCATTCTAGTTTTAACGATTCTCAGCACACCCATATAACTATAGATCACCCGCCAGACAACTTGATTGAGTCTGTCTTTATCCCTCCAGACTTGAATTTAATAACTTTACTAACGTTCACGTCAATATATGGAAGAAAGTTTGCTCGTCTGTCTATCTCTTTCTTTTATAAGTCAGGGATTTTTATATATCTATTGTTAATGTTATTGTGACGGAACAAGCGCGAGGCTCATCATACTCTGAGACATTATGTTGTTGAATCTTTTGTGCCTGTAATTTTTCTGGCGGTCAATGACTGCTGCAGGAACACAATGTTGCTTGATAGACTTTCTACTTGGTGGTAGCTCGCCAGGCGATAATTGGCAAAATGACCCCCAACTATGCAAAATGTATACACATCTTTTAAATTTACGCATGTGGTTACACAAGGTGGCAAACTGAATAAACACCTCAAAAACCAATTAGGAATTTACTTTGAGTGAACCAAAATTGACGACTGGCTTTTTTATGTATATGAAATATTAAATTCAGAGTTACAAATTTACGTGAGAAAAAAATATAGTCATGTGTGGGATTATGTATCGTAAAATTGTAATTTTGTAATGCAGGCGTCAGTGCAAAGATAACAATATAAAAAAATCACATTTTTTTTTTTAACGTGTTTGTTGTTATTGATACGAATGTTTACCCATGGCATATCCTAGGTCGACTGACTCATTTAGTTAGACAAGAAGTCTGAGAATAAAGTGTAAGGCGCTCTGTGATCAATTATCAAAAAGTTTTACGCCTGCTATGAATAAAGCTGGCAATTCTAGAATTTAGCAACTTCCGGACTCATTTAGTAATACTTCTTGTCTTGTTTTTTCACCCTTTTTAGTGACCCTTGCTACTTATTCATTTTCAATGACTATATCATCAAGATAGGAAAATACTTTTCAGTTGTTGGAGTGTAACTCAAAAACGTCTTGACCGATTTTAATGAAATATAAATGGGACCACACGGCAAACATCAACATTCAATTAAAAATAATTATTAAAATTGTTTCACCCAGTCAAAAGTTCTGAGGTAACAAACATAAAAAAAATACAGAGGAATTGAGTACCTCCTACTTTAGGAGAAGTCGGTAGAAACCTTTTTCTACCGACCAGAAGTATCACAAAAACATTCCAATAAAAAGCGACTCTAGCTACGAAGCAATAAAGTGCACTTCAGCTCGCAAAACACAGAGAAGCTAATATTTATATTCACCTACAAGGCGCCTCTCTATCTATCGCATAGCCACGTATAGCTCTGTTCTCTTCTGACGCGGCACGCATCGTAGAATAATCCCTTCCCGATAGATACGCCGATGTACCTAAAGTGCAAAGTGAACCTGTGTACTGGTGTAGGTCAGATGATTATCTTTGCTCATTTCCATATCTCCTGCGGACGAAACTGTTACGTAGTTCAACATAACACTTTACTAAAAATAGAAGGTCCAACGACAACATGATCACTAGTGAGAGCAACAGAGATCTCCGATAATCAGATCGGAACAATCATTGTCTTTGTTTTGCATTAATGTTAACTATGATATTTAAAATCTAGTGTGCGAGTCGAACCTCATTCTATTATAAATTATAAGGATCGGCACTACAACAGTAAACGAATTACGAAAAACAACCATTGTTTTGGTTTCAACCTAAAATTACATTTTGGTAGGATTGATTAATATGCATTCAATAAATATTTAAAATTTGACGTATGTTTTAAAATCGCCTGGAGTTAGTTACGACCAAGACGAATATCAAAAATGATCTTGAAAACTGGCTTTCAAGGACAGCTAACTTGGCCATCAGTGTTTCGAGCAGCCGTCCAGAGGCATGCTACAAACGTTTGCGTGTGTTAAGGATGTACAGCGCCATCTGCACTTTTAGACATGTACTAAGTGCTCAGTACGTAAGCTGCTGACATAAACTTTTTTTGTTTCAAATTAGATTCGTATGATTTGTACTCCATCTACTCAATAAGCTCTAAATTAGCTAAAATGATAGTATTGTTTTTTCTTATAACGCCCACTTCCCAAATTGACAACTTCCCAAAATGACTATTCTTAAAACGTCCACTTCCCACATTGAACACTTCGTTCCCATAATGTCCACATCCCATGTTATATACGCTAATACAGTATGCTACGCAAATATTTTGTTTTTGGTTAAACTACCTTTCTTCTTACCCAGCCCTCTAAAATATTAGATTTACAATCCATTTTTCTTTTGGTCAACGTTTTGTACATTATATTTAAATATCAGGTTTCTTACTCATTTCGTTTACGAACTAAACTAGAGACCCACGCCATACTCGGACGAACAGACAGATAGTGGAGTTTCCTTTACAGGGGTCCGTTTTGCCCATTATGAATAGAACCCTAAATACTACATGCCATTTTGTACCCGAGGCCCTGCACATCCTTGCACTTACGTGTAAAAGCATGAATATATCTCTTTCCAAGGAACAACCTTATCTCTTGGGGATGAAACCAGTGACAAAAGCTAATAAAAACCCATAGATACGAGTAGGTACGTCGACGCTAGACTCCGGCAAGATATATAGGAGGTTGGTTTCTTTGAAATGTGATATTGGTCACAAAAGGGACGCCCCCGGAGTGTAAAAGTGGCTCGAATGGCTGTGCTTTGAACTTTGCTTTACCGGACAGTGTTTAGAGAATAAATCAAGGAGTCTGCAGGTAAATACTTACGACCTTTGAACTGTTGGGTGATATAACGAGGATTGGTTTTTCTTATTTATTACATTAGTAAATCAAATAGTAGAACAGCTTGGGATAACCCATAATATTTATATCAAATCGTTATAAATATATGTAGGTACCTCATTTGAAATAAAAAAATTAGACGGACCTCTGCGAACAGTAAGTGAGGCCATTTATCTATGTTTTTTTACGAGCTTGAGACGGATCCACCCCTCTTTTCTTACGTCCCGCCTCCTGTTAAACGGTAACATCTGCATATAACAGATGCACTGCACTGCACCCATCACCCTAAGACATACAGTTGTTAAGTCTTATGAACCTGTTAATTTACTGGCTCTCAAGGATGGTTATGTTAGGTGCTTAGCGACAGATTTTCTACTGAGGGTGCTAGGGTAGCTATATAGCCAGACGATTCGCAAAATGCCCTTCCATTATATAGTGAAGCTCAAGCATGCGGTGGGGATCGAACCATGAACCTGCTGCACGGTAGTCCATGGCTATGGACGCGTAAAGTGTAATTCTTTCCTGTTTTTTATATTGCATAGATTGTTTTTATACACTTTCACAACATGATGCTATGTTTTCTCATAAATCATAATGCTTCGCTCCACGCGAAAGCATAGTTTCGTTCTAGGTGTGTACGTGTAATTGTGTATCTATGTCACCGTTTTATTGTACTAACCGTTAGTTTATAATAAATCTGTTTAGATTATAAACTGTCGATAGATTGTGAATGGAAAGTAAAATTTACAATTTAACCTTTAAATTTTCGTAAGATTATTAACTTACCATGTCCAGCCGTCAAATTGTAAATATGTGGATCAACAACAATTTACCATAAATCTACGAAAGTATTACAGTGGCCATAACCAAAATACGTATATGTACAGGTTTTTAATGTATTATTTTTTGGCTTATGTTTAACTTACAGATATAGTAGAGTAACATATAACAGACAAAAATAGTAAATGATCACCAAAATTAAATCCACATTTTAATGTAATCTTATAACCAAAGTTTTAACATCTCGCTATCCTATTCAAGCAAAATTACTCAAAATAAATCATTGTTAACCCAAGAGTAGTAAATGTACACCAAAATTAAATTCTTGTGGCGCATCGCCGCCGGCCGCTGCCGCGGCAGGCTCGCTTCGCTCGCTCGGCTCGCGCGTTGTTGTAGTCGCAAGTAACCTAACGCTCCTCCTCGCTTCGCTCGTCGTCGCACCTAAATATGACTTTGCCCTAGACTAAATGTTATTTAACCCCTCGCTAAAATATAGTGATCATTTACAACATTTGGTGTCCGATAAAATTTTTTGGTAAAAGAATTAAGGGTACCAAGCATTTTATGGTGGTCATTATTTTAAATCCCTGTTTTTTTAATGTACAAACTCGAAATGAATATTTTTTTTTTGCCTGACTATTATTTTTGTTCTTAACTCTATGAAATGAACTCATGGCACCAATAACGGCGACCAATCAGAGGACGATTTACAATTTCGCAGGCGATTATAGATCGTTAGATTATAAACTGCCAGCTAGACATGGTCAGTTTATAATCTGACGAAAATGTAAGCGTTAGATTGTACATTTTAATGTTCGTTCACAATCTATCGACAGTTTATAATCTCACTAGATTTTTTATAAACTAACGTGTCGTACAATTATCCGGTGACATATACACGGCGAGGCATAATTTTAGCAGCACCGTTCGCTATTCGCAGAGTTCCTAGAGACGGCGGGTAACAATGGTGAAATCGTTATTTTTAGATGATATTGTTGACGAGTCCATTAGTTTTTAAAGACAACACCTTACGTTCGTCGCAAAAATACTGTTTATTATTAATTTAATATCTATATAAATTAAATAAATCTTATAGTAAACGTTATTACCTACACAAATTTGAATATACAATTGTAATAAAACTGTAACAGTTCCAATTCTGTACAATGCAGATATTTTGGAAATCATTTTTGAGGGCACTCTGTAGCTGATAATGCCAAAACTGTATTTTTTTTAATTTTTGTCTGTCAGTCTGTCTGTATCAAATAAAGTGAAATAAATAAAGATACATAGCTTTTTTATTTCGCATTGGTAAAGGTTTGAATGAACTTAACATGTTAACGCCCCAATATTATTGCCTTGATTAGGCACTGCTTGTAAGCTCCTTCGTCATAATTAAGTTCGGAGCTCGACGAATTTGCGATTTAACTAACGCAGACCGAGCGCCGACTGAGTTCCATTGTTTGTGGATTTCGTTATTGCGCTAAATCGTGTTAAGTAACCTAAGGAATTAAAGAGATTACAAGTTATGGAGGGAGCTTTAATTTTGCTCAGAAATAGGATTGCCAGATGAGCTGGGGATGCATTACCTTCCTACCTTTTTGTTACACTTACGAACGACTTCCAGAAAATTGAGGAATCTCAAAAGACGCATTGTTTCTAATGTGATTGTGACGGATTAAGCAGGAGGGCCACCTGATATTAAGCGGACTAACCTCTACAAAATTACAAATATACGAGAAGTTTTTTTTTGTAATCTTGTGCGTGTTTCGAACCCGCGTCCATCCACCCCTTTAGCCTGTGTATGCTCTAATCATTTGAGCTAACATGACAATGAGACGTTATTCATATTTTTCCTATCGTATTGGGATGAAGCGTCATCAATAGTTCAACCTTCGTTGAATTACAAACAAGACCAATTTTGCAATGGTACATGATGACGCTACCTTATAATTTTAATATTGTTATGTTTGCAATAACGCTTGCTATGCGGATTATATTACAAAATTACAAATATACGAGATGCAAAATTTCGGACTAACCTCTGTTTATAACAGGTCCATTTCCTCACAACTGTCACAAATGACGAATTGCACTGAGAAGAACTTTTCGAAAAGTTATACAACTAGAATATACCGCATTAACAGAAACACTCCTTTAAACTTACATCAAAGGAAATACCCACTACATATTAGTGACAAAGATAGCTCATTGGCAATGGAGTATAGACTGCTAGACAGGTAGCAGATGGTTCGTATCCCAGGAATCTGAACATGTATTGTCCACGATATCACTGGGTGACACCACTAGGGTCAGGCCTAACCTAACGCACTCCGCACTTTAGCTACAAAGCTAAATGTACATCGGCGTACCCGTCCGGACGGGATTGTACGGTGCGTGTCACGTCAGAAGAGATCGAGTTATATCTTCGTGGCTGTGCGAAAGAGAAACTGCTTGTAGGTGAATATAAATATTAGATACTGCGTGGTTTGCGAGAAGAAGTGCACTCTATTTCTTAGTACCTAGAGTCGTTTATTTATTGGAATGTGTTTGAGGAGTGATCCTTCTGGTCCTTTTTTATTATTCTGTGGTAAGGTTTCGTTTAATTATTTTATTGGTAACTAAACCACCGTAGTGATGTTCTTATACTAAATTTACACACTCGCCATCAATTATTTATCATTCTATGAAAGCGTTACAAGCGCTTCAAGCTTGAAAGAGTTAGCTATACATATTAAATATGTTATATTTTAACATATTTAGTATATTAAATATTTAATATTATGTTTATAAGTTTGATATTTCTGATCCAATTAAATTTACTCACCAGACCAACAAAATACTTTGTTTTAATTAATCCCGATTCAAACATATCTTATTTCAATAAATTACATTCATTAAACAAACGTGTTGAAATAATGTATTAATAACAAGTTCATTATCCCAATACTTTGATGAATCATGAATGATATCAAGTACGTACAGTAAAGACAGTAGGTATACCTTTTTAGGGTTCCATACCCAAAAGGGTAAAAACGGGGACCCTATTACTTCGACTTCGCTTTCCGTCTGTCACCAGGCAGTATCTCAAGAACGGTGATAGCTAGACAATTGAAATTTTCACATATGATGTCTTTCTATTGCCGCTATAACAACTAATACTAAAAATAATATAAAATAAATATTTAAGGGGGGCTCCCATACAACAAACTTATTTTTTTTTACCGTTTCTTGCTCGACACTAATAACGGTGACAGGTAGACGCTTTAACTATTCACAGAATATTTAGTTTTATGACCTGTTTAAATAAAATTTATTAAAATAAAATAAATAATTATGGGGGCTCAAGATTAGGCGTATGATTAAGTTACAGATAATGGTACGGAACCCTTCGTGCGCGAGCCCACTCGCACCTGGCCGGTTTTTTTTATAACTCCTATAATTATTGAAAAAAGTTATTTACTACAGTAAAATATCTTATCGTTCTATTGAAATTAAAACTGGATGTTGTATATGTATATTCATAGAATCGATTTTAAAGCCCTTCATTTTGATATCCCACTCGATGGATTTTGAAGAAAAATCTTTATCTCACCATATATAGCGTCTGGAATCTCGAATCTTCGAAAATATTCATTTAAATCATGTGCTGTAAAGGGCCATATAGATATATATTAAATCAACAATGTATTTTAAGGTATTTCATTAGATAAGGATTAATGCTGTATTGGTTAAAATCGCTTCGAAAATTTGCCATTATTTGTCGTAAAAAGTAAATGACAAAAAAATGTTATTGTGGGATATCCATAAGAGATAGACATATACTATAGCGGAGTTTTCTGTAGACCTTTTCAATGTGTACAATACTTAGTACATTATTTTGATAAATCTCGTAGGGTTCAGCCTGCGTTTGCAATGTAAGCGGAAAAAATGTAATTATTTACGACATGACATTAGAAACCTCAAAAATAACAGTAGGTATTTCTCGACCATATAATGGATGTTATTATACATATAAACCTTCCTCTTCAATCACTCTATCTATTAAAAAAAAGACTTTGTTTTATACTATGTAGTGATGATAGTGATAGTGATGGTGGAATAAAGAAAATCACAAAGATTCATACATACATCCACTCGCACATACATGAACCATAAAAACATAACCCTCCTTTTTCAAAAATACAATAAGGGCCTGTTTCTGAATGTTCGAGTAAGTTCCGGTTATACTACCCAGTACATAAAATAACTGAATGATAAAAATTACAGTTAACATGCAGCGCGTTTCGAGCTTTAACCGATGGATAGGCTAAATCGATAATTTTGAAACGCAAAGATAGCGTTTTATTTATTAAATATGTTCTGGGTAGTATAACCGGAACTTACTCGAACATTCTGAAACAGGCCCTTAATATATTATTTTGTTGGTTGGTTACTGAAAACTATTTTGCAGATGGATATGTGTGTTTGTTACCTGACAGAGTCTAGCTCTCAAGCTCGCCTTGAATTTTCTGTTCATCATTAGTTCTTTGATTTTAAACACGAATTTTCAGGTTGTCCTATCTATAGTGTAATCTATATCTGATGCCATGTGGCAGATATAGGCTGTAGTGTAGGCAGTCCAAATGCTCTAGCCTACTACCAGTTGGCAGCGTGCCCAGCATGCTGGCAGCATTGCCACGTTGAATTGCAATGCTTATTCTAATAATAATTAAATAATATTCAATACTAATTAAACGAGACGTACGAAAAAACAAAGGGCTTACTTTCTGGGAAAGAAAGCTGATCTATTTATTTTTAAAGCAATGATACCGCATCAACGACTGCCGTACAGCAGGTTCATGGCTTGATCCCCACCGCAGGCTTAAAGCTTTACAGCATCGTGGAAGGGCAGTTTGCGAATGCTCGCATGCATAGCTACCATCCTCAAGTAGAAAATATGTCGCCACGCATCTAACATTGTATTCCAGCAGCAGGTTTTGAGAGCCAATAAATGAAATTACAGGCACATGAGACTTAACAACTGTATGTCCCAGGGTGATGTGCGCAGTGCAGTTTGCCACTTATGACGTAATGCATCTGTTATATTGAGTGCAGAGTTTTCCTCTTAACATCAGGTGGGCCTCATGTGTGATCTGTCACAATCCCACAAAAAAACGATTCATAATTTGTACTTTATTCTCTGTTTATTATTTTACTAGATAGTTATACCAAGTATAAATGCCCACAACAGATCATACCCTAAAACTTCATTCTCTTTGTACATTGGTATTTCGTATTGTTAAAAGAATCCAAATTCCCGCAATTTTATGAAATGTTATTCCACTGAATTCATAAGTTTTTTTTATCGAATTACTTATAACAAATATTATCAAGAATTTTACCCACTTTATTTTTCAATATTACAGGAATTTGTTAACTCCTATTTCTTGACATTCAGCTACAAGTTCACAAACATTTCCAGACATTCACAAAGCTTTCTTTTATAAAATGAAATAAAAAAATATACAAATAAATCTACCGTGTCTATGTAACAAACACTCAGCGCCATCTGGCCATTTGAAGCGCTCGTAGCGAAGTTTACTTAGCTGTTCGACCTGTTTACGTAGCTGTTAAACCGATCAGCAAGGTTAAGCAACGTCGCGCGCGGTCATGAGTTGGATGGGTGACATTCTACTGAGCGTTTCCGTGCTTCGGAGGGCACGTTAAGCCGTCGGTCCCGGTTGTCGTCTTAAGATGGCAGTTGTTATAGCATGGTGGTAGGGCATTTTGCGAATGCCCGCCTAGCTAGCTACCACCCTCGAGTAGAAAATCTGTCGCCAAGCACGTAACGGTCTGTTCCGGCAGCTGTCCTTGAGAGCCAGTACTTCTAGGTTAACCTGAACAAAATCTTCGACCACATTATCAGTTACCATCAGGTGAGATAATTGTCAAACGCTAACCTATCAGGAAAAAAAAAAGTGGGTGTAACTTGACAGTGAGCTTCCCCATTACGCCAAAATTATAACATAACCGATGTGATGTCAGAAACGCTATGGATTGCCACAAATTAACGCCAAATTCTTTATCTAATCTATTTTTTTGGCAACCCTAACCCTCGCTTTTGTGTGATCTTGCAGTTTTTTTCCTAGTTTCGTAATTTAATACCGCTATTTTCTCTCACGATGGGGCTACATCTGGTTTAAATACTAGTTTTTATTTATCTTTGTGAAAACAAAGTCTAATACATTTTTGAAGCAGTGATGACTCAGTGGCATTGGCTGTGGACTACCGCGCAGCAGGTGGTAGGGCATATTGCGAATGCCCTCCTGGCTAGTGACCACTTTCAAATAGAAAATCCATCTCCAACCACCTAACGGTGTGTTCCGGCAGCTGTCCTTGATAGCCAGTAATTCTAGGATAAGCCTGTTAACACCTCCGACCACATCATTACTTACCATCAGGTGATATTATGGTCAAAGGCTTACCTACCAGCTATAAAAAAAGAAACCTACACCACTGCTCACAATAACACGATGATTGTTTTACTCCACAAAATACTCGATATAGAACTAAAAGTCTTAACGAGGATTCTTGCCAGATACAAAATAATTATATATTTTTAATTTATATTTACATCTTTTTTATTATTAGGAGCCTTATCGGGGATTTTTGGATTTACTCAAGCGCAGCAGATTCACATAAGGTAGATACGTTGCATCCTACTATGCACTTCCATATAGTAAACCCTCTGTATAGGAGCGCGCGTCTATGCCCCCTCCGATCCTTACATCAAAACATCCCGCCGCCGACCAAGGCAGGTATTAGATGACCCGGATGACCCCATCGCACCAATTTTTAGTTAGCAGCTTTAGCGTCATCCGCAAATCGTCCCGGTAACATCCCCAGTATGCGGTAATCAGAGATTAGACAATCAAACACCGAGCTCGAGGCAAAAAAAGTCCCAATTAGTCTCTCCAAAAAGTCACAAAGTATTTATACGTAGGGCCCACACAACGGTATAACAGTATAGTTGTACCGGGGCAATTAGTTCCGACCTCCCCAATTTCTGTTAGCAATGACTAAATACGTGTTCGGCGCCCGCAGAGGACGAAGGCAGAAGGCGCTTTTCGCCTACTACGCCCGTCTCGGGTGAAGTGCCTTAGGGTTATAAGGAAGTTACAGGACCTTGACTCGCCCAAAGTTCGGTGGAGCTTGGACCTGACAATGGCATATGACATAATTGTTCTCCCTAAAAAAATACGGAGTACTAAATAAATACTTGAGCGCATCAGATAAGTTGGCATCGTCAGGACCACTACGTCCTAGTTATGAATAAAATTCTATTGTTATCATTATCGCCGATGCCAATGGGTTAAGATCATGGTGAAAAATGTGCATTTCAATAATCTGACAATTAGAGCATGTGTAATGACTAATGAGGGTCACAAACTTAATATTCTCGACTCGTTGTTTTTTATTTATTTAAAGGAATAATTCATGGGTAACGGGAAAAATATACTCTGAAACCTACGAATAAATATTTATTCGTAGTCTGAAGCGCTCGTAGCGAAGTATACTTAGCTGTTCGTAACCGATCAGCAAAATCGAAGCAGTGATGGCTCAGTGGTATTGGTTATGGACTGCCGTGCTGCAGGTTCATAGTTCGAATCCCGCCGCGGGCTTGAGCTTCGCCGCATGGTGGAAGGGCTTTTTGAGAATTCCCGCCTGGCTAGCGACCACTCTCAAGTAGAAAATCTGTCGCCAAGCACCTAACGGTGTGTTTCGGCAGCAGTCCTTGAGAGCCAGTGAAATTACAGGCACATGAGACTTAAGAACTATGTCTCGAGCTGACGGGCGCAGTGCAATTCGTGACTTGTGACGAATGCATCTGTTATAGGCAGAGGTTAGTCCACATAACATCAGGTGGGCTTCGTGCTTGTTCCGTCACAATAACTTAAAAATAAATGAAAAATTAAGTCCCGGTTGTTGTCTAAGGATGGCAGTCGTCATAGCATGGTTGTAAGGCATTTTGCAAATGCCCGCCTGGTAAGCTACCACCATAGATAATCTGTTGTTAAGCACCTAACGGTGTGTTCCGGCAGTTGTCCTTGAGAGCCAGTAATTCTAGGTTAGCCTGAACAACATCTTCGAACACATCATCACTTATCATCAGGTGAGATAGTGATCAAAGGCTAACCTATCAGGTATAAAAAAAACAAGATTTCCATAAGATAAAGTAACAAAAATCGGATATTAAGTTTAGAGCGTGCAGGTTTTCTGTATGACGATAATTCCACTGAAGAAGATGAAGATTTAAAAAAAAGTTGTTTTCTGAATATTACATAATCATATGTGATATAATTAATAGGTAGGTACAGATATTTTTTTATTTGCATGCTTTTTAGCATAAACTTAAAAAAAAACAGAAGGGAGGTGTTCTCAAGTCATCGTGTATATACTTTTCAATTGATAAACAAATCAAAACATACAAGCACAACAAACATTTTGCTGGATTTATTGACTTTTTTTAGTGTTGGGCACAATGGTTTTAAAAGAAAAAGAGGTAGATGCGTTAACTAAACCACATTCGATGTTTAGAAGTGGCAATTAGCAATAGTTGGTATGTCACTTGCGGTGCACGTATAACCTATTTATTTTTTATAATATTGGTAGCGTAGAGTAAACCACCAAGCTGCTTCCGTTAAAATGTCATCAAAAGTTTTGAAGCAGTGATGGCTCTGTGGCATTGGCTATGGACTGCCGCGCAGCAGGTCCATGGTTCAAATCCCGCCGCGGGCTTGAGCTTCACGGCATGGTGGAAGGGCATTTTGTGAATGCCCACTTGGCTAGCGACTACCCTCAAGTAGAAAAGCAGTAAAGCAGTCCTTGAGAGCCAGTAAAATTACAGGCACATGAGACTTATTAATAGTAATTTATGCAACTGTATTATAATAAACACTAATGTTAAGATGGTTTGGACATTGGAGAGAATGAATTAAATGAGAATGACTAAACAGGCATACATGGGACAAATGAACGGAAGTGTTGGAGGGGAAGATCTAGGCAAACGTTCCGAAATCAGATTAAAGACGTTCTGAAAAAAGGCCAGGTCAAGAGTACCCTAAACCGACGCTTATGTATGAAAGGATTAATAATATTTAATATTTTGTAAATATTAGTGGCAAATTAACGCCTGAACCTAGTCATTATATATATTGTATTAGAAACGGAACCCTCAGTGTATGACCCGACTCACACACGGTCGGTTTTTAAATTTATAATCATCAACCAATAAACAACCCGTTAAATAAACCAGTCCAAAACAAAAACACCCTAAGTCCTACAGAACCATCCTAATTTCCTCTATCCAACCTCCGTGCACTTCAATAATTCCTTTTCCAATCGGCTGTAAACCATTCCCTTGTATGTTTAGCGTAGAAGCATACAACCCGAAAATTCTCACTCAAAACCCAATCAGCGGAAGCAGCAATGGAAAAGAGCAAAAAGGGGGAATTCAATTATAGCTACGTCCAAACCGTGCAGTGGGCGGGCGGATTAAGGACGCACAGCGGTGGAATCCTGATGAGATGTACGCTTTGTCACTGTGATAGCCTTTGACGAAGTACACGGAACTTTGCTGTACTGTAATATTTAGAATAGTTTATATAGCAATGTTTCTAATATGTTCTAAGCATGAGCGCAATACACGTTATCGAATGTACATATACAATGTTTGGTAATTCAACATGTTCTAACGATTTGAAATATATACAGATTTTTTGAAGCAGTGATGGCTCAGTGGCTTTGGCTATATGGACTGCCGCGCAGCACGTCCATGGCTCGAATCCCGCCACGGGCTTGAGCTTCACCGCATGATTGAAGGGCTTTTTGCGACTGCCCGCCTGGATAGCGACCACCCTCAAGTAGAAAATCTGTTGCCAAGCACCTGTGCCAAGCGGTGTGTTCCAGCAGCAGTCCTTGAGAGCCAGTAAAATTACAGGCACATGAGACTTAACAAATATGTCTCAAGGTGACGGTTGCAGTGCAACGTGATATGTGATGAAATGCATGTGGTAGCCTTCCACGAAGTACACGTAACTTTGCTGTACAATGTTTCAGTTAATAGTTTATATAGCAATGTTTCTAATATGTTCTAAGCATGAGCGCAATGCACGTTATCGAATGTGCCTCTACTATTCAACATGTTCAAACATGTAATTATACATATATTGCATTTATACACATATTAAATATTTATAAAAGTTACTTGTACATATTTATATATGTAACTCCTCGTTTAATAACCCCACTTTGTTTTACACTCTACCCCCGTGCGAATCAAATTGCTTTTCCGCTTACGGTTGCCTGGAAGAGATTGCTGCCTAGCAATAAGGCCTCCGATTGTACTAATTTTAAAATGAAATATTTTGTAGGTACTATTAATTGTAATAAGAAAGTACAATAAAGTATTATCTATCTATCTATCTAAAAGGACTGTTTTTTTTCTATATTCTAATTATGTTTAATATACAATAACTATGTGGTAACATTTCATTTTATTTAATTTGATAGATTTAATGCAATTTTTTTTATTAACCGACTTCAAACAAAGGAGAAGGTTCTCAAAAAGATATAGTCGACTATTAGGTCCTTACATATGAAATTGGCGTTTTGTATGGGAGGAACAAAAAGTCGAATATTTTTTAATATAATATATTTAATTAATCAAAGTATGAACCATTATTTTTTATGCACTTTTGCCATCTCATAGGTAGTTCATTGATCCCTTTACTAAAAAAACCAGTCGGACGGGAATCAATAAAATCTTTGAAGGCGATTTGGACTGCCCCATCGGAGTTGAATTTTTTCCCTTGCAAGAAGTTATCCAAATTTCGAAAAAAATGGTAATCTGTTGGAGCAAGGTCCGGGGAGTACGGAGGATGTCTTAGACTTTCCAATTGAAGCTCTTCTAATTTAGTAGCCGTCTGTAGCGCAGTGTGTGGTCTAGCGTTGTCGTGAAGCAGCAGTGGCGTGGAGCGATTGACCAGCCTAGGTTGTTTAGCCGCTAGCTTTTCCATCATGGTTTGCAATTCCTGACAATAGACATCAGCCGTAATAGTCTGGCCAGATTTGAAAAAACTGTAATGAACAATACCGGCACTAGTCCACCAAACGCTTACAAGTAACTTTTTTGGGGTTAATTTTCGCTTGGGGCAGGATTTGGCTGGCTGGCCAGGATCTAACCATTGCGCTGAGCGCTTCCGATTATCGTAAAGAACCCATTTTTCATCACAGGTAATGATTCGGTTTAAAATACCTTCATTATTGTGCCGGTTTAGTAATGTAACGCAGCAGTCGACGCGCGTTTGCCGGTTTGTTTCAGTCAATTCGTGAGGTACCCACCTTTCAAGCTTTTTAATCTTCCCAATTTGCTTCAAGTGAATTAAAACAGTTTTATCACTAACATCGCAGCCTGCAGCTAACTCGGACGTGGTTTGCGATGGATCCGCTTCCACAATAGCCTTCAACTCTTCATTATCAACTTGAGTCTCAGGCCGTCCACGGGGCTTGTTCTGCAGGTCGAAATTTCCAGAACGAAAACGTTGGAACCAAAAACGAACTGTGTTTTCTTTTGCAACACGACCGCCATACACATCATTCACCCTTCGAGTTGTTTCCGCAGCACTAGTGCCACGGCGGAACTCGTACTCGTAAATAATGCGATATTTAAGGTTTTCCATTTTGTAAAATGAGTGACGCAAACAGAAAAAAACAGAAGAAAAAAACAAATGAATGACGATCATCGAAGCACAAATACATGAGTCTATAGCTGTACAAATTTGAATTTGGAATTCCTTACCAAAGAGGAGAAATTCGTGATTAAAGTGGCCAGTACGAAAAACGCCAATTTCATATGTAAGGACCTAATATATCTTTTTTGTGTTACCTCTAAACTTCTTTACAGTTTGTACCGATTTTGATGTTTTTTTAATATTTGTGAACGTGTATCGCATTGTCATGTAGTCCCATTTAAATTTGAATGTGATCTTTGAAGCAATGATGGCCGAGCGGTAATGGCTATGGACTGCCGTGCCGCAGGTCCCTGGTTCGACCCCCACCGCCAGCTTGAGCTTCATCGCATGGTGGAAGGGCATTTTGCGAATGCAAGCCTGGCTAGCGACCACCCTCAAGTGAAAAATCTGTCGCCAAGCACCTAACGGTGTGTTCCGGCACCAGTCCTTGAGAGCCAGTGAAATTACAGGCACATGACACTTAACAACTATGTCTTAAGGTGACGGGCACAGTGCAATTCGTGACTTGTGACGAAATGCATCTGTTATAGGCAGAGGTTAGTCCGCTTAAAACCAGGTGGCCCTAGAGCTTTAGTCACAATAAAAAAAAATTAAAAAGAAGCCTATGGTCTACAGCAGGGTTCACCAGGGTCTGAATCCGGGGGCTGTAGACCTCAAGGAAACCGTAACAGTAAGAGTAATTTAAAAAATGGATCCTAACTGAATGTAACTGCGACCCCTGGTCTGCGGTTTGGAAAAGATATAACGCAACCAAGCCACTGGACAATCTGGATATGATTAAAGTCTAAAAATAACTTCAATATCTTTTGACCAACCGCCCGGGAAAAATACAGTGCAATTAAAGAACCTTCCCTTGTCTTGCAAAATTAGAAGCATGAACAGTTGTATATAGATTTAATGTTGCCAATCAATTATAAGGAACACTAATGATTTCCAAGCATGTCCAGCATTATTTAATAGAGATCAGTGAAACGAAATCATTCATGACTTTGAGCTTACTCGAACATTGTTCGAGTAAGTTCCGATTATACTACCCAGAACATAAAACAACTGAATGATAATAATGACAGTTAACATGCAGCGCGTTTCAATCTTTAACCGATGGATAGGCTAAATCGATGACTGTGAAACCTATACTTTATACTACAAACACGATAGTGTTTTATTTATTAAATATTTTCTGGGTAGTATAATCGGAACTTAATCGAACATTCTGAAACAGGCCCTAAAAATAATAAAATAGTCATCACCTTAATACACAGAAAAAAAAATTATAAGAGAATTGACAAAAAAAAAAAAACATAAGGCTCTAAGCAGTATGCTCAGCATTGTGTAGCGCATACGTGCGCTGCGCTGTCTTACAGCATAATATACCTGTTTAGACGGATTTTTGCCGAGAGACATAGATATAAAAGCGCTAATATAGCTAATATTAGATCACAAATAAAATAAATAAAACTTAATAAACCTATTACAGTCGTAGCGTACTAAATAGATATGCAGATAGGTGTGAAAGGGATACAGTACATTAAAATTACCTAATAAGTTGCTAGTTGCAGATCTTTTATTGTTTTTGGGCGCAGTGTGAGGTTTTTGTGTGTGTTTGTTGCGGTGGTGTGTCTAAGAGAGTATATGCGATAGAGACGTGTACGGGGTGTTTGACATTTCTGTGAGTTTTAAAAGTTGCTTATGTTGACGGTCCAAAATAATTGGAAATAATGTGGCGGAATCTAAGATGCACTGAACTTAAAGCAACCTTTACCGAATATAGACAATTGGTCTCTGTGGTGTTCCTGAGTAGAATCGCGCCCCCGCCCCAAATCATCGTGTGGGAGTCGTTATAATGGAATGTAATAACGTCAAAAGAGCAACGCCTTCTGAAGATCTTCCACTTTAATTACAATCCCCAAGACTGCGCTGCCGAGCGTGGGGGTTATGGAAAACCTACCGAAATGGAGTAGGCCTTTAAGTCTGATGATGTGACGTAATAGGCTTGCTGACAGGTCAGGCAGATACAACATAGTTTTATATTATATTATTTATTTTTTATTATAATTTCAAAGATTGACATACATTATAACATAATGTTTTTTATTATTATTATGAATCGTAAAAAATACAATATTTTATTCAAATTATTTAATTTTAATTGTGATTTTCATCTTAATTTTGTATAATCCACAAATTTTATGTTGTATTTATATATTCATATGTAATTTTATGTGTTGTTTTTACATATTAAGATTAACAAGAGAATATCTATTACTTGTTCATCTTAAATTTAATAGTGTATTGCTTACCAAATTTCACTCTATTATTATGTTAATATTAAGTTTTTTTTTGTAAATTGACTTGCCTAGTATAGCTAGTAATGTTACAAGGCTAATAAACAAATCTAATTTAATCTATTCTAAGTTCCTTTATTTGTCAAGTGACTTTTCCTTCGTCCAGCTCTGAACTGAAAGTTAATAAAATCGTGCACTGCGCCGCTAACTTCCGATTGGTTTCTTCGGTTTCGCCTTTGCCCTTTCGGATCGTTTTCACTCGGTTTTAATTCGAATTTCCTCGGCCATTGTAAAAGTATGTAATTTGATGACAGGGGTTTTACCCCTATTGCTTAGGAGGGTTGTTTTTCCACAAGTTCTTTTTTATAGTGTAATGAGATCTTATGTTGAAATTAAGGTACGTATATATTTGGTTTATTAATTCAGTTTGACTATAAAACTAATAAATAATATAGATAATTTAAAAATAAAAACTATTTCTTTTTTAAAATTGTTATGTTTGCAATAACGCCTGCTATGCGGATTACATTACAAAATTATCCCGCACATGACTTAAATTTTTCCTATCGTATATTTGTAATTTTATAATATAAGCTATTCCATTGGAATACCATAGAACGCATTTAAAAAAAAATACTTCTTAGAATTTGTTATTGGATGCTTTTTTTTTCGTTAAATTCTTGGGTTCTATTTTCATTTTTGAATCCATATTGGAGGAAAGCATAATTCCAATTACGCCAAATAAAGACCAAATAAATTTAGGATTTACAGTTAAATTACGAGATATTTTAACCGTCCAAGGATGAATTGGCGTCGCAGATCGAGTTTGCATACATGCAAACACCCTAATATTCTATATTTCTTACCATATAGTTCAGATCCCTAGCGGGGGTACGCACTTGACCAGTGGCTTTTATTTGTTGTCATAAACTGTTGGTCTATTAACATACTAAATAGCTTGACACTGGTCTTAGATTATTGATGGGTCTCCGCGCGCGCTCCGACTAGATACCGCCGGTGTCTTTGTAAAATGCGGCAACTAATACTACGCCGAAGTCGGCGTACCCGAGCCAGTTTCGCCTTTCATTAACCTTTATCTTTCAAACAATGTACGCCTACTACCTACATATAATTATAATTATTTTTAATCATATTATTTAAATATTAGTTAAGAGATGTAAATAATAAAATAACTGTTAAAAATGAGGCCTTCAACTAATTAAAATCTTATTTAATTGCCTTGAGTTGCCGCATTTACGGATCTATTGTTTTCAGGTAGCGCGGTATCTAGTCGGAGCGCGAGCGGAGACCCATCAATAATCTAAGACACTGGTGTATAATTACCGTTTTTATGTAAGAGCAAATACAAAAAAAAAGTACAGGTTTCTTGTATGTGGATACCCTTTTATTTTTGTTATCATTATTGTCTGTTAGAGAATTAACTAATACATTCTGCGAAAATTTCAACCCGCTACCAATGAACTTATAAAAAGCCGGCCAAGTGCAAGTGGGACTCACGCACGAACGGTTCCGTACCATTATCTGTAACCTAATCTTGAAAGTTACAGACACTTTTCGCAGTGTCCTATTGAACTGGGTAGGTACGGCGAAAACCTTTTTTATTGCATGGGAGCCCCTTAATTATTTATTTTATTTTAATTTATTATATTAAAAGAAAACATAAAACTAAATATTCTGTGAATAGTAAAAGCGTCTACCTGTCTCCGTTATTAGTATCGAGCAAGAAACAGTATAAAAATCAAGTTTGTTATATGGGAGCTCCCCCTTAAAATTTTATTTTCTTTTTAGGATTTGTTGTTATAGGGACAATAGAAATGCATTATCTGTGAAAATTTCAACTGTCTAGCTATCACCGTTCTTGAGATACAACCTGGTGACAGACGGACGGACGGACAGCGAAGTCTCAGTAATATGGTCCCGTTTTTACCCTTTGGGTACGGAACCCTAAAAAAGGGAAAAGCGGCACACGTACTTCGAACATGGCTATGTCAAATCAGGCGACGTCTCCTGATTCTCAGTAGTTAGCGTGTGTGCGTCTATTGCATGCTTGTCTGTCGGTCTTTCTCATTAATTAAAACGTATTATATACAACGGAAGTGTAGCTGAGTGCATATGCTTGTATTAAATTTTCTCCACGTTATATTGTCGTGATATTACAGCGCACCCTATCTTATTTTTTTAATTTTAAATCGATGCTCGCTACATATTTTTATAAGATACTAGCTCTTTAAAATCGGACTGACGTCCAAAGAATGATGGTAATAGGCCCTGTTTTATCCCACGAAATCGTACAAACAGTAATTTTTCAGACAAGAATATTATGAATATTGAATAAAATATAATATAATACAAAATATTAATTTGTAGGAATTAAATCTTATAATCAGGCTATAAGCGTGTTTTGGCTTTTGTCGAACGAGCTTTGCTCAATGCCTTTTCTTTCTGCGCAGAAAATAGGTACCTACCTTGAAGTTGCTGCCTAAGCAGTACATTGGAGGCTATATGAGACAACGCTCTATGGCCCCGCTAGTAACATGATATTTAGATACGCGCTATGGCTGTAACACTTACTAAGTAATTATATTTAATACGCCTGAGATATGAACTCAAACCTTGCAAGTGAAATGATTGTTAGAATCAAGTTACTTAAGCTTAACTTTAAAGTTTTGAAGCGCTCGTAGCGAAGTTTACTTAGCTGTTCTCAACCGATCAGCAAAGTTAAGCAACGTCGCGCGCGGTCAGGAGTTGGATGGGTGACCGCTAGTGACATTACTACTGAGCGTTTCCGTGTTTCGTAGGGCACGTTAAGCCGTCGGTCCCGCTTGTTGTCTTAGGATGGCAGTCGTTATAGCATGGTGGTAGGGCATTTTGCGAATGCCCGCCTGGCTAGCTACCACCCTCAAGTAGAAAATCTGTCGCCAAGCACCTAACGGTGTGTTCCGGCAGCTGTTCTTGAGAGCCAGTACTTCTAGGTTAGCCTTTACAACATCTTCGACCACATCATCACTTACCATCAGGTGAGAAAGTGGTCAAAGGCTACCCTATCAAGCATAAAAAAAAAAATAAAAAAAAAAAAAGTTGCATGGCTTGAGTTACGATGCTATTCAGTGCGCTGACAAAATGTGCTAAATAGCTTTAATTTTTTATAGCGGATAGCTGATATGCTATTCTTTGACCACTATCTCACCGGATGGTAAGTGATGATGAAGTCGAAGATGTTCAGGCTAACCTAGAATTACTGGCTCTCAAGGACAACTGCCGGAACACACCTTTAGGTAAAGTAATTCGCCAAGAAGGCGTTATTGCAAACATAACAATATTAAAAGAACACCTTTAGGGGCTTGGCGACAGTTTTCTACTTCAGGGTGGTTGCTAGCCAGGCGTGCATTTAAAGGATTAAATGTGAATGATGAACAGGTTTTAGCCAAATATATATGACGTATAGTTTAAATATTTTCTAAGGTCAAGTTAATTTCAAAATGTGTTTTGCCGCGTGGGCCGCCAGGCTAGAATTTCTACCCCCCTATATTTTCCAATTGGAGTCGTAAGAGGCGACTAAAGGAAAAAATACTGGAAGGTGGGCAGCACTACCTTCTGAAGAATTGCCATTTTACACTGCGATCTCCAAACCATATTGTCCAATTCTATGAAAATGTCACCCCGTGACCACGATCACTGCAAAGTGTTTGAAACGTCGGAACAAAAATAATGAAAAATATACGCGATTTAAACCGTTTAAAGTTGTTTAATTACTAAATGAAAATGTCCTTCCTTTTGAAATTAAATGTCCGATTCGATCTCCATAATTATATATAATTCGTTTTCAAAGGAAAATGACAAAAAATATCCATCACTATTACCTGCTGCTATTCAATAAAACCTGCCAAGGCTTAGCTCTATTAGAGTTACGCTTAGCAACTACCCCAAAAATCTATGAAGAATTAATAGTAGATTATGATACAAGTGAGCTAAGTTGCTCATTATACACGAGGCTGTGTGTTGCAGAATTTAGTCGAGTGTATAATGGGCAAGTTGCTCACGAGTTTCATACGAACTTTTTCAACACCCTTGCCAGGAAATAAAAAATATATTGCACAAATGCGATACAAACAACATACGAAAATTATGGAAATAGCGCGCAAGTTTTTTTTTGCGCCTGGCAAATATATGATGGTTGATTACATATAAATCTCTTTGACGTTACAAATCTCTATTACCCGTTTAAATTGAAAATGCTCTGTTTACTCGCATATAATTTGCAGTTATATATTATATTATTATATTCGATTTACTACCTGCAGCTCAATTTCGCCATCAGACGTCCAGACAAAGCATGATGTTTCATCAATTTCATGTCGACGTCTGGAAGTCCACAACCTTGCGATTATCACGGCATTTTCTACCTCGCACTGCCACAATATGGAACCAGTTGCCAGGTGCAGTATTTCCGAACGGATACGACTTAGGGGCCTTCAAGAAGAGAGCATATTCCTTCCTCAAAGGCCGGCAACGCATCCCCGATACCTCTGGTGGTGCGGATGTTTGTGGGCGATGGTGATCACTTACCACCAGGTGAGGCGCCTGCTCGTTTGCCCTCCTATCCCATAAAAAAAAAGTTAGGTACTAACTTAACTTTGTAGGGATAATTCTATTACGCACTAGTGTATAATATTATTACGCACGAGGGAGTTATAGTTCAGTTTATGGCCCTATGAACGATATAATAAAGCTCACTTTACGAGCAAGGGTGTTGAAAATATATTTATGAAATTGCAATATATATTTGAAGAAATTTCATATACATATAACTTAACCTTTTTAGTTTACCTTAGATAGAGATAGACCCCGCTGCAAAACTGGTCTAGAAATGTCTTAACATTGTGTATTAGACAAACATTTATTTAAAAATATATTTTACTCTACTCAATGAGTTTTTTCTCGTGGCTTGAATATCACCCCCATTGCTACCTGTGGGTGTCGTAAGAGGCGACTAAAGGTAAAATACCGAAAGGGAGGCAGCAGCACCTTCTGAGGAACTGATACCACTGCGACCCTCAAGACGCCTGCCAAGTATGGAGATTATGGCTAATCCCCCTTTAATGGGGGAGGCTGTGTTCAGCTGTGGATAATTATTTTTTGGTTCAACATTCTACTCACAAACCAAAATATTATGAAGAGACTCTTTTATTAATGAGACCCGTAGGTATATTCATGGACCGACAGACAGACAGCGGAATATATTTAATAGAGCTCCGTTTTGCCTTTCCATACCGAAGTACATAATACGCTTAAAACAATATCAAACTTATGATATGATATACACGCTCTATAAACCGTTATTGAAATTTGTTCAGCCGCTTGGAACCTACGATGCCTCGAAACTGAATGACACACACATAAAAGGCTATACTAATAACTTAATTTTACTGATGATGGTCAAAAAATTAAGAATAGATAAGCATTTATTTGGAAATACAATAAAAATAAATATCGTAAACTCAGATTTCAGAACCCCCGATTACTTTAAAACTCATGCTGACACATTATGTACACAGTAATAAATTAAATTTTAAAACTTCAACACTAATTAAATTCAAAATGCGATTCCAAGTTGTATTTGGTTTTGCTGCAGGCATATTTCGACATATTGAAATGAGCCTAGAATGCTGTAATGTGTTCACATTTAAATACCATATTCACCTCATATATTGTGATTAACTAGATCAATCTTTCAATAGCCATAATGAACACATGTACCTACTTATATATATATTTGGAGACGATAAAATCGATTTTGGGAATTCAGAGTCCGCAGAACGTCCTATTTTTGCACGACTGGAGACCGAGCAAACATGCATGAAGCAGTGATGGCTCAGTGGCATTGGCTATGGACTGCCGCGCAGCAGGTCCATGGTTCGAATCCCGCCCAGAGCTTGAGCTTCACCGCATGGTGGAAGGGCATTTTGTGAATGCCCGCCTGGCTAGCGACCACCCTCAAGTAGAAAATCTGTCGCCAAGCACCTAACGGTGTGTTCCGGCAGCAGTCCTTGAGAGCCAGTGAAATAACAGGCAAAATGAGACTTAACAGGTATGTCTTAAGGTGATGGGCGCAGTGCAGTTCGTCACTTGTGCTGA
Source organism: Plagodis pulveraria (assembly GCA_963890685.1). NCBI lineage: Eukaryota > Metazoa > Arthropoda > Insecta > Lepidoptera > Geometridae > Plagodis > Plagodis pulveraria. The sequence continues at coordinate 31,599,986 of OY982955.1, read as the reverse complement.
CATGCATCTGTTATAGGCAGAGGATACCGCTTAACATCAGGTGGGCCTTGCGCTTGTTCCTTCACAATGACATAAAAAAAAAAGTGCCGCAAGTGACATAAAACAGGTAAAAAAAGATGGCGGATTTTAGACGCCTTATTGTAACAAAAATTTTAATTTAAGTTTCTTCTAAACCCAACGTATCAAAATGAAGGGCTTTAAGAAACGATTCCATAAATGCATATCACTGGCAGTTTTAATTTCAATGGAGTGATAAAAGCTTAACGAAAATAATTTGCAGTCAGGTTGTTTACTTTTTAATTAAGTTATACTTGTTGTGATTGATCATGCCCACGTAGACTGAAACTACTATGTAAAATAAATCAACAGACGGTTTAGTAAATTTTTAACCTAGCAACACAACAACAACTTAAAACATGCGAATAAATTAGCCTAAAATATCAAGAACATCTGAACGTTTATGGAAAGTGTTGCTAAAATTTTAGGTACATAATTTCTAAAAAAACATCTATTTTCAGAAACTAGACTACCTAATTTATTTTGAAGAACTAGTTAGCATAGAGTAGTCAGAGATCAATCGTTGGAATATACGCGAGAGCCAACGGCCCAGAAAGAATTCCGACGGGAATAAAACAAAATGTTTTCGTTTATTTGCAAGAAAACTAAGTGAATCCGTCATTCGCCTGTCGTGCTTCGTTTGCTTTACAGGAACTACTTGAAGGTGGCTCTCCATAAAGTCTTTGTTGGAATCGTGGACTCTAGGTTGAGGCTGGTCGATATAAAAACTTCGTGCTGGACGGCGATTCTCGTGCAGTGATATGAATATCATTGTAGATAAATATCGAGAAAACATGGCGAATATCGAGTCGTGTTGTTTTGTGTTATTCTCGCAATATCACTAACGATAAATATCAAGCCCTAGCGATCGACACGCAACATTGCGATATCGGGATTATCATTATACTTTCTATACACATGAACACAAGTTCATCTGTGGACATATTTTTATATCTAGGTACCACTCGCGAGAATAACATTTTTGTGAAAAGTCGATATTTTTGGGATATTAATAGTCTATAGGTGACACGGGATAAATATCGAGAATCGATAAATTTATCCCAATTTTGAGAATTGCCCCCCTGAATGGTAGCAAGTAATTTTATTTAGAACTACGACGATTCAAAATAGGAAAATGGATGTGAATGACAAAAATCGCTCTATAGATAGCTAAAATTACAGATAAGAATACATCCTATCCACAGATAACAATGTGTCTATAGTATTACAGACTTTTAAGCGGAGATAATAAAAAACATTTGTGTTGCTAGCAACAGTCTTTATCATCTTTGTCTATGTTTTTTTATGTTATTGCGACGGAACTATTTCGAGGCCTACATGACGTTAAGCAGATTAACCTCTGTCTATTACAGATGCATTTCATCACAAGTCACGAATTGCACTGCGCCCGTCACCTTGAGACATAGTTGTTAAGTCTCATGAGCCTGTAATTTCACTGGCTCTTAAGGACTGCTGCCGGAACATACCGTTAGGTGCTTGGCGACAGATTTTCTAGTTGAAGGTGGTAGCTAGGCAGGCGGGCAATCGCAAGATGCCCTTCCATCATGCTTCACCAAGCTCAAGCCGGTCAAGGGAACCAGGGACCTCGGCACGGCAGTCCATATAGGTATTACCGCTCGGCCATCCTTGCTAAATATTTTGTTTAAAAAGTTTATACAATATATATATATATAGTTAGTTAAAATTGAAAAAGTTGAAAGTTTCATAATTCCTGTTTAACTTTTTAAATTGTATCGGTTATTATTTAACTTGTATAATTTGTTGATATAACTATAGGCCTTTTTTTCCTTTATTGCAATCACGTAAGAGTCTAACCTCTGCCTATAACAGTTGCAATTTATCACAAGTCACGAATTGCACTGCGCCCGTCACATTGAGACATAGTTGTTAAGTCTCATTGTGCCTGTAATTTCACTGGCTCTCAAGGACTACTGCCGGAACACACCTTTCGGTGCTTGGCGACAGACTTTCTACTTGAGGGTGGTAGCTAGCCAGGCGGGCAATCGCAAAATTCCCTTCCACCATGCAAATGTCCTTCCACCATGCAATGCCCTTCCACCATGCAAAAAAAAAAGTTGTAGATATCAGTACTATATTCAATCAAAACACTGATTTAGTATATTCACGGTGCAACTTCCACAAGTAATTTCGTATTTTTCAGTGTAGGAAATAATTAAAAAAAACACTTTTCAGTGAAACATATGCTAACAAGATTGATTGTCACTTACTAGAAAAGCTTCGACAAGAATTGCTGTTACTTTTTACCGACTTAAAAAAGGAGGAGGTACTCAATTGGTCTGTATTTTTTTAAGTTTGTTACCTACGATGAAATTTGATTGAAGTTACCTCAAAACTTTTGACTGGGTGAACCGATTTTTATTTTTTTTATCTGAAAGCTGATGCATTCTCTGTGGTCCCATTTAAATTTCATCAAATCTAATCAAATCGGTCAAACGCTAGTAGCGAAGTTTGCTATTCTTAACCGATCAGCAAAGCTAAGAGTTCCGCCACGGTCATGAGTTGGATGGGTGACCGCTAGTAACATTACAACTGAACGCTCCCGTGCTTCGGATGGCACATTAAGCCGTCGGTCCCCGTTGTTGTCTCAGGATGGTAGTCGTTAAAGCATGGTGGTAGGGCATTTTGCGAATGCCCGCCTGGCTAGCTACCACCCTAAAGTAGAAAATCTGTCGCCAAGCACCTAACGGTGTGTTCCGGCAGCTGTCCTTGAGAGCCAGTAATTCTAGGTTAGTCTGAACAACATCTTCGGCCACATCATCAGTTACCATCATGTGGGAAAATGGTCAAAGGCTAATCTATCACGCATTAAAAAAAGCCGTTTTTGAGTTACACTCCAATAACTGAAACGTATTTTCCTATCTGCATGATATAGTAATTGACAGTAAATGACAATCGATCTCATAAATACCAAGGGTTGCATTAAAGGATAAAAAATTGTTTTGTACCAAAATATGGAACCGACTTCAACATTCAAATGTGTGAAATAACTAGTCGACCTACCATGATGGTTCAAAAGTACCTATTATCACAATATTGTGCGCATGGTACCGACTTCGACTAGTTTTTTCACACATTTGAATGTAAACATAGGTTTCATTTTTTGGTAAAATAAAATTTGGTTAAAAATTATGTCATCCAGGTATTGGCATACACTTTACTTAATTTATTAAGTGTTACTTAAAATATTTTCAATCAATGTTGATATAATTTCAGTTGGTCCAATTTGGAACCGACAACCAAAACTTCTCATTCAATAGTAATTAAACAACTTTAAGCAGTTTAAATCACGTATATTTATCATTATTATTATCCCGATGTTTCAAACACTTTGCAGGGTAGTTACTATGTGTATTAATCGTGAAAACCTAAAATAACATTATTCTCAATTAATATTCATATAAATTTATTGGACCAATTTTGACAGGACAGCAAAAATAATAATCAAGATTCGATGAACCAGAAAAAAGTAATGCGTATAAAAATGAAAAAAATATTTACGCGTTTCCTTGAAAATCATTTGGAAGTTGTTTAATTATAGCTTAAACGTCTCAGAGATGTAACAGCCAAAGAGGAATTATTTCCAATTATCGGTACATTTGGAGTTCACCTATAATAATTATTTTTTGCTTGGTGGAAGGGCATTTTGCGAATGCCCGCCTGGCTAGCGACCACCCTCAAGTAGAAAATCTGTCGCCAAGCACATAACGTGTGTGTTCCGGCAGCAGTCCTTGAGAACCAATGAAATAACAGGCACATGAGACTTAACAAATAAGTCTCAAGGTGACGGCCGCAGTGCAATTCGTGACTTGTGACGAAATGCATCTGTTATAGGCAGAGGTTAGTCCGCTTAACATCAGGTGGGCTTCATGCTTGTTCCGTCACGATAACATAAAAAAAACTCGGTTTACTTACTTTTACCTCTTTATATTAGTGTATAAATGGTAGACATGTTCGGACATTTAAAGATCCAAAAAAAGATTCGCAGTAAGTATCTACACACTATATTGAGGCGTAAAGTGTTATTCAATTTTTTCCTTTACTTTAATTCTATTTCAGTTGCTGCATTTCTCAATTGCTTCGCTTGAATGCTTGTGAATACATGGTATGGGGAAACTTCGGATATGTTCATACTAAGCCTTCCCATTGTATATAGGTGAAAATTGGGTTGGATATGACGTCAGCAAGTCCGGAGCTTTTATGGGTTTAAGTTGTAAGTTTAAGTTTAATATGTGAACAACATAATATTCGTATATACTTGGTGACGCTTGATGATGTATAAACAAAATTTTTTTACCGACTTCAAAAAAAAGGAGGTGTTGAAATGATCAACTACCAATTTTGCCGGAATATGGAGTTTTTCTGAGGATGGAATATGATGCAATGGAGTGGCATCGTCTTGCGCATGGATTGCAGGTTTGAAGCAACGATAGTCGAGCGGTAATAGCTATGGACTGCCGTGCCGCAGGTCCCTGGTTCGATCCCCACCGCCGGCTTGAGCTTCACCGCATGGTGGAAGGGCATTTTACGATTACCTAGCTAGCTACCAGCCTCAAGTAGAAAATCTGTCACCAAGAACCTAACGGTGTGTTCCGGCAGCAGTCCTTGAGAGCCAGTGAAATTATAGGCACATGAGACTTAACAACTAAATCTCAAGGTGAGGGGCTCAGTGTAATTCGTCACTTGCGATGAAATGCGTCCGTTATAGGCAGAGGTTAGTCCGCTTAACATCAGGTGGGCCTCGAGCACAATAACAAAACAAAAAAATATTTAGGTGTGAATTAATATATGTAGTTATTCATTAAACTAGATTCAATTAGGATATAATATGTGGTAAGATTCTAACATCTTCCAGGCAACACTACTAGTACTTAGTTTAGTGTTATGTCAAGTCAATTCCGAACTTACCAATCTGAACGCAGCTACGATCCTAGGAAGTAAATACTGCGTGAAATTGAAGGAGCCGAGATCCGACCCGAATCCGTCCCGGACCGGTCCCGGAGTCGATACGTGCCGGATCGATGTCACTCCATCGACGGATGCTACGCAGTCAGAACTTATAGTCGCCTTAATTGATACGCCTCGGAACTACCTCGTGTAAATTACTGTAGGGCAAACCTAGATAATATGATTGGGTAACTTAGAGCACGGCAACGCGTCGTGGGTTGTAATTAGGGTTACCACCTTTTTTTAAGACGAATACAGTACTTTTTAATTTTGATAGAACAAAAATAAAGTACACAGCTTATATAAAAATTATACATTTTATCATTATTTGTCATTAAAACATATTTTCTTTATTATTCTGCATTACTTTGTAGAATATCTGTCTTAGCATTTTCATAGTTTCCTATCCAAAGAAGCAATCTTCCTTACTTTTTGTTAATTACATTAATCTCATTATGCTGTAAACATCCAATATTGTTTGTAGTAACAATAGATAGAAGATAATAGAAGGTAACAGTTCTAGGTATTTAATATTCATATACTAAATTATGGTTGCGGTTACTAGTTTTTTGTAGTCTCTTACTTATAACCAGTAACGAGCCACTAACAATCAGTTTTACGTAAATAAAGTATTTTAGCGTACTTTATTGGTGCCGTAGATTATAAAGTACGCCTACATGAAAAAGAGGACAATACTCTATTTTAGAGTACGGGTGGTAACCCTAGTTGTAATTGTCAATTACTTGAGCAGCTTTGAAGTGCTCGTAGCGTATTTTAATATTTTTATTTTTGCAATAACGCATGCTTTGCTGATTACATTAGAAAATTACAAATTTACGAGAAGAAAAATTAGAGTTATGAGCGGGTTTCGAATCCGTGTCATCCCACATAGCCGGAGTATGTTCTGACCGACTGATCTAACATGACAATGACTCATAACTACATTTTTTTCCTCTCGTTCTTTAACCATCGTATTGGGATGGAGCGACACCTATAGTTCAACTTACGTTGTACTACAAACAAGACTGATTTTGTTATAGCTTTAACTTGTTAATGATGACACCCTATATGTTAATATTTTACTTTTGAAATAACGCATGCTCTGCGGATTACATCACCAAATTACAAATTTACACGAGGAAAAATTATAGTCATGTGCGTGATTCGAACCCGCGTCATCCACCCCTATAGCCGGGGTATGCTCTGACCAACTGAGCTAACATGACAATGACTGATAACTCTTATTACTCTATTTTTTTTTCTCGTTCTTAAACCAAAATATCCTTCCACTACGCGTTGAAGCTCAAGGCAGTGGCGAGATTCAGACCATTGGTCGACCCTGCACGGCAGTGTATACCTATGGTCGCTGAACCGCCGCTGGGCTATCATTGCTTCAGGAATGAATTGCCCAACTCAGCTACAAAGAACTTGCCGTCAGAGATTTTTGAAGCGGTGTTGGCTCAGTGCCATTGGGTATGTACTGCCATGTAGCAGGTCTGTGGTTCAAATCCCGCCATCGGCTTAAGCTTCACCGCATGGTGTAAGAGAATTTAGCGTATACCCGCCTGGCTAGCGACCATGCTCAAGTAGAAATCTGTCGCCAAGTAATTTAGGTTAAGCCTTTTATCACCTGCGACCACAATCATCACTTACCATCACCATCAGGTGAGATTGTGGTCAAAGGCTTACCTATCAACATTGAAAAAACAAAGATGGGATTCAGTCCGAAAAATATTCAACACTTTTTGTGACACTTTTGCCTCTGTATAAGACCTCATCAGTAGGTGCTGAGTCTAATGCTCAATTGCAAAAGAAAACTTGGTTGTTTGATAATCTACATCTCCTGAAGCCTAACTTGCTAGGACCTCGCCTGATGGATGTAGCACGTCGATTATTCCTATTTCTTACTGAAGTATGAAAGTCCACTGCCTGTCGGTACATCTGACCGTCGCATATGTCACGGTCACAGCTCTCTAGCTCGTGAACGGAACAATTTACATACGTGACATTTTCATATTTGAGATAAAACGTTTTTTTTTATTTATTTTTTTATTTATCTTATTGTGACGGAACAAGCTCGAGGCCCACCTGATGTTAAGTGGACTAACCTCTGCCTATAACAGTTGCAATTCATGACAACTCACGAATTGCACTGCGCCCGTCACATTGAGACATAGTTGTTAAGTCTCATTGTGCCTGTAATTTCACTGGCTCTCAAGAACTACTGCTGGAACACACCTTTCGGTGCTTGGCGGCAGACTTTCTACTTGAGGGTGGTCGCTAGCCAGGCGGGCATTCGCAAAATGCCCTTCCACCATGCGGTGAAGCTCAAGCTCTGGGCGGGATTCGAACCATGGACCTGCTGCGCGGCAGTCCATAGCCAATGCCACTGAGCCATCACTGCTTCATAAACGTTGTCCAATGATGAATATTGGACCAAAATTTTAACTTAATTATTTTTTCACTTCTTATGATCGTAAAGTTCTTATATGCCCAATGTAAGCGTAATAAAACAGCTTTGAAAAGAAACCAGCTTTTTTAGTACAAAGGAAAAATAATTATTATGTTATTTAAAATTATTCAAACAGCTTCACCTTGAAAACTATCGCGAGTTTTATCCATATTAACGCGTAACAGTTACGCGTTGAGGCCCGTGCTCCCAGAGAAAGGACTTCAAAACAGTTCGAAACTGGTCGGAATCTTTCCGGTAAATATAACGCGGGTCCTAGCCGGTTCCTAATAAGTTATTATTCAAACGGGTTCATTTTTAGTATTTTCATTTACTTAAGAAGTTTTTCTTGAACTTTGATAACACCCATAGACTAGGGGTATTATTAAATACCTAGAATTTTTTGAACCGATGACGCTCTATATTGAACGCTGTACAAATATCAGTTTCAATTTTAATGAAAAGTATGTAATTATATTACTACTGATAATAATTGTTTTTTTTTTTTATACTAATGTGATGGAACAAGCACGAGGCCCATCTAGTGTTTAGCTTAGTGCTTATAACAGATGCATTACATGTGGCAAATTGCACTGCGCCATCACTGTTTCATTTCCTCGCTATTGAAGTGAAAATCCGAGTGTATAACCCATTTTAGTCTCGACTCATATCAGCTTCACTTCTTGGCTAAAATGACTTGTTTCATGCACTTGTTGTACAATCTACTATTCAGGAGGCTCCAATACAAGAGATGGTAGATAAAAAGATAAAGTATTTTGTAGCCTAGCAAGTGTTATTGAGTAGAGTACAAATAGATATATGTATTATATTTTTTTATTAAAAAGATAATAAGTATATAAAATCTTCTAGAAGTGTCTATTGAAGTTGTCAATTTTAGAACATTTTAGTTGCCGATCTATCACAAAAACATCAACATCAACTAGTAAGGAATCTGAAATCTCAGTAGAAGCAAGAACAATGTAAATAAAACCTATATAAAAAAAGGAATTAACTTCTAATTCTGAAAAATAAAAATATTTAATAACTTGTTGAAGCCGGTACAATGCTGACCTCACATTATCGTTGTTCACGTTCCGCAAGTTCTTTCATACTATCAGTGTTGAAATTCGGTTCCGTCTTTTTAATACTTTCTTCACTCTTTTTAGTGATGCATACAAGATCATTAATTCGCTTAAAATACTGTTCACTATCGACAAAAATGCAATTACCATTAAATTATACAGGTATACAAGTAAGTTTTCCAGTTAATTGACTATAGCTATTTATATATAACAATATATTCAATATGACAACCGATTCTGATGACATTTAAATCGGACGAATTCGGAAGTATATCCTACCCAATAAAATAAGAATCATGTAAATCAATTCATAATCGTGTAACAAACATGAGAGAAAAATATACAGTCAAATCGAGGACCTCCTTTTTTCTAAGTCGGTTAAAAATACTTAATTTTTCTATGGGCTGTTACAATGAGGAACTCCAAAGGACTGAGACCCATCTCCCACTTGACCAGCTTTTCTGCTATAGGTACCTAACCTATGCTGCAATCCATTGTCAGCATCAACTCTAATAAATATTAACCATCATATATCATTATATCTCTATACCTAAGTATTTACTGTATATAATAATAACAAATATTTTAGAAGTATTGTAATAAAACATAAATTTAATTATTTAATAAAACACTTAAAAAAATCTTTATAAAAATTATGTATATCTAGTGACAATTACGCCTAATTTCCTGTTAAGCTGACGTGACGTCACAAACGCCACGCAGACAAACCGGAAGGGTATTCGACGTGTTTCGCTTCTAAACGAAGCATCCTCAGGAGGTCTTGACTCTACGAGCACTCGATCTCGAACGCTTGTAGGCGGAATTGTCACTAGATATATATAGTTTTTATAAAGATTTTTTAAGTGTTTTATTAAATAATATAATTTTGTTTTCTTAAAATACTTCCAAAATATTTTTTATTATTAAATATGGATTTCCACAAAGTAACGCCTGAATATATTCATTAACTTCTGTATACATTATAAAATCATCCCAACTATTTTCAAAAATCCCAATATAAACATTATATTCGTACACTACAAATATTAATCGTATAAAAGGACATTAAAGGATATACCCAATAAAACAAGCAATATTGAAAAGGATGTTAATAAATTAATACAAACAGAATTGCTCTACGCACCTTCAAAAGAGGCATAATATGGGGCATTAATAACATGCGCTAAATATTTCTGTACCGAAAATGTCCGCGCTATAATTGCGAGTATCGAGTAGGGTTCCATTCTGCTGTTTTGAAAAACTGAATTCTAACTTTTGTAAATACCATCAAAACAATGAGGATGATATAATGTATATGAACTAAACTAAAAACTTCATTTCGGATTATAAAATGTTCAAGATGATCTTTAAGAAACAAACAAACGTCTTTGATGTAAGTACATACATGGTAGAGAAAGACTGTTTTATGCTTTAAATTAAAGATAATGTCATTTAAAACAGGATATTTTACTTGACACTTAATTAATAAATACACTTAATGTTATGAAATGGAAATAAATGCATTATAATTGAGATTTATACTTCAATTCAAACAAATCGACTTAATTCTAACTTTGTTTGTACTGCCGCATTTTATGACACAAAAAAATCCTTTCAAATACTGCGTGACGTCATAACACGTGAAAAACCGTTAGCAGTATATGCTTCTCATTTGGTACATTTATTGCCATAGTCGCCACAGGTACAGTTTCATAGGATAACATGAAACTGTCCTTAACACATGTAATTATATGGCATAAAATGTAGACAACCTGCATAAAGACAAAATGGCTTGAGAAAGTCATTATTCAAACAAAATCTATATACAAATGTAGGTATTAACACTCTCTTGAACAAACAAATATCTTCTTGTAGAAGCGAAACGCGTCGAAAATTCTTCCGGTTTGGTTGCGTGGCGTTTGTGACGTCACGTCGGCTTAACAGAAAAATTAGGCGGAATTGTCACTAGATATATTTTTGTATTTTTTAAGTGTTTTATTAAAATATTAATTTGATGTTTTCATAAAATATTTGTTATTATTAAATATGGATTTCCGCAAAGTAACGCCTGAATCTATTTAGTACTCGTATATAGTTTAACATCTATCCCAAAGTTTTCAAAACGACTATATTGCATCTGCACCATAATACTGTCATTAGAATCTTATTAAACTAGCAGACTTGCACCCCGGGGCTGTATAATTAATGGCCGTAGATACCGTGTAGCCCGTACTCGTACGTGAATTTTGAAATATGGCTCACAACAATAAACTAGGAAGTATTGAACATTCCTGCGCGGAATAGCAGAACATACAATAGAAAAGATAATAGTGGTAGTTATTATAATTTACTATTTAACTATTCCCTTTAAATGCGTTTTTCTCTTTTTCAAATAAAAATGTTATATATGATAGAAAATATACAAACATTTATGCAAAACATAAAAACATTGTTACAACTGTTACAACATTGTACACACTTTGGTGTGCCAAGAATGATAAAAGAGATCCAATTAAAGAGTATTTAATAACTCCAGCACGCCGTTTTATACAACATTGCTGAAGCGTTGTAATGTTCCAAATTCAAAAAACGCTCCCGCAATAATTCGTAGATTCGATAATTCGCGTGTTCTTCTTTCGAAAATAATGCCAATTTTTCAATGAATGTTTGATAAAAGTTGCAACAATGGACGTATAGCTGGGTGCGTTATATGCTTGGATTACATTTTCTCCTCATTATATTTTCGTGATATTAGAGCATACCTTATCTTCCTTTTTTATTTAAATCGATGTACCTCAGTCAGTTTTATTACTAGTGAAAGGGAAAGTGTTACTTCTGTGATGTCCAAAGTAATATTATTACGGTATTCGAGGCACGGTTACAGCTGACCGCCTCTCAGTGGTATAGCCGCAATATTCCGGTTACTAGAGGCGTTAAGATGATGTGCGCTTATGTGCAACATCACTACTCACGCCGATGGTTGTTGGTCTAGATTTACTCCCCTGTCATAAGACCCCTATGAGGCTACGAAAGGAAAAATACCAGATGATGAAGCAATGATGGCCGAGCGGTAATAGCTATGGACTGCCGTGCCGCAGGTCCCCGGTACATCCCCACCGCCGTCTTGAGCTTCACCGCATGTTGGAAGGGCATTATGCGATTGCCCGCCTGGTTAGCTACCACCCTCAAGTAAAAAAACCTGTCGCCAAGCTGTGTTCCAGCAGCAGTCCTTTAGAGCCAGTGAAATTACAGGCATATGAGACTTAACAACTGTCTCAAGGTGACGGGCGCAGTGTAATTCGTTACTTGTGAATGCATCTGTTCTAGGCAGAGGTAAGTCCGCGTAACTTCAGGTGGGCTTCGAGCTTGTTCCGTCAAAATAACATTACAAAAAATGGTCAGCAGCCTTTTTGAAGAACTGTCATCAACATTGCGATCCCCAACACGACTGCTAGCAAGGGATTACTCTTCGGCAAATCTCTCCTCTCACGGGGGGCTCTTGTTCAACGGTGCATGCTATATGAGTTTTTAAAGAAGGAGTACAAGAAAGAGGGTAGACCGGTTCGTCTGCTCTTAGTGCCTACCATCCACTCGCATAGACTTCAGTTTACTCGTGATCATGGCGCTTGCAACAGTGCCGAAATATCGAGAGCTCAAACTAATCAAAAACACGGTAAATATCCCGTTTGTTATAATAATTACGGTGCATGCTATGGCTGTAACTAATGACTTTTCTTTTTTTTATGCCTGATAGGTTAGCCTTTGACCACTATCTCATCTGATGGTAAGCGATGATGTGGTCGAAGATGTTGTTCAGGCTAACCTAGAAGTACTGGCTCTCAAGGACAGCTGCCGGAACACACCATTAGGTGCTTGGCGACAGACTTTCTACTTGAGGGTGGTAGCTAGCCAGGCGGGCATTCGCAAAATGCCTTACCACCATGCTATAATGACTGCTATCCTAAGACGACAACCGGGACCGACGGCTTAACGTGCCCTCCGAAGCACGGAAACGCTGAGTAGTAATGTCACTAACGGTCACCCATCCAACTCATGACCGCGGGCGACGTTGCTTAACTTTGCTGATCGGTTGAGATCAACTTAGTAAACTTCTCTACGAGCGCTTCAAAAACTTTTTGAGTTCTTAGTTCAGGAGGATATGCGAGTCCTAAATTTTAGCCGGAATTGTAGAATAACTTTACTTCGTAGATATAATAATTTTAAAACATCAATTTAATTTCAACGAGCTGGATATGTGCTGGTGCTTGATTTTATAGCATAATGAGCATGAGCTTGTAGAGTGACAGCTGGACAGCTGCAAAATCAACCGCTTGTTGATGTATGTATCGCGTTAATGAAGTAGCGATTTCGACATATAGCACACAATAAGCTACGTTCACGAAACGTTAATGGATGGTTACTGAAATTGCCGAATTTCACTTTGTAGGTATATTTTTTATGCTTTTGTAACTCCTCACAGAGGGAGGGTTGTTTATTTAGTACTGGATCAGCCAGATTGTCCACTGCTGAACAGTCTCCCCCATTTAAGGGTGGCTGGTCATAGTCCCCACGCTTAGCAGGGCGTCTTGGGGATCGCAGCTGCAGTCAGTTCTTCAGAAGGTACTGCTGCCCACCTTCCGGTATTTTCCTTTAGTTGCCTCTTACGGAGTGGAAGGGGTGACTTTCTAACCCGGAACCCCATGGAGAAACGGCATAAACTATCGCCTTTATATATTAGTGTGACAAGAATGAGTTACAGTCAAGAGATGAAACATTTCTTTAGCATTTCTTTTGAAGCAGTGATGGCTCAGTGGCAGTGGCTATGGATTGGCGCGCAGCAGGTCCATGGTTCGAATCGCCGCCGCGGGCTTGCGCTTCATCGCATGGTGGAAGGGCATTTTGCGAATACCCGCGTGGGTAGCAACCATACTCAAGTAGAAAATCTGTCGCCAAGCAACGGTGTGTTCCGGCAGCTGTCCTTGAGAGCCAGTAGGTAATTCTAGCCAATAAGCCTGTTACCTTCGACCACATCATCACTTACCATCAGGAGAGATTGTGGTCAAAGGCTTACCCGTCAGCAATAAAAAAAAAACTTACCTAACACGACATTGATGACAATGTTATAACAAAATAATATTCTTACACAAAATCAAATTTTTTTATCAAAGCCTTGCCTTGTTGTGAATATCAAACAAAACTTTATCTATCAAATACGGCGCACGGTCGTCCACAACGAGTCAGTGACGCGTTGAAACGGAACAGGCACGGGACGGGTCAGGGACGAGAATCTCATAAAGCACCAAACAATGCGGACGTAGGCGGAAAATTTCACGCAATTCGCGCAATTGCTATGGCTGGGCGAACACCTGAAGCTATGTGATGTCACCTGCTGACCCTTGTCCCTCTTTAAGAAGGGTTGTTACTATATTTTTCTCTAACAATATTATAGAAGGGCGAAACAAGATCATGCTCATCCTTTTACCCTTATTCCACTCATATGTAGTCGGTATAATATGCCTTCTAAGTGCTGAAGCGCTCGTAACACAGGTTACTTGGACGTTTTTAACCGATCAACTAATTTAGGCAACGTCCGTTGCGGTCATGACTTGGATGGGTGACCGCTATTGACATTACTACTGAGTACTTCTGTGCTTCGGAGGGCACGTTAAGCTGTTGGTCCTGGTTGTTCTTTCAGGCAGAGGTTAGTCCACTTAACATCAGGTGGGCCTCGGGCTTGTTCCGTTACAATATCATAAAAAAAATTAAGACGGTATTGATTAACCTGGATGAAATTATGTGTATGATAATATAAATATAACATTTCTAACCGATTATTACCAGAAAAGTCGAGAAAACTATATGAAAAGGCGTACCAAGATTTAATGAATTGGAAATTATCAAAAAGTAGTGCCATCATTGTCTGAAGATGTGCTTTTAGTATATTTTCAAGAATGATCACAAAAATTCAAATCTTCATCCCCATGGAGCATGTATTCAATGCTCAAAAGTACGCTGAGTATTGATCACAATGTGGATATCTCAAAATATTCAAAATGAATTGCCTTGATAAAACGTAAAGTAGAAGGCTATATAGGGAAGAAATACACTACTACGAAAACGCTTTTACCTACTGAAATAAATAAGTTTTTAAGCGAAGCGCCCGATCAACTTTATCTATCAGTAAAAGTATGTTAGTTATTTAAATCATTTAAGAATAAGAATAAGAAGAATTTATTTGCAAGATTACATTACACAGTAGTAGAAATATTCGTGGAATGGTCTTACAGAGTACATCTGTCATTGTAATCAGTCTGCATGCAGACGTGCAAATATTTATACATGTTTGTCACAATAAACTACAAACTCCTTAATGTCATAAAAACAATTATGCATGAGCCAGTCACTTTTGCATTTCTTAAATTTATGTCATTATAATAATAAAAACTCTCTTGGAAGCTTGTTATACAAATATATACACATATTTACTATGTATTATTGTTATTTTAAGAATATATTACATAAGTAAATATTCCAAATAGATCAGGATCTGTCAACAGGTGCAAATATTAATACAGCACAAGGTGCAAATATTCAAGTGCATTTCAATAATTGTACGATCCAAAATGTAAATAATTATTACAATACATAAGTATTTTTTTATGTTACTCTGACGGAATAAGCTTGAGGCCAACCTGATGTTAAGCGGACTAACCTCTGCCTATAACAGATGCATTTCATCACAAGTCACGAATTGCACTGTGCCCGTCACTTTGAGACATATTTGTTAAGTCTATGTGTCTGTAATTTCACTGGCTCTCAAGGACTGCTGCCGGACCACACCGTTAGGTGCTTGGCGACAGATTTTCTACTTGAAGGTGGTCGAGAGCCAGGCTGGCATTCGCAAAAATGTCCTACCTACCACCATAAAGTGAAGCTCAAGTCCGAGGCGGGAACCATGGACCTGCTGCGTGGCAGTCCATATCCAATGCCACTGAGCCATCACTGCTTCAAAATTACTTCCTATTTCTTATTTCTATTATTGTAACAAACTAGCTGCTTACATTATTCTCAGTCGAGTCTTCAGAAAATGAAGAATAATATTGCCTCGTGTATTTCGTAGGCGGTCTACACGTGTCAGGGATAATAGTTAAAAATAGTGCTTCTTTTAGCCGGCTGCAAAAATGGAAGAGGTCTCAATTCGACTTTGTTATTTTTTTTGTGGTATCGTAATGGAACAACAAAGAGGCCTGCCTCGTGATAAGCGGCAACCTCTGC
Organism: Plagodis pulveraria; assembly: GCA_963890685.1. NCBI lineage: Eukaryota > Metazoa > Arthropoda > Insecta > Lepidoptera > Geometridae > Plagodis > Plagodis pulveraria. Next base: position 31,584,137 of record OY982955.1, on the reverse strand, counting down.
CTTTTACTGATGCAATTCCTCACAAGTTGCGAATTAAAGTTGTTAAGTCTCATGTGCCTGTGATTTCTCCGGCACCTATCAAACCGGAACACAATAATTGGAACATTCAGCTATATTGGTTTGGTTATAATAGTTTGGTGGCAGTACCATCAGACGAATAACAGAATTACACAAAGAGTTCTCCTGCTATTAATGTTTGTATAATTACTTTTTACTACGCCAATTATGATTAGATTATGATGATTATTTTTCGACCGACTTAAAAAAATATGGATTATTTAATGTTTGTTTTCTCAGAACTTTTGACTGGGTGAACCGATTTTTATTTTTGAGTTACACTCCAATAACTGAAAAGTATTGCATTTACACACATACATTTCAGTGAATGACAATCAATCCTATAAGTAGCAAGGGTCACTAAAAAGCGTGAAATTATTTTTTTATCAAAAAATAACACTCATTATTTCACACATTGGAGTATTGAAGTCGGTGCCATTTTTTGATATTGTTTTTTGTTTAGTAGGTACCTAATACTTCAGATGTGGTCCCATTTAAATTTGAGCACCATCTGTTAATTAAGCTTATAAGGTACATTCAAATACCTGAACAAAGTACCTGTTAGTATGCCTATACCTCGATGACATGGTGATAGCAGATCTTGGTGACCAGTAGTGTGTATTGTGGGATTTGAGGACGAGGTGAAATTGTGGTCAAAGGCACAACTATCGGCAAGAAAAAAAAACTAACCTACTTTTTTCACTGGATATTACTCGTAGTTAAAAATCAACGGAACTGACTTCGAACACTGAAAAGTATGAAATAACTGATTCATACACTAACCTCACACTGGTCCGACCGCCACAAGTTATTTCATGTTTTTCAGAATTAGAAGTCTGTTCCGTTTTTTTATTTATTACTATTGATAGTGATGCATATTGTTTTAAGATCAGTCACTAGCCTAAAATACTGTTCATGATCGACAAGAGTTAGTATTATTAAATACATTTATAAACTAGGCATTAACTATTAACAAGCCTTAAATACATTTTTAAATTTCTGATGATAAACCAGTTCTGATGCTGTTTTAATGCAACTTTTTTTTTTTCCTCAAAGGCCGGCAACGCATCCTCGATACCTCTGGTGTTGCGGATGTTCGTGGGCGATTGTGATCACTTACCACCAGGTGAGCCGACTGCTCGTTTGCCCTCCTATGCCATAAAAAAAAAAAAAAAAAAGCTAGAGCTAAGCTAGGCTCGTGGCGCCTTACATACAAACGTTATATCGTTATATTTTAAATACTAAGGGTTAAAACTCGGTGAAACTTTGCATTACAAGGATATACCCTTGAACCTAATATCTATGCTTTTGGTTTGCCAAATTAATATAATAATTAAAAATATGACGATACTACATTTGTATGAAAAGCGCTCCGTGCATTGTACTCACAGGGCCCGTTTCAGCATGTCTTAATAAAGTTTCGGGTTGCTAACCAACACATAAAATAACCGAATGATAAAAATGACAGTTAACATGCAGCGCGTTTCAAGCTTATCTTTGATTAAGTTCCGGTTATACTACCCAGAACATATTTAATAAATAAAACACTATATTTACGTTTCATAGTCATCGATTTCGCCTATCCATCGATTAAAGCTTGAAAGGCGCTCCATGTTAACTGTCATTTTTATCATTCGGTTATTTTATGTTCTGTGTAGTATAATTGGAACTTATTCGAATATTCTGAAATAGGCCCTAAAAGAAATAAACTTGGAGATAACCTCTACCCAAGATAAAAGATTCGTCAAAATCAGCTCATAATTGGCAAAATAATCGTGTTACAAACACATAAGAAAAACATACAGATTTGCTTTTGGAAGCCTGTCAAAAAAAGTGATATAACTTGTGGAATATGACCATCAAAACAGGAGCTCACAGTGAGTTGAATAGGCATGGTACCGACTTCAACAAGTTATTTCTTACATAATCAAGAGCGTTCTAATACGACAACGTCGCAAAAATCATTTTTTCCGTGATGTGAGGTGTTATCAACTACAGCTTTATGAGTAGCATATAAAAACATATTCATGTTTTTATTCTTTGAAATAAAGAAATGGGAGGCTTTTAAAGTTGCTAGTTTTAGACCATATTCTTTTCACGGAGTCTATCTCAAAAACTAAAATAGTTAGATACGAAAATGTGGAAGTAATGATATTAATTTTTAATATATATATATATATATATATACATACACCGTGTCCCAAAATTCAACGATAAGCCGGCATCGGAGCATGGACCTACTCAAGACTCCTCGGAAAAAAAAAAAAATTATAACTGTTTTTTTTTATTAATTACAGAGACTTTTATAAATTTCATCGATATTCGATACCCATTATGCTATTTTCAACTACCATGACCACAATTTTTGACATATTTTTGATATTTTTTGTGCATTAGCAACCTAAGAAGGACGGCTATCTACCACAATCCTTTAAAATTACAGAAAGTCTGTAGTTATTTTACAAAAATCAGTAAAAAAATAATTTTTTCTTATAATTTTCATAGATTTTAACATTCTATGCACTTTCTATAGTCTGGGTTAAAAAAAAAAGTATGGACACTACCATGGCAAGTTTTATTAAAAGTTGGCGCAACTTTATAAAAGTCTCTGTAATTAAAAAAAAAAGAGTTATAATTTATTTTTTATTTTTTCCCGAGTAGTCATGAGTAGGTCCATGCACCGATGCCGGCTTATCGTTGAATTTTGGGACACGGTGTATATATTTTTATTGAGTTTCTTTTATGTCTTATTGTAATGTCGAAAACTTTATAAACTTTTTGATTACACTCGAATAAACACACACATATTGCTGTTTGCTTTACCTACTTATGTATGATATAACAAATTCAACCCACCGTTCTCTAAAATTGACGCAGCCACGGGCCTGCTTTTGGTGATCATCGCATCTTCCATGAACATCTACTTTATTTGCGGGTACGAGTATTTTACATTGAGATATCTGGTCTTGTCAAACTATATACGTAGAGCTGCTAAGCTTAGATATGTCAATACTGTCAATGCATTGCTAACCTCCTTCCTCTAAGAAAACAACAAGCCATAATTTCAGAGGAAATTCGGCCGCGCGAGAGAAAAAACCAGACAAAAGCAATGACATTTATCTAATTACGGGATCGCGATAAGAGCTGGAGAGGGTGAGCGGGGGATGTAACGGGATGCTGTGCCGCAGTCGCGCCCTGACCGTCCGAGGGTGTACACGTCTTGGTGTTTCATTCTCCGCGTATCTCAGTTGGATTTCTGTGCTACGTCAAGTGCTACAATGGAGATCAGATTTCGTGTGAAATTACTTTAAGTGGCTAGTGTTGTGATAATTCAGTTTGCTAAATCTTCGTCATGGCTGAGCTTCTAGTTTTTGGACTTTTCGTGGGTAAGTCAAAGTTTTTATCGTGTTGGAAATTTTGTACAAGTTTTGTTTGCTACGGTCTTGTGGTTTTGTAAAGCGACAAATGTTGTTGGAGTGAAAAGTTTACTCGACACGCTGACCCAAAGCTGGGTAATTTCAGAGTGATGTGGTAAATATTAGATGAACTATTATTATTTTTAGAGCTTAATTTAAAGGTCTGGTAATTAATACAGGTTTTTTAATCAACATACAGCCCATGAAATATACATTATTTGTTCAATAAGAAGGCAGTTAAAATATAACGTTAATTTTAATTAACTATTTAAATGTAATATATAACGTTTAATTTAATTAACAATTTAAAATAAAATATATTTATTCTCGTAATGGCTTGATTGAGCAACGTTACTTTGATAATTTTGAGTTAGGTAGGCACACTATACTTATAATAAAAATTATATTCTTTAAAAAAGTAATCAGCCAATTTATGGTGAGTAGTGAATAAAATTGAATATAAAATGATTTCTTACGGCATTATATTAAAGTCTTTAACCAAAAACTTAAATGGTTATTTGACGTGCTATAGGAGCTATATCTCCAGAGATCTTTAAAAAGAAATGGGATTGTAGTAATCTATATTTTTTTTATTACTTAACAAAATCATCTTGGTATATATTCGGGATAGATACGACTATATCCTTATGTATATTTTCTTGAAATAACTTATACGATTCGTATTCCTGCTGAAGTTTCAAAGTCAAAGTCAAAATCTTTTATTTAATTTAGTCGTCTACGCCGCTCTTATAAAGATCATTTAAAAAATTTTATATGAAATATTCTGCAGTGTACTGCGTTCAACAAACGAAAAACATTAAGAGCCACTGCAAGAACGGGCAATTAACTTGAAGACATTCTTTTTAACGCCTTTTATTAATGTTACAGACACTATTCCAAAATTATTACAATATTTGCTTAAATTACTTAGGGAGAGGTGATAGCTTGGCAGAGGCGGATTTGTCCAAGCATTTTTGTCGTTGAAGTCATCACGTTCAGCTTTGCACCATCAAAAACCTGATCTAGAGAATAAAGGTGTAATTGACGAAATGGAAAAGCCGCCCCAAAAGTTATGCACTGTCCCAATTGACAGAGATTTACACAATCACTTTGAAAGCACAAAAATAGCAAAAAAAAATACCTGTATTAAGGTACCTTTATCAAGAATTTAGCTTAAACTTTTTGGTGGCCAAGTGGAACGATCGTACTAGCAAAGATACTTTGATTTGAACATCACGTAAGTGCTGCAATAGCCTTTGAATATTGTAAGCTACCTTGATAAGTTTTACAGTTCTAAAGCTTGAGATCACCGTCCTTGGACGCTAATCTGGTACTTTAAGTCTACTTCTCAGAAAAGTATAATTTGCTAGATACTAGCTAGCTGAATATGATTTTGATTCATATGTAGCTAGAAACTATGTAGGATATAATACTAACAGTTAATGCTGCTAGTATAATTTAATATACCTAGTGATCTACAGGATGGAGGATAATTTACCCACTCAAAGTCAAAATCATTTATTCAATTTAGGCGTCTACGACGCTCTTATGAAGGTCAATTACAAATTTTAGTATTGAAATATTCTACATTGTACTGCCACGTTCAGCAAATAAATTGTATAGAGAGAGAACGGGACGAGAAGAACAGACAAGAAACTCGGGGCCATTATTTTAAACATCTTTTAACAATGTGTTACATACTAACTATATAATAGAGTTATTACAATATTTGTTTAAATTAAGTAGGTGACAGGCAATAGCTTGGCAGAGGCGGAATTATCCAGGCATTTTTGTCGTTTAAATATTCAGAAACTGTGTAGTAGGATTTTTTTATCAATATGTTTTTCACGTGCATTTTGAATTTCCCTTCTGTGAGCGTTGTAATATGTTTTGAACTTTATTATAAAACCATACACAATTACCTAAGAAGGACCTTTTATTTGTATTTGCTAATCTAAAACCTGGCACCGCTATTTTATCTTTATTCCTAGTATTGTAATCGTGATTGAAACTGTTTAATTTAAATTTACTCGAATTTTCACGAACATACATAATATTTTCAAATATTTACAGACTTCAGTGCAGTAAAAAGTAAGCAACACTCCCGTGGGCTGCCGGGTTAGATTTGCAACTCCCCATATCATCCCGTGGGGGTCGTAGGAGGCGACTAGGGGAAAAATACTGAAAGGTAGGCAGCAGTGCCTCCTAAAGAACTGCCAACTTACACTGCGATCAGCCGCCTGCTAAGCGTGGGGATTGTGGCAAATAGGGGATATTTGCAGGGGGCTGTGTTCAGCAGTTGACGATCCGGCTGATAACAGTACCAAGTTGGTTATCTTGCGATATTCGTATGTTAGTAGACCTGCAGATTAGCCGAAAGTGGTTGCCTCTGCGTTCTATTAGGAAAGAGGTATAGAAACTTCGTTTCTTTTACTCAAATAGAGGTTATTATGGTGTTAAGCGGTAATCTCTGCCTATAACAAATGCATTTCGTCGCAAGTGGCGAACTGCAATGCGCTCATCACCCTGAGACATAAATGTGCCTTTAATTTCAGCGACACCCGTCCCTTTCAAATCGAAACACAGTAATGCGAACACTACAGTTTCGTAGAATGCTTGACAGTAGAAAAATTTATAGTAGCAGTATACTTCTCTCTCACATGATTATCATACTAACTTATATTATATATCTCTTAAATTGAGCTCATTTATGCATTTGCAGTAGAGATGTTGGATCTGGAACTTTCAAAATCTGTTAAAAGTTTGCTTGCGCTCGTAGGATACAATTAAAAATTGTTTTATTTGCTGACAACTGTTCTATTGTAAAAAAAATCCGCCAAGTGGAAGTCGGACTCGTGAACCAGGGTTCCGTACAAACCTGTAGGGTATTTTTATTGCTAAATGACATATATATCATTATACAATTATTTTTATAATATATATTTTTATATTCATTATACATCATATATTTATGATGTAACTAAAAATATATGCTTTTCGCAAGTTTTGCTTGTTACCAAATTTCAAGATTCTGAGTTCACGGGAAGTACCCTGTAGATTCCTTGCGAGTATCGAAAATTTGCGACATAAACGGCTGTATCTTTTGATAGATAGCATTGACTTGTGGAAGTTTTTTTTTCACAGCTGCAAGGGACAGTAGACCTGAGTATAGAATATGAATTTCAGTTTGATACCCCAACCCGTTTCTGAGAAAAAGGGTCTTCACAGAAAGATTAATATATTATAAATAAAGAAGAAAAGATAATAAAGTGACTCTAGAACGGTTCCGTTTTTTCCTTATGAGAAGAGAAGAGACAGAGCCCTATGAATGGTAACAGTTTCTAACAGCAGGATTTGTAATGTTAAACATGTTAAAATTTATAAAGGGGTCTCGCGTTATCACGGAACAATAATAACGAAATTCAGTTGACGACTTGTGTTGTTGTTCAGAGAGTTTCGCCATCGTTGTCCGAAGTTCTTGACAATAGACGTTTGATGTTATTGATACACAAGTAGGCCAATTATGTAATTTGATACTAACAACATCTGATTGAAATAATAGAAAGATGGAGGATGCCAGATTTTGTGTGCACATATTTTGATACCAACTATAAAGCTTTTAATGGACATCAGTTACTAACAGCTGTTGGTTGGAAATGGTTGTACTCAATCGCAAAACCAGCATTTTTATGATTTCAATCACATTTTGTTACTAACAAATTACATAATTGGGCCAATGGTCTATTTCCAATTGTGTTATGGAAGTGGGTGCTGTCATACAGCTGTAGCTAATTACACCACGAAGTTACCAAATAAAATCAATTTATTTATTGCATGAAAACCATAAGATAATTTCATATTTGTAATAAATGTAAGTCAAGGGATTCTGCCTTAACAAGAATTGCATTGTTATATCAAATTTATGAGTTTAAATAATAATATAAATACATTTTTGTCTAAACTACGTAACAATAAAAATATTTATATAAAGATTAAAAAAATATAATGATTAATATCAACAGCAAAAGCAAAAATCTTTGTTTTTATGAATGTATAAAACCAATTTTAATAGAATTAATGACATTTTTACCATAAAAACTAAACGAAAGTGGTATTCACAAAAAAATATAATCTCTCTCGTTTTAGTTGCTTTAATAATAGTCTACGAATAAATAATGATATTAAAGCAATGTTGTCTTAGGTTTTCGCGATTATTACACATAGTAATTAAACAACTTTAAACGGTTTAAATCGCGTATATTTATCATTTATTTTTGTCCCGACGTTTCAAACACTTTGCAGTGATCGTGGTGAGTCACCCCGTGACCAAATATACGCGATTTAAACCGTTTAAAGTTGTTTAATTAGTATTAAAGTAACTAAAACGAAATACTTAAATGGTCAACTGAATTACGTATGTTACAAAATTACAAATTCATTACATATGGTTTATAATGTTGATGTGATCCCATCACTTACTAATACCATTGGATTCTAGGACATTGTTCCAGTATTTGACCTAGGGCTGTCATAGCCTTTTTCCATTTACGATTATCGGAAACATACACTTTTAATCACGTGCATTATATCTGTCCAAAATTAATTCACTTCATCACCAATCAAGTAATAAATCTTTTATATTCGTGACGCGCCCCTTAGCTAAGGTTTTAATAATATGCCGATTGATGCAATTAAATTATTGACTATTATTGTGAGTAAACTAAAGTCGAATCTTGGTGTTAATTCCTTAGGTATTTGATAGATATTGGCTCCCATTCCTAATTGCCGTTATAACGGCAACTTTATAAGTTAACCTCTATTTAATTGCTTAAATCCTATTCTATCCTAGAAAAATTTGAAAATTATATCGAGAGGAAAAATTATAGTCATATGCGGGAACCCCATCCTTATAGCCGGGGTACTATAACCGCTAAGCCAACATGACATATGACGTACGACTCTAATTTGTCCTTTCGTTCTTAACCATCGTATGGGGGTGGGGTGACATTTTTAAACGTTCAAATGACGTTGTAAATCAATAAGGGGAATTAAATAACGCTTAGGTACGGGAGTAAGTGGGTACATTTAAAACTGCTTATCGACTCACTCCCGAACTAGTTTATCAAGTGTCATGCGCAGCATAGACCCACATCTTCAACAAACACCCGATGCTCATAAACACTTGCTTCATGCAACTAATTACTATGTAGTAGTTATCTTCAGCAAGAGAAAGTTGTATTGAAGCGCTCGTAGCGAAGTTTTCTTAGCCGTTCTTAACCGATTAGCTAAGTTAAGTGACAATCACCGCGGTCATGTCTTGAATGAGTGACCTCTAGTGACATTACTTTTGAGTGCTTCCGTGCTTCTTGGTCCCGGTTGTTGTCTTCGGATGGCAGTCGTTATAGCATGTTGGTAGGACATTTTGCGAATGCCCGCCTGGCTACCACCCTCAAGTAGAAAATATGTGGGCAAGCACCTAACGGTGTGTTCCGGCAGGTGTCCCCTTGAGAGCCAGTAATTCTAGGTTAGCCTGAACAGTACCCTCGATCACATCATCACTTCTCTCCAGGTGAGATAGAGGTCAAAGGCTAAGCTATCCTGTATAAAAAAAGAGAATCTTTTTGGGTACCACAGCTGTGTCAGGTATTTTGCCTCAAATCAGTAGTGTAGAAACACTTCTACGTGTAGGTGTAAACGGCACTGTAGCTAGTGCACAGAAAAAAAAGATGTCTTAAAATAAGAACCCAATATCTCTCAACTGATGTATCTTGACTTCAAATATTAATGCTTTCAACGAAGATAATCACGCTAACGTATCAAAAAAGCCAAGATTTTAGAATTAAAATGTAAATATTTTGTGTCAATAGTTTTGCTATTTTTCACAAGAGTTGTAGTTTGATTAAAAACATTTTGTTACTTGTTTCAAAAATGAAAATATGTTGTCTTAGTGGTTTTGATTTAAGAATTATTTCTCACACCAAAGAATATCTCAATTTTGACTAGAGAAACAGTTTCGATGTCTAACTAAGAATTGTAGAATCTTAAAGGAAACATTAAGTTACTCTGGACAAAATTGTATTTTTGCACTCAAGAATCAATGATACATGGAAGAAGAATGAAAAACACCATTAATCTAAGATTAAATTAATTTGGTACAAAATAATAAGTTCTCCATCCAAGAATGAGTCATACATGCAACAACAAATAAGGACCACTTCACACCAAGATAAATATTATTTGGTACAAATTAATAATTTCTCACTAATGGTCCCCGTTCAAGAGTCAGTTAATCTTGCCATCAAGAGTTAAGACAAAATAAGGCTAAGATATTTAATAAATTAGGTATTATATACTTAAAATCTTTTTGTTTTCAACCTAAGAAATTAATTGTTAAATGACACGTAATAAGTGACCTGGCGGGTGCCGGGTGGAACCCCCCGCCCCCCCACATTGCAGGAGCAACCTATCATTGCTACCTGTGGGAGTCGTAAGAGGCGATTATAGGTAAAACACCGGAAAGTGGGCAACAGCGCCTTCTGAGAAACTCATATATAAACTGCAATCCCCGAGACGCCTGCCAAGCGTGGGGATTATGGCAAACCACTCTATAATGGGGGAGGTTGTGATTAGCAGTGGACGATCTGGCTGATACAGTAACCAGTAATAAGATTAATAAATAAGTACTACTAAACATCCGCCAGCGGCTTCGGTCGTCGCGTGACTAAAAATACCATCTCCATAGGTCAGGTGGTTTTTGTACTAGAGATTTCGTGTAAAACCAGTGAGCATACACCTTTCGCTATTATTAAAGATATGAGTGATTTTTTAGAATATTCATTAATTATTACTCGATTAATACTAACAATTATATAAAGTTCGGGCTTTTTCAGAAATGTCACGTTAAATTAATGGTGGAAAACGAAGGTGAATTAATATCAAGATGCTTGATAACGAGTAATTATTAATCAATATAAATACGAAACGATCTGCCAGAAAAATCTAAAGTCATTCTCAGTCATCCCCCTCGATCCAGGGTAAATACCCTTAACTGCTTTCAGAAAACTGCCATATGATCGTAGCTAATCATAATCAGCCATGGGTAATAAAGATGACTATACCTACCTGATTCGATGTACTCATTACTGCAATGGATCCAGTCTCTAACGCAATTTTATACCAAGAGTGTGTTACTTCGACCAATGTCCAATAGAGGATAAGTTATTTCATTCAAGAGTACATGCAAAGTGTTCATTCAAGTATCAAATTTCATAAGCCAAAAGTTTGTCCGTTCTTGTGCCAAAATCTAAGAAAAAGAACTTATTGTAGGGGAAATACAAAAATCTTGTATGAAGAACGAAGCAATTTAGCTCAAAGGCAGTGTTGCTATATAATTATTTTACCCCCCTTATCATGGAAAATCATTCAAATATTTACCACGAATGATTTATCGTTTCAGCATTTATTAGGCTATCTCGTATAACACCAAAAAATCATGCTAGTCATTTCAAATTTACTCATCCAATAATCAAACGCGCTAAAAAAGCAAAGAACTCGTTTCGACGTGGCTACGTCTTTATATTGTTATTTGCTTTGTGGAAAGTGGGAGTGAGAGCCAACTCGAAAAATGACGATAACGCGAATGTAATTTTAATTATACGTTGTGGAATATATTTATATATTATTATTGTGGACTAGTTAAGGGGGAAACTAAAATCATATCTACTCAGAAAAAAAGAGGTTCGATTCCCGTGATGGAAGAACTATTTACCTACAACTTTGTAGAAAACCTTCGGTGTCCGACTCGCACTTGGCCGTTTTTTAATTCATGTCCCATTTTTGGTGAAATTACTCCGCTTTTTTACTCAAAAGGTTCCAATATCCCGATTTGCCCAAAAATCTGGCTACGGTGTACGTACCACACATAACTACAGGATTTATGCGATTTTATCGGTATTCTCTAGTATAACGTTAAAACTCTTTGTTGTTTAACTAGGCTACTATAAGTGTATAACAAAAACCCTTAACTATTTTATTTTTATATGTTGTGATTTACAAGGAATGTACTTTAATATTTCGGAAATTTTTATGGACTGGGCAACCCCACCCCACCGTTATTATTCATTCCGCCCGTCCGTTTGTGCGCGATTCGCTACTTACATAGTTTTTCGAAAGAAAAGCATTACTTTTTTATTTTATTATATATACATACACACATACTTTCTTTCGACGTTTTGCAAAGTTTAAATCTCTCCGAAGAAAGAAGAGAACGTGCGTGCCATCGTTAGGCATTATGGTGCCATCCATGTTGGATGACTTCCAAGTAATGAAGTAGTGCTACAGGACTGGGGTATCCCGCCAGCTGTAGTTAATAACTTCAAAGGTAAGTGAGGTGTATGAAGCGATTTGTATTAAATTAGCTACCGGAGGCGATTCTTCGACCTTTTATTATTTTGATTGAGGCTTTATCGAGGTTTGCGCATCCATTGATGACTTAGGTAGGTTGATATAGGCAATATAATGGGCTTCACATTAGGTTCTGGTATAGGGGGATACACTAAAAAGGGCTTAGAAGACCAAGTTAAGTGGTCCTCGATCCATTAACGCATCTTATTAGTTAGGTAGTACCAAACCTTGAATAGTATAGTTTTGTGTCAGTGGATCACCTAACTCTCTACACTTATGAAAGTCCTACAATACAACCTCTCGAAGTAAGAATATGTACTTTTAAACAAAATAATGAGTGCGATTTCATATAATACGACTTGTTTCTAGTGTTAAATGATTGTTATTTGATTGTGCTATAACTACTGCTATATTGTTAAATGAATAAAGTCATTGGACTCGTGTTGTATGTTCCTGTCTGAGAAAAAGTGATATAACCGAATTCTAGAAAGATGAAGCCATGGGCAACAGCTAGTGTACATTAACTTTTCATTGATGATTATCATTCATAGATCTTTACAAAGCAGAAGTAATTAAGTACCTACTAAGGTTTTTTGTTTTATGATTTCAGATGCTATTTGTAATGATGATATTACTTGGTTAAAACATAACAATGAACTATGGCACCAAGTAGTACAGAAATGGAACAACACAAAATAACAAAATATTCATACCATGCATGAACTCGCGGAATTTTGGAGCATTTTATAAGATATCAAGGATTGGTATGTTCTTTAGATAAAAATTACTATGTACTAATTACATTATTAGGAAATATCAACTTTATAATAGAGATATTCTACGCTCAGTAAGCGATACTTTATTTAATTTTATAATTTAAGGAAAAAATTATAATGTTAAAATGCTGGAATCTATATAATTTGATTTGCATTTTATGTTGTCATACTTTGCTCGGTAAGCGTTAATTTATGGGTTTTATTTTATAATTTAAGGAACATGTACCATGTAAAAATGCTTGAATGTAATTAATTTGTTTTTGTATTTTGTGGTGATATTCTTAGCTCGGTCAGAGATAACTTTTTATAACTTAAGGCAAAATAAATGCCAGAATATAATTGAAGGATAAATAGATCATGTAAAAATGCTTTGATAAGTATAATTGTTTTTTGGGTGATACTCTTCGCTTAGTAAGCGATAATTTATGAGTTTAAAGAAAATGGATCATTTAAATATTCCTGAATATAATTAATGTGACTTTGTACTTTGTGGTGACATTCCTCACATAGTAAGGAATAATTTAAGACTGTCATTTTATAATTTAAGGAAAAATGTATCATGTAAAAATACAACAATCTATACAATGTGTTTTTGTAGTATAACTATGTGAGTTACATTATATTCAGAAAAAACGCTTGAATACTAATTGTGATGTCTCTTACGTATTTTGTATTAACTATGACATTTTTCACTCAGTAATCTGTGTCCCATTTGTGTTATTTTAAATATATTTTCATTTTATATCTATATCTTTCGTTTGAATTCTATTGCCCTGCGCTTAATAGGCTATAATTTGTGTGTTTCAGTAAACAGATGAAATTGAAGTCGTTAGCATCGTTTCAAGTCGAGATTACAACAATTTCAACGATTTTAATTTTTTCTATTATAATCATTCATTTGTCCCAATAATGTTATGTTTTACTTTTAAAATATTTTATGCTTTGAACTTTTGAGTAACTTTTACACTTTCTAATATAATATAGATTTGTTTAGGAAGCAGCCTTAAGTGTTATTGTTATCTGCATTCAGAATATCTTGTCTCTACATTTGTATCATTTAATAACACATAATACTGCTTCCTAAACACATCTCTAAGATTTAACGAAACTAGTGAATACTGTTGTAAGGGTAGATTGAGACTGTTAAATTGAACAACTTTTCCAATGAAACATGAATTGAAATCTGGCCAATTTATTTGACCTCCCATACTACGCAGTAATGTGTTTTGTATGGGAAGTAAAAAAATAAGATGGATTTTAACCCATGTTTCAGAAAGGCTATTCCATTTCACGGGCTGAATCTTCCTTTTAAATAGTATACACAAATTTTGTTAGACCTTAAATGTTTTGTAAGAAAACACATTTTGTGTAAGTCAAAGCAGAAAATATTTTAAAACGAGAAAAAACAACTATTGGGTTTAAACATATACAATCTTGAAATAAATTAGGAAGTATTTTGAAGGAAATAACAGGAATCTCTATTTAAAATAAAAACCATCTTGAAAGAAAATAGGAAGTATCTTGGAGGAAATAACATGAATCTCTAGTCGAAATAGAAACATCTTCAAAGATAATAGGAAGTATCATAGAGGAAATAACATGAATCTCTAGTCGAAACAGAAATATTTTGAAAGAAAATAGGAAGAATCTTAAAGGAAATAATAAGAATCTCTAGTCAATATAGAAACATCTTGAAAGAAAATAGAAAGTATCATATAGAAAATAACATATATCTAAGGTCAAAACGGAAATAATCTTGAAATAAAATAGAATTTTTCTTGAAGAAAAAGCGTTTCACTCTTGGTCGAAAATTGAAAACAATAAAAACAAATGTTAAATATCCTTTATTTAAAATAGGTGCATTCTTGCAGTAAAACAGTTTAAATTTAGAAAAAAGATTTTTAAATGCTTTACTTAAAATAGTTTCGCTCTTAAAGTAATAGCTTTGAGTTCTTCATAAAACAAGTTTTTGTTTGTTGAAACAAGAATATATTTCTTGAGCCAAGAACTATAATGCGAAATATTTAATATCTTGAAGTAAGACATTTTAGACTTTCCTTATATCGAAAACCCATCCGTTCTTAAGTCAAATAATATTGCTTGTCTGAAGAGATTATTTTTTTCTGTGTGAGATTGATGGGCAAACGTCACATATGAACTACTCTACAAATTGGGAGTGATGAGTGCTGTGCAGTGTCAAGCAGAATGAAGACACTGCATTTGATCAAGAAAGGCATGACCGGGCTTGTCTTGAGTCTGCATGTCCACCTTTTTTATTCCTGATAGGTTAGCCTTTGACCTCTATCTCACCTGATGGTAAGTGATGATGTGGTCGAAGATGTTGTTCAGGCTAACCTAGAAGTACATGCTCTCAAGGACAGCTGTCAGAACACACCGTTAGGTGCTTGGCGACAGATTTTTCTACCTGAGGGTGGTAGCTAGCCAGGCGGGCATTTGCAAAATGCACTACCACCATGCACAACCAAACAACTGCTATCCTTAGGCAACAACCGGGACCGAAAGTTTAACGTGCTCTCCGAAGCACGGAAGCACTCAGTAGTAATGTCACTAGCCTCACCCATCCAACTCAGACCGCGGGCGACGTTGCTTAACTTTGCTGATCGGTTAAGAACAGCTAAGAAAACTTCGCCTTGCGCATTTAAAAAAGTAATTGCTTCAGCCAGGATTTAGATCTGTGATCTTTGAAGGCATCCGCTCTATCTTGATCAGAAGGCCGTAATTCTGTTCTCATCTCTACCACGTAGCAAAGTAAGCGATTATCTCCACTCTCGATTTTATAAGGAAACAGCGGTATCTAATGATCGCACGTAAATCTCGTTAATTACACCACTTTAGGGGTTTACAGCTATCGCAATAATTTATCGATAACAATCATAATCAGATGACTGTTTGTTATTGTATTATTAACCCTCTGGGATGGGGTGTACCGGAAATTCTGCGAAGTACAAAGAAAACAGATTGTTTGCGTATTTTTGCCGCGGTTTACAGAGTTTTTGTTAGCATAAAGGGATGGAATGGTTTGTAGATGTACAAATAAAGCAGCTTATGTAAGCTTTTTCTTTTTTTATATATCTGTGGAACTATTGGATAAATTGGAATTAAAAGTATTGTAATGTTTAGGTAGGTTAGGTTGCCTCTTTTGGTTACTTTGAAGTTAAGATCCTCTTCAGAGAATCATTATTGAATTCAGAAAAAATATGACATAAATTTTAATAAATTATCCGTGCTAGGTTTTTAATAGCTTGATTTGTGGCTGAAAATCTGATATACAGCTGTTTTAAACTCTTCCATAATCATTTTTGGAACTCTTACATAATAATAATAATAATGAATTTCTCATCTAAATTTCGCATTAGACCAATTTATTGAATAAACTATTATTCGAAACACACCCACATACACTTCCATAACATAGCAACACATACACACATTTACACCCCCACACACCCTCTTACATACACCAGCACACCATTAGTCCTCGTTGAGTATCCTTAGTATCATAACCGGACTTATTCACATTATGTTCAAGTTAGTATAAAGCTATTAGTTTAAGTACATTATATGTAAGTAAATATTATACTTGTGCGCGTCACATCAAATTTTTAAATCTATCCTATGTGTTATCAAGATACTGTCCCAGCCTAGATTGGGGTCCGCTGCCAATTAGAATTTAGAACATAAGTACATAATATTTATAAGTATATTCTGAAATTGTGTTGAAGTTCTTTAATTTAACTACATGTATTCTATGTTGTATCTCTATCTTTTAAATATACGACTTACTTACTTACAACTTTATCCATCGTAAATTTGTGTTAGTAGTAGTTAGTAAGTTCGAGTTTAATCCAAAATCAATGTATCAAAGCACCAAACTTTCGCAAAATTAGTTCACCCGATTATAGATCTTTCATTCATATCCGCAATCGAAGTGAAAAACTGAATTTATAACGCGTGCATTAAGTTAATTATAGCGTTGACTTAATAAGTCAGTCAAATGACTTGTTTTATACACTTGTTTGTACAATCTACTATTTCACTTCTCAATCTCGAAAAGTTTTTGTTTATGCCCGATGTAAGCGGGCTAAAAAGGTTCTATATGGTCTAGTGCACAAAAGCCTGTTTTAAGCACAAATGCACAAAAAAGTTTTTTTAATTAGTTTTTTGAAATCACATATATACGATAGGAAAAATTTAAGTCATGTGCGGGATTCGAACCCGCGTCCATCCACCCTTTGAGCCGGGGTATGCTCTAATCAATTGAGCTAACATGACCATCGTATTGGGATGGATGGTAATCCGCATAGCAAGCGTTATTGCAAACCTAACAATATTAAAATTAGTTTAACGAAGTTCAGTTTGTAATATATTTTATGTAAGAAGCTTGCCCGGGTCCTGGCTGAACACGTATTACTTTCGTACTTTAAATCATATATATAATCATCATAGTTTAATAATATGACGAAACTACGTTTAGTAGTAGGGAGCCTTATGCTATGCTTTTAATTTGCCAGTTTTTGTATTTATCACTTATTTTTCACCTAAATTCACTAAAGATGTTTAAGAGAATATAAAAAAAAATACTTACTTAAATTTTCGGCAAACTGGTAATTCAGATACATATAGGCAATAACGAGCATGCAAAATTTCATTCAGTTTGTACCCTGGGTATTTAAATTATGCCAAAATACGTTTGTATGCCGCTGGGTGCCGGGCTAGAATGTCACCATCTAATTGCTAAGTGAAGATGTCGTAAAGGTGACTAAAGGTAAAATGCCGGAATCTGTTATGTCGATATTTCGTTTTTGTACAATATCATAAGAATATAAAAAAAAACAACCCCATCCCGGGACAGATGGTTAGGGCTTCAAGTTCCACTTTGGTTTCAAATTTTATTTAAGGTTCCTTTCGTTGTATTTTTAAGCCTAAACGCATAATTAAAACGCTCAAATCTTTTTTCAAGAACTGAAAACGTAACTAATGTTCTGTACAAAAGAGCTTTCCAAAAAACGCCACTCGCATTAAACAAAACAGACTTAAGCCTCAGGGAAAGCTTTTAAAATAATAAGGAATTTTCACCGCACGTTAACGCTTCAGGCCAAAACCTTGGTTGATTTTCCTCTGTTGGCTTATCTAACAAACTTTACCACTGAACTGTAAATATTACAATCCTTATTCGGACCTAAGCAAATAGCCACCCACGCTGGCAACTAATAAATTTGATTTCTTGAGGAAATCCGCTCAGGTTAGGCATTTAGGTTGACTGGTAATTAAAACTAGAGAACGTACTTAATCATTATTTGGATGAACGCTGAAAGATTCCTACCCTCGTCCTTCTCACGTAAGGTCGGCAGGTTTGTCTTATACACACGCATAAAACAAGAACATAAAAATATATAAGTTAATTAAAAATATTTGTTCCTTTTCGCTTAGCATGCGACAGTGCTTGTAATTAGATGCGCTCATAGCGAAGTTTGTTTAGCCGTTCTTAATCGATCAGCTAAGTTAAGGTCCGCCGCGGTCAGGAGTTGGATGGGTGACCGCTAGTGGCATTACTATTGAGCGCTTCCGTGCTTCGGAGGGCACGTTAAGCTGTTGGTCCCGGTTGCTATCTTACGATGGCAGTCGTTACAGCATGGTGGTAGGGTATTTTGCGAATGCCCGCCTGGCTAGCTACCCAACCACAAGCAAAACCTCAAGAAGAAAATCTGTCGACAAGCACCTAACGGTGTGTTCCGGCAGCTGTCCTTAAGAGCCAGTACTTCTTCGTTAGTTTAGCCTGAACAACATCTTCGACCACATCATCACTTACCATCAGGTGAGATAGTGGTCATAGGCTAACCTACCAGGCCTGAAAAAAATACTTTATATATATATATTACATATATTATGTGATTAACCTCTGCCTATAACAGGTGCATTTCATCATCAGTCGAACCGCACTGCGTCCGTCACCTTGACTATACTGTCGTTAAGTCTCACGTGCCTGTTTTTTACCGGTACTCAAGGATTGCTGCCGGAACATACAGTTGGGTTAGATTTTCTACTTGAGGGTGGTAGCTAGCCAGGCGAGCATTCGCTAACCGCCCTTCCACCATGCGAAGACCAAGCTAGCGGTGGGGATGGAACCATATACCTGCGGCACGGTAGTCCATGACTATTATCGATGCCCATGATAGCCACAAAAATGCGATTTTTACGCGTTATAGCTCTAAATAGTTTATAGAATCAAATATTGAAGGGAATATTGGCAGATTTTCATCTGTTAGCTCATCCGAACCTTACTATTGAATGGGTATCTGTGTTATAGACGCCGTCTCCCTAATTTAGGCATCTAAGTAAAGGCCTCGTCCTAAGTAAATACCGGTTCTAGCAGAAAACCTGAATAAAAGATTCATGTTTAAAACAGCGAAGAAATTTTCAGCAAGTTGTGACCGTATAACGGCATTTAGTACCTACGACCGTGTTTGTACTCAAAAGGATGATTAATAGTCCAAGGAGACTTAAACTCAATATAGAATTTAATAGTCATTTATGGGCGTATTCCATTTAAGGCCATTTCGTTATTTTAGAAAATTTTGATCACATTTTGTGTCTATGGTCCATATTAAATGTGGAACCATAGACGCACAATGTGGTCAAAATTGTCGAAAATAAAGAAATAGATGTCAAGTGGTATACGCCCTATATAGTAACTATTTTATAATACTTTCACACGCAAACCACTCTCACACTCACACACCAACACAATCACTAATTGAATTCGCATGTAAACATGTTTCCTACTGTCTTCAACTATTAAATAACCTGCACTGTATTTAAAATTCAAAGATTTATTTCTTTACTTTTCTAATTAATTTTGTATCCATTTTTAAAATTAGCACTCAGTATCCTACTGCCGCGTTAGTTAGGAACCATTTGTATTAGGTATAAGAAATATTAAAACTCCCTACCTACAAAAAGTTCGTAGTAGCGTAAAACTGATTTTAAAAATTGTATAACAGGGTAGGAATGTCAAAGTTTATTTCTATCCGCGGGAGGTGCCTGGTGACCTGTGATACAGGTTCTTAGAAACCTACTTCAGGATTAATTTTGGCAGTCTTGTCTGTCAATTTATGTATTTTTACGTAAGCAACCTTTTGTGAGGAGGAAATACATATATTTTTGATTTGATTTGACTTTATTAAACATTGTAGAGATCTCAAAAGCTTCTTTCAGAGGTCGTTTATAATTAGAGGCAAGCCGAAGCAGGTATTTTCGACGTCTTACGTTTATCTGAAAAATTCATTAGCAACTAGAACGTTCTGAAGCACTTGAAGGCATGAAATCCCTCCGAGCCGCTCCCAAGTTACAGATATAGAGCATTTCTTTTTATTATTCGGAATGAAGGATGAGACAAGTGCTCTTTTTATGAGCACCACTAATGCTGTCCTCATTTCCTTTCCGTCTTCCCTTGGACATATCTCAGGGCTGTCGTTTTCTGTTCTGAAAAGAGGGTACTGATTAATGCATGATAATTTACAGTCATAAAATTTAAACTTCTTAGTATCAGACTAGTAATTTTATTCTAGTTAGTAGTTTTATTATATATATTTTAGGCGTTCAGACTTTGCAAGGAAATTCATATGTAATAATAACAAACATTTTAAAAATATTTTTAGAAAACATTACATTAATGTTTTAGATATACTTGTATACTTAAACAATATAATAATAAACGTAGGTAGTGACAATTCCGCGTAATTTTCCTGTTAAACCGACGTGACGTCACAAACGCCACGCAGCCAAACCGGAAGAATTTTCGTCGCGTTTCGCTTCTACACGAAGCATCCTCAGGAGGTTTTGAATCTACGAGCGCTTTCTCGACAAATTATCACTATATATATTTTTATATTTTTTAAATGTTTTATTAATATATTCATTTGATGTTTTATTAAAATATTTAAAAGATATTTGTTATTACTACATATGGATTTCCGCAAAGTAACGCCTGAATCTATTCATAATATTAATTGAAAGTTTTCTAATATATTTTAAAAGTATTTATTATTATTGTCTAACTAATATTGTAAATTCGAAAGTGTGTGTGAGTGTGTGAGGATGTGAATGTGTATGTTTATTACACCTTCACGGTGAAACGGATAAACCGATTTGAATAAAACTGGAAACTTAGATAGTTTAGGTTCTGGATCAACACATATGATACTTTTCATCATAACTATCATCATATTTCATCATTACATACGCATGTGATATCTTAGGGCGCTGCTATGTTTACTAAGAAAAAATATTATGTCCAATTTCAAATAAAACTATATTTTAATAAATACAGTATATTTGAATCTGTAGTAAATTATAATGTCAAGATCGAGATTCTCGATTGTGCGCTCGAAGAGTCAAGACCTCCCGATGATGCTTCGTGTAGAAGCGAAACACGTCAAAAACTCTTTTGGTTGGGTAACGTGGCGCTTGTGACGTCTCATCGCTTTCTCACTTATACTCAATATATCTAATATTATTTATGATTACAAGCACTATCGCATGCTAAGCGAAAACCATATTTTACAAATTATTGGAGCGAAAAATTGCATGCCCCGGGCGGGAATCGCACCCGCGTCCTCCGATTTCGCGTCGATATATAAAATAATATTTTCAAAATATTTTTATAAAATATTAATCTAAGGTTTTCCTAAAATATGTTTTCAATGCTGTAATTTTTACTTATGAATTTCTATAAGGTATAGTCATGGCTGGATATATTAATTATCTAAAGTGACATTTCAGAAAGGTATAGTGGATCAATAGAGTATAAAACTATAAAAAAAATAGAATAGTATGATCATTACGAGTAAATTACCTCCGCAACCACTGAATGGATTTTGATAAAACTTAAACCAAATAATAGTTACGCAGAGGCAGGCGGAGTATCTAGTGGGAGAGGGAGAAGGAGAAAAATCCTCATTCTCTTCCGATACATAGCGCCCGGACACGGAGGCGAGCCAACCGGGCTCGCACTCCATTTCCGCTCAAAGGGCATGGGGTATCGGTTGTGGGGGCAGCCGATCGAGGATTTAACTTTAATGTAACCTCCCATTCATTCCCATTTTCATTCTGTCCTCCTCTGTATTTTGGGGTATTCTATGAGGCGGGAAAGGACCTACCCTTTCCCGCCTTTCCCCAAAGGTTGGGCCTGCCTTGGCGGGCAGTGACGTCGATGGGGGCTGTGGCTGAATGTGCGAACGGTCCCGCATCTCCTGCCACGAGTCGGGAACGATCAAACATCACAGGGTTTTAAGTCTGTAGTGGGGTCCTTATTGACCCATAGCCTAACATTACCCAGCTGCTCCCCGGCGAGGGAGTATGCGTATTTACGGAAATGCCAAAAAAAATATACTAATATTATATTTTGGAGATAACTACTTTAATATTCTGCCACAAAACAGTAGTGTGCGTAGATTGTATAGGCACTGTAGCTAGTGAAATAACTATATTTATCAGTAATTAAACGACTTTAAACGGTTTAAATCGCGTATATTTTACTGACTAGCAGTCACCCCGTGACCACGATCACTGCAAAGTGTTTGAAACGTCGGGACGAAAATAATGATAAATATACGCAAATTAAACCGTTTAAAGTTGTTTAATTACTATGTGTAATAATCGCTAAAAACCTAAGACAACATTATATTTATCAGTATTAAACGGGACTAATCCCGTTTAATACTTATAAATATGTGTTCAAGTCGCGAAAGTCTTAAAATAACTGGGCAATGTCTTGGAGTAACGCTGTGCTGGGTCAGTGATACTGCATCTGTAACGGGCAATGATGATACCATCAGGCAAGCCTAACCAATTTCATCAGAGCGCTTCTTATAAGTGACTTATGTTCCTTTTAAATAAATGATTTATAGATTTTTCGATTCTTCATAATAATCATAATATTGGCGCGCTATGACAGACATAATTGTGTAGGGATATTTAATGTATATATGCTACGAATTTTTAATTTTTTATAGCTGATAGGCTAGCCTTTGACTACCATCTCACCTTATCGTAAGTGTTCGAAGATATTTTTCAGGCTAACCTAGAATTACTGCTCTCAGGGACAGCTGGCGTAACACACCGTTATGTGCTAGGTGACAGAATTTCGACTCGAGGCTGATAACTAGCCAGGCGGACATTCGCAAAATGTCCTACCACGATGTAAAAATATATTTGTAATTAACGCAAATAAAGAACTAATTAATATGAATACGATTTATGATTAGATTAAGACTTGTTCACCTGAATTACAGTATGTAATTGTGTTTGTTTAATAATATATATTATTTCGCCGTGCATGACAGATAAAAGAATATTTACTTTCATAGTAATTAGCTAAAGATTATCTATCTTTTCCTTATTAGTTTTCCTCTTCCGTGTATTTGAGTAGTTGCCAGTTATAGGAGCCTGGAGTCGATGTACAAACAACACGTTGACCGCAGAAATAATCGTTCAATTGAATTCTATACAATGTAAATATGTAAAGAAGTGTAACTCTCAGTTACCGCTTTGATTTCGGACCCATGAAGTTCACAATTAACAAAATATGCACGATATTTCAAATTCAATTGGATAGGTTAATTGATTTGGCGCATAGAAATGATCGCATCCGATTGGTCTCGTCAAGGTATGTTGTTGCGGCGCATGGTACAGTTTTTAAACCACGCTCGCCGCGGTAGGGCTAGAGTTCTGCTGCTTTTGAGCTTGACTTAAATATTTTTTTCGTGTATACAGGGCTGTGGCCCTTATGGACAAGCTCAGGGTCGCTCAACGAGCTATGGAGAGAGCTATGCTCGGAGTTTCATTGCGTGATAAAATCCGGAACGTGGATATTCGACAAAGAACCAAAGTCACCGACATAGCTCTCAGAATTTGCAAGTTGAAGTGGCAATGGGCGGGCCACATTGCTCGACGAACTGATAACCGATGGGGAAGAAAGGTTCTCGAGTGGTTACCACAATACACCGGAAGACGTAGAGTTGGTAGGCCCCCCACTAGGTGGACTGATGACATCGTTAAAGTCGCGGGTAGCCAATGGTTACAAGCGGCTAATAGCCGTTCTTTGTGGCGTTCTATGGGGGAGGCCTTTGTTCAACAGTGGACGTCTTCCAGCTGATGATGATGATTATGTATACAGGGTTACTGGTAAATGGCTAACAACCTCTTTGGGTTGACAGAAGTCAACGCCATTTCTTAGGACTAGCAGAAGCTAGCAGAAGCTAGTCCTAAGAAACATTTTAAGTATTTTTTTTTATGTTTTAATGCCTACTCCGAGCCAGGAGCGCCCGCCGCGGCAATTCTGGACCGCGCCGAGCTCCCTTTGAATAGAGTTTTGAACATTTACATCAAGCAAAGTAACAAAATTATGAAATAATACATTACAGGCACAAGAGACTTTTGACATCAGTTGGTCCTCGTGCTTATTCTGACAAAAATACATAAAAAACACACAAAAGAAATTAACAAAAAATATATAAATGTTTGTTATGAAAACAAAAAAAAAACTTCGCAAAATGTTTGTTAAGATTAGCAGAAGTCAACCCTAATAGGTTGTTAGCCATTTACCAATAACCCTGGCTTATGAATATTCCTGCCTATGGCTCAAGAGGTTTACCTAAAGTCACGTATTTGTATTACTAATTAGCTTCCCGAAATGGGGCAGCCTTCTAAAGTCAAACCGAAATAACATATAAACGGATAATATATATGGACCAGGCCTTGAATTAATCTCAAGTTGACAGGACGACTACTAAAACATTGTCATATCCTTTTGTGGTCATCGACTTAATTAAATCATTTTCACAATTTTTTTTATGTGACGTGATAGATCAAGCAGTAGTCTCTCTCTATAACCGATGTGAACTGCACTGCGCTGCTCGGCGATAGTAATAGGTATGGTAGCAGTACTTCCCCGGACGAACTCACACAAACAGTTCTAATTAATTTATAGCTGTTGTAATTATACCGAACTTGGAAGTAGGTATACTCTTCCAGACCCAAAAAATAAAGATCGGATAACCCAATAAAAAGTTATGCATGGTCACGGAAAAAGAATGTATTAACTTAATTATGTTTGCAGAGTCGAAGGGCATTTTGGGAATGGTCGTCTGGCTATCCACCACCCACAAGTAGACAATCTGTCGCCAAGCAACTAACAGCGTGTTCCGGCTGTCCTTGATAGCCAATAAAATTACAAGCATATAATGAGAATTAACGACACAAGGTGACGGGCGCAGTGCAGTTCGTTACTTGTGAAGAAATGCATCTGTTATAGGCAGAGGATAAGGCTTAACATCAGGTTGGCAGCGTGCTTGTTCCGTCACACACTGAGAAAAACGACTTTGGAGCTTAAATCAAATTTGACTTTTTACCGTTGAATTGTTACTACGTAAGATGAATTCACAACTCTTAAGAGCCATTTCACAAAATCACGCTACTGAAGTTTAGGTAAATGCCAGCGCATCGCTTACACAAGCGAAAGAAGTGACGACGGAATAGCGTGACTGTGAGTAACATATTTTGATACTAGCACTCATTAATAAAGAAATCTAAGTTGCGAATTTAAAAATTGTGTGATTGGCATGAGTAAATAATCAATTTCTTGTAGATTACTTGCTAATGTTATAGAAAAGAAGTAGGCATGTACATTAAATAGTCAACCTGCATCGTGAATCTTTTATTTAAATTTCATCCTTGATGAATAAAAAATAGATATGTTTGAATCATTTATTGTAACAAAAAACTTAATTAATTAAAAAATTATACGGCTTGAAATTATATAAATATTTGATGTAACGGCATTGATTAAAAGCTGCGGACTAAAAGCTCTTTCTTTTAAATTTTCCAAAAATTGCTGTTCTCCTCGTTCACACTCTTCAGTATCTATATCCATGCATAGGATTGAGCTTTATTTTTCTGTGCATCCGGAAAACAACTTAGTACCAACCACAAACGTCCCATGACGTTTTTGGTTTTCCATTACTTTAACATGTCACCCTCATATTCCCATACCATAATATATCACCTACACCATTAAAAAATAACATTTTCATCCATTTAGTTTGAGTAGACCAAACAGCGAAATGTAAATATATATTTACAGATTTTGAGGTTTTTTGTTTTTAAATCGAATATCTTTGATTCAATCTATAATCAACATATATATACTTCCGAAATCAGATTGAAGACGTTCTGAAAAAAGGCCAGGTCAAAAGTACCCTAAACCGACGCTTATGTATGAAAGGATTGATGAGTATAGATGAAGCGAAAGAGATATGTCAGGTAAGTCATCGTAGTAAGTGGAAATCCGTGGTCTCTGCCTACCCCTACAGGAAAGAGGCGTGATTTTATGTATGTATGTATATACTTCTTGGTACCAATGCAATCCTCACTATATACTCTTATGCTCACTATTTCCTCTGTAGAAAATAAATGATAATACACCTTTTTATACAAAAAATACTGAAAATGGGGTTTGAACACACGACAAAAATGGTGGGAAATAGTAATTTAATTGCTATTTCTATTTTTTCGTAACTAACTCACCTAGAACTTCGATCTTCTTTTAATATGATAATTTACTATTGTTCTTTAGCCATGAATTGTTACAGATTTTTACGCCAAATATTTAAAAGTAACAAAATTAAAACAACCCAATTGTTTTAAGAACTTTGGCGGGAAAACTGTATTGGAGAGCAATTATTTTTTCTGAAAAACTATACCACCTACGGCTTTGGTCCTTCTTTGATATTATTATTTACATGTAATTTATACACCTGTATTATTTCAGATTTTTGGTTTAAAAGTTTAAAATTAGTTACGAGATTATTTCATACGCAAATTTGCATCGGTAAGTGTTTGCGTTGCAAAATATATCGAGTGAAAAATGCATACATATGCAAAATTGCGGTTTCCTAGATTTATAACTGTTGAAGTAGTTACGATATTAATATGAAATGACGTAATATTTTGGGGCCAAAATGTAATTTGTGCTGGTTTCAGATTTCATCAAAATATTCAAAATACTTCCTACGTTATCTCAGAAAAATATGGATTTTTTCTTGTATGGGCAAGGATACATCCTTTTGAAAACCATTTGGATTATGAAAGTCAGACTTGTGCAGATTTATGGTAAATTTGTAAATACGACTATCGACCGCTAACTGGTATCCCGGTTTGTACAAATGATGGAAAAGCCGGGAGGCCGGTTTGTACAAATTTTCAATAGAAGGTAGTTTAATTTCAAGCTGAAGTTATCGCTGTGTTCACTTGTAGACATTAACTGAATCCAAAAATATTGGAAATCAATTATTCGCCTGTCATCTAATCCTCCTAAAACAATAGTTATAGTGAGTTACTAATTTAAACTAGAATAATATAAAAACTAGCAGACCAAAAAGAAGAAGTCAACCCTGTGAGGTTGTTAGCATTTTTCCAATAACGCTGTATAAGGCTGCATAATTGTGACGTTTCCTTTTTTTAACACAATGGATGAACAGAAACTACAGATGTAGTTACTTAACAAGACAACAATACTTATATTATGGACAACAAAAATAAAGTATAGTCTGTTACTTAAAAAAAATATCGACATGATCAAAACTCTGTGGTCGCACTATAAACTTGCATCTAAGCGTTCCGCGTACGAGACGTCAGAGCAAGGAAAACGAACACAGGTCCTACCTCGATGGGCGCTCGCGCGGTACTGATCGCCTCGCGCTTGTACATTTCAATTTATGTGCATTTCGAGTTATGTTAAATATTTTTTCTTGTCTAACAAAACAGAGTTAATATCACAATTTATTAAAGATCAGATTAATTAAAGAATGAACTTTCTTTTTATATAATATCTGTTTGGAATTACACTTTATTAAACGCAATATATGGTGGTAAACTGCTGATATAATTCGTGGAAATTGGCGCAAGATCTTTATTTTTTTTTCTATAATGACGATTAATTAGCGATATTCTAGTACACTATGTGTCAACAAGATTATATGCCTGATGCACAGTTTTTTTTTTAAGTTAATTTGATGAATCTTTCTACAACAGATATAACTCTGAAGTTGGCTATGTGTACCTTAATTCGTTAAACAAGGTGCGGGAGATTGGTCACTACAAAATAATTAATGTTATGTTTGTAAATCTGGTACATTAACTGAAAAGAGAACAGATTATTCTATTTTTATCAATTATTAAACAACTTGTAGATATTTCCTATGATAGTAAATTAAGCGCTTATAATCTTCGTATACCGCATTAAAATGTGAAATGCCTCTTAAGATGATTTTCACCAATCAATAAAAATTTACCATGTCTTATAATAAACACAACCGTCAAAAAACGCCTTCCGTAAAGTATTTTCAGAACTGCAGTATTGACCATAAAATATACCTTACTTTTACGGCGGTTTATATACGGTGATTATCTCTATAACGTACGACTTAATCAAAAAGTCTCTACTCATCGAAAAGTCAATATTTAAGAAAGACCACAAAATACACCTTAAATTAAGACGAAAAGAAACATTCGCCTTCACTGACCTCGTTTAACGCCCTCTAGTTGCAAGGCGTTTTTAAACGTATTTACGTTTGGTCGGTTTTTCGCCTTCATACCATATAAATTGGCCGTCATTAGGGCGCTTATGACTTTAGATTTTTCTCAGTGCAAGAACAACAAAAAATTATTCAGCCTTTTAAACGTGAAGTGAAGTCTTAGTATAAACATACACAATGAGTTCCTCACTCACACACTTTCGCATTAATAGTGTGATAGACGCGACCATAAGTTTTATACTAAAATATATATTGTGTAATGACAAAACCCTTGTTGCGCAAACCCTGTCACTTTTTTGCAAAGCTTACAAATTGTTACGTCACTAAACTCTTGCTTTGAGGCAGGGATTATATTATATTTTATTTCCGAGTTAACCCGCTTACGTCTAATTGCGTCGGAAAACGTGGAACAATATATTACTCATATTTTAAAACGATCCCCTATGATGTTGTTATGATTGGAAACCGTTTCAAATCTGACGATCCCTGTTAATACCATTATACATTTTTGAAGGAATGATAATCGAGCGGTAACAGCTGGCTAGCTAGCTACCACCCTCAAGTAGAAAATCTGTCGCCAAGCACCTAACGGTGAGTTCTGAGGGCCAGAAATTTTAGGTTAGTCTAAACAACACCTTTTCGGCCACATCATCAGATACCATCAGGTGAAAAAGTGGTCAAAGGGTAACCTATAAGGCATAAAAAAAACAGCTATGGACTGTCGTGCCGCAGGTCCATGATTGTTTTTAATTTAAATAACCGGCATAAATGTCATGATGACGATGATTCGTGTTTCAAGCATCAGAGCGAGTGCACTAGCCACGGATTTAGGACCCTCCCTAAATCCGTGGCAATAGCAGTGCCAGGTCCCAGACGGGTCGACTCAGGTCGATAAACTTGTCTCTAATGCGAGTGTTTTGCCGGTAAATATATTATATAATCACTCATTACACTCACTTAAGCACAAATTTGATATACCTAATAGTAGATTGTTTACCAAGGGAGCAAACAACCATTTTAAAGGCGAGAGTGTTTCTTTGAATCCAAAAGGGAACGAATGATTCTAAAGTAAAGTAAAAACCTGAGTGCAGCGAGGGATTCTTGAGATTAAAATAGATATTTGGCTCCTGAGGTGGACAATCTACTTTTTATCACTCTCTATGAGAAAATAAGTAAGTGCAATTTATGAATAAGAATTGTAGGGGAGACCTAGGTGGGTTGACACAATTTTTACGTTATCAAGCATAGCACAGCTCAACATACACCTACACATGTGAAACTTGTGTTTTTAGTTAACTAGTTCTAATAACTAATTGATCCTAGCACAAAATTACCACGAGTGAAACTAATCTGGGAGATATTTCGTTAAAACCACGCCAACTCTCAGTGTTTCAACTCTCCTAGTACCGAGGTGAGTTGAAACAGCGTCTGAGGTGAATTGAAACGCATATTAAAATGTTAATTTTAAGCACAATAAAAATCATTTTAATAAAAAAAAATGTGTTACATGATAAGTTACAAAATAATGAGGTGCTCTCTGAAATCAAACAATATTTTTCTTAATAGCTATATTATTACTAAAGCACATGTCTCGTTATTACTATTATCGTAAGATTGTATCACCCTTATTGCATAAATCAACTATAGTACTGTACTGTATCAGCCGGATCGTCCACTGGTGAACCCCCATTATGGGGGACTTTTCCGTAATCCCCACGCTTGGCAAGCATCTTGGAGATCGCATTGTGAGATATCAGTTCCTCAGAAAGCGCTGCTGCCCACTTTCTGGTGTGTTACCCTTAGTCACCTCTTATGACCCACGGGTAGAGATGCAGGGGTGACAACTATAGTAAATAAATTATTATCATTTGTTTCTTTTTTTGTTTTACTGTTGTATCAAAAATATGCTTTTTAGTTGTTTTAATTTTCTGCCAGCTTCTATTGCCTCAAGAGTTTCTTTAACAGGTGTATCGGTCAATTCAGCTGATTTTACTTTACTTCTTGGAAAAGCTTTAGGCAAAGGTCTAAGCAGTTCTGGCGAAAATGTATTGTCTGTATCTGCTTACGAAGTCACTTCTTGTATAAATGCACGAGAAGTCGAATCTACGGGGTCTTTTCGTGGACAGCTTGAAGCATTGGGTTTATTCTCGACTGAAATGTTAACAAAAGCAGTTGTAGCATCAGAAGAAGTTTGTAGTGGTATTCATGAGATTGTCATTTGTAACTGCCTCTGTTGATTCTATTCGTTGCACATTTATGGGCCGGTCTATAACTTGGGATGCTTAAAAATCTTGTTCCTGGAAGATATCGGTGTTGAAAGGCCAAATCTCAGAAATTTAAATTCCAGATGTTATATTTCTTCTTAGATTTACCTCACCCAGTGCTAACTCATATATTTCTATACCAGCTTCTTTTCTATTGCTTTTTGGGGTATATTTGTTAGGCATTCTGAATAAAAAATGTTAGGAATTTAATTTAGTTATATATAAATGTGCTACCGAGGAGAGTTGAAACAAACAAGGTGAGTTGACACAAGCTGTGTCAACTTACCTCGGTTAACATTTTTACGACTCGCTGCACTTGATCATAAAAATAACTAAGAAAAACAAAAAAAATACAATTGATGATATGACTTTGTAAAAGTTCAATAGTTAATAAATGTTAATATCAATCACATATCTCGAAATATATAAAATTGCCTAGTATCAATCAACATCAAAAAAACAAATGAAAACTTACTTTGGTTCGGTTTTTGGGCACATATTTTATAGTGACGCAACCGCTCGTCGGACGCTGTCGGCGCGTACTGGCGAGTTCATTCGTATTTTGTGGCGTCTCAATGTGTGGTGTTGCCAATTTTCTAACGGTTATAGTTTCTGAGATATTGACATTGTTTCAACTCACCTTTGTGTCAACCCACCTAGGTCTCCCCTACATTTATTTAATTAGAAAATATTATTAGGAACAATAAGACATCACATAATCGTTTGGTTTTCATATCAAAAGGGCGAAGTTTCTGGTATTTTTCAACAATAATTTTGTACACTCCTCGAATAATAAACGATTTATCATTTTGGTTTGTGTCTTTCAACTTTATCAAAGTTCATCGGTGTAGTTCTCAACATTATCGATCAAAACATTAAGAAACTCATTAGAACGACAAGCTCCATTAACTTCAAAAATCAATACAACCTGTGACAAAAGAAACAAAGTAAGGCTGAGATTCAGAGACATTTGTGTAAGACGGTCAAAGATCAGTCTTAGCCAAGCGTCGGCTAAGCCAATCTTTAAATTTATTATTAGAGATATAGTCTGAGTCCTACTTACCTCACTCTTAGCTAATATCACACTCTATTATCTATGGCACAAATTTCACTTATGGAACGTTTACCGGTTCTTGTTTATCTGTGCATCCCGATATAAAAAGACAATGACAAAAACAACAGTTATATAAAATGTGATTGGAATGAGTGAAACAAAATACGTGTTATGTATACTTGATTACAAGTGGACAAGAAGTCATGTCGTAGAAATAAGCGGGAACATTATTGAAATTCAAATATTGTGGACTTGAAAGGATTCATCATACCCAAATATAAACAAGTTCAATTGAATGTCAATAAAATCTTCAATTTTGCTAACTTCGCGGCGCTACTCTTGCTTTGAGACAGGCTAAAGTAGTCGATTTGCAATACTTGGTTTAGCATAGCACGCGCTAAGTTTAAGCGCAGTTGCAGTCGTCTCTGAATCAATTATGAGGCTAAGCACTGCATTTTGACAGATGAAAGCATTAGTTTACGCTTAGACTTGTCTCTGAATCTCAGCCTAAGACTCTCAAAATTACATACGCTGTTAGTAGCAACTAATTAATTTTAATATATACAAAATTGTTACGTAATGAGGTACTTAAATACTTACTTTTGTCAGGAGATAGATTGTGAGTGATTTTTAAGACAAACGACTGTATCACCTTTTTAGCTTCCGATACAATGTTCTATGGAGTCACTTAATACATTCATTCTCGCTACTGTAAGACACACTCAATTTTTATAAAACTAAGTTTACTTCGAATGTGATGTGATTGTGAGTATTTTACGAAAAAAGGCGGAATGCATTTCCCCCTTTTTTCACAAACTTTTATTTTATTTTGTTTGCGCGGTTATATTGGTACGCGCGGCCTTAATTCAGTCGCGTATATATATGTACATCCTGTAACTTGTTCATACAATGATTGTAAATCTCTTTGATGATAGGAACTTTTACTAAAAATGTGCACTTTCTAAATTCAAATCACTTTTTGTCCCTCCCAGATTAAAAAGCTGTTTCAGTCCCTGTTTTCGAGTAATAAACTAGCTCTTTTTGGATAGATCTGATTAAAATATATTTTTGGCAATATCAATGTTGCCACATTTCCCATTTCATTCACATCAAAACTCCTATTTTATGTTGTTTATTATTTTGACCCACATCTCTGACTATGTAAGTGGTACGCACTGATTCAATTTGTAGCAGAACAAAGGAAGATCTGCCACTTATTCAATTTGTTACATTTCATCGCTGTCAGAACAGCTGATCGAGTCCATCCGTGTCATTTGCTTTTCATACTTAAATACTGACTAAGCAAACATTCCTGGTTGCAGTTATAAAAAAAATATCATAAGTAACTACCTAAATATTATTTTTAAAGAAAAATAAGCGGTACCCACGTGGTCAAGTAGAAAATCTGTCGCCAATCACCTAACGGTGTGTTCCGGCAGCAGTCCTTGAGAGCCAGTGAAATAACAGGCAAAAATTAGACTTAACAGGTATGTCTCAAGGCGATGGGCGCAGTTCAGTTCGTCACTTGTGATGAAATGCATCTGTTATAGGCCGATACCGCTTAACATCAGGTGGGCCTCGCGCTTGTTCCTTCACAACAAAATAAAAAAAAAACCCTCGTGGGGTGCCGGGTTGGAATTGCACCTCCCCGTATCATCCCGTCGTAAGAAGCGATTAAGGGAAAAATACTGGTAGGTGGGCAGCATCACCTTCTAAAGAACTGTGTTCCCCAAGCCGCCTGCCAAGCGTGGGGGTTATGGCAAATACCCCCATAATAGGAGAGGCTGTATTCACGAGTCGGCTGTTACAGTAAGCGGTAACTTGTAACGAGCCAAGCGAGACGTTACCGTGGGCGTCTCGAACACTCCTTGAAAAAGAAACTATATTCGGATTTATCTGACTTATCTAAAACACGTTAATTCCGATTCATTTATTTTGCTGTAATGTACATTTCAATAGGTATTATAAAATACATTTAATAAGCTAATTGTTTTTTTTTTGTTTTTTCAGCCGGCGGTACGCCTTTATTTACAAAATACTACGAACCATATAACACTACAGCTACTACAATGAAAGTATTTAGACAACCTATACAAGGTGCAGACTTACAGGAATTCCAAATGCTCCAGCCACTTGTTGGCAGCGTGCCCAGCATACTGACAGCATTGCCCCGTTGAATTGCAATGCGTATTCGTTGAGCTAAATAGGTGCCAGCATTTGATCACGCGTCGCATCGACCAAGCGCCCTGATAGGTTTTGGAAAATACTATTAGCTCCCGGTCCCCACGGACCCAACGTCTCTACTCCAAACGGCTCAAATATGTAACTTCTACCAAGGTTAGCATACTTTCGCCGCTTGGGTTAATTTAAGGTAATTAGATTTACCCGTCGCAAATTAATTGATAATCATAAGACTGTGATATATATATGATTATTCTTATACAGCGTGTCTATAATTATAAATAACATATAAAAATAATATAAGTATACCTAAATAAACCTCAAATTAACAATCTCTTATATATTATTGATGTAAGCAATATATTAGAATTTATTCAAATTTAAAATGAATATAATTTTATATCCATCTGAAACGACTTAAATGCTTAACATCGGGCAGGGTGTGGTCAAACGCGAACGTATTATGAATTATATATATATACTAGCTTTCCGGCTGTTGTCTCAATCTATTTCCATACCAAATTTCATCCCAATCGGTCCACTAGATCGGCTATCGCGCAAAACCATGAACCTCTTTTTGCGCAGTTGGATAAAAACTGTCCTATATCCTTCCCCAAGTCTCAAACTATTTCCATACCAAATTTCACCCTAATAAGTCCAGTAGTTTCAGAGCCTATTCAATGCAAGCAAACAAACAATCAAATCTTTCCTCTTTATTATATTAGTTTAAGTATAGTAAAAAAAAAAAAGTTTACAAGTTTAGATATATGCCAGGTTTATTTCTACTACAAAAAATTCATTATTATTTCAAAATCTTTTACGGAATAGTGCGTTTTTTCGTTGGGAATGTTATTTTTTTAATGGAATGTGTGATTTTTTTCTTCTTGTTTATAATCGGTATTTTGTTATTTTTAATCTTTAAATACAGAATGTTCATTAAAAGATTAAGGGTCATCGCCTGATATTTTCAAATTATATTTTGTTGATGGAATTTGTCGGTCCTTATTATTAGGTGATAGTTTGAGTTAATTTCGACATTTAACTTGTAAAATGCTACAACGAAAGCATTTGGGTTATCTAAAAATAATTACCAAAAATGGAACCGACTTCAACACTCAATTGAGTGAAATAACTTGTTGAAAACGGTACCATGATGGTTCAAAAGTACCTATTGTCACAATATTGTGCGCATGGTACCGACTTCGACAAGTTTTTTCACACATGTGAGTGTTGAAGTCGGTTAAATGTTTTGGTAAAAAAAAATTTGGGAAAAGGGGCTAGTTCAGGAACCTAGTTCATTGTATGTAGAGACTTTATTGAAAAAAATATTCTGTTTTTTTATATTTTAGTTTCATCTCAAACATAAATGTTTCACAGAAAATTAAAGAATTGTTTGACAGCAGACACTTTCATCATAATTTGATGAATGTTTTTTTACTATCCTAGTGTTCATTATGTCATGTCGTTAATCTATTGTATCGTATCGCATTTATATACCTAATAATAGAAAATATTGTAACAAAAAATCCACACATCTATATGAATCAATCGCTGTTTGAGAAAAAAGACAGTAGGTATATTTCTACAAGTTACGCAATCCAATTCTGACACGAAACGAACCTTTCTGAATCATTAGCTCCCGACACAAACCCGGATACGTTGTCCGGAAACGATTCCTCTCCAATTCCTCCTCAACGTACACCCAAAGATCTTCGAATCTCGGATCCAACTGATTATCTTCCGCCCCATCTGCATCACCCTCATTTACATTTTCAGTTTCGTCCGCCATAATAATAAATTAGTTTTTCTCTGGCTCCATTTCCATATTTTGGCAATAAGAGCGTCTGGTAAAAGAGAATGGCCGTACGTATTGTACATTGGGTGTTTTGACTTTCTTTTGCGCTATTCTATCCATGCTAATTAAGGTCGTCGTGTGATAGAAGATTTATTAAGGTTTTGGCCTAAATAGGATTAGAATTGTATCGTAAATTTTGTTAACTGTCTTCGCATAATTTAATTTCTACGCATTAATTTTATCCTTTCATAAAACGAGTTATATTACGTCACTGTCCCTGCTTATAGCGAATACAGTACCTATTCAACACGTATTAATAAGTAATCAATACGTGTCAACAGATGCTACTGTAGTACTGTACTGTAACAGCCGACTCGTCCACTACTGAACACAGCCTCCCTTATTAAGGGGGTATTTGCCATGATCCCCACGCTTGGCAGGTGGCTTGGGGATCGCAGTGTAAGATGGCAATTCTTTAGAAGGTGCTGCTGCTCACCTTCCAGTATTTTCCCCTTAGTCGCCTCTTACGACACCAGCGGGATGATATGGGGAGGTGCAATTCTAACCCGGCACCCCACGGGGGCTACTGCTAGAGTTTTATTAGTTTGTGTAAAATGCTTATATGAAACGATTCATTATCAAACGAAATAACAATAGCATATTTAATACATGTACATCAAAATTGAATTAAAAGTAAAACTAGCTGCAGTACAACAATCACACTAATTGTATGTAGTACAATGTAAGTGGTACTTTAGATGTCGCTCCATCCTAATACGATGGTTGAAGAACGATAGGAATGATTTGAGTTATGACGTCATGTCATGTTAGCTCAAATGGTTAGAGCATACCCCGGCTAAAGGGGTGGATGGACGCGGTTTCGAATCCTGCACATGACTTAAATTTTTTCTATCGTATATTTGTAATTTTGTAATCACACCAAATTTTGACATTGAGTTTCTCATGAGTCAAATGTAGACAAAAAAAAATAGTAAGAGGGAATTGATCAGTATAGAGCAGATCAGTGTTTTGAATCCAAACACTTTGTTTACATCTGTCTCACGAGAAACATAAAATCTAATGTGTGGTGTGATTGTTTTAATATTGCTATTTGCGCTTTTAACTCCGTATGGCTTTTTAAATGTTTAACGTGCTTTTGTTATTTCTTTTGATTATCAAACTTGTGTAGTAATGGTTGTAGCGAGCATTAAGCTCGCTACAACCATTTTATACAATCTAATATAATATTGGCGTCCGTATATACATAAGCAACTGTAGACGCGACATATTATTAAAGTATCAATATATCTAATCTTAAGTTTATGAAAATATAAATTTAATATTTAACATTATCATTGTAATTCTAGGTTAGCCTTAAATAAATTGTAATAACTATTTCGTGGAACAATCTTTCACCTTTCATCTTCTTTGTAAACTAAATCGAACACGATCAATGATCCTACTACGCCATTTTGTAGGTAGGTTTGTAACGTTCATTTCTTAGTGACATCAAAAGGAAGTGGTCTTAATATTTCAGCTCACAACTGCCATAAGGGCGAAAGATGACATTCAGAATGTCGTCTAATCCGGCTCGAAGCCCGCCTCCATCTATTTATCAATGGGGTCACAGGAATGATATTACGTGTCAGATTGGATTTGCGCCCCCGGGATTCGAACCCAAGTCCCCCGTAATCTCCCTAGTCGGCCTCGGGGAAGTCACTTAGCCACCACTAAGATTTATTAAATGACATTGAAGATCAAAAGACAAAGCTACCACGTCTGATGTTCTATTTCGTTAAATTATTTTGATGGACGCGATACTAAGATAATTCTGTTGTGAAATTTTCAGCTGGCTGCCAGCTATTGTTTAGTTTTGGTTCATTTCGTAAGTATCTTTTATTAATGGTACATGCTATTTGTTAGTAATGAAAGCTTTTAATTTGCTTTTGTTTGACTATAATTTCATTTACTTTGATTAACTAGGATTGCTATAGAGTCGCAAGTTTCATCGAATACCCAGATAATAGTGTTTTTTGGTGATAACTAAATTAGCCTTTGGCCACTGTCTCACCTAATGGTAAATGATGATGTAGTGGCAGCCATTTACATGGTAAACCTCTCTAGGTTAACTTTCTCTCAAAGACAGCTGCCAGAACACATCATTATATAATAATAACAAATATTTTTAAAATGTTTTCAGAAAAACATTACATTAATATTTATATATAATATTATTAGGCAATGCAGCCAGCGTTATGGGCACCTTTTTGAGAGTACTTCTAGGTTATCCTGAACAACATCTTCGACCACATCATCACTTACCATCAGGTGAGATAGTGGTCAAAGGCTAACCTCGCAGGCAATTAATATTATATATGGTATTATATTATATATATATATTAGACAGGCAATGGGATTATGTTTTCCCACATGTTTTGTTTTTAGGTTTTATATAAAAATAAAATATCAAACGAAATGTTATTAACAAGTTGCCATCGACAGGACCACTACGTCCTTGTTATGAATGAAATTCTATTGTCTATGTCCGAGGCCTGGTAAAGGGTTAAGATCGATCGCAACTTTGAGATGCGTTTACTAATACGACCCATATCGATCAGTTTAATGTATAAAACATCTGTCAAAAACAGCATCTTAAGATAGGTTTCATTCTTGAGATACAATTACGAGTTACGAGTAAGAAACTAAGATCCAAGGATTAGATAGCGGCCAACAAGCTGGATATCTAAGGTCAAAAGCAATCGTCCTGATTTGAAGTACCTACTTCTTATTTCATCATATCTGTTAGTTGGTTACAATTGTTGGAGCTATGCCAAGCACAAATCTGGTTCGGTATCGAGTACTGTTCTCACCTATGGGACGGCTCAGCTTAATACCAACTTGAGGAGCTTAAGTCAATAGACAGACGAGCCAAAAGGTTCTTTAGCAACAAATTGAGAAGGATACAAGATAAATTTGAGAACCAGTGCAGAGTCTATAGGTTATCGATATGTTTCCGTATGGGTTTTTGTACCAAAAATTAAATATTACCTTTAAATCTAATAAATTCCACCACCGCTATTATCACCTTTATTAACGTCGCACTAAGAATGAATAACTAATTTATTGAATAAAAAGTATTGGTTCTGAATTTTTATACGTCGATCTTGCCTCGTCTTCAACGTTTCTCTTCCTTCAATGTTCTGCATATTCTTTAAGTCCATTAGAATATCTTACACTATGCATTCCACTACATACCAGCACTTTCTATGACGAATTTTGAAGCAGTGATGGCTCAGTGGCATCAGGTCCATGGTTCGAATCCCGTAAAACCAGGAGCAGCAGGTTTGTTTTGCTGGAGAAGAAAATTTTGTGCTCTTTACAGTGTTTAAATTCTAATTA
Organism: Plagodis pulveraria; assembly: GCA_963890685.1. Lineage (NCBI taxonomy): Eukaryota > Metazoa > Arthropoda > Insecta > Lepidoptera > Geometridae > Plagodis > Plagodis pulveraria. The sequence goes on along the minus strand of OY982955.1, from coordinate 31,545,178 downwards.
AAAACTTAATATCTAATTAATTTCTAATTTTGTCACTAATTAATATTTAAATAAACCCTTTTAACTGGCACATCTTCCTCTTGAATATTAAAGCTAAATAAATATCATCACCTAAAAAGTCGGTACTTTACACCAACTCAAAATAAGCAAGCTTTCTCAACCTCCTCCCGAACTTGTTAATAATTAAATGATAACTTAAAAGTTATTAACTCCAGGAAACTTGATCACAGTAAAGGCAGTAAGTAAAGTACTTCAAAGGACCTTATTTATAAGAATGAAAATTGCGCTACGAAAATGTATGGATGTGAAAAAATAACTTAGTGATTCGCCAAGCATGAAAATCGTATTAGACAGTCGGAAGGGTAGCGAAGCGACATCTTTAGAAGGTTTGAATATTTCCATAAATATTTCTTTCTTTTACAAAGTCTTATAGAGATCAGTATAAAAAAGGACGCCCCTCCTATGCCTTTACCTCTACATGCAATATAGGTGCATAGAAACGATACACGGAACCTTGTCAAAATCATTGGTTTTGCAGTAATCGTGGTGTGTATGCGATCAGCGCGAACGTGTCAGAGTTCTCAGTAAAATCGCTTCACGCACACATATAAATAATCACAGAGGCCTGCATTTTTAGAGTAAAAGATCACTAGTCTGGTTGTAAGCAACTCCGTCCCCAATGACAGTAAAAAAATCAATGATAGCGTGTGTTCCTCTGCTTTCGGTGTCTGTAGCGATATTGAATTTAGCGTCTGACGCTTATATCTGGATGGTTCTTTTCCCGTAAATTTTGCGTTCTTGATGAAGACATGGAACTACATATAATAAAACCGGCCATATTATTTATCTAATAAGATTTTTATTCCTTGAGTTCTTTCGAAGCGCTCGTAGCGAAGTTTGCTTAGCTGTTCTTAACCGATCAGCAAAGTTGAACAACGTCCGCCGCGGTCATGAGTTGGATGGGTGAACGCTAGTGACATTACTACTGAGCGGTTCCGTGCTTCGGAGGGCACGTTAAGCTGTCGCTCCCGGCTGTCGTCTTAGGATGGCAGTCGTTATAGCATGGTGGTACTGCATTTTGCGAATGCCCGCCTGGCTAGCTACCACCCTCAAGTAGGAAATCTGTCGCCAAGTACCTAACGATGTGTTTCGGCAGCTGTCATTGAAAGTCACTAATTCTAGGTTACCCTGAACAACATCTTCGACCACATCATCATCTACCAGCAGGTGAGATAGTGGTTAAAGGCTAATCTAAAAGGCATAAAAAATTAAAAAAAAAAACAATTTGTCATAGAACTCAATTTAACAAAGAAACGAATCTAACCGAAAAGTGACATCGCAGAAGCTTAAAATGAGCGTCACTAAATAGATTTTATAAAAAAATATTATACCACTTTGTAAAACAAAGACTTATACAAAGACAAAACAAAGACGAATATTGTTTTTGATTGGAATGGAACTTTTAATGAACGTTTTCAACTCGACGCTTTTTCAATAATGTATGTTACCTGATATCTCCCTGAATTGTCATCAGATTCTGATTATTTCGATCTTTCTTTTTTCGATAGGGCGTACGCTATATTTCTGCCGTGCTGGATTCCTTTAAAAGATTCTGTTCGGAACTATGACGCCTGGAAAAAAAAAAACGTAACGTTTGGTAGTCGTCTACTTTGAATCTATGGACAATTTGAGTGAAAAAAGTAGATATTTGCTTGTCGCTTTGTCGCTGGTTTGAAAATTTGAGTACCCTGGACATTTTTGGGTTTAAGGAAAAAGGTTGTTTTTGATTTTCATGTAATTTTAATTTAAATTTGTTTTGTTGCGCGTGATTTTTTTTTTTTTGAATTTGTATTCACGCGATCTATAAATTTGATATTCGCAAAATTGGAGTGTTGTGCTAAGACAGAAGATCGAACCTCACAGCTGTAACCGTGAGTAAAAACCCTTAGAATACTATCTGGCCAGTTAGGTATCATTAGGGAAACGGTAGGCTGGGTTCAACGGAGGAATACCGAAAACCTATCATAAGTTGCATGTAAGTTTCACGTATTAATTGTATTACATTATTTCACCCCCGTGTATCACGGGCGTTTAGGATTCAAAACAGGTTGTCCAGGTGGATGCCACTCTGCCTTACATACCCATCTGGGCAATCTGGAATCTTAACAGATTCTGTTGCTTTAAAACATTTTCTAGTGTATTATAATACCACGCAAGTCATTGCCATAAGTCGAATATGTATTCTTCCTCCACATTATTCTATTACTCTACTGTATGATATAATAGCTCTTCTCTTTCTACCACCCTCAAGTAGAAAATCTGTCGGCAAGCACCTAACGGTGTGTTCCGGAAGCTGTCTTTGAGAGCCAGTACTTCTAGGTTAGCCTGAACAACATCTTCGACCACATCATCACTTACCATCAGGTGAGATAGTGGTCAAAGGATAACCTATCAAGCATAAAAAAAATAGCACTAATCACACTCCCATAATACATTATGCTATTTCACGCTGTCCACTCATACTTTTTTCGACCTTCCCTTTTACTTTTATACAGATTTCTGTACAAGAGTGAAAGGGAAGGTATAACATATTTATCTTGAGTGAAAAGGATGTAGACACCACCACCTTTATTGGAACAACGCTCTCAGAACAACAAATAAAGCGCATTATTTATACCTAACACAAATACTGTCTGTATTTGTTCTATTTCTTTTCATTGCTACAATGTACCTATACCCATCTCAATATTTAAATTTTTCATAATCTTGCATATTAAGTACATACAATTATTTTACTCCTTTTATCGATCATCTTGGTAGTCCCTGGTATGCTTTGTTGTAGATCATCTCATTATTTTATTAGATAAGCATTACTTTATTATGTGGTTATCACTTCAATTCAAAAGTAGGGACATTATGAGGATTTCATTCTCATCACGCAAATATCTGCCCTAGTTAGGGTGTAATCCAGTGACCCCGACCCTTCGCAGGGATCTACTTACGACTAAGCTAGGGTATCATCAAACTATACTGTAATACTTAATAACATATACCGACTTTGGTGTCGATATGATCGTTCATATCATTGATCGGACGCATTTACGAACACTAAATATTATTCAAGAAAATGCCCTCAGACAAAACAAACAAAATTCATCGCTATATTTTATTTTCTTACATTTATCTCATAAAAAAAATCGTCACATCAGCAAAATAGTCAATAAACACTGTCTGAATCTGTCACTTTTGATAGTACAAGTATATTATATGTTTGCGATCCCAATCTGTGTTTGACAAATTAATATATGGAACATTAAATTATATTATACATCTAATATAATGACACAAATTTATTTTAGAGCGTCGTAACACAGATTCTGCTGATTGACACATCTAATATTTTTTTTAACATAGTGAACAAACACTAGATTTTTTTTTATGGGATAGGATGGCAAACGAGTTGGCGGCTCAACTGGTGGTAAGTGATCAGTGATCACCGTCACCCGCAACACCAGAGGTCTCGAGGATGCATTCCCGACCTTTAGGGAATATTATGCTCTCTTCTTGAAGGCTCCTAAGTCGTATCTGTTCGGAAATACTTCACCAGGCAGCTGGTTCCAGGTTTTACAGCCGGTACGCTGTCTTACATCTATCTCACTTGATGGTAAGTGATGTTACAATCAAAGATATTGTTAGGGCTAACCTAGAATCTACATCCAGGCTACAATAAATAAAATAGAACAGTGTTGTAGGTATTGAACAAACAAAAGGTAGTTCAAAACGTGAACAAAAAAAGTCAGAAAAATAAATAAGTGTCCCTTTTCCTTATATATTATTCCAGTTTCTATCTTAACTTGGATACTGTCTTCATATTTCTCCTGTGGCTCAAACGTAACAAAGACACGGGAGTTTAAAATATTCATGACATGTACTTAAGACCGGGCTGAAATTGGCCGGCGGCTTTCAGGCGGGTGTTCGTCATAATCTTTATGAAGGTGAAAATTATACTGAAACATGGAGTTAGGATTGTAAATCAGGAAGACGCTTAATGGTTTGAGGTGTACCAGGTTTCCATCCGAATTGAGTGCTTGGTGTAAGCGAAGGTAAGTAGTAATGTAAGGCTGTACGTGTTCCACGTAAGTAGTACACAGAGTTGGGAGTAAAGTTTGCTTGTTTCAACGAACTATTTTCTTTATTGGCCATATGTTAGCAATGCTAAATAATATGTTGTAATAATATTTAGTAGAAGCGTATTGTAAGAAAAACAAGAGTAACAAGTTGTATTTTTGACTCACACAGTACTAGCTGCCTGCGAGTTTGGCTCACCGACCAATCAGAGACTTTGGCGGTAAAACTCACCGACTTATCGTGATTTCGGAGGGAGTAGAGAGGTGTGGGATGTTACCTGCACGGTGAGCCAGCGCTTCGCAGGTAGTTCGTTCTCTGCGTTCAAATTGTGAAGTACTATACGAATATAGTCTGTGGTGTAACTGAGAATAGGTTTGTTTGAAGTGACAAAACCGGTAAAATGTAAGTAGTCGTTATTCTCATTTTTTTAATCCCAATTTGATAGGAACCTTATTCTGCCTAAATATTACCTAGCGACAAAAAGTATTGAAATCTCTCAAGTTTGCTTTATGTTATGTCGCAAGCTAACACATATATCAACATTTGTTATACTGGGCAAGTCGACTCCTAGTTCAATTACAAATATATACCAAGACGATGTATGGGCAGTCTTTGCTTCTTAGGTCCTCGTTCATCGTAGATGTCCAGAATAAGACTTTTTGGGCACTCAATAGGTTTAAGAGTAGAGTTCACGGAGCGTTTTCTATATAAACGTAGTTTCGTCATAATATTTTAAATATCAAGTTTAGTGTTCAAACTCGGTGAAATTTTGAACGCATATTGCTGAGCCTAATATTTATGCTTCTAGTTTGCCAGTTTTTCGATTTATTATTAATTTTATCCCCAAATATCAAAATAACAATTCCTATACACAACGTAATTTTTCTAAATACTTAATTTTACGGAAATCTGACAAACCAGCAGCATAGATATTATTAGACTGAAGTACAGTCACCTGCAATAATAAGTATACACTTCGTTTATTTCATAATAATGTGATGTCACTAAATTCCTAGTGATTGAAGTTAATATACACATAAGTGATACAATACAAATTATTATTTGATTTTAAGATACTTCTGTGTACATAGAGAGACACATAAGTCTTTGCCACAATTTTGAAAATTACAATGTGTATACTTATTATTGCAGGCGACTGTACATTCATGCAAAGTTTCAACGAGGTTGAACACGTCGTATTTAAAATATGACGAAACTGCGTTTGTATGGAAAGCGCCACGAGCACTCTACCTTAAGTCAAGACTAATTGATCAACAATTACTCCAAAATATGCACGTGCAGGTTGGACAAAAATAGATATTCGGAACCTTGGCTTAGTCAGGCCAAGGTTGGCAAAACGTCTGTTAAGTTCGATGTATCCTACAAAACACCGGTTAAAAGCTCATCTACATATAATCGAGTCCTAGAAGTCTCACACAGCTCGATTTATGCGTTCCTTCTTACCGCATACCTGCAAATGTGGAATGATCTTCAATGTAACGTTTTTCCGTAGAGCTACGGTATGGATTCCTTCAAAAAGGGTGTTAAAAGAGTACTACAGGGCCGGCAACTCATTGGTAACGCCCCTGGTGTTGCAAACGTTCATAGGCGACGGTAACCGCTTACCAACAGTCTGCTTGTTTGCCACTCCACAACATAAAAAAAAACAAAAGTGTCTGATAAACTACGAATAAATAATAATATTTATTCGTGGCTGATAAAATGTTACTTGCTCAGTGGTGTCTAACTGCCCGTTACTAAGGTCCGTTAACAATTTTGCTTCATTTTTTTGCTTAAATTGACACAAACAAGATTTTCATCTTGACAGCTAACCCAGGCTTGCCAAACTCCGCTCCCGAACATGCCCAAGTCGATTCAGGCTTGACCATACGTTCTTCGCTCTTCGACCTATAATATTAACAAGGAGTTGGAAATAAAAAAAACAAATGAAATGTTTGAAGCAGTGATGGCTCAGTGGCATTGGCTATGGACTGCCGTGCAGCAGGTCCATGGTTCGAATCCCGCCGCGGGCTTGAACTTCACCGCATGGTGGAAGGGCATTTTGCGAATGCCCGCCTGGCTAGTGACCACCCTCAAGTAGAAAATCTGTCGCAGCACTTAACGGTGTGTTCCGGCAGCGGTCCTTGAGAGCCAGTGTAATTACAGGCACATGAGACTTAACAACTATGTCTCAAAGTGTCGGGCGCAGTGCAATTCGTGACTTGTGATGAAATGCATCTGTTATTGGCAGAGGTTAGTCTGCTTAACATCTCGGGCTTGTTCCGTCACAATAACAAAAAAAATAGTTTATTTTAATCAACGGTATTAACAAAGTTATTCGGTAAAGAAAATACCTACTTCCATCACATTTGACCCACAGATAGCATAAAAATATTTCGTTGAGTAGTTGCATCAGACGAGCTAAGGCAGGTAACTCTTCAGAATTACTTCTGAAGAGTACTAAGTCTAATAAGGGGAAGTTAAAAGAGTCCTCCATACATTATTTACAAACTTTTCCTGTAGGGTTCGACATATTTAGATGATTTGGAAACCTTCTCAACTGATATAAATTTTTGATGTAGATTTCCGACGTTGGAAATATTGGTTAGCTGATGAATTGTAATATGTATTGAAAATGTCAATTCTACGTGTAATTCGCGTTAAGCTGAGTACAGTAAACTTGTATAGGTTTTGATTTAGATTGATACACTTGCACTTATTTTATGAGTTTTTAAACTGTCAACTGTAGTTATTATTAAACTGGATATTTACCCTAAGAGCCAAAATCAAACAAAAACACTGTACTAAATATCCTGTTTCTAATAATAACTATGATATTATATTGAAACTTGTGTGAATTGTTGAAGTACCTAGAATCATATTTTTCTCCTTTGCTATTGATATATAGCTTAATTGATGGCCGCTCTCCAAAAATTTGTACGCCAGATGTGAAAAACTAGACGATCACTCTATTTAGTTACTAGTTTTCCGGCCGCAGCTCCACCCGCGGGTATCTCGGTTATCGCGCAAAACAATGAACCTCTTTTTGTGCAATTAGATAAAAAGTATCCTATGTTTCCCGGGTCTGAAACTATTTTGATACCAAACATCTAAATCGGTCCAGTAGTTTTTAAGTTTATTCGTTGCATACAAAAATCCAAAAATACAAATCTTTCCTCTTAATAATTTTAGTGTAGATGACATGCGTTTGTTATGTATAATACTCATGTTTTATGCAAATAAATGTTATCGTATCTTATCTACTTTAGCTGCACTTGTTTTTTGAGGTAAGGAAAAAGAAGGTCTAATGTGAGTTGGATTCGCGTGGAGTATTTTGTATCTGTTTTATTTTTATTTTCCTTAGAGTGACGGAAGGTAAACTCAATTTTTATTACTAGCTGTACCTGCGACTTCGTTCGCGATTGCCTTACCTGCAGACTAATAATTCACATTTGAGCACTGTTTATCTCATATTAAGCAACGTAGTGGTCTGCGGTGAAGCACTCTTACTAAAGCATAACTCAGAGAGCTTTTTACTTTGCATTTGAAATCTCCCGGGTTGTATGTTCCAGAAGACAGTAGTTAAGTAACTCAGAGAGTTCTTTCGCGGCTCGCACAATAAATGTTGAAGCAAAGTACTTTGTGCATTTCTTTGGAATTTCGATTTTAAAACCGCCTCTTTTCATTAATGTCACTTTGTTTGGCGGTAGAACGAATTCCCACTTTATCATAAACGCATAATAGGTGTATTATTTCAGCCACAAAATAGGCATTTTGCGATTGTCCGCCTGGCTAGCTATCACCATTCTCAAACTCAAGCCTGGCGGCGGAGGAGATCCAACCATGCGACACGGCAATCTTTCAATCCAATCTTTTATCTTGTCTACACTCGAGAAAGATTATTTTTATCTAAAATACCGCCCATGCCAAATGCTGCACTCAAAATAAAAAATAATAATATATGTTTAATTTATAGGTGCTTAGGATCAGATTTTCTGATCGATCTGGCCAAGCACCTAACGGTGTGTTCCGGCAGCTGACCTTGAAAGTCAGTAATTCTAGGCTAGCCTAAACAACATATTCGACCACATCATCACTTACCATCAGGTGAGATAACAACAAAGGATAAATAAAACAAAAAAAAACTGTTAAAAATTACAGTATTCGGAATTGTTCTGCACTATACAGATATTTTGCAATGAGCATGGGTAACTTATAATGACGCAGGCGGTCCAAACACGTTGTTTAGGTAAACTATAAAATAAGAAACATTTACTGCAGTGCTTCCGGCGAAAAAACAATTTCATTGGGTTAATAAAACGAATGAGTTGAAATTGAGAGCTGCCCTCGATAAATGTGCCTAATTGATTGCATATTGATCGCCGCGTGCGTAAACTGCACGCGTGAACAGCTTTATTTCCAGCATATGTGTTGTAAACCAAATTATTCCGTGATTTTGTTATTAGTAACATTTAGATATAAAAGTATTTCAAGTACAATAAAATTATATTTTTATTTTTGTAATGATAACTTTGAAGCAGTGATGGCTCAGTGGCAATTGGCTATGGACTGCCGCACAACATGTCCATGGTTCGAATCCCGCCACAGGTTTGAGTTTTTTTTAATTCCTGATAGGTTAGCCTTTGGCCACAATCTCACGTGATGGTAAGTGATGATGTGATCGACCTAACCTAGAATTACTGGCTCTCGAGTACAGCTGCCCGAACACACCGTTAGGTTCTTGGCACAGATTTTATACTTGAGGGTGGTAGCTAGCTAGGCGGGCATTTGAAAAACGCCCTACCACCATGCTATAACGACTGCCGTCCTTAGACGAGTACCGGAACCGACGGCTTAACGCGCCCTCCGAAGCACATGCACGCTCAGTAGTAATGTCACTATCGGTCACCCATCCAACTCATGACGGTGGGCGACGTTGCTTAACTTTGCTAATCGGTTAAGAACAGCTAAGTAAACTTCTACAAACGAAAAGTATGAACAAAAATAACTGATCGTCACACACCGTGCACGCTACCACGGACGCAGGTTGAACGCGTTGGTTTCCATGTTTGACCTGATGGGACAAATGTTGGAGCAATATGGTGATAACGCCTTTAAAGTTAAGTATCTAGATAGGGTGATACTTAAATGCTCATATCTCTGTTGCGCACGACGGTATAAGTTGGTACTTAAGTACCCAATATAATCCGCACACTGTTTAGGAAAGCCGCTTTCAGGCAACGTAAATTGGGATTAACATATTGCTGTTGTAATTTGAACTACTTAATTAGTTTGCTGCTAAGAGATAGAATTTAATTGGCTGAAAGTATATGCAAATAGTTCCAAGTAGATTGAATATTATAATGATGAATTAATGTAGACGTACTGACAAAGGCTTTTGTTAGATAGTTGTGATCTTTCTTATTTTTTACCGAATTCAAAAAAAAGGAGTAGGTACTCAATTAGTCAGTTTATTTTAATTTTTTTTACCTCAGAACTTTTGGCTGGGTGAACCGATATTGATGTTTTTTTTTATTTAAAAGCTGATGCTTGCCGTGTAGTTCATTTAAAATCATCAAAATCCGTCAAGCTGTTTTTGAGTTACACACCAATAACTGAAAAGTATTTTCCTATCTTGATGATATAATCATTGATAATGAATTACAATCAATCCCATAAATCGCAAGGGTCACTAAAAAGGGCGAGAAAAAAAACACGATGGTTCAAAAGTACCTATTATAACAATATTGTGAGCATGGTACTACTTCTTGTACGACTTCAAAATGTTATTTCACACGATTGAGTGTTGAAGTCGGTTCCTTTTTTTGGTAAAAAAAAATTATTAGTGTAGATATTCTTTTAGAAACATTGTTTTAACTAAATAGGCACCCAACTGGGACTCACGTTATATTTACCGGTTAGATTCCGACCAGTTTCAGGCTACATTGTAGCCCTTCGTCTGGGAGTCACGGTTGCGAGAAGCGGCGAGCGCGGGCCTCAGCACGTAACTGATTTAGTAGTAGACAATTTTTGTAGTAGAAGAACTCTGTACGAGTTCGTCCGGAAAAGTACTGTCATCATACCTATTTCTATTGCTAAGCAGTAATGTTCTCATTACTGCATTACAGATTGATGGCTACTTAAAGGTGCCGGTGATTTACAACTATAAGTCTTAGGGTGATATGGTCGCAGTGCAGCTCGCTAATAGTGACGAACTGCTTTACACACAACAGTGTGCAGAGGTTACCGCTTAACACCATGTAGGACTCATGCTCATATGAGCTATGACTCACCGAGCTCAGTTGACAGAAAATTTACTGACTCTCAAGAACTGCTACCGGAACACATCGTTAGATGCTTGGCGGCAGATTTTATATTTGAAAGTGGGAGCTAGCCCGACAAGTTTTTTTTTTTATGGAATAGGAGGCCAAACGAGCGGGCGCAACACCAGAGGTCTCGAGGATGCGTTGCCGGCCTTTGAGGAAGGGATATGCTCTCTTCTTGAAGGCCCCTAAGTCGTATCTGTTCGGAAATACTTCACCAGGCAGCTGGTTCCAAATTGTGGCAGTGCGAGGTAGGAAATGTCGTGAAAATCGCAAGGTTGTAGACTTCCAGACCTAGACATGAAACATCATGCTTTGTCGGGACGTCCAATGGCGAAATTGAGCTGCAGGTAGTAAATCGAACAGTTCCTCGTAACACTCCCCGTGATAGATACGGTAAAAGATGCAGAGTGATCCAACATCTCTACGCAGTGCCAAAGTATTTGCCAAATGCCCCACCACTTTGCGAAAATGCATTTGACTTAAACAGTATACGTCTTTGGGTTGCCGGGAATTAGAAAAATGCTGGTTTTTTAAGCAATGAAAGACATCTATGAAGGGAGTCGAGTTATTGTTCGAAAAATGGGACATTTTGTGATTCCGTGCCTTGCTACCATTCTAATAAGAATATCTGCCACTTAGCTCCTAGGTACCTAACAGTGGGTTCTAGCAAGAGTCCTTAAGTGAAAAAGAGTTCAGCCACAATTTAAAAGAAAAAAAAGACAAAAAAAAAAATACGGACGAATTGAGTACTTACCTCCTCCTTTTTTTGAAGTCGGTAAAAATAAACGTCTCTAATACAAACAAAACATCTGATAACTATGGGTTAATATCTATATACTTACACCTTATGGGAACTCTAATCCATTCTTCTTCGGGGACAAATATCCGGTTGTCGTGCATTCACAGAAACACTTAGGTACTCAGTACTTACTCATATATATTGTGTCACTAGCGGCCCGCTCCGGCTTCGCACGGGTATAAAATATATAGCCTACGTCATTCACTGAAAATATGATAAAATCGATCCAGTAGTTTTGATTTATTTAATAATTTAAGATTAAGAAGATAAGAAATCTCATCAATCAAAATAATGATATTTTGATAAATCTTGTTGGGTTCAGCCTGCGTTTGCAATGTTAGCGGAAAAAATGTATATAATTATTTACGACATCACATTAGAAAACTCAAAAATAACAGTATTTCTCCTCCATTTAATGGATGTTAGTATACATATAAACCTTCGCCTTGAATAATTCTATCTATTAAAAAAATTGCATCAAAACCCGTTGCGTAGTTTAAAAGATTTAAGCATACATAGGGATATAGGGACAGAGAAAGCGACTTTGTTTTATACTATGTAGTGATTATGTACTTATTTCCGAAACAATAATGGTTGGTGTTAAGAATGTATACCACAGATTAAACAGGACCAGAAAGATCACTTCGCAAAGCCATTCCAATAAATAAACGACTCTAGCTACGAATCAATAAAGTTCACTTCAGCTCGCGAAGCACGGAGTGCCTCTTATCTATATTCACCTACAAGGCGTCTCTCTATCTATCGCATAGGCACGCATAGCTCTGATCTCTTCTAACGTAGAATAATCCTGTCGTGTGGACGGATACGCCGATATACCTACAGCTTTGTACCTAAAGTGCGGAGTGACCCAGGCCTCGTTATACGCAAAAAACCCCACGGTAACATCAGATTTGGTTTGTAATTACATATAAAAACAAAATCTGCTTTTTATTTGGCCATACAAAGTACAGCATACTGGCAACATGCGAATCAGCAAAACATACATTGCTGCATCTAGTTTGTCGTTTTTGTTAACTGTTTGTTTGAACTCTGATTAAAACTGGTAACTGCGAAACTAAATTTATATCGTACGTCGTATGCAGAATATAGTACACTCAAATGGTATCTACGCTTTGGTGATATAACCATGTTACCGCCTTTATCCCATTCATAAGGAGTCGGTGCGAGCATTCTGACTTCAATAGGGGAGACCTTGTTCAAGGGTAGACGTTCCGGTTGAGTGATGATGATAATAAACTATACGTTGCTAGTGGCATGTGGTTCATTTGGCGCTTCAGTTTCGGCCAAATTCGAGTAAGACTTGAGCACCGAGGGTTCCGTACCCATAAATTACTTGAGGATACATCCATGTTTAAATATGTCGGTACTTTCACCAAAGTAATGATTAAACGGCATATTTAAGTTACTCGTTTAATTAAATGTAAACGATGTTTCTATTTACAAATTAATATAAAAAACGGTTTATTTTTATGGTAAGAACTTGTTGTAAGTGCTGTAAAAGTGTTTCTTGCCAAATTAAATGATTCTAGGTCAAAGAGAAGTTACCCTATAAAATTTTATGAATAACTTGAACTTCCAAAATATGAGACACGAACGACCGTTTCCTTTGATTGCAGTGACTTAGAAGTTTTGATATTTACAACTCAAAAGGATTGCAGACTTAAATATTTGATTTTAATATTCTTTTGATATCTCGACCCGTTGTTGAGAAAAAGGGTCTTGATTGACGGACCAAAAGACGGGCACCAAACTGTTCCTTGTTTGGTTTTATTTCTAATTTTCCTTTTTAACAATTACTTTGCCCATTAACAAGAATAAAACGAAATGTTTCAGGCACCTGAAAATTGAACAAAATGCGAGTTTTCTTAGTTGATAGGGCAGCCTTATTGATATGTCATCGCATATATAGAACAGCGGGCCGATCATGTATCTTCTGTAGCAATGAACTGCTGATTGCCACATTCAAAAATGATAGTTTTCAGGCTCGCCACCTTTTCTTCGAGGTCTGTGAGTGGGACCAATCTATTAGGCCCACCCCCAGTACCCCTTTGATGACGACGGTTATCCGAAGCCTTATTTTTCGTGCGCGATTTCATCAAGTGCCAGTGTGGTTAAACAAAACATAAATTGCATCACATGCACATATTCTCAGTAAAATTAAGCACAAATAAAAATCAAAAATATGATGTGATGATCTGGTTGAATGAGTAACACATTAACATCATAACAAGGATAGTGTTAGTCTTGAGATGAATAGTCTTCACTGTACAATCAAGTAGGTATTACTTTAAATTTATGGTATGATACAATACTTTAATAGATATTTATGTGATTGTTCAATGTTAAGCTTTTGTTAGTTTAATGGACAAATAGTGCAAACACAACAAAGGGCATAAAGTAATTATTTGTCAAAACTCATGTTATATAATTTCAAGCCAAAATTATGAAAAATATGCTTACTCGTTTCCATTCGACGGGGTTATTTTGGCACTCATCGCCAATGGAGTTCAGGGTTCTAGAAAGGTCCATGCCCTGTCTTGCCGCTGGTGACCAAGAGGTCTACTACCACGGCAGGAATTTAACGCCACTTCGGCGTTTTGCACCGCAAACTCCACCAATAGTTGCAGCTGGCGGTGCGAAACCTTTCGAATTGGCGCCATAGCTTTGAAAGAGTCACGAGTATGTACGGTCACACTTATTCTGCGTAATTATTCTATTGAGAAAAATGTTTAATGATCCATGATAAGTACATACCTCTTCAAAATACAAATCTTTCTTGAATTGAAGTTAAAGCTCACAATATTATATTGCTAGTCACAAAAATTGCTTCGCGGGCGTTTTTGACGAGCCTCAAAATTCGTTCTGTATCAATCACCGGTTAGAAAGAGACATAAAATTAATATACTATTAAATAAAGTTGTGCCTTGGTTATTTTGACATTCATATTAGATGGCACCATTTAAATTGGTCAGATAGCCAATGATTCGCATCAACTTCACTTTGCAATTTATCGATAGATACACATTGATATTTGGATGCTACAAGATACGTGATCGCAAAATATCGATTGCTACAAAACTTTGATAGCATCAACTGTCTGATAGCTACAGAAATACGTGATCGGCCCGCTTAGGTTAAACTTAGAATAGTAACTGACAGTTGAGACGTGTTCGATGATAGATTTTTTACTTGAACGCAGTTGCGACTGTAAAATAAAATGTCAATCTAAGGGTAGATTTATATTAGACCGGGCCGCGCCCGTGGCGTACCGTGTACGTGGCCCGGACGGGGCACGCATTTGAAACGTTACATACGTTTTGTATAAAGCAGTTTATATTAAACAGTGCCTGATCCGTGTCCCGTCCGAGCCCGTCCACTAGCGTACGACGCTCGTCTACACCACGGTTGTTGCACGGTCTCGCCCCGTCCTCTCCACGCTCCGTCGTAATAAGAACACTCTTCCGTGCTGTTTATTAATTATTCACATCACTACGCTATATGGAAGCGACCGTGGCGGCTTATAAAACCCGGTTAACACTCGGTGTAATATAATCGTGCAGTACGGACGGCTCCGCTCCAGCCCACCCCGGCCTCGGCACGGCCCGGACACGGCCCGGTCTAATATAAATCTTCCCTAAATCATTGCTGTTCAACGAAATTTCAACCTCACTATACTGAAGTAGCTTCATTGTTACTATTACAGCCATGACATCCATGACTGTTGAACAAAGGTCTGTCCTATCAGGGGATTAGCTATGATTCTCACGTTTGGCAGGCGTCTGAGGGATCACAGTGTAAGTTGTCAGTTCTCCAGAAGCCACTACTGCCCACCTGCCGGTAATTTTCCCTTCGTCGATTCTTACAACTACCACAGGAAGGAATGTGAGTGCATTTTTATCAATTTTAAGCAATTTTAATCCACAAAAGATTAAGATTGCTACAGTTGAACTTAATTACCAAGTTGCAATTGTGGAGAAAAATTACAAAGTTGGGACGGTGAACGAAATGTGACAATTCCATCGGTTATATAAAACGGCCAATATGGGATTGTAAAACAAAATGTCAAAGAAGCAACAGTTGAACAAAGTGTAATTATTTCTATTTTTAAACAAAACCAAATAGTTGTAACTGTTAAACAAAATCGTTAAATTATGACGGGTAAGCGAACTACTGTACTTACTATGGTTAAACAAAATGGCAAAGTCACAACGGTTTAACAAAATGTCAAAGTTTAAATGTCAAAAGCGCCTTGGATGAACGACGGATTGAGGTCAAATCCCATTATCATGGATTAAACTAAAAAGAAAAAAAAAATTACATATAATAGTAGCTTTCCGCCCGCCCGTATGTCGGTAATCGCACAAAACCATTAACCTCTTTTTGCGCAGTTGGAAACTATCCTATGTCCTTCCCCGGGTCTCAAAATATTTACATACCAGATTTCATCCAAATCGGTTCAGTAGTTTTTATGTTTATTCGTTGCATACTAAAATACAACAACTCTAAAATACGAATATTTACTCTTTATAATATTAGTGTAGAAATGAAAAAATAGTAACTATACCTATATAATAATGATTTAAACCAACTTGACATTAGGTTGGTCTGACTTCCATAAGTTATTTTATACTTATCAGTGTTGGAACTCGGTACTGTTATTATGGAAAAAAAAAATTCTCTCTTTTTAGGTGTCCGTACCCAAAGGGTAAAAACGGTACCCTATTACTGAGACTTCGTTGTCTGTCCGTCTGTCACCAGGCTGTATCTAAAGAACGGTGATAGCTAGACAGTTGAAATTTTCACAGATAATGTATTTCTATTGCTATAACAACATATACTAAAAATAAAATAAATAATTAAGGGGGCTCCCATACAATAACAGAGGTACCTACCCAGCTCAATCACTGCGAAAAGTTACTTTGCAAGATTAGGTTTACAGATAATGGTACGGAACCCCAGCGAGCCCCACTCGCACTTGGCCGTTTTTTTTTTAGTGATAATGACTGCTTACAAGATCTTCACTCGCCTTAAGTAGTGTTAATCGTCGACAACAGAAAATACTATTTTATACTACTCAGAAAAGGTCTCATTACTCGTTCAAAAACATGTTATAAAGTTCGTAATTTTTCCCTTATACATGTACAGCGGGGAAAGTTATATGGATTTTCAATCCTTCACTCCGCAGCAGTGAAGGAATGTTGTATGAAAATCCATACCTGCCCTGGTAGCGTTCTTTTGTTATTAGCTGCTTACATAAAAAAAAACAATCTCAAAAAGGTTTTATATCAAATACTTAGAAAAAAGAGGTGTGATTTTTATTTGTACTCGATTTTCAATGAAAGGAGGTTGGCAACCTTCTTTTGTACTACGAGAAAAAAAGCGCGGCAATTTGTTATGTTTGTTTGGTTAAATTTAGTTTTTTATTAAATTGATATTTTAACAGTACGCTTTTAAATATTCTAAATAATTTTCCAAAATGTCATCTGATACTGAAAGTGACGATTTTATAATGATGGCGCCACCAGAAATAAGAAATGCAGCTTAAGAAGTCATAAAGAACGCCTGAGCAGTCTCGAGGTAAGGACGAGAAAACGTAAAATGATTTTATTTTCCTCGTAGGTGTAGAATAAAGCACTATGTATCACTCGGGAGAAAGTTCTATTTCTGATCTCGAGTTGCCTTTAAGCCCTCCGCTACGCGTCGGGCTTAAACAAACTCTCGAACAGAAATAGATCGTTTTCTCCCCTCGATGTACAATGTACTATTATATCATCCTGGTAAACGAATACATTTTTTTCAGTTAATTAACTATAACTTATAAACTACTCAACTGATTTTGATGAAATTTATATGAGACCCTTTCCAATAAAAAAAAACGAATTATTAAAAGCTATGCATAACTTTTTGTTTTTATTGTAATTGTGGCGGATCAAGCACGAGGTCCACCTGATGTAATGCGGACTAACCTCTGCCTATAACAGATGCATTTCGACACAAGTTACTAATTGCACTGCGCCCGACACCTTAAGACATAGTTATTAAGTCTCATGTGCCTGTAATTTCAATGGCTCTCAAGGACAACTGCCGGAACACACTGTTAGGTGCTTGGCGACAGATTTTCTACTTGAGGGTGGTCGCTAGCCAGGCGGGCATTCGCAAAATGCCCTTCCACCATACTTTGAAGCTCAAACCCGCGGCGGGATTCGAACTATGGACCTGCGGCACGGCAGTCCATAGCCAAGGCCACTGAGCCAGTGCTTTAAAAATATACACGCGTCGTTATCAGAACCTAATTTTTTGGAAGTCAGTTAAAAACAATAATAACCACGAACTCGCTCAGTTACTATTCTGATTTAAACAACCAGTATCCAGTTACTTGGAGTAATCTCAAGGATATTTTAATGAAAATAAGTACCGTTCCTTTCCAGTCCATCCATCATTCGCTGGAGCTAATTTAATTAATGTCGGATTATATTAGAATGTGTCCATTACAGGAAACAGTTCTCTAGTGCTTAATTAGATGGAGATGGTAAAAAATTTTTTGTTTCAGCTCTAATATTAGTTATTTACTAAGTACTTTGTTTAATAGTCACTGAGAAGACATTTTAAGGTTTTATGCGAGAAAACGAGACACTATGACAAAGCATAAGCTGCCGTCCTTTCTAAGTTTAAAAAGCTGTGCATTTGAACTGTAGTAGTTGATTGATATCCTGACAAAAAGTGGTATTTTTTGTGAGTTTATCTAGTTACAGTGGAAATCTAAGCATAAAATAACAATAAGAAGCTGTCCCATACGGATTAAAAACTTGTTTTATATAGATAAAACAAGTTTTTTATCATAACAACCGCCCAAATCCACATTCCACTCACTAAGAACCCCGAATTACCCCGAAATTAGAGGCAACATTTATGTCACGAATAAAAAAAGTTTCAAACGTGTTATACCCTCAGCTTTTCACATTAATTGCGAGGAAAATAAAAAAAACCAATTGTTAATAAAACAGAGATTGATATTTCAATAAAGTTATTTTTTGTGTAGGGTATTTAATAATACTCCTACTTTTTTGAAGACGGGAAATACCTTTGCTCTGCTCCGGCTTTGGGGTCACGGGTTTGTCCTTAATAAGTTGGCTGCTCTGAAGTAGGCAAACCCAGTACTTCGGCAAATTCACAAAGCTGCTCAGAATCAGTCGACGGATGCGCGAAATAACATATAATTGCATCGACTGCAATGCTATGGAGGATTGGTGTTCCCTTCTCCTTTTGGCGGTTTTGGGCATATTCAATCAATGATATGTCTTTGGATTTGGAGCGAAAACAGCCCAGAAGCAACGGTAACTGACGTCAGCTAAGTTTATGATTAATTACCTGTAACTAATAAAAAATATGTTTTTTTAAAGAATTTGTTTATTGCAACCCATAACCATATATAAAACCCACATATAAACCAATACTATATGAGGCTCAACAACATTACCCTTTTTAATTAAATGTTTTAATATAATCAAACTTTAAACACGTAGCAAAATAATAATTAATACATTTATCCCAGGGAGCAGCTTTAAAAGTTATTTCGTGGTTTTATTGAACATTCGTATACCTGTCTACTTTGTTTTGCTTGAAATGTGATTATAACCTTCGAAACTAATTTAAGCTCCACCCAGTGCAGAACTAATTGATTCTATATACCATAGTTATACGCTGGTACGGTATAAGATAAAAATTAAGGGATATTTATGTCATGTGTCAGCTTCAAGCCCTTCTGCCATCTGCCATTGAGCATACGGAAAAAGGCTCTTTGGTGTATGCTGTTCTATGTAAGTTGAACTATAGGTGTCGCTCCATCCCAAAACGATGGTTAAATAAGGAAAGAGAGGAAAACATTGAGTTCTGAGTCATTGTCATGTTAGCTCAAGCGGTCAGAGCATACCCCGGCTATAGGTGTGGATGAACGCGGGTTCGAATCCCGCACATGACTATATTTTTTTCTGTTGTAAATTTGTGATTTTGTAATGTTCTCTGATGAATTTGGTATTGCCATAGCAAGCTGGTGGGAAAAGTCAAGGTGGATGAATATGTGACAGACAGGTCTTCAGGACCACATGTGACTTTAATGCCCAAGAAGCTTAAAAGAAAGTTGTGATATGTGGTTCACAGTGTTGAGCTAGAAAATAGGGATGTTTGAAAGATATTGAATCAGTGATGGCTCCGTTGCATTGGTTATGGACTGCCACGCAGCAGGTCCATGGTTCAAATCCCGGGTTTGAGCTTGACCGCATGGTGGTAGGGCATTACGCGAATGCCCGCCTGGCTAGCGCTCAAGTAGAAAATCTGTTGCCAAACACCCAACGGTGTGTTCCGGTAGCAGTCCTTGAGAGCCAGTGAAATTTAATGCACATGAGACTTAACAACTATGTCTGAAGGTGACGGGCGCAGTGCATATCGTCACTTGTGATGAAAAGCATCTGTTCTAGGCAAAGGTTAGTCCGCTTAACATCAGGTGGGCCTCGAGCTTTTTCATAACATAAAATATATATACATATATATATATATATATATATATATATGTATATATATTAACATCATGTGTTAAGCGGACTAACCTTTGCCTAGAACAGATGCTTTTCATCACAAGTGACGATATGCACTGCGCCCGTCACCTTCAGACATAGTTGTTAAGTCTCATGTGCATTAAATTTCACTGGCTCTCAAGGACTGCTACCGGACAACACCGTTGGGTGTTTGGCAACAGATTTTCTACTTGAGCGCTAGCCAGGCGGGCATTCGCGTAATGCCCTACCACCATGCGGTCAAGCTCAAACCCGGGATTTGAACCATGGACCTGCTGCGTGGCAGTCCATAACCAATGCAACGGAGCCATCACTGATTCAATATCTTTCAAACATCCCTATTTTCTAGCTCAACACTGTGAACCACATATCACAACTTTCTTTTAAGCTTCTTGGGCATTAAAGTCACATGTGGTCCTGAAGACCTGTCTGTCACATATTCATCCACCTTGACTTTTCCCACCAGCTTGCTATGGCAATACCAAATTCATCAGAGAACATTACAAAATCACAAATTTACAACAGAAAAAAATATAGTCATGTGCGGGATTCGAACCCGCGTTCATCCACACCTATAGCCGGGGTATGCTCTGACCGCTTGAGCTAACATGACAATGACTCAGAACTCAATGTTTTCCTCTCTTTCCTTATTTAACCATCGTTTTGGGATGGAGCGACACCTATAGTTCAACTTACATAGAACAGCATACACCAAAGAGCCTTTTTCCGTATGCTCAATGGCAGATGGCAGAAGGGCTTGAAGCTGACACATGACATAAATATCCCTTAATTTTTATCTTATACCGTACCAGCGTATAACTATGGTATATAGAATCAATTAGTTCTGCACTGGGTGGAGCTTAAATTAGTTTCGAAGGTTATAATCACATTTCAAGCAAAACAAAGTAGACAGGTATACGAATGTTCAATAAAACCACGAAATAACTTTTAAAGCTGCTCCCTGGGATAAATGTATTAATTATTATTTTGCTACGTGTTTAAAGTTTGATTATATTAAAACATTTAATTAAAAAGGGTAATGTTGTTGAGCCTCATATAGTATTGGTTTATATGTGGGTTTTATATATGGTTATGGGTTGCAATAAACAAATTCTTTAAAAAAACATATTTTTTATTAGTTACAGGTAATTAATCATAAACTTAGCTGACGTCAGTTACCGTTGCTTCTGGGCTGTTTTCGCTCCAAATCCAAAGACATATCATTGATTGAATATGCCCAAAACCGCCAAAAGGAGAAGGGAACACCAATCCTCCATAGCATTGCAGTCGATGCAATTATATGTTATTTCGCGCATCCGTCGACTGATTCTGAGCAGCTTTGTGAATTTGCCGAAGTACTGGGTTTGCCTACTTCAGAGCAGCCAACTTATTAAGGACAAACCCGTGACCCCAAAGCCGGAGCAGAGCAAAGGTATTTCCCGTCTTCAAAAAAGTAGGAGTATTATTAAATACCCTACACAAAAAATAACTTTATTGAAATATCAATCTCTGTTTTATTAACAATTGGTTTTTTTTATTTTCCTCGCAATTAATGTGAAAAGCTGAGGGTATAACACGTTTGAAACTTTTTTTATTCGTGACATAAATGTTGCCTCTAATTTCGGGGTAATTCGGGGTTCTTAGTGAGTGGAATGTGGATTTGGGCGGTTGTTATGATAAAAAACTTGTTTTATCTATATAAAACAAGTTTTTAATCCGTATGGGACAGCTTCTTATTGTTATTTTATGCTTAGATTTCCACTGTAACTAGATAAACTCACAAAAAATACCACTTTTTGTCAGGATATCAATCAACTACTACAGTTCAAATGCACAGCTTTTTAAACTTAGAAAGGACGGCAGCTTATGCTTTGTCATAGTGTCTCGTTTTCTCGCATAAAACCTTAAAATGTCTTCTCAGTGACTATTAAACAAAGTACTTAGTAAATAACTAATATTAGAGCTGAAACAAAAAATTTTTTACCATCTCCATCTAATTAAGCACTAGAGAACTGTTTCCTGTAATGGACACATTCTAATATAATCCGACATTAATTAAATTAGCTCCAGCGAATGATGGATGGACTGGAAAGGAACGGTACTTATTTTCATTAAAATATCCTTGAGATTACTCCAAGTAACTGGATACTGGTTGTTTAAATCAGAATAGTAACTGAGCGAGTTCGTGGTTATTATTGTTTTTAACTGACTTCCAAAAAATTAGGTTCTGATAACGACGCGTGTATATTTTTAAAGCACTGGCTCAGTGGCCTTGGCTATGGACTGCCGTGCCGCAGGTCCATAGTTCGAATCCCGCCGCGGGTTTGAGCTTCAAAGTATGGTGGAAGGGCATTTTGCGAATGCCCGCCTGGCTAGCGACCACCCTCAAGTAGAAAATCTGTCGCCAAGCACCTAACAGTGTGTTCCGGCAGTTGTCCTTGAGAGCCATTGAAATTACAGGCACATGAGACTTAATAACTATGTCTTAAGGTGTCGGGCGCAGTGCAATTAGTAACTTGTGTCGAAATGCATCTGTTATAGGCAGAGGTTAGTCCGCATTACATCAGGTGGACCTCGTGCTTGATCCGCCACAATTACAATAAAAACAAAAAGTTATGCATAGCTTTTAATAATTCGTTTTTTTTTATTGGAAAGGGTCTCATATAAAT
Organism: Plagodis pulveraria; assembly: GCA_963890685.1. Classification (NCBI taxonomy): domain Eukaryota; kingdom Metazoa; phylum Arthropoda; class Insecta; order Lepidoptera; family Geometridae; genus Plagodis; species Plagodis pulveraria. Next base: position 31,522,665 of record OY982955.1, on the reverse strand, counting down.
TTCATCAAAATCAGTTGAGTAGTTTATAAGTTATAGTTAATTAACTGAAAAAAATGTATTCGTTTACCAGGATGATATAATAGTACATTGTACATCGAGGGGAGAAAACGATCTATTTCTGTTCGAGAGTTTGTTTAAGCCCGACGCGTAGCGGAGGGCTTAAAGGCAACTCGAGATCAGAAATAGAACTTTCTCCCGAGTGATACATAGTGCTTTATTCTACACCTACGAGGAAAATAAAATCATTTTACGTTTTCTCGTCCTTACCTCGAGACTGCTCAGGCGTTCTTTATGACTTCTTAAGCTGCATTTCTTATTTCTGGTGGCGCCATCATTATAAAATCGTCACTTTCAGTATCAGATGACATTTTGGAAAATTATTTAGAATATTTAAAAGCGTACTGTTAAAATATCAATTTAATAAAAAACTAAATTTAACCAAACAAACATAACAAATTGCCGCGCTTTTTTTCTCGTAGTACAAAAGAAGGTTGCCAACCTCCTTTCATTGAAAATCGAGTACAAATAAAAATCACACCTCTTTTTTCTAAGTATTTGATATAAAACCTTTTTGAGATTGTTTTTTTTTATGTAAGCAGCTAATAACAAAAGAACGCTACCAGGGCAGGTATGGATTTTCATACAACATTCCTTCACTGCTGCGGAGTGAAGGATTGAAAATCCATATAACTTTCCCCGCTGTACATGTATAAGGGAAAAATTACGAACTTTATAACATGTTTTTGAACGAGTAATGAGACCTTTTCTGAGTAGTATAAAATAGTATTTTCTGTTGTCGACGATTAACACTACTTAAGGCGAGTGAAGATCTTGTAAGCAGTCATTATCACTAAAAAAAAAAACGGCCAAGTGCGAGTGGGGCTCGCTGGGGTTCCGTACCATTATCTGTAAACCTAATCTTGCAAAGTAACTTTTCGCAGTGATTGAGCTGGGTAGGTACCTCTGTTATTGTATGGGAGCCCCCTTAATTATTTATTTTATTTTTAGTATATGTTGTTATAGCAATAGAAATACATTATCTGTGAAAATTTCAACTGTCTAGCTATCACCGTTCTTTAGATACAGCCTGGTGACAGACGGACAGACAACGAAGTCTCAGTAATAGGATACCGTTTTTACCCTTTGGGTACGGACACCTAAAAAGAGAGAATTTTTTTTTTCCATAATAACAGTACCGAGTTCCAACACTGATAAGTATAAAATAACTTATGGAAGTCAGACCAACCTAATGTCAAGTTGGTTTAAATCATTATTATATAGGTATAGTTACTATTTTTTCATTTCTACACTAATATTATAAAGAGTAAATATTCGTATTTTAGAGTTGTTGTATTTTAGTATGCAACGAATAAACATAAAAACTACTGAACCGATTTGGATGAAATCTGGTATGTAAATATTTTGAGACCCGGGGAAGGACATAGGATAGTTTCCAACTGCGCAAAAAGAGGTTAATGGTTTTGTGCGATTACCGACATACGGGCGGGCGGAAAGCTACTATTATATGTAATTTTTTTTTTCTTTTTAGTTTAATCCATGATAATGGGATTTGACCTCAATCCGTCGTTCATCCAAGGCGCTTTTGACATTTAAACTTTGACATTTTGTTAAACCGTTGTGACTTTGCCATGTTGTTTAACCATAGTAAGTACAGTAGTTCGCTTACCCGTCATAATTTAACGATTTTGTTTAACAGTTACAACTATTTGGTTTTGTTTAAAAATAGAAATAATTACACTTTGTTCAACTGTTGCTTCTTTGACATTTTGTTTTACAATCCCATATTGGCCGTTTTATATAACCGATGGAATTGTCACATTTCGTTCACCGTCCCAACTTTGTAATTTTTCTCCACAATTGCAACTTGGTAATTAAGTTCAACTGTAGCAATCTTAATCTTTTGTGGATTAAAATTGCTTAAAATTGATAAAAATGCACTCACATTCCTTCCTGTGGTAGTTGTAAGAATCGACGAAGGGAAAATTACCGGCAGGTGGGCAGTAGTGGCTTCTGGAGAACTGACAACTTACACTGTGATCCCTCAGACGCCTGCCAAACGTGAGAATCATAGCTAATCCCCTGATAGGACAGACCTTTGTTCAACAGTCATGGATGTCATGGCTGTAATAGTAACAATGAAGCTACTTCAGTATAGTGAGGTTGAAATTTCGTTGAACAGCAATGATTTAGGGAAGATTTATATTAGACCGGGCCGTGTCCGGGCCGTGCCGAGGCCGGGGTGGGCTGGAGCGGAGCCGTCCGTACTGCACGATTATATTACACCGAGTGTTAACCGGGTTTTATAAGCCGCCACGGTCGCTTCCATATAGCGTAGTGATTGACATGAACATAAAATATATATACATATATATATATATATATATATATATATATATATATATATTATAATTATTATATTTATATATATAATTTCATGCGCTTGCGCATGAACTTGAGATTACAATGTCTGCAAATTAGTATTAACACTACTTTTCATTGTTCCAGTAATAGCCACGGCCCACAATATCACCCACCTGGAGGTGCCTCGGTATGGTGACCCGCGGATTCCAGCCGGGCTGGCCTGTCACTACGTCTCCGAGAAAGATGATCCAGCCCTTCATTCCGTCAAATGGTACAGAGGAAACGACGAGATCTTCAGATATACTCCAGGACAGCAGGTAAGATACTTCTTAGTACCGTGTTTTATTTTTTTTATGCTTGGTAGGTTAGCCTTTGACCACTCTCTCACTTGATGGTAAGTGATGATGTGGTCGAAGATGTTGTTCAGGCTAACCTAGAATTACTGGCTCTCAAGGACAGCTGCCGGAACACATCGTTAGGTGCTTGGTGATTTTCTACTTGAGGGTGGTAGCTAGCTAGGCGGGCATTCGCAAAAAGCGTGATAGGTCTTTTTGCGAATGGGCATTCGGCCTGGGTAGCTAACGACTGCCATCCTGAGATAACAACCTGGACCGACGGCTTAACGTGCCCTCCGAAGAACGGAAGTGCTCAGTAGTAATGTCACTAGTGGTCACCCATCCAAGCCATGACCGCGGCGGACGTTGCTTAACTTTGCTGATCGGTTAAGAACAGCTAAGCAAACTTCGCTACGAGCGCTTCGAAATAATCATTATAAGAAAACATTTATGTGACATTTGATTTTTATATGCTCACTTCTTAGATTTCGGCGAATATTTATCATAAATTTATCATTAGAAATACACAACAAGCGCTGGTACTAGAGATTGCTAACCGGGCGGGCCCGGCCATTCTTACCGGGCCTGGTCACCGAACCTGGTAAGTAAACCGCGGCGCGTAAACGTTACATTCTGTTAGTTAAGCCTAGCCTATAACATTTCGATATTTTCTAAACTAGTAATAGCGCATATTCTAAGTCAAAACTTGAAGAAGCTGCAATTGAACTTATCGCACTATTCTGTTCGGGCGAGACAGCATCACTTTGTTAAAATACCTATTTTTCTGTAGGAGCTTCTCTTCCCGTTCCTCGTAATGAACACAACCATTCGTGTTCAGTAGTGGACAATCCAGCTGATACAGTATCTCTTTGTGCATTAGAAGCATTCTTGGTTATTCTTTCGTTCATCTGGATTCTAGACACGCCAGTCTATGATGGTTAAAATTCCACTCTAATACTCGTATTACCCAGAAAATGACAAAAAAGTAAGCGAAATCGAATAGCTAGCAGCTAGACGGGGGTAAAACGAAACTTTTAAAGAGACTCACGAATTTTACGGCAAATATTTCCGTTACATTTTCCTGTTCCATGTGACTAAAATTTAGAGCTTACGATGAAGATTTTAAATGTATACATAAAATGTATGTCGTTCCAACTCCTAAATAGTTTTACATGTTTAACTAGGATTTAATACTAATTACAATAATTTGTGATCGTTGAGGACTTTTCCACTGTATAGGCGCCTTAGGGTGCCTTAGAGCAATAACTAAGGTAGCTAAACCGAGGAATAGAAATAAACTCCATTTCAACTTTCAAGGAAACTTACATCAATTTACCACGAATAATTTACAACCGTAACTTCCATCCTAGAACGTATATCTAAGGCGGCATTTTAGTAGGATCTTACCAAATTTGGTTGGGCAGGGGAGGAGGCTCGAGCATTGATGCATCATAAAGGAGCCCCTTAACCTTACTCTTTGGGTTGCAAGTCCCAGGTACCTTGACTTGAGCATCTTCCTCTGCAACATTATGGACCCGGCACCCGCACGGTGAATCCATGGAATGCTAAGTAAATTCGTCTCTTGAGGATACTAAACTACAACGCGTAAACAATATAATAGGTTAAGGTTTGAATGTAGATTCACAACAAAACTTCAGGGATCATTTAACTCAGATATGCGAGCTTATAGAATGTAAGTTTACATATAGTGAAATTATTGTAATTCTACCCATGGTAATGCCCCAATTGCACGTAGCAAGTTAGAATATAACGCAGTAATTGAGGATCCATACAAAAATTTCCCCGTGGGATGTCGGGTTAGAATTGCACCTCCCCATATCTTCCCGTGGGTGTCATAAGAGGCGATTAAGGGAGAAATACTAGAAGGTGGGCAGTAGCGCATTCTAAGGAACTGCCATCTTCTACTGCGGTCCCCAAGTCACTTGCCAAGCATGGGGATTATGGCGAATACGCCCATATTAGGGAAAGCTATGTTCTGCAGTGGACGACCTGGCTGGTACAGTACAAAAATCAATACAGAGCGACGTTAGTGTGAAAATTTGCACTCCGAGTGCACTCCAAGGTTCTGAACGGCCCCATGCACCGGCGGTGGACATACATTCCGTGCGTTCCTACAAAGCCCCTGTAGCTAGGGTTATAACAATTTTCAAAGCCATGCTCACTCAAAACCCTGATTAATATATATTTTATGATAAGATCCAAGAAAATCTCATTGTATATTAGATTTGCCTTGGAATGTCTTGGAATTACTAAATCCAAATAGCACAATGTGACATACAAACTAAGTCCAAGATATTACTAGGCAAATCTAAAATAAACAATGAGATCTTCTTGGCTTCTGCCAATCTTATCATAAAATATATCTATATCATAAAATAGCAGAGCAACTCTAAATAATTCAAGCTAAGAAGTAAACTCTTATTTTATATAATAATGTATCGTATTAAGGGCATATGCATTGCATGGACGCCTTAAGACACCTTAGAACATATTATAAAAAACGCGTATGTAGAAAAGTTTAAATACAGTTTTTAATTAAAGATATCTAAACAAATAAACAGCAGCATCATCAGACAACTCTTCTACTTCAGAAGTCAACGCAGGAACTCAGTTCTCCTTGAAAAAAAGTACCGGGTGAACAAAACTATAGTCAACTACTGACTAGTTAACATAGCTAGTTTTAAGCAGTGATGGCTCAGTAAAATTGGCTATGGACTGCCAGGCAGCAGGTCCATGTTTTGAATCTAAGAGACCAAGGGCTGGAGCTTCACCGCATGGTGGAAGGGCATTTTGTGGTTACTCGCCTGGCTAGCGACAACTCTGAAGTAGAAAATGTGTTGTCAAGCACCTAACGGTGTGTTCCGGCAGCTGTCCTTGAGAGCCAGTAGTTCTAGGTTAAGCCTGTTAACACCTTCGACCCCATCATCACTTACCATCAGGTAAGATTGTGGTCAAAGCCTTATCTAACAGCAATAAAAAAAAATTACCCTGTATTATTCACTAAAATTTTCTAGTTAGATCAAAATCTTCTAAAATTTTTAAGAAAATATTCAAAAAATCGTAGTAATATTCAGTTACACCATGGTAAACCCGCAAAGTTTCAATCATCTATATTAATATTAAGGCACCCACACACCCTGGCTTTTATAAACACCTCTAACGTCAGTCTCCGTAAAAGCTTTTGACCGCAACCCTGACCGAACACCTTATCTCAAAAGTGCTATTAAATACGGCATGGTATGTATTCATCCGAGAAACATCTTCCTATTCACAGGTTGAGTAGAACGTTGTGTGTGGCATTAAGATCTGTCACCGCCTACATCAGCCATTTATGAATAACCTTGGGTATGCTTGGTTGACCTTAGCTCACTTTGCTCGTAGCCCTTTTTGAATTCAAGTTTATGTTAGGGTATAAGGTAAGTCAAAGGTTTTGCATGCTTCATGAATGTGTATACATACATAAAGGAGTGCGGTATTTTTGTGTGTGTACTGTTTAGGAATAAATACCAATTGGTGTCACCATATTCGATTTGGAGCTGATTTGAGATCGAATTTCACAAAGTGGATTCGTGGTTGCGCATTAGGGGAATGCTCCTCTCAAAGGGACTCAAATGAATATTTATTTGCTAAAGTTTTAGGTACAGTATTGCAGAGTTATTATAAAATTATAATACAGTATAAACAGAACTGCGGCGTGCTTTTTTTTTAAAGCTGAATCATTGTAAAATTGGTCGTCGAGAATAATAAGAACACATTATGCTTACTAAAAATAAGAATGTAGTAGTGCGGTGAAAAATTGCGTGTTGCGCTCGGTAAGCAAAGTTATTTAGATTCTATATGCCAGAATCCTTTGCTTCCTCAAATTTCTAAACAACAACTTTGCATAACAGATAAATATTTCAATTAAGTTTCGATACATAAATGTAAAATGTGTAGATATACACATTTTGTTAAAATACCATCAACTTTTTTTTCATAGCCACGTCTTTCAAAAGATTACACTCAAAATCTTGAATTCGGTACATTTAATTTTGAAAATGGACGTAAATGCCACAGTCTATGGTGAAAAGTAATATTGTCTCTAATTTTCTCGCAATTCAGAGGAAGCGAGCCGTAACCATCCTATAGAAGCATGCGCTAATATTCACCTTATTTCGTCATGGTTTCTTTGATTTTCGTAGGGATTATTTGTGGGGTTGCTGACAATATTTGATTTATAAGAATATATAAAAATAATCGTGCATCATGTTCATCGAATTCCAAAATAAAGTAGTATGCCGAGGGGTTTAGGCATCCGACGCGATATCGGAGGACGCGGGTTCAATTCCCGCCTTGGACATAAAAAAATTTGTACTCCAATAATTTGTTAAATTCCTTTACATTAATTAGTGAAGGATTTTTAATTTTTTTTTCAAGTTATAATATTTTTTTTTTATTATTAACAAATATAATGTAATATAAACTTAATATTAACTTAAAGATAAAATTATATTTTGGTCATATAAATAGTAACATATTAACTTAAACGAAAATAACTGGCTTGCTTTCTATGAGAGAGAGAGAGAGACAGACAGATAGAGAAACACGCGCACGCCGCACAGCTTACAACTATAGCAAAAAGTGTCGTTACAACTTTAGGTCTTAATTTTTTCCGTCTAGCAAACTTTCGCAACGCGCGATAAGGAACTTCGTTCCAATAACTAAATGTCATTGCCCAATGTAATAATTTGAGTCATTTGTGGGTGCCAGTTTTGCTAACATTAGCCGAATATTTAACGAAAGTCTTGTGTGTATTACAGAAAATAAAAATAATACTTGCTCCTCAACTGACTTGCAATAAGAAAATTCTAGTTTAGCTTTTATGCCAAAGAGCTTTAATTTAAGCGCTCAAAATAAAGTACTTAAGAATGCCGTTCATTTTGTCTGTGTTCAGTTTAATTTTCTCAAGCATCAACGAAGCATCCTCAAGACCTCTTGAGGATGCTTCGTATAGAACCGAAACGCGTCGAAAATTCTTCCGGTTTGGCTGCGTGGCGTTTGTGAAATTAGGCGGAATTGTCACTAGAAATATTTTTATATTTTTTTAGTGTTTATTAAAATATTAATTTGATGTTTTCTTAAAATATTATAAAAGTATTTGTTATTATTAATCAAATAGTTTTTTAAGTGTTTCTTCGAGATTCTTATAACAGTTCGCTTGAGTGGTGTACAGCAAATGTTTTAACCACGCTCGTAGTGTATTTCTTAATCATATATTTACCCAAACAACTATGCTATGCAATGTTAGCTTCCATCGTTGGTCGGATGGGTGACCGGTAGTGGCATTTAGTATTGAGAGCTTCCGTGCTACGTAGTGCACGGCCGCGTGCTCCTCTGATTTGTCGTCTCTTTAGAAGATAATTTTAACAGCGGATAATTTTTTGGCTATATTTGTACCTATATTAAATGTGAACATTTCATTAACTTGTTGTTGTTGAAGATTTTTAGTAACGTTTTATTTATAAAGCAGCTTTTATTAAGCAGGTGAAGCTGATGCCCTGATATATAAAATAGGATGACGACTTTGTGAAAAGGGTAGTGTCACACGCTCCTGTTTATTATGTTGGAAAGGCTAGCGATAGCCATCCAGAGAGGCAATGCTGTCACTATTAAGGTCACCTTTGCACCAGAAACTGTATGGGGCGGGTTATTTGTCAAAATTTATTTGTAAAGCTTGTAATTTCTATCCTATGTATTTTATATTATTGTAATATGTAGTTGGCCCTTTTTCATTAAATATTTAACATCTTTTACCAATTTATGGGTTTAATTTTTTTTATGTGAGCAAACTGAGCGAACTTTATCGGCCGGATTGTTCAATGTTTAATAAAGGAGTTTGCTATAATCCCCACACTTGGCAGGTGTCTTGGGTTGTCACTGACCATATAGCAAGTGACGCAGTGATGGCTCAGTGGCATTGCCTATGGACTGCTGCGCAGCAGGTCCATGGCTCGATTCCCGCCGCGGGCTTGAGCTTCACCGCATGGCTGTGCTACTATTTTTAAGGAGTCTCCACGTAAATTATAGTGGGAAAAATAATTTTGTGTCAGTCAAACTGAAGTGAATCATCCTATGATTTCGCAATCTGATGGTTTAGATGACTACAGGTCCTAATGGGATCTACAATCTTAAAACAGCGCGACTGAATTGACTCTTAAGGTGATATATATCTTTCTTCCTTCTTCTAGATACTGGTCAAATCCCAAATATTTCGAAGCTCGCGAAAGTTACATGTGCAGCGTGTGCCCAAAAGGGCAGTCGTGCAATGCTTGCCATTCACATACCAATATCCATCACATTAATATTTTGTTGGAATATGGAACGTGTATTGAACAGTATTATTGTAGCGAAAGCCGATAATTTTCTCAGAAACAGCCAGTACGCTTTTCTCCAAAACCGGTCAACTGCAGACCTTCCTGTATATGCCATTCACAGCGAGACCATAAAAGACGTATGGGGAAGCGCTCGCCGTCTCTCTTGATATTTCAAAGGCCTTTGATAGAGTCTGGTAAGACCTATCCAAGCGAATTGACTGATGTTAAAGGCAGTATCAGTAACCAATATGCTCAGGTTAAAGGTTTCAAAACCCCGTGTGTGTCATGCAGTTCTAAAGCAGAGCCCTTTCAATATTTCTTTTCCCTTCCAAAAAGTACCCAACCCAAACATCTATAGCTGCTGAGTTATAATATTTACACCCAATATTGGATTATTGACCGAGCGAGCACTTAGCGCGAGCGATAAGCTTCTCTCCGTACAAGCTTTGTCTGAAATGCTTTTATATGTCTACAATATATACGAGCACCTTCGCATGTCCGGCTGTTTCCCTCTACGGGTAGAATTTCTCAACAAATTATCGTGTTTGTGAGCAGATTTATAATTATGTGGATTTTTTTGTTGATTGAGTGTTTGGATTTTTTTCAAAATGGAGGAAATTTTGGCGACTTATAACGTAAAAATAACATATTTTGGTCGTGCAAGTCTGCACCTCACTGAGCTACTAGAATAATATAGTCCAGTTTAAATTGGGAAAATTCAGAGAGTCCTTTGGAATGTTCGGTGATACTTGTACAACTCCACCAAGCTAAGTTTGCACCTTAGTTTTTTGTGTATATTTTAATGTACCAATATATAATATAATGTTAAAAACAATGAATGCGAAGTGAAATCTAACAAAAAAATGTTTACTTTTTAAAGTCATTGCGAATCCTTTTTGTAGACCTTACCTAAGCGTCAGTGTGACGTAATCGACGCGAGGTGCAAACGTATCTTGGTTGAGTTGTACGTACCTGTATCAAGCTTAAGTCCAGTCTTTTATGGAAAACTGCAGCCATCTTTGGGATGTCTCGGCTCATTGGCAACAAAGCTTTTTTGTAGGCTACACTCCAAGGCCTTGAACATAAACGTTGCTAATGTTTTGGTACCTTACGCAGGCTTCACTTTTTAAAATGTGCTAATGGTCTACCAAACCTTATTTCCCCACATTTATTTCATCGGATGTACAAGAGAGGCCGGGTATCCATACAAAGTCGATATCCCTAAGATACTTGCAAAGTTACAGCTTATTTAAAAATTCCAGCACGCTGGTCGCTGGACGCTGCAGTGACTCAATTTTCCGACATAAACATGTTATACCGACCTCGTTGTCGCTTCCTGCCAAGTGAAAACTATAGTCTGATATAACTAACTTAGTCACATAAGTTGTCCTGTACTATATATTATAAACAGGAGCTGTGAGTTTATAGCTATGTTAATTTAACGTTTGAATACTCTAACTACAATCTTTACTTTATTTATTTCAACCTTCATTCTTATTTATTTGGCTTGGTTTGTCATGTTTTTATACCCTAAAAAACTCGACAACAGTTTGTTGGTTTGGCTTTGGGTTCGGTAGATGGCAATATACTGGCCCTTTTACGACATAGCCCAAGAGCCTCTCAAGTGTCGGAAACCAGGGTCTGGCAAAGATATCTGTGTTGATTCATTCATATTTTTATTATCTGAAAGATTCAATTAACATATCAATATGTTAACATTTATCACACACATTGGTGATGTTATGATGCTTGTTATGATTTTGACAGGCCTTGGGAAATTCACAGCGATACTTCATGAATGAAATCAAGGATCATGACGATAATGAGTAGGTTCAGGTGTTAGTTGGTGGAAATCCATATTTAATAATAACAAATATTTTAAAATAGTTTATTTGTCGAGATTTTATCTTTACGAGCCCACGATCGAGAATTTCTCGATCGTGCGCTCGTGGAGGCAAGGCCTGCTGAGAATTCTTCGTGTAGAATCGAAACGCGTCGAAAATTCTTCCGGTTTGGCTGCGTGGCGTTTCTGACGTCACGTCGGCTTAACAGGTAAATTGGGCGGAATGGTCACTAGTTATTATATTTTTTAAGTGTCTTATTTAAATATTAATTTAATGTTTTCTTAAAATATTTTTAAAAATATTTGTTATTGATCATGTCGATAATTTAAATTAAATACTTGCTTTTATTTCAGATGTCAGAATAATATCGTCCCAAAAATTACGGTCTTAAAGAAGCATTCGAGTCAACTTGGGACATAATAGAACCTTCAGTTAACAAAAACGTATACTTACTTTGAAAAGGCTAAATTTCTATACATCTATTGTGAGTTCCCTTCGGCCACTCTGACCTTTGCAATACTCCAAAGTCATACGTCTCTCGTTACTCATAGTTTGTGTCAGATTACCGCCCACGCTGTGGCTTTCAGGAGACTATAACAATTTTAATATAAAAGCCTGTTGAATTTTGAAATAATGGAATTGTATTCATTGCGGTTTTCATGTTATTGCTCTCAATGCCAAGTGTTCGAACTCGCTTAGGTTTTACATGCATCTTCAAGAGTGTGAGTAGATACTTCATCGTTATATCTATTATTCAAGTTTTTCATCTATTCTAGTTTTCCAATTTCCACAAAACTTCCTGTTAACAATTTATTCAGAAAAATTGTTTAGTATCGAAATTCTTCATTAAAAATTTAGAGATCAAATAAATAATATAAGGGAAAACTGAGAAACCAGAATATATATATAGATTAGGCTCAAAGACACGCATGCCAAATTTCATCGAGTTAGTGCATCACTACATAGTATAAAAAAGTCAGTAACAAAGTCGCTTTCTCTGTCCCTATATCCCTATGTATGCTTAAATCTATAATAATATGACGAAACTACGTTTGTATTGAAAACGCTTTGGATATATTATACTTCCCTTAATTTTCATCTTAAACTCACGTCACCTTTGTATTCTAACCATATTTCAAAGGTGACGTGACTTTAGGATTATATTACTTATTTATAACATCATAAACTAATTATTTGAAAAATTAATGTAATTACCTAAACCACTACAATTAAAATTTAGTCGTAGAATCTAAAACGATTTTAAATGCTAGCTGCCAGTTTATAGGCAACCCCCTCTTTAGGACTGCCCAGAATAATATAGAAAAGTGACCTGTAGCGCGCATAATGTGCAACAAGACCCTAAAAATAATAACTATACAACAATTACGTCATAATTACCTCCACGTGAGTAGACGACATTCAAGGAGGCCTAAAAACCTTCCTATTATAAAGCCCGGATTAATAGCAGTTTAACTATGTTCCTGATTAAAATTTAATACACCGTTCTCCTGCAATTCAGTATAAACATAGCAAAGGACTTCTGCACAGAAATTCCATGGTTTTAATTCCATCAAGGGCTTAAGCTCCAGTAAGTGCTGGATATTTTACAATGTCCTTCATTATAAAAATTCTATCGCCAAGCACATATTGGTCGTTTCAGCAGCGGTCTGTTACTACTTCTACCATGATTATATTTGTATTACGCCTGCTAAGCGGATTAGCTTGCAAAATTGGAACGAAAGAAAAAAACTTTGACAACCAATGTGATTTGAACCCGCACAAAACTCTATACCCAGCAACCCCATAGCAATTGAGTTATCGTAAATTAGTCATAGGTCGAATATATCCTTTCGTTCCTATTGTTTAACCTTCTTACTACAAACACACTAAGATAGCTCAGTTGGTTGAGCATATACTGGCCAAGGAACGGATGGCCGCGGGTTCGAAACCAACTCCTAATTATTATTTTTTTGCTTTTCGTTGTAATTTTGCATATTCTTTAACCGAAGCGCTCGAAGCGTAGTTTGCCTAGTAGTTCTTAACCGATCAGTTAAGTTCAGTAACGACCGCCGCGGTCACGATTTGGATGGGTGACCGCTAGTGGCATTACTACTGAGCGCTTCGGTGCTTCGGAGGGCACATTAAGCCATCGATCCCGGTTGTTGTCTTAGGATGGCAGTTGTTATACCATGGTGGTAGGGCATTTGCGAATGTCCACCTGGCTAGTTAGAACTCTCAAGTAGAAAATCTGTCGCCAAGCACCTAAGTGTGTTCCGGCAGCTGTCCTTGAGAGTCAGTAATTCTAGGTTAGACTGAACAACATCTTTGAAAGCACATCGATTACCATCAGATGAGATATTGGCTAGCCTATAAAGAAATATATAACCAAATCGAAAATAAAGGACTCCAGAACAAATTAATAATACCAAAAATATTTTTACCAATCCAACAACTCTACTCATATTATCTGCCGTATATTGTTGGGATTTTGCAGATATTTGCATTTATGAGTGAAATATTCCAGGAGTAATTGGTCCATTGTGGAACATTGATGAAAACAGGCGCGTTTGTTTTAATCCTTATTAGCATAAGCTCTTTATCACCACGTGTTGCTTGCCTTTACGGCGCGAGAATAGTTTCAAAAGGCTTAGCAATTTTAATCGCCCTCCGCTGCCGGCAACTTTGCACGTTATGTACGTGAATATGGCTGTATTATATTAAATAATAATATATACAGTTCTGAGTCTACAACTGTGCTCAATAGATGGCATTAGTCTCGCCTGATAAAAGAAGCTAGGTCAAAGAATAAAAAGGACAGAAGGATCACTTCGCAAAACCATTTTAATAAATAAGCAACTCTAGCTAAACGCAGTAAAGTGTACTTCGGCTCGCATAGCACTGGTAACCTAATATTTATATTAATCTGCAAGGCGCCTCTCTTTCTAACGCATAGCTCTGATCTCTTCTGACGCGACACGCACCGTGGAATAATCCCGTCTGGACGGATACGCCGATCTACCTGTAGGTTTGTACCTAAAGGAGTTCACAGACGGCAGCTATAATATATATTATAGCATAACTGTCTGTATTAAGAAACGAAAATGTAAAGCTATATATTATAGCTGCCGTGTTGTCAATTTCTATGGAAAATGTTTTTTTTTGTCAATTTCTATGGAAAATGTTTTTTTTTTATGCCTGATGCGTTTGCCTTTAACCACTATCTCACCTGATGGTAAGTGATGATGTGGTCGAAGATGTTGTTCAGGCTAACCTAGAAGTACTGGCTTTCAAGGACAACTGCCGGAACACACGGTTAAGTGCTTTGCGACAGATTTTCTACATGAGGGTGGTAGCTAGCCAGGCGGGCATTCGTAAAATGCCCTACCACCATGCTATAACGACTGCCATCCTAAGACAACAATCGGGACCGACGGTTTAGCGTGCCCTCCGAAGCACAAAAACGCTCAGTAGTAATGTCACTAGCGGTCACCCATCCAGATCGGTTGAGAACAGCTAAGTAAACTTCGCTACGACCGCTTCGAGTTTTGAGATGTATTGAAATATCGAGCTATAAATATATAGCTTTATATTATAGGTGTCGTCTGTGAAACGCTTGAAGTGCGGAGTGTCTTGAATCAAGCCTTGAGTCAAGGCTTGATTCAAGACATATATAACAAGGAAAAGTTTTAATAAAACCGCAACCAAATAATCAATGTGAAACTGTTTGTATACTTTTAATTTGGACTACGTTCAATAATCTCTAGGAAAGACTATACGAACTTTAAAACCTTTAACAATATCTGAAAATAAGAAATTGTTAAATGAACTGTATCAATAAGTACCGATTGTCCTTTTTGACCGGAGAAATAATATGTGGATTTAATTTAAATCGTAATATTCGCTTCATCACAAAATTAACTTAAAATATATTAGCTTAAATGCCGATATTTGCATAAAAATTAATGTATATGAAATCACTGACAAATAAAATATATTCAAAAATATATTTCTATAATATCAAGTCCAAATAAACATTAATTTGTATTCAATGAATTTTAGTAGGTAAAAACTGTTACAATTATATTAAAATATATATTTTTGACTTAAGTTAAAAGGGCAACATTGATACCTATCCGTTTTACCCATATCCTGAAAGAAGTCAAGACATGGGCTGTTCATAAAAAGATAATTAAATAGTGACTTTCACACATTATACTAAGTCAATCATACAAATTAAATAAACACAACTTAAACATATGTTACTGATTGGTAATGCAAAAACTTGGTTTACAAACCTTCAAAAATATCATAAGAAAACATTGAAAACCCTTTTTTTCTATCCCTATAACAAATGCACTCGAAGTATTAATGTATTTAAACTGCCTCAGAGTCACTGGCGGCATGTGTCATTACTTGAGAAAGATATCTGTAAAATACAGTAATTCTTTTTACCTCCACTATGCTTCTTACCCGCTACGCCTAATAATCTCTGCCTAACCCTTAGGCGAATACATGTTTCCGGTGTATTACTTTTATTTATGAATACATGCGTGTAGTTGTTTATGGATAAAATGTACTATCCCTTAAGATTAAAGGATATCTTTAATTCTAATACCCAATTGTATTAGTATTATAAATTGTTCAGTAGTACTATAGAATCCGGAGCGGTATCATTTGTACTACCAGTTGAAGTAAAACCGAGAGAATTAGCTTGTATGTTTACTGGTAGTACTAGAGGTACAAAGTTGTATCATTTGTACTACTAGTTGTACTAGTCAGTAGTACTATTGCTACAGAGCGTATGTTATATGTTTTATTATGGGTAATTCAGAGAGTGTGAAAATCAAGTGTATGTTGCGGAACGGTTGAGACACCCTGTGCATAGTACAGGGACACGCGCTCGAATCCCGTTCAAGAAGGAAATTTTGTGCTGTTAAATTTTGTAGATATGAGTCATTTGACAACTTTAGGAAAAGTGCGGTTTTAGTCAATTGTAAATTTTTTGCGAATATTTCAGATATTCTAAAGACTTTGCGTCCACAAATAAACAGCCATAACAGCTACTGTTGAACCTCCGTCATAAGAAGGTGTTTGCACTATTTTTGCAATTGTCGCCTTTGATGACTCCCATGGCAGATACAAAGCTTACCTCACCTTGTCTTCATTAACTCCACATTGATTTTAATAACGCTGTTCCACGTTCTTTAAATATCACATGCAAATCTCCATCTCAACTGTATTTATTCAAAATATATCTGTCTACTGGCATACCTACTCATACCTTTAACAAGAATACACTAGTTTTGGCTCTAACATCTCTATATACACTGTCAGTTGTGCCAAAAATATTTTTTGGGTTATTCTGAAGATGTAGAGTGCCTGTACCTTTTATAATCCGACCTAACATCACTTGCCCTGAGTTACTAATAAAAAACCTCTTCTTTTGTCCATCAGCCTACAACACTTACCTTCAACACTTCAGTCGGCAGTGGGGTCACTGGCTTTTGCAACCAGCGCAGCTGTTCCATCACCGTGAAGCTGCCTCAGACATACAACACGCGGGTTTCCTTCACATGTGAAGTTTCAACGGAAGGACCCAGATTTGCAGTTGTGAAGCAGACCAAAAATCTTACTGTTGCCGGTGAGTATACTCAGTTATTCATCGCGGCCTAATCACTGTCCAGTTATAGCGAATAATTCACGCAGGTGCACACCAAAAGACGAAGGTTTTCCATTGTTAAGTAGTTAAAGATTTGTAACTTCCCGGTTCTTTTAGTCAAGCATCAAGGTTATGAACACCTCATAGGAGTTTTCCACAGATTTCGCGTCTGTTCAGCCAGTCTCGATGGCTGAGCGGTTAAGACACCCGGTGCGTAAAACTAAGGGACGTTGATTTAAAATCACAGTCACGTGAAATCTTTTGCGGTCTATAAAAAAAATGTCTTTTTAAATATGAGGAACGACATGGATAAGCCACCATTATAGTTTCTCTATCACCATCTCCATGCTGTTTGAAACTGCAC
The DNA here is from genome assembly GCA_963890685.1 of Plagodis pulveraria. Classification (NCBI taxonomy): domain Eukaryota; kingdom Metazoa; phylum Arthropoda; class Insecta; order Lepidoptera; family Geometridae; genus Plagodis; species Plagodis pulveraria. The sequence continues at coordinate 31,505,707 of OY982955.1, read as the reverse complement.
TTTTCTTTATTGCTATTGTGACGAATTTGTTATTAAATGAGCACGAGACCCTGAAGTTAAGCTTTAACCTTTGTCTAACTTTTCCTGTAACAGATGCACTCCCCTCCCCGTATGGTGTCGGAGTGGAGGCGACTAAGAGAATGCCCCCGTTGGGTGGCCAGCAGCACCTTCTGAGAAAACTGTTATCTGACTCTGTGACCCCAAGACTCCTGCCAAGCGTAGGAATTATGGCAAACCCCCCTTGATTGACCTTGTGTTCAGCAGTAGACAATCCAGCTGACACAGTACAGTGCCCTCCACGCCTAAACTCTTTAGAGTTTGCACACTACTGTTACGAATCGGAATATTTGATACTTTAGTGGTACTCACCAACATGAACTAATGCAGAAGAGACATATCACCTGGTGATGTTTGCTAAGCATGCTATATAGCTTGAAATCAAATTCAAATTCTCCAGTGGAGCCATGACTATACATAGTAAAAAGTATTGTGGTTCTGAAGTAGTGATAGCTCAGTGGCATTGGCTATGGACTGCCGCGCAGCAGGTCCATCGTTGCCACGGGCTTAAGCTTCACCGCATGGTGGAAAGACATTTCGTTTATCACCAAGCACCTAACTAGTGTGTTCCGGCAGCTGTCCTTGAGAGTCAGTAATCCCAGGCTAGCTTGAACAACATCTTCGACCACATCATTACTTACCATCATGTGAGATATTGGTCAAACGCCAGCCTATCGGATATAAATTAAGAAAAATAACTTGGTCACAGATTTTCTAACTTGGAACGCCATACCGCCATGCTATAACTACTACCATTCTAAGACAACAACCGAGACTGACGGCCTTCGTGGTTATACCTATGATGATATGTTGTCCAGTCTACGTTAAATACCTATGTATTTATTCCTAGTGTCTAGTAAATGCTGTTGGTTCCCGTTACTGATCCTTAGATGATAGTTTCCAAGAGATTACACTGAAGCATTGTGTGGCGAAGTGACGCAGTCGTGTACGCACTACTATAAGCTAATCTGTGACGCAGTGCAGTGGACACTAATCACTATTGGAGTATTAATAGAGGTCCATATTAAGCTGGGGATTTCGTTTTCCAATAAAATAGATTGAATTAAAATAGACTTTTTACGATGAAAATTTACTTTATGCTGGAATTGTCCTTTCAATATTTTGTTCCGTTTTTCTGGCTAGGCTTTTTCCCAGAATCAAATTGAATATTGAATATATATTCCGTTTGACTTATTTATATGGTATTTCTTTTGTCATTGATATACCAGTACTACTGTAATACCAGTTGCATATAATGCCTTTTAATTGACTTAAAAAAAACCGGTCACGTGCAAATCGAACTCGCATACCGAGGGTTCCGTACAAACCTGTAGGTATATTATAAGTAAAAGTTAAGGTATTTTTATTGCTAAATGAAACCCACAATATTTTAAAATTATTAAAAATATTTTCATTATGCGATGTAACAAAAATTATATGCTTTTCGCAATTTTTCCTTTATCTGTGCTATAAGACGTTGTTTCGTTTTTGTCCTTTCAATATTTTGTTCCGTTTTTCTGGCTAGGCTTTTTCGCCGAATCAAATTGAATATTGAATATATATTCCATTTAACTTATTTAAATGGTATTTCTTTTGTCATTGATATACCAGTACTACTGTAATACCACTTGCATATAATGCCTTTTAATTGACTTAAAAAAAACCGGTCACGTGCAAATCGTACTCGCATACCGAGGGTTCCGTACAAACCTGTAGGTATATTATAAGTAAAAGTTAAGGTATTTTTATTGCTAAAAGAAATCCATAATATTTTAAAATTATTAAAAATATTTTTATTATTTGATGTAACTAAACCAATATGCTTTTCGCAATTTCCTTTATCTGTGCTATAAGACGTTGCTTCGTACCAAATATCAAGATTCTGAGTTCGCGGGAAGTACCCTGTAGGTTTTGATTCCCTTGTGAGGTTTGAAAATTGGCGGCATAAACGGCTGTATCTTTTGATTGCGTTGGTTTAAAAGTTTGATTTTTTCACAGTTCTAAGGAACCTGAGTATTTGACATAAAGTCGCTTCTTGAATTATAAGCCTCTAAATTTACTGGTTCTGTTGTCCAAAACTTTACGACTTCACTGTCAGCTTCCGTATGTCTATAAGTTTATCTTGAAATCGTTTATGTGACCTTCATAGAAACGCAAACATTATAACTGTGGAGTATGACTCAGAGAAATATGAATAGTTATAATTTTTTAACTGATTTTATTTTAGTAATTAAACAACTTTAAACGGTTTAAATCGCGTATATTTATCATTATTTTTGGCCCGACGTTTCAAACACTTTGCAGTGATCTGCGACTGTGTGTGTAATGATTTTATTTTTTTCTACAGTACCATTGAAAGAAGATCCAGTAATATCCGGGATACCGGGGGGCGTGCAGTTCGGGGAGGACGTGATGATCAACTGCACGACGGGGCCTGCGATGCCGCCGGCCAACATCGTGTGGTACATTGACGGCAAAGCAGAACGGGTAAGTTACAAAGTACATACACAACTGTACGGAACCAAAATTTGTAATTTTGTTATAATGATTATAACCTCCTGAGTGTTTGATTAACAGTTTTTTAAATAATTTCTCTTTATGCGGGAAATGTAGATCAATAAGGATCTTGTAACGGAAAATAAAACAATATATGAACTTAACAAACTTCAATCTCAATGCACGCTGTGCCAGGTTGCTGCGATATTTTGTTTGTCCACACAGCGCGAATATTAGAGAAAATAATATTTTTTACATGGATACCGCTGTTTGATTAAAACATTTTCGGCATGTTTTAATTAAGGATATGATTGGTAAAATTTTTGCGTCAGTCAGATATAAAAAATCACTATCGTTAAAAAACCCGGCCAAGTGCGAGTGGGACTCGCGCACGAAAGGTTCCGTACCATTATCTCATTTTCATTATTGTTATTTTTAGCAAATAAACGGCGAAATCCTCTTTTATTGTATGGGAGCCCTCTTAATTATTTATTTTAATTAATTATAGAATACCTAATAATAGAACATAAAACTACATATTCTGTGAATATTTAAAGCGTCTACCTGTCACTGTTATTAGTATCGAGCAAGAAACGGTAAAAAAATCAAGTTTGGTGTATGGATACAACAAACTTGGAAATATTTATTTTATTTTTAGTGTTGTTATAGCGGTAATAGAAATACATCATCTGTGAAAATTTCAACTGTCTAGCTATCACCGTTCTTGAGAAACGGCCTAGTGATAGACGGACAGACGGACGGACAGCGAAGTCTCAGTAATAGGGTCCCGTTTTTACCCATAGTAATTAAACAACTTTAAACGCGAAAACCTAAGACAACATAATCGCGAAAACCTAAGACAACATCCCGGTTTTACCCTTTGGGTACGGAACCCTAAAAATAATTTTAAAAACAATTTAGGGTAACTGGTACAAATTATTGGAGTACAATTTTTTTTTGTTCCGGACGGGAACTCGAACCCGCACAGATTTCTAAATCGGAGAAGCAGGTTCGATTCCCGTCCGGAACAAAAAAAATGTACTCGAATAATTTGTAAATCTGATTTTCGCTCAGCAAGCGATAGTGCTTGTATTCGTATTTAGAAATTAAGATAACTTGATTAGAACAAAAAATGCGGTCAATTAAGCATTTACAAAAACACTTTTAGCACAGATTTGTTGCAAAAGTATCCGTACGTAGTATATATATTTTATTGGATTCCAAAAAAAATACCTTTCTGAAACGTCGCCTCCGTAAAAATACGTAACATATGAAATATAATATAATAGACACCAACATGAAGACAACAACAAAACATCCCCTCGTTTGTTCTCAAAATTCAAAATAAGTTTTCAAAATTGGAGGGCGCGGGTTTGATTCCCGTTCCGGAACAAAAAATGTACTCAAATAATTTGTAAAACTGATTTTCGCTCAGCACGCTTGTATTCGTATTTAGAAATTAATATAACTTGATTTGAAAAAAGAATGCGGTCAATTAAGCATTTACAAAAACACTTAGCACAGATTTGTTGCAAAAGTATCCGTACGTAGTATATATATTTTATTGGATTCCAAAAAAAATACCTTTCTGAAACGTCGCCTCCGTAAGAATACGTTACATATGAAATATAATATAAAAGACACAAACAAGAAGACAACAACAAAACATCCCCTCGTTTGTTCTGATTAAAATCTCTGTGTTACCCGATACTACATATTGACAATTAGATAGCTATCTATTCATTAAATCTCCGCTGAAGTTCTGCGAAGCCACAATTTACGTTGAAAATTACTCGTAAGTCAGAAACATAATTTGCAAGTATCGTAATATTGTAGGTAATAAATTGTTTACTGTAGTTTGATATTGGAATTTAATTAAAATCTTAGTTTAATAAAGAAGCTAAGCGAAACGATAGTGACGCCGCTAAACTTCTCCCTCACACGCTGATTGCTGTCTTTGCTGTGCAAGTGAGAGCTGTATCAGCGCTACTTTCGTTTATATTCGTTTCCTTACTAAACGGAGTTATAATTATTTACATGTTTCTATACAAGCTTATTAATAAACACATTATTGCGCACTTGTCGGATAAGGTTGTAAAATTTGTCGCCAAGCACCTAACAGTGTATTCCGACAGCAGTCCTTGAGAGCCATAGTAAAATAACATACACATGAGACCTAACAACTGTACGTGTCAGTGTGACGGGCACAGTGCAATTCGTCCGTGAAGAAATGCATCTGTGTTGGCCGAGGTCAGTCTACTTAACATCAGGTGGGCCTCGGGGTTTTCCGTCACAATAACATAAAAAAATTTATTAGGTATGTAGTCAAGTACATTTATATTATTTATATTTTACTGTGTTTTAACTTAAATTATGTAAATCAGTTTTTGTGCATAATTTTCATCTAATTAAAATTATGAAGTTACATTATCAAGTGAAGTACTCGGAAATTAAAATAACTAACACATGTTTGGAAATCAATATAATTTTATGTGTTCACAATTACTGTGAAGTCGAAATTAAGCTGCATCTTTCTGTGTATTATGCAAAAATTTTGAGTAATTTGGCTGCTGGTTGTAAAAAAAGGCAATGCTAAACTACTTGTACAATAAGTTAACATAGAATCACACCTATATGCCCCGAAGGGGTAGGCAAAGGTGTGTAGACACCCACGTTTCGTCAATTGGATTTACATGTCCTATGGGTCGGCACAAAATCCATTTTCCGCTTGAAACGTTTGTAAATATATTTTTTTTATACCTATCTGGGTTGTACTTGACCACTATCTCGCCTGATGTTAAGTGATGATGCGATCGATGATGGAGCGTGCTTTCCCAGAAGATACCTATTCACTCGCGTTTTGAAGACCCCCATATTGTACTTAACCGGAAACACAGACTCAGGCAGGGTTCGTATGATAAACGAAGAAGCAAATCGCTTCGTTCGCGTAAATGGAGTATCCACCATATAGCGGTGGCGCATCTGAGTATCCCTGGATGTCCGATTATAGAATGGGGATGGTGGAATCAAATTGTGCAGTTCCATTGCACACTCACCAAAATGTATCCGATAAAATACCGATAAACACGCGACTTTGCGGCGATGCTCAAGACTCTGGAGTCTTTTGCCTACTAGGTGGTCGTGTATTCAGAGCTTTGAAAACTGTGTTTTTTGTTGTACTCTATTAGACCGAGCCTTGGCTGGTGAACAACACGCAAGTGTCATCAGCGAACGAGAAGGGCCTCCGCAGCAGCTGGCGTGGGCTCCGCTTCAGGGTAGCCAAGCCTATGGGCTACATAGGACTCCGCTGCGAAGCTACGCAGCCCACGTGGCCGCCTTACGTGAGGACTGCTAATGCTACCGTCATGATTGCCAAGTCTCCACACTTATCCATGTTCACAGCTTCAGGTAAGAGTAAAAGATAAACTACTACTCTAATGTAACATACTCGTACATTTATACTTTCTGGGAAATAAATTTACTTTACTTTAACTATGTGCAACGTAAAGCTCCACTGTGAGGGTACGCCAAAAAAAATATAAGAAGGGTTTTTTTTTAATTGCTGATATGCCTTTGACCACAATCTCACCTGATGGTAAGGGATGATATGATCGACGATGTTGTTCAGGCTAACCTAGAATCTTGGCTCTCAAGGACAGCTGCCAGAACACACCGTCAAGTGCTTGGCGACAGATGTCGTTAGCTAGGCGGGCATTCGCAAAATGCCCTGCCACCATGTGGTGAAGCTCAAGCCCGCGGCGGGATTCGAACCATGGTCCTGCTGCTTGGCAGTCCATAGCCAATGCCACTGAACCATCACTGCTTCAAAATGCAGTTATTTCCACGTTTGGCATCTTGGTGATCATAGAATAAATAGCAGTTCTTTAGAAGGTGCTGCTGCTTCCTCCCAGAAGAAGATATATGTAAAGATCAGGGTGTTCGTACTATGGGCTACTTAGGGCTTCCCTGTGAGGCTATGTAGTCTGGGTGAGTGACATACACTGCAACCGTCATGGGCGTAAGGTTTGAGCTTGAGCTTCACCGCATGGTAGAAGGGCATTTTGCGAATGCCCGCTTGGCTAGCGACCACCCTCAAGTAGAAAATCTGTCGCCAAGCACCTAACGGTGTGTTCCGGCAGCAGTCCTTGAGAGCCAGTGAAATTTCAATCTGTTATAGGCAGAGGTTAACATCAGGTGGGCCTCGAGCTTGTCCCGTCACAATAACATAAAAAAAACTATGTTATTTGCTTCAGATTATAGTCACGGTAAGTAATATGCATGTATTATATAACAGATTTTATCAGATGTATGGAGCTAAGCCTATATTATTGGGACGAGCAAAGCGAGCTCTATCACTGTCCCACAACTTGAACATTTTGTGGCACACTTTACTGAAAAACCATCACGCCTATAGATTTGAGGTTTAACATAGTAATTTATCTTCATATCTAGATGATGATTTTTGAAGCAGTGATGGCTCAAGTGGCATTGGCTATGGACGGGCTTGAGCTTCACCACATGGTGGTAGGGCATTTTGCGAATGCCCGCCTGGCTAGCGACCACCCTCAATTAGAAAATCTGTCGCAAAGCACCTAACGGTGTGTTCCCGCGTCTTTTCTTGAGAGCCAGTACTTCTAAAAAGTTCTCGGTTAAGCCTGTTAACATCTTCGACCACATCGTCACTTACTATCAGGTGAGATTGTAGTCTAAGACTTACCGACCAGAAAAAAAATGTTAAATGGCAAAAAAAAAATACATTAACAATTTGATTTTACAGAACTAAAATCAACACTAGAATCAGGTTCTAAAATAAACGCGAGCCTTCACAAAGCTCAGCTTTTTCTAGTGATAAAAAATTCTGTCAGCATAGCAGACATTTGACCGGAGTCTCACCTTATACGATGACGTGTTTTATACTGGAATATGCCGTTTCTAAAATATATTCAGACTCTTAGATCTTTTTGTCTTAAATGCTGCCAGCCCCAAATTGCTTTATTCAAAATATTACTTCCAACAATTTACGTTTTTCTAAAAAAAAATCCAACATTTTCAATATAATAAATCGATTGGAGGTTCCAAGTTTGTTTTCCTGATACAATTAATTTTCAATACGTAACAGAATTTTCTCTTTTCCGGTATAATTACTCATTTTCTAAACATAACAAAAACGAGGAAAATATTGAATACCAATAAAACCAAATCATTAGAGTGTTGTGTATATTAGAAACATTAATTAAATTTGTAATAAAATGTTACGAAGTAGATACGTCGGCAAACTGAATAATAATAGATTGAATCTGTAAAATTAGTTTATTAAAAAGAATTAGAGAATGTATTATTTTAAATTTCATTAATTTATTTATGCTGCCCTTGGTAGTGGTTACATATTTGAGCTGTTTGGTGTAGAGACATTGGCACAGAATAAGAGAAGAAGAATAAGGACATTGGGTCCGTTAAGGCCGGGAGCTCTTCGTAGTTTTCAAAAGTTATCTGATCGCTTGGTGCTCATGTTGTCAACTATTTGGTCCAACGAATAAGCATTGCAATCCAACGAGGCAATGCTGCCAGCAGGCTGGGCACGTTGCCAACATTAGGCTGGAGCTTTTGAACTGCCTGGCCTGCTGTCCTGAGTAGGACATATAATCTAATAAAAAATAATAACTATATTATTGTCATGACCACGTGGACATTTTATTGTAATCGTCATCCTTTTCTAGATGTCTCTGTCTATCTGTCTGTCTATCCGTCCGTTTATCATGGGTCAGCTAGCCCTTAAACGGATTGATTGATAACATGAAATTTAGATATTGACTGTAGAAAGTTAACGCATAAGTAATATTGGACAAAAAAAAAAATACGTATTTACCTTATATATATATTAAATGGGGGCCGAGCAAACTCTTAATTTAAGACCATTTTTTTATGGGGGCTTAACTCAAACGCTAAAGTAGGAAGGAATCTGAAATTTCGGTATAATAAGTAACCATATACTCTTGTTAAAAAAAAATAATGTTCTTATGTATTATTTATTTCTTTAATAATAATAATATCCTTATTGAAAAACATATAAGATACAAAAAAATTTTTTGTTTTAGTAAAAACTGTGTTACAAAAGGCAGTCTCTTCCATAAGGTACAGATGTTTATTATAAAGACACTAATAGCTATTACTTTAGGTCCTAAATTACACGAACAGATATCATATTCCAGAGAGTAAATAAATAATATATTATATTATAACCCCTTACTCTGGGTAGCATAGAAAATATGTAGTGTGTATACATTCTCTGGCAAAATAGTAAAGTCTCCAATATCACAAAGATGAGACTAGTGGGATCTCTGGTGTTTTCGATATATCTGTACTTATCCGAATCATGGTCAATTCGCGCAGTAGACCGAAATAAGATCGATGCTTTCGAAATGTGGTGTTGGAGGAGAATGTTGCGCATACCTTGGACAGCCAAACGAACAAACAGATCTATTCTGGACCAACTTAAGATCGAAACCAGATTGATTATCTACAATCTGCTACCAACGAGTTCTAAGATACTTTGGTCATATCGCCCGGACACAACCAGATAATTTGGACAAGCTGGTTATAGTAGGAAAAATAGAGGGGAAAAGGCCACGGGGTCGCTCACCTACCCGTTGGTCCGAACAAATTAAGGCCATAACGGGACTTACCCTGCCTAACGCCCTGAGACAAGCGGAGGACAGAATGTAGTGGAAGCAGCTGATAAACGTCTCCGATGAGACATTTCTAGACGGGCACGACCTTCAGACATGAAGAATACGACGAAGAAGAAGAGATATTTGCATACCTGATTTAATGGATAATTGTTACTCATGTTGATGGTGAGCAGTATTTCATACGACTTAATGATCTCTTTTTTTTTTCAAATATAATTTTAAACATTACTGTTTTAAAAGCCGTATTCTATATTTTTATTACTGTGCTGTATCAGCCAGATTGTCCACTGGTGAACAGAGCCTCCCCCATTATGAGGGATTTTGCCATAATCCCCACGCTTAGCAGGCGTCTTGGGGATTGCATAGTGAGATATCAGTTCCACAGAAAGCGGTCCTGCCACCTTCTAGTGTGTTACCCTTAGTCGCCTCTTACGACACCCACGGGTAGAGATGGAGGGGTGACATATATTTTGTTTATAATATGTTATAATGTTATAATCGATACAAGCATAATTGAGAGTTAGCTTTAAAAAATCATTGCATTAAGAGAGATTTAAAGAAACGTGTTTTATAATCAATTTCGCCTCAGAGAATATGATCAAAATTAACATATAATTTTGTTGCTTCTACAAAATAAGATATTGTGTTAAATAAATGTTTTAATAAAATTAAAAAGTTTCAATATAAGCCCAGAACTATATCTTTTACATGATAAGTTTGTCGTTTTCGCATGAACACCTAAAATATAGAGAATATTTATATAACCTCGGTCAATTTTTTTCCTGATAGGTTAGCCTTTGACCACTATCTCATCTGATGGCAAGTGGTCATGTGGCCGTAGTTGTGGTTCAGGCTAACCTAGAATTACTGGCTCTCAAGGACAGCTGCCGGAATACACCGTGCTTGGGGACAGATTTTCTACTTGATGGTAGCTAGCCAGACGGGCATTCGCAAAATGCCCTACCACCATGCTATCCTAAGACAACAACCGGGATCGACGGCTTACCGTGCCCTCCGAAGCATGGAAGCGCTCAATAGTAATGCCACCAGCGGTCACCCATCCAACTCATGACCGCGGCGGACGTTGCCTAACTTTGCTGATCAGTTCAGAACGGCTCAGCAATCTTCGCTACGACCGTTTCGACACACTATTAAGTGTAGAAAAAATACTGTGTCAGATTACGATAATCCTTTTTTTTATATCATTCAATGTTTTTATATTCTGAATATTTTTATTGGAATTCCTTTTCATGTTACGTCATTATTTTTAGTCTGGACAATATGGAGAGGATTTTAATGATGTTAAGGTGAATAGAGCTTTAAAGCTTTTTTCCGATAAAAGTAATCAGTTTTGTGAGGTTTTTGGGGTGATTTGAAATTTGACATATCTGGCAACTCTAATCTGCAGTATTTATTATATTCAATACTAGCTTCCCGGTTGCGGCTCTGCCCATGCGTATGACGGTTATCGCGCAAAACCATTACCGTTTTGCGCAGTTAGGTAAAAACTATCCTAAGTCCTTTCAGAGGTCTCAAACTATTTCCATACAAAATTTCATCCAAATTGGTCCAGTACTTTTTAAGTTTACTCGTTGCATACAAAAATACAAACAAATCTTTGCACTTTTATAAAATTAGTGCAGACGTAGATGTAGATTCAAAAAATATTGTCATCAAATATGACATTGTATATTTTAGAAAAACATTCCATTATATTATGTTCCGGTTTGAAGGGCATGGGTGTTGCGGAAGTTATTAAGCCTCATGTGCCTGTAACATGAGGCTTAACAACTCTATGTCTCAGGGTGCTGGGCGCAGTTCAGTACGTCACTCACTCACACGTCGAACAGCATCTATTTTAAAGGCAGAGATTATCACTTAACACCAGTCGGGTATCGTGCCCATCACGATGGCAAAAACACATCTACTGATATGAAATCTTAAATATAAGCGAAATAAATTCATTATTATTATGAATTTATATATTAATAAAATCATGACTTACTTCACTAAATACTATAAGCATAATGTACACTTATATTATGAAGAGGATATATTTTTATTTTTGTATACAACGAATTAACTTAAAAAAACTGGACCGAAATGGATAAAATTTGGTATGGAAATAGTTTGAGACCCCGGAGAGGACATAGGTTTTTTTTTTCTAAATGCGCAAAAAGGGTAATGGTTTTGCGCTATAAATGACATACGTGCGTGCGGAGCCGCGGCCGGGAAGCTAGTAGTATAGTATACTAGTATATAAAATAAATATATGACACAAATAAAAAGTGACTGAAATTTTTCTCTCTTTTTGACGCGTTCCGTTTTGAAACGAAGCATCATTAGGTCTATAGTCTTCGAGCGCACATCAGGTAAATGATAGTGCGGGAAATGACAAATTTTAACAGTTTTTTCGATAATGAATAGATTCAGGCGTTACTTTGCGGAAATCCATTTTTAATAATAACAAATATTTAAAAGTATTTTAAGAAAACATTTAATTAATTATTTAATAAAACACTTAAAAAATCTTTATAAAAATGATATATATCTAGTGACAATTCCGCCTAATTTCCTATTAAGCCGACGTGACGTCACAAACGCCACGCAGCCAAACCGGAAGAGTATTCGACGCGTTTCGTCCCTTTATCATGTTTGGCCGCCGGACATTTAGTCTCGATCGTGCGCTCGTAGAGTCAAGACCTCCTGAGGATGCTTCGTTTAGAAGCGAAACGCGTCGAAACTCTTCCGGTTTGGCTGCGTGGCGTTTGTGACGTCACGTCGGCTTAATAGGAAATTAGGCGGAATTGTCACTAGATATATATCATTTTTATAAAGATTTTTTAAGTGTTTTATTAAATAATTAATTAAATGTTTTCTTAAAATACTTTTAAAATATTTGTTATTATTAGTTTTTTCAATCTTGTAACTAGGATGGTAAGATTACTAGGATGGTATTCGGGGCTTTAATATGATTTTATGCTCGTATATGTATACAGGGTTATTGGTTAAATGCTAACAACCTCTTAGGGTTGACTTCTGCTAGTCCTAAGAATGATTTTGAGATGATAAAAAAAAGTCTTTTTATACGTTTTTGACTGAATAAGCACGAGGACCACCTGATGTCAAAAGTCTCTTGTGCCTGTAATGTATTATTTCATATTTTTTATTACTTTGCTCGATGTAAATATTCAAAACTCTATTCAAAGGGACCACGGCACGGTCCAGTGCTGCCGTGGCGGCCGCTCTTAGTTCGGAGTAGGCATTAAAACACAAAAAAACATCTCAAAATGTTTCTTAGGCCTAGCAGAAGTCAACCCTAAGAGGTTGTTAGCATTTAACCAATAACCCTGTATATTGTTTTTTATTTTTTATGCTCGATAGGCTACCCTTTGCCTGTGGTCACTTTCTCACCTGATGGCAAGTGATAATATGGTCGAAGGTGTTGTTTAAGCTAACCTAGAATTACTGGCTCTCAAAACAGCTGCCACAACACACCGTTAGGTGCTTAGCGACCGATATTCTACAGGGCATATTCTGAAGCAAGGATGGCCGAGCGGTAATAGCTATATATAGACTGCCGTGCCGCAGTAACCTGGTTCGATCCCCACCGCCGGCTTGAGCTTCAACGCATGGTGGAAGGGCATTTTGCAATTGCCCGCCTGGCCAGCTACCACCCTCAAGTAGAAAGTCTGTCACCAAGCACCGAAAGGTGTGTTCCGGCAGTAGTCCTTGAGAGCCAGTGAAATTACAGACAATGAGACTTAACAACTATGTCTCAATGTGACGGGCGCAGTGCAATTCGTGACTTGTGATGAATTGCAACTGTTATAGGCAGAGGTTTACCCACTTAACATCAGGTGGGCCTCGAGCTTGTTCCATCACAATAACATAAAAAAAAAGGGCGGATGGGCCTCTCCTTGTAATTTTATAGTGCTTGCAGTGCAAAAATTACAATGTAATAACCAATTATACATTTTATATTAGACACTGTATCGAAATCATAAGGTTCGTTTATGTTAAAGAACAACTTTGGTTCCAAGTTTCTTTTGACGTAGCTTTCAATAAGTTCGTCGAAACTAAGCATCAATTGAAAGTCATTTGTAAGTATTTCAAAGAGTTTATTCCCGAATGGAATACAAAGAGTGAAATTTGTTTGCCAAACGGAATGTGAAATGAAATGAATATTTGTGCTGTTTGTATAGAAAAATAAATTCGGGGTGAATTTTTGTTGTGTAAAATTGTATATTAGGTACTTTTTATTTGAGTTAGGTAATGTAGTGAAATGTATCAGGTAAAAACGTATTTATCAAAGACCAGTCAAATGCGACTATGGCTTTGTTTTGTTGGGGTATACCAACGCAATAATAAAAAGATTTTATCACTGCTTAAAAACTAAATCGCCATTTTCAGTATTTGTTGGTCAAATATAGTATACGGCACCTCCGCTACTGCCATTTAAAATTCTATCTATAGTTTTTCAAATATACCAAGTACCAAGAATAGTCTAAAATTAAACACTTTGACAGCTGGCCATTTCTGTATTTCTATAGATAAATAATTATATTGTATAATAATATAAATAAATTCTTTATTTCCAAAAATGCTTAATTAACTAACACATAATACTACTAAACTTCACGTTACATAATATTTCTCGATAAACAGTCATAATATATGTTACCAGCAAGTCTCAAACTAGGCGAGAGCCTGTGTCTTGAGACTCAGAGAGCTAATATTCAGTGTTTGCCAAGTTAAATACAGAAATTACATTAAGGCATAGCCTGGACACTCGACTCATTCTCATCACAAACACTACACAAATGTGGTTTTTGTACACGCATAAATGTGTGCGTGAAGTCTAAGGTTGTCACCTTATGAATAATTGTTGTACTTACCTACCTAGCAATCTTCTGATGCTGTTATTATATATGACTTATTAGATTTCGTAGTTTATGCGTACCTTACCTACCTTCAGAAACATTTACAAGCACAACAATCCAACTCCATGTACGACATTACTCACATTTCACTGCATTACTTATACAATAATAGATACCTACACTATAAAAAAGTATCATTCCAAGTTCACATTTTATACAAGTAATGATAATAATTACAATCACAATAATAATTTATGTTCTTTTCGTTTAATAAACAAACGTGAAGTGTGCCGCGTGTCCACCGTGGCGAAGGTCGGTATGTGTATTGCTTTTCTCTATGGTAGGTATAGGCTACAAAGACACTAAACTTGTTTCGCTGCAAACAAAATCGATATCCACGGATATATATAGCTAACAAAAAACTTCCTACAATAATGATTATTTGAATACCAAAATACAAAGATAAAGTATTATGTTTGTATTTTTTTAAATATCTACAGTAAATTACCTGTTTTAATAAGTTACCTAATGTATAACTGAAATACGACAAATAGGTAGGTACTTAGTGTAAGCTGCCAATAATGACTTACCTCGTTTTATCCTTAGGGAATCTACTACAACTCCTTTCCTTTTCTCGTTTAGTTCATAAGAAACCGTAAACAGCACAAGAGTACCCCATTTTCAACTTATAAAATACTCGTACAATCATAACGCTTTGTCGTCACGTCATCGTGCGCAAGTTGCGCGTCCCGTACTAAAGTCAGCTTAACGACAGCTCAGAATCGGTGGCGGGGTGAGGAAGGCTCGTTTTGGTGGGGGGTGAGGAGTGTCCATTCTATACGTAGTATTATTATATGTTCTATGATTAAGGTATGTAAATTGCTAGTTATACTAAAGCCACGTGACATTAAACAGATATAAAACCCCACGTATAGTTGTAACTATTAGATATGATAGTTAAACTATGACAAGGATTAATTAATATAATATTGGATTGAACAGCATTCATACAAGCTAACAATAAATATATATGTATATAACATCCAATGAAACATGAATATTTTGAATGATATTTTATATTTAATAAATATTTGAAAAGAAAAATGGAGCTAATTCGAACTATTGATCAGTTAATTAATGCGGCACACTTTAAACTATGAATAGGTTTATTAGGTTTGTTATTTATCTTACTTGTTGAGTGTGCGTGTGTGTTTGTTTATGTTAGTGTGAGAGGTTGATTAAAAAATAATGGAATCAAATATACAATCCTGCGATATTTGTTAAGGTCAACATTTATGACGTCACCTTATGGGGTAGGTATATTATGTTCTAACAACACAGCTATACAATGACAAAGTTGCGAGTCCCAGCTAAGTATCAAGTAAGGATAGTTATCAAGTTACGCAAAAGATAGGGCACTCCAATATTACAAACTAAAGTTTTACGAAGGGTACGGTGTATCTGTTTCTAAGAAACTAATATTGAGCAACTTCGAATTCCAAAATGGCCGTCCCTTTATACTTTGAATTGGATAACAAGATACTGTTTAATGGGATAACAAGATACTCGTACAATTAAGTGTTGGCTAATAATCTTTCGGTTTATGGTTCAAGTACAAACAAGATTGTTAAGAGGTGAGGACGAAATACTACCAAATTTATTAGGCAATGACTCGACGGACTCATCGACGTAACAGCTCAGGCTACAAACCTGAAATTTTGTGTTAAAAAATATTTTTCTCTTCTCGTCAGTGGTGTAAGAGGCGACTAAGGAATGGAAATACCGGAAAGTGAGCCGCGCCTTCTTCTGAATCTTACCTATAATTAACTATATACCTATAATTAATCTCCTATATGTACCCGTGGGTGTCGTATAAGACGTTTTTTTTTTTTTTATTTTTTTTTTTATGCCTGATAGGTTAGCCTGTGACCACTATCTCACCTGATGGTAAGTGATGATGTGGTCGAAGATGTTGTTCAGGCTAACCTAGAAGTACTGGCTCTCAAGGACAGCTGCCGGAACACACCGTTAGGTGCTTGGCGACAGACTTTCTACTTGAGGGTGGTAGCTAGCCAGGCGGGCATTCGCAAAATGCCCTACCACCATGCAAACTGCAATAATAGTAAACACACCAGAAGGTGGGCAGCAGCGCTTTCTGAGGAACTGATATATCACACTGCTATCATCAAGCCGCCCGCCAAGCGTGGGGATTATGGCAACCCCCCCATATAATGGGAGAGGTTGTGTGCAGCAGTGGACAATCGAAGAACAGCGTCCAAGTGAAAAATAATTCACTAATTTTCTCCTATTTTAGACTGAAAAATTACTATACCCGTCGTTGCAGCGTGCGCTGATAGGAAACTTGTTTAAAACTTATAACTCCCGGAAACACAGTAGGTTCTTGGTGACAGATTTTCTACTTGAGGATAGTCGCTAGCCACGCGAGCATTCGCAAAATGTCCTTTCACCATGCGGTGAAGCTGAAACCGGCGGTGGGGATCGAAGCGATACAGATATGTCCATAGCTATTATCGCTCGGTTATCATGGCTTTTAAGTGTCGGAGATTTTATGCTGACTCCGACATAGACTAAAGGACAGTATGCTATCCTACGAGTATGACCGGGAATGACAGCTTAATGCACCCTCCGAAGCACGGAAACGCTCAATATTTTATTTTAGTGAACGCCACTAGCAACTATATATGTATATTCAATTAGTTACAAAAAACCGGCCAAGTGCGAGTGGGACTCGCGCACTAAGGGTTCCGTACCATTATCTGTAACCTAATCTTGTAAGTTACAGACACTTTTCAGTGTCCGATTGAGCTGGGAAGGTACGGCGAAAACCTTTTTTTATTGTATGGGAGCCCACTAATTATTTATTTTATTTTAATTAATTATATTTAAATATTACCGTTATTAGTATCGAACAAGAAACCGTAAAAAAAAAACAAGTTTATTGTATGGGAGACCCTTCAATTTTTTATTTTTAGTATTTGTTCTTATAGCGACAATAGAAATACATCATTTGTGAAAATTTCAACTGTCTAGCTATCACTGTTCTTGAGATACAGCCTGGTGACAGACGGACGGACGGACAGCGAAGTCTCAGTAATAGGGTCCCGTTTTTACCATGTGGGTATGGAACCCAAAAATATATAATATATAGTGTTTCATCGTTGTTGCTAATGTATATTGTTGGTGTGTCACAACGTAATAGATGTCACACCAACCCCAAAGGATGCGATGGGTAAAAATAAAAGGGACAAATTAGAGTCATGTGTCACATGTCATGATGGCTTAGCGGTTAGAGCATACCAAGGGTGGTAGGTGGGGGTTCGTATATCTCACACGACTATAATTTTTCCTCTAGTTGTAATTTTGTAATACATTACTGAACCTTTTTAGGTCCAAATCCCAGTATTCTAGCGCTTTAAAAAAGACAAATTCTCTCTTTATTAATATATTTTCAAATTGAATCAATACAAAGAATACAATTGAAGAGTGTACCTGAAACATTTTTTCCGTATAAAATTTCTTTACATTAAACAAAGTTACCATGGGCAATAATATTTTTACATCTCATACTCGTTAATAAGAGAAGAGAAGAATGAAGCAGTGATGACTCATTGGCATCGGCAATGGACTGCCACGCAGCAGGTCCATGGTTCGAATCCTACCGCGGGCTTGAGCTTCACCGCAAAGTGGATGGGCATTTTGCGATTGCCCGCCTGGCTAGCGATCACCCTCAAGTAAAAATCTGTCATCAAGCACCTGACGGTGTGTTCCGGCAGCTGTCCTTGAGAGCCTGTAATTCTAGGTTAAGCCTGTTAACATCTTCGACCACAAATCATCACTTATCATCAGGTGAGATTGTGACCAAAGGCTTACGTATCAAAATAAAAAAATATGGACTATTGTTCTCGGATCTGGCATGGTAATCGTCTATACTCTAAAATAATATGTATTTTATTCATATACGTAAGGCTACAGCGGCTCTTTTTAAAAATATGTCCAAATTTTGACGTTTTGAGACTCGTTTCACCTTTTACGTTACCAGCTTATCTCTTTGTTGTTATAAAGGGGCGATCTATTTCATATTCCTTTATTGGATAGTATATCTGGAAAATAAACTAAGAACTTTAACGAAGGACTATAGTTATAGATAGTTATTTCGTTAAATTGATTTACTTTGCTCATAGCATTCAATTCCAATACCATCCGCGACATTTATTTAGTTACACACGATCCTGTATGATTCAACCTTGTTAAATTATACGGAACCGTGTGTATATGCAATCAATTATTGAGTCAGAGTGTGAAACTAATCTGTTCTATTAGATAATTTGATTTAGAACCTTAATACATATCTATCTGTTATAATGTTGCATATAATATAGCATTTGTAAACTATACCATCTTATGATAAGTGTAGGTATTGTTCAGGCTCAGCTACAATGACTGGCTCTCAAGGGCTGCTGCTGGAATATGCTTTTAGGTGTTAGGCGAGATTTTCAACATGAGGGTGGTACTAGCCAGGCGGGCATTCGTAAATTGCTCTGCCACCATTCTAGTAGGCATTCTGGTAGGCACAAGAAAACTACCTCATGCACGTGCCACGTCAGAAGAGATCAGAGATATGCGATAGAAAGAGATGCCATGTAGGTGAATAAAATTATTAGGTACTCCGTGTTTTGCGAGGTAAAGTGCAATTTATTGCTATGTACATAACTAGAGTCGCTTATTTATTTGAATTATTTTGCGGAGTGATCCTTCTGGTGTATGTAACTGTTAATAAAATGTATTATATCTTCTCAGTAGCAATGTAACCAGTAACATTAACGAGGAAAACAATAAAACCAAAGAAGTATCTGAAAATCGTAATTTAAATTCTATTCATAAAAATAATGTTGAGAATGGACAATTCACTGACCCTTAATGTATTGAAAAACATTTCAATGCCTTTTTTATTAACACGATGAATAAAAATAATTAAAAATCTCACAAATTAAGTGCAAATATTGGTAAATTTGTTAAATCTAATGCAACAGCATATTTCTAGATCCCACTACTACTACGCATAAATATGAATTATTTATTCGCAACTATATTATTAATCTGACATTGGAACATGGAATTTATCCAACTGCTTTGAAAAAAAAACAAGTATAATAAAATACATAATATAATTCCCCGTGCGGTGCCGGGTTAGAATCGCACCTCCCCGTATCATCCCGTGGGTATCTTAAAAGGCGACTAAGGGAAAAATACTGGAAGGTGGGCAGCAGCGCCTTCGAAAGAATTGTCATCTGACACTGCGATCCCCAAGACGCCTGCCGAGTGGGGGATTATGGCAAAAACCCCCATGTTTGTTGTCATGTTCATGTTTCATCGAATAAATAGTTTAATTGAGAAATACGAGGTTTTAAATGGAGAGCAATACAGATTTCGGCAAAATAGAAGCACAGATTCAAATTAATGAAATACATCACAGACTGCTTAGATAAAAAACTCCTGTTAGCGGATTTATTTCGGACATGTAAAAGGCTTTCGACTTTGTTACACACTACATATTATTAGAATAAATAAATGATATTCGCGGTCAAGCGCATAACTGGATTAAATCGTACTTAAGTGATAGAACTCAATGTGTTCAAATATCCAAGTTTAATGAAATAAGTTAAACGTTCGAAATACGTACATCGGACTTCTTACCAAACAACTATGGGGTATCTTAAGGAAGTATTCTGGGACCACTGTTTTACCCTTAAAATATCAATGTAATTTAACAAAAATGCATCTTGTTCGCTGACGATAATGCAATTGTTGTAGAAGGAGCCAAAAATTCTTCTATTGACATTTATGTGCAATTTTTTTTTTAATTTTCTAGACTTTTTACCTTTGTTTTTATTTTTCATTTTAAGGAAATGTATGAATTAAAATGAATTAATTTTAAACTAAATAATTTTATACATTTAACAGAAAACTTTAATCATACGTCTGTAAAGACTGGTTTTAGCGGAACGATAAACTTGCTATTTTTTTACTAAATTGTACCTAAAACTTGTGAAAGAATAAATGAATATGAGTAAGACAACAACCAGACCAACGACTTAACATGTTGTCCAAAGCATAACTCAGTAGTAAATGTCTCTAGCGGTCACCTACACAAGTAATGTCTGCAGCGGACGTTGCTTACTCTAGACGATCGACCAGAATGAAGAACGAGTCATTCTCTTTTAGCAGATTTTTGGTACGGAGCTCAAAGAGAATCGGAAGCGCAGTCGAATGACACGTGTCAAAAATCCATAATGCCGCATTCAACATTACCACCATACAGACTACTTCGAATAACTGCCCTCGAATATAACCTCCTAAGTAAGTGTAACCTCCGCTAGCTGCAGCTGCAGTTATGTGAATCATGATGAAGCCTTTTTTGAATGTCCGCCTGGCTATCTACTAATCTCTAGTGAAATACTATCATTTAAATTATTAGCAATGTTAGACGCATTTGAAGTTGAAGAGCATCATCAGTAAAAATCTAACATAATTTGGTTAATTTGGAAGCCTATCGCCACACAAACTTATTTAAACTGAGGAACTTCCAAACGCCTAGTCAATTACTTGAACCGGATGGCGTTCACCACATTATTTACTTTCTTGTCAGAGCTAGTCGCAAGTTGCATCACTACAAGCTTCACTTCATAGAGTAGGGTTGGCATGTTACAGAATATTTATTATATTTTAGAAATTATTACACATTTACTTGCCTAATCCAGATTTTCATTACTTTTTCAATTATCATTTTTACTTATATATAAATTTGCAGAGACGCAGATAGTCAACTCGGGCATATTTACTCATGGGAGTAAAGATTGAATGACTATGAAACAAACTTGTACGCTTCTGCACTGATTTTATGGTTCAGGGATACTGTAATCAATGCTAAAATACAAATTAATGCTTGACGTTATATATATTAAACTGAAGTTCTGAATGGCATAATTTTCATTTAGTTTCATTGCTTGTTGCGTTGACATGTTTACAAAAGCTATTAAAAGCTCACATTAAAAATAGTTTTGAACTAAAACAGACTGCAAATAAAATTTAATTCTAAAATCAAATTAAACTAAACTCTTGAACTAAACCTCTTTTAGATAAGCCACTAGAAACGCCAAACTTTCTCCCATTTCTTGCAGTGTGACAGCCCTATCACCGAGCGGTTTAATTGGTCGAACTCAAATAGTTTCGCGGAGTCCCGCTTGAGATTGAGACTCGGGGTTTCTCTGGCAAATTAGATGAGTGCGGGATTAAAGGATTACAGTTTGGACTTGTTAAACCCAAGTTTTAGATTGACAGATTCACGTTTCTATTAAGGATGGTTTATCAACTGCAATCAAAACAGTTGAATTGCGGTATATCAGCATCCCAGATGTTTCAACTACTTATATACTGCGCTCTTCAGTCCAAAACGGGATCCTATTAGCAAGACGCTATCTATCGTAAGCGGACTGAGTTACAAACCTTCAGGGCGGCAATACATAAGAAGTAACATGAAAACTTTTTTGTACCACAGCTTACATGTGTGTTTTTGTACATACATGGGTGTTTTTGTATCTAAGTTTTATTTTCACTGGCGTCGGTCGCCTTTTCATAACAATATATTACGAAATATATACAACACTACAGCTACTACAATAAACACATTTATACAACCAGCAATTCATTCATCATTGCAGACTCACAGGCAGTCCTGCACTACCAGTTGGCAGCATTGCCCCGTTAAATTGCAATGCTTATTTGTTGAGCCAAATAGGTGCCAGCATTTTGATCACGCGTCGCATCGACCAAGCTCTCTGATATGTACTGGAAAATACGATGAGCTCCCGGTCCCCACGAACCCAACGTCTCTACACCAAACGGCTCAAATGAGATAATATTTGTTATTAATATTAGCTCTAATTTTAGTGGGTTTGGAATTGTTTAAATTTAATGGAAATTGGACTCTCTGTGAATGTTTTCTTTTTGTGCATAGCTATGCCAAAATTAAACTTACCTCACCTGCCGGTACCATCGGAAGACCATTGGTTGTTCGCAACCAGCATTATGCTGAGTTGGGGCATAATGCTGGTTTGACATTTTTTCAACATTACGGAAATATGGAGCTTTGAAACTTAAAAATATACCGTATCTGCCTTCCCAAAAACATTTCAAATATGTTATGAATTTTTTTACCCTTATTAAGTAAATTTTTTTTTGTCAGAACAACTTCAAAATAATCCGATAAACTGAAAGCACCCGCGGTGGAAAAGAATGAAAAAAAAAGGGATTGTGTCATATCAAATCACAAGGGAATTTCATCAGCTTTAGGAATAGGTATATATACTTGATGGTTTTTGTTGACCCATACTATTGAAAACGTAAACCAATAACCAACATTACTCCCTATAACCTACTATACCCATTTAGCCATCCCCATATAGCTTTAGTTCGCTGCTTTTTTTCTCTTTGAAGCGTTAGGTACCTATACTTAGTTGACAAAAATCTCATTAATACGAATAAGTAAAATGAGGTGCGACAGAGGGGCGCGGCGCGCACTCATATAAAAAAGAAACGAAAATTACCAGTGCCACAATCAAAGTCAAAGTCAAAGTCAAAATCATTTATTCAATTTAGGCGTCTACGACGCTCTTATGAAGGTCAATTACAATTTTTAGTATTGAAATATTCTACATTGTACTGCCACGTTCAGCAAATAAATTGTATAGAGCCACTGCGAGAAGAACGGGCAAGAAACTCGGGGCCATTCTTTTAAACATCTTTTAACAATGTGTTACATACATACTATATAATAGAGTTATTACAATATTTGTTTAAATTATGTAGGTGACAGGCAATAGCTTGGCGGAGGCGGAATTGTCCAGGCATTTTTGTCGTTTATGTAATCAGAAACTGTGTAGTAGGATTTTTTAATCAATATGTTTTTCACATGCAACTTGAATTTCCCTTCTGTGAGCGTTGTAATATGTTTGGGAACTTTATTATAAAACCGCACACAATTACCTAAGAAGGACCTTTTATTTGTCTTTGCTAATCTAAAACCTGGCACCACTATTTTATCTTTATTCCTAGTATTGTAATCGTGATTGTCACTGTTTAATTTAAATTTACTCAAATTTTTACGAACATACATAATATTTTCAAATATATACAGACTTGGTAAAGTTAAAATATCAATTTCTTTAAAAAGATCCCTCACAGATTCCCTAGGACCCATTTTATATATGGCTCGAATTGCACGCTTTTGTATGATAAAGATTGTCTCTATCTCAGCAGCAGTTCCCCACAGCAATACGCCATACGACATAATACTGTGGAAGTACGCGAAATAAACTAGCCGAGCAGTAGCTACGTCTGTTAACTGTCTTATCCTAAGAACTGCATATGCAGCAGAACTAAGTCTTCCGGAGAGATCATGTATATGTGGATCCCATTGTAAAGTGGAATCCATTTTGATTCCCAGGAAGACTGTCGCTTTGTCAATAGGGAGTTTATCTGGGCCAAGCTTTATGTTTGGTTCAACATAAGGAACATTTGGTAAAGAAAACTTTAAACATTTCGTCTTTTTTGAATTTAGGAGAAGATTATTAGCGGCAAACCATTTACAAATCTTAGATAATACATTATTTACATGCGTCAGTTCACTGTCTTTCCTATCTACTTTAAAAATCAGAGAGGTATCATCTGCGAATAAAACAATATCGCAGAAATCTTTGACCATGCAAGGCAGATCATTAATATATGTTAGAAACAGAAAAGGTCCCAAAATTGATCCCTGTGGTACTCCCATTTTTACCAATGACCCGGAAGAAGTATTGCCATTTATTCCAACCCTCTGTAGCCTGTCTGACAGATATGACTCTATAAGATTCAGAGCTTTCCCACGAATACCATAGTGGGAAAGTTTACGAATCAGAGTGCAGTGCTCTACACAGTCGAATGCCTTGGAAAGATCACAAAATACGCCAATAGCATCATGTGAACTCTCCCAGGCTTCCAGTATATGCGACATCAATTGAACACCTGCATCTGTTGTGGATTTGCTCTTGGTGAAACCAAACTGATTCTCATTTAATAAATTATGCTTGTTAAAATGGGATAGTAGTTGTTTGAGCATAATTTTTTCGAATACTTTACTCAGAACAGGTAAGATGGAAATAGGTCTATAATTGCAAGGGTCAGATGTAGACCCCGACTTTAAAATTGGAGTGATTTTACTTTGTTTCATTAAATCGGGGAAGTTTCCACTATCGACACAAAGATTGAATATTGTTTCTAAATATGGTGCAATAATGTAAATTATAGACTCTACCACTTTTACTGACATACCCCACAAGTCTTCAGTACTCTTTATGTTTAAACTTTGAAATGTTTTTATAATTTCAAATCTTGTGGTGTGTCTGAAAGAAAAGTCCGGTGATTTGCTTGGAAAATTATTTTTTAACATAGTTTCTGCTACATTGGGACAAGAATCCAATGACTTAGTGGCTTCTAGGGGCAAGGTAAAAAAAAAATTTTCAAATATATTCGCCAATAAATTAATGTCATCCATTTTAAGAATCTAACTATGATTTCTGGATTTTGTGACCCATTCCCATTTCCCCAGCAGAGCGCGCAGTGAAACTTTATTAAATTGTTAGCTATGCAAGGGCACCCCCGCGAGGTTTACAGCTCCGAGAGCAACTAGTTTTATATTTGTATATTATTATTGTTCGTTTGTTTTTCGACGAATAAAGTAATGCCTATGTCTATATCATAGTAAAAAGAGTGGGAAGTAGGCCATCTCCGGCCCAATTCGCGATATAATTACCTACCATACTTGCCTGTCTCAGGGTTGTTACTTATTTATGATGTATGTCCTCGTATATGCAAAATTTTAATTCAGTACCTAGAAATAGGCAAGGGTTGGGAAGTTGTATTTTTACTTGTGTTGTCTGGGTTCAGTGTTAGTGAGGTCGGTTTTATACCTAAACGATGAAAAAACCTTCCACGATGAAAAAAATACCAACTGGCGATACTATGTGGTTGCGGGGCCAGAGAAGTGCGACGCGGGGCATACCTAATACAACAAAAAAATAAGAAGGCATCACTCATCATCAAGTAAAAATCATAGGTATGCGAGAATAAGTGACTTGCATAACTTTGCTGTTCAGTAGGTAATCTGAACAAAGACAACTCTGGAATCTATGAATTATTTAGACAGCCAAACACACAGCAATAAGTTCTCATGCGATTATCAAACATTTATCATTTATTTAGCGGTGCCAAAAAGCCGAGACGCGCGAACCTTGTTCGGTGTTAGCCTCGGCTGGCGCACTGAGAAACGGGTCGAGATTGTGTTAGAGTGTGCGTGCGGGACGCATAGATACTACGGCGCACACAAATAAGCCGCGCGCGGTGCGTTTGTATGAAGATAACTTACTTCCCACTCCTTCTACTATTTCTATATGTTTAAAAAGTGAGGGCTGTCAAAGTTGTCAATTATAGACCATTTTTGTTACCGGGTCTATCGCACAAAACTAAAATAAAGTTATGTTACCACATCCTCTATTTTCACCAACAAATACTGAAAACGCTAACTTATATTGTGTTTTTAAAACTGCCATCAAAAACATTTTTTCGGGCTTTTGCAATGAGCTCTAAAGAACGGGGCTCAATTGCACTGGGCCAGTATGTTCATTTAAACAAATATGTAAAAAAATCTCCGAATAAAACATTCTCAATACGTTTTCCTATTTGAAGTAGTCAGATAATAGTTTCGTAAGCCTATAAGAACTCCTATTTATCATCCGGTGGTATGCCGTCCTTTCTTGCCCCATAACTGAGCCAGCGTTTCTACCCCTATCGATCCGGCCCTGGATGACAAAAGCATTCCGTTGCTTCAAACTCATGGCAGCTGTAACTTCACAAAGTATATTGCATTAGAATTGACATTCTTTTTTCAATATCTTTGAGTTGTTCAGATATAACCGCTTGGATAAGGTCATTGACCAAAGTATTGTTGTACTGTTACTTATTATGTTATCTGTGCTTCCAGGAGACATTGCAAAAAGTATATTTTTATGATAATAACTTTGTACATGACTGCCCAAAAAGATTGTAATATTTTATGGCTTAGTGGGGCATTTTGCTTATGCCCTCTAGCTACAACCCTCAAGTAGAAAATCTGTCGCCGCAAAGCAAGCACTTTACGGTGTGTTCAGGCAGCTGTCCTCGAGGGCCAGTAATTCTAGGTTAGCCTGAACAACATCTTCAACCACATCATCACTTACCATCAGCTGAGAGCTGAGAGCTGAGATAGTGGTCAAAGGATAGCCTAACAGCTATTAATAAAATAATCTGCTAACTGTGCCTTTATTTATTAACTTAATTTTTTTTTTCTTTTATATATATCATTATTACCTATCGTCTTTTATCCCACTTAAAGAGTGTTCGTTCAATACGTCATCTTTTTCACAAAAAAAATCGATAACAATATATATACAATATATTTTATGAACATTATTGTAAACAATTTTAGCCTTAGTTTCATGGCTGACCGCCATCATGCTGCACATATCTATGGGAATGACCTCTTCAGGTAATCAAGGCGTCAAGATAGACAAAACTTTATTAAGACATATACATTAGAAAAACTTATATCGATCGAGTTTTTTATCAAGATGTGAGAGATCCCTGTCTGTGGCGTTAATTTTTTTTTTTTTTTTTTTTTTTTTTTTTATGTTAATGTGATGGAACAAGCACGATGTCTACCTGCTGTTAAGCGGCATCCCCTGCCTATAACAGATGCATTTCATCACAAGTGACGAACTGCACTGCGCCCATTGAGACATGCCTGTTAAGTCTAATTTTTGCCTGTTATTTCACTGGCTCTCAAGGACTGCTGCCGGAACACACCGTTAGGTGCTTGGCGACAGATTTTCTACTTGAGGGTGGTCGCTAGCCAGACGGGCATTCGCAAAATGCCCTTCCACCATGCGGTGAAGCTCAAGCTCTGGGCAGGATTCGAACCATGGACCTGCTGCGCGGCAGTCCATAGCCAATGCCACTGAGCTATCACTGCTTCAAAATGTTGCAGCAACAGTCACATCGAAGCGAGTTCTTAGGCATTCTGTACCATAGTTGCATATCACGCCATCTATCATGAGGGTATGGAACTGATGATATATTCTCAATTCGTGAACTAATGCTTACATAAGTAGGATAGCTATATGATTATATAAAACTTACCTACATAACATTTTGTACATATCGACTGTGAACTGGCAAAAGGTCCTATCTTTTACCACGCAACTTAAGAAAAACAAAGGAAAAATCTGATAGGACTTATTGCCAGTTCACAGTCGATATATTTTTACGTAGCCACATATTATATAGCAATAGGTTCTCCTTCCCACCGTCGGGTAATTTTCCCTTAGTCGACTCTTACGACACCCACGAGAAGAAATGGGGGGTTGTTATTTTAGCCCAGAACCTCACGGGGAGTTTAAAGGAGGTTGCTGGGGCCCAACTCCAGACTCCCAACCTCTTAAAACCTATTCTGGAAAACATACGTTATTTCAGGACTAAAATATTGTTACTCAGATTCGTACCATGGCCGGCATGAAACAATATTGTTCATATCACAGACCTAGGATTTTTTCGCTACGCTAAGCCTATGGTTCATATAGTGCTATCTTTATCGCACAAACAACTTGATTCAATGCGTGCAGTCCGCTTTCACGTGGAAGTTCTAATCAAAGTTAACATTAACGATGTTTTGCGGTGCGATATAAAATTGAAAATCTAACGTTAAGATATTATTGAATTTAAGAGATTATAGATGGCGCTCTTAATGATTAGGTCGCTTAGATTTTATTAATCGACAGCCCAACTATCTTATGACCCAAAAACATTATGATTTTCATAGTATTTGTTTTTAATACTAATTTTGATTATTTGTCTCCAGGTTCAAGCCCCACGATGGAAGGAAATGGACTGATAACGGTTATCTACGTAGTGGTACACATATTCTCTAAAGACCGTGCCTTGTGGGAAAAATAAGTAAGTTACGTTAAGTTTATGCATAAGATTGGACGTAACATAAGGTTTTATTCAATGGAATCAGCATTCATAATATATTTTTTGATAACAAAAGGCAATACTCAATCAGCTTTTTCAGTACCTATGCGATGCAATTACGAGCATATGCCGTATATTCTCGTATAGTTTAGCTCGTATATGCCAGCAATCAACAACACACTAGTAGAAAGTGATGGAAAGTATTTTTTTGATTATGCATGAAATGCTAGAGAACAATTAGATGAAATATATTTATTATTAAAAAGGCTATATTCGTTTTTCTTGGAAATATATAAAAATTAGAACACGATAATATGTATTTTGCACCAAATGAACTAAACTAAACTTAAGATTGCTGTATATTAGAAGTAGTTAATTTCCTCAAATATACGACAAAAATAAAGACCTGTATAGTTGAATATCAGGGTACGTAGATATTCAACAACAAAAACTGAATGATTCGTGAAATATCAGAAAAGCAAAACGTCAGATTTGCAATTGACGAAAATGCAAAATGAGTGCTTAAAATGTAAGTAAGTACTTATTGTTGAAGTAACCTACATGTACAGTGAAAGGTATAAACAAAGATCAAATCGTCTAATCCAAACAATAGAACATTTTATACCCACGAAAGCATTATTACTGTGAGAAATACTACTATAAAACCTCCATGTTACGTCCTTTTAGATAGATTATGGTATAAATTATTATGAATCTTGTAACCTGCGGCTTTACCCTGTGAGATAGACATTTAATAAATACGAATAAGATATGTTTAGACTTTGGGGAATCTATACAGACATAATGAAGTGTTTTGTTTTATAATAGTAAAAAAATCCCTAATAGGCTAGGCTTTGAAAATTTTTTTAAAGTAATTAGGCAATTTTTACCGCCACAGATCCTGGCAGCATTAACAATCAATGATTGATGATTATGAGTAACTGCTTCCGAAATCCAAAATTAATAGTGAAAATATATTGTACCAAAATGAATGAAACCGACTAGATTCCAAAATATTGTACAATGTCATAAAAAAAACTTAAGCCTATTTATGTTCGCGCATTTTAGACGAAATGGTTTTGATATTCGTTAACCTTAATATATAATTCGAATTAAAGTGAAAATTCTCTTCATTTTGAAATTGGAACTCCACTCTGGGTATCGTTGTCAAAGGAAAATGTCAAAATTGTTCACCTCCATTACCACTCTAGTTACACAATAAAGCGCCTGTTCCATGTTTTTAATGGACCTTCAAAAAAGGAGGTTTTCATTTTAACTGTGATTTTTAGGTTATCCTTTATAAATTGCGTCAAAATTGGCTAAGTATATAGGTAGTCCCTAAGTTACTGTTAATTGATTGAAAAAAATATTTTGTCCATCTGGATGTTTTAATGGTATTTGCTGTTGTTGATGATGAACAGTACTTTAGGCAAGGTATCTTCTAAGCAGTCTGCATCACTAAAAGAGAAACATTTTTATGAAAATAATGCCTTCTACTTCCTATACTAAAAAAAATGAAATAACTTGTGGAAGTGGACCCATACTGATTTAATACTTTTACCTCGCATTATGATTGTCTGATTTCCACTAGTTATTTCATACTTTTTAGTGTTAGAAATTGGTTCCGTTTAAATGTTTTTTTTTTTTAATTATCTTGCATTCCGTTGTAGTAAATTTTTATCAGCAAAAGCTTTTAAAAGGTCTTTATTACGTTTTGGACGGGGAATTCCGAAGCGGACCACGACGGGTTGACGTCGTAGTCCGCTTCAGAATCACATGATATTAAAACGGTGTGTAATAAAAGACATTTTTATAAAACAACTAATCTATAATCGACAACGATCTGCATGCTGATTTGATACATATGTATATGATATTTTTATAATATGATTTGATACATATATGAGAAATCAGCTAGAAATATTGTACCACAACATTGCACAAAGCTTCTATTGTATTTTTTTAAAAATTTCGCTAAGAAGGACAACAATAGCTCAAAAATAAGTTTAACGTTGAGGATAAAGAGGGACGGAACAATTTGAAACGGAAAGGAGTATCTAATGCTTAAATATAATTAATGTACTGGCTGTATTGCTATGGTGAAGTAGCAACCTTCACATTCCTGCTTAAATAAAATTATTGATATGATAAATTAATATGTAAATATAAAAAATAAGAAATGTCAATCTTTGCATGGTAAAGCCGTTGTTTCAAACCAAAAATATGAGAGATATAAAATAGATATGTACTGAAACTTACCCTAGTGTGCAACCTCCACGAAGTCACGCGTTCACACGGCATGATCTTCTCGTACTCGTGGATTTTTATAGATTCAAGATGTTTTTTACACATTACCTTGTTGTGGGTGTTTTTTTGGACTACTCTTGTTATAGTAAAAGGTCAAAGAGCAAGTTGTTCATGAAGATTCCTAGCACTCATTTGCTTTTATGGCATAAATAGGCCCATACCACTAAATTAGTTAAAAACACAGTTCTAGCTTAACACGTGAATTCATTCATGTATTCAAGATCGCAAAAAGAAAAATTGATATGAATAATTCTTCTATGTTTTTTGATCAAAGTGAATTATTGTTCTACAATTCATTTTTAATAAAATAAAAAAGTTCATGACTCATTTAAGTTAAAAATTCAAAATGAAATAAGTAACAAATACGTGGCCCTTTTTAACTCGAGATTATCAAAAGTGCTTTTACTTATTTCTGTAGTGCTGAGTTAAAAAGGGATAGAAAAAACAGACATTTGTATCTGCTTTAATTTGGCCTGAATATTTTCTCGGAATCTCGGACAGCGCTTCGCATGTCCGCAAATCGTCCCCAACGACGAGGGTAGGCAGTGAAGGGAGCATCCCCTTCGCCATGTAACAGTTAAAAAACATATTGTAGATACTGTTAAAATAAATATTGATATTTTTGGTTTGAAACTTAACATTTGCTTTCATTGCTATAAACATGACCCATTTGCTTTGGAGTTTGTTTTTTGTAAGAAATAATGTGTATTTTTATAACCTATGCTTATTTTCTTCTCCTCCTTGGGTGGGAAAGGTGTTGCTTAGCAACGCCTGACAGTAATATAAGAGGATTCAAATAATCATTACAATTTTTTTATTTATTTCAATATATGTTTGTTATATCATCAACAGCCGTAATATTGCACAAATGCCTCCCCTATTAGGGTGGGTTTGTCATAGTCCCCACACTTTGCAGATCTCAGTAAAAGATGGCATTCCCTTCAAAAGGCGCCACCTTCTGGTATATTTCCTTTCGTAAGATAAGGGGAGGTGCAAATCTAGCCCGGAACCCTATGGTGTTTTTTATTTACCTAGTATTAAAAAAAACACACAGTAAATATATATAACGTACTTATATCTATAATACCTTTACGACTTACTAGACAAGGGCATGCACGGTTACTAGAAAATATGAATCACAGAGATGGCAATAATAAAAGGTTGGTATTAAACGGGTGCAAATGGAATACTATAGGTTATTATTGGACATTTTATTTCATATGACAAAGGAGTACGAGTTTAAAAAATATTTGTCAAACTAAATCACATATACATGGCAAATTTAAATTCCAATGTTATTCAAATCCCAATGTTATTCAAATCCCAAACGTATTAAGACAGAAGCACTCTTTATTCTTAATGCATAAAAACGTCCACTTCGATGGAGCGCTGGGTTTAATTTCATATCCGACGATCTCGCTCTATTTATTGGATAAACAAGGCTATCTGAAGCTTTCGCAGATATTTAAAATCATTTTTGCAATATCTTTATTGTGAACAAATCTAAAGCTCTCAATATGGCTGTCCATTAAACCAAGTAAATTGAATTCCCGTCAGTTCATTTTACAAAGGCTATAAAATGAGGAACGGTAGTGTGGTTTATCGATATTTCCTATAGTGGACACATGTTATTTTACAAAATTACCAATATACGAGTGGAAAAATTTAAGTTAGGCTATGCGGATTAAATTTTTGTAATTTAATCCGCATAGCGGGCGTTATTGCAAACATAACAATATTAAAACATGTTTTTTTGTTCCAAAAATACTTTTTTATCACATCTATTCGAAAAGTGATAGTTTGTCCCTCGTTCACAGGGACTAAAATAGATTTTTAATCTCTGAGGGACAAAAAGTGATTTGTATTTAGAATGTCGATATTTAAAGTAAAAATTCCAATCACCAAAGAGATCAATCACAAACTTTGTATGAACAAGTTTAAGGGCTGTTTGTTTTTGTGTATTAGGGGATTGTTTTAATAAAACCTTTTTATGTATTTAATTTTTTTTACAACTTCAAAAATAATGTAGTTTTGTTCAAAAAATTGTGTCTCTATATTCTGAGACGACGTTTTCTGAGACTATTTCTAATTATCAAGCTGTATGAATATATAAATCGACAACTGTAGCGGTTGGTAGTTGTAAAATTGTTAAGATGCAGTTATATAATAGTTCAAATATAAACATTAACCTCTACTTAACTCTTTCTGAGTTGTCTTATTTTTCTGTATTATATCTAAATAAATAAACATACTATTCTTATTCCTAAGTTGCACTTTCTTATTTTCTCATAGAGGGTGATAAATGTAGAGGGTCCATCTCGTGAGACAACAAGTATTTTAAGCTTGAGTAACTTTGAATCCCTCGCTGGACTCAGGATTCTACTCTAGAATCCGTCGTTCCGCTCTGGATTTAAAGAAACACTTTCGCCTTTAAAACGGTTGTTTACTCCCTTGGTAAACAATCTACTATTAATGTCATGGTGGCACAAAGAGCTGTTCAATTTGTTTCTGTTAGGCAATTTTCCTTTAAGAAGCTTTAGTTTAAAGGTCAAATGGTCATAAAACAAAATGGCGGTTTTTCCTCTACTCAAAAAAATAAGTTATCATAAAAGAGAAAAATCGAGAGGCTTTAATAAATCCTGTTTGACAATTTTATATCTATTTACGTAACTACGACCCGAATGAAATGTGTTTCCTCATTGGAAAACCAGTTACAGAAAAAAAATAGTAAACATGGAATGATGAGCTACTGTAAAACTACTTGAAATTTTCTGATTTCGTAGCTCATATGTTTTTAACTTACAAATCGAATTTAGCTTTGACCAGAAATGAGCAAATAATACATTTGCAGATCAACGTAGCTCCATTAGCGATTTGTTTGCGTTCAACCATAATTAGATAGAATGACGCTAACGAGTATTATGTACTACAAATGCGATCTTTACACTGGCAATAGACAAATATGTAGTTATTTGCGTTCATTTCCCAATTCATATTTTCATATTGCTGTACTCATATTGCTGAATAGGCAGCTGTTTGAGTTCGTTACACAATTAGTATTTTCATTTTGAAATAGACGTATCTATTTGAGTTAATATAACAATTCATATATTCATTTTACTTAATAAAAATAGAGATAATGAATAGATTTGGTCGTTACTTTACGGAAATACATTATAATAATAACAAAAAATTTCAAGTATTTAAAAAATATCAAATTAATATTTTAATAAAACTCTTAAAAAATATTTTAAAAATAAATCTTGGTCGTGCGCTCCTAGAGTCAAGACCTCATGAGGATGCTTCGTGTAGAAGTGAAACGCATCGAAAACTCTTCCGGTTTGGCTGCGTGGCGTTTGTGACGTCACGTCGGCTTAACATGAAAATTAGGCGAAATTGGCACTATACATTTTTTTTTAATATTTTTGAAGTGTTTTATTTAAATATTTATTTGATGTTTTTTCTTAAAATATTTGAAAAATATTTGTTATTACTAGACCAAGAGATGGGTGTTTTAGTTCTTTTTCCAATTTTAATATTTTCATATTGACGTATTAGACCAAAAGACGGGGTTTTTTTTACACAATTAACATTTTCATATATACTTCATAGACCAAGAGACGGCTGTATAAGTTATTTTCACAATTTTAATATATTTTTCATAATGACGTAATAGACCAATACGCGGCTGTTTGAGTTCGTTTTAAAAATAATATTTTTTATTTTGACGCAATAGACGGTTATTTGAGTTCATTGCACAATTTCATGTTTCATTTTCAGTTCGTTTTACAATTATTATTTTCATTTTGACGCAATGTACAGTTGTTTGAGTTCATTTTACAATTATTATATTAATTTTGCCGCAATATACAGCTCTTTGAGTGTGTTGCGCTATTAATATGTTCTTGTTTGGCGATTATCATTTTTATTTTGATAATGTCCAAAGCCACTGCCGGTTATTTCATTAGCGTAAGTATTGGTAATATAGAAACGTAAATCAGTAGGTCTTCTTCCCTGATAATTCAAAAATTTCGAGTATACTCCTAACGTAACCAATTCCTGAGGACGGTTGACTTTAGACATGCCATGAAACTGAAGCAAATTTCTTATACAATTACATCTCTGTGTTTTCATGTGTGCTAATAACGAACCTACTTTTATATGTCCTTTTTGTATAATGTATATACAGAATATATATATAATGTATATATACCTAGTATGATATGTGCTGGGATGATAAGTTTGAATGATTATAGCAATGAAAAGGCGAATGTTAAGGGGTCCTAAGCATACATTAAAACTACTTTTTCTAGACATAAGAAATCAATTATTCTATGTATAAATAGGAAGCACTGAATTTCGATGTTTTATGTCACTAAATATAATTAAAATATATATTTACACGTCGTTGAAAAGAAAGCTCATGCTAATAAAATAAATGTATTTAGATATAAGATATGAGAATTATATATAGTATTGTTTTTGATTCGTTGATTATGTATGTTATTAATTGTATTATTTACTTTAACTATGTAATATAAAAATAAGTTAATTTAAGTTGTTTTTATATTCTTTTTACCGTTTAACTAAATTATCAAAAATGATGTATTTATTTGTAAATATTTAATAATAAATGATTTTTGTAATAACGCTAGGCTAAAATATTATTAATTATTATAGTTGTAATATATTCATGACTTATCTTGTTTGTTGAAGTTTATGTTATTTTGGATAGATATATTTGCGATTGTTTATTTTATATAATCTATTATATTCATTATGTTGTGTATGTATAGGTATTATATTCAACGTTTTGACGTGATTTATTCGAAGGATGCGAAAATATTGGAGAACATTGTTTAAGCTGATGTATGTTTCTACAAAATAATCAATGTACGTAATAAAATAAAATAGAGGCCAAAAAATAATAACCTACCAACAGAAAAGAAGCAGAATATAATACAATATTAGTTAACAAAAAAAATCTAAATGTATCGTATGAATTCGTGTGAACAAGTTCAAAGTGCCCACAATGTTCAGTACAAACTATGGCTTTATCTATGGCAGACAAAAACACAAGATAAGTTAAAGTTGGTATAGTTTACCTGAACGATACGAATATATTTCTTTAATGCGAATATTCGCGATACGGCTACTAGTAACTTTAAGACGTTCGCCACTTGAACACATAGTTATAAGTATTGAACGGAACTTAATCGCGATGTGACATGCATACATTTATTTACCTCGAGGTGTCGACCAACCAAGTTGCATTGGTCGTGGTCACGAGCGCACTGAAGAGGTGGGTGTCAACGTCTTGAAGGGCGGATATTTTCTCCAACTACCCGCATGTAATTTAGAAATGTGTCGTCTCGACACACAACACTAACACACCCGCTGCAACGTGGTTGAAACGTCGAGGTAAATAAATTTATACATGTAAGTGATGGCTCAGTGTCATTGCATATGGACTGCCGCGCTTCCATGGTTTGAATCCCACCGCGGGCTTGAGCTTCACCGAATGGTGGAAGGGTATTTTGCGAATGCCCGCCTGGCTAGCGACCACCCTCAAGTAGAAAATCTGTCTCCAAGCACCTAACGGTGTGTTTCGGCAGCGGTCCTTGAGAGCCAGTGTACCTTATCACTGGCACATGAGACTTAATAACTATGTCTCAATGTGACGGACGCAGTGCAATTCGAGACTTGTGACGAAATGCATCTGTTATGCGCAGAGGTTAGTCCGCTTAACATCAGGTGGGCCTCGAGCTTGTTCCATCACAATGACATTAAAAAAATGTTTAATCGCGATTAAGTCCCCTTAAATACTTATAACTATAGATACGGCTACTGCTGGAAACGTATGGTATAAATACGTTTAGCTTTTGACTTGAGATTTAAGTTACGAAGCGAAAAAAAATTCTTTGAACTTAATCATTGAACTAATAACGGGAGAAACGGCACCCATATCTTGAACATGGCAATGCCAAATCAGGCGACGTCTCTTGATTGAGTCTCAGTAGTGGGCGTGTGCGCGTCTACTGCATGCTTCCTGTCTTTGTCATTCATTAAAACGTATCACATACAATGGAAATGTAGCTGTGTGCATTATATGCATGTGTTCAATTTTCAGCACATTATATATGTCGTGACTCGTGACATTAGAACGTACTCTATCTTCCTTTTTCATTCAAATGATGAAATCAATGACAAACATTGAGAACACTGAATATAAAGTATACGTTGGATTTAATTCTATGTAAATTTCACTTCTGTTTGATAATTTTATTAACTGTGGCAGTTCGTGAATACGGCATGCATTACGTGAACTGGAAAATCATACTGCTTTAATGTTAAACCTTGTGTGTAATTAATAAGTGTAAATAACATAATATTCCGTAATAAATCTAAATGTCAGTTTTCGATTATTTGTGCCGTGACTGTAATTTTATTCGTCCACGATAAGAAGTATGGTCAATTTTGAGCACTATCAAAATTTACTGTGATACAATGTGTGTGTTAGTTTTAAATTGCATTTAATATTATAATTACGATGTCATTGGGTGTCAAATTCTTAATGGCGATAAATAAACGTGTATAATAAAAATGAAATTGGTTTTATTTAAATTTTTATCACACAACATCTTTAGAGGTATTTAAAATAAAACATTATATATAAATTATGACCTATAAATTCTTAAGCCTAGAATCTACGCCACTGATAATTTACCTAGTATATGAATTACAAACAGCTACTATCAGAATTTACAACTTTAAACAGAGGGCAGCAGTGATTTTTGAAGCAGTGATGGCTCAGTGGCATTGGCTATGGACTGCCGCGCAGCAGGTCCATGGTTCGAATCCCGCCCAGAGCTTGAGCTTCACCGCATGGTGGAAGGGCATTTTGCGAATGCCCGCCTGGCTAGCGACCACCCTCAAGTAGAAAATCTGTCGCCAAGCACCTAACGGTGTGTTCCAGCAGCAGTCCTAGAGAGCCAGTGAAATAACAGGCAAAATAAGACTTAACAACTATGTCTCAAGGTGATGGGCGCAGTGCAGTTCGTCACTTATGATGAAATGAATCTTTTATAGGCAAAGGATACCGCTTAACATCAGGTGGGCCTCGTGCTTGTTCCTTCACAATAACATTAAAAAAAAAATGAAAACTTGCAAACTAGAAGAATTTATATTAGGCTCAGAGGTTCAGAGGTATGCATGTTAAATTCACGTAGTTTGAACACTTGTTATTTAAAATATTACGAAACTACTTTTGTATGTATACATATATATATACTTTTACTTTTGTATGAAGACATTAGTGCCATAACCTTTGATGAAAACTATTAATTGCAGTTGAATAAAATATAGTTTATAAAAAGTGGTTGTCTGAATTTTTTTTCTTAATATATCATGGGCATTTAAGGCACCTACTAATTATATCACCAAACTTTTTTTATATATAGAGTGTATGTTCCATGTATGTGTACACTCATACATAATATATTTTATATATGAGTGACAAACAAGCAGATTGCCCGCCTGATGGTAAACGGTAACCGCCGCCTATGGACATCTGCCACACTAGCTGCGCTTCCGATGCGTAGCCTGCCCAGAGAGGAATTTGACCTAGACCTTAGTCACAAGTAATCATCCACGTCGGTGGTAGTTGTGACAGATGCGTATCGGTTTTTTAACATTTAGAAGTCTAAGTTATTATCATTTATTCAATTTTGGTATCTACGACGCTATATCAATGACAAAATGACTATGAAATATTCTACTGCCACGTTTAGCAAAAATTTTACAGAGGCACTTCGAGAAGAAGGGTCAAGATTTTTTTTTTATGCCTGATAGGTTAGCCTTTGACCACTATCTCACCTGATGGTAAGTGATAATGTGGTCGAAGGTGTTGTGAGGCTAACCTAGAAGTACTGTCTCTCAAGGACAGCTGCCGGAACACACCGTTAAGTGCTTGGTGACAGATTTTCTACTTGAAGGTGGTAGCTAGCCAGGCGGGCATTCGCAAAATGCCAATAACCGTGACCGACGGCTTTACGAGCCCTCCGAAGCATGGAAACGCTCAATAGTAATGTCACTAGCGGTCACCCATCCAACTCATGACCGAGGGCGACGTTGCTTAACTTTGCTGATCGGTTGAGAACAGCTAAATAAACTTCGCTACAAGCGCTTCTAAAAATTAACTTAAATTTGTAAGAAAGTAATATTGTAACAAACATATTTAACGCATATAACAAAGATATATTATAACATACATATTTTATTACAAGCTTTTAATTAGTTTCACCTGTCCCGACGTTTTTCATCAAATCTTGCAAATTAAATTTGATCCACTTCCCGGTTACCGATCGAGCTGAAATTTTGCATACATGTGTAAATCGCGTGACAATGCAATCTAATGATGATATGGTGCTGATCTGATAATGGAGGTGGAAGTTGGCCAAAGGAACTGCGTAATGAAACGACACAACCTAATCGAGTTTGGCTGATTTGAATCGTCTTGAGGAGTATTTTTTTAAAATGTTTTTTTTTTTTTATTAACAAGTACGTAATAAAAGCTTTATGTTGTCTTAGGTTTTCGCGATTATTACACATAGTAATTAAACAACTTTAAACGGTTTAAATCGAGTTAGTCACCCCGTGACCACGATCACTGCAAAGTGTTTGAAACGTCGGAACAAAAATAATGATAAATATACGCGATTTAAACCGTTTAAAGTTGTTTGATTACCATGTAATAAAAGCTTGTTTTTAAAAAACATTTTTATGGACAAACAAGCTTTTTGTTTGAAATTATATTTTCATACGAATCAACACTTGTAACGGTTTAATTAATTAGATCATACAAATTCGTCTTTTTTTCCACGCTTCGATGGTTTTATGCTTAACTCTACTGGTATGTACATCCGAGAGTTGCGCGTTCGATGCTTATTCGAACAAAAAATTTAAGCTCTGAAGGTTTCTGAACATTACTACATAAGTTTTAAAAAGTAATATAACTTCTTATTGACTTTCGGTTTTTGTACTCACTGTGAACACGTTCTTTACACAAAACATTAGAATTGAAATACCTAAAACCGGTCATATCATCAACAGCCAGAAAATATCCATCGTTGAAAGAATTTGACCCACCAGAGGATTTCCATAATCCCCACGCGTGGCAGACGTCTTGGGATCGAAGTGTAAGGTGGCAGTTCTACAGGATGCACACCTTCTGATATTGTTTCCTTTATCGCCTCTTACTACTCTTTAGAATTAACTTAACTTCTAGGTTAGCCTAAACAACATCTTCGACCACATAATCACTTACCATCGGGTGAGATAGTGGTCAAAGGCTAACCTATCAGGAATTGAAAAAAAGGATCACACCAAGAAAAGTGATGATGATGTAGTGTTGTTGAGTAATCCGAGAAGTACTTCCTCGATTTCTACGCCTATATAGGTAAGTAACCAAAGAGATTAACTTTATAGTAATCGTATAAAGACTTCATTATTCCTTAAAGAGACAACATTATTTCAGAACAAAAAATCCTTTTTAAATATATATCATCTTGGGAGTTAAATTTAATCCGCCAGTTGCGGCGACAAAAGCACCACAAGTTCTATTGTTACTCCCATTTACTTTTTGCCCGTTTTATAAAACCCGTTTCAGTACAAACCGGGAAAAAAATATTTTTATTCGTAAACATTTCAGTACAATAACGGAGAATCGCAAACCAACCGTTCTCTGAAGAAAAGAACCACAACCGGTACGGGTCGCATACTTCCAATGAGGGAATTTTTTTTCGTAGCATTAAGCTGGT
Source organism: Plagodis pulveraria (assembly GCA_963890685.1). NCBI lineage: Eukaryota > Metazoa > Arthropoda > Insecta > Lepidoptera > Geometridae > Plagodis > Plagodis pulveraria. The sequence goes on along the minus strand of OY982955.1, from coordinate 31,465,336 downwards.
ATTAGAGCTGTAACAATATTCAGTTTCCGGTTGGCCGTATGACACTTCCGTTACCTTTATAGGCAAAAAAATATTTTTTTATTTCCGATAGTTTAGCCTTTGACCACTATCTCACCTGATGGTTAGTGATGATGTGGTCGAAGATGTTGTTCAGGCTAACCTAGAAGTACTAGCTCTCAAGGACAGCTGCCGGAACACACCGTTAGGTGCTTGGCGATAGATTTTCTACTTGAGGTAGCTAGCCAAGGGGGCAATTCGCATAATGCCCTACCACTATGCTATAACGACTGTCATCCCAAGACAACAACCGGGACCGACGGCTTAACGTGCCCTCCGAAGCACGGAAGCGCTCGGTAGTAATGACACTAGCGGTCACCCATCCAACTCATGACCGCGGGCGAAATTGCTTAACTTTGCTGATCGATTAAGAACAGCTAAGTAAACTTCGCTACAAGCGCTTCAACAATCCCTTCATTTGCCTTATATAATCAGTACTCAATTAAGACCAAACACTCGATGATATCTTAATCAAGGTAAGCTCATATGTTGCACGATCTCGAAGTATTATTGGACGGCCTACTCCACCGAAAGTGGATGAGGCGAACGGAGTGAGCCTCAGAAACGGAAGGTGGAGTAGGACGCCCAATAATACACTACTATCGGTAATAATATCTTACAGTTATGTAAAAGACTAAGATTTTTTTATTGCTGATTAGGGAGCTGATGTGGCGGCAGGCAGGGTACATAGCACACGCAACTGATGGCCGATGGTACCGAAAGGTTCTCAAATGAAGTCCACAAACCAGCAAGCGCAGCGACGGAAGATTACTCACAAGGTGGACGGACGACAATATTAGGGTCGCAGGAAGATACTGGAAGCAGGCTGCTTTAAAACGTTATATTTGGAAATCTATATGGGTTGTGTGCATTAGACGCACTACAGGGCTGTATACCATCTGAGTGCCCTGACAGGGTTTCATACAATATGTGCTTGTGTTTCTGCCTTATATGTTGTTAGCGAAAACATATTATTCGTAATATGTTCTTGTGTTCCGTCCAGTGTGTAGAAAATATTTTGTATGACCCTTAAAATGTGCACGGTGAATGGCTATAGGCTCGCCCCTATAACATGGAACCAAAACACAATTGAAACGTGGGTGATTACACAACTCTGCCTACCCCTTCGGGGAATACAGGCATGATTATATGTATGTATATTTTTTTTATTTATGTACCTATTTATTTAAATTCGATACTTTTCATCACAACTTGTGATTCTGCCATGAAATGTATAGATAAGTACGTTCTAATATATTTTGTGAGAATCCAAGACATGTTCAGATTGTTCAGCGAAGGCAAGAGATTAATAATTTCGTCATGTACACCGGATATTGGCCGGAAGCCCGCTACACCTCTAGTCGTTTCATGTCTTTTAATGGTTGTGTCGTACGCTTCAGAATATCTCGTTATTATATCAAAGCTATATTTGCGAGAGTACAAACGACGTCGATTCACATAGCTTCAGCCCTTGACAACGACAAAATTTTGTGAATTATTTCAAATAAAGCTTTGAAAAATGTTAATAAAATTTATTAGAAAAATCCAGAGGTTCGGCAAAGCATGTCTTATGTCTTTGTAGAATCTATATTATATGCGTCGCATCAAAATATTAAGAAGCACTTCCACGGCCATATTGTAAAGGTTTTTTTTTAGAATTGCCTGTTTTTTTAGATTCCTCTATAAGGCCTAAGGGGATGTGGAGGGCCCTACAAAAACATATGCATGTGATAACCTCTTTAAAATTTATTTTTTATGAAACCAATGGAGTTATCAAATAAGAGAATATTTTTAGTACACGTGGGTATTATTTGTAGGTATTATTTAGGAATAAAATTTAATATTGTTCTTGTGTTTATTAAAATAGTTTGTATATTTCATTATTTATAAAGAATTGCTCATATAAAGGGTTTTTTTAACAAATACTTTGTTTACTAAAACAAAATAAAACTAAGAATTTAGATGAAGACGATTAAAATTTGTATTGTACTACGAAGTGAAAAGTTTGGCAGTTATGAATGAAAAATGATATCTGGCAAATGTCCACCACGAGCACGCTGACAGATGTCGATTCTTTCATCAAAGTTTTTAATAAATTTTTGGCATAATCGTGGGTCTATTTCGTTAATCACATGACGGATTTTGAGTTTTAAAACTCAGATCACTTTCGATCAATTTCTTGCAAACAAAATTTCCCGATCGCATAATTTCACGAAATTCAGCGGTTAGGTGGCCAGCCAGATCGTGTCATTTAACACCACTGGATTATTTTTTGTAGGGCCATGTTAAGGACAGAGTCTATACGGGGCCAATCGAATCGATTGCAGCCTTAAAACTCAAAATCCGTCATGTGATTAACAAAATAGACTCGCCATTTTGCCAAAAAGTGTTTAAAAACACACATCTGCCAGCGTGCTTGTGGTGGACATTTACCAGATATCATTTTTCATATTACCATAATATCCACGCTTCTTCTCGGCATCTTGGGGATCGCAGTGTGAGACATCAGTTCCTCAGAAAGCGCTGCCCACTTTCTGGTGTCTAACCCTCAGTCACCTCTTACGACACCCACGGGTAGAGATGGCTGGATGACATTCTAGCCTGGCACCCTACGAGCATTTATATCTAATATACAACACAAATAAAATGCACAAGTATGCATATAAATACATACGCATTGCAATGAAACAAGGACGAAAGCTGAGCAGAGTACATGAGTAGCTTGAACACTTTAGGTACTTGAAAATGAAGTTGAAGTTTCTGGGAACGGTGCACGTCTGACTTTGACAGGTAAGCATTCGATTGCCTCACAGCTTCAACGGTAAAGGAAGAGTCAAAACTTTCCTGTACGTACTTGATGCCAAAGCATCTGATTTTCTGATGAACTAAGCGGAAGTTCATTTCCTTCATGAGTCTACCTTGAATTAAAAAGGGAAAAATCACTTCATTTCATAAGAACATGTTTTGAATGTTGTTCAGGTAGTAACACACCGACAGGTGCTTGGCGACATATGTTTTCTACTTAAGAATTGTCAGGTGGGCATTCGCAAAATGCCCTACCACCATGCTGAAATTGTGAAGGATTGGAAAAGTGAACGAAAAGTTCTTAAACTTTTCTGTAGGTACCTTCTTGGAGCCGAAGCATCACATTTTTGTATGACTTCGAAATTCAAATTCTAATATATTATTGCTGGAATCAAAACAATATATACATATAAATATATATTACCTACGTTTTTAGTTGTTGTAAATCGCAATAATTATAACTTAAAGCAAAATTTATATCTATTAATATTTCTTATTCGCTTAAAATTCTTAATATGCTTTTATACTAAAAAAGCAGCACTAAATAAAGGGAGCATTGAGGAGCATGATTGCAGTCAAACGGAGTGACAGGATAAGGAATAGTGTGATAAAGAAACGATGTGGTGTGAATGAGGATGTAGTGACAAAAATCGAGAATGGTATGTTAAGATGGTTTGGACATGTAGAGAGAATGAATAAAATGAGAATGACTAAACAGGTAAACATGGTACAAGTTAACGGAAGTGTTCGAACTGCAAGACCTAGGCGAACGTTCCGAAATCAGATAGAAGACGTTCTGAAAAAAGGTCAGGTCAGGAGTACCCTAAATCGACGCATATGTATGAAAGGATTGATGAGTGTAGATGAAGCGAAAGAGATATGTAAAGATCGTAGTAAGTGGAAATCCTTGATCTCTGCCTACTCCTACAGGAAAGAGACGTGATTTTATGTACGTATGTATCGAATAGCCACTTAATAACCTTTTTTATAGAGATAAGAGAAAAAAAGTTCGTTTGTTCATGAGTCTAATATCTATCTAAACAAAAGAAGTAAAACTGGTCCAGACATTGAGATCGGATTGAAATAATGCATGAATTTAGCTTTTATATATTAAAAGTGAGATGTTATGGTAGAATAAAGTAAAATACTATGGGAAAAACATAAACAAAAACAAAACGTTAGCTTGTAGTTGAGTCTAAGAATATAAAAAGTATATACATTAAAACTTTTAAAAATAAACATTTCTCATAAAATCAAAATATTGTCGTTAAATAATAATCATTTTCTTCTATCAATAATAAAAATTAATGTAAATAAATAAACTATCAATGCGCAGAGATTCCTATTAAAACGTAGTTTTATTATATTTTGCATAACAACTTACTTTCAATGCTGATAAACTATTGCTTTTTTTTTATTAACCTCAACTGATGGTAAGTGATGATGTGGGTGACGATATTGTTCAGGTTTCATTATATATAATATCCAAATTAACATCACACTTATCCTGCCGCCATTTCAACCAATCATTACGGAGCCACTACCGTGAAGAAAGTTGCCTTGGAAGGGTCAGAAGCCTGGCATTCATCAATTTTCACAAAACCTTGTTTCGGACGAAAGTAAAAAGGTTAGCATGATTCACAACATGTTTTATTTTGGACAAACGTGTCAAGAACATTCTACTTTTTTACAGTAGTTCTGTAAATCGGAAAGTTTTAGAGCATACATTTTGGGCCGGTTCACTATTGAAAAATATTTTTTTACTGACTCAAAATTTCTCACATCTCAACGCTTTATTATTGTGCTTTAAACGTTGTCAGAAATTCCACCGATTGTGTTAATAAAATACTGGTAAAACTATGATATGTTAGCCTTGTATCACTGTTTCACTTGATTGTGAGTGAGATTAGGTTTAAGGCTAGGTAATAAATGCATCTAAAAATTGAGATCAATTTAAAGATGGAGTTTTTGTTAGTTTCTATATGTTAATTAATAAATTTAAAATAGTTTTCTATATATTTTGAAGCAATGATGGCCGAGCGGTAATAGCTATAGACTGCCGTGTCGCAATCGATCCCCACCGCCGGCTTAATCTTCACCGCATGGTGGAAGGGTATTTTGTTATTGCCCGCCAGGCTAGCTACCATCCGTAGAAAATTTGTAGCCAAGCACCTAACGGTGTGTTCCGGCAGCAGTCCTTGAAAGCCAGTGAAATAACAGGCACATGAGACTTAACAACTATGGTATAGATTATTGTTAAATGACAATAACATATTAGCAATAATAATGTTAATTATGAATATTGCAATTTTGATATTATAAAAACATGTTGTAATAAAATGATACGATTAAATAATATACTTACCTAATATTGCATAATATTACAAAAAACTATAATGTTTGTAATTTTACCTCATAAACTACGCCCAATTATTAGTAAACTACTGTGTCATATAACAGAACCGATTTATGCGGTACAAACAAGCATAAATCAGTACTAACTTCAGAAAACATAACAGATTGTTTAGACCATCTCCATCCTTGACCACATCATCGAATACCATCAGATAAGATGGCGTATATAGGCTAACCTATAAACTGTAAAAAAATGTGCCAGAAAACTAAATAGAATAGCTACATTTTTTCACGTAAGTACGTACAGTTCCACCAACTTATCTGTTCAGGCGGCCAAAAAAAGAACTACAACATTCCTTAAATTGTGACAGTTTGTAGTTGATTTCCTTGACCAGTAGCGCCCTTGAAAACTGCACAGTTAGGTTGGTGGTACTATAGGTAGATACGTAAACCTCTCAGGTCGAGAATGTTCTATTCTTGTGCAGACTATCCTCCGCATAACAAAGTTTCGAAAACTTTATATGCTTAGCACATACATCATTTGACAAGCAAACCCTAAAGTTTACAACATAATAAAAATAAAACGGTGGAAATGTTGAACAACCTCACGCGGACGTTAAATGGACAAAGCGAAAAAGGCATAAAAGGAACAGTTCTACCCAAAAAGAAACCTCTTTCTACTCCGCCCTGTATAGCACTGTAAGTACCTACTAAAGTAACTCAAGTAGTTCAAAGATTAGAGAGCTGAAGTGGCAGTAAGCTATAGTTGCGGTAATCTGAGAACACAAACGGGAGATGGGAGCCAGAAAACAGCTTTTTAGGGTTCTGTCTAAAAATCTGGACCCTAATACTACTAAGTTTCGACTGTGCGTGCGTCCTTCTGTCCGTCCGTTCTTTAAGAGCTGTATATTGAAACTATCGGCTGGAACTACACACATCAAAAGTGCCTAAGGATCATGTATATATTAAACTATAAAAAATATTCAATTAATATTTACCAAATCTAATTATCCAGACTGTTTTTTTTTTTAATTCAATTCCTATTTGAAGTTAACAACGAATTCTTATATAATGTATGCATAAAGAAAAAATCATTTTTTTGCAATTTGAAGAAGTTAAGTTTATGTCGTCAATCAAATGGGTAAAAAACGAAAAAAAAAAATTTTGCTATGTATAGTGCAAAATTATAGAAGTTAATAATCTGTGTTTCTATAATTTATACTAATCACCTAAGCACAGCGATTTGGTACATAAGCATTAAATCAGTTCATAAAAATCACTTTGAGGAATGGCCGCCCACGTTCTTTGTAAAAAGTCAAAAAGCTGTTGTATGGTATGCACGGCATCCATACTTGGCAGAGCTCTTCTGTTTCGCATATCCCATGCATGTTCAATGGGGTTGAGATCTGACGATTGAGCAGGCCACCGCAGAACGTTGATGCGAGTATCGGCAAGAGTGCGAGTTACGACTCTAGCTGTGTGTGGACGTGGATTATCATGCATTAGACGAATTACCCAAACGGCTTCGCAAAGGGATGATTACTTTTGAAGCATTACGCTCCGCATATATTTGATCATTGAGGTTGCCCCTGATCCAAATAAGATCTGTTATTCCACCGATCCAAATATCGGCCCAAACATTATCGTTTCCCCTCCATATGGGTGAACTTCTTGACGGAATTTTAAACGTTCTTGACCTACTGAGTTCCTTCAAACTCGAATACGTCTTGTATCAGGCCTCATAAAAAAACGAGAATCGTCAGAAAAGCACACGAATAAAATCCTCCATTGCGACAATACTCAAAAACGTACTTTTAATGTGTGTATATGTAAAAAAAACTATTATACTAGGTATGTGCTTGTACGGAACCCTCAATGTGTAATTCTAAGTAATAGTATATGTTGTATAAAGTAACTCTAACTAAGGGATTGGCATTTAACAGTTACCAAATTAGCAGCTCACTGTCAGCGAGTAATAAAGTCTTTCGTCGTCTACGTATTTGTTGTTTTTTTCACTTTTTTTTCCAGCTCAGCGTTTTGCGAATAACGGCTTTTTTTTTATTTTTTTTTTGTGCCTGATAGGTTAGTCTTTGACCTGATGGTAAGTGATGATGTGGTCGAGGATATTGTTCAGGCTAACCTAGAAGTACTGGCTCTCAAGGACAGCTGCCGGAACACACCGTAAGGTGCTTGGCGACAGATTTTCTACTTGAGGGTGGTAGCTAGCCAGGTGGGCATTCGCAAAATGCCCTACCACCATGCTGTAAGGACTGCCACCCTAAGACAACAACCGGGACCGACGGCTTAACGTGCCCTCCGAAGCACGGCATAATGGCGTAAAAAATAAATGAAGTCAATGACATAATACGTTTACCTGTTTCATTTGTGAAATTGGACATGTCTTACAAATAAATTATTCTATTGTATTCTATTGATAATTTTATACCTTTTTCTTCCTTTGTTACACGTTTCTGTAAAATTTGTCTTATTATTTGCTCTATTTCAAGGCTCTATACCGTAGGCGTCAACTGTATCGAAATTTGTTTTCTTTATCTATATGATATTTTATCTACATAAAAGATATTGTGTTCTTTTCTCATATTACAATCATGGACATAGAATTCATAGATCCGTGATTACAATACATTCTATTATTTTTTCTTAGAAAAACATACCAAGGAGTTTCTTACGGTCGGAGTAAGACATAAAAATCACATTCAACCTCCTTTCTCCTTACGGTATAGTGAAATGTTACTATAAATTTCGTTTTTTTATTCCTGCATGCGTGATTTGTTTTCCAAAGCCTGGTCCAATGTATAAGCATTGCTTTTCAATTAACGTTCGTAATCTTTTGTAGATATAGGCATACCGCCGGTAAAAAAAAGCTAAATTTAAATCACGAGCGTCAACGAATTTGTATAGAAATGTAAGTCAATCTCTAAAACAGCAAAACGCAAACCTTACCGTGGCGGGCGTCGTTTAAAAAGTGTACCATGCAGTGCGACAATTACCTTGACGCGATGCGATCATCTCTGAGCGCCAAATCAATTTACCAATCCAATGGAATTTAGAAGATTGTGCGTGTTTTGTTAATTGTGAACTTGATTAGTCCGAAATAAAGCGGTAACTGTATGAGTGTTACTATTTCTTAACATTTTTATTCGTAACACGAGCTTATTGTTGGTAGTAGTTTGACACTTGTGCTACATTAATTACACCTATCTCAGCTAAATCTAGTATATCTCTCGCCCACGGCTCGAGACGGAGAGAGACGAATTACTTAGCAATTCCATGGATTCGCCGTGCGGTTGCCGGGAGCATAGCGTTGATAGTATCGTTGCCTTGATTGAAATAGTTAATCTTACGCACTTGTATCATATTGTACTACTTAATAATGTTTTTTTTCTGATAGGTAAGCCATTGACCACAATCTCACCTGTAATGGAAAGTGATGATGTGGTCGCAGCTGTTAACACGCTTAACAGAAAATTACTGGCTATCAAGGACAGCTGCCGGAACACACCGTTAGGTGCTTGGCAACATATTTTCTACTTAAAGGTGGTAGCTAGCCAAACGGGCATTCACAAAATGCCCTTCCAGCATGCGGTGAAGCTAAAGCCCGCGGCGGAATTCGAACCATGGAACTGCAGCGCGGCATTCCATAGCCAATGCCACTGCGCCATCACTGCTTCAAAAGTTGTTGCGAATAAAATGGTAGCAAATACTATTATATTATATATATAATAACTATTTCTTTCCTACCTAGGTAGGAAAGAAATAGTTATTCGTTATGCAAGGCAGCAAAATTGATATTTGATGCCAGTACTGTTACCTGAGGCAGCAAAGGATCCTAGGATTGAACAATGAGCGAAGCGAAAGTCTATCCTATATTTTAAGCGTAGTTTAAAATATATAATCCTGAGCATACCGCAGGTTTCAAATGTTCGAGACGCAAAATAAGATAGCCGCCGAGCGCTATACACAATTTGTAACCTTACTCCAGCAAGGAAAATGCTAAGTGCAAAAAGAATATGTAGTATATGTTTTTTTCTCGCCGAGGGTAGTTACAAGAAAGCACACATTGAAAAGTTCTCTTACTTTAATTTCCAAAATTATTATACTATATACATATTTCAGTCTAATTCTTATGTGTATATAAAATTAGGAGTACATTACCCGCCGGAAAGCTTTAATCCTTTACTTACAAGCTTGTTTTTGTGAGAACTGCAACTTCACTATTTTTTTATCAAGACCACAGTCACTGGTTATACAAGATGGAAGACATAAAACACTCTTTGTCAGAAATGCGTCAGTTGTTCCTAGCTAAGATGGAGGAATTCCATGTTGAATTGCACAAGACCTCTACTACACCAACTAGCACTAGCTTGGCAGCCGATTTCAACCTCTTCAAGTCAAGCATGATGATTGCACTTCAGGCATTGCAAGGTCAAGTGGAGCTCCTGGATCGTAGAACTGATTGTTTGGAGATGCACAGTCGTAGGAAAATGTTACTGTTGCATGGCTTTCCAGAACAAAAACAGGAAGAAACTTGTTCAGCTGTAGTGAGTGCAATAGTAGAGCACTTGAAACTGACAGACTTTGCAGTCACTGAAATCAGTCGTTGCCACAGGATGGGCAAGTCTTCACCAGAAAAGCCAAGGCCAATCCTCTTGAAGCTGCATGACATGACGATGCGTAGCAAGATTTGGTTTGCCAAAACTCAGTTTAAAGGATCTGGCATTACTTTATCTGAGTTTCTCACGAAGTCACGCCATGATACATTCATGACTGCAAGGCAGAGGTTTGGTGTAAATAAATGCTGGACACGTGAAGGCTCTATTTACGTTGTCGGCACCAATGGAGCGCGGCATCGGGTATCTTGCATGGCGGAGCTCGACAAGGTAGATGTGCAGGCCACGCCTGCCGTGGTTCCAACCGCCAAAGAGGTTAAGGAAGCGGCACCCAGGAGCCGCCGGGCTGCACATAAAAAGTGAGGTCTCGCAGGTATATCTTGTAGAACTTTGTGAACGATGTCTAAGTTATTGTGGCTCAGTGTACCCGCGATACATTTGTTTTATTTACATTTATTTGCGGTATACGGTACCCTTCTAAAAAAATATTCAGTATCTGCTAGGGTACAATTAAATTCGTTCGTGACACTGAGCAAAGTAAATAAAATTATTAGTTCGTGACTTTGATTGATATCCATGTGCCATAGCCAAATGTCAAAGTCTTATTATCACGTTATGCGGTTATGCCAAAAAAGTTTTTTTTTTTTTTTTTGCCTTAGCTTGATGTTCATCATTTGGTCATTTTTGTCGATGGCATTTTTCTTTAGTGTACATGGTATATTTCTATGATATTTTGTATTTTGTTTGAGTTATTATAATCTCTTAGAACTACTTGCCCAGTTAGAAACTGTAAAGTTTGTTATTATAATATTATTTTTAATACTGGCTACCGGCGGGTGGAGTCGGTAAATAAGTAGAGCCTAGATTATTAGATATATTATAATTATAATTTTAAATATTATTTATCATATTTTGTAATTTATATTATTTGTATATATTTTATGTATGATGTCTGTTTCGAGCAACGATAACAGTGATGCTTATATAAGTTTCAACTCTTCTGAAGGTAGCAACAGTGACGATAGCTTTATTAGTATCCCTTCTTTATATGAAAATTTGCAATCAGTATTTTCTGATGCACCAAAAAATCTTAATGTTTTTCACATTAATGCCCAAAGTATTCCGGCTCATTTCCCAGATATGCTGGCGTCTTTTGATAATAAAAGCATTCACGCTATAATGGTCTCCGAGTCTTGGCTTAAACCATGTCTCCCATCGATCTTATATCCTTTACCTGGATTTCGCCTTATTAGGAATGATCGCACCAGCGGCCGCGGCGGTGGAGTAGCTATTTACTTACGAGCTCATATTTCCTTTTCAGTTGCTAGCATGTCATCACAGCCTCCACCGCTAAATGCAGGTGAACACCTTTTCATTGAAGTACTTCTATCTCACACCAAAATTCTTCTCGGAGTCTATTATAGCCCTTCTAACGATGTTCAGTATTTTGCCTCATTCGAAGCAATCCTACAAGATATTTCTCCTACATATAGTCACACCATTATCATGGGTGACTTTAATACTTGTCTTATAAAAAATGACCATCGTTCATCCCGTCTTAAATCCATAATTAATTCAAGCAATATGCACCTTCTTCCATCTAACGCTACTCATTATTTTCCTAATTGCACTCCGTCCCTTCTAGATATAATAATTGTCTCATCTTTGTCGCATGTTGCGAAGCACGGTCAGTTGTCTGCTGATGCTTTTTCCTATCATGACCTGATTTTCCTTTCCTACAAGATTAGACCTCCTAAGCCGAAGCCTACAATTATTCTGCAGCGCAACTTTAGCGGTATGAACCAAGAACTCTTCACTGCGGATGCTAAGAAAATTGATTGGTCACCTGTCACAAATGCGGAGTCCATTGATGATCAAGTGTCCATTTTTAATTCCCTTGTTACTCAACTTTACGACAAACATGCTCCTCTACGACCAATTAAGATTAAACATCAACCTGCACCGTGGCTTGTCAATGAAATCAAACTGCTCATGCATAAAAAGTCCGTGGCAAAATCCAAATATAAATGTGAGCCCAACGATGTTAACAAAGAAAAGTACACACAGATTCGGAATCGCTGCAATAGGGTGTGTAGAGATGCACAACGTCGCCATATCCATAAATCTGTCGAAAATGAGGACCCAGCTAAGGTTTGGAAGTTCCTCAGGTCGTTAGGAGTCGGTAAATCACGCCAAACGTCAGACTCTAATAATCTTGATATCAATTCCCTAAATAATCATTTCTCTTTATCTTGTAGCTTACTGGCATCTGATAAAGTAACAACATTACAAGATCTTTCTAATATTGCAACTCCTGACCATCCTCAATTTTTCTTTAGTCAATTTACCGCTTGTGATGTTAGGAAGAGTGCCCTGTCCCTTGCGTCGAATGCAGTTGGAGTCGATGGCATTAGTCGTAACATGATTATCCCTATTCTAGACATAATTCTTCCTATTCTTTGCTTTATTCTTAACTATTCCATTTCAAATAGTGCATTTCCATCATTATGGAAGGATGCACAAATCATTCCACTTCCAAAAAAACACAATCCTAAATCTTTTTCTGAGTACAGACCCATATCCATTCTTCCTTTTCTCTCCAAAGTCCTTGAGCGTCTTGTCCACAAACAATTAAACTCCTTCCTTGTCACTAACCATCTTCTTAATCCCTTCCAGTCTGGATTTCGGCCAGGTCACAGTACAACAACTGCTCTCGTAAAAATTACAGATGATATCCGTTTCGGAATGGAAAACGGAAAATTGACTGTGTTGTCACTGCTTGATTTTAGCAACGCATTTAATACCATTGACTACGATATCCTTTTGGCCATACTTCGCTCTACTAACATATCTCCAACGGCTATTGACTGGTTTCACAGTTATCTGTCTGGGCGCCGGCAGCGGGTTCGCCTGGATGAAAAATTTTCTTCTTGGTGCAACATAACTGCTGGCGTACCTCAAGGCGGCGTATTATCTCCTCTTCTTTTTGCAATTTTTATAAATTCAATATCCCAAAGTATTACTTCTTCCTACCATCTCTATGCAGACGATCTCCAAATATACTCGCAGGCCTCACTGAATAATTTAGCAGAAGCCGTTGATGCCATTAATAATGACCTACAACACATATCAGACTGGAGCAAAGCCTATGGTCTAAAAGTAAATCCACTAAAAACACAACTTATAATTATCGGTAGTTCACGAACCATCTGTAACGTAGACTGGAACACTCTGACTCCAGTTGTATTTGAGGGAGTACAAATTCCTTATAGTAAAACAGTCACTAATTTTGGAGTTATTTTTGACCAATGCCTAACATGGATCCCGCAAATCGAAGCCGTCAGTCGCAAGACATTTGCCTCTGCAGGATCTCTCAGAAGAATAAGAAATTTCTTACCAACTGCTACTAAAGTTGCGCTTGCACAGTCACTCTTACTCCCTATTTTAGATTATGCAGACGCCTGTTACTTAGACCTCAGGGAGGACCTTTTAAATAAACTTGAGCGCCTTCAAAACTTCTCAATACGGTTTATATTTGGCTTGCGCAAATACGACCATGTTTCTGAATTTCGCACTAAGCTCAAGTGGCTACGCATTCGTCATCGCCGGAATACTCATATTCTCTCTCTTCTGTATAACGTTTTATTCAATCCCACATCCCCCCATTACCTTCAAGAGCGTTTCGAATATTGCAGCACCTCTCATGTGCGTAATCTTAGGTCATCGGAAAATCTTATGCTCAATATGCCCTCACACTACAGTTCGTTTTATGATCACTCCTTCACTGTTGAAGCCGTTAGACTATGGAACGCACTGCCTCTTGAAATTAAGCGTGCTCAGTCACTAGCTGTTTTTAAAGAGCGTGTGAAAGCCTTTTATCTTGATACTCGTTAGCTCCCTATAATTTATTTATTTTTATTTTAAAATACGATGTTCTATTGTTAATATGAGTCTTATACTAATGATAACATCATTCATTATTTATATATTATGTTTATTGATTAAGTTGTATGTAATTATGTATGTTTATTATATATATAATATTTTATATGCTTATGTATTTATTATTATTAATGTGTATACTTAAATGTATATATGTTGTATACGTGTATATATTAGATATATTTATATACCTATATATATTATTTTATCTATTTTAATGTTTGTAGTATTTTAGAAATTATGTGTCATTGTGAGTACTATATTATAATCTAGATAAACGCCATCCCTTGGTTCTCTTTAGTTATGTCTCTTCCTCAAATGGTTGTCTGGAAGAGATCGCTTTCAGCGATAAGACCGCCAATTGTTACCTTATTTTGCATTGTGTTTCTGTTTTAACTATTTTTTATATTTAAGGTGTTTCAATAAAGTGTTTCTATCTATCTATCTATCTATAGTAAATTTACATAGATAAACGTAATAAAAAATTAAAAGTTAACCAACCGATTTTATTATGGTTACATTTGAAGTAAATTATTTTTTCTGGTACTTTTATAGAGGTTAGAAGAATAAAAATATTATCCACACTAGCGGATAAAAAGCACATTTTCAAGCAAATTTCGAGTGATAAACAACATCTTTCCGAACTTGTGTTGGTGGTAGGGTTGCCAGATCATGGTATATCAATTCCTGGACATTTCTGGGGTCAGAAAGGGTCGAGTTGGTACTTTGACTAATCTCCAGTAGAACTTACAAACTAATAATATAGACTTATATAGATTAAGTGGTACCTAGGAAAAAAGAAACAGCGATTAAACACACGGCCGGCATGCGCCGTGTATAGCATAGTATTGGTTTCTGTATGAATGATAAAACCTAAAGTCGAGGATTCCGGGAGAGTAGAGCGAAATTACTGGACACGAGACAAGACTCCCTATTCCGGGACAATCCCGCATTTCCCGGACATCTGGCAACCATAGTTGGTGGTCGAGGTGAAAAGTATATTGTTTAATAGCTAACTTAAACGCGCAGGCTTGAGTTTCAGCCTTAATAAGATACAACAAGTAATACAATATCGTGATTTTGTTCTTTGCCTACGGAGTTTCATGTCAGTGGAGCTAATAAAGTGACGTCACGTCAATAAAGATAATATCCGGTATCGGGTTTCACTCCTCCGATTTCCCACTTAAGGTTGGTAGGGAATGAGGTCAGATATATAATCTGGTTAGGCAGTCCTAGTCTACAAAGTGAAAAGGGTTTTATAAGCGATGTAGAATATAGGTTAATTAATATAACTTTGGTATTTCCCAGTTTCGCCATGCAAAATGCACCTTATTTTGCATGACGAAACTGGGCATTTCGCGAATAACAGTACTTCACACCGGGACAGATGCTTAATCTTTATCAAGCGCAAGTCCGGACGTGTTTGGAGTACTGTTCTCACCTTTGGGATGGTTCTGCCAAATACCAGCTGGAGACACTGGAAGCTATTGAGAGGAGAGCCAAGCGACTCATTAACGACGACCTTCTTGTACGCAAGAGACTCCAGAGTCTTGAGCATCGCCACAAAGTCGCATGTTTATTGGTATTTTATCGGATACATTTCGGGGAGTGTGCCACGGAACTGCATGATTTAATTCCACCATCCCCATCCTATAATCGGACATCCAGGGATACTCAGAAGCACCACCGATATATGGTGGATGTTCCATTTACCCGAACGAAGCGATTTGCTTCTTCGTTCATCATACAAACCGCTAGGGAATGGAACACCCTGCCTGAGTCTGTGTTTCCGGTTGAGTACAATATGGGGGTCTTCAAAACGCGAGTGAATAGGTATCTTCTGGGTAAGCGCGCTCCATCATTGATCGCATCATCACTTAACATCAGGTGAGATAGTGGTCAAGTGCTACCCAGTACAGAATAAAAAAAAAAAAAAAAAACTACTTGAGGGTGGTAGCTAGCACGTAGAAAATCTATTGCCAAGCTCCTAACGGTGAGTTCCGGCAACTGTCCTCGAGACCCAGTAATTCTAGGTTAAGCCTATTAACACCTTCGATCACATCATCACTTACCATCAGGTGAGATTGTGGTCAAAGGCTTACCTAAAAGCAATAAAAAAAAAGAATGATATAATTATAATTTATGAATAAAATTTTTACAGCTAAATTGAATATTATATATTTACTATGCCGATCATTATACTGTACTATAAAGTATATTTTCGCTGAGCTGTATACGTAGTGAGGTCACGTCGATAAAGGTAATTTCCGGTGTCGGGTTTCACTCCTCAGATTTTCCATAACGTTATTCCGACGCTTCCCGTACCTCGGCTATTACCTCACTAAAGGCTGATAAAGAATTATGTTAGAAATTTCATCCGGTTAGTCGGTCCTGCATATTTAAAAGGATTTATTGAAAAGAAGTTACTGAAGATGGTTTTGCTACCGTATTTCATACAAGGTTAGATTTCATAAACATTTTTAATCATTTTAATAACAATTAAAAATCTTCATCACGTGTGTCTCTCTTCAAAGAGGTAAAGCGGTAATGATACCCACTTTTCACCAGGTAATATTGGACGAGTTTATCGCCTTAACAAAGGAAACTGACATAATACTAAACATACCTTTCTCGTAAAAGCTCAACTACTATTTCTACCTGGAAATTGAACCCAAGAGCTCGAGCTTGGGTATATAGCAACGCTTTAGAAGCTGGATCAACAAATATTAATATTATATTATATATTTGTAATATTAAGAAAAATGCTGCTCATTTAGCGTACTTTCACCATTTTTAACTTATATTCTATTTTTTTTAGCTGCACTTGATTAAATTCTTCAAAATTGGGTAATGACAACTTATGTACAGTATTCCATTAGAGTGGGCTTGTGTAAAATTAGTAGAGTAGTAGAGCTGTGCTGCTCATTTAGCGCACTTTGATATGTCTTATCTTATTTTCTACACTATTTTGAGCAGCAGATGCATTTCAGTGTTCAATACTAGCTATTATTTATTAGAAAATTATCAATGTGTATTCTTCAATTTTTTACGTTTTTAAGCTCTTGGACTGGAAAGAATTTGGCATCAACATCACTCACCTTCGTTTCGCTGATGACATAGTCATTATGGCAGAGTCGCTTGAGGAACTCAGTACAATGCTCAGCGACCTCAGTAGAGTTTCCCAGCAGGTGGGTCTTAAAATTACCATAGACAAGATGAAAATTATGTCTAATGTCCATGTTGCACCCGTACCTGTAATTGTTGGGAACGATACGCTGAAGTTGTTGACCATTACATTTACCTGGGACAGACTGTCCAGTTAGGTAGGTCCAACTTCGACAAAGAGGTCGCCCGAAGAATCCAACTCGGATGGGCAGCCTTCGGGAAGTTACGCGACATCTTCTCGTCGAACATCCCGCAGAGCCTGTAGACCAAAGTCTTCAACCAGTGTGTGTTGCCAGTGACATATGGCACTGAAACGTGGTCCTTAACTGTGGCCCTTATGGACAAGCTTAGGGTCGCTCAACGAGCTATGGAGAGAGCTATGCTCGGAGTTACTTTGCGCGATAAAATCCGGAACGTAGATATTCGCCAAAGAACCAAAGTCACCGACATGGCTCTCAGAATTTGCAAGTTGAAGAGGCAATTGCTCGACGAACTGATAACCGATGGGGAAGAAAGATTCTCGAGTGGTTACCACACTACACCGGAAGACGTAGAGTTGGTAGGCCTCCCACCAGTTGGACTGACGACATCGTGAAAGTCGCGGGTAGCCAGTGGTTACAAGTGGCTAATAGATTTTGTTCAGCAGTGGACGTCTTTCGGCTGACGATGATGATGATTCTTCCATTGGTGAACAGAGAGTTAAAAAAAATATTAGTTGTTGAACGCATGTGTAAAACTATGCCATTTGCGCCCTTTATAATAAAAAGTGTAAACACATGGAATGTGAGGAGCCCGACTAGAACCTAATGAGGGAGCCAGTATATTTTCTATTGGAGTCGTAAACTGCGAGGAAAGGACTACATGATTTGGGGCAACCTTAGCTGGTGATAATTATGACATTAAAAGGTAAACACTTTTAATAATGTTGTTATGTGGCACCACTGCAGAAAACAACCGTTATCTTGTGTTTATAGCGTTTTGTTGACTGCCACTGAGAGAGAGTGCAGCAGGTCCATGGTTCGAATCCCACCGCGGGCTGGGGCTTCACCGCATTGTAGAAGGGTACTTTGCAAATGCCCGTCTGGGTAGCGACCACTCTCAAGTAGAAAATCCGTTTCCGAGTTCCGGAAGCAGTCCTTGAGAGCCAGTAAAATTACAGGCACATGAGACCTAACAGCTGTACGTCTTAGTGTGACGGGCACAGAGCAATTCGTCGTTGACGAAATGCATCTGTTATAGGCAGAGGTTTGACCACTTAACATGTCACAATAATATAAATATATATATATCGTGATACTATAATATCAGTTTTAACGCAAGTTTATTTAGGCTATTAGCCTTATTTAAGAATTTTAATATTGTTAGGTTTGCAATAACGCCTGCTATGCGGATTACATACGTACAACGCAAGTAGTACTATAGATTTCGCTCCATCCAAATACGATGGTTAAAGAAGGATAGGAAAGATTCGAGTCATGACGTCATGTCATGTTAGCTCAATTGGTTAGAGCATACTCCGGCTCAAGGAGTGGATGGACGCGGGTTCGAATCCCGCACATGACTTAAATTTTTCCTATCGTATATTTGTGATTTTGTAATGTTATCCGCATAGCAGGCGTTATTGCAAACCTAACAATATTAAAATTATAAGGTTGCGTCATCATTTACAAGTATAAAACCAATTGCAAAATTGGTCTTGTTTGTAGTACAACGCAAGTGGTACTATAGATTTCGCTCCATCCCAATACGATAGTTAAAGAAGGATAGGAAAGATTCGAGTCATGACGTCATGTCATGTTAGCTCAATTGGTTAGAGCATACTCCGGCTCAAGGAGTGGATGGACGCGGGTTCGAATCCCGCACATGACTTAATTTTTTCCTATCGTATATTTGTGATTTTATTTAAGAATTGTCGAAAAGTGCGTCCTGTAAATAAACATAAAAACGAATTGCGTCATTCTTCATTACTATACGTCCTGTACAGTAGAGGCAACAACCAGTAATATCAATAAAAATGAAATACGGCTCCAGTAACAATAGAAATCAATACGTCTTACGCGCACAATACCAGTCTCTTTATGAGGACACTTGTCTTCATAGTCCCGCTTCATAGACGATTGCTCGCAAATAAAAGAGGGTAGTTTGATGTGTCTTTGAATATTGTCTGGTATAAAGTTACGCTGTCATGCTGTTAATTGAATTACATATTACAATACTTAATTTTTTTATTTTATGCTTGATAGGTTATCCTTTGACCACTATCTCACCTGATGGTAAGTGATGATGTGGTCGAAGATGTTGTTCAGGCTAACCTAGAATTAATGGCTCTCAAGGACAGCTGCCGGAACACACCGTTAGGTGCTTAGCGACAGATTTTCTGCTTGAGACACTTTGGCTGAAGTTTTCACTGCTTTTTCACAGAAATGTAGCATTGTGACGCCTTGATCACGCCCCACCAAACGTTCAGAGACACAGGGTGATGGTTGTTGTACCTTTCCGACCCCTTGAGCAGCTTCTTTACAACTGTGAGCATATACTTTATCATTTTGCTTATTGTAGTGCGTGAAATATTTTCCATGGGTAAAAAGTATATAACTACGTATTTAAAGAGAATAGATCGATAAAACGCCTTCTGTCGCAATACGCAGGTGAAGACCTGCAAAGACCTGCGTATTGCGATAGAAGGCGTTTTGATCGATCCGTTCTCTTTAATTATATTTATTGATTTAGAGCATGTCCTCTATATCGATGATAAGCACGGAGCTTCAGCCTGGATAGCATGTGCAAATATGTCACGCACGACACGAGAGACAAGTGGCGGACGATAGCAGCGGCCGCACCACGCTAAGATCTGTTCATTGAGATTATCTGTGGACGATTCTCCATTGCGCTGTTTGTTGGTTGAATTTGGAACAGTTTTAGGAAATAAGCAGTGATGGACTGTGAACTAATAACGATTAATTTATTTTTCCCGTTCTCGACACTTCATTAGGAATTATGTTAGGTATGATGGCTATGAAGGTTATGATTAAAAACTGTTCCCGTTGATGTAATTTTCAAACTAATGATACATTAATTGCCGACTTTTATGTATCAAGTATTTTATTTTTATCTCTTTTGACGATGGTTATATTGCCATAAAATATTATTACATAATATTGTTAAATAAAGAACAAATAAATGGGACCCTAAAAACAAGTTCAGTAGCTGTGATAAAAACTTTTTTTCTCTATCTGTTTCATCCCTAACAGCTAATCTGTTTTTCGTTTCATTAAACAATATAAGTACCTATTAATATTTTATAGCAACATAATATTGGGTACGGAAACCTAAAAGTATTTATTCATTTAGATTACCTTAAATATTGACTGCGGTGAATTTCATTAAAATATTAATATTTTTTTAATACCTGCTGATTAACTTACATATAACTTAACAAATTATTGGAGTACAAAATTTTTATGCCCAAGGCGGGAATCGAACCCGCGTCCTCCGATATCGCGTCGGATGCCTAAACGACACTTAACTCTCTATGATGTCGCTACCCTTCTATATTTCGATGAAGTCTAGTAGTCTGGTTGATGGCCGCGCACCGTCCCCTATTATGGTTAAAGTAATATAGTAATATAGATTGGAGTATGACATTTCGGCTACAATTGCCGTGTCCAAGTGGCCGAGGGGTTTAGGCATCCGACGCGATATCGGAGGACGCGGGTTCGATTCCCGCCTTGGGCATAAAAAAAATGTTGTACTCCAATAATTTGTTAAATATATTTCGCTTAGCACGCGATAGTGCTTGTAATTATATTTAGAAATATAGAAGGGTAGCGACATCATAGAGAGTTAAGTGTTTGAAAAAACACTTCTTTCGATCAGATGAAGTCTAGTAGTCTGGTTGGTGGCCGCGCACCGTCCCCTATGACGGTTAAAGTAATACGATTAGAGTATGAAATTTCGGCTACAATTGCCGTGTCCAAGTGGCGGAGGGGTTAAGGCATCCAACGCGATATCGGAGGACGCGGGTTCGATTCCCGCCTTGGGCATAAAAAAAAATGTTGTACTCCAATAATTTGTTAAATATATTTCACTTAGCACGCAATAGTGCTTGTAATTATATTTAGTTACTTATAACTGTTTTTTTAGTAATCAGCAACATATAGTATATAATAATATAAAATGGTTGAAACCCCTACCTACCGCTTTATTCAAAGATATTGAATTTAAGCTACGCACAAAAGTTCGTGATTTGTGTTCAAATTCAAATTTTATTATGTAGTGATTACACACACATGTATAACGGGTCTGCTAACACTGGACGGAAAGTAAATTTGTACTAAATCGTCGATTACCCCCATTATACTGGGATGCGCCAGATAGACTACAGATTTATCTCGTCCTCAAAAAGTAGGAAGAGAAAATTCACGCAAATACTCGCAGATAAGTGTCAAAAATCGATTTAAACTGAGACGCGCATGTTAGTGTTGGTCGACAAGTAGCCACGGGTAGCCAAAATACAGGTTAAACAAGGACGAGTTCTTTGCCCTGCCATGTTAGCACTCGTAGACATAGTGCGATATGTCTATTTTACACGGGATAAAGTGTAGACAAAATTCACTCGTGGCGCGCATGCTAGCCGGGCAGGTCTTATTTTATAATACGCGATAGAGTCCTAGCAGGAATCTTCATCTCTCGCGATAAGATTTTTGGCTTCCAAATGAGATTTCGAAGAATTCTGGCTTTAACAGCATTAACAGCATTTTTAGTTCTAACAGCACGCGGGTACCCCGATCTTTTATTGTCTTCAGCAGAAAACGTGTTGTTGTATCTGATAAATCGCGGAGCATGCATGGGGGTGATTCAGATAGCCCTCCAGTTCCTCTACCTCACAGCTTTAGTATATCACTACTTCTTGGGACAGTTATTGTAGGAGTAGTTTATATAATATTATAAAGCTCACAACAAAAACAAGCTGTAGCTCACCCATTTATAAAGCGGACGGATGAACAGCGTAGATACAGTAATATGTAGTATCGCCTTTTCTCCTAAGAAATACTTAAACATACAACTGAGGTACAAAAGCACATTCGCACTGTAAATTTTCTTAAAATCCGGACGATACTTCACTTGAGGTGTTCCTATGCAAAACGGGTATGCGGTTACACTATACATTTTTAAGTTTATTGCTAACAGACCACGCTACCGACGAAATGTAATGGGTTTATTCTGAAATAAGATATAAATATTGAAAAGGAACAAAGTAAACGATAGCAGCGAAATGATACATTTTAGATATGACTATACGATAGCTCGGTTGGCAGAGCGAGTCCCGGGGCTATAGGGACGAATGGTTGCGGGTTCGAATGCCATTTTTTTTTTCCTTAAGCTGTATTTCTGTAAGCTTTATCAGGCTTGTGAATGCAAGAATTGCAATCTATAATAATATTATAAGGAGGTAAAGATGAATACTTTTGCATGTAACGAATAAACTTAAAACCTACTGGATTAATTTGAAAAATTATAATCGTGCTCTAGACCTGATGAACATGGGCTATAAAATACTATTTTCAAAAACTTAGAGATCCGTATAAAAAACTTCGATAATGTATCCCAACGTGTAAAAAAATACAACATAACGTTATATCACGTACGCTGCGGAAGTTGTTGACAGTGACATTCAGAAATTCATAACAAAATGTTTCGGGTTAGCGCTAATTTTTCGCTCAATTCGAAGATTTACATAATCCATGAAATGTATAAAGATGGTAAAAGTATGACAACAAAATTGGTTCTAATATTTACGCGAGCGATAGGAGTAAGTGATGCATACGAAGAGCTTACAAATTATTTTTTTCCATGTTTTTTTTTATGGAATCTATTTTTTATGACAATGCTTTTGAATCTCTGGTAACATAGTTTGCATAGCCGTTCCTAACCGATCAGTTAAGATTAGCAACCATTCGCTGCGGTCATGACTAGGATGGGTATGACCGCTATTGACATTACTACTGACGCTTCCGTGCTTCGGAGGGCACGTTAAGCTGTTGGTCCCGGTTGTTGTCTTAGGCGGCAGGCGGTACAGCATGGTGGCAGGGCATTTTGCGAATGCTCATCTGGCTAGCTACCACCCTCAAGCAAAAAATATATCGCCAAGCACCTTATGGTGTGTTCCGGCAGCCATCCTTGAGAGCCAGTATTTCTAGGTTAGCCTGAACAACATCTTCGACTATATCATCAATTACCACCAGGTGAAATAGTGGTCAAAGGCTAGCCTATTAGCTTTTAATAAATAACATCCAAAATGATATACAAGTCAAACTATTATTTTTGTAATTTTCGCCATTTCTGAAAGCGCGTGTAGTAACTACCACGTTGCAACGCGCTAATAGGAAAACTTCTGTACTGCAATAGTAGCTCAGAAAAGCTACCTAAACTTTACTGGTTTATCTATATAACAATACGTGGCGTATACACCCTTTATAGTTATTTTGAAGAGCATCGCTATGTTAAAAAAATTCATCATATCTATGTTTTAGCATAGCAGGCGTTAATCATTTCTATGTTTTAGCATAGCATGCGTTTATAATTTCCATGTTTTAGCATAGTATGCGTTAATAATTTCTATGTTTTAGCATAGCATGCGCTCTTTAAAATAATACTAGTCAAATTCAAAATGGCTTCATCGAGATAGTGTTAAGTGTTGACCAACCTACTAGCTGTAAATAGTCTTCTGAAATTTTGGTAGATATCGCCAGCCTCTACAACACGGATGGAAAAAAAATACATTCCAGCACCCGCTTACATACCATAATTGGGTACCAGGACGTATATAGATAATATGGGATTGCTGTTCAAGTCCCTATAGATGTAAACTTATCCCAAAATAAAACCTATACAATTTAATATCATTACATCACAACAACCTAGCCATAATTTTCACCGTTTTGGCGATATATCCCCTTGCGTGATAAGGTAGGTAGTTCTTCAAAAAATGCTGCTGCCAACCTTCTGGTATATTCCCTCGTCACCTACCTGCTCGGACCAATCCAGCATCTAAAGTATTTATTGTAATTTTCTGAATAAAATCCAAATTTCTCGTATATTTCAGGAAAGCTAGCCTCAGCGCCTTCCAGCAACTGTCAACCCAATTATTGGTTTAACCAAAATTTAATATCACCGAGGAGTGGTAAAGCCTTTTAGGCCTACTCGGCGAAGCTTGCCCGATCGTCTTGACAGCAACTTGATATCGCTTTTACATCAAGAAATGTTCACGGTAGAGACACTACATTAATATTATATGACATCTAGCATCCGACAGTGAGAGGGAGTTGGCACGTTCTCAATTCTATTTAAACCTGCTGAATCGTTAATATATGGATGTCAAGTACCTACGAGTAGGTTAGGAGATAGTGACAATGTTTCTCCATTTCTGTACGTAATTTTACACTCGGAGATTTAGCCTATATTCAGTTCGGTGCGTGACTGGAATGGTTAGTATCCTTTTTGGAGTAAAGTCTGCATTGTGATTTATTGTGTGTGGTTAGTGTGCCTTTATTAAGTATTTGACTTTAATAATAACAAATATTTTAAAAGTATTTTAAGAAAACATTTAATTAATTATTTAATAAAACTCTTAAAAAATCTTTATAAAAATGATATATATCTAGTGACAATTCCGCCTAATTTCCTGTTAAGCCGACGTGACGTCACAAACACCACGCACTAAACCGGAAGAGTATTCGACGCGTTTCGCTTCTAAACGTAGCATCCTCAGGAGGTCTTGACTCTACGAGCGCACGATCGAGACATATATATTTTATTATTAAAAATTTATTTCCGCAAAGTAACGCCTGAATCTATTCATTATTTGACTTTACTATGATTTTACATAACCCTTTGGAGCATGTTGAAGCACCCGTAGCTCAGGTTGCCTAATTGTTCTCAACCGATCAACTAAGTAACTTAGTTGACTGTTAAGCAACGTCCGCTGTGATCATGACTTGGATGCATGATCGCTAGTGGCATTACTATTGATCGATTCCGAGCTTCAGAGGGCATGCATCGGTCTCAGTTGTTGTCTTAGTTATAATTATTTCAAGCCTACTCTAATTCTTTGATTTGTTGTTAACCCGAACACAAAAAAATTTATAACATCAAAATATCTCCAAAGGCAAATCCAATGCCATACGATATTACATTATTATTCTGTTAATATAGATCTAAGCGAGAGTCAATCAAGCAAGCGTTGAATGTTGTTTTGTGCCAATATTATGTTGTTTAACCTTTCCTCATGTTTAGGATTCCGTGCATCTTACGTAAAAGAGGAATTCTATGGGATCGCTCGTCTTATAGTTTACACCTTACAGACTTAATTAAATACAGACTAAACAAATAATGTTTATTTTAGTTTATAGAATGATTCCAGGTACGGAGCCCTTCTACACGAAAGGATATCAAAGGAACAAGGAAAAAGTACACGAAAGTTTTTCCTTTATCTTAATGAGGTTACAAAAAAAAGGAACAACTAAAACACGAGTTTATGTTAAAATGTCATCAAAACCAATGAATATATGTATGAATAACATTTTCTTATAATTATTACAACAATGTCGTCTTGACGCAGTGATGGTACAGTGTCATAATGCCTATGAACTGTGTTGAAGTACGTTAAGCTGCACCATAATATAGTGGTAGGGCACTATGCAAATGCTCACCTATCTTCCATACACAAGCAGAAAATCTGTCGCCACGCACCTAAAGATGTGTTTCCCATGTGTTCTTGAGAGCAAGACCCTCTATTCATAGTTTGTCGAACAACGTTGACAGCATGATTATTTACCAACCAGAATTTTGAAGCAGTGATGGATTAGTGGCATTGGCTATGGACTGTTCGAATCCCGCCGCGGTTTTGAGCTTCACCGCATGGTGGTAGGGCATTTTGAGAATGCCCGCCTGGGTAGCGACCACCCTCAAGTAGAAAATCTGCCGCACCTAACGGTGTGTTCCGGCAGCAGTCCTTGAGAGCCAGTGAAATAACAGGCATACATGAGACTTAACAACTATGTCTCAAGGTGACGGGCGCAGTGCAATTCGTGACTTGTGACGAAATGCATCTGTTATAGGCAGAGGTTAACATCAGGTGGGCCTCGAGCTTGTTCCATCACAATAAAAAAAAATATGCGACAGCGAACTTTGTGCTTGGGTTTGAACGGATTGGACAAATATACGTTTAACTAAAAAAGGTTAGTATATAACTTTTGATACCACGAAAATATATTTAACAATGCAATGCACTCCAAAAAAGTAACTTTTTCTTCCTCAAAACACAGACACGCTAAAGCCCTACACCACAGGAAAAAGATTGCCATATCGGATTGTTCGGTTAGTGGTCAACAGATAATTAACCTATAATTTGTCAAACAATACATCAACATGTATAATTCCAATC
Organism: Plagodis pulveraria; assembly: GCA_963890685.1. Classification (NCBI taxonomy): domain Eukaryota; kingdom Metazoa; phylum Arthropoda; class Insecta; order Lepidoptera; family Geometridae; genus Plagodis; species Plagodis pulveraria. The sequence continues at coordinate 31,438,936 of OY982955.1, read as the reverse complement.
ACGACTCTCAGTGAAACCGACCGACTTCTTTATTATGTGCGGATAACCATTATATTTTCTCTTCCCGGGACAAGTAACGTCTAGTTTTTATAACTTTAGATCAACTTTTACAACTTGTTTTATGTGTTCGACAATAAGTTTTACCTTAAGATTTGGAGGTGATAAAAACTGCACGGAGGAAAACTCTTTTATATTTCACGGAAACAATCTTGAATAGTTTTCGGAGTCGGTTATCGTATCAGTAGTAACCTTCTTTGTGAAACTTTTTAATGTCTCTGAGGAAAGTAGGGGTATATTTATGATTGATTGAAAGTTAGTAGGTTTGTATGTATGTATAAATAGATTTCAATTTAATACAGTCGAACTGTTTCCGGTTCAAAAACAAGATCATTTCATATGTCGCGTGCTTAAAAAATCATTTTTTTGCAAATTTAGTTGGATAGTATGATTGGACATCTTGTCGTTATCATCATCTGTTGAAGCGCTCGTAGCGAAGTTTGCTTAGCTGTTCTTGACCGATCAGCAAAGTTAAGCAACGTCCGTCATGGTCATGAGTTGGATGGGTGACCGCTAGTGACATTACTACTGAGCGTTTCCGTGCTTCGGAGGGCACGTTCAGCCGTCGGTACCGGTTGTCGTCTTAGGATGGCAGTCGTTATAGCATGGTGGTAGGGCATTTTGCTGCCCGCCTGGCTAGCTACCACCCTCAAGTAGACAATCTGTCGCCAAGCACCTAACGGTGTGTTCTGGCAGCTGTCCTTGAGAGCCAGTACTTCTAGGTTAGCCTGAACAACATCTTCGACCACATCATCACTTACCATCAGGTGAGATAGAGGTCAAAGGCTAACCTATCAAGCATAAAAAAAAAATTAAAAAAAAAAAATGTCCCGGGCGGGAATCAAAACCGCGTTTTCCGATTTTCACCTAAAACACTCGGCCACCTGGACGTACTCGTTAGAGACGAAGCTTTGTGCTCTGTATTGCTTTAACCGTCATATAGGGGATGGAACGCGGCCATCAACCATACTACTAGACTTCATCTGATCAAAAGATCAAAAGATTTCCAAGAGATCATGTTTAATTTACAAATAATATATTGTAATTATGAAATTGCCTGTCATTGATTTTACATTTGTCATTAGTCATGTAAAAAGTTGCATTAGATATAGTTGCATAAAGAAAGCTGTATCTAAAACTATACACAGAACACATAAAAATGAATAGCACAATAAAGGCCACACTTCTGAATTTTCCACCAAATCTCCACATTGAGTTTTACTCGCCACAAAAATAGGCATACATATTAGATATTCATTTCTGTGAGCCAAATGTTTTGATTGTTTATTGGCAACCTCGTAAATTATATGTTTAAAATATAAAATGTGCTCTTAAAAGGCACTACGTACTTAAAACATATGTTTAGGTTTCAATCTACCAAAAATATATCTAACAAATAAACAATATTAGTATCGACCGGAATCTTTTTACATACAATCACACCCATTGAAAGAAAATAATAAAAAAATAATATAAGGAGACATATAATATCATACATAAATTGGTTTTGCTATTATCCTGTTTCCCCAATAAGTAAACATATAGCTATTTGGAAATAATAATGTTTCTGTTATTTCTACGAAAACCCTGCCTCACAATCTGACATAGAATCTTCTTAAAATCATTTTCTCTAACTTTGTATGACTAAGATTTCCCTCTAAAATATTCCAAAAAAAGGAAACACAGCTCTCGTCACAAAATTACATTTACTACTACTAAATTTCACGTAAACATTTTTTATTTTATTTATGCATGATAGGTTAGCCTTTGACCACTATCTCACCTGATGGTAAGTGATGATGTGGTCGAAGATGTTGTTCAGGCTAACCAAGAACTACTGGCTCTCAAGGACAGCTGCCGGAACACACCGTTAGGTGCTTGGCGACAGATTTTCTACTTGAGGGTGGTAGCTAGCCAGGCGGGCATTCGCAAAATGCACTGCCACCATGCTATAACAACTGCCATCCTAAGACAACAACCGGACCGACGCTAACGTGCCTTCCGAAGCACGGAAGCGCTCAGTAGTAATGTCACTAGCGGTCACCCATCCAACTCATAACCGCGGCGGACGTTGCTTAACTTTGCTGATCGGTCAAGAACAGCTAAGCATACTTCGCAACGAGCGCTTCAAAAGGTGACGATAACGACAAGATGTATCCAATATGTTAATCTAGAACCTAAAGTAACTATATTTCAAATTTAATTCAAATCGTTCAGCCATTTCAGCTTGAAGGAGCAACACACACACGCTCACATCCTCACAGCCTCACTCACACACAAACTTTCGCATTCGTAATATTAGTGAAATAAAAGAGCAAACAAAAGAGTTTACAGGTAGATGTTAGCCACACAAACGAATACAAACAGCGGGATATATTTTTTTATCATTTCAGTAGTTAGGTACGAATTATGTATGTCGTTGTAATAAATATTTAAGAGCCTGCTTCCGTGAAAGCTGTTAATGGACGTCGGAATCAAGAGGTGTTCTGCGAAGACCTCAGTAAATGTTTGTTTCAATTACTTACGCTGACAACTGGGCTCACTACGCTCGAAATGGGCTCAATGTGATTTTCAGTTGGTAATAATATTCAATTATAGTGAAGCTTGCAAAGTAAATTTTAACCTATCAACTTAATTACGAGTACAACCCGGATTAATAAAGACACACTATAGTTAGTCTATAGTTTTTTTTTGGTATTGTAACGGAGCCAGCACGAGGCCCACCTGATAATATATCGATAACCTCTGCCTTTAACAGATGAATTTCGTTTCACGTACGAACTTCAATGCACCCGTCACCCAGATACATACCTACAGTTGTTCAGTCTCATTGTGACTGTAATTTTACTGGCTCTCAAGGACTGCTGCCGGAACACACTGTTTGGTGCTTGGCGACAGATTTGATAGTGCTTGGAGTTCTGAGAGAATGTGAATTTGACTTGCTGCTATGATAATTACTGGATAATAATAATATTTATAGTCCGTTGACTATGAATACATTGTTTTATTGACATGAAACAATGATAAAATATTTAATATCAATAATAAGTAATTATGAATTCATTGAATTATGAATTCAAATTAGGCATTCGGGTGGTTTAAAAACTCCTAGATTAAAACTGTTCAATAGCCCATTTGCCAAGCTGCGCTGGTTTCCCGGGTAGATTACATCCTGCAACCATCTTCAAAAGCATATAATCATCAGCAGTAAATGCCACAAGGGTTGCCGCGTGTAGTATTTACTATTCCAAATGTTAAGCCATTATTCTGTTGTAGTCTTAAACTGCATCATCTTTAGGCATTCGGGTGGTCTGAAAACTCCAAGATTAGAGCTATTCAATTGCCTATTTGCGAAGCTTCGCTGGTTCCCCGAGTAGATTACGTCCTGCAACCATCTCACTCTGATAATATGGAGCGTGCAGTTACCCAGCAGTGCTACCCTGGGGATTATCATACAAAATGTTGTGAAGAGCGCTTCTTCTTCTCTTAGTTACCAAATTATAAGTAAGTTTTTCATCAGTTTTCTAATTTAACTATGGCTCAGAGTGAACGATGGATGAGAGTGGAAGAATGGGCCGCATTAAATGGAGCATACAAAGACAAGCAAAACGCAGGTGTTTGTAAACTAGACTATATTTGTGTATCTCTCTTAATAGGAATTAGTCATAAGAAGTACGTACTTGTCCATCAATTGTTGGTGTTTTTTATGTCATTGTGACGGAACAAGCTCGAGGCCCACCTGATGTTAAGCGGATTAACCTCTGCCTATAACAGATGCATTTCGTCAGAAGTCACAAATTGCATTGCGCCCGTCACCTTGAGACATAGTTTTTAGGTGCCTGTAACTTCACTGGCTCTGAAGGACTGCTGCCGGAACACACCGTTAGGTGCTTGGCGACAGATTTTCTACTTGAGGGTGGTTGCTAGCCCGGCTGGCATTAATTTATGTACCTACCTACTTAACGTGACATGTGACTACCTACGGAAGCTTTCCATTCATCAACTTTTACATGAATCATTGTTGTCCTTCTCAAGGTATACCTACCTACTCGTATTGTATTTCGAATGCTTTATCTTGCCAACTATGATCTCGATTTAATATTTATTGATAACTATCAACCTCAACAGCAGTAACGTCCACTGTTGATCAAACGCCTCGTTCATTGGGGATGGAGGGTTTGCCGTAATCCCTACGCTTGCCAGATGTCTTGGGGATCGCAGAACAAGATGGCAGTTCTACAGAAGGCGCTGCTGGCATTTTTTCCTTCAACGAAGGTGGCAGCTAGTGTACCTAGTGGGCATTCACAAAATGCCGTACCTGGCAAATTGTCGGATTGTTTAGATTAGACCACCCGAACGCCTCCGACATAACCTAACGACTAGCCGACTGCCATCTTAAGACACCAACCGAGACCGACGGCTCCATATGCCTGACGCACGGAAGCACTACAAATAAGCGGCTTTTAGCGGTCTCATATCTAAATACCTAGCAACCGCAGAGAACATTGTTCTTTGTGTATATTTTTATAGCCTGATAATAGCAAGCAAGACACGATTTATGACAAATGTCAAAATGCGTATTATTGAAGTCAATTATCAATACCTCTGTAGGCAACGCGCTGATTCTATTAATAGTTTTCAAATAAGTAATTAGGTACTATGTGAAATAATCGCGAAAACCTAAGACAACATTAAGTAGGTACCTAACGTGCGCGACTCGCGATTGGCCATGGCGGGGCAGGACGAGAGTGCGGAGGGAATGCGCTCGCGACGCGGAGCCGGCTGATGCAAAAATCCAAGGACAGGAACAGTGATCAATTACGCAATCTAGAGCACGGTCGCGCCGCCTCGTCCTGCGCTAAGCGTATCCCGCGCGACTCCCGGACGATGTTAATAATTGTATTGTGTATGTGAACCTAACTTAATGTGATTAGTTTGTAACCAGTGTTTAAATACTTCGAATTATACTGTGTTAATGATCTCCGCGCCTTTTCAATGGAACCGGCCGGAATGGCGGCCGCTGCCGCCCACGCGCTTTCCAACAATCGTCGCACACTTCGTAACAACCCCGAAAAATGTTATCAATTATGTTATGAAGCAGGAATGTAAATACAGTACCGACTTGTGTCACCAAATCTCGTAGTACCTACTAGTAGATTTCCTCAGCTACTTATCAAAAGTATCTATTAAGTGTCTACAAATACCGCACTATTGTCGTTGTCGCCTGCAACCTCGCATAACGTTAACACTTCGAACGCCTACAATCGTCGAGCAAATCCGCCTGCAAATGCTGCGGGGCCCCCAAAGTGGCACCAATATTCGCCTATGAAGCAGCGTCATCGAGTAGGTAGGTACCTCAGAGAAATGAATAAGAAAGAGGGAGTCTAATGAAAATCAAAAATGAAGCATCAAATTCGGCCAATTATATGTAAGACACAACTCACTCACACAAACGTATCCAAATTCGGCCAATTTTGTCCTCATTCACGATAGACCGTTGCACATTACACACGTCACACATAACGGAATTAATAAATTTAAAACCGACTTGAGTATTAAAACACACGTAAGTCGTAATCTTTGCACGTAAGTATTACATATAATGTACTTTCTATAATATTATACAATGCAATTTAGGTTATAATTTCGAATAAAAATGTAAACAAAAGTGTTGCCAGACATACATTTTAGGTTGTTTCCAAAAGTGTGCAGTTTTTTTTTAATAGTCGGTTCGTGTAGCTGTAACATTATATACCTTATATCTAAACATGCGTATGTTTATTAGGAAAACTAGGGATTATCTTATCTTATAGTGGAAATAACCAGTAAAGAGTTTTGAAACTAAACAGTAAAGAGTTTTATAGTTAAATTTTATTTATTATAGTTATAGTGCAATATCTTTGTTATCACTGCAACTATAGTAGTTAGATAGTTCGACCAAGAAATTTAATACTTCTTATAAAAGTTTGCAGTTTTTGTTTTGTTAAAAGTTATCACAAATTTGTCCCACAGTTGGGCAAAAGCCTACATTTTGATGACTAACGAAGACAATAATCGACCAAGAGCGTGTCAGGACACGCATATGATATGCTCCAGGGGCAGATGCCGTTGATAAATAGAAAACCATTTAAAGAGTATTGTTGGTTTTTTATTTTATTTACAATTTCTCAAAATTTAACAGTTATAGACCAAAGATATTTTGGGAAAAAATCCTTCAAATGACAGGAACGGTTATTTATTATTACAGAATGCTCAAACCCATTTTCGTTTCATGTTTTTAGTATAATCTATCTATGGTTAATAATGAAATTCTAGGTCCGTAAAGTTAGAAATATCGACTAGGCTACCAAAAATTTCACATGAAAATAGTTAATTAGCAGTATTTTTGACAACACTCCCGTGATACTTGTTGTGTTATTGTTGTTAATCATTTCAGGTTTCCAATAGGGAGTGCTTATATAGATGATCGGCTATCCGCGGTTAGGAATAATCGTTGGAACCTAAAAACATAAACAATAATCGTGAAAATTGTGCAATATTATAATAATATTGCGCAAAATAAATAATATTATGATATTGTGAAGTATTCTTACGAACAGATTTTGCTGTATATTTATATCTCAAAAACTTTTCTCCCATAAATTCTACAATTTACTTATCTTTGCTTTCATATGGCAACACTTCTATCGCACACATGTATTTAAAAGTGTGGCTTCAGTTTGATGTTTTACGAGCCTCCGTCTTTTCTTCTATTTTGTCAGAAGTAGGTACATACGAGTGTTGAAGTGCAATCGTCGACGCAAATAAAGATTGTGCGCGGAATGTCATGAACTACCGGACTGCGTACATATGATGAAAATTTGAATTATATTAAAGTCAATAAGTTATGGTTTAAGTGTATGGTGCAAGGACATTCGCGTTATAAGTGTGGTGCAAAACGTTGCGATAAATGTCGGGCGCCGCATCACTCCTTGCTACTAGCTCCGTCCGCGGGACTCGCGCGCCTCTGGCAGCGCGGTAGCGCCCCCACAGGCGCCGATGACCGCGCGGGAACGTGCGTCTACGTCTTCAGTAAATGGACACTGAGTCAGTGACGAATATTGGTGAGTGATTTACAAAAATATCATTTAAAATATTGTCTGTGACCGTGATAATTGACAATGTTGTGCACCAACTGTTAAGCACTTTTGGATCACGGGGCCAGTGTATAAGTTGTGGGTGGACAGTAGTATAAGTTCTAAGCTAAGTGGATTGCATCCCCATTGAAAATAGTTAGTGCCCGCGGTTATGTTATTTTATTACTGACAACAATTTGTGTAGGGTAAATGCACTTATATGTCGCCCAAACGGTGTTACGACCGGGTAAATCCGGACAACCAATAGCATCGTATACAAAATTAGGGTGGGTTGTTCATGGCCCGGTGGGATCTGTTGACAACTTAAAGCTGATCTACACAGTTGGCAACCATGGACTCCGCCTCCTGGCCTTGGCCGGGGGCGGCGGCGCGCGGCGGGCGGACGGCTTGTTGCTCACCACCGTCAAAATTTGCTACTACACCAGACATGCGATAATTATCCTAGATCCACGATATATTTGGGTATCACGCCATAAAAAAACCCAACATTTTTTTGGATTTTATTTTGTTGGGTTTCTTTTCTGGACAACCAGAAAAGAAACCCAACAAAATAAAATCCATATCCTCATTCTGTTATTCTCTCTCCAGTCTTGTCTTCTCTCTAGATACATTTATATATTGATTTATTTGCATATTTAGACTGCGCCGACTGGTTGGTCTGAAATCCACCCTGATCATTGAGCAAGTAAAATCCCCAGATTAATATAAGCTAGCTGGTGTTGCCCAGCGTGAGTTGCCAACCTCTTTGATAATGTTATTTTTGAAGTTTTTGCACTAAACAGTAATTTATTCGACTTGTTTTGTATTTTGGTCTCATATACCTAGCATATAATTTTTTTCATGCAGATGTCCGAATCGTCAGATTCTGATTGTGCTGTGGTTTCAACGAACCGCAGCACATCAACGCCAAAAAAATACGAGCCGAAAGAGGAAGTGAGCTGTCTGAAATAGAAAAGCCTCGCCATTATAAACAACTTTCGGCAAGAATGGATGGAAAACGACGATTAAAAGATGTGGTTAAAACCAACTGATGATAAGTCTCGTGCGTGTTGTTCTCTTTGCAAAAAAGATTTTGTATCTGAGCTCACCGTCATAAAAAATCACGCTTCTGGAAAAAAGCATTCTCAGTTCATCAGAGATTCTCGGCCGCGATCGATGAATATTATGCGTCAATTCACAAGTGCATCGCGTAGTAATGAAGACGAAGAAGTAAAAAAAGCAGAAATTAGGTTGGCGAGCTTTTTACGCGCTATGGATCACCTTTCTGTACTGATTAAAGAATGTAATGCTGATTCTGATATAGCAAAAAAAAACACATGAAACGCACAAAAGCCAAGTGTGTAGTTAAAAACGTAATTGTTGAATCGCATAAAGATTTTTTGGTGAAAGAATTAAAACTAACAAAGTTCTCCATATTGATCGATGAAAGTACCGATATTGCTTGCGTCAAATGTGCTTGCATCGTTGTCCGATTTTATAACGCAGAAGTTGCTATGGAAAGCAAGTTTTGGGAACTAGTGCAAATCTTTTCTTGCGATGGTGCCGCAGGTGCTGAGGATGGCGCTTCAGCTGGACGTTTGTATACAGTCACTTAAGACACGTTTCGAAAAAAAAACATTCCTGTCGATAATATTATTGGCTTTGCATCGGACAATTGTCATACAATGATGGGCGTGAATAACTCAGTAGCCTCACGATTTCGACAGCTTTGACCTAATATTATTATAATTGGTAGTATGTCATTCCTTACATTTGTGTGCAGCCTCAGCATGTAAAGAATTACCAAGAGGACCCGAAGATTTGGCCAGAAACGTCTACGCATTCTTTCTAAGTAATGCGAAACGGCAAGCAGAATTTGCATAATTTCAAAAATTCTTGTATTTGGATATCCATAAAATGCTTCATCCCAGCTAAATACGATGGCTTTCACTATTGGCAGTCATACAGCGAATGCTGGAACAGTGGGATGCTTTGCGTTTATATTTCGACAAACAATGGATTTCCCATAGACTAAGGAATTCGGAAACAATCCATGCTTCCCTGAACGATCCTTCAATTAAGGGTTATATAATTTTTTTGGAATGGGTCTTACCAAAAATTATTACAATAAATACGCACTTCCAATCTGATAAAACAATTATAACCAAACTTACATGATAAGATGAAAGTGGCATATCAAGAATTGTTACGGACTTACTGCCGGGCAGATTATGTTAACAATTCTGACATAGCTGACGTAGACCCCAATCCGCCTGCAGATTCATCAGAACTACTGCCATTAAATTCGGTGTATTTAGGAATATCGATAGTAAACTACCTTTCACAACCCGAAATTGTCGCGAGGTCTGAAATGGTCAAAGATTTGCAATTGAACTGTCGGAAATTTCTCATGAAAGTATTTTGCGAAATAAGGCAGCGATTTGATTTTAGGGATCCCGTTTTAAGCCAAATCATTGCTCTTGATCCCAAGAACGCCCTCTCCTGCGCATACAGTGACGTGAATTATTCCGGTAGATACTTGATTTTTTTTGTGTGCTAAGCTGATAGATGGGCCAATGCAGCAGTATTTACTATCGTTAGATTTCAGAATGGATTAAAAAAAAAGTTAAATGCCATGATATATAAAATTACCCAGTATGTTCACAACTTCAAAGGCTCTTAAAAAATAAAATCACATCTTAAAAAAATACTGTTTGGCTTTTAAAAACTTGCTCTATCTATCAGGTAACCTGAAAATTTCATTTTATTACTCATAGGCATCTAGATACCTTTTGTCTTTAGTAATTACATAAGACAATTAGGTTCATGTTTTGTGTCAATACTGTCATGTTTATGAGTATTTAAATATTGTTCCAGAATTAAAACATTAAGCGTGCATTTCATTTGATCGTGTCTATACGTCTCTCAATGTGAGAAACGCGGTATGCGTGCGCTCCCGCCATGCGTGCGCTCTCGCCAGCTGATGCGACATACTGCCCTCTAGACATGGGTAGTTCATGAACGACTGAAGGAAATGAACTACTTCACTTCGTAAGTTGATGTAGTCCATTCCTTCGCCACTCATTCAAACGTGTCTCTACTTCATTTCGTTCAGTATTCACGTACCTACCAATCGAAGGATAATGTGTCATGCTCACGCGCACGGCTCTAGATAGAAAAAAGAGAGTTGCAGCGTTCACCTAGTTCTTTATTGCTCGCTTTGCTTTCGTAAGTTAGCTGAAGCCATAGAACATATAATAATACTGCATCTGCCGGCCTGTTGTAACTATCTCTTTTTTTCTTTATGTAATTGCAATGCAATCAAAGCTAAACTTTTCACGGTGGCGATAAAGTACATTTAAGTATGTCGCCAAAAATTATTGTTCGTTTTTTTTGTTTGTAATTTCCATTTTTGACAAGAATTTTAATTTCATTTTTTTTTATTAAAGTTAAATATATTATATATCAGTCGAAAACATAGGTTTCTTGGTTCACAGTCCTAAGCCTGTACCTATAAAGTATGAAGGAAAATCGAGATACAAAAATGTACTAAAAAATTAAGTTTTTCTAATGAAGGTGATAGATAATGAACTTTGCAAAGCAGAAGTGCTTCATTCGTTACCTTATTACTCACACTATATGAGCTGGATATCTTATTGACTCATTCAGAACTACTGAACTAAATGAAGTACTGAACTAAATGAGTGGTCTACTTCACCGAGCAAAAAGATATAATAGGTACTTCATTCATTTCTTTTTACTGACACATTTCGCGCATGTCTACTGCCCTCGCGTGGTGTGCTGTAACGTCATTTTTTTTTTTTCATTTTTATATTCATGTTAGCCGGTAACCAACATTTCCCCTGCATTCGTGGAATGAAACGTAATTTTGGTGCTCTGTAATTGTTCATGGCAAATTAGTGGTTGCGAAATCTATTGATCGCTTGATATGAATCCATGTTTGTTTGAATCGATTTATATTTTCATTGAAGTGGTTAGAATCCCACTAAATCTGTCGTTGTGTCACCTAACTTTATAGATATTTAACTCGCTTCCCTTAATATTACTTGTCCTTAAATCGTTACTGTAAGCATTGCTTCGCTCTTAAATTTGATACTTCTCGTGGTAGTTCGTGCCAAGTGAATACAATTATATCGCAATTACACTCTCGTCCTCATTATAACAATTTTGCTTGATAAATTTGGTCTTTCGATGGTTGTTATCGATGACTCGTTCCATTACTTAATTTTATTAAGTAATTAAACTTCAAAATATTTAAAAAAGAAATTGTATTTGTTTACCAATTGTGATTGTTTACCAAAAATCGATCTATCACCATTTAATATACTCCTTTTAATTGTAGTTATGTTCACTAGCGAATTCCCTTGATACGCTATACTTCTGTAATAATCAATTCTCTTATTCATTATCGATATCAGTTTCCTAAGTGCTATTCGATACCTCATCCCTTTTTTGCAAGATAAATTGTGCATCCACGGATTTTCTCTTTTACTTCTTCGGTCGAGTCTAGGTACATTACTGTAGAAGTAGTTACGAGATTATTATTAAATGATGTAATATTTTTCCGACCGGGATCCCGGTTTGGACATATTAGGGGTGAGTACACGACTGAGTATCTTTGACTGAATAGGTATCTCACCCATTCATTTTCTTCTAGACTCAAATGACGACAACGATACCTCTTAAAGTGCACACGACACGTTATATGAAAGAGAAAAACAATGTAATCCCTTCTTATTAATTAATATTAATAAAACAATGTTGGTTTTCCTTAACGTAACGAATTACTAACAATTTTGCCGCCGTATCTTGATTTTTGTTTTCTTTTCATAGAACCGAATAAGATTTAAAAGTATAGAGTCTTAAGTAATATAACATTAAGGTATCCCTAGATTCTGTTTATGTGTGCATTTTAAGCAAAAAAATTGTCAGTACCTAATTATCTTCATCTATATTATCATTACGAGTAAAGCTACTCGTGGTGCAAGTAAATTGGCCTCTGTTCTACAATAGTACATTGTGTATTAAGGATTAAACATAAAATAATTTTTCAACACCCTTGCTCGTAAAGTGAGCTTTATTATATCGTTCTTAGGGCCATAATCCGAACTATAACACCCTTGTGCATAATAATATTGTACACTAGTGCGTAATAGAATTATCCCTACAATGTTAGTACCTAACTGCAAAATTACATGGGAGTAAACATAGCATTTTCAATTTAATCGGGTAATTTATCCCTACAAGGTTAAGTTAGTACCTAACTGCAAATTATGTGCGAGCAAATATAGCATTTTCAATTTAACCGGGTAATACAGATTTGTAACAACAAAGAGGTTTATATGAAAACAACAGTCATACATTTGCCACGCGCAAAAAAAAAATATTGCGCGCTATTTTCCATAATTTTCGTATGTTGTTTGTATCGCATTAGTGAAATATATATTTTTTCCTCGCAAGGGTGTTGAAAAATTGCGTATGAAACTCGTGAGCAACTTGCTCAGTATACACTCGGCTGATTTACGCCCTCGCCTACGGCTCGGGCTGCAAGACACAGCCTCGAGTATAATGAGCAACTTAGCTCACTTGTATCATAATCTACTATTGACGTATTGATACAAAAATCGATTATTAAGAACTTTAGTTGAGCATTTAAGTAACATGTAGCAAGATTGCAATGAAATTCCTGTTTTGATAACATTTTAGGTAAATTTTTCATTTGCGTGTAAACTCCTTGCTTGAACTGACACGACCTATGTACTGTGCTTTTTTTTTAAATTACTTGCCGACCGAAACGAGCATTCTTTTAAAAACGAAACTTACGTTTCATGACAAAAACGTATCATGTAAAACGTAAGTTTCATGTAAAACGTAAGTTTCATGTAAAACGTAAGTTTCATGTAAAACGTAAGTTTCATGTAAAACGTAAGTTTCATGTAAAACGTAAGTTTCATGACAAAAAAATGCTTGAGGGTTTTATATGGGGCATTACGGCCAAGTTAACTTGTATGTTTAGATACTGTTTACGTGCAAGTGTGTTGAAAAGACTCGTACGGTCTGATATGTTGACGCATGCGGTGTACAATAGCTCGCCTGAACAAATTACCTCAGCAACTAGCTTAAACTTATTTAAAACTAGATTAAAATCCTGGCTCGTAAAGAATGCATTATATAATTACGAAGAATACTTTGACCGTAATACAATGACAATTGTACCTGACGGTACCATCTATTATACTAATTAACTGTAGTGTAGGTATATGAAAGCTAAGACTTTAATCGTTATATTTAATTTAATCCAATTGTTTAATTATTTATTTTAATATAATTTCAAAAAAACAATGTGCTTTTAATTTAATATTTTGCATTACATATTTTAATACTTAATTATTGTTTATTCATAGATCAATGTTTAAAAGATATCTTATAATATACTTATGGACGTGTTTTCCATGCAAAGTTCTATTTTAATTTATTGTCCCGTAAAGCCTACCTATATGATGAGGATTTCATTGGTACCAAGAAGTTATTGTTTATATATCACACATTGCATCCAATAAACCCGATTTAAAAATAAAAAATCTATTTACATTTCGCTATTCGGTCTACACAAAACAAAAATGCAGTCGTATTATCATGGTGGCATTTTGCGAACATGCCCGCCTGGTAAGCTACCACCCTCAAGTAGAAAATCAGTTGCCAAGCACCTAACGGTGTATTCTGGCAACTGTCCTTGAGAGCCAGTAATTCAAGGCCGAAACAACATTTTCGACCATATCATCACTTCTATCAGGAGAAATAGTCCGCCATGCTAATACGACTGCCATCCGAAGCACGGAAACGCTCAGTAGTAATGTCTCTATCGGTCACCCATCCAACTCATGACCGCGCGCGACGTTGCTTAACTTTGCTGATCGGTTAAGAACAGCCAACTTCGCTACGAGCGCTTCAAAAAAGTAGTAAGCAAAGTTAAGCAACATCCGCCGCGGTCATGAGTTGGATGGGTGACCGGTAGTGACATTACTAGTGATCGCTTCCGTGCTTCAGAGGACATGCTAAGCGGTTGGTCCCGGTTGTTGTCTTAGAATAACAGTCGTTACAGCATGGTGGTAGAGCATTATGCAAATTCCCACCTGGATAGCACTACCCTCAAGTTAAAATCTGTTGCAAAGCACCTAACGATTTGTTACAAAAAAAGAACAACTAAAACACCTACAACATATCGGATGAGAAAAGCTAAGTACATTTCGCTATAATTTTTTTTTTTTTTTTTTTTTTTTTTTTTTTTTTTTTTTTTTTTTTTGTGCCTGATATGTTAGCCTTTGACCACTATCTCACCTGATGGTAAGTGATGATGTGGTCGAAGATGTTGTTCAGGCTAACCTAGAAGTACTGGCTCTCAAGGACAGCTGCCGGAACACACCGTTACGTGCTTTGCGACAGATTTTCTACTTGAGTAGAAAATCTGTCGCAAAGTCAAAATCAGTCTTTTCTACTAGTACTTAATATGAGTAAGTATAACTTTTTTTGCATCAGGTTCATATTAACAAGTTTATTACAAACCCAGTTCGTTCCCGTGGGCGGGGATAATGGCTTAACTCGATAAAAGATTTCCCGGGGCACCTATAATTCACTACACTACACGTCGACGCTGAAGTTACTCGGGCGGATACTTTGTCCGCACTTACGATTATAGCGTTTTATTAATATTAGGTTCATATTACAGACATACACGTGGTTTCTATTCCAACTAGAATATTATATTCTTTGCGGTATTTTCTTCTCGCGCTGTACCTATTTTTTTTCGATTTCCAAAAAAGGAGGAAGTAGGTACTTGAAATCTTCGACCTTCGACTTTCGACTCAATTTTTTTCATGTTTGTTACCTCAGAGCTTTTTCCTGGGTGGGCCGATTTTAAATTTCATCAAAATCGGTGAGGCCGTTTTTGAGTTACACTCCAATAACTGAAAAGTGTTTTCCTATCTTGATGATATAGTCATTGACAGTGAATGACAATCGTCCCAGTAGCAAGGGTCACTAAAATGGATGATTTTTTTTACCTATAAATGGAACTGACATCAACTCTCAATATTGTGAAATAACTTGTCGAAGTCGGTATCATGCGCACAATATTCTGATAATAGGTACTTTTGAACTATTATGGTAACGACTTCAACAAGTTATTTCACACTCTTGAGTGTTGAAGTCGGTTCCATTTTGAGGTAATTTTTTTTTGTGTGAAATTGGAATTTTTCAATATTGAACTTGTATTTGACCTTCATAAGATAAAGACGCCTAAATTGAATAAATGATTTAGTCTTTAAGATAATGAATAGATTCAGGCGTTACTTTGCGGAAATCCATATCTAATAATAACAAATATTTTTAACATATTTTAAGAAAACATCAAATAAATATTTTAATAAAACACTTAAAAAATATAAAAATATATCTAGTGACAATTCCGCCTAATTTTCCTGCTAAGCCGACGTGACGTCACAAACGCCACGCAGCTAAACCGGAAGAATTTTCGACGCGTTTCGCTTCTACACGAAGCATCCTCAGGGGGTCGAAAATTCTTCCGGATGGAAATGTCACAAGATATATTATTATATTTTTTAAGTGTTTTATTAAAATACTATTTTAATGTATTCTTAAAATATTTTAAAAATATTTGATATTATGATTTAGTCTTAGACTTTTACTTTGAGACGGTGTCTAGCCAGGCGGGCATTCGCTAAATGCCCTACCACCATGCTATAACGACTGCCATCCTAAGATGACAACCGGGACCGACGGCTTAACATGCCCTCCGAAGCACGGAAACGCTCAGTAGTAATGTCACTACCGGTCACCCATCCAACTCATGACCGCGGCGGATGTTGCTTAACTTTGCTGATCGGTTAAGAACAGCTTAGTAAACTTCGTTACGAGCGGTTCAATAAATATTCACTTTTAGAGTGATTTTTATTACAAGATATTTTCATCTCGTGCTTTCCTTCCCCTACTTTCCGCCCTCTTTTATCAAGTTATGTTAAGAATCAGAAGACTCTTTTAAGTGAAAAATACGAAACAATTTTAAAGAGTTAGGTACAATGAATTGAACATGAATAACCGCAAGTGGAAAATAATGAGTTCCGCTACAAGGCTGCTAAGTTGTTATATAGCGAGATTACTGTTTCAGCCAGATTCTCTACTGCAGAACACAGACTCCCCATTAAACGTGCTACAAACGCTTGGCAGGCGTCTTGGGAATCACAGTTTAAGATATTAGTTCGCCCGCGCTGCTGCCCACCTTCGGGTGAAGAAAATGAATGTTTTTTATATCGGAAATTAAAAGTAAGGTAATATATACAATAAGTAATGTTTTTGGGTGAATTATAGTGTTCGAATTTTTAAACAAGCATTTCAACGCTAGTGGATTAAAACACTTTTCAAAGCTGACTTCGAATGATAAACAAACCCTTTCCGAGCTTGTGTGGTACAACAACTATGATGACCGAAAAGTATATTTCATGAATAGATTCAGGCGTTACTTTGCGGAAATCCAGATTTAATAATAACAAATATTTTTAAAATATTTTATGAAAACATCAAATTAATATTTTAATAAAACACTTAAAAAATACAAAAATATATATAGTAACAATTCCGCCTAATTTTCCTGTTAAGCCGACGTGACGTCACAAACGCCACGCAGCCAAACCGGAATAACTTTCGACGCGTTTCGCTTATACACGAAGCATCCTCAGGAGGTCTTGACTCTACGAGCGCACGGTCGAGAAAGTCATTTCTAAAAAAAAAAAGTCCTAGAGTCAAGACCTCCTGAGGATGCTTCGTGTAGAAGCGAAACGCGTCGAAAATTCTTCCGGTTTGGTTGCGTGGCGTTTGTGACGTCACGTTGGCTTAACAGGAAAATTGGGCGGAATTGTTACTAGATATATTTTTGTATATTTTAAGTGTTTTATTAAAATATTAATTTGATGTTTTCATAAAATATTTGTTATTATTAAATATATTTCAAAAGGTTAAAAAGTTAGGATTGATGAAAGTGTAGTGATTCGATTCCAGCCTGATTTAAGAGTTGTATGGTCTAACAATTTTTAAATGCAATATATTTTTCGCATGCGCTATTGATTCAAAATCCTATTAACATTTTCTAATACTCCAACCATAGCGATTCCTTAAGTGGCAAACTAGATGGCGCCACAGGTAAAATTAACCATCGCAAGCGTTTGTTACAAAATTCTAATGATAGCGGTGTAGGTGAATAGCGGTGCGTTTATTTGCTTCTGACCTCCCATAAGTAGTAATTTCTACATAGATAAATATTTTTTATAGTAAAAAGTGAAAAATAAACATTTAAACATGCCAACGATAAAAGGAAATCAAATATGTAACAAGACACGCCCGTTATCAGTTCCAATGTCACATAACCCCAAATCGTAGCCGACCGCTACAAATAAAGAGCCTATATCCGACCACTGCCCATAATCAAGACATGAGTCTAATTTACCCCAACCGAGAATGTGCGAGAATGGGCCGAATAGTCCCAAACAGTTTTATCGGACCCATAAGAATAGTAAGGAAGTAATTCTGGGAAACAAAAGGCTGGACGCTATCCCGATCAGGGGTCAGTTTTGGAAGATCTATCGGATAGGGGAGGTTTTTGATGGCTGATGAAGATCTGTAGTAAAAATGGCTAGCTGGAAGCATATAATATTGGGAATATAAAATTTGTGACATTTCTAAGCGTTCGTAGCGAAGTTTGCTAAGAAAGAAAAGTATTTATCGCCACAAAAAATAATAAAGAAACTACTGTTAACATATACCTAAATTTAAACAGGCAATAGGCGGTATGCTCGGCAGTGGACTGCATGGACACTAAAGTCTATACAAGGCTGATTTTCAGTATACTCCTTTTCTCGAATGAAGGTGTTTTTCGAGTAATATTCGAGTAGCCGTAAGTAGTAATAGTATTAATAATAGTAGCCTTAACTAAACGGTTCTTAACCGATCAGCTAAGTTAAGCAACGTCCGCCGCGGTCATGACTTGGATGATATGTCTTAGGATGGCAGTCGTTACAGCACGGTGGTAGGGCATTTTGTAAATGCTTACCTGGCTAGCTTGTTTTTATATCCGGTATGTTAGCCTTTGACCACTATCTTACTTGATGGTATGATGGTAAGTGATGATGTGGTCGAAGATGTTGTTCAGGCTAACTAAGAATTACTGGCTCTCAAGGACAGCTGCCGTAACTCGCTGTTAGGTGCTTGGCGACATATTTTCTGCTTGAAGGTAATAGCTAGCCAGGCGGACATTCGCAACATGCCCTACCACCATGCTTTAACGACTGCCATCGTAAGACAACAACCGGGACCAACGGCTTAACGTGCCCTCCGAAGCACGGAAGCGCTCAGTAGTAATTTCACTAGCGGTCACCCATCCAAGTCATGACGTTGCCTGATCGGTTAAGAACAGCTAAGCAAACTTCGCTTCGAGCGCTTCAAAAACCTTATCTACCGCAGTAATTATGTTAGTAACTTATTTAAAAGTATGTTTTGTTTTTTTTTTAAAGTATGTTTAAACATGTAAATATTTTTATATTTCATCGTATTTTCCAAAACTTATCGTGATCAAAATGCTGTCACATATTTGGTTCAAAGAATAAGCATTGCAATTCAACTGGGCAATGCCGCCAGCATGCTGGCCAACTGGTAGTGGGCTGGAGCATTTGGGCTGCCTGTGAGTCTGCACTGACTTATGGGTCTTAATGCTTTTATTGTAGTAGCTGTAGTGTTGTATATAGTTCGTAGTATTTTGTTCATAACGGCATACCGCCGGTTCAAAAAATAAATATATTTCATTATATTATAGCTTTTAGTTACAGAACCCTACATTTTAATTTTTTCTCTTATTATGTAGATACCCTTTGCTTTTGAAAATTGGACTTGCCCTTCTGATGCAAAGTCCTGAATTACAAATCATCTTAAAAGCTTGAAGGCTCTATAATTAAACAAATATATTTATTTCCAGCTCCGCTAATCCTCATAATTCAGAATTCATGCAAATTCAGTTTGAACGCGCAAGGCTCTGTGTAAATGCGTAATTAAACTTTTTAAAAGTCGACAAACAGCTGCAAACAAAGTTAGGTAAACAAGTTAGCATCTTCCCAACTCTATGCAATATAAGTTGTCTCGGCAGCCCGGTTTTAAAATAGAAGCTAGAATATTCTCATTACGCTACAATTTGCACTAGCTCGGTTTATTTACACTAAATAGACTAGGGTTTTTGCTTCGTTTCAAGTAATGACATACATGCTTACCTAGACGATGCCGTCTTACCTTTTTCTATGTAAGTAAAGGAAAAAGCACGAGGCTCATCTGATTTTAAGCGGTAGCCCCTATAACAGATGCATTTTGTCATGTCTGCAACTGACTGCACTGCACCCCTCACCCTGACATACAGTTGTTCGTGAGGTGAGCATCGAACCATTTTCATTTTTATTTTGTTGCAGATAGGTAAGCCTGTTACCGCATTCTAACCTGATGGTAAGTGACGATGTGGTCGAAGGTGTTAACAGGCTTAACCTTGAATTACTGGCTCTCATGGGTACACTGAGAAAAATCTAAAGTCAAAAGCGCCCTAATGACGGCCAATTTATATGGTATGAAGGCAAAAAACCGACCAAACGTAAATACGTACAAAAACTCCTTCCAACTAGAAGGCGTTAAACGAGGTCAGTGAAGGCGAATGTTTCTTTTCGTCTTCATGTATGGTGTATTTTGTGGTCTTTCTTGAATATTGACTTTTCGATGAGGCTGATTAAGTCGTACGTTATAGTGATAATCACCGTATATAAACCGCCGTAAAAGTAAGGTATATTTTATGGTCAATACTGGAATTATTATCGTATAACAAGTTCAATTCTGAAAATACTTTACGGAAGGCGTTTTTTGACGGTTTTGTTTATTATAAAACATGGTACATTTTTATTGATTGGTGAAAATCATCTTTAGACTTGTGAATTTACCTTGCGTAGTTACAATTCAACGGTAAAAGGTCAAATTTGATTTAGGCTCCAAAGTCGTTTTTCTCAGTGTAGCTGCCGGAACACACCGTTAGGTGCTCGGCAACATATTTAATACTTGAAGAGATCCCTAGCCAGGCGGGTATTCGCCAAATGCCCATCCACTATGCGGTGAAGCTCAAGAGCGCGGCGGGATTCGAACCATCGACCTGCGGCAGTCCATAGACAATGCCACTGAGCCATCACTGTTACCAATTCAACGTTCACACCATTTGAATGACTTATTGAATTAACTTCATTTGCAACTGGCAAACGTACTTTTTAATATTTTTGATGGTTTTAGGGTTATAATTTATGGAATCACGTGTATAGGTATTTAATGACTTAGTAAAATAATAAACTCCAAAATACCATGATCGATTATTTAGAATACCAAATTTTGCTACATGTGAGAAAAAAGTGTATAAAAATGATTTTTCCGCCACAAACGTAATTAAGATTGGCACCTTTAGCAGACCCCTAGATTATAGTGTTACAGGAAACACAGGTTTTGAAGCGCTCGTAGCGAAGTTTACTTAGCTGTTCTCAACCGATCAGCAAAGTTAAGCAACGTCGCGCGCGGTCATGAGTTGGATGGGTGACCGCTAGTGACATTACTACTGAGCGTTTCCGTGCTTCGGAGGGCACGGTAAGCAGTCGGTCCCGGTTGTTGTCTTAGAATGGCAGTCGTTATAGCATGGTGGTAGGGCATTTTGCGAATGCCCTCCTGGCTAGCTACCACCCTCAAGTAGAAAATCTGTCGCCAAGCACCTAACGGTGTGTTCCGGCAGCTGTCCTTGAGAGCCAGTACTTCTAGGTTAGTCTGAACAACATCTTCGACCATCATCACATCATCACTTACCATCAGGTGAGATAGTGGTTCAGGGCACAAATTTGGACCCAAGTCTGATAAAAGTTGCAGTAAACTGCTTTGTGGGTCCCTAGTTGGTACGTACTGTTGAAATATTTACTGTGCAACGATGTCGCATTTCAATCTTCTTTAAAAAGCTTTTACCATATCTTACCAGTACCGATAGGTTTATATAATAAATCTATGGTCCATTTAATTTTTTATTTTATTTCTTATAGGGCTTACCTAGACCACAAACTCACCTGATGGTAAGTGATGATGTGGTCGAAGGTGTTAACAAGCTTAACCGAAAATTACTGGCTCTCAAGGACAGCTGCCTAAACACACCGTTAGGTGTTTGGCGACAGATTTTACCTACTATTATGAAGTACATTTATCTCAACAAACTTTATCCTAGTTCATAATATTATTACCATAACTTTGTCAAAGATGTTATAGGAATGCGCACAAGAGTTTTGCATTGCACAGTACTAAATCAAGTTTAATGAAGCTATGCAAGGAGTAAGGGGGAATTAGTTTATATAATATTGTGAGGCTTCGAGTCCGTAGACATTCAACAACGTTTTGAAGAAAGTTATACGATAATATATAGTTATGTATTTATTATAAAACTATTTATGGTTACACCACTCAAAGGAATAAGAGCAAAATAGTAAATCTGTCGCCAAGCACGTAACAGTGTAATCCGGCAGCAGTCCTAGAGAGTCATTATGAAAATACAGACACGTGAAACTTAACAACTGAATGTCTCAGGATCACAATTGCATGTGACGAAATGCATTTGTTGTACAGGGTTATTGGTAATAACAACCTCTTAGGGTTGACTTCTGCTAGTCCTTAGAAACATTTTGAGATGATTTTGCTTTTCTTTGTATTTTTTTTTAAATTTTTTTATATATTTTTTGTGTTTTATTTAATTCCTACTCCGAGCTAAGAGTGCCCGCCGCAGCAACACTGGACCGCGCCGCGATCCCTTTGAATGTTTACATCGAGCATTAAAAAGTATGAAATAATACATTACAGGCACAAGAGGCGTTTGACATCAGGTGTGCCTCGTGCTTATTCATTAAAAAAATAAAAATATAAAAATCAACGAAGAAAAAAAAAATTGGATGTCAAAACAAATAAAAAACATCTCAAAATGTTTATTAGGACTAGCAGAAACCCTACAGGGTTATGGGTAAAACTTGTTAGAGTTTTACCCATAACCCTGTATATAGGCTAAGGATACTAATTATCATCAGGAGGGTATGGTGCATGTTCTGTCACAAGGTTAGACGACACGTTGAAAAAAAATAAACTCTCTCATATTTTTCTCTTGGAGCTGTAAGAAAGGACGAAGGGTAAAACACCAGAAAATGGAAAGCAACACTTTCTGAAGAGCTGTGCGATAAAATTTGTTATGGGCAGAGGTTACCGCATAAAACTAGGAAGGCCTAGTGATGGTTCCGCCACAGTCCCTTGAAAAATTTGAAATTCCCATGTTATTGTGACGAAACAAGCTCGAGGCCCACCTGATGTTAAGTGGACTAACCTCTGCCTATAACAGTTGCAATTCATGACAACTCACGAATTGCACTGCGCCCGTCACATTGAGACATAGTTGTTAAGTCTCATTGTGCCTGTGATTTCACTGGCTCTCAAGGACTGCTACCGTAACACACATTTCGGTGCTTGCCGACAGACTTTCTACTTGAGGGTGATCGCTAGCCAGGCGGGCATTCGCAAAATGCCCTTCCACCATGCGGTGAAGCTCAAGCTCTGGGTGGGATTCGAACCATGGACCTGCTGCGCGGCAGTCCATAGGCAATGCCACTGAGCCATCACTGCTTCAAAAAAGATGCCTGCCAAGCGTGGGGATTATATCAAACCCCTCTAATACTGAGGCCTTTGTAGAACGGTGGAGTTATCTGTTGATGATGACGCTATTTAAATAAAATAAGTGTGTTGAATTCTTATTTTTCATGATAAAAACATCGTCATACCTTACAAAATCACAAATATATGATAGGAAAAAATTTAAGTCATGTGCGGGATTCGAACCCGCTTAAAATTATAAGGTTGCGTCATCATTTACAAGTATAAAACCAATTGCAGAATTGGTCTTGTTTGTAGTAACAACGCAAGTGGTACTATAGATTTCGCTCCATCCCAATACGATGGTTAAAAAAAAAAGGATAGGAAAGATTCGAGTCATGACGTCATGTCATGTTAGCTCAATTGGTTAGAGCATACTCCGGCTCAAGGAGTGGATGGACGCGGGTTCGAATCCCGCACATGACTTAAATTTTTCCTATCGTATATTTGTGATTTTGTAATGTAATCCGCATAGCAGGCGTTATTGCAAACCTAACAATATTAAAATCGTCATACCTGTTAAAATCATCGGTTAAGATGTTTATAAGCATCTCAGTTTTACCAGGTATTTAAGGTAATTTGGTATAGGAGGCGAGCCCATTTCCTTTTTTCTATTTAAGAGGTCCAATAGAATAAGTTATACAGTTAAACTTTACTACATTGTCTGTTTTGTTCCATATGAAGCATTGCATTGGTTTTTCGAATTGACAAATAAACAAAATTTTATTTGCGACAACATTGCATCGCTCGTAGAGTGTAACTTAGCCGTTATTGAACGATCAGCAAAGTTAAGCAAGGTCCGACGCGATCATGACTTAGATGGGTGACCGCTAGTGACATTACTGGGGCGGCGCAGCAGCCACCTTTGTTCGAGGTTCCTCGCGGAAGAACTAACCTGCTCAACAAAGCACCACTGACGACCACCATACGAGCTCTAAATTCGGTGGCGGAAAACGTTGACATATTCTACTGTTTGCTAAGCGAGTTCGTATGGGCTGCATTATATTATTTTTGTTATTGTAAGGCATCTGACTAAATGTGTAATTAATTAATTGTTATTATGAATGTTTTCTATATTGATGTAATCGTATATTGATGATTAACTACTCTATTGTATTAGGAAATAACCTGTAAGGATAGATGTATTGTTTTAATAATAAATAAATAAAATAAATAAATACTACTGAGCGCTACCTTAGGACCTTAGGACCTACCTTAGGAGGGCACGTTAAGCCGTCGGTCCCGGTTG
Organism: Plagodis pulveraria; assembly: GCA_963890685.1. Taxonomy (NCBI): domain Eukaryota; kingdom Metazoa; phylum Arthropoda; class Insecta; order Lepidoptera; family Geometridae; genus Plagodis; species Plagodis pulveraria. Next base: position 31,414,696 of record OY982955.1, on the reverse strand, counting down.
TTGTCTTAGGACGGCAGTCGTTATTGCATGGTGGTAGGGCACTTTGTGAGTGCTCGCATGGCTAGCTACAACCCTCAAGTAGAAAATCTGTCGCCAAGCACCTAATCGTGTGTTCGGGCAGCTGTCTTAGAGAGCCAGTATTTCTAGGTTTGCCTAAACAACATCTTCGACCACATTATCACTAACCACCAGGTGAGAACTTAAGAGCAGTTGCTAACTTTAAATTACTTTTTCAAACATACAAAGCACTCTGTGAAAACATTATAAGTTACTGCATCTGTGTCTGGGGGTTTGCTGCCAAAACATACTTTATAAATGTTGAACGAGCTCAAAGAGCCGTTTTAAAAGTTCTTATGTACTTACCCTGCAGACATCCTACCACAGAGGTGTACAGCAAAGCACAGGTCCTATCAGTTAGAAAACTTTACATCTATCAAGTGCTAAGACGGTACCACGCAAATATAGTGCCACATTTACCTTCATCAAATAAACGCGTCGAGCATTGTCCAGTGCCTTTCGCCCGCAGTAAATTTGCTCAGATACACTTTGATTATATAGCACCTCACCTGTACAATAAGCTGAATAAACTAAATCGCAAATGTAGCATAAAAAAATACTGTAATAATAATATTAAAAAAGTAATACTCACATGGCTCAATCAACTGGACTATGATGATGTGGAAGGTATACTAGGTAATCTTTAAACGATAATAACTCACCATACATACATAACTAACATAACACACCACACTCACATATACACAACACTCCACACTCACATAACACAATGCACTCACATAACACACCACACCCACATAACACACCACACCCACATAACACCCCTCACACCCCGTCACATACACCCCACACAAATCCACATACATACAAAATATCCATAAAAGTTTATATGAAAAAAATCAAAATCAAAATCATTGTATAATGGCATAATTTATGTTAAATATAGCCTACATTGGTGAAGGATCTGGTCTTCGAAACACAGTTTTAGGGATGATTTATATTAGACCGGGCCGTGTCCGGGCCGGGCCGTGGACGGGGCGGGCCCGGGGCGAAGCCCGTCCGTACGTTAGTAGGCGGGCCCGGACGGGACACGGATCAGGCACGGTCTAATATAAATTGCTTCATACAAAATGTATGTAACGTTTCAAATCCGTGCCCCGTACGGGCCACGTGCACGGCACGCCCCGGGCACGGCACGCTCTAATATAAATCTACCCTATCCCTATCTACCCTATATAAATCTATCTATCTTAGGGTAGATTTATATTAGAGCGGGCCGTGTCCGTGGCGTGCCGTGTACGTGGCCCGGACGGGGCACGGATTTGAAACGTTACATACATTTTGTATGAAGCAATTTATATTAGACCGTGCCTGAGCCGTGTCCCGTCCGGGCCCGCCTACTAACGTACGGACGGGCTCCGCCCCGGGCCCGCCTCGTCCACGGCCCGGCCCGGACACGGCCCGGTCTAATAAAAATCATCCCTTAAGCTACGTCGAGGACCAGAGGCTTCAAAATTAACCTTGTACACATTTTAATTGTCAATAAATGATTTTTATGTTTATGTATGTTATGTTTATGAGATAGTGGCCAAAGGCTAAAAACTTTTTATCTGGCATACAAAAGCTATAGTACGAATATTCCTGCGTTATATAAGTAAATAGTATTGCTCATTATTTAGTTTCATTGCATCGATATGTATCAAGTGTGAGTCGATAAAACCACCATAAAAATTTGATATTAAATAGTGAACGCTTCACAGAGTCGGTAAAACAATTTTGTAATTAGCAAATAACCACATCAATCGACCGTAAACCTATAACATCTATTCCCGCCATGAACTAAAAAAATATTCGAAGCAGTGATGGCTCAGTGGCATTGGCTATGGACTACCGTGCAGCAGGTCCATGGTTCGAATCCCGCTGCGGGCTTGAGCTTCACCGCATGGTGGAAGTGCATGCGAATGCCCGGCTAGCGACCACCCTCAGGTAGAAAATCTGTCGCCAAGCACCTAACCGTGTGTTCCGACAGCTGTCCTTGAGAGCCAGTAATTCTAGGTTAAGCCTGTTAAGATCTTCGACAACATCATCACTTACCATCAGGTGCGATTGTGGTCAAAGACTTAAATCAGCAATAAAAAATAAAAACGTAGGAAGCGTCCTAAGCGTCATTTATTTTCAAATTTGGTACAAAGAAGTAGCTATGAGTCACGTGAACGATATTCCTTATAACACAGTAACGTAAAATAATTTTTTGTAACCGAAACTCCACAATGGTATCTGCGGTGATAAAAATACCGCCTTCGATATTTTATCGCGTCGTTCCTTTAGTAGACTTGGTGAACGTGCTCTATTTACCTTTTTTTTTTTTTTTTTTTTTTATTTTTTTTTTTTTAACGTGTGAATAATGCATTTACGCATTCCCGTCCACCCCGGGGAAGGTGGCCGGGATATGTCGGGCTCGACACCAACTACTCCCACAGCAGCAAGTGCCCTTACCGACTAAATAACACACGGTGTTCCATCTCTACCGCTTCTCGGCGGGATCGCAGGGTCGCTTTAGCACTCAACCATGAACCCGCCACGGTTGTCCGTTGCCGGACCCCTCCTGGGGTGCTACCCCTCACGACGCACCAGAAACCAGAACACATGGCACGTCGCTACCACCCGGGGACCAAGCCCGCAAATGGGCGTCAGACGACTCTCTTTACCCATTACGTAATTTTTTTTTTTTTTTTTTTTTTTTTTTTTTTTTTTTTTTTTGAGGTGGAAGGGGATGTGTGGGGCTCGAACCCACTAAAACCCCCCCGTGAGCAGTCCTCCGCCAAGATGGGGCAAGATAGGGTCGCGTTAGCAGTCACCATCTTGCCCCGGCGGTAGGCCCAAACTCTGTCGGGCCTCTGCGCCTGTGGAGGGGCGACCTTACTCACCAAGGTCACCCCCCAAACGTGTGGGGCCGTGCAAGCTGGTGGAGAATCCCCCGACTCTCCACCAGTGACCCCACTACGGAGAAGGGAGGAGAAGGGCAAACTGCCGCCTCCTCGCCCCCGTTCGTCTGCGCCGGAGCGGGGCAGCATGGGCATCGCCCTCCCTGACCCGCTCCGCGGCCTCCTTCTGCGCCATTACCGCTTCGCAGAAGGAGACCACCGCCTGCCACGATCTCTCTCCTCCGAGCATGGCGTTTACAACGCTCGGAAGAGAGAGATCCCCTCCTATGAGGGCTGAGAGAGTGTGCCGCTGCGGGCCCCATGCGGCACACACCTCCAGCGTATGGAGCGCCGTGTCTTCCGGCCCCATTACGTAACTTCCTTCAACTTATTTCAACCCAAATATTGTCACATTGAATTGACAATATTCCACGGGGCTAAGCATTGACATATATTAAACAGACAGAAATTTGTTCTATGAAACTTATGGTTAACAGTAGATATTTGCCCTAGAATTTTGGCATAATTGTGTTATCGACAAATTTTCTATCTATGTTCATTTTCACACCATATTCTAGTTGAAGAAAGTAATACAGATCAGTGGGTTCGGGTGTGGTTGACAATAAGATCAGAACCGTGATAGGACGTAGAGCATATAAACACAATATAAAATATGTCGCCAATGAGCAGCCGAAATGTTTAATAGGATGACGATATGGAGCATAGGAGAGCGGGTAGCGGACTTAACGAAACATAGCGGATTATTTTAATATTGTTATGTTTGCAATATCGCCTGCGTCACGTAACGTTATGAGTCATTGTCATGTTAGCTCAGTCGGTCAGAGCTTATCCCGGCTATAGGGGTGGATGGACGCGGGTTCGAATCCCGCATATGACTATATCTTTTCCTCTCATAATTTTTTATGTTATATCAGCTGGATTGTCTACTGCTGAACACAGCCTCCCCAATAGCCAATAGGGTTTGCCATCATCCCCACGCTTGGCAGACGTCTTGGGGATCGCAGTGTGAGATATCAGTTCTTCAGAAAGCGCTGTTGCCCACCTTCTGATGTCTGTTACCTTCAGACGCCTTTTACGACACCCACGGGTAGAGATGGGATGTGCCATTCTAGCCCGGCACCCCACATGGACGCTTGCGTATTGGAAGCGCGCTTATGCGCCCTACCGCACGCGTGTTTATTCTTAATAACTTGTTAATTATTTTTAATACAATTTGTTTTTTATTTCTCTATGTTAATAACCTTCACTTTGGAAACTATCGCGAGTTTTATCCATATTAACTTATTAGGAACAGGCTAGGACCCGCGTTATATTTACCGGAAAGATTCCGACCAGTTTCGGACTGTTTTGAAGTCCTTCGTCTGGGAGTAACGGTTGCGCGAAGCGACGAGCACGGGCCTCAGCGCGTAACTCTTTACGCGCGAGGAGTAAATATAACGCGGGTCCTAGCCGGTTCCTAATAAGTTAATATGTTAATAACCGCTTCAGCTTATCCACCCTACCATCACCTTAACCAGAGAAGGAGTGAAATGTAGCGTAAAAAGAAATCCTTGGAGGGCCAATGCCGATCCTTATTTATGACTCAGCGTATTATTATGACTTGCCAATTTTCCGGAAAATAAAACCGGTTACGATCCGGTTTCGATCCTGCTTCTGCCCGGTGCCGGTTAGAGTTCCGATTTTACTGGCGTTTTGTATGATAATTCACCGTTCTCTCTATATGTGCCACAATCCTATTTGTGTGAATGTGATTTTATCTGATCTCGAATAGGGTGAGGATGAAATGTCTTAATATGACATTGGACGTCTGTATTTTGATGTATAACTCATAAGCTTGCCAAGTTATGCGAAGGAAATGTTTCAAATTTGCTGGAGTGCAGGCTAGCGCTATATTTTTATGCCTGTTAGGTTACCCCCCACTATCTCACCAGATGGTAAGTGATGATGTGGTCGAAGATGTTATTCAGGATAACCTCGAATTACTGGCTCTCAAGGACAGCTGCCGGAACACACCGTTAGGTGCTTGGCGACAGATATTCTACCTTAGGGTTGGTAGCTAGTCAGGCGGGCTTTCGCAAAATGCCCTACCACCATGCAATGTGCATAGATATTGCATCTGTTTCCTGATGTTTAGTTCCTATAATTTTACTTCGTTTTATATATTGTAAATTTAAGATATCTTCGTCCACTATAGCAACACCATAGACAAAAAGTGAAGTGTCGATTTGACAGGTAAGGTATGAACAAGCGAATTTGGGAAAATAATTTGTTGCGTTATATGTACCTAAATTACATTAAATTATGACCTTGTAATACCGAGAAAACATAAGATTAAATTGACTGTAGACACTGAAGAAACCTATTAGTAAAGTTATCCATACTGGCAGCTTAGGACTGATTGTCGTCCAGAGAAGTCAGAAAAGAACTTATTTCGATATACAAGATACGCTGCTGCCAAACTGGTGTCACTATCTAGATACGTATAATAAAATCCTGTAATTTAAAATGCTTATAGGTGAGCATCTTATACATCTTGAAATAATATCAGCCAACTGAAAATTTTCAGTGCATACCTTCTTACCTATTCGTATTCACAGCAACGGCAAAAAAGTATTTAATTCGATTATTTGCTTATTAATTAATTAGAATACTAATTCTCTTAGATGTTTTTTAAACAAAATTTAATAGGCCACATGGTTGCATGGAAAACATTATAAAGAAGTTTAACTTATTTATAGTGCTTTTCGTACAAACGTAGTGTCGTCATATTTGAAATACTTACCAAATGTGACAACGATGTGAAATTTTGCATGAATGACTTTGAGCTAGTTTTTCATTTGATCTATGATGTTTGTTCAAAATTATATGAAGAAGTAATTTTTAATAGGAATTTATATTAAGATAAAATAAATTACATAAGTAAACTAATATAATAAAATACAGATATAATATATATAATACTTAACGGATTACTGGCTAACCAGAAGCATATACATTAGGCCCAAGGACAAACAAACAAAATTTCACTGAGTTTGAAAACTTGGTAGGTAAGTACATAAAATAAGACGACACGACGTTTGTATAGAAGGCACTAAATATGAATAAAAAAATATGTCGGTTTAGTTTTTTTCATCATTCTCTGTAGGTATCATTCTTAATTAATATTCCAATTAGTTACTGATCAGGAATGTACGAAATTATATAGGAGATGATTACTTCCTTTGAAGCTATTGATACAGCAATATTGTACGTCACCCTCAGGAAATGCGTGAAAATGCCATCCATACAATGAAGTACGATTAACACGATTGATCTGAAGGCAATACAGGAGCTCGTAATCACTTGGCTATACTTTGACATAGGCAGAAAAATTGCAAGAAGCGTTTAAAAGCTTTCCGAAGGATAAACATATTTTCGTGTTACAAAGTTTGGAGACAATTGAGTTCAACAAAACTCTTGTGCCTTTCGACGCTCTTCCTAACATTAAAGCAAGAAACCCTTTGTGAATCTAATCTGCTAAAAGTGTTCGATGACATTATCACTGAGATGATAAGATGGTAGTCAAATCAAAGACTAGACGGTCACCTCCACGCCTCCCTATAATTTCGGCCATGAAAAACGCTCGTAGCGTAATTTGCTTAATTGTTTTTAACCGATCAACTAGGATAAGCAAAGTACCAACTTGAGGCACTAGAGTCGATTGAGAGACGCGCCAAGAGGTTAATAGGCAGCGACTTTCTGAAGGAGTCTCGGCTGCTAAGCCTTGAGCACCGCCGTAAAGTCGCTTGTCTATCGGTCTTTTACCGGATACATTTCGGTGAATGTGCACAAGAACTGCACGACTTGGTTCCGCCCTCACGATTTTTCCATCGGACGTCCACACAAACGGAGAGGCGCCATTCGTACATGGCTGATATTCCCAAGACTCATACGAAGCGCTTCGCTTCCACTTTTATCGTGCGTACTGCGAAAGAGTGGAACTCCTTACAGTCAGTCTTTCCCGATAAATACGATATATGTGTCTTCAAATAGAGAGTAAATAGGTTTCTTCTAGGCAAGCGTGCTCCATCCTAGACTACATCAATGCTTAACATCAGGCAGGGTGTGGTCAAACGCGAACCTATTTCGCATTAAAAAAAAACAATGTTTACTACGGGCAGTCACTATAGGGACCTGTGACTGCTATAGGCATTTACAAGCGTTTTTTAGAGTCAGCGGGCACATTCAGTCGAAGGCGGTCCCGGTCGTGTTCTTATGATGGCATGAAGTCTTGGCAAGATTGCCTAGAATTTTTCAGATACCTTCGGGCAACCTGGTTTTATTTCGTGGCTATGGTATTTTGCAAATGCCCGTCCAGATAGCGACTATTATAACGGTTTATTCCAGGATCTGCGTTCACAATCAAAGTAAAGCTTATTTAAAATTTTCGACCACAACACTTTACTTACCATCAGATCAGATTGTGGTGAAAGGCTAGACTAACTGCATAAACAAAATAACAGTTTTGGACCTGGGGCCAACTTCCACCTCTATTATAATAAATAATAATAATAAATAACTTAACCCATTTCTAGTAGCTTGCTTAGCTGTTCTCAACCGATCAGCAAAGTTAAGCAACGTCGCGCGCAGTCATGAGTTGGATGGGTGACCGCTAGTGACATTACTACTGAGCGTTTCCGTGCTTCGGAGGGCACGTTAAGCCGTCGGTCCCGGTTGTTGTCTTAGGATGGCAGTCGTTATAGCATGTTGGTAGGGCATTTTGCGAATGCCCGCCTGGCAAGCTACCACCCTCAAGTAGAAAATCTGTCGCCAAGCACCTAACGGTGTGTTCCGGCAGCTGTCCTTGAGAGCCATTACTTCTAGGTTAGCCTGAACAACATCTTCGACCACATCATCACTTACCATCAGGTGAGATAGTGGTCAAAGGCTAACCTATCAAGCATAAAAAAAAAAAAAGCAACGTCCGCTGCGGTCATGAATAGGATGATTGCCGTCGAAGCCGTCGGTCCTGGTTGTTGTGTTGTTATTTGCGAATGTTTCTCTATGAAAATCTGTCGCTCGGTCTCGGAGCTGTCCTTGAGAGCCAGTAATTCTAGGTTAGCCTAAACAATTCTTTAACCACATGTTATTGTGACGGAGCAAGCCCGAGACCCACCTGATGTTAAGTGGACTAACCTCTGCCTATAACAGACGCATTTCGTCAGCGACGAATTGCAAAGTGCCCGTCACACTGAGACGTCCAGTTGTTAGGTCTCATTAGTCTGTGATTTTTCTGGCTCTCAAGGACTGCTGCCGGAACACACTGTTAGGTGCATGGCGACAGATTTTCTACTTGAGAGTGGTCGCTAACCAGGCGGGCATTCACAAAATGCCATTCCACCATGCGGTGAAGCTCAAGCTCTGGGCGGGATTCGAACCATGGACCTGCTGCACGGCAGTCCATAGCCAATGCCACTGAGCCATCACTGCTTCAAAATGTGAGTTCATGATAGTGGTCGCCTGTGGCATGTATAGGTTGTTTAATAAGAGAATCTTATCGAAAATAAAATAATTAATCATATTCCTAGTATTTCACGAAACATTTACATAATGAAGTTATAGAACAAGCAACAACATTGCCATAAAAATATACTGTTAATGGCATTTTTGCGTGATTAATACCGTCCCAGCCAAATCTACGCTCTCAATGGTTTTTATCTCACAAGTTTGCCAAGTTTTGCGTGGATTCCGTACGTCATTTATTTTCTTTCGGTACTGAATATGTTTTTCAGTGTATTATTATCCAAAAAAACTTGGTAGGTACTTACTTTTCTATGTGTTTGAGCATGTTATTTCTTTGAACATACTCTTTGTACTGTTTTATGCGTAGTTCACACACTAGCTACAATATACAAAAGTTACTTACTTTTATTTATTCTGAAGCCTGCGAGGAATTTGAAATAACTTTACGACACCGAAGTTTCGTATTCACTGTATTCTCCTTCAACATTGAGCCAATTCAACTATTATACTTTAGTGTATAGATTTTAAGAAAAGGTATATCTATATACCTATGCTTGCATTTTTTTATATTAAACACTGTCGGAAATTTTGACGTGGCTTGAAACACTCTTTCGAGGGCACATAGAAGGTTTAAGGTGGTGGAAGAAATAAAATTTACAAAAGCTATATTACCCAATATTATTTGGGTAACATGGGTCGTGGGCTTAAGTTCACTTTGGGTATTATTGTACGTGTTATCGTAACTACCACTCTCCTGCGCTTTATCGTTCGAGCAGCACAAGTCGCAGTGCAGTGCAGTGCAGTGCAGACGAGGCCGCTCGACGTAGCTCGGCAGTATCGAAGCAGATGGTCGCTGTGGTCAGTGGATGTAGGTTCCCTGTTGAATGGCGAGGTGGAAGGCAATTGTGCCTGGACGGTAATTCCTGGAATCCATCACAACCAGACAATTTACAAAATGATTATTATCCTTGTGACTGTGACATCTCTTGCACTGATCGAACAACATTCCAGCAAGAAGCAATGGTAGGCGATGAGTGAAAAATTACTAGACAATGATGTGGCAGTCATACAAGGAGAATCAGACACAAAACAATGCATTGTATATGACTTGATATTATAATTAAAGGATAATTCTGTTCTGTACTGTACTGTATCAGCCGGATCGTCCAATGCTGAACACAGCCTCCCTAATTAAGGGGGTATTTGCTATAATACCCACGCTTGGCAGGCGGCTTGGGGATCGCAGTGTAAGATCGCAGTTCTTTAGAAGGCGCTGCTGCCCACCTTCCAGGGTTTATCCCTTAGTCATTATATTTATTAGTCCTCTTACGACACCCACGGGCATAATTCTGTTCTCATTGTCGATATAATTTATCGATAGAAGAATAGAAAATATTTTTATAATTAACAAAATTGTACTTCAGAATAATCCTTTAATAGCAATGTTTAAACATCTAAGGTTTCTTTGAAAAGTTACATTTTATGTTAAAATGAAAAATAGCTGTCAAGGTTACACAAGGTGGCTGTTATGTTATGTGAGGTACAGATGTTACTACGAATAAATAGATGCTTTTACGAACGAGATGGATAAAAGCATTATCATTTAGGCAGATTGCATTTACCAGATTAGAGGTCGCAAAATAAAGTCGTTACGATGCACAATAACAACACTTTTTAACATCGAGTCACAACTAGTTACAATAATCAAATTACATTACAACACTCACACGAGAGGGGAAAGCACTGATGTTAAATACTAATTAGAAATACTTCGTTATAAAATTTTACTAAGTTCAGGTAATTATATTTGTGGTTTAGGACACAAAAATTTAATTATGAACGACGCGTAGGCAGCAGAGAAAAAATGCAGCCGCTATGACGCGAGCTTTTGTGGATGAATTACAATGAACCTTGTAAACAGTATTTGCATCACGGAAAAGGGAGTATCTTTTTGAAAACTAAACCTAACACATTTGAAATGTATGAAATAAATTGTGGAAGTCGGACCATGAAAATTAGAGCTGAAGCAGTGTTTTGAACCGCAATGTACCGACTACCATACATATACTGAACCGCGCCGCGCTCCCTTTGAATAGAGTTTTTAAGATTTACATCGAGCAAAGTAATGAAAAATATATAAAAAAAAAAATTACATTTACAAGATAATTTTCACATCAGGTGGTCCTCGTGCTATTCCGTCAAATACACATAAAGAAACACAAAAAAAACATCTCAAAAAGTTTGTTAGGACTAGCAGAGGTCAACCCTAAGAGGTTGTTAGTATTTTAACAATGACCCTGTATATAGAAAAAGTACGTACTATCAGCTGTAGCTAAGTAGCTGTATTTGTTTTTAGTTTATAGAGCTATACCGCATATTCAACGGTATAATTTTTTAATCTTGGATAAGATTCTTTCCTTTGCTTGTAAAATTTCATTAAAGTCAATACCAATACAAATTTAAAATAATGCAACATCATTGGACGTCTATGGTGATAAAGCTTAACATACCTTGATGATTAAAGTTACTAAAAATACCCTCGTTTTATTCCAGTTTGGTAAAATTGGTTCTAAGCGAATCACAATCAAATAAATTGACATTGTTACTAAACTATGTAACGATATTCAAACGTGTGTTTTGATGGTGGTATCTCTATCTTTGAATGGCATGTTTACATCAAAATAGTCTTAAACACCGGCCGCTCCCCTCTCATCAAATCTACAGAACCCCAAAAAAACATGCCCATAAACTTCGTAAACATGCTTGGCTCTATTTAGGCTGGAGTTAACTTAATAATAAGGCCGTAAAGCGGGCTTATCAGATGCCCATGTGTCATGGCAATCTTTGCCCAGCGTGGGGCGTGGGCAATGCGCAAACAAGGGGACGAGACACTGTGAAATATGTTTATATGAGCTAATATACTACTTTTTCTTTCTCACAGTTTGGTTTATTTATATACATATATAACACAGGAATATGTCCTAGGTTTCACGGTTCTGTAAATTTGATGAAAAAATGGATATTTATGGGATTACTTACGTATGACGCAGCCTATTATATCCGAATCTACTGTACAGAAAATGTAAAAATTTGGTACATAAATAGTGTTACTGTGATCCAATAACGGATGATTGGTGCAAAATTATACTAAAAACATATTATCTTGTCAAGTGGGTGTAAAAAAGATGTAAAACCATATTGATAACTATACAGAATTGAGAGTTTAGTAGTTTACTGGTAATTAAAGGTATATTAGGTATGTAAGTAATGATTGTTTATAGAACGGATCCCTCCTCGGGCCATGTGCCCGTCAGGCTGGCTGTTCAAGGGTTCCGCTTGGAATAGCCCTTTAAGAAATGATTGTTTATTTTGATCACAGCTACAAAACTGCATTATATATATCGTCTTTTTTAGTATTTGTTGTTTGTTGTTGTAAACTAAATGATATGGTTCAAAATATACCGAGAATTCAGATTCCTCACTTTTAGTTATTGAGATAAAATAAATGGCTTTATTACAAAATTACAAATTTACGAGAGAAAAAATTATAGTCATGTGCGAGATTCGAACACGCGGCCATCCACCCCTTTAGCCGGGGTATGCTCTCACCAATTGAGGTAACAGGGCACAATAACTCGTAACTCAATTTTTGCTCTCGTTCTTCAACCATCGTATCGGGATGGAGCGACACCTATAGTTCTACTTGCGTTATACTACAAATAGCTTATAATTTACACTAACAAATAGCTGAGCTTTGTGAGGGTCCGCGCTTATTTTACAACCTGATTTTAGTGGTGTCATCTAGTACTGTCTGGATGTACTACGATTCATTTAAGTATTGAGTTTAGTTCTGTCGCAGCGATGGTTTTCTAACAGATGATGTTAGTAGTACAGTAATATTCTATATATTATTACTTACGGGATTTGTAGGGTGGCGATTTTTATTTTTGAGCTCCCGATATTTCGACGCAGTTGCATGCATCATGATCGCGGGGTGACTGGAGAAACGAACGGTCGACAAAAATCACGAGCAGACGAAACGGTCTATCCGCTTTCTTTGTCTTTTGCTACGCGTACCACAGACATAGATTATTAACAATCATCATAGTTTGCAGGCAGCTACTAATTGATTTCCTACAGTATTCCTATACATAATGTTGTCTTAGGTTTTCGCGATAATTACACGTAGTAATTAAACAACTTTAAACGGTTTAAATCGCTTATATTTAGTCACCCGGTCACCACGATCACTGCAAAGTGTTTGAAATGTCGTGACAAAAATAATGATAAATATACGCGATTTAAATCGTTTAAAGTTGCACCGGGGCATTTAGTTCCGACTCCCCCATTGTCTGTCGGCAGCGAGACAAGCCGAAGTCCGAACCACAGTGGTGCCCTTGAGCTCGCTGTCACCCCTCCCGATAGTAGCGTAGCGTTTTCGGCGCTCGCAGGAGACTGAGATATAAGGCGCTTTTCGCCTTATGCGCCCGGGCTATAAGAGGTCCTCCCCTCGCCCAAAACCCGGTGGAGCTGGACGTCCGCTTAGCGGTAGTCAGCAACTAAGTCCTCCCTACAAATAAAAAAAATATCGTTTAAAGTTGTTTAATTACTATTCCTATACATATTACAAATATACCTCTATAACTTTGAGATTTAGACAACTTGCGTCGAGTACTAATACTCGCATATTCTTGTGTTGGTGTCTTTTGCGTTGATGATAAATATGTTCTTAATTATGTTCATGTGCCGTATTTTTTGTGTTGTTAAGAAAAACATTTTGATACGACCCCACTTGACAAGGTGGTCCTTCATAAATATCAGACCGAGTGCGGAGGACGGATATACCTCGTTTCATATGCGAGTGAGTGGAACAGAACTGCGCAATATTTAATTAGCGTGAGCGCATTTTTTTCGTTGAGTTCATATAACTTATTGAGATTTACAAAAGCGGAAACATTTCAAGTACTGTACCACATGACTGTGTTACATAATAATTAGCAATAAAATGTATTTATTCATTTACTTTAATGGATGACCAACAGCTAGGACAAACTTCATATACATAAATAATTACAAACATAAGGCCAATTATAGGTCATCAGGGATAGCAATATAATAAGTTATAAACAGATAGGAACAGATAGCAATAATTATATTGCTACGATTTACTATTTAGACACAAAACTTAATTAAGGCTTAGGATCACGCCAATAACCTTGAACGTCGTCTAGTATTCAAAGAGCTGCACTAACGGCTCGTCCCCCGCACCGCGCAAGGGCCTCGCAGTTGCTTGGAAGTAACATAAGCGCAAAAACTATATATTTTAATTTAGAAAGTACCGTTTAAACGTAAACCCTTGTTTTTATTGGCGAAACTGTAGCACTACATTTGATATATTTTTTATGGAAGTTAAATGGCCCAGAGTAGAATACAAAATTTTAAAATATTAAAATTGAATTTGACATTTTTCAATTAGGTTTGCAATAACGCCTGCTATGCGGATTACATTACAAAATCACAAATATACGATAGGAAAAATTTAAGTCATGTGCGGGATTCGAACCCGCGTCCATCCACCCCTTGAGCATACCCCGGATGCTCTAACCAATTGAAATGTCAAGTTAGCTCAATTGGTTAGAGCATACCCCGGCTCAAGGGGTGGATGGACGTGGGTTCGAATCCCGCATGTGACTAAAATTTTTCCTATCGTATATTTGTGATTTTGTTATGTCAAATTCAATGTCAAAATTAAGATATTTTTGAAAAAAAAAATTTCCGAGTCAAAAAATTATCTTGGCGCTTTTGTACTTAACGAAATAAAATAAATACGTCTGCAAGTATATGAATCCTAGCTTACATATTTGAAAAGCAGTAGGAGCTCAAATATCCTGTGAATGTTGATATTTTGGAGACAGCAGCCTTAAGCGTTTTTTTTAGAGCTGAGAGCTGTAGTCATGATTTTGTCTATCGGGAGAAATCGGAATAGTATTGATTGATCAAGCATAGCATTTATCATATCTTTTAGAATGTTGGTAGTTTGCCTTTTTGAGACTTTCTTTTACCTTAGGTACAATATTACAAGTCAATTAATCTGTACACGACAGAAGCCTGACCTAGACATTATTGACGGTACCTAATTGCTTCTTTAATGAAGATATTCTATCATTATAAGTCTGTTTTTGTGACGTGAACTGTAATTGCTTAGAGGCTAATTAATAAAGAGACGAGTATTCCGGACAGCCAAAGAACAAAAGAAGTAAATATCTACTAATTAGCTACTAGTTGAACGTAGAAAAGAAACCAAATCGATGTACAGGATAGCTGTTTGGCACACGTTTAGCAATGATGGCTGAGCGGTAATAACTATAAACTATCGAACTACAGGTTAATGGTTCGATTCCCACCGATGGCTTGGGTCACCGGAGGTTATTTTGACGGAACAAGCCCGAGGCCCACCTGATGTTAAGTGGACTAACCTCTGCCTATAACAGACGCATTTCGTCAACGACGAATTGCACTGTGCCCGTCACACTGAGACGTCCAGTTGTTAGGTCTCATTAGCCTGTATTTTTCTGGCTCTCAAGGACTGCTGCCGGAACACACCGTTAGGTGCTTGGCGACAGATTTTCTACTTGAGGGTGGTCGCTAGCCAGGCGGGCAATCGCAAAATGCCCTTCCACCATGCGGTGAAGCTCAAGCTCTGGGCGGGATTCGAACCATGGACCTGCTGCGCGGCAGTCCATAGCCAATGCCACAGAGCCATCACTGCTTCATTGCAGGATTGATGGAAGGGAATTTTGCGGATGCTCGCCCTCAAGTAGAAAAGTTAGTTTGTACCATTGCTTACCCATTATTATTTATTGGCAAGATAGTCAGTAAGTGATTTAAAACGCGTTTCGTGTAACTTTTTTTCCTTATAATCATATGTATCATAACTTCTAAGGGGTAAAAATTATTGTTCTACAATTGTGTTATGTTTTCAGAGTTATGTATGCATGTAAGTTTATTTATTCCACCATAACTTCTAAACGGCTTAACCGATTTTAATGTATGAGATATGAAAAAAAGCACTCGTTCAGATGAAGTCTAGTCTAAATCTAGTTTGGTTGATGGCCGCAACGTTCTGTA
Source organism: Plagodis pulveraria (assembly GCA_963890685.1). Lineage (NCBI taxonomy): Eukaryota > Metazoa > Arthropoda > Insecta > Lepidoptera > Geometridae > Plagodis > Plagodis pulveraria. The sequence goes on along the minus strand of OY982955.1, from coordinate 31,399,103 downwards.
TTACGGTTAAAATAACAAAATTAGATTCGGATCCGACAATGAAGGATTAACGTCTGGCACGCGGCCAGCCTTAAAACCTACCAACTAAAGTATTTTTTTAACAATCATTTATGTGTGATAGTTAGGTTCCAACAAGTAGTCCAACAAATCGTCCGGCGTCTGACGTAGCAGAAACCCTTCTGCAAAACACCTGACTTTTCATTCAGACACAAGAAAACTTTCGAAATTTAAATACATTCAATAGTTTAAGCATAAAGAGTAACGAAGACTGGTGAGATGCCTCAGTTAAAATAGCATAGTCTATAATATGCATTATTACACCATATTTAGCAACAATAATCAATCTTTGTTTCGTGTTTGTTTTCAAAACAATATGAAAACTTCCCCGATTTATTCTAATTAAGGTAGAGATGCACAGGATTAGGGCAAGAAAATAATTATATAAAAAAATTTATGCGCACAATATTGCATGATTTTTTTTAATTTTATTAATGTTATTGTGACGGAACAAGCTCGAGGCCCACGTGATGTTAAGCGGTCTAACCTCTGCCTATAACAGATTCTTTTCTTCTAGTGCCTAGTCTCATGTGCCTGTAATTTCACTGGCTCTCAAGGACTCCTCCCGACACACACCGTTAGGTGCTTGGCGACATATTTTCTACTTGAGGGTGGTGGCTAGGCAGGCAGGCATTCGCAAAATGCCCTTCCACCATGTGGTGAAGCTCAAGCCCGCGGTGGGGTTAGAACCATGGACTCTATACAATATACGAGTGGCTCTATACAATTTATTTGCTGAACGTGGCAGTACAATGTAGAATATTTCAATACTAAAATTTGTAATTGACCTTCATAAGAGCGTCGTAGACGCCTAAATTGAATAAATGATTTTGACTTTGACTTTGACTTTGGACCTGCTGCGCAGCACTCCATAGCCAATGCCACTGAGCCATCACTGCTTCAAAACATGTCTTCTTTGATAGGGCAAATATTTTCTAGAATCTCTTTGAGGCAATAGTGGGGTAAAAATATTGTAAAGAGTAAGTACCACATTGCATCCTTGCAGAAATCGGCTCGGTTCGTTACACCTCCGTCTACATTTCAATTCGTTTTGCGAAGCTTTCTGGATTTCCGCTGCAACGGCTAACACTGTATTTCTATCTACATATAAAATAAAGCTGTAACGGTCACAGTGTCAGTACGCTACAAGTTTGTGATTTATTTCATCAACAGCTTTTTTTTCTTCTTAATAGGTTCGCGTTTGACCACACCCTGCCTGATGTTATGCATTGATGTGGTCTAAGACGGAGCACGCTTACCTAGAAGAAACCTATTTACTCTCGATTTGAAGACACCCATGTTGTATTCGGAAAAAACTGACGACGGTAAGGAGTTCCACTCCTTCGCAATACGCACGAGAAAAGTGGAAGCGAAGACTGGAAGACGCTCTTTGAACAAATGCCTCTATAAGTTTTAATTTAAGAGAGTTTTTCATAAATCCCATGATTTGCGTCATGACAGGCGTCTAGGGGTTCAGCAGTGTCAGACACCTTCAGATGGCGCTGCTGCACCCGATTTTTTTATCTTGTTAATATTTTTCTTTTTATATTTTTGCAAAATACGATGATAACTGCGGAACGGATATAAATGATTTTATTGTATAACTTTGTTTCTGCTTAGAAAGTCTGTTTTACTCACAAATCTAATTTTAACAGATTGTTAAAGAGATCAAAGTGAATAATTATTTAATAACGCTACTGAATATCATCTTCGCATTAACTTCATAATTATCTTGAATATCTTTGTTTAGTTTGACTGCTTTTCATTTCTTGGAAGGCGCAAAAATAACAAAATGTAAGTAATAAAATTTAAGATTTCTTTGAACAACCCTTTTAATTTGAAACAAAGGTTTTAATATAAAGTATACCTATGTACGAGAACTTTATTTATGCAGAAAGTAAGTACAGATAATTAGAAAGTAATAATAATAATATGTAATGAATAGATTCAGGCATTCAGTCTCGATCGTGCGCTCGTAGAGTCAAGACCTCCTGAGGATGGTTCGTTTAGAAGCAAAACGCGTCGAATACTCTTCCGGTTTGGCTGCGTGGCGTTTGTGTCGTCACGTCGGCTTAACAGGAAATTTGTCGGAATTGTCACTAGATATATATCACTTTTATAAAGATTTTTTAAGTGTTTTATTAAATAATTAATTTAATGTTTTCTTAAATTTTTTTTTAAATATTTGTTATTAATAATAATATGTTTGCAAAATTTACTGGAAATGTTTGCCAACGTTCTGTATAGACTTAACGTTCATACATATTACCGACAACGTTATTTATATTCAAAGGATATTTATTACAGAGTATGATCATCAAAAAATCGATATTAATACCTATTCAATATAATATGTGTATGGACAGGGGCCCTTCTTAATCCCCGTAGTCCCACACTTTACCACTGTGTCGTGGCGTATTCGACTGGGCTCTTGGAATGTCACAGGGAGACAGCAGCCGATATATGTGCTACATAGGCACGTGGGTATAAAACGGCGGGAACGACCTACCTTCGGACTACGTGCTAGTCGATAAGGGAATTATCGCTAAACACCCTAAAGCTAGATAATTGATCAATCAGCTAACCATACGGAATTAAATTAGGATACTTTCCCTGATTTCTATCTCCCCGAACAGCAATCCGTTGCTCGCACTAACACTGAACGCCTGGCGTCACAAATAACAGTCCCTCACTTTGTTGCACAAAGCACCAATGTTTATCGTCACTAATAATATAGCAGTCCGCTGCTTTTAATCCACTGGGTCGCCGCGACTCTTGTTTTACACAACCCGCTTCATCGTGTGAGCCGGCCACGGCTTGAACTCGTACTAACTTCAACCAAATGAATGCGTCGACGCCGGGCCGCGCTCGGCCGCACGCTTACATTTACAAATCCATCGCATTTAACACGGACAAGATTCGCGTCCGCACGCGCTCAGAAACAGACTGCATTGTTTACCTTTGTTTACCGAACAATATGCACATCGATATCGGTAATTTGATATGTTCACATGAGTGTTTTATGCCTCTTACTCTACCATGGTGTCATACAAATAAGCGGCAAGATTGTGATAATCAAATTATATTTTATATGTTTGATATGTTCAAGATAAAATTTTAGCTTTTATGAAATTTTCAAATAATAATAGCAAAATAAATTATTAGTGTGGTTTTGTAACTTTTGAAGTAGAGTTACCTTATTTTTAACGATAAAAATACGTAACGCTTATCCTACTACATTGGTATTATACTTTATACGATCTTTCAGAGAAATAAAACCAATTTATCGTTTTGAGTACAAAGATAGATAGATAGATAGATAGATAGATAATACTTTATTGTTACACCACATAAGACAATAACTAAGAGGTAAAAAATTATAATTTTCAGTGAAAGTGTTACAATGGGCGGCCTTATTACTAAAAGTAATCTCTTCCAGGCAACCTTTGGATGGAGAGGATTTATAAAACCGATAGTGACGGGGTGCAGTTAAGCGATATAATTGATTAATCAAATAAATACTAAAATATATACTCAATTTCAAATATAAGTCATACATACCATAATACCATATACATATTTCCATACAAATACACTTACATATATACAATATTTAAATATATATAATATATACATATAATAAATAAATACTTACAACACAGAAATAAGCAATACCACAGTTTATAATGAAGAGCGTTATATGGACAGATAGAACTTTTTTATTTGGTCCTTAAAAACATTTAAAGAAGATGCACGTCTTATTGAGACGGGTAGGGAATTCCATAGGCGGGCAGCTTGAACAGTAAAAGATTTATCATAGAAAGAGCTAGTATGTGGTGGGATTTGAAGTGTAAAATTTTCTAATGACCTTAACGTGTATGATGGACATTGAAGGAAATTAAAACGTTCCTTGAGATAGCGCGGGGATGAAGGATTGAACAATATGTTATAAAGGAGACAGAGAATGTGAGTATTCCGGCGAAGACGTATTGGAAGCCACTTGAGCTTAGAACGAAATTGAGATATATGATCATATTTGCGCAAGCCAAATATGAATCTAATGCAAACATTTTGAAGTCGCTCAAGTTTGTTCAGCTGGTCCTCAGTTAGATCGAGATAACAGGCGTCAGCGTAGTCAAGAATGGGCAGCAAGAGAGATTGAGCTAAAGCAATTTTAGTGGTAGTAGGCAGGAAGTTACGCAGACGTTTTAAGGACGCTGTGGACGCAAATAGTTCACGACTGGTGACTTGTAACTGTACGTCCCAGGTCATACAGCTATCAATTGTTACTCCTAGATTTTTTACAGAAACACTAAAAGGAATAGCGATTCCATCAAAAACCACGTGCGGAAGTATTGTCCAGTCTACTTTTGACAACAGCCTGGAACTCCCTATTACTATTGTTTTGGTCTTGCTGGGATTCACTTTTAATCCGAAGGATTTGCTCCAATCTGCTATGCGACTAAGGTCAGAATTAGTTGTTGAAATGGCATCAGATAAAGTTGGTAAAGGAGCCTGTGTGTATATCTGTAGATCGTCTGCATATAGGTGGTAGGATGAAGAGAAATGTTGTGAAATAGAGTTAATGAATAATACAAATAATAGAGGAGATAGCACGCCGCCCTGTGGAACGCCTGCTGTCGTGTCACACCACGAAGATAAATTATCTTCAAGGCGTACGCGCTGCCTGCGGCCGTATAGATAACTATGATAGATATCGATTAAAAGAGTATAAATCAAAAATAATGATTATAAATGTTTTGAAGCAGTGATGGCTCAGTGGCATTGGCTATGGACTGCCGTGCAGCAGGTCCATGGGTCAAATCCCGCCGCGGGCTTGAGCTTCACCGCATGGTGGAAGGGCATTTTGTGAATGCCCGCCTGACTAGCGACCACCCTCAAGTGGAAAATCTGTCGCCAAGCACCTAACAGTGTGTTCCGGCAGCAGTCCTTGAGAGCCAGAAAAATTACAGGCTAATGAGACCTAACAACTGGACGTCTCAGTGTGATGGGCACAGTGCAATTCGTTTTTGACGAAATGCGTCTGTTATAGGCAGAGGTTAGTCCACTTAACATCAGGTGCGCCTCGGGCTTGTTCTGTCACAATAACATGTGAATAATTGGTATATAACGCTTAGTTTTTGAAAAATTAACATAGATACGTAATATTTTCCATATATCTTCAGTCAGTTTAACGATATATATAGAACTATTTATATCGTCGGGTTGTTGCTGCATATTGGGCGCAGAAATGGGGATATTTACCGTTATGACCCACTTACCCAAAAAATAGCGCTTATCTCTCAAGGAGCGCATTTCCAAGAAAGGTTTTATACTGCCCATAAAACTGAAGTCAAAACCGTTTAAATATTATAATCTGTGCAGGTATTTGTTGTTTGCAAAAACATGTCATCCAGATTTAGCTTTTTGGCAAATACCCTTTTCAGTTGAGTGTTACTTAAACACTGTCCTATTTTGAAGAAATTTCAATAGGACTAACTTAGAGGTATGCTGGCTTTGGCGTGATGCGTGACCATGAAACAGACAGTAAAAAACAGACAAAAATAAAAATAAACACAGCTTCGACGTCAGTATCAGTAACAGAGAGAACTCAATATTTTTTTTCAAAATATCTTCAGTGTACAGATTTGGACGTGTTACAGTTTATTATTGGTATATTCCATTTGATGGTTATGGTTGTGATCACTGTGATCGTTTGTAACTGTTCTCCCCTGTTCCATTTAGGATATGAACGCTAAGAATGCCACTAAAATTTGCCACTTCTGTCACTTTTGACATTAGATGTAGCGTTTATGGCAAAAATAACGCCAAGACCCATGTGGAACCACTTTTTGGGAGTGTGATCGTTTTTAGCGTTTTTGGCGAATCTAACTTCAAATGGTATGTGCACCCTTTATGTACAGATTAACCTTCAAAACTCACATACTCTTATATTCACACGCACACTCACTAAAGAAAAAAATTAAATTAAGATGGATAATCATCTAAACAATTATGCGTGGTCTAGGCACATAATATACGCACTTAAGCATCAACTTACGAACATCCATATTTTTTGGAAGTACATTAAAAATCTCAAGTTTAGATCTTGCGCAGTGAATACTCAAAAATCAAAACTCAAAGCATAAAATACCAGTGGACGAGCAGCGTGCAAAACCTAGTGCTCTTAAAGTTTCACCAAAGAAATAGTACTAAAAGGAATGCTATATGAGACAGCATCTCCCGAGGTACATACTCTTCAATGTAGATGAACCGTGTCCTTTACTTCAAAGCAAAGCTGAGCATAATGTTAGTGGAAATATTCAAGTGCTGGATACTACGTAAAATTACTACATGTATATGCATTCTTGTTGGTATTGAAGCGCTCGTAGCTTGCTCAAACATTCCTAACCGATCAAGTAAATGTAAAAATATCAAGTAAAAAGTCATCAAGTTTGAAGTAATCATGGCCGAGCGGTAATAGCTATGGACTGCCGCGCCGCAGTACCCTGGTTCCATCCCCACCGCTGGCTTGAGCTTCACCGCATGGTGGAAGGGCATTTTGCGATTGCCCGCCTGGCTAGCTACCACCCTCAAGTAAAGAGTCTGTCGTCAAGCACCTAATGGTGTTTTTCTTTTTTTTTTTAGTAAATGATACGGGATTACTAACCTAACCTCAAGGTGTGTTCCTTGAGAGTCAGTGTAATTACAGGCATATGAGACTTAACAACTATGTCTCAAGGTGACGGTCGCAGTGCAATTCGTCATTTGTGACGAAAAGCATCTGTTATAAGCAGAGTCAGTTGCGGTCAAGATTTTGATGGGTGACGGCTACTGAATTACTACTGAGGTGTGGGCAAATTTAAATCGTCGGCCCTGGTTACTGTCTCAGTTATTACATGGTGGAGTTGGATTTTGCAAATGACCACCTGGCTAGCTACCAAAGTGGAAAATCTGCTAAATAATCCGCCAAGCGTCTTACGATGTGTTCTTGTACTGTCTTCCTGTCCTAGCTTGAAAAATTAGAAACCTTTCAGATCTGGTAAAACGAATTTTGACCTGTCATAATTATGAGTAAAAGGATTTTTCTATATCTGCCCAATTAATAATAATAACAATCATTTATTCATGTTAAATATATAGTTGCTAAAACTTAACATTGTGCATCTGTTGTCGAACTAGTTTCATCACCTTTTTGAAGCAGTGATGGCTCAGTGGCATGGGTATGGACTGCCGCGCAGCAGGTCCATGGTTCGAATCCCGCCGCGGGCTTGAGCTTCACCGCATGGTGGAAGGGCATTTTGCGAATGCCCGCCTGGCTAGCGACCACCCTCAAGTAGAAAATCTGTCGCCAAGCACCTAACGGTGTGTTCCGGCAGCCGTCCTTGAGAGCCAGTGAAATTACAGGCACATGAGACTTAAGAACTATGTCTCAAAGTGACGGGCGCAGTGCATTTTGAAATGTTATAGGCAGAGGTTAGTCCGCTTAACATCAGGTGGGCCTCTAGCTTGTTCAGTCACAATAACAATAAAAAAAAAACTCCTGTGTAACAGTGTACATCGCTTTTCTCGTGGTTTTTGCTATTTGAATAGCCTCATGCTTAATTAAACTAGTACATTTTATAAGGTAACTATAGTTTTTAGTAACCTTTGTTTGAGATGAATTATAAAGTTAATTATTTCCTGACTTAGAAATAGAATATTTTTTTGTAGCGGAGTCTGTTCTTGTCCGTGTTCATGTATGTTGTTATTGTTCCTCTCTGTGTAGATTGTGTTAGTGTGTGTGTGAATGTAAGAGTGTGTGAGCTGTGAAGGTTAATCTATACTTACTTATAATAAAACTTTCATAAGTCCAATTGAAGATATTTAGAAAAAAAAATTGAGATTACTCTGTACCCGATACTAATATTAAAACTGTATTTATTTTTATTTTTGCCTGTTTGTCTGTCTGTCTGTATCATGGCCACGCATCACGCCAAAGCTACTGAATGAATTTCAATGAAACTTAGCACGATTTCAGTTCATACTACGAGGTAGGACATTATATACTTCTTATCCCGAAATCCAGCACGGTTACCTTGGGAGAGGGGATTTACATAGTGGTAGGGCATTTTGCGAATGCCCGCCTGGCTAGCTACCATCAAGTAGAAAATCTGTCGCCAAGTACCTAACGGTGTGTTCCGGCAGCTCTCCGTGAGAGCCAGTAATTCTAGGTTAACCTGAACAATATCTTCGGCCACATCATCATCAGGTGAGATAGCGATCAAAGGCTAACTTATAAAGCAAAAAAAAAGGGGATTAGTCAAAATGTACACTTAGTTGTTATTTATTAACGCGTTGTCCGATTTCAATCATTCTATTTTGTTAGAGTAGTGGTACTTTCAAGATTGTCCCGTAAATATTTCAAGGTCATCGGTTTAGTAGTTCAGAAATTAAAGACATAATAACCTAAATATTTCGTTCCATATAACTTGAAACCAGGAATGTACAGAAACCTTTGAACGTATGGCTCATCTTTAGCTGGCGTTCGCAATTTGTCGTATTAGCATAAAATATAGGTCTATTGTCAAGGTCAGACCACTCCAAAAGCTGTTAATAAAGATACTACCGCCACAATATATAGACACATCATTGAAATTGCATACTTACTCGTATAGGGTTATCAAGAACAAGAATATGAACAACTTTGACCAAGATGGTAACCTTAAAATCGTAAAAAAAACAGATGTTCTATACTAAGATTCCAGCTAAGTGCAGCTAAGGTATGAAACTACTGTGTTTTTGTTTACTCTCATTCGGCTTAGCTTCCTGATATCTCTTTATTGACATTTTGTTGCAATCTTAGTACTTAGCTTTAGTTATGGTTTTTATTACTCATTCAATATTTATATTCATGGGCATCTACGAAAATACTATAGTATATTGGAGAATTTTGAAATTTTTCCGCTGAATATCAGCTTGAGACTATTAACTTAACTGAGAGGCAACGACACAAGAGGCCCAAGAGAGCAAAGCTTGCCTTGCTAAGATAAAACTCTAAAATACTCTAAAATCCAGAACATTCGACGCAATCAGATTTTTAAACTAAGTATCTACGTATAGCGGGATACATTTCCGAGACTGCGCAATGGAAGCGCACGATCTAATATACTCGTATCATCGTTCTACCGCCAAACAAGGAGAACATTTGACTTTTGAAGCAGTGATGGCTCAGTGGCATTGGCTATGGACTGCCGCGCAGCAGATCCATGGTTCGAATCCCGCCCAGAGCTTGAGCTTCACCGCATGGTAGAAGGGCATTTTGCGAATGCCCGCCTGGCTAGCGACCACCCTCAAGTAGAAAATCGGTCGCCAAGCACCTAACGGTGTGTTCTTGCAGCAGTCCTTGTGAGCCAGTAAAATAACAGGCAAAATGAGACTAACAGGTATGTCTGAAGGTGATGGGCGGAGTGCAGTTCGTCACTTATGATGAAATGCATCTGTTATAGGCAGAGGATACCGCTTGACATCAGGTGGGCCTCGCGCTTGTTCCTTCACAATAACATAAAAAAAAATAAAAAAAAAACATCGACGAGAAGACGCCGTTTTACAATCGAAATTCCAAAGACGCAAAGTAAAAAATAAATAAATAAATAAATAATAAATAAATAATAAATTAAAAAAAAAGACGCAAAGCAAAGTACTTTGCTTCAACATTTATTGCGCGAACCGCGAAGGAACTCTCTTTGACTTCTGTCTTCTGGAAACTACAACCTGGGAGTTTTGAAATCCAAAGTGAAAACCTCCTTTCTGGGCTATGTTTTAAGCTAAGAGTGCTTCACCGCAGACCACAGCGTCGCGTACCAATCGCTAACGAAGTTGCAGGTACAGCTAGTTGAATAATATAAGTATAATTAACATTAATAAGAATTATATGTCTTATAGAGGCGATCAGGTGAGAATAACTGGCTATGTATGTGTGTGTCCAGCCTTGTTGTATCAGGTTTCTGTGTAGCAACTCGTATTTCACTGTTACATCACACTTCCCCCTAATATTATAAAGGCGAAAGTTTGTGAGTGTATTTGTATGTTTGTTACTTCTGCACGCTCAAACGATTGGACCGATTTTAATGAAACTTGGTATAGAGGTAGATGAGACTGGATTTACGCATAGTATACTTTCATCATCATCATAATTCATCACGACGTTGGAACCGCGGGGCGTTACTAGTTAGAAATTAAATGTTTGTTGGGTTCGAAATTATTAATCAGACTGTTCAGTGTGTATTTGCTGTTAGGCGTAAAACGAATATAATAGTAGGTACATAGCCTCCATATCCTTTTGAAGAATAGTTAAATCCTGTAAAAAATTGTCTAAAACTTTAAATGTTGACGTACTGACCTTCTGTATTAAAAGTAAATGTATAATTATTTTGTAAATGCTTTTTTTTTCGATTTATAGCTGATACGTGATGATGTGGTTGAAGATGTTTTAAGGCCCACCTAGCTGCCGGAACGCAGCGTTAGGCACTTGGCGACAGATATCCTGATTGAAAAAGAATATAAAGAATATACAAAAAAGGGTTTTACGAGCAAGAGACCCGTCATTATAGGATAAATAACGTTATAGGGGAACAGCCCCATTGAGATGGGGATTAGGTAGTAACAAAATCCTTGTAGCAAGAAGCATGTCATTCATGACAGCATAACCTATATTGACTGACCACTGGTTACCGAAACAATGCGTTTACTATTTATCAAGCGCATTATGTGCACGAATTATTATTAACTAGGCTAAAATTGCATCCCCCCATTGCACTTCCCGTAGGTGTCGTATGAAGCTACTGTGGGTATAATACCGGAAGATGGGCAGCACCCTTTCTGAGCAACTGGCATCTTACATTGCGATCCCCAAGACGCCTGCCAATCGAGAGGGTTATGGCAAATCCGCCCTAGCCTCTCCTAATAGGAGAGGCTGTAATCACCAGTGGACAATGCGGCTGATACAGTACAGAATACCTCGGTAATACCTTTGTGCAATCACAACACTGGGCTCTTTTTTTTCTCTCTGCCGACCGGCTAGTCTTGGGTCCGTTGGTAACTGACGATGTATTCAAGGTTAGAAAGTAAACAGATTCAACCTAGATTAGGAGTTGTCCCCTGAAGGTCAACTGCCGGAAAACATTGTTCTTGGCAACAATATTTCTACCTGATTCTACCTTCGAACGTTAGGTACAGTAATTGCTTATAAGCAAAAAGCCTTACACTTTGGGTAATCATCAAGATGGACGCTTGCTTTAGAAGAAATTAAGCTTGTTTATTAGTCAACTTATCAAATAAAGTTGACTAATAATCAAATTTGTTGATTAGACAGCTTAATGTTTTTGTTATATATAAAAATATATTAAAAATACACTTATCAGAAAATCATCCAGCTAGAAAAATTAAAGCTGCCAACTTCTTAAAACGTAAGCCTAACGAGTTGAGTAATTCATCAGTTTGCCATCCTTTTTCTTTCAATAAACAACCATGCCTTGCCAATCGAGTTTCAACTTTATATTAGTGTTATCTAGGTTTAAAATTGTAGGTATAGCTATGTTGATATTGCTGACTGTAAAGAGAAGGGGTGTCCCAATTTTCCGGAAGATAAACCACCCGATGGAGTAAACTGGATGAAACTGGTTAAGTGCTTGATGTCTTAATTGTGTATTACGGAGACTGCGCTAAAACTTGATAAAGGCTTTATCGACTTGACCGAGTTACGGACACTTACGTACGGATTTATAACTCAGTGATTCACTTTGATGTTTTAATTTATGATTGTTCGCAGTGATATAAGGATATGGTCCGATTAGTGCAATTGGTACCAATAGCCCGCCCAGTGCTGGTCCGAATTGTACGAAGGGCTCTAAATATTTGCTCGGCTGATAGGTGCGATGTTATTGATGACGTCACCCATCAAAGCCATCTGCTACCACGTGCTAAAAGTACTCACGGTCCCGTGGACAGGCAACGTGAGCACTCAGTGTCAATCGCGCTCTGAGCCCATTTTAGACTTATATACGAATCAGTAGCTCAACTGTCACAACAAATGTAAAGTAAAAAAATATAAATTGGAGTTTACCAAATCACAAATATACGATGGGAAAAATTTAAGTCATGTGCGGGATTCGAACCTGCGTCCATCATCATTTTGTAATGTAGTCCGCATAGCAGGCGTTATTGCAAACCTAACAACATTAAAAATAAATTGGAGAGTTTTTGCAGTAGTTTTACAGATCGTAATTCTCACACTCGAGTACTCTGTAACAGTTAAAATCCGTCAGTATTTTTGAGAAGGTAAGAAAATTATTTATTTGTATTAATTGATGATGCCATATGCACGCTTTTGCTTGGTCCGAATTGAGAGCAATGCAAACGGCCGGGAGCGCGGATATGTAAATCGGTCCAATCGTTAGTGCTGTTAGCACCATTAGTACTGATGGCGCAATTCAAACCGCACAGTAGTGTACGCAAGCATGAAATAAGTTCTGATGCAGAAAATAAATAAAAGTACAGATTGAGACAATTCTAAAATTAAATATTTTCACTACTGATCGTTTCTCACTTGGTCTTAAAGTTGTAATACAAATAAACTGGCAATTCTGATTAATAATGGTTTGAATAAGTCCTCCTTTGTAAACATAAACAAAATTTTAAATACGTAGGTGTACTGTGTACTGAGAGTTCTCGGCCTTTAAGAAAAAAAAATACAAAAATAGTGTTATTTTTTGATTAAGTCAACCCTGACATCTGCTAGTCGTAACAAACATTTAGAGATGTTTTTTTATGTATTTATGACGGAATAAGCACGAGGACCACCTGATGCTAAAGGTCTCTTGTGCCGGTAATGTAATATTTCATATTTTTTATTACTTAACTCGATGTAAATATTCAAAACTCTATTCAAAGGGAGCGCGGCGCGGTTCAGTGTTGCTGCGGAGGGCGCTCTTGGATTAGAGAGACTTAAAACTTAAAAAAATAAGTTTTTAAGATCTGTGTCTCGTAGTAAAAGACAATGCCTACTCCGAGCTAAGAGCGCCTACTGCGGCAACACTAGATCGCTTTGCGCTCCCTTTGAATAGAGTTTTGAATATTTACATCGAGCTAAGTCATAAACAATATGAAATATTACATTACAGGCACAAAAGACTTTTACCATCTGGTGGTCCTCGTGCTTTTTCTGTCAAACGCAAAGAAAAAAAAACACATGTTTGTTAGGACTAGCAGAAGTCAACCCTAAGAGGTTGTTAGCATTTTACCAATAACTCTGTATACAGACAACAGATTTTTACATTCATAAGACGAAGTGGTCCTTGAAAATGTCAGACTGAGGACGTAGGACGAAGACACTTCGTTTCGCATGCAAGTGAGCGAAAATACAACTGCGTAATATTTTAACAGCGTGAATGAAATTTTCCTTATAAACAACCAATGCATTATTTTTATAGTAGGTTTGTGTACATTTATTCTTATGAATAGTAACTAAAAGATACGCCATAAGTTGAGTACAGAAACAAACTATTTTATTCATTTCTTATGATACCTTACATGAGTATCTACCCACATTACTAAAAGTAAATTACTTGATACAAATCATGCAATAGTTATATAAACAAACATAACATATCTTCCTCTCATATTTGAACCTGAACCAATTCCAATTAACCAGAACACTATTTCTATAAATCTTTATATGTATATTTTAACAATAAATTATGATTCTGGGATGCCTATTATATCCGGCCACAAGTTAGCATCTGGTATTTCAATAGACAGGTCGTCTGATGTTGTCCGCCTTCTCAAATTATTGTCAGGGCGATCCCATGACAACCGACGCTGATCCATAACTTCTGGTCTGATGGTTCGTGCCAGAATCTGGTCCACATGTCTACGATAAAGTTCTCCGCCTTCTGTCCTCACCCAATATACACTTGGCCCTTCAATTGCGTCTATAGTAGCTCTCTTCCACTTTTCCCCTGGACCATACATGTGTATAAGTACTGTCTGACCAACTTCAAATGATCTGGTTGGTTGTTTCTGTGCCATCGCTTCCAACTGTATGTCTTCCCGTGAAGGTAAATTTTCTGGGTGCAGTCTAGATATTGCTGTTCTATACTTCCGTCCATTAAGCATCTCAGCTGGTGTCTTATTGGTGGTACAGTTAGGAACAGTTCTAAGGTGGAACAGAACTTTGGCTAATTTCTCCGCCCAGGGCATCTGTAAGCTATCTAACTTTTTTAGTTTATTTTTAAACGATTGAATCGCTCGCTCCACTTGCCCATTTGTAGCTGGGTGATAAGGTGGGGAATACAGGTGCTTTATTCCATTTCTTTTTAAAAATGTATTGAACTCCTCGGAACTAAATGCCCTTCCATTGTCTGAAACCAGAACATCCGGTAGTCCTTGGGATGCAAAAATTTTCCTTAATATGGTGATGACAGTTCCACTACTCATTGACGGTACAATTTCTGCTTCAAACCACTTGCTGTGACTGTCTATCAACACGAAAAACGTCTTTCCTTGAATAGGGCCAGCAAAATCGACATGCACTCGGCTCCATGGTTTTTCATTAGTTATCCATAACCGAGGATCTCTTGGTGGATTGTTTCTCACTAACTGACATTGTTCACACTGAGCCACAACTTGCTCTATCTGTTTGTCCATATCAACCCACCATACATATCCTCGAGCATAAGCTTTTGTTTGTACTATCCCTGCATGAGGAATATGTAGTAATTCCAGTACTTCATGTTGCAATGACACTGGTATAATGACCCTGTTGCTCCACAGTAAACAATCTTTACTATGGGAAAGAGCCTCTCTTCGAGTCCAATATGGCTGTAAGTCTGGATCAGTGTTGTGGCGTGGCCAACCATGAAGGACATAGAACATGACCTTACGTAGAACTGAGTCCTTCTTTGTTTCAGCAGCTATCTTATTTGCATCTAGATTCCAACCCTCAGGTCGATCTTCAAGTAACAACACCTCTTTCAGAGGCTCCTCCTGCAGTCCCGCTGCTGTTGGTGCAGTCCATCTGCTAAGAGCATCAGCATTGCCTATCAGTTTACCTGGCCTGAATTTAATATCATAATCGTAGCATCCTAATTTCAAGGACCATCTCAGCATCCTTGGAGAAATTTGATCAGGAATCGGCTTGTTTGGGTTAAATAGACCAACCAGTGGTTTGTGGTCTGTGATTACGCAGAATTTACGGCCCGTCAAAAACTCATGGAACTTAGTAAGCCCAAAAATAATTGCTAAGGCTTCTTTATCAATTTGGCCATAACGCCTTTCATGCGGTTGCATTGTTCGTGAAGCCATCATTACTGGTCGCTCTACTCCATCATCCATAACATGCGCAATGATAGCTCCCACTCCATAATCTGAAGAGTCACAAATTAAGAGTAGCTCTCTGTTCAATTCATATCCTACCAGAGTAAGATCAGATGAAATTAAGTCTTTAGCTTTTTCAAATGCAAGTTGCTCTTTATCTGTCCAACTCCACTCCTTTTTAGATTCTAATAATCGGTATAGAGGTTCTAGTAAAGTTGCCTTATCAGGTAGAAATTTTTCATAGAAATTGTAGAGACCCAGAAAGGCACGCAGTGTTTGTTTATTAGTTGGAGCTGGTTTCTCTTTTATCTCTTTAACTTTAGTTGGAGACGGGTGAAGTCCTTCAGCGTCAATCATATGTCCAAGAAAGGTGATGCTGTTTGAAGCAAATGTGCACTTTTTTACATTCAGCCGGAAACCCATTTCATTAAGCTTTAACAACACTTTTCTTAGCCTCTGGTTATGTTCCTGCATATTGGCACCGGTGATTGCTATATCGTCCAACAGACAGGCTACTCCTTCCATATTTGCTAAAGCAGATGACATAAGCCGTTGAAAGATACCTGGAGCTGCACATACTCCGAAGGCTAAGCGGTTCATTTTCATTAATCCGAGCGAAGTATTGAGTGTCAATAGCTCTGCAGTGTCCTTATCAACTTTTACTTGTGTGTACGCTTGTCTCAGGTCTAACTTACTGAAAACCCGGCCTCCACTTAACTTAACAAATGCCTCTTGGGATGTCGGGAGTGGATATGTGTCCGTATTGATGGCCACATTCACAGTAGCACGGTAATCACCACAAATCCGGAGAGAACCATCATCTTTCTTGACAACCCTTATTGGTGTGGCCCATTTTGAGTATTTAACTGGTGTCAGAATACCAGTATCGATCATTCTTTGCAATTCTTCCTCTACTTGCTGCTTCATTGGGAATGCTACTGGTCGTGCTTTAAAATATTTTGGCATTGCATCAGTCCGTACATGTAATGACACTTCTGGGCCTTTATACTCCCCAAGTCCTTCCTTAAACAAGTCCGGAAACTCTTTCATCCAAGGTGTGATCATGTCCTCTGACCAACACAGGCCAGATACAGCAATACTAAGAGGCTCAAACCAGTTCCGCCCTAGTAGGCTTGGGGTATTCCCTGAAACCAATAACAATTCACACTGTGCTTCTTTATCACCGAGCACCACTCGCACATGCAATAAACCTAAAACCTTGAGGGCTTCACGTGTGACTGTCATCAGCTTCACATTTGTAGGATGTAGCTGAGGAGGGACTGGCCACATTTTCCTATATGTGATTTCCGAGATAATGGATCGTGATGCACCAGAATCTATTTCCATGGCTAACTCGGCACCGTCAATATAGACTTTTGAAACTATTGGTGGTTGATAGTCCCCCACCCCACACATGTACAATCCCATCATGTCTTCCTCTCTTAGTCCTATGTTCTTATTATTATTGCTGCCTTCTGGAACATCTTCCATTTGGTGCACTTTTGCCGCCTTTTTCCAACATGCAGCTGCAATGTGTCCTGTCTTTTTGCAATAGAAACACTTTGCTCCAGTAAATCGACAACGTTCCCCAACTTTATGTTGTCGGGTACAATGGTTGCATTCAGATGATTTGACCTTACCAATCTCCATTGGTTCAGGTACGCAAGAATGAGTTTGCTTAGACTCGCCAGCATCAGGGTACATATAGGGAAATGACGCTTGATAATTCAAACATGTCTGTAAGGTTACCTCATAGGTTAACTTATTTGTTTTTAGCAAATCCCTTCTCAATCGCTCATCGCGAACACCCAAAACCAGCCTGTCTCTCAATTGGCGTTTTAAATCTACAAAATTACACTTGGCGCCGAGTAGACTGATTGCAGCAACGTAATCTTGCACGCTTTCATCTTGTAACTGTTGGCGTCTATGAAACTTTCCTGCTTGTAATATCTCGTTAATTTCTGGTTCGTAAAATTTGTCCAAAACAGCGAGAATGTGCGCCAATTTAACACTTGTCGGCCGATTAGGCACCAGCAGTGATGCAATTAGGGCATATGTATCCTTGCCACATTGTGATAAAAACAAAGATCGTGCTTTATCCTCGCCGATGTCGGCGTATCCCGCCGCATCGAGAGCACACAACATCAGTTCCTTGTAATCGCACCATTTATCAGTTTTTGGGTTAAACTGTCCAAGAAACACAATATTTGCCACATTAGACGCCATTTACACGTGAATTTCTAATAATTAACCGCAGTCGCCAATAAAAGATACGCCATAAGTTGAGTACAGAAACAAACTATTTTATTCATTTCTTATGATACCTTACATGAGTATCTACCCACATTACTAAAAGTAAATTACTTGATACAAATCATGCAATAGTTATATAAACAAACATAACAGTAACTATATGTGACTATTGGATCACCAGACCTAAATTTTTCTTGCTATCTTATGACATTTCTCTCTTCTTTTGCCATTTTGTTTGTATCACATTATACATGAGCGCTTGTCTATTTCTTACTACAGGGCTCATCGTGATTGAGTCATTTTAGTCCAATTTAAGGAAAAAAAAACGGTCAAGCGCGTGTTTGGCCACGCGCAATGTAGGGTTCCGTAGCTGCCCGTTATCATAATTATAGAATAATTTTGTAGTTCTTTTTATCTCTCTACCTATAACTTTCTAAGCAATTTGTTCTTTTGTTTATAAATTGTGATTGCTTGCACGTGTAGACTGTTGTTGAACGTGACTATTAAGTAGGAATCATGGATTATCTATACGTTTCTTAGTTGCTCACAAACTTTTTTCTTCTCTCCATTTAACGACACCTCTCTATAACGCCATAATATGCACAGTCCCTTCAGTTTACACTGTATATATATATATATCTATATATAGTGTAAACTATATAACGACACTGAAGGGACTATATATATTCAAGAACAAAGTCACAATATTTTCCTAATGAAAAAATATTCTTATTTATAATAATAATTATGAGACGGCGAGGATGAGGTCTAAAAAGTAACTTATACCGAAGCTAATCCATCAACTCTGTACAGTCATATCTGTTATGACTTATGATATAGGTCATACAGAAGCATAATATCTAATTGTTGCCTCCTAGAGTTTAATTGCAATAATTTATATTTGTTTAGCAGCTCTTCATAATGGTTAAATATTATGCAATAAATTCGTTGTTGAACTTACTAGAGGAATTTATAACAAAATTAAATATTTTTAAACCATGTGATATTATTATATTTTGAATATTTACATTAACGATTAATTTACTACCTAATATTATTCCTTAATCCTTTATAACTTGAACTTCATCAAAGTTAGAATCCCATAACACATATGTAAAATTACACATTACAAATCACATACCCTTCACATGCACGTATACTCAAACATACAGAAACACGCACTCACACATACACCTTTCAAATTCCTCACAAGCATTCACTTAAACTCGTACACCAATACTACACCACAGAACAATGACTACACGTAAATATTAATTATTAAAAATATACAAATTGACGTTTATTCGAATAAAAAAAATTCGTTTAATATTTTTCCTATATGTATATATGTTTCAATGTATTGGTTCAATTTTGAATTGTTACTAAATAGTATATATATAAAAGAAAAAAATATAGATGTGTTACAGATTCTCTAAAGCCAGGAAGGACCTGGCTCTTGAGATACAGGCCACCAGCCTAGTAAAAGAGTAATAGACTCAGCATAAATGTATCACAATAAGGAGGAATAAAATCAATATGTATTTAATAAAATTATTTGTTTTTGTCTTAGGAGTAAAATTATTTTTAATGAAATACACTAAAAATCTGCCCAGATCCTTTTGGAATTTTAAGTGGTCTTAATAAGTATTTATAGAATGATACATTTTCAGGTCATCGACATGATCGCAAATTGTAAAAACTTAACATATTTTTTAATATTATTTGACGATAAAAAAGTAACGGGACTAATATTGACCCTTGGGGGACCCCAGAACTAATTGGAACCACATCTGAATCAAAGCCAACTTTCTGGCAATGTTTCGTGATATATGATTTGAACCAACGCCATAAATAACCTCGAATAGCTTTATAAGCTCTTTTTTCTATTGAAATCCTGTGATCCATTCTATAAACCACTTTTGAAAATCAGTAAACTCACTGTTTATTTGTTTGTTATTGTCTACGTTTTAAATATTTCAGTAATGCTTCGATAAGGTGGGCAAAATTAAGATTGGGCGATAGTTTGCTACAACTTTAAATAATCATATACTCAAAAGGTTGAATATATGGTGGCCCTGGAAAACAAATGGTTTCAGCGTATATTTAAGAACTTATGGTGAAACATTATTTAGCGCCCTTAGTTGGATCGAGCCTACGTAGTTCCGATTTGATATACATTTGATTATAGTAAAACAAACATCACTGATAATTAAATCTGACGTGACGAGATAACCTTCATAATCTTCAGAAATATAAAATTTATTATCTGCATTATAACCGTCGGTAACAGTTGAGGGTTCAAATACTGATTGGAAGTGATTCAAGTAAATGTAACTAATATCTACTGGGTTACTTGCTGGTTTTGGATCACCCATCTTCCAAGCTGTCTTGTCTGCCCTACCCCTAGAGTGTTTTTTATAAGCCAGAGACGCGGAGAGGGAGCGGCGCAAGTATACTGCGAAGATGTAGCGAGTACGCTGCGATAAGGTTGCGAGAAGACTAAAGCTGCGTACCCACAGCGCCGGAGCTGTCATAGAATTACTTCGCTTTTAATAAGACATTTGTCTCTAAGCCTAACAATTTTTTGTTGACGTTTTCTTGCTTGTGATTTATGATTAATTATTTTCATGAAGAAGAAGCTAATTTTCAGAAAATTCATTAGTATTAAAAAAACTATAGGTTTCTGTAACCCCCTTACATCAATGGGGAATATTCCGCCCTCTCTGCCCCTCCCATTGCACAAAATATATACATATATACCATACCTAAAGTCCTTCTAATGTATGTAGATACACATTTTTTTTATTTATTATATATTTTTTTTAAATAGTTTCCTTAATCCCCCACCCCTCTGGGGGATGCTGCAACCCCCCTCTCCCCCCTCCACCCCTTCCTATAGTATATAACTATCTATACCGATTCTAGTCCTTCCAGTACTTTATCTTAGTAACTTTAAAGGATTTATTCTAAGGATTTTGTATTTGGTGCAAAATTATCTAATACCCAAGTTCAACGACTATTTCTGCTAAAGTAATAAAGTTATCTTAACCGCTATAATTTTCCTTGAAAGTTCATGAACTGCACTATTATCATGATTTTTTTCAGACTTTTCAAGCTAGCAGTTTAGGTTTTAGAGGGTGGGGGACGCCCTACTGGAACAAAAATTTGCACTTTAAAGTTGAATATTTCGTAAATGGAGCATTAAATCGAAAAATAGTATTAGCAACCCTTCAGTCATTTTAAAAGACTTATTCAAAGATACCCTACACGATGGGATAGACGACGAAAAAAAAATTCATACCCACACCACTTGTATGGGAGCTACCCCAAAAAAAAATATTTTTCAAAATTTTATTTTACCACTTTGTCGGCGTGGTAAGTTTACATACCCGTACAAAATTGCAGCTTTCTAGTACAAACGGTCTCTTCGCAAAACCTCGGACAGACGGACAGACAGACGGACATGACGAAACTATAAGGGTTCCTTGTAGGTACTACGGAACCCTAAAAAAGGTTGTCTATTGCACTATAAGATTGTTACGCGATTACTCTTCATAATTAAATTTGAGTTGGTATAGAATATTTTTTTGTACGTTGGTTATATCTATATCTATACATCTATATAAATATATATTTTTTCCTCTTACAAATCTTTCCTCTATATTATAAGAGGAAAGATTTGTATTTTTGTATGTAACGAATAAACTTAAAAACTACGGGATCGATTTAAAAATTCTTTCACTTTTAGAATCCTACATCATCCCTGATGAACATAGGCTATAGAATATTAATAATAACAAATATTTTAAAAATATTGTATGAAAACATCAAATTAATATTTTAATAAAACACTTAAATATACATTAATATATCTAGTGACAATTCCGCCTAATTTTCCTGTTATGCTGACGTGACGTCACAAACGCCACGCAGCCAAACCGGAAGAATTTTCGACGCGTTTCGCTTCTACACGAAGTAACACCTGAATCTATTTATTATCTATAGAATATTATCAAAAAGTTAGGGATCCTTGTGAAAACTTCGATACTGTAACGCAAAGTGTGAAAAAATTTACCAAGAAATCGTTATATCGCGTACGCTGCAGAAATGATTTACCATATTAGAGCAAAGTGATGTATTACAATTTTATAGAGGACATCAATATCTCCAAAAAAGTCCGCAGTAAAACATGTCTTATCAATACAGTTATGTCACAATAACTACTTCTTTGTGTTTTTATAACTTTTGAATTTTTTGTTAAATACCTCTGCGTAGCCGGGGCGGCCCGCTAGTCCCATATAAGTTTCATTAACGACAGTTTAGTAGTTTGTAAGATACGTTTAATTAACTGTAAAAAACCTTGATAACATGTGTTAGAGTGCGACATAACATTAAGCAAACTTGAGAGATTTTGATACTTCTTGTCACTTGATAATATTGAAGAAGAATAAAGTTCCTATCAAATTGGGATTAAAAAATGATAACGACTACTTACATTTTACCGGTTTAATGTCACTTCAAACAAACCTATTCTCAGTTACACCACAGACTATATTCGTATAATAATACTTCACAATTTGAACGCAGAGAACGAACTGCCTGCGAAGTGCTGGCTCACCGTGCAGGTAACATCCCTGATACCACACCTCTCTATTCCCTCCGAAATCACGATAAGATTTCGGAGGGAGTAGATTTTACCGCCAAAGTCTCTGATTAGTCGGTGAGCCAAACTCGCAGGCAGCTAGTACAACGTGAGTCAAAAATACAACTCATTATACTTGTTTTTCTCACAATACACTTCTATTAAATATTATTACAACACTAGCTGTACCCGCGACTTCGTACGCGATTGCCGTACCTGCAAACTAATTATTCACATTTGAGCACTGTTTATCTCATATTAAGCAACGTTGTGGTCTGTAGTGAAGCACTCTTAGTAAAGCATAGCTCAGAAAGGAGCTTTTTACTTTGGGTTTGATAACTTCTAGCTTGTTTTCCAGAAGACAGTAGTTAAGTAACTCGGAGAGTACCTTCGCGGTTCGCACAATAAATGTTGAAGCAAAGTAGGTACTTTGTGCGTTTCTTTGGAATTTCGATTATAAAACGATATCTTTTTGCCGAAGTTCTCCTTGTTTGGCGGTAGAACAAAAATATATTAGATTGTACACTTCCATTGCGCAGTCTCCAAAATGTATCCGGCAAAAGATAGATAGTTAACAAGATTGATTGTGGCGAATGTTCCAGATTTTAGAGTTTTATCTTAGCAAGCTGGCAAATCTAAATAAGGATGCCGAGATGCCCGTGGGGTGCCGAGCTGCCCATGGGGTGCTGGGCTGCCCGTGGGGTGCCGGGATGCCCGTGGGGTGTCGGGATGCCCGTGGGTGCCGGGCTGCCCTTGGGGTGCCGGGTGGCCCGTGGGGTGCCGGGCTGCCCGTGGGGTTCCGAGCTCGCTCGTCACTATTCTAACACAAAAAGAATAATTGAAATTGGATTACGCGTTCATAAAGTACAACTAAGTAACATTTTGACTTTCATCCCCTTTGCCGAGGGAACCGTGCTAAATTTCGGGATAAAAAGTATACAATAACGTTCTTCGTGGTATGAACTCAGATCGTGTTAAGTTTCATTGAATTCCATTCAGTAGCCCATGGGGTGCTGGGCTGCCCGTGGGGTGCCGGGCTGCCCATGGGGTTCCGGGCTCACTCATCATTATTCTAACGAAAAAGAATAATTGAAATCTGACTACGCGTTAATAAATTACAACTAAGTTTACATTTTGACTTTCATCCCCTTTCCCGAGGGAACCGTGCTGAATTTCGGGATAAAAAGTATACAATAACCTTCCTCGTAGTATGAACTCAAATCGTGTTAAGTTTCATTGAATTCCATTCAGTAGCCCATGGGGTGCTGGGCTGCCTGTGGGGTGCCAGGCTGCCCATGCGGTTCCGGACTCACTCATCACTATTCTAACAAAAAATAATAATTGAAATCGGACTACGCGTTCATGAATTACAACTTAGTAACATTTTCACTTTCATCCCCTTTCCCGAGGGAACCGTGCTGAATTTCGGGATAAAAAGTATACAATAACCTTCTTCGTAGTATGAACTCAAATCGTGTTATGTTTCATTGAATTCCATTCAGTAGTTTTGGAGTGATGCGCGGCCGGGATACAGACAGACAGACAGACAAAAATAAAAAAAAATACAGTTTTGGCATCAGTATCATCTACAGAGTGCTCTCAAATTTTTTTTTGCAAAATTTCTCTTATTTACAGAATTGGACCTGTTACAGTTTTATTATAAGTATAGATATAGATATTATTAAGCATTGTTAACACATGGTACTTGCAAGTCATGTCGATTGTTACTGTTTATTGTGTATTATGTTTAGGTGACTGAATGTCGATTTTGTAAACGGTAAGTAATGTATCAATAAAATAAAAAGGTGTAAAAATTGTTTTTTTTTTTCATTTGAAAACAGAACACTGACATATATGAAATAACTTGTGCAAGTCGGAATATGAAAATGGGAGCTCCCTGTTACAGTGTGATTTTGTGTACTGACTTCAACAAGATATTTTTTCGTAATTGTCAGTGTTAGAATTAGTTTCTTTCTTTTATTAATAAAAACAATTTTAAACGTCTCCAATCTGTCCAAATTAAGGTTTAAACTTCCAACTTATATTCATATTCGCCTTATTAACGTCTCATTCCAATAAAAAAAAAACATTTTAAAGGTTTTACTCAACTTCAATATGTTTTATAACTTGCTAAGATGGAAATATAAAACAAAACAAACCCAAGTTTTCTTCGCTCTTCTTTTTCTTATTTTTATCGTAAATAGTAGCTTTCAGCAATGCCTGTAACTGAAGACCAGTTCAATAACCGACAGGCTATCTCCCGCGGAAAACTTTTCAGTTGGGTAATATGGTAAACTGAACATGAAAACATACGGGGCTGTTATGTTAAGAGCTTTAATTTTATTTTTATGTTTCATTATATAAAAAAAGGATATTACAAAATCACAAATATACGATAGGAAAAATTTAAGTCATGTGCGGGATTCGAACCCACGTATAAAACCAATTGCAAAATTGGTCTTGTTTGTAGTAAAACGCAAGTGGTACTATAGATGTCGCTCCATCCCAATACGATAGTCAAAGAACGATAGGAAAGATTTGAGTTATGACGTCATGTCATGTTAGCTCAATTGGTTAGAGCGTACCCCAGCTCAAGGGGTGGATGGACACGGGTTCGAATCCCGCACATGACTTAAATTTTTCCTATCGTATATTTGTGATTTTGTAATGTAATCCGTATAGGAGGCGTAATTGCAAACCTAAAAATATAAAAAAAAAGGATACATTTATAAAATAACTCGTATTGTTTACACGTAATCAACCAACTTACTTAACATGTAGAATATATATAAAATATTAAGACGTCATGTCATGTTAGCTCAATTGGTTAGAGCATACCCCGGCTCAAGGGGTGGATGGACGCGGGTTCGAATCCCGCACATCAATTAAACTTTTCCTATCGTATATTTGTGATTTTGTAATGTAATCCGCATAGCAGGCGTTATTGCAAACCTAACAATATTAAAATTATAAGGTTGCGTCATCATTTACAAGTATAAAAACAATTGCAAAGTTGGTCTTGTTTGTAGAACAACGCAAGTGGTACTATAGATGTCGCTCCATCCCAATACGATGGTTAAAGAACGATAGGAAAGATTCGAGTTATGACGTCATGTCATGTTAGCTCGATTGGTTAGAGCATACCCCGGCTCAAGGGGTGGATGGACGGGGGTTCAAATCCCGATATGAATTTTTCCTATCGTATATATGTGATTTTGTAATGTAATCCGCATAGCAGGCGTTATTGCAAACCTAACAATATTAAAACAGTAAATATATGTTATGTTTTAGTGAGTAAAATTAAAAAATACACTGTGGGGTGCCGGGTTAGAATAGCACCACCCCATATCAGCCCGTGGGTGTCGTAAAAGGCATCTACAGGAAAAATACAGGAAGGTGGGCAGCAGCGCCTTCTAAAGAACTGCCATCTTACTCTGCGATCCCCAAGCCGCCTGCCAAGCGTGGGGATAATGGCAAATAAATGTGTTCAGCAGTGGACGATCCGGCTGATACAGAACAGTTTAATAAAATTTATTAAACTGTTTATTTAATAATTGAATAACGTAAATTAAATTATTAATATTGTTTGATATGAAAACGTTCCCGTGTGTTTATTGCAACATTCGCATACCGTGCATCCCGAGTGGTCCGGCCACGCTTCGTTACGCCGAGCAACGCGACAAGGGTTTTTGTCTCCTCAAAGAAAACCTGCACATTTCTCTCTCCATTTTTGTTTTTGCTGTATTTTTTCTGTCAACATCGCCACGTCACCGTCTTTACGTAATTAGTGGACGGCAACGCTTTTTAAGAAGAAAATATTCTCTTTAAAGGAAAATATGTGTTTTTAGCGGTACCCTCGTTACTTTAGAGTTTATTTAAACTAACTGAAATGTAGGTATTATGGTTTTAATTTAAACAGCTATGTAACTTTAAGTAAAATAAACTTTTATAGTTTATTTTTATTGCTATTATGTAAGCCTTTAACCACAATCTCACCTGATGGTGAGTGATCTAATTGAATTACATCTGAACATTTAAGAATATTCATTATAGCTGTAGCACGTAGCAATGATAGCTGAGCCGTTATAACTAAAAACCGCAGGTCCATGGTTCGATCCCCGCCGGTTTCTTTCTTTCATCACAGCTTGGTTGACAGGCGTTTTACACTGAGAAAACCGTCTTAAAGGCTTAAATCAAATTTGACCTTATACCGTTGAATTGTAACTACGTAAGATGAATTCACAACTCTTAAGATGATTTTCACCAATCAATAAAAATGTACCATGTTTTATAATAAACACAACCGTCAAAAACGCCTTCCGTTAAGTATTTTCAGAATTGCAACTTGTTATACGATAATAATTGCAGTATTGACCATAAAATATACCTTACTTTTACGGCGGTTTATATACGTTGATTATCACTATAACGTACGACTTAATCAGCCTTATCAAAAGTCAATATTTAAGTAAGACCACAAAATACACCTTAAATGAAGACGAAAAGAAACATTCGCCTTCACTGACCTCGTTTAACGCCTTCTAGTCGGAAGGCGTTTTTGTACGTATTTACGTTTGGTCGGTTTTTCGCCTTATACCATATAAATTGGCCGTCATTAGGGCGCTTTTGACTTTAGATTTTTCTCAGTGTAGGAACACTAGCCTGGCTAGCTACCAACCTCAGTATTGTATGACGAACCTACTTTTGTATGAAGAGAACTATGAAGACACTTTTCTTGAGATGGTAAGGCCTTGGTGTGTATACTGCGCCCATAACCCTGACACATACAGTTGCCTGTAAATTCGTAGGTATCTACTGGCTTCCAAGGACTGTTTTTGAAGAACAATGTTTGTTGCTTGGCGACAGATTTTCTACTTAAGGGTGGTCTCTCTGGTGGTAGGCAACTGTATGTGTCAGGGTTATGGGCGCAGTGCAATTGGCTTACTTGTGACGAAATGCATCTGTTGTACGGCAGAGGTTACCTCCTAACATAAGGTGGGCCTCCTAACATAAGCCAAAATCTGCGAGCATTTTGTATGCGGCACAAAACATGTTCCACCATGTGGTGGAACATGTTTTGGTCAAGGGGCATACGGTGGGGATCGAACCATGGACCTACGAAACGGCAGTACATAGCTATTATCGCTTGACTATCATTGCTTCATAATATGTATATTATACACTAGATATATCATCATGCATTTATATCCCAGAAGAGGTCCCAGAAGGTGTCTGAATAAACAGCCTTCTGCAGTCATTATAGCAAAGTGTTAGGGTATTTAACAAATCTCTGCTTGGTCAATGTCTGTCCTCAAGTACTAAAATATCTGTTGTCAAGCGCCTAGCGGTATTCTGCGGCAGCTATTTTTGGGAACCAGCTATCTTTTTGCAGCAGTGATGGCTCGAATCCTGCCGCGGGTATGAACTTCATCGCATGGTGGAAGGGCATTTTGCGAATGCCCGCCTGGCTAGCGACCACCCTCAAGTAGAAAATCTGTCGCCAAGCACCTAACGGTGTGTTCCGGCAGCTGTCTTTGAGATCCACTAATTCTAGCTTACTATGCTTACTATGTTAAGCCTGCTAACATCTTCGACCACATCATCACTTACCATCAAGTGTGATTGTAGTCAAAGGCTTCAGAAATATAAAAAAAAAACTGTAATTTCTAGGTTTGCCCAACAGCATCTTCGACCGGATTGGTCAAATCAAATAGCTTTATTGCATTGTCCAGGTTAAGGAGTATAAAGTTCTTATACCTATATATTATTAAAAAGGACTCTGTAACATACCGAGATGGTGAGCAATATTATTATATTATTAAGTATACATTTTAAATTTATAATTTGTTACTAATTATAATTATCGATTGACAAATAAGACATGCATTAACAAATGACGATACATAAAACATTTTAATTATTATAAATAATGACAAGAATTAAATAATTGAAATTGATTTGAATTATTAATAATGTCAAGGAATCAGATTGTGTATTTAAATAAAATAATGTGACATAATTGCTAATCACTATAATTGTATTTTATCATTCAAGTAGGTACTCATCAATGGTGTAGTAGTAACATTTGTCAATAAGCATTTTCTTCAGAATCGTTTTAAAATTAGTTAATTCCAATTGCTTCATATTATCAGGCAAATTATTAAATACCCTGGTGGTCATTACATAAATACTTGTACTGAAAATACAGTTTTTGAAAGGCAGTGCGGATTTATTTCAATTTTATTACGAGTTTTACGGGGCCGCTTATTTTCTTTCTGAGTAAATAAATTAACGTGTTCCTTTACAAATATGCATGCTTCGTATATGTACAGTGGACGCATAGTCATTACATTTACGTTTTTGAATAACAATTTACAACTGTCTCTTTGAGAGGCTCCAAACATTGCTCAAATATTTTTTTGTGATTTAAAAGCTAACATGTTATCTACAGAATTACCCTATTGCATTATTCCATAGCGTAAATTAAAAGAGACAAAACACGCTCACGAAGACAGCGCTATCTTACGTAAGGAGAGTTGTGTCAGTTATTTTAGTGCAAATACAAAGCGAGATATTTTTTTCGCGCAAATTAACGTGACTTTTCCAATTTACATTAGCATCCAGCATGATCCCTAGAAAGCGTATTTCCTTGTTTTTTTTTTTTATTTTGGAATGTAACGTCTTTTATTAATTGTTGTTGTTGTGGATGATGAAATTGCATACATTTTGTTATGTCAAGGTTTATAATAAGGTTATTTGCTGTCATCCAATTAATAATATTTGCTAGTGTGATATTGATTTCTCTCTCAAAATTTTCAGGACTTTCACATTTTAACAATACAGTGGAATCATTACAAAATTACAAATATACGATAGGAAAAATTTAAGTCATGTGCGGGATTCGAACCCGCGTCCATCCGCCCCTTTAGCAAATTATTAAAAAAAAATTTCAAAAATCTTTAAAAAAATTGGTCTTGTTAGTAGTACAACGTAAGTGGTACTATAGATGTCGCTCCATCCCAATACGATGGTTAATGAACGGTAGGAAAAATTCGAGTTATGACGTCATGTCATGTTAGCTCAATTGGTTAGAGCATGCCCCGGCTAAAGGGGCGGATGGACGCGGGTTCGAATCCCGCACATGACTTAAATTTTTCCTATCGTATATTTGTAATTTTGTAATGTAATCCGCATAGCAGGCGTTATTGCAATCATAACAATATAAAAAAAAAATACAGTGGAATCGTCTGCGAATAATACAATTATTGCGTTGATACAAGTAAGCATGTCGTTAATATATAATAGGAATAGAAGCGGGCCTAATATACTACACTGTGGCACACCATACTGTATGTTTTTTACATTTGATGTTGATTTACGTTGCGTTTTCATGTCATCAATATAGTAATTTCAGTGTATTGCTGACGGTCGCTTAAATAGCTTTTAATTAAATCTAAAGCATCATTAATAGTAACCATCAGGTGATATAATGGTAAAAAGCTAGCTGAGAAACATTAAAAGAAGAAAAAGTAGAGTGCAAAAAATACAGCATAACTATAATATAACATATACAAATTATTGGAGCACAATTTATTCCAGACCGCCAAATGGAATAGGCATCCGGTGCGAAATCCGAGGATGCAGGTTTGATTCCCGTCCGGAACAAAAAAAATATATGTTGTGAAAAAAAAAAATATATATGTAAGTGTGATTTTCACGATAGTGCTTCTAAGCATTAAATATACGAGTAGTAAATCTGTCGCCAAGCACCTAACGGTGTGTTCCGGCAGCTGTCCTTGAGAGCCAGTACTTCTAGGTTAGCCTGAACAACATCTTCGACCACATCATCACTTACCATCAGGTGAGATAGTGGTCAAAGGATAACATATCAGGAATAAAAAAAAAAAAAACAGCATTACAAGCACTACCGCACAATAATATAATTTAAGTTCGTGGACAGATAATTCCAAAGCATTATAAACCACAAATTCTAAACACTGTGTCTTTTGAACATATATTTTAAGCTAAAACTTGTACAATTCCTAATTATCTCCATATTTATCACGAAAATTTGAGTCCCAAAGTTCCAACAAAAATGACTGAAAGTACAAACAAACTTTATCTATCCAAACTTGCTACTAACATTGACGGTCGGAATGCGCCCCTGTACTCTCATAACGATTTAATGTGTCACCAGAGCTCTAGGCTTTCAGACCGGCCCTGTTTTGGACGTCCTTTGTGGACACGGTATTTAGGTTGGGGATGTGACACACTGATCCGAAGGATGATGAGATAATTTTGGTTAAACTGCAGTCACCCAAGAAAACGTTGATGCTGTGTGCGTAAGCTGATTGAGGAAGATCGACATGTGACATACCGCGGAATTCAGGCAACTTTAGACATTGGCATGAGTCAAATACAAATAATCTTGCATGAACAGTTAGGTGTAAAAATGTTGTTTTCCCGATGGATACCGCATTCGCTCTGTGAAGAGCAAAAAGCGGCTCGCGTTACTTGGTGCGTCAGAACTCTCGAAAGATTCCAGGATCCTCAAATGCTGTAAACAACATCGTATCAGGTGACGAATCCTTGATATACGCGTACGAACTCGAAATAAAAAATCAGTCACGAGTTTGGGTGTTCGAAAATGAGTTAAAGCCAACAAAAATTGTTCGTTCACGGAGTGTTGCAAAAAAAATGGTGGCCATGTTTGTCTCCAAAACCGGCCATGCTGCGACTATTCCTCTTGAGGGACAAAGAACGGTTAATGCAGAATGGTATGCTAGCATTTGTTTGCCACAGGTCGTTTCTGAACTCCGTAAAGAGAACCGCAACCGCCGCATCATCCTCCATCACGACAATGCGAGTTCTCACACCTTCACCTTTCGTTGCTTCTATGGTTTCAGCTTGTATAAAGAACACTTGTGTAGATTATTGATTTGAGGGGGTAATTTCCTGATTTTCGTCACTTTGAAGATGAACTCTTCCTCAGATGATGATTGTTTGGATTCCGAAAAGTACCTATATACTGTATATAAATTATATATTGTAATTATAAATAATATATATTGAACGTATACCTACTCTAAGGCCAACTTGATGCCACACACGTTTCTTTAAAATGTCTATCTATATTAGAAAAAATACGTTTGTAATACGAAAAAAAATATATCTTAGTTATGTATATAAATGGGTAGAAAAACATATCAATAATTTTCACCAAGAGTGACAACTTCATTCACATTCGATTTAAGTATGACGAAAAAAGTTTATTAACACAAATAAAAATCTAGTCAGTTTTTCGTTAATTAAGCTAAATAATAAAGTTTAGTAACTTTATTAATAAAGCTTTTATACAAATCTGTCTTTCATTTTTTACCATAACGCAGTTATGTGTCACCAGAGCTCTAGGCTCCGGCCCTGTTTTGGTCGTCCTTTGTGGACACGGTATTTAGGTTGGGGAAGTGACACACTGATCCGAAGGATGATGAGCTAATTTTGGTATCACAAGCTTCTATGGATTCATCTTCACCTTGTATAAAAACACTGGTGTGGATTGATTTCAGGGGTTATTTCCTAATTTTGGTCACTCTGAAGATGAACTCCTCCCCAGAGGATAATAGATTTCTTTTTTATGTTATGGGTGACGGGATGTGACGGGACTAGCACAAGACCCACCTGATGTTAAGCGGCGATTTTGAAGCGCTCGTAGCGAAGTTAACTTAGCTGTTCTCAACCGATCAGCAAAGTTAAGCAACGTCTCCCGCAGTCATGAGTTGGATGGGTGACCGCTAGTGACAATACTACTGAACGCTTCCATGCTTCGGAGGATACGTTAAGCCGTCGGTCCCGGTTGTTGTCTAAGGATGGCAGTCGTTATAGCGTGGTGGTAGGGCATTTTGTGAATGCCCGCCTGGCTAGCAAGTAGAAAATCTGTCGCCAAGCATCTAACGGTGTGTTCCGGCTGCTGTCCTTGACCGCCAGTACTTATAGGTTAGCCTGAACTACATCTTCGACCACGTCATCACTTACCATCAGGTGAGATAGTGATCAAAGGCAAACTATCAGGCAGGCATAAAAAAAAAAATATTGGTATCACAAGCTTCTATGGATTCATCTTCAGCTTGTATAAAAACACTGGTGTGGATTGATTTCAGGGGTTATTTCCTAATTTTGGTCACTCTGAAGATGAACTCCTCCCCAGATGATAATAGATTTCTTTTTATGTTATGGGTGACGGGATGTGACGGGACTAGCACAAGACCCACCTGATGTTAAGCGGCGATTTTGAAGCGCTCGTAGCGAAGTTAACTTAGCTGTTCTCAACCGATCAGCAAAGTTAAGCAACGTCGCCCGCAGTCATGAGTTGGATGGGTGACCGCTAGTGACAATACTAATGAGCGCTTCCATGCTTCGGAGGGCACGTTAAGCCGTCGGTCCCGGTTGTCGTCTTAAGATGGCAGTCGTTATAGCATGGTGGTAGGGCATTTTGCGAATGCCCGCCTGGCTAGCTACCACCCTCAAGTAGAAAGTCTGTCGCCAAGCACCTAACGGTGTGTTCCGGCAGCTGTCCTTGAGAGCCAGTACCTCAAGGTTAGCCTGAACAACATCTTCGACCACATCATCACTTACCATCAGGTGAGATAGTGGTCAAAGGCTAACCTATCAGGCATAAAAAAAAAAAAAAAGTCTGAATTACATCTTCGACCACGTCATCACTTACCATCAGGTGAGATAGTGGTCAAAGGCAACCTATCAGGAATAATAAAAAAAAACATAAATGTATGTTCACATTGTTTCGTGGTACGTTACCTTTGCAACACGAGTTTGGCTTACAGTTAGTTGGATTTATTTCAAAAATAAACTAGAAAAACTCTACCATTAACATTTTTAGGAAATTAAATCAGTAGCTCTCAAAATTTACCCCCCCTGTGTCAGACGTAAACGTAAATGCGAGTAATAAAACAAAATTTTGTTAGGTGTTTCGGCTAATGTTGTAAAGTAAATTTACGTGCTACGTGTTTATATAAGCGTACCTTTCATTAGGAGCAATTAGGGGGGTAATTCATGTTTTATGTCTAGTTTATGGGTTAGACTTTGCTTGAGTTGAATTTCAATGCAGCAAAGAGAAATGTTTGTTGATTAGAGAAAATGACGTTCTTCTTTTTATGTACTAACTAATGAGTCTTTGTCGACTGAATAATCATCTGCTGATACGAAAGATTACGTATATTTTTTAATCTGAGGTTACATTTCAGCCATTGTTTCGTACTGATGTTTTTTTTTATGCTTGATAGGTTAACCTTTGACCACTATCTCACCTGATGATAAGTGATGATGTGGTCGTAGATGTTATCCAGGCTAACCTGGAAGTACTGGCTCTCAAGGAGAGCTGCCGGAACACACCTTTAGGTGCTTGACGACAGATTTTCTACTTGAGGGTGGTAGCTAGACAGGCGGGCATTCGCAAAATACCCTAACACCATGCTATAACGACTGCCATCCTAAGACAACAACCGGGACCGACGGCTCAACCTGCCCTCCGAAGCATGGAAACGCTCAGTAGTCATTTCACTAGCGGTCACCCATACAACTCGTGACCGCGGGCGGCGTTGCTTTACTTTGCTGATCGGTTGAGAACAGCTAAGTAAACTTCGCTACGAGCGCTTCAAAATATATAATAGTCATGGCATCCTTAGTGGGGTCGTTTTTTTGTTGATATGGCTACCCGGACTGCTGTTACATTGACTACTCATATTTGTCCTTGAACTAGAGTTAGCTTTTTTTTTTGTATTCTCTTGATTTATGGTAAACTAGCGGCCTGCACCAGCTATGCACGGGTATTAACAAATAATATATCACAAAACGTAGTTATTGTGACATAACTGTAATAGTAAGACATATGGTATGCTGGACTTTTTTTTAGATATTGATGTTCTCTATAAAATGGTAGTACATTACTTTGCACTTTTGGTAAAAAAATCCGCAGCGTACGCGATGTAACGATTTTTTTGGTATATTTTTCACACTTTGGGTTACATTATCGAAGTTTTCATACGGATCCCTAGTTTTTGACAGTATTCTGTAGCCTTTTTTAGCCAGGGATAGTATATTAGATATATTTTTATGCCGTTATTAATAAAATTCTACGAACTATTTAGACAACCTATAAGTCATTGTCACACAGGCAGTCCAAATGCTCCAGCCCACTACCACTTGGCCGCGTGCCCAGCATGCTGGCAGAATTGTCCCGTTGAATTGCACTGCTTATTCGTTTAGCCAAATGGGTGCCCGCATCTTTGATCACGCGTCGCATCTACCGAGCGCTCTGATAAGTTTTGTAAAATACGATTAGCTCCTAATAACTACAAAATAATAAAAAGTTTTGTGACACACAGTGACTACTTTAATCCGTTATTATCGTCATCATCAGCCAAAAGACTTCCACGCTTGAAAAAAACTTCTGTATAGAACGCCATAATGAACGGCCACTCATAACGGTAACATTGGCTGACCGGGACTCTTATGATGTAGTCAGTCTACAAGCGGCCGACCAACCCTACGTCTTCCGGTGTATTGCAGTAACCACTTGAGAACTGTTCTTCCCCATCGGTAAACGGTTCATCGAGGAATTTGGCCTGCCCATTGTCAATTCAACATCCAAACTTTCAAATAAAAAATGTCTTGCAAAGCCATTTCGACGACTTTAGTTTTTCTATGAATTTCCTCGTTCCTGATTTTATCATCAAATATACAGGCAGTATAGCAACACAAGTGGCCAAAGAAGTCAATTTAATAACGGAAATTCCATAATGGAAAATGCGATCCAACAGCTACGGCAAACAGAAGAAAGTTTATAACGGCGTTAGTTAGTACAATACCTAAGAATAAATTACACAGATCAAGGGCTCGGGGACTCCGTCAGTACTTTAGGAAATGAAGATTTTTCGTATAATGTATTTTTAAGGGCCGTGGGGTGCCGGGCTAGAATATCACTACTCGTGGATGTCGTAAAAGGCGATTAAGGGTAACACACCAGAAGGTGGGCTGAAGCGCTTTCTGAGGAACTGATATATCAAACTGCGATCACCAAGATAGCAAAAGTCAAGCGTAGGGATTTTGGCAAATCCCCCCATAATGGGGGAGAGTGTGTTCAGCAGTGGCCTAACCGGTTGATATAGTAGTGTTTTTAAGGGAAATGCCTCGTAGCGTTTCCATACAAACTTAGTTTTGTCATATTATAGATACCTACCTAGTGTTCATACTCTGTGAAATTTAGCATAATATGTCCCTCAGGGACATAATATGAGAAGCATAGATATTAGACCCAAGGAACATGCTTGCAAAATGTCAACGAGTTTATACGCGTGGTATTTAAAATTTGACCATACTACGTTTGTATGTTGTATGGAAAGCGCCATGACGACACTGTACAAAAATAAAATATAAAAACACACACTTGTTATATGATCTGAATTTTGAGCAATGAAAGATGCAGATGAAAAATGACTGCATTTGGCAGATAAATATCAGGTTTGGAACTCCGTAGCGGGTCTTGCCCATATTTACTATATCTTTTTTTTTTTATTATTTATTTATTCATAGGAAGACCTACAGCTTTTAATTACAGTTTTAAATAACGTTTAAAAACAATTCAGAAAATAGGAAATTAACGCGGGCATTCATTTCCTTACAATTAGATTGTAAAGTGTACGTTTCCACCAAATCATACCTAACTTTTTATAATTACCTATACAATCCTATAATAAATTTATATAAACATGTTTACAAAACTAGTTCTACTCACTAATTAAACAACTTAGACTGCGGTCACCTCTCCAAGTTGTATCGTCCAAGAACTGTTCCTACTGGAAGATATGGGCGATGGAAGCGTGGAACGTCTGTTAAAATAGCCCTTGAGATGGACTGATACTGTATGCGTTAGGCGAAGCTATTGCCTGAAACTAAAATAATGATACTTCAAGCGCTCCAAAAAATATTCTCCGGCGATGCATTCTTCGGGATCACGAGGAAGGTCAAGTCTAAAGTCATTTCAAAGTCAGATCCCGAAGCTCAGGAGCGGTGATTCATTGATTTTATGGTAGCAATCGGGTTGGCCAACACAAGCCATTCAATTGGTGAGGGATAAAACAAACTTAGGCATCAATTGCGCCAAGTTTAAAATAACTTTACAAGGAGAGCAAGGTGCGTTCGGATTGGCGCCATTGTAAATACATTACGCTCGATTCGCAATCTGTTCGGAACACATGTGATGACCGCAGCCTATGTTGCACTTCCGGGAGTCACTGACGGTCCTAGTTATTGTTTTAGGATGGAAAGACAACAACAGTGTGATTGATACAGCAGAAACTCTGTCATGCATCTGTTGTCAGTTCGATGTAGATTCACAAATTCATTTGATTTATCTGGTCTGGTCAGGTTTGGTCTGGTCCGGCCGATCCGGTTTGGTCTGGTCTGGTATGGTCTGATCTGTTCTAGTCTGGAAAGGTTTGGTCTGGTCTGAACAGATCGGGTTGGGTTGGTTCGGATCTGTTCGAGCGCGTCTGATCTGGTCTGTCCTGGTCCGGTTCTGCCTAGTCTGATCTGTAAATTTTAATGATATTGTTAATTTTTTCTGCTGACTTTGTTATTTTGGTAACATATTGTACCCAAACATGCTACAAAATATTAATAATTATGCAATACTACTTTATATTCTCATGTTGAAGGTGATACTTCTAGATATAATTATATTGTAATTTTTTTTGTTTCTGATAGGTAAACCTTTGACAAAAATCTCACCTGATGGTATTGTGATGATGTGGTCGAAGGTTTTACCAGGCTTAAACCTATAATAGCTGGCTCTCAAGGACAACTGCTGGACCACACCGTTAGGTACTTAGCGACAGATTTCTACTTTAGGGTGGTCGCTAGCCAGGCGGGCTTTCGCAAACAGCTCTTCCACCATGCGGTGAAGCTCAAGCCAGCGGCGGGATTCGAACCATGGGCCTGCTGCGCCGTAGTCTATAGACAATGCCACTGAGCCATTACTGCTGGTTATAATAAAGTTGTAAGATTTCCGATGAAAATAAAACAAAACAATAAAAAGTATCCTACGTCTGAGATTTAAACTATCTATTTTCAATCATCGTAATTGCAGCCAGTAACAAACATACACACTCATACACTTTCGCATTTATAATACTAGCTGCGCCCCGCGGTTTCACCCGCGTAGACAATGATAATAAAAGGTCTCCTATTTGTTAATCCAGGACCTAAGTATCTATGTTAATCTAAATTTCCAAAATATCCAAACATCCATTTGAAATGCCAAGCTGCTTCACCGAGAGGGGGTAACAAACATTTTCACAAATTTTCGTATTTATAATATAAGTATGATTTACCTGAGTGGTAATTAATTGAAAATCTTGAGTTTTATTTGCATGTTTGTATTCCTGTTAACCTCAAAATTTCTCATTAAAATTTCAATACGGTTAAAGAGTTTCTTTAAAGCTTAAGTACACAATCTTTCGTTGAAGAAGTTTGCCCCAACCCTTAATTTATCACAGTTAACTGACACAGTAGGTACCTATGTAAACAAATCTCGGTTTGAATAACGAAATCATTCCGTGACTTGTTTGATTTGAATTAAAATAACTTCAAATATAAAGCTAAGCGTAAAACAGTAAGACGAGGTGCGCCATTGACGAATTATCTCTTTATCTGGTGCTCGGCGTTGCTACTAAACATTTTATATGCAAGAGCATTAAAAAAGCGGCGATAGGACTTGTACTACTGGCGCGCCACAGGTAAGCAAGTTTTGAAGAAGTGATGGCTCAGTGACATTGGCTATTGATTCGAATTGGTTCGAATCCCGCCACGGGCTTAAACTTCACCGCATGGTGGAAGGGCAATTTGCGAATACCCGCCTAAGTAGCGACCATCCTCAAGTAGAAAATCTGTCGCCAAACCCTTAACGGTGTGTTCCAGCGCCTGTCCTTAAGAGCTAATCATTCTAAGTTAAGCCTGTTAACACCTTTGAACAAATCATCTCTTACCATCAGGTGAGATAGTGGTCAAGGGCTTAAGTTTAGGCAGAAAAAAGACACATTATATTACGTGCTTACCTGTGCTTACAGTGTACCTATCTTCGATGCGCCACTGTGAGCTTACTGTAACAATGAATAAAGCTATTGTGGTATGAAAATAAAATAATAAAATGACACTGCTGTCGATTCTACGCAAATTCTATAAATATAAACTCTCAATTCTATGATAGTACTTATTCTGATAAACATAAAAGAAAAGTATGCCAAATATATTTTTCATTTTTTAATGCCCGATAGGTTAGCCTTTGACCACTATCTCATCTGATAGTAAGTGATGATGCGGCCGAAGATGTTGTTCAGGCTAACCTAGAAGTACTGGCTCTCAAGGATAGCTGCCGGAACACACTGTTAGGTGCTTGGCGACAGATTTTCTACTTGAGGGTGGTAGCTAGCCAGGTGGGCATTCGCAAAATGCCCTACCACCATGCTATAACGACTGCCATCCTAAGACAACAACCGGGACCGAGGGCTTAACGTGCCCTCCGAAGCACGGAAGCGCTCAGTAGTAATGTCACTAGCGGTCACCCATCCAACTCATGACCGCGCGCGACGTTGCTTAACTTTGCTGATCGGTTGAGAACGGCCAGTAAACTTCGCTACGAGTGCTTCAAAAGTATATATATCAACATAAAAGAAGCAGTAATGGCTCAATGGCATTGGCTATGGACTGCCTCGCAGCAGGTCCATTGTTTGAATCCCGCCACGTGCATACGCTACCGCATAGTGGAAGGGCACTTTGCGAATGCCCGCCTGGCTAGCGACCACCCTAAGGTAGAAAATCTGTCGCCAAGCACCTAACGCTGTGTTCGGGCAGCAGTCCTTGAGAGCCAGTGAAATTACAGGCAAATGAGACATAACAAGTATGTTTCAAGGTGATGGGCGCAGTGCTGCACTTGTGATGAAATGCATCCGTTATAGGCAGAGGACACCGCTTAACATGAGCTGGCAACAGCCGTGTCACGCCATATAAAATGGTGCGTTTACTATACCGACGACAGCTCGGACGCCATTGGAGGATTCGTCAGGCGGGCGACAGAGGCTAATTATAAAAACATAGTCGACTACAATTTAAAAATAGCTATACGAAAGCTCAAGCTGGCGGTGGGATCAAACCAGGGTACTGCGGCGCGGCAGTCGATAACTATTACCGATCGGCTTCAAAAAAAAAAGGTATCGCAATAAACCTGCCGGTAAATATATATTAATATATATAAACACGTGACAGTTGCGAACGTGCGAAAGTGGTATTCTTGACAATAAACGCAACAGCCGTACTCGGGAAAAAGAAATGTCATTTTTTTTTACGTATATAGTTGAAATATCATTCCTATTAATATAAATTTAATTTAGTTGTTATTATTGTTCTCTATATAAATGCACTAATTTACTAATTACTTTATAGACGACTATATTCAGTATTTTTCATTTCAAAAGTATTTAATCAAACCAATTTCCTAAGAGATTAATTACAGTTTGCTCTTTCAAGATGCGCTCTTTCGATTCCGAGTCTCAATTCACTTGAACTAAATAAGATTCTTTTCACGAAAAGTCTCCCGGGACTCTTTCTATATTAAATCCCTTAATTCGTTACCCATTCCATTCAAGGACTCGTGAAATAATTAATCCAGGAAATATTATTCTAAAAAAGTTTTCTAAATACGTCTTTTTATAGCATTTTTTTTTGCAGATAGGTAAGCCTTTGAACACAATCTCACCTAATAGTAAGTGATGATGTGGTCGAAAGCGTTTACAGGCTTCACCTAGAATTACTGGCTCTCAAGGACAGATTCGGGAACAGGCCGTTTCTTGGTGACAGATTTTTTACCTGAAGGTGGTAGCTAGCCGAAGGCCATTAGCAAAATGCCCTCCCACCATGCAATAAAGCTCAAACCTGCGGCGGGATCTGAACCATACACCTGCTGTGCCAATCAGTTCATAGCCAATGCCACTGAGCCATCACTGCTTCAGAGCATATACTACTGGATACATATTTCTATGCCTACCACAGTTAATATTGGCTTTAATGCAGTACATCTAAGCTTATGAACCTTGAATTTATGTAAGTGACATGCATTAACATTGTCTTAGTCACATCATCCTCGAAACAAAACATGCCAAAACTTTATGTTCAGTTCTAGAAATAGTCGCGATTATATGTAAATTTCTTATTCTGGGCAGACGAAGTGGTCTTTGAACAACGTCAGACTGAGGGCGTAGGATGGAGAGACCTCGTTTCGCATTCGAGTAAGCAAAACAGAACTCAACACAAAAAAAAGTATAATAATATAATATAATTGAGCTTTTTAAGCATGACAGATATATTTATATAATAAAAACTAACCTGAATTGACATAATTATAAACTACATATACCGGCTACCATACTCACGGTGTTTAGTCGTAATCTCCGACTGGTGATCGAGCATTAAAGATGCTCATTCTCAAGGAAGGGCTTCGAGGGCTGCTAGACACACACAACACACTCAGCTGCCCGCATTCCTTGAGAATGTGCATCATTACTGCTCGAACACCGGTCGGCTATACGTAGCTTATAATGACAGAAATATTTCAGGTACTGTATCAAAAGGTTGCTTCATAAAATGTGTATCGATTTCCTATAGACACAAAACTTGAAATTTACGGGCTCTGTTCTATTGAGAGAATATATGGGATTACTCATAGTCAATCATACAATCCGGTATCCGGTAGAGGAATGATTTTCTAGTGGGTACATTTATTAGTAATAGGTACTTGTGATAATGTAAGTTGTATGTCCTTAAGGCAATGTCAGCTTTTCATTTTCCTGAACAAACTAAATTTATGGTCATCCTTTTACTTCTGACACTGTTATTTAACAAAAAATAATCCTTGTGATGAACTCTTTCGATCGGTATGATAAAACTACAGGTTGTTTTTTTTCTCGAGTAACGGGATCGAATGCAATTTAAATTGTTTTTTAAATTTAAATAATGTCTTCTTTCAATAAAAATGTTCCATCTACAATATTCAAGGTACTTTCCCTCCATGTGGCATCGCCGTGGGACGCCCTGTCTAGTTCGTAGTATTTTGTTAAAAAAGGCATAACTTCGGTTATAATAAAATTTGAAAAAAATATAGGTGTATATTATGTTTTTTTTTCTAGCTAAAATATACGTAAAATGCAAAGCCATGTTTTCTAAGGGACATTTATACGCTTTCGAATTTACACTACATTAGACTTTATCGAGTAACAAAATTAACTCGACTCCAAAATACGTCGCCGAAAATAACGCTTTTTACTCGTACATTAAGGTATTAGGTACACTTTTTTTTTGGATTTTGTGATCCTTTAGTAACATAACACTAGAAACTAAATGTACCACTACAAATAAGTACTACAATGAAAGCATTAAGGTACATATACGGCATTGCAGACCTACCAGTGGCTCTATAATTTTTTTTTGCTGAAAGTGGCAGTACAATGTAAAATATTTTAATATTAAAACTTATAATTAACCTTCATAAGAGTGTCGTAGACGCCTAAATTTAATAAATGATTTTTACTTTGACTTTACAGACAGTTATAATGCTCCATCCCACTACCAGTTATGTTCCCAGCATGCTGGAAGCATGCCGGCCAATCATTCTCGATCGTGCGCTCGTAGAGTCAAGACTGTGACGTCACGTCGGCTTAACAGGAAAATTAGGCGGAATTGTCACTAGATATATTATTGTATTTTTTAAGTGTTATATTAAAATATTAATTTGATGTTTTCATAAAACATTTTAAAAATATTTGTTATTATTAAATATGGATTTCCGCAAAGTAACGCCTGAATCTATTTATTATGTAATATGGTAGTTCTTCAGACGGTGCTGCTGCCCACCACCCACCTTTCCATCGTCACCTCTTACCACTCCCATATGCAGATATAGGGGGCGCAATTGTAGCCCGGCACCTCAAGGAGAAGTACGGAATCTAGTAGAGGAGCCTACAAAGATTGCGATGTCTCCATGGTCCAAAATTATACAAATTATATCATTATTAAAATCTAAAGTGGCTTAGATAGACCTGTGCAAACACCTGCTGTTCTTGGTGATAGAGTTTTTCCTTCGGGGTTATAACACATAATATATAAACAACTTTAAACAGTTTAAGTATCATATATTAATCATAAATCACCCCGTGAAGATAATCACTGCAATTTGTTTGAAACATCAGGATAAAAATAATTATATATATTACTACTTACTACTTATATATACTACTACGCGATTTAAGCTGTTTAAGCCTTAACTACTTTATGCAATTTTTATAACTATCATGATAAGAAAATCAAACCCTGATTAGAGGAAGCCTTTTTTTTTTTTTTTTCTGGCGGTCTGCCTTTATTAAACAAATACTACAAACTGTATACAACACTACAGCTACTACAATACTACAGCTACTACAGTAAAAGCATTTGGACTCATAGGGAGTCCAAATGCTCAATAGGAAGCCTTGTTTGTGCATGACGTCTTAGTGTGTGTGTAAATGGTGAAAAAAAAACTCATACGGTAAAACTATAAATAAATAAATAATTGTTAAAACATGATCGCTTGAGCAGGCAATCGTAATTGAAATCACACTTAACAAAGCTAAGTTAAGCAACATCCGCCGCTGCCATGAGTTGGATGGGTGACCGCTAGTGACATTATTACGAAGCGCTATATACCGTGCTTCGGAGGGACATATAAGCCATCTGTCAAGTAAAAAGTGTAAAGTCAAGCACCTAACGGTGTGTTATTACTGCTGTCCTTGAGAGCCAGTCATATATATTTAGCCTGAACAGCTTCGACCAAATCATCAGTTACCATAAAGTGGAGAAAGGCTTTCGCTATAAATAAATAAACAATTATTTATTTAAACCTTCGTGAGTCGAAAAGTCTTAAAAAGTGTATAAAACTATTTCAATTCACAATTTCCCAACAAAAACGTGGACACTCACATTCTTAATTAAATTTAAATAACAAAATTACAAATATACTATATGAAAAATTTAAGTCGATTGCGGAATTCGAACCCGCGTCCATGCACCCCTTTAGCCGGGGTATGTTCTAATCAATTGAGCTAGCATGACATGACGTCATAACTCAAATCTTTCATATCGTTATTTAACCGTCATATTAGGATAGAGCGACATCTATAATACAACTTTGTACTATAAACTTAAATTATCAAGGTCCAGAATAGTACATAATTAATATATTCGTTATCTATTGTCAATATCATGCTACAGAAAATGAAACTTAAATTTAGAAAGTTTATTTATATTACACATAAAAATTAATTACTTAATTAAAATTAATTAACATTTTAAATTACAGGCACATGAGACCTAACAACTGTACGTCTCAGTGCGACGGGCACATTGCAATTCGTGTAGACGAAATGCACCTGTTATAGGCAGAGGTTAGTCCACTTTACATCAGGTGGGCCTCGGGCTTGTTCCGTCACAATAACATAAAAAAAAACATAATTACTAAATATCATGCGATACTCGATGTAACACTACCTTAGGCTAAAACCAAAAAAAGCTCCGCTAAACGAGAGGTCGAGGAGGTAACGAAGCGTAAATCGAAATATACCCTAGAACACGTAAGGAGTCTCGTTCAAGTCACCACCA
Source organism: Plagodis pulveraria (assembly GCA_963890685.1). Classification (NCBI taxonomy): domain Eukaryota; kingdom Metazoa; phylum Arthropoda; class Insecta; order Lepidoptera; family Geometridae; genus Plagodis; species Plagodis pulveraria. The sequence continues at coordinate 31,355,044 of OY982955.1, read as the reverse complement.
ATTTGCAAAACCCTTCTCTATTACAAGATAAGGTTCACAATTCTATATTTTTTTAGAAAATTTAATACGGAATCAGTATTTGATTTTGAAGGATACGAGTAACAACTTTTATTACATTGAGGTGGAACGAATCTGTTTATCTAATATTTCGAGGAAATTGAGTTGACTGATGTTGAAATTTCATTAGAAGTAGTATGGAACATGTAAGGAACACAAATAATTCTAGTTACGAACTATCTATATAACTATCTATCTAGATAACTATATTTTTATTGTAATAATAATAAACTTATATATACTTTAATAGATACTTTACTCATAGCGGCAGTGTTGGTCAATATGTGTTATTAATATCGCATCTACCCTCATTCATTAGGCTTTCTTTCATTACTTTTATATGGGACCTCTTTAGGGCAGTTGGAAAATGAGACTGACCCCTGAATAAGACAATATTGCTTGCTTCAAAGCATGGTGGAAGGGTATTTTGCGAATGCCCACCTAGCGACCACCCTCAAGTAGAAAATCTGTCGCCAAGCACCTAACGGTGTGTTCCGGCAGTAGTCCTTGAGAGCCAGTGACATTACAGGTACATGAGACTTAATAACATGTCTCAAGATGACGGGCGCAGTGCAATTCGTGACTTGTGACTAATTGAATCTGTTATAGGTAGAGGTTAGTCCGCTTAACATCAGGTGGGCCTCGAGCTTGTTCCGTCACAATTAAAATCAAAAAAACAAGTGTTCAAACTCTGTGAAATTTTGGTTGCATATTGCTTAGCCTAATTTACTCAATATGCTTCTAGTTTGCCAGTATTTCGATTTAATAATTATTTTATCCCTAAATGTCAAAATGACCTTTTTTATACAAAACGATTTTTGTAATAATTTTTTAATGCTTAACTTAAGGACTTACATGCAAAGCCTTTGAATACCTAGTATTTAAAATATAACGAAACTACATTTGTACGGAAATCACCACGAGCACTCTAGCCTTAAGTAGGTTGAGTTAAGAGGTGGTAATTGGCCCCCTGATTTCTTTGGGCAGGACCATGTTTATAGTATACGTTTAGATTTTCGTTTCAGGCGTTTGAATAGTTAATAACCATGCAGTGCACCAATTCTGCAGCATCACTTTTCGCACATTGACCCGGGTAACATCATGCTGCTAATTACCCTCTTTTTTCCCTAATAAAAGTCATCCATCGGAACCATTCACGTATTTAGAGCATACGTAGGTAATCAACCCTAGATTCTTAAAGCAGGAACTGTAGACAAAAAAAGTGTCATTATTTAATAATAACAAATATTTTTAAAATATTTTACGAAAACATCAAATTAATATTTTAATAAAACACTTACCCCCTTACTTATAAAAAATCCGCTATGTAGTTGCTAAGTAATGGATAACTAAACAGTGTTTAAGTAATGCTTAAATATTTCTTACTTATAAACGCTACATTTAAATTGCCATTTTAAACTGACAACATTGAACTAAAAGGTATTATGAAAGACCCAACTTGCCAAAAAGTATGTATCTAGTGCTGAAAATCTTAAAATTAAAAAGTTAAAACAATACTATTCTTTGTAGACCTACTGATTACTGGAGACTTCTGAAGCGAGTTTTTTTTTGCAATATGGTAAATTGTAAGTGGCCCAGTATTCTGTGAATTCGATCCAGCAACCTATTCCATAGCATAATTGGAAATGCACTATGGAAGCCCGAAGACCGTTATATCCCGCTGGAAGTTATCTTTTTCCATCCCAAACAATACCTATGCCCAATTATGTCTACGTTTTTTTCTATGAAGCCAAGATTCCAATCTTCATATATTTATTTTTATCATTCTATAGCGATTCCTTAAATCACAGTAATATTATAAAGGCCGTAATATGTTCTTGTGTTTCGTCTAGTGTGTTAGAGAAATTATTTTGTATGACCCTGAAACTGTGCCCGGTGAATGGCAATAGGCTCGCCACCTATAACATGGGACCAAACCCCAATTTACCGAAACATGGGTGTTTACACACCTCTGCCTACCCCTTCGGGGAATACAGGCGTGATTATATGTATGTATCTAAAGTTTGTGTTTTTGTCTTCTACGTGTATTCACGTTTTAACGGCTTGAGGGTTTGGATGAAACAACAGAATAGTTAGTTTAGGTTCTCCATACTTTTCATCATCATTGTCTACGCGGGTGAAACCGCGTGGCGCGGCTAGATAATAAGAAAATTACAATGAGTTCGATCACCGGATCAGATCAGATGTTGGGGGTTTAACGAGAAAGGGATTTTCAGTTAAAACAATCCGGCGTCTAATTTGGACTAGTTTATTACCATTTGGTGATAAACTCGCGACCTATTAAATGAGATCCTTAATACAAATAAGAATATTTCGACTCCCAAACAATTTTTTTTTGCTGTACTGAATCGACATCTATGCTGAAATTCGCAAATAAGTACTCAATTCTGCTTTTAAATTGAATCTCTAGTTCCTCATCAGTCTCAATCCTCATCGAATACGAATATACGAGTGTGGCACAATCCTCATATTCTTAATTCAGGAACTGTCCCTGCGGTATACTCTTCAATAAGATCACGAAAAGTAAGTAGGTTACGCACAATATTTATTTCATCATCCAATGTATGTTTCTACTTGCTATATTTTTACGATTTATTAACAGAGTATGTCGTGTTTATAGTTTGGTATACCTCCTTGACAATAACCTCAATAGTAACTAAATCAGCTGATCAGAAATATGGGCGCCATCTTGCTACTTAAATATTTAAACAAGGGTCGGACGGTGTTTAAATTGACAGCTGATTTAAGCAGTATTTAGGTACTGGATAAAGTTAAGTAGCGTTTATGAGTAAGGAATTTTGCTAATCAGCGGCTAAGTAATGCTTAAAATTTAAGTAGCGTTTATAAGTAAGGCTGTTAAAAAATATAAAAATATATCTATTGGCAATTCCGCCTAATTTTCCTGCTAAGCCGACGTGACGTCACAAACGCCACGCAGCCAAACTGGAAGAATTTTCGACGCGTTTCGCTTCTACACATTTGATGAAACATTTGATGTTTTCGTAAAATATTTTTAAAATATTTGTTATTATTAAATATCGATTTCCGCAGAGACCACCTGAATCTATTCATTATCTTGTGTCATTATTTCCTAATATACTTAAATACGTTCGATATTTTGTCGTAATTATTTCGCAAGCAAAATATCTAACGTAAATATAGCAAGCAAGTCATGTACTAGACATATCAAAATCTCCTGTTACTATGTAGACTAAACGAAATAAGCGTTACAAAAGAACAAATTAAGTACACGCGATTTAATGAAAAAATAAAACGGGCCAATATTAATATCGTAAGATATCGTTTCTATCGTAAGACGACGTGCACGGAATACCAACGCGACGGGCGGCCGTATTCCGTACTGATCGATAAATCTCACTCCGATCGAGAAATGGTTCACTTTATGTATTGGAATTTAAATATTCAGCTGCTGAACTCAATATTGCGAATAAAGTGGATTTTAATCGGTGTTAAGAAACTTTTTATTGGTTTTAGTTTAAAAATAAGTACCTGATGATATTCTATATTGAATGATATGATATGATATATGACTTCCAGGTTAGCCTGAACAACATCTTCGACCACATCATCACTTAGAGATAGTGGTCAAAGGCTAACCTATCAGGCATAAAAAAAATGAATATTTATATTGAAAATCTTACTAACTAAACAAAGAAAGAACCCTCCCTCTTAAAATGCCCCCTATTCTGACTGTTGAGGTTCACTTTTTTCCCATAGTAAAATTCGCACTACAGACACGTGGTACCCTTTTTAGATATAAGTATACGTTTTTTTATATATAAGTTTTTTTTGTACTTATCACACTCCAAAATGTTGAGGTTCGTCACGTTCAGCCTGTTTGCCAGGCTCCGGATTTTTCCCTTAGTTTTCCTAATTGGTTGACCAGAAAAATAAAATAATCAAATATAAATTTATAAATTAATAATTTATATATGTAAATGTTTTTAACCTCAGTGCTTTGCAATGATACATAAAGTAATTTAGCTATGTTACTAACAACTTCCATAAGATCATCCCGCGATTCCTTTTGGTGTTTGGGTATATTTCTTAAATCTATGCTGGTGCATCGGGAATGATGCTGTTGCGCCTCAAACTGGATTTGGAGATTCTTAATGAGACTCTTGGCACTTTAATTTTTTTTTTCTAAGAAATGAATTTCTTTCTAGTGCCCCTTCATATTTAGTGGAGATCAAGTCCAAAGTGGGGTGCCGGGTTAGAATTGCATCTCCCCATATCATCCCGTTGGTGATGTCGTAAGAGGCGAGTAAGGGAAAAATACTGGAAGGTGGGCAGCAGCACCTTCTAAAGAACTGCAATCTTTTACTGCGATCCCCAAGCCGCCAGCCAAGTATGGGGGTTATGGCTAATACCGCCTTTTTTTTTTTTTTTTTAGCCTGATAGGTTAGCTTTTGACCGCTATCTCACCTGATGGTAAGTGATGATGTGGTCGAAGATGTTGTACAGGCTAACCTAGAAGTACTGGCTCTCAAGGACAGCTTTTTTTTTTTTTTTTTATGGCTGATGGGTTAGCCTTTGACCACTATCTCACCTGATGGTAAGTGATGATGTGGTCGAAGATGTTGTTCAGGCTAACCTAGAAGTACTGGCTCTCAAGGACAGCTGCCGGAACACACCGTTAGGTGCTTGGCGACAGACTTTCTACTTGAGGGTGGTAGCTAGCCAGGCGGGCATTCGCAAAATGCCCTACCACCATGCTATAACGACTGCCATCCTAAGACGACAACCGGGACCGACGGCTTAACGTGCCCTCCGAAGCACGGAAACGCTCAGTAGTAATGTCACTAGCGGTCACCCATCCAACTCCTGACCGTGCGCGACGTTGCTTAACTTTGCTGATCGGTTGAGAACAGCCAAGTAAACTTCGCTACGAGCGCTTCGGAACACACCGTTTGGTGCTTGGCGACAGATTTTTTACTTGAGGGTGGTAGCTAGCCAGGCGGGCATTCGCAAAATGCCCTACCACCATACTGTAACGACTGCCATCCTAAGACAACAACCGGGACCGACAGCTTAACGTGCCCTCCGAAGCACGGAAGCGCTCAGTAGTAATGTCACTAACGGTCACCTATCCAACTCATGACCGCGGGGAACGTTGCTTAACTTTGCTGATCGGTTAGGAACAGATAAGTAAACTTCGCTACGAGCGCTTCAAAATTATTAGGGGAGGCTGTTTTCAGCAGTGGACGAGTCGGCTGTTACAGTAAGTCCACAGTAACTTGCACCTGACTAATTGAGGCGAGCACAGCGTCGAACTTATCATCCTGCCGCTTCTGCAGCATCAACTCCGTCTTACTTATGCCATCAGTAGTTTTTTTTTTTAGCGATGACATAGATGCTGACTACCGCTAAGCGGACGTCCAGCTCCACCGGGTTTTGGGCGAGGGAAGGCCCTCTTATAGCCAGGGAGGGAGAGGTGCCGAAGGCACTTTTTCTGAGACGGGCGCATAAGGCGAAAAGCGCCTTATATCTCCGTCTCCTGCGAGCGCCGAAAACGCTCCGCTATCGGGAAGGGTGACAGCGAGCTCAAGGGCACTACTGTGGTTCGGACCTCGGCTTGTCACGCTGCCAAGAGAGACAGTCATCTGTCATCAGTAGCTCCGCGTTTGCGCTTATATAGGCACATTTCGCTTGGTCACGTTGCCAAGGGATGGCGCGGCCCCGTAGCCTCTTAACCGACTTCAGCAACATAAGAATCAGACGCGTAGTGGCAAAGGCGTTGCAAAGTCCGCCAGCGATGGTGGTTTTTCCTTTGGCCCCTAAAACGTACGCCAGTTTTCGCGGCATTATTCATTAGCGCGTAACATGTGGTTTTTAATGATGGGCATACTTTATGACGATTTAAGTTCATTTTCTCTTTTCCACAAACTTTTAATTTGATCTTAAACGAAAAATACTTGATGAATTTTTGTAAGCAGATCATTATTTTTATAAAAGGAAACATTTTATTAATAAAATGGATATTTTGATTCACTCAGATACTTGATTGATGTTATTTTTAATGTTAAATTTAATTTCAGAAGCTTCCGTTTTCCTCTTATTATAAACATTTTATCATGCAGAGATGTTTTATACAGAGGTAGCTCTCTTTTTTATGTTAATTTGTGATGAGACTGACAAATCGCCCGCTTGATGGTAAGCGTTACGCCTGTCCATTACAGTCGTAGTCTCACTGTTCTCGTCTTGCTTTTTTAAATAATAATAATAATGTATTATTCAGTAACAAGAAGATACAATTAACCTTATTATTATTGTTATTAAGGAATAAAGTTACTTTTACTTCAATGGGAGATGCTGTGTTCAGCAATGAACATTCTGGCTGATACAGTGCAGTACTATTTTGTTGAAATCTGCAGTAAAAATATAATTCGATACAGCATTAAAATCAACAATTCTTCGTAATAACTCTCCCTTGTTATTGGATAAGTTAGGTTACGCGTGATTGGTGTCGAAGCCGGTCACAATATATGGCCATTGTTGTTTCGAATACTAATCACGCATTAATACAATCTAAGGATTATTCTTGTTTTGTCCAGTTTGGAAAAGTTTTCCCGTATTTTGATGGGGTGTACCTAGAGAGTACCTCCTCGTGGAGTGCCGGGTTAGAATAGCACCTCCCCATATCATTCCGTGGGTGTCGTAAGAGGCGACTCAGCGAAAAATACTAGAACGTGGGCAGCAGCGCCTTCTAAAGAACTGCCAAATTACACTGCGATCCCCAAGCCGCCTGCCATGCGTGGGGATTATGGCAAATACCCCCTTAATAGGGGAGGCTGTGTTCAGCAGTGGACGATCCGGCTGATACAGTACAGTAGCTAGAGAACAAATCGCATTGTTCTTCATTAATTTCCAAAGAAATGCTATACTTACCACTTGGCCGTAGGCACTCATAAGTTACTGGAATCTTTGTTATAAAGAGACTGGACGATAAGGTTAAAAGAGTGGGTGTGCTTTTGAAAATGTAACAAATTCTAAATATTTACCTAATAAAACATCTTAGATGTTTTTTTTTAGATCTGTGATGTTGTAACTAAGAGCTCTTTAATTTCTTAGATCGATCTTTACTTTTAGTCTCAATAACAAAAGAAAAAATAATATTTCAAATAAAATCGCATAATTTCAGCTATTTCCAACTCCAACTCAGTATTTTACATCCAATATTCTATATGCAATTATACGTTCACTCACCCTTCGCCTTCGCATCTCGGGTGAGTGAAGAGAAGAACCGCTATTTGGTCAATCATATTATTATACGTTTGTAAATTTTCTCTCTGTATAAAACGGAGTGACAGGATTCGGAATAGTGTGATAAGGGAACGATGTAGTGTGAATGAGGAAGCAGTGACAAAAATCGAGAATGGTATGTTAAGATGGTTTGGACATGTGGAGAGAATGAATGAAATGAGAATGACTAAACAGGTATACATGGTACAAGTGAAAGGAAGTGTTGGAAGGGCAAGACCTAGGCGAACGTTCCGAAATCAGATTGAAGATGTTCTGAAAAAAGGCCAGGTCAAGAGTACCCTAAACCGACGCTTATGTATGAAAGGATTGATGAGTGTAGATGAAGCGAAAGATATATGTAAGGATCGTAGTAAGTGGAAATCCGTGGTCTCTGCCTACCCCTACGGGAAAGAGGCGTGATTTTATGTATGTATGTAAATTTTCAGTCACTATTTTATTACATTCCTAGAAATCTGTTTAAATTTCATAAACCTAGCCACGCAATCATCCAAGCTGATCATTCTTGGCATTACAATTATACTTTTAGCACATCTTCCCTAAAACATACGAATATACTACATATACAATATAAAATATAAGTAATAGGCTTTACACCCACAAAAAACGTATCTTTACAAATTTGGTTGGACAAAAAATCTACGGTACTTCAATAGGTTATTTTTAATATTTAAATTTTTGCAACGACGCATGCTCTGTAATTTACATCACAAAATTCTAACTACAGGAAAAATAACAGTCATGTGCGAGGTTCAAACCCGCGTCATCCACCCTTATAGCCAGGGTTTGCTCTGTCGCTAAGCCAACATGATATAATTATGACGTATGATTAAACCCTGTAATATTTAAATTTAAATAATAAAATTAAAAGTATAATATTTTATCTTGTTGTAATGCAATAGGTTATTTTCTATCGACTTAAAAAAAAGGAGGAGGTACTCAATTTAACTGTTTTTTTTTATTATGTTTGTTACCTCAGAACTTTTGAATGGGTAAACCGATTTTGAAGATTCTTTTTTTTATTTGAAAGCTGATGCTTGCCGTGTATTCCCATTTAAATTTCATCAAAATCGGTTTATGCCTTTTTGAGTTATACTCCAATAACTAAAAAGTATTGCATTTACTCACATTACAGTGAGTGACAATCGATCCCATAAGTAGCAAGGGTCACTAAAAAGGATATACATATTGTTTTTCCCAAATACTGACTGACTTCAGTATTCAAATGTGTGAAATAACTTTTCGAAGTCGTTACCATGCACACGCAATATTGTGATAATTGAATGATTTGAAGAAGTTATTTCAGAAGTCGGTGCCATTTCGTTTTTATAACATTTTTTATCAATTATGCCTATTTTGCTAAGATTATTTTATTATAAAGTTATTGTGTTAAGTACCTATAGAGTAATTGGATCTCTCTCATTCTTGCAAACACTTTTTATGACAACTGCCTATCCTCCTTCATATTTTTCAGGACTTCTCAAACATAATAAGCTCTTCAGAGTGTCTCAGTCAACATTTATTATTATTTTCCTATATTTTCAGTCTACTAACAGCAGCATATGACTGAAGTGTCTTATTAAGAAAAAAAGTAAAATACCATAAATATTTTTACGAGACGGAATACTCGTATATCTTGACCTACTTACTGGAGCGTAGAAAAAAACTGTATTAGTAAGATTGTAGATTAATTTCGTTGGTATCGGCAAATTTATGAGCGAGGGATGTTGTTTTGAACAAACATTACTGTTTTATGTTTGGTAATAAAATAGTCATCTACTTTATGCTGAGCAGAAGTACTGGCATATTACTCGATATATCAACGACGAAATGGCGGTTATTTACGGAAATGGAAATATTATACCTACTGGGTGTTCTGTCGTGTTATTGCTCCTGTAATTCTGTATTCGGAGTTATTTCCAGACTTCATACATTTTGAAAGAAAGAAAGAAAAATGCTTTATTTGTGACACAAATAATACGTTGACACTAAGATGAAATAAAATTAAAACTATTCATAATGTGTTCACAAATTGGTCCCAAATCAGCATAATGCTGGTTGTTAGCCAGTGCTGGTCTTCCTTTGGAACCATATTATGGGGACGTCACCCACATACACCCAACAGTTCGCCAAGAAAAAAAATATAATAATTTTACAACACAAAAAAAAACAAAAAAGTTTTGTTACCACCGCATGGTGGAAGGGCTTTTTGCGAATGCCCGCATGACTAGCGACCACTCTCAAGTAGAAAATCTGTCGCCAAGCACCTAACAGTGTATTCCAACAGCTGTCCTTGAGAGCTAGTAAAATTACAGGCACATGAGACCTAACAACTGTCCGTCTCAGTGTGACGGGCACAGTGCAAATCGTTGACGAAATGCATCTGTTATATGCAGAGGTTAGTCCACTTAACATCATGTGGGCCTCGGGCTTGTTCCCTCACAATAACATAAAAAAACACTTCTTTTGGCTTTTCTAGAAAGTCCAGTGCTGAATATAACTAATCTCTTAACTAATCCGGCATCTCCATTAATCTTCTTTTACCTGCCCCCATACCACGTTCAGTGTCGACAACTCGACATCATTGGAACAGAGTAGAGGAAAAAACATTTGCCAACGCAATCTTCATCATCTCACGACTTACACCTTTCGTACATATTCGTTTTCACACAGTCCATCCGTACGTTTACAGGCTTTTTTTGTTCAGACATGCAATCAAATTCGTACAAGAGTAGGGGATAGTGGTACAAGTTGATCCCTTGGGGTATGATGATCCTTCTCTGTTATGCCAAAACAACTAAAGCCATCTACCTGATTTTTCGGTAAAGTGTAGGCCCAGCATTACCCAGCCGCCAGTTAAAGTGTCATGGCGCCGCGAGCAAAGCGTGATGTGTTGTGATAAAAAATAAAAGTTGTGTACTGCTGATCTAAGGTAAGTCTGACTTTGAGACCATGCAACTTTTTTCGTATGTGGTTATATGGAAGAATTGTTATATTTGCGGCTTCAGACCATACTTAATTTTGTTGTATAAATGGTTTTGTAGCCACAAAAAACTCACGTGGTTATTTTATTGACCTCAATGTGCTAAAACCGGGTACGGGGCAAGATGATCCATCTGTTTGCGGTCAAGATGATCCGTGTGGATCATCTTGACTCATGCAAATAAGTATATAGCTTTGTTAACTTGTTCACAGAAAAATGCTGGGTAATTGTAAAAGGAAAACCAAACGTGGAGCTTGGGATAAAAGCTTAATGATTAAGGCTTTAGATGCAGCGGTAATGCTATATAGAATGGCGAGTCAAGAATTTTCTGTTCCCGTAATGTCTCTAAAAAGACGTGCAAAGGGTAAAAATAAAGATGCTGTGGTGGAGTGAAATATTTGGGTGGCATAAGACCAGTATTCACTTTCACGTAAGAACGTGAACTTGTTAGACATATAAAACACATGGAAACAATTTAAGCAAAGTTATTTGTCGATGTTTGGAAAATATTTCTACTTAAGATGTTGATTGTGCCTATCCTCAATTTTTAATTGATCTCATTCTGGTTAAAAGATCGTTAAATTAGTAGAAGAATTAATAGAAGTGTTATAATATTAGATAATTGAGTTCATAAGAATAATGTTGAACTTAAATTTAAGCTTTAATTAATTAATATGTACGCATATGGCCGTTTTGTGTTAAATGATTGTACCTGTTACAATAAAGACCTACTTTTTAAACCATGATGTTTTTTATTTCTTTATTAAATATGTATACTAAATATGATACCTGTTTATAAAATGTATTACCAATAGGGGCAAGATGATCCACTGGGATCATCTTGGCCACCCCGATGTACAAGTTGATCCTTTAGTACCATTTAAAAAAATAAAACATAATTCCATAAAATAATATCAATTTCAAAAATACTAATTTGCTATTACTTTGAAGGATATACTAACTATTAGACAGCGGTATAATATCAAAGTTATTTTAAATATTTTTAGACTTATAATCATTCTCCCTTAAAGGGATCATCATGTACCACTTTCCCCTAGAGTGCACGGAGCGCCTTCCATACAAACTTAGTTTTGTCATATTTTAAATACCAAGTGTTCAAACTCAGTGAAATTGTGTATGCATATTGCTAAGCCTAATATCTATGCTTCTGGTTTGCCAGTTTTTCGATTAATTATTTATTTTATCCCTAAATGTCAAAATATCAATTCCCATACAAAACGACTGATATTTTCTAAATACTTAATTTAACGGAAGTCTGGCAAACCAGAAGCATAGATATTAGGCTCAAGGACATACATGCGAAGTTTCACCGAGTTTGAAAACTTTAGTATTTTATTTTTTTATTATAAATTTTAGTATTTTAAATATGACAAAACTACGTTTGCATGGAAAGCGCTTCGTGAACTCTTCTCTTAACACCCTTTTCCTTCCCTAATATGTCGCAGTAAGGTTACTGAGATTCTGTGGAAAATGTTGCTGCCCGCGATCACATAGTAGATTTTAACTAGGTCTATGGAGATAACAGTCAGGTGGTTGATTGGGGTTCAGTTGGCTTAGCTAAAATCTTTTTTGAATGTATATTTGGTTCGTAAAGGTTTATTGTAGCTGATATGCCATTACTGTAAGTTATAATCCGCATCCGTTTTGAAGCGCTCGTAGCGAAGTTTGCTTAGCTGTTCTTAACCGATCAGCAAAGTTAAGCAACGTCCGCCGCGGTTATGATTTGGATGGATGACCGCTAGTGACATTACTACTGAACGCTTCCGTGTTTCGAAGGGCACAAGACGTCGGTCCCGGTTGTCGTCTTAGGACACCAGTCGTTACAGAGTGGTGGTAGGGCATTTTGCGAATGCCCGCCTGGCTAGTTAACACCCTCAAATAGAAAATCTGTCGCCAAGCAACAAACGGTGTGTTCCGGCAGTTGTCCTTGAGAGCCAGTAACTATAGGTTAGCCTGAACAACATCTTAGATCACATCATCAATTTCCATCAGGTGAGATTGTGGTCAAAGGCTTACCGATCAGCAATAAAAAAGAAAACCTTATTTTGAAAAACTCAGTTGTCAATATTACAACCTCAGAATATAGATATCTAGAAGAATAACAAATCTGATCTGATGTCTATCAGCCTAGAGTTACAAATATTAATGAATCAACTGCGTTATAGTGGCGCAAATTTCAGAAATAAATAATAAAACAAGACAGAATTTATTACGTATTCTCAAATATAAATGAAGATCGAAGACAATAACAGAACACTCCCTTGTACTGAGTTTTTGATCTTTGAACAGCCATGCAATTCTTTCCTCTTAATTAATTTCCTATTTATATGCAAATTAAATTACAAAATCGCCAAATTACACCACCATCCGAACTCTGACGACCTCGTGTTTATCCGAAACTCAATAAGTAGTTCATTAGCATTTGTAGAGAATAATTACGCGGGGTGAAAGCCGCGGGCTCCCATCGGGTCCTAAGTTTTAATCACTATGCTTTGTTAACTTAGATTACTACCTATAGGTTTAGGTTACCCCTTTGTTTGAGATTGTGACTTGGATTTTAATTATTTAGAGATGATTAGTCCCATAAATCTAAAGGCAGTGGATATCTGATGCAGCGCAGCAAGCATAGAAATCTAAAGACAGTGGATATTTGGTGCAGCGCAGCAAGCATTGAAATCTAAAGACACTGGATATTTTATGCAGCCCAGTAAGCATTGAAATCTAAATACATTGAATATTTTATGCAGCGCAGCAAGCATTGAAATCTAAAGACAGTGGATATTTGATGCAACCCAGCAAGCATTGAAATCTAAAGACACTGGATATTTTATGCAGCCCAGCAAGCATTGAAATCTAAATACAGTGAATATTTTATGCAGCGCAGCAAGCATTGAAATCTAAAGACAGTGGCTATTTGATGCAACCCAGCAAGCATTGAAATCTAAATACAGTGGATATTTGATGCAGCGCAGCAAGCATTGAAATCTAAATACAGTGGATATTTGATGCAGCGCAGCAAGCATTGAAATCTAAACCCAGTGGATATTTGATGCAGCGCAGCAAGCATTGAAATCTAAATACAGTGGATATTTGATGCAGCGCAGCAAGCATTGAAATCTAAACACAGTGGATATTTGATGCAGGGCAGCAAGCATTGAAATCTAAAGACAGTGTTTTTTTTTTATTGAAGAATAGATCAATTCACTTGTAAAAAAAATGGACTCGCTTAGTTTTTAAGATAAAACATAAGTCAACAACAATTATCATCTTAGTTGTTATAAGTCAAAGATGCAAGGAGTGTGATAATGTATAAAAAAAAAAGAGAACCGTATGTAAAAAATTATACTAATCTAAAAAGAGTGCGGAACATGTGTCTGTAGTGCGTATTTTAACATATATAAAAAAAGACAGTGGATATTTGATGCAGCGCAGCAAGCATTGAAATTACACAAATCAAAATACTTACAACACGTCAACCGTAAAAGACACATCTTTTTTTTTTATTGTGATAGAACTAGCACTAGGCCCACCTCATGTTGAGCGGACTAAGCTCTTCCTATAACAGATGCATTTCAATACAAGACACAAATTGCACTGCGCCCGTCACCTTGAGACATATTTGTTAAGTCTCGTGTGCCTGTAATTTCACTGGCTCTCAAGGACTGCTGCCGAAACACACCGTTAGGTGCTTGACGACACATTTTCTACTTGAGGACAGAGAAGAGGGCATTTTGCGAATGCCCACCTGGCTAGAGAACACCTCTAGCCAGGTGGGCATTCGCAAAATGCCCTTCCACCATGCGGTGGAGCTCAAGCCCGCGGCGGGAAGCGAACCATGGACCTGCTGCGCGGCAGTCCATAGCCAATGCCACTGACCCATCACTGCTTCAAAAGGCTGTGATCAGCAGTCGACTTACAGTAGTACCGTTTGTTAAAATATAATATATATATCTCACTTTGTTGGAATGTTTTTATCTAATTTAGTGATAGTGCATCAAAGGCAGTCTCTTCACGACCACGACCTCTGACTATCGCAGTCCACATTTTCACTCGAAATAATTGTGAAAATATAATTAATTACGCAATTTTATAACAAAGACAAATAACATTTAACAAGTACGATCATTGTAACATTTGTATTCATTATAAATTCAGTTATTGTCCAATCCAGCACAGCTACATACATAATTTCTAATTAAAAGTTCGTGACGAGGGTTCGCATTGCTAATTAATTGTTTATTGTTACCTTAATTAGGTAGGTTAATTTAAAGTACGGTGCTAAGTCTTCGTTTCGCGTTTTGTTTACAGTAATTGCTTTAGTTATGAGATTGGTTTTTGGCCTCTTCTACCCACTTCAATGGATATGAAATTGGAAAAAATAATTAGGAAAATGTGTTAAATTATAGCTGATCAGCAGCTTTTGATCACTTTTTACTTGCTAGTAAGTGATGTGGTCAAAATTGTTGCTTTGACTAAGCCCTGCTAGAGACCTTTTTCAGGGTTCCGTACCCAAAGGGGTAAAGGGACCCACTAAAATTCCACTGTCCGTCCGTCTATCTGCCTGTCTGTCACCTGTATCTCTGTGTCTGTCTGTGATAGCTGGACAGTTGAAATTTTCACAGATGATGTAATTCTGCTGCTGCTTTAACCACAAACACTAAAAATTGGCTAAGTGGGATTCAGACTCGCGCATGTGATTTCTAAAAAAAAGGTTATAAAGCAGTGTCTTTTGTTGCGTGCGCGAGTCCGACTGACACTTAGTCGATATTCTTTTACTTAAATATGAAACTCCAGCATTTGAAAACTATATCTTCTGATAAGTAAGTGATGATTTGATCCAAGTTCAGGCTAACCTAGTTACTAGCTCTCTTGCACAGCTGCAGGAACACGCCGTTAAGTGCTTGGTTTTCTACTTGAGAGTGGTGGCGTGCCAAACAGAAAAAATCCATACATATCTTTAATAGTTCAACAAGTTCAAGAGAACAGGACCTTATTGTCTTTTATCTGTTAATTCATGACAACTATTCCGTTGACCGCAACTAACCCTCAAACTGCGACATTGAGAATTCCCTTGAGACGGCCGGTGCACCTCGGGCAACCGACTTTGAAAACTTAGTATTTAAAATACGATGAATCTACGTTTGTATAAAAACGCTATGTTTACACTTTCCTTACTAACGACTAAGCAAGCTCGTTATGAGGGCTTCAAAATAACGCCGTACGCCGTAGCAGAATGAGTATGCATGCTCATTTATAATGTGACTCCGGAGCTTTTCCTGAAATGTATCCGTCGTATATTAAACTAATGTACTGGTATGTATTACGTAATTGACATCAGAAAAACCATCCGAGATTGCCTTCGACTGGAGGACACTTCGTTAATTTGCCCTAAAGAGGAAAACTCTTTATTGTTGTTGGGAACAATCCGAGCTGTGTAATAGACCCTTCAACTTGAGATAGCGCTAGAGATGGGAACCGACCGGGAACTTTCTAGAACATGCAATAAATTGATCGTTCGGAAAGTTCTTGAAATTCTATGCTTTTGTCATGTCATTCGATACCGCACTGGAAGACGTGCAGGAGTAGTGCTGGGGTAATATATTTCATTTTCAATAGGGTTGTTACGTTAATTTATAAAAATTATATATATACTTTGAGATATTAAAACTCTTAACTCTTGTACTACTAGTTAGTAAGTACCTAGTGTAAATAAACCAGCCCCATATATATGAATATAATGTTGCATATTATAATTTACCTTTATTTTTTTCACCGGCGCGGCGGTAAGTATATGCATTTATTACCAAAATACTACGAACTATATAAAACACTACAGCTACACCAACAAAATCATTTAGATAACCTATAAGTAATTAAAGGCTCACAGGCAGTCCAAATGCTCCAGCCCACTATCAGTTGGCAGCGTGCCCAGCATGCTGGCAGCATTGCTCCGTAGAATTGTTAAATACAACGCGAAATACATGTCATATTTTTTTGACCTTTGACCTTTAATATATTTTTTCCATACACGGGAATGATGGGGAACTTTTATATAATATTTATAATTATATTTTGAACAATTTTTCTGATTTTTAGCTTGTCGGGACTTTATGCACCTTCGAATGTCTAAATTGACCGGACTATGTATAATATACAATATACTTACTAGGAAAATGAAATTTAAATTTAAACACTTAAAAAAAAAGTATCTATAGACAATTCCGCTTAATTTTCCTGCTAAGCCGAGGTGACGTCACAAACGCCACGCAGCCAAACCGGAAGAATTTTCGACGCGTGTCGCTTCTACACGAAGCATCCTCAGGAGGTCTTGACTCTTCGAGCGCACGATCGAGAGCTTTTTTTTTAAGTGTTTTATTAAAATATTAATTTAATGTTTTCTTAAAATATTTTAAAAGTATTTGTTATTATTAAAAATGGATTTCCACAAAGTAACGCCTTAATCTATTCATTATAAAGATTATTATTATAATTATATATAAAATTCTAATTATCACATAAAAAAGTCTCTTCTTCCATATGTCAAAATTTTAGCTTGACGTTAGTGCACAAGCTGCACGACCACATTTATGTGAGCGTTACATACAGCAAGAGTTGACGTCATATTACCATCGTGATGTCTGTTTAGCATATTATGAACCGACCGTATGCGCGAATGCAGTACAAAAAACGCATATTTGCATGATTAAAACCGCAGGCGCAGTGTAAATACTTACAATGACGTTGAATCAGAAACGCCGTGCAACTCAGGCGGAATTAGTTCCCTAATGGGGGAGGCTGTGTTTAGCAGTGAACAATCCGGATGATACAATTCTATTTACAGTTCGTAGCATGTGTTGGTCTAAGACAAAAATTACACGTACTAAAGTAAAAAATAGGAAAATTTTGACAAAAAGAAACCGAATTCCAACATAAAATACGCAATAAGGATAACTTAAATACCCAGGGTCAGATTTCACTCCAATTTAATTTGGACCACATCAGGAGCATCAGCATTCGAATATAAAAATATCATCAAAATCGGTAGGTACACACACAAAAAAATAGACCTGAAAGAAAAAAGTTAAAGAAACCATGTCAGCATAATCCAGTTGGTTTTATTAAAATGCAACGTTATGGCATATATATATATGAATAATAATAACAGCGTTCTTAAAAATGTAATGAAACCGTTATGCGTATGAAAATTTAATAAAAAAGTATGTCATAGAAATATTATATGCTCCACAAACATAAGCCAAATAACACTGGGGAGATAAATACGCCAAATTATGAACTTGCGAAAATTATATATGCTAAACCTTTTCAGCTAAATTACTCTAGGAATTCTAAAACAATGTGAATTAGCGATGCGTGACTGCGAACGAAAACAGATTTCGAAATATCATTCGTTACTAATTTAATTGTTCGACTAAGAAATTAGTCGTATACTAATTTCAGTTTTCGAATAATCCGAACAATATCTCTCGAGCGATTTCATTCGCACCAAACACTAATGTAATCCAAGGACCGAGCGACGACGATGTTAAATATTGTTTTTCTTATATTAAAGTAAGTGTAACATTATGCTTTTGTTTGAAAATAATTTTTCACCCTGATCCCTGTTTAAAATTTATCAGTCACATCAGGAAAACAAAATGGCTGATACTACTTTTCTGTGCACGGCATAAAGCGCACGATTGCTGGTTTTGGTTCGGGTGAAATCGGCGAAATTCGCTCAACGCATCTATTCATTCGAACAATCGAGCGCGACCCGCGAGCCGATTTGAGTACCTACCTACTAATGCATCGTTCGCCCGCGAAACTTCATTCGCTTTCGTTAGTATGTTGAAAATTGTTCGAACAATATGTGAGCCAGTCGAATTGTTCGAATGATATGCCTTTTCGAATTAGTCGAATTCGATTAGTATTAGTATCGTTCGCAGTCGCGCATCGCTAATGTGAATCAATAGGCAGACCGTCGCATCGTCGTGCTGACGTGTTGACTCTCGAAACATGGCGTTTCGGATGTTACGTCGTGAGGCGGTCACACTGGAACAGATACTAACTACTACAACTTTGTAGGAAACGCAAGTAAGGTCCTGTGTTGAGTACTGCTCTCACTTCTGAGACGGCTCTGCCAAATACCAGCTTGAGGCACTAGTCAAATGAAAGACGCGCCAATTGAGAGAGGTTAATAGACAATGACTTTCTGGGTGTGTCTCAGATGTAAAGGCTCGAGCACAAGGTCCATCAGTCTATTACTATATTTCGGTAAATGTGCCTCCCCCTATTTCCATGGACGTCCACACACAGGGAGAGGCGCCATCCATACATTGTTGATATTCCCAGGACTTGTACGAAGCGGTTCGCTTCCACTATCAAGAGTAAATACTTTTCTTCTAGGCAAGCGGGCTACATCTTAATCCATGTCAATGCTTAACATCAAGCAGGGTACGGTTATATGAACAAATTCAATTCAATTCATTTTATTTCAGACATAGTCTATAGATTTACATTAAATAAAGGGTATCATAATAATAATAATGTCAATAGCAAAAAACACTATGAAAAAATTAATTTAAAATCAGATATGGAAAAAAAAACCTATCAGATGGTTGCACAGGTGTTTCGTATTTTTCCTTCGATTTTGTAAGCTTATTTGCATAGCAGATAGTTATACTCGTAAGTTTGAAGCAGTAAGTTTTAAAGTTGTTTTTGCTGTTCTTGTTTTCAAAGGACAAAGAGAAAGTTGATTTTTTTTTCGTTATACTTGAATAACATACTGCTCCAAAAATGTGATATTTAATGAAACACAAACTATCATCGACACTATCCAGTCCCTACCCTCAACTGCAATATTTTTCGGATTGCCGGCGCTCTTTTTCCGGTCTATATCTCGTAGAGTGGTGATAAATTGTCCGAAGACGGGTTTCCGAGAGGAAACAATGCGAGAAAAGACGCGTTTGACTTAAAACGCCAGTGATTTATGGGTTGAATTTGGATTTTTGAAACTGAATGTGGCTTTAAAATGCTTACTTCTATTTGTTTGTTGGTGGGAGGTAAAGGAGCTTCGGAAACGCTGGTTAGACATCTGGTTCCGACAATATTTTTATTTTTAATATTGTTATGTTTGCAATAACGCCTGCTATGCGGATTACATTACAAAATTACAAATATACTATAAGAAAAATTTAAGACATGTGCGGGATTCGAACCTACGTCCATCCACCCCTTTAGCCGGGGTATGAGGTAGATTTGAGTCATGACATGACGTCATAATTCAAATCTTTTCTATCATTCTTCAAACATTAGTTAGATCATACCCCGGCTAAAGGGGTGGATGGACGTGGGTTCGAATCCCGCACATGACTTAAATTTTTCCTACGTATATTTGTAATTTTGTAATACTGTTATTGTTATTTCGATAAAAAACTTTTTAACATAGATATCGATGAAAATGAAGCGATCGTACCGCAGCTTGCTTAGTCGTTTTAAACCGATCAACTAAGCCAAGCAACGTGCGGTCATTACTTAGAAGCCGGAAGCGCTTAGTAGTAATGCCACTAGCGTTAAGCCGCTGCGGCGTCAATCGCGATTGTTGTCTTTTGATGGCAGTTTTAATAGCACGATGGTAGGGCATTTTGCGAATTACCAGGCTTGCTACAGATTATTAAAAAAAAATAGAACCTAAATAACAGTTATTTTTGTATATAGAAAAAGCAGGCACTTGTAATTGTTATAAATATAATTATAAATTATAAAATTACAAATATACGATAGAAAAAATTTAAGTGTGCGGGATTCGAACCCGCGTCAATCCACCCCTTTAGCCGGGGTATGCTCTAACCAATTGAGCTAACATGACATAACGTCATAACTCAAATCTTTCCAATCGTTCTCTAACCATCGTATTGGGAAGTAATAATCGTATTCGAATTTTGTAATGTAATCCGCATAGCAGGCGTTATTGCAAACATAACAATGTTATAAATTATATATCATACACTAACATTTTAACAATGTGTTGTATTATTTTAATAATATTAAATTGCGTACAACTTATGTGAACGATGATGTGAGCAGGAAGTTTCTTCACATCAATCAGCTTCAATGCTTGCCTTTTTCGACGCAATTGAACGACTATAAAACCTAAGTAAAACTTTTTACTATATGTACAATATCGTGCACTTTCATTGTCATGAGCGTTGATAGTAGAATCATATTGTTTATATCTTCTTGTGGTAGGTACTTACATATTTTGTTTATTATATATTATTATAATATTATTACGCTTTTAGAATTCTATTAAAGCAGTGATTGCGCAATGGCATTGACTATGGACTGCCGCGCAGCAGGTCCATGGTTCGAATCCCGCCGCGGACTTGAGGTTCACCGCGTGGCATTTTGCGTATGCTCGCCTGGCTAGCGACCACTATCAAGTAGAAAATCTGTCGCCAAGCACCTTACGGTGTGTTCCGGCAGCTGTCCTTGAGAGCCAGTAATTCTATAGGTTAAGCTTGTTAACACCAGGTGAGATTGTGGTCAAAGGTTTACCTGGCAATAAGAAAAAAGCACGGTTACATGTATAATTTTACAACAAAATGTTAGTTTGTTTCGTAGTTTTGTCATTCCAGTAGACCCTGAACATTAATGTATATTAAATAACAATCATTAAATTTTCGATCACATCCAAAATAAACGGCAATTTATAATTTTGTTCATAATTTCGTCAACACTCGCGCCCAATGACGCAAATATATTGTACCGAGTTAATTTATTACCCTGAAATATTAAAATTACGTTGGAAATTACTCGTCGAACTTTTGCCGTATGAGTAAGTAATTTGAAGCCGGTAAATTTTGATCGTGATAATTTATACTTTATTAAGGGAACTTTAAGAGGACAAGAAAAGCCTTTTAAGGCTGAAAAGAAAACTTATTACGAAATTTATATTAAGACACTTTGTGGCTACGTTTAGTATTCATTGTGATCATGATTATTTACTTAACTAGTGAAGTTATGAATATGCTAATTGGATATTATACTACTAATACTATTAGGGAGAACGATTACTATACAGTAATTGATCTCCCCGTGGGGTGCCGGGTTCGAATGTCATCCATCCATTTCCTGAGCGCCTTCTGAGGAACTGATATCTTCAACTGTGATCCCCAAGACGCCTGCCAAGCGTAGGGTTTATGGCAAACCCCCCTTAATAGAGGAGGCTGTGTTCACTAGTGGACAATATGGCTGATACAGTATAGTAATGGTATGCTAGTTTTAGACGTCCAATCAGATGTAGTGCTTGCACATAATCGTAAATACATCGTTATGATAATCGTAATACAAGCTTTATTCACTCTTCGGGTAGATTCGATTCATGTACCACACAGGCAAATTTTAAAAATCTGTAGATGCCGTGTTACATATTTTTTAAATTAGGTTTTCTTTCAGGCAAATGCCGTATATTCCTCTCCGGGTAGCATAGCTGTGGTACACTGAGAAAACCGACTTAAAAGCTTAAATCAAATTTTACCTTTTACCGTTGAATTGTAAATACGTAAGATGAATTCACAACTCTTAAGATGATTTTCACCAATCAATAAAAATGTACCATGTTTTATAATAAACACAACCGTCAAAAACGCCTTCGTAAAGTATTTTCAGAATTAAACTTGTCATACGATAATAATTGCAGTATTGACCATAAAATATACCTTACTTTTACGGCGGTTTATATACGGTGATTATCACTATAACGTACGACTTAATCAGCCTCATCGAAAAGTCAATATTTAAGAAAGACCACTAAATACACCTTAAATGAAGACGAAAAGAAACATTCGCCTTCACTGACCTCGTTTAACGCCTTCTAGTTGAAAGGCGTTTTTGTACGTATTTACGTTTGGTCGGTTTTTCGCCTTATACCATATAAATTGGCCGTCATTAGGGCGCTTTTGACTTTAGATTTTTCTCAGTGTATATAATCTTCTTTCAGGCTAATGCTTGATTAAATTGTTTATATTATCTACCTCAGGTACATCGGTGTATGCGTCCGGATATATTTATTCAACGGTGCATGCCGTGTCATATGAGATCAGAGGCATGCGTAGCTATGCGATAGAAAGAGAGACGTCCTTAAGCCCTCCGCTGAGCGTCAGGGTTAATCATACTCATATTATCTGTGAACGTGGAAAAAGTTTTTGGAATTGGAACCTCTATACATGATTGAGAAAATGAATTGACTTTAAATATTACCAATTTCAGTAATTTTACATAACATTTTAAGGCATCTAAGGCTTCAAAGGCAATAGATTTTGCGTCTTTTGATTTTGGCTAACGACCACCCTCGAACGAAAATCTGTCGCCAAGCACCCAACAGTGTGTTCCGGCAGCAGTCCTTGAGGGCCAGTAAAATTACAGGCACATGATACCTAACAACTGGACGTCTCAGTGTGACGGGCACAGTGCAATTCGTCGTTGACGAAAGGCATCTATTATAGACAGAGGTTAGTCCATTTAACATCAGGTGGGCCTCGGGCTTGTTCCCTCACAATAACATAAAAAAACATACAAGAGTAATTCTTGGTATAATGAAAAAGAAAATACTGAAATATCTAATTTATAACAACGAATTATAAAAACTCGCCAAGTGCGGATCAGAATTCCAGTAAAAATCTCAAAGTACACGAAAAAAATTGGCTAAGCACGAGTTAGGCTTTGCTCTTATAGGATTGCGCGTTGCAACAAACCAAAAAATAAAAAACGGTTTTTTATGCTTGGTAAATCAACCTATGATCACTACCTCACCTGATGGTAAGTGATGATGTAGTCAAAAATGTTGCTCAGGCTAACCTAGAATTACTCGCTCTCAAGGACAGCTGCCGGAACACACCGTAAGGTGCTTAGCGACAAATTTTCTACTTGAGGGTGGTAGCTAGCCAGGCGGGCATTTGCAAAATACCAACCACCATGCTATAACGACTGCCATCCTTTTTTTTTTTTTTTGGGGGGGGAAATGCCTTCGCACTTCCCTTCCTCCACGGGGGTGGCGGAAGGGTATGTGTGGGACTTGCACCCACTAAAACCCCCCCGTGAGCAGTCCTCCGCCGAGGTAGGGCAAGATAGGGTCACGATGGCATTCACTATCTCACCCCAACGGTAGGCCCGAACCCAACCGGGCCTCCGCCCTATGGAGGGGCAACCTAGCTCACCAAGGCCGCCCCCCAGACACGTGGGGCCGTGCAAGCTGGTGGAGAATCCCCCGACTCTCCACCAGTGACCCCACTACGAAGAAGGGAGGAGGCGGGCGAACTCCCGCCTCCTCGCACCCGTTCGTCTCCGCCGGCGCGGGTCAGCTTGGACATCGTCTTCCCTGACCCGCTCCGCGGTCTCTTTCTGCACCATTACTGATTCGCAGAAAGAGACCACCGCCTGCCACGATCTCTCATCACCGAGCATGGCATTTACCACGCTCGGTAGAGTGAGATCCCCTCCTATGATAGCTGAAAGTGCGTGCCGCTGTGGGCCCCACGCAGCACACACTTCCAGCGTATGAAGCGCCGTATCCTCCGGCGCCCCACACTCGTGGCAGGCCGGGGTCACTTCCCGCCTTGCGATCTGATGCAGGTACTTGCCGAAACATCCGTGTCCGGAAAGCACCTGCACCAATCGAAAGGTTAGTGACCCGAACCGCCGCCTCATCCACCTCCATAGGACCGGACGGATGGCCTCCACCGTCCACTGTCCAGGGACCGGCGGAGCCAGGTCCTCCGTCCACCGCCGCAACAGGGCGGTCCTTGCCTGCCATCGCATTC
Source organism: Plagodis pulveraria (assembly GCA_963890685.1). Lineage (NCBI taxonomy): Eukaryota > Metazoa > Arthropoda > Insecta > Lepidoptera > Geometridae > Plagodis > Plagodis pulveraria. The sequence goes on along the minus strand of OY982955.1, from coordinate 31,330,864 downwards.
GCGTGACTTCTTCCCACGTTGGGGTATCCCCCCGAGCTCTCCTCGCTGCCACGAAGTGATAAACTTCAGCGAGGATCTCAGCCTGGAGCTCCCAAGGAGGATCCCCAGCCAGCACGCAGGCTGCCGTCCAGGACACCGTCCGGTATCCCCGTATCGCTCTCGTTGCGACAATCCGCTGCGGACGTCGCAGCAGTGTTTTATTGTCGCGATTGAGAGCGTCCACCCAGACAGGTGCCCCATACAGAGCCATACTCCGGATCACTCCGGAGTATAAGCGGCGACAGTTGGCGTTCGGGCCGCCAACGTTGGGCAGCAGCCTACCCAAGGCGGCCGCGGCTCCTACAACTTTTGGCGCCAACTTGGTGAAGTGGACCCCAAAAGACCACCTTCCATCCAGTATGAGACCCAGATATTTCATCTGGGTCCCAACCAGAATCATGACCCCCTCCAGTGATACCCGTGTTCCTGGAGGAGGTCCCCCTCGAGGCCCATGAAACAATAGGGCCTCAGTCTTGGAGAGGGCGACCTTCAACCCAAGGGCACGAATGCGACCGATCACAAGAGTAGTGCCCACCGTAGCCAACCGCAGCGCCTCCTTCAGATTCCTCTCCCTTACTACGACCAGGGTATCATCCGCGTAGCACACGACCCGCATACTTGCGGGAAGCGTGCCACGGAGCACCCAGTCGTAGCCCACGTTCCACAGGAGTGGTCCCAGAACTGACCCCTGTGGAACCCCACATGCAACGCGACGGCGCCTCAGACCGTCGCGTCCATCCACTAGAACCTCGCGGTCCAGGAGGTAATTAGCCAACAGCCTTCGCAGATACAGGGGCACTCCGTGATATCGGAGTGCCTCCTGTATTGTTTCATGTGGAAGGCTGTTGAAGGCATTCTCTATATCAAGCGATACTGCCATCACCTTTTCCCCCCCGCTGACCGCGTCCCGCGTCCATCTTTTGAGCCAGAGTAGGGCGTCTATCGTAGACCGCCCCGTTCTAAACCCATACTGGGCCTCCGATAGCTGAGGCCCAGTCCCCTCCAGGTGCCGGATGACACGGGAAGCCACCACTCTCTCAAGCAGCTTACCCGTATCATCCAGTAGCACGATTGGCCTGTATGCGGACGGTGAGTCGACGGGTCGTCCCTCCTTCCGCAACAGGCACAATCGACCATCCTTCCACAACTTCGGAAACCGTCCCGAAGTGAGGCACGCGTCGAACAGCTCCCGAAGCCGATCACCCATTTCCCCTAGAGCGATACTAAGGAGCCGTCCTGGGATCCCATCTGGGCCCGGCGCCGTCCTCTTTCTTCGCAGACGGCCAACCGCAACCTCCATTTCCACCTCTGACACAGGTGGAATGGAAGCCGGACTCAATTCCTCGGGGAGCAATGTCGCCATCGTTGGAGGAATGTGGACGGGATCACTGTCGGGGAAGAGCCCCTCCAGTACCCTACCCGGAAGCTCTGGCTCCAGGGACTTCACGACCGGGGGCATCTGGCCCCGGAACCTTTTCCGGGCGGCCCTGTACGGACGCCCCCAAGGATCCCTGTTTAACTCCTCAAGGCCCTCACCCCAGGCCTCTGACTTGGCCCGGGTGATGGCCAGCTGCAGCTCTCGCTTGGCCTCGCGGTATAAGTTGTACAGCTGGCGCTCAAGCTCCAACTCCTCAGCCGACATTTGCACATCGGTGCGGCCGTTGCCCCGTCTCCTACAGCGGACGTAAGGACGGCGCGCATCTGAGCAGGTGGCTCGGAGATTTTCAATATCCGAACTCCACCAATAAACCTCGCGCCGGGCGGGACGGCGCTGGGACCTTGGCATTGCTGCGTCACATACGGCGGTAACCGCTGTGCGAAAATTGCCTGCGGCGAAATCCACCTCCGGGTGCGTGGTGGTTGTAAGCCACGACTGTACGATTGCCGCCTCTTTCGCCAGTTCGGCGTCGAGACGACTTATCGTCCAGCGTGGGAAATCCGTTCGCTCCACGCGCTGAGTACCTCCATGGCTGTAGGAGGTAGAGACTTCGAACCTAATGTACTTATGGTCCGAGAGAGTCTCTACCTCCGACTCGACCCTCCAGGCCCGGACACGTGCTGCAACAGATGGTGTGGCAAACGAAATGTCCACCACGGATCCCCCATTGTGACGCACACACGTGTGGACCGACCCTCTGTTCAGCAGAGTCAGTCCTGTGGCAACCGCCCACTCCCTGACAATCTCACCACGAGAGTCAGTGAAGCGATTGCCCCAATCACGGGCCTTGGCGTTTAAGTCCCCCAGGAGAAGGACCTGCCGAGGCACCAGTCGTCTTACCACCGCGGCCAGGAGGTCCATAAAGACCTCCAGCTCCGCAGCGGTTTTATTGGGGGAGAAGTATGCACCGATGAGCGCATACTCTCCCCATTTAGCCACCACGTACCCAGAGCCCCTCTCTTCCACAGAAAGAGGAATTCCGCCACTGGACTTTGCCACAATGGCCACGCAGCCGTTCAGGTCCCCAGCCCAACAGGGATGGGAGGGGACGTAGTATGGCTCCGCCACGACCGCAACATCTACTTCCCACTGTGCCATTGCCTGCATGAGTAGGTCCTGGGCCCTGGCACAGTGGTTAAGATTCGACTGGAGGAAATTGCTATGACGGACCCGATCCATTAGTCAGACATAGCAACCTCCTCGCTCACCGCCTGGTGTTGAGCAGCCTCTGGGGTAGCCCGTTTCGGGGGCGTAGGGATGGCCTGGGTCACTGTGGCCTTACCCTTCGTCTTTGGAGGAGCACAATTTCGACCCCCCATTACGTGCCCAGAGGGTCTTCCAGACTCTGCACATATTGCGCATCGTGGGTCGGTCCTCCCACAGCTGGCTGCCTGATGACCTGTACCACCACACCGGTAGCACAGGTCCCCTCTGTCCGCTGAGGCCGAACACTGGGTGCGGGTGTGTCCTAGCCCCATGCACCTGAAGCAGCGCATGGGACGCGCCCCCAAGGCAACTACTCTCACTGAGCTCCACCCCACCAACAACCTACCCTTTGCCAGCAGTGTTTTGGCTGCCGTTATTGGACAAGAGACCAGAGTGGAGTAGCGTCGTATCTCCCCGGCCTTGACGAAGCGCACGTCACAGCCACCGGCCTCCGCAACCGCCGTTGCCACTTTTTCCTTTGTGGCCGCATCGTCCAGGCCCGTTATCCGTAGATCGGTTGTCTTTACGGGTCTGGCGACGTTGGCCACATTAGACAAGACGTCACGAAGTTTCTCCGCGAGCTTGTCCGCCTTCTCAGAGTTTTGGGAGCCAGGAATTTCCAGCAACCTGGCTCCGGTCGCTGTCTGGCGAAAGTGGAGCTGGTCAATCCCCAGCTCCTGAAGATCGACCTTCTCTTGCGCCAGCTGTAGGACATCGCTATATGTCACTCCATTTTCCGCGGCTTTTGGCTGCAGCGACAGCACGACAGCCGCAGACTTTGAGGGCTTTAGCGCAGCCTTGACCTTCTTCTTTTTTGTGGTTGTGGTGGTAGCAGAGGCACGAGCCACAGTAGCGGGCACAGGTGCGGAGGACTTACCCTTGCCCTTACCCTTCCCTTTGCCCTTCCGCTCCACCAAAGACCACGTTTCCTCTTGAGGGCCAGCGAGAGGGGCAGCCTCGCTGGCCTTACGGTTTCCTCTAGAGGTGGAGGGGCCTGCAACCGGTGCCACTGAGGGTGGGATGGCAGGTTTTGAGACCTGACTGGCCTGCTTCTTTGCTCTTGGGGCAGGTTTGGTAGCCTGCTCGGGCGTCGGCTTGGGTAGTGCGGTGGTTACCACCGTCTTCTTAGCGTCCACTCTTAGAGGAGGGCGCACCGTCGGGGCAGGCAGAAGACGGTCCTCAATCACCGCGAGTCGGGCATTGAGCATTTGCCCGAACGTTGTGGTCAAGGAGCGCTTCAGCTCCTCGACTATTTCAGCAGCCCCCATCAGGGTACTGGGGGCTGCCTGCGTCTTAGTTGCCGCAGCACTATTGGCGGCAGCGGCTTCCGTCTTGGCTTCGGTGAAGCCACGACGCAGAGCTTTCACTTCCGCCTTTCCGGCTTCAACTTCGAGTCGTAGACGACTGTTCTCAGCTATTAGCCGCCGCGTCTCTTCCGCCTCGCTCCTGCTAGCCAAAGCGTCGACCACTTCCCTCAGGGTCGACGCAGACCTTTTCAGGCGCCCAACGAACTCGCCCTTGAGATTGCCAGATTTCTTGGCAACTTCCAATATGCAAGCAAGCTTTTCGCCCGCTTGCGCCCTCAACTCTTGGTTGTTGAGCGCGCTCAGGTCTCCAACCGTCGCGACAACATCAGACTCACTTCCGGTTTCATTCGCAAGGCTGGCAACGACAGCAGCTGGTCCCTTCTTAAAGCGCCTGCCTCGCAGGACTTCTTCCAACTCGCCGTCAGACGGAACGGGAGAGGGTTTTAGAAACTCCTCTCGTGAAGGACCCGCCTTGGCTTTTCTTCCACGACCTCTCCTTGAGGTTGGCACCTTAGCAGCCGCCGTTCCTTCGGTCTCTGTGTCCGAGTCTAAGTACCCGGACACGAGGAACGAAGAAGACGGCCGCTTTCGGCAGCTGATCTCCCCGTCAGCGGTTTTCGCACCACTGGACACCGACTCCATGCTGAGCGTGCGCTCCAGCATATTCCGCACTTCCCGTTCCTCTACAGGGACCTGTGGGTCCACAGACGAGTCTCGGGATCGAGATTGGCCCTGAAAAGGGCCTTTTGAATTTTTCCCCAAAGTCTTCGACATATCTGTCACAGCAACGGCACTAAAAGCTGAGACGGCAGAAATTGGCCTGCCTGGACACCTGCGTTACCGGGTCCAGGACAGTTTCCAGGGGCACCACGTGGAGGTTTTCTGCGCATACATCGGTGTATGCGTCCGGATATATTTATTCAACGGTGCATGCCGTGTCATATGAGATCAGAGGCATGCGTAGCTATGCGATAGAAAGAGAGACGTCCTTAAGCCCTCCGCTGAGCGTCAGGGTTAATCATACTCATATTATCTGTGAACGTGGAAAAAGTTTTTGGAATTGGAACCTCTATACATGATTGAGAAAATGAATTGACTTTAAATATTACCAATTTCAGTAATTTTACATAACATTTTAAGGCATCTAAGGCTTCAAAGGCAATAGATTTTGCGTCTTTTGATTTTGGCTAACGACCACCCTCGAACGAAAATCTGTCGCCAAGCACCCAACAGTGTGTTCCGGCAGCAGTCCTTGAGGGCCAGTAAAATTACAGGCACATGATACCTAACAACTGGACGTCTCAGTGTGACGGGCACAGTGCAATTCGTCGTTGACGAAAGGCATCTATTATAGACAGAGGTTAGTCCATTTAACATCAGGTGGGCCTCGGGCTTGTTCCCTCACAATAACATAAAAAAACATACAAGAGTAATTCTTGGTATAATGAAAAAGAAAATACTGAAATATCTAATTTATAACAACGAATTATAAAAACTCGCCAAGTGCGGATCAGAATTCCAGTAAAAATCTCAAAGTACACGAAAAAAATTGGCTAAGCACGAGTTAGGCTTTGCTCTTATAGGATTGCGCGTTGCAACAAACCAAAAAATAAAAAACGGTTTTTTATGCTTGGTAAATTAACCTATGATCACTACCTCACCTGATGGTAAGTGATGATGTAGTCAAAAATGTTGCTCAGGCTAACCTAGAATTACTCGCTCTCAAGGACAGCTGCCGGAACACACCGTAAGGTGCTTAGCGACAAATTTTCTACTTGAGGGTGGTAGCTAGCCAGGCGGGCATTTGCAAAATACCAACCACCATGCTATAACGACTGCCATCCTAAGACAACAACCGGGACCGACGGCTTAACGTGCCTTCCGAAGCACGGAAGCGCTCAGTAGTAGGTAATGTCACTAGCGGTCACCATCAAACTTATGACTTTGCTTAACTTTGTTGATCTGTTAAGAACAGCTAAGCAAACTTCGCTACGAGCGCTTCAATAATGTTAGTACACAGTCATGGTGATGAAATTATCACTACCATTCCTGTAGGGAAGTATATTCCAAGATAGCTTACAATGTACAGATAGATAAATCAACAGCACTAAACCATAGTAGAAGGAGTGGGAAGTAAGTTATCTTCATACAAACGCACCGCGCGCGGCTTGTTCGTGTTCGCCATAGTATCTATGCGTCCCGCACGCACACTCTAACACAATCTCGACCCGTTTCTCAGTGCGCCAGCCGGGGCATAGTAGAAAGAGTGGGAAGTAAGTTATCTTCATACAAACGTACCGCACGCGGCTTGTTTGTGTGCGCCATAGTATCTATGCGTCCCGCACGCACACTCTAACACAATCTCGACCCGTTTCTCAGTGCGCCAGCCGGGGCTAACACCGAACAATGATCGCGCGTCACGGCTTTTCGGCACCGCTAAATAAACGAAAAAAGTATGATAATCGCAGGAGAACTTATTGCAGAACTTAGTGTTCGGCTGTTTATAAAATTCATCGATTCTTGTTGTCTCTGTTTAGATTACCTACTGAACAGGAAAGGTAAGCAAGTCACTTATTCTAGCATACCTATAATTTTTACATGATGATGAGTGAGATACCTACTTATTTTTTTATTGTATTAGGTAGGTATGCCCCGCATCGCCGCATCGTCTCTGGCCCCGCAACCACATAGGTATCGCCAGTCGGTATTTTTTTCATCGTGAAAGGTGTTATCATAGTTTAGGTATAAAACCGACCTCACTAACCCTGAACCCAGACAACACAATTAAAAAATACAACTTCCCGGCCCTTGCCTATTTCTAGGTACTGAATTAAAATTTAGCATATACGAGTACATACATTATAAATAGTAACAACCCTGATCCAGGCAAGTATGGTAGGTAATTATATCGCGAATTGGGCCGGAGATGGCCTACTTACTCACTCTTTCTACTATGACTAAACCTTCCTCGTGATACCCAGTATTTACTATACAAAGCTTTTAATTATCTCTTAGATCAACCATCTGTTAACCATATGTAATGAACAGAACAGTACTTCGGCTCCGATGTTTCCAGTCTGGTGGTCGTCTCAAGAATGCCCCAATCCTCCGCTCTTCACTTCGTGTCAACACTCGTTTTAGCGGGAAATCACTCGGCCAATAACAGAGCGTGTCGTATGTTTTATCCCATCAAATGGTGGCGCTACTGTCGCTTTGGTGTTGCCATTACCAACATCCGCCAACTGATCAGTATTAAATATTTATTTCCGTTCAATAACAACATAATATTGAATGAAAACATAACACATATGAATTAAAAGCAGTGCTACCCCAAGATTCGTGTAGACAATGAATGTCACCAAGTATAATAAATGGTTGAGAGAGAGTAGAGAAGGTTTTTTTATGCCTTATAGGTTAGCCTTTTGACCACAATCTCACCTGATGGTAAGTGATGATGTGGTCGAAGATGTTGTTCAGGCTAACCTAGGATTACTGGCTCTCAAGGGCAGCTGCCGGAACACACCGTTAGGTGCTTGTCGACAGATTTTCTACTTGAGGGTGGTTGCTAGCCAGCCGGGCATGCAAAATGCCCTATCACCATGCTATAACGACTGCCATCCTAAGACAACAACTGGGACCGACGGCTTAACGTGCCCTCCGAAGCACGGAAACGCTCAGTAGTATTGTCACTAGCGGTCACCCATCCAACTCATGACCGCGCGCGATGTTGCTTAACTTTGCTGATCGGTTGAGAACAGCTAAGTAAACTTCGCTACGAGCGCTTCAAATGGTTGAGAGAGAGTAGAGGCTTTTTTATGCCTTATAGGTTAGCCTTTGACCACAATCTCACCTGATGGTAAGTGATGATGTGGTCGAAGATGTTGTTCAGGCTAACCTCAAATTACTGGCTCTCAAAGACAGCTGCCGTAACACACCGTTAGGTGCTTGGCAACAGATTTTCTACTTGAGGGTTTTTGCTAGCCAGACGGGCATGCAAAATGCCCTATCACCATCCATGATGGGGAATATAAACAGATATGAAACAAATGATTGTTGTTACAAAATTACAAAGTCTGGAAAAAATGCTGTCATGTAGGTATCTAAGTTTCGATTGCATTCACTAACGCCCGAAATTAATAATCGATCTCAATCGGTTTTTAGCTATCTAAGATAGAATAAGCAATCCATTTTATGGTTTTATCGTGCCAATAAGCTATCCAGAGATTGAAATTTCTATCTGTGGAAGCAATCTATCGCTGGAGGTCGGTTTACAGAAAAAAGATTGACCTCTGTATGTAAATGTCACTTTGTGCGTGTCAATAACCTATCTATGGATTTTGGATCGAATTTGGACAGAAATATTACTTGCTCAGTGGCCCAGATGGTATTAACAGTGTTGCAAGATCGGTAAGTTAAAAATTATCAGAGAATTACTGCAAATTTATCGTGTTTTTGTCGCAAGTTCTAAACTTTATAAATTACTCAACCTTCGTTTCAGTTCTTAGTGTCAGAAGACAAGAGATATATTTTAAAGTGTTTTTTAAAATATTAATTTAATATTTTCGGTAAAAAAATGTTATTATTATATATCTTATTTTATTGATGGTCAAAAATAACCTCTTCCTCAGAATCAGCACTCAATGAATAATAGTTCTGAGGGTACATGCCCACATGTAGGCTTTGACGGGCTCTGGTTTTCTCAGGACCGTACAGTCCTGCGTTGTTAGTACACTCAATCATTGCTCGGTATAAAATCAATAAATCAGGTTTTTCGCTTCTATTGCCACATCTTCATGCAGCCTGATCAGCTATGAAATTATATAACAGTAGTTGTTTTATGAAAGTTTCGGCTTTTTGTTTTTATAGAATTTATATATATCTCATTTTGTATTCGTTTGGATTGCCATAGATAATATAAAAATTATATTCGGTTATGATCCGAGTAATATAAAAATTACTCGGATCAGAAATCGTTGTAAAATTATCGTGTAAATGAAAAAAATAACGTATTAATTTGATGAAATATCGTGCGATACGTCATTATTATTTTTTATTGCATGACACTCAAATATATCCTGGATCTAGGATAATTATCGCATGTCTAGCAACACTGGGTATGAATGGCAATAACGGACGGGTGACCGGAAGACTAACACATTTTTGCATTACGTTCCATTCTACTCTGACTATCATTTCCATTCTATCTTGAGTGTAGCATCGTGAATATATTTTTCACTTTTGTGTTAATTTAGTAAGATATTAGTCCAATATTTTATAAAAGTACACTAAAATAATAATGTACTGCTTATTTCAACAAAAGAGATTGAATATTACCTAAAAGTATCATAAATCAAACTGTAGCTTTATTCTATATGCATAGAACGGAATGGTTGAGAGGGAAGAGATAGCAGGTTGGATTGCCCGGCACAAAAAAGATTGGGTTTGTTAAGTTTTGTTATTGGCATGCAGATTACAGATCGATCTGTGGATATGGTCTGATCTCGGATCGTTTTCAACCTTGGATTACAGATACGATATTAATTTCGGGCGTAAATCACATTTTGAATTAGATTTTTTTCGATAATCTAGATAACATTTTTGTAGCAAAATATGGAACCGACTTCAACACTCAAATGTGTGAAATAACTTGTTGAAGTCGGTACCATGATGGTTCAAAAGTACCTCATATCACAATATTATGCGCATGGTACCGACTTCGACCAGTTATTTCACATATTTTTGTGTTGAATTCGGTTCCTTTTTTTGTCAAAAAAATATCCTTGTTACTTATGGGATCGCTTGTCATTCACTGTCAATGACTATATCATCAAATAGGAAAATACGTTTTAGTTATTGGAGTGTAAGTCAAAAATATCTCGACCGTTTTGGATAAAACTTAAATAAAAACAAGGCAAGCATCAGCTTTCAAATAAAAAACGAATCATCAAAATCGGTTCACCCATTCAAAAGCACTGAAGTAAAAAACCAAAATTAATAAAATTAAACGATTACTTCCTCTTTTTTTTAAGTCGATATAAAACTTTCAATATATTCTCAACTTGATTTTTATCTGAAATTCGGTTATTTACTACTGCTTAGACAGGTTTAGTTTTAGCAGAGTTTGTATTAATAATAATAACAAATATTTTAAAAGTATTTTAAGAAAACATTTAATGAATTATTTAATAAAACACTTAAAAAATCTTTATAAAAATTATATATATCTAGTGAAAATTCCGCCTAAAATTAAATGTTTTCTTAAAATACTTTTGAAATATTTGTTATTATTAAAAATGGATTTCCGCAAAGTAACGCCTGAATCTATTCATTATTTGTATTAATAGTATTGTTTGTATAAATAGCTCATCCAATTATTGTTATAAATAAAGTAAATGGTACTATAATATACTGAATCTTCAGATTTCTAATTAGTATAGGTTTTGAGACTACCAAAAATGATTTATATTTGACAATTTTACCGGGCAATTTATATATGATTTTTAATTATTTGTTGGATATTGTTTTATTAGTTAGGATAATCGTTTTTTATTTGCATTAAAAAAAACTATTATACACACAAGTAAGGTATACCCATAGATGGATTTATTATTATATACCTACATAAGTACATTTATTGTTGAATAAGATTAACTTAATTATATGAATATATTTTCACAATTCGTGACTCACACGATCGAGAATAGCAGAGGAATACGAAACTGGAGATATAAACTACGGACCCTGTGGCCATAAAGGAAAATAAAAATATTATATAAAAATTTGAATTCCTGCCAAAAACGAGCTCATTCACCTTCTGAGATTATTTTTATTATTACTGAATAAGGACGACATTACTCGTGTTGACAAAGTCAGATCGATTGGAATATAGTTTAAAGACATCCGGTAGTCTTTTATTTATGCCCAATAGGTTAGTCTTTGACCACTATCTCACCTGATGGTAAGTGATGCTGTGGTCGAAGATGTTGGTCAGGTTTACCTAGAATTTTCTTAATATATTAGTATAGAAGAGTTAATCATAGCCGGATGCAATATTGTCATTTTAGTATTATTTGAAAATAAAAAATCTTTTCGTGAGGGCCATGACTGCAGTGTGAAGTTGCATTTCGAGGGAAACGGTCGTAAAATGAATAAGTGGTCACTTCCAGATTGGGTCGTAATGGCCGAATCATGTCGATAAGTCAGCTGTTTCTTAGTAAGTTTAATGAATCTTAGGAATCAACAGTTCTCATGATGATTATTGTAAGAGTAGTACATTATGCAACAAGTGCGCGAAGTTGTTTATTACAATCGAGACGGGTTTTGGACCTGAGATCGAAGGCCTTAATGGAGTAGAGATTGTAATAAACAACGCGCACGAGTTCCATACGACGTTTTTCAACACACTTGCGAGGAACGAATACGAAAATTTCGATACGAAAATGTTTTCTTGATCTTTTTGATAGCAATAATAATAATGAATAGATTCAGGCTTTACTTTGCGGAAATCCATTTTTAATAATAACGAATATTTTAAAAGTATTTTAAGAAAACATTTAATTAATTATTTAATAAAACACTTAAAAAATCTTTATAAAAATGATATATATCTAGTGACAATTCCGCCTAATTTCCTATTAAGCCGACGTGACGTCACATACGCCACGCAGCCAAACCGGAAGAGTATTCGACGCGTTTCGCTTCTAAACGAAGCATCCTCAGGAGGTCTTGACTCTACGAGCGCACGATCGAGACTAAACGGCCGGCGGTTAAACACGCCTTTATATAGGGACGATCATGAATCACGGCTCTTTGTTGTAGCTTACAATTGAAAAGATATACGTTTTTAAAGTGACAATTACATATAAATGGTTTGTGAATTGTTTAAGTATTATTTTTAAGGTATATATGGTATGAGTCGTGTTTGTAAACATGTGAAATATTGAATAATATAGTAAACAACATTAAAAAACTAGTTCTTAACTTAATATTATGCACAGAACGGCGGCTTGCACGATGAGTCAGTCACAGGACCAGTTTGCAGCTTTTCGGGACACGTAGGGATGACAACGGTGAGTGGCTTGACTGGCAGGGTGACGTCATCACTGGTTGCTGGTTCGGCGGGTAGCTTGGCTCGGCAAGTTGGCGGCTTCCACGTTGAACCAGTCACAGGACCAGTTTGCAGCTTCTTGAGGCACGTGGGGATGACACGGTGAGTGGCTTGACTCGCAGAGTGATGTCATCACTGGTTGCTAGCTCGGCGGGTATCTTGGCTCGGCACGTTATGAAAAAATAATAACCGAAAATTACAAAAACATATTTAACTAGTTTGTGGAGGCAAATTAGGAGGAATTATAAGAGCAATAATAATCTCCACGACCACGGTTAATGCCTTGAAACTTGATCGAAACGTCGAGGTTAGTCAAAATATAATTATTTTGATGTTTATTCGTGCGTGAAAAGACCCGTTTAGGATTTAGAAACACAATAATAATCTGATTAAGAAGGTTTACAATTAAATCTTCTAAAATTCTACTTCAGCAGGTAAAAAAGTCTTTGGTTTGTTTTTATATGAAAAACGAACGAAACAAACTACAATCTCTTGGTGAGAAGTATGGTAACGTTGTTATTTTTTCTATTTAAAATACTAGTGCGGTAAAGTAAAAAAAAAACACGAGTGCGTAATATACTATATTATTACACTATCAGCATTTAAAGGCCCGTTACGAGCGAGTGTGTTAAAAAAATATTATCATCAATTACCTATCATTGTCATACTATTAGCAGGGCTATTACCGCGTTTTAATTAAAGTTCTATGCGAAGCTAAAAGCTACTACACAGTAAACCTCCACAGATTTTCTTCCAGAACATATGTTCTACCATCCCTCCCGTCAAATTTTCACCGTAAAGGTCCGTTTAATTAGTTGCGGTTAAAGTGACCATACGCAAGGCTGTCCTATCACTGTCCGATCCAAAGCGGGTGCCCAGGGTCTCCCTATACAGACATGTTTGTGTATATTTAATAAGATTTTATTGCACAAAAATATAAGATTGTACAATATGAGGATTAGGATTTTCTAATTGTATAATAGGATTTTGAAGCAGTGATGGCTTCATCAGCAGGTCCATAATTCGAATCCCGCCGCGGGCTTGAGCTTCACCGCATGTTGGAAGGGCAATTTGTGAATGCTCGCCTGGCTAGCGACCACCCTCAAGTAGGAAATCTGTGCGAAGCACCTAACGGTGTGTTCCGGTAGCTGTCCTTGAGAGCCAGTAATTCTAGGTAAAGCCTGTGAACACATTCGGCCACATCATCACTTACCATCAGGTGAGATTGTGGTAAAAGGCTAGTAATATCTGCAACAAAAAAAAAATAGGAGGGCTTAATGTTAAAGCGTTCTCAAAAACGGTAAAGTGCTTCAAAAAATTAGATTTCCGGAACTCTAAACTAACTAAAACAGAAATAAACAGTGAATATAAACTATAATAGAACCTACATTTCATAATATTATATGATATAATAAATAAACAAAACACATACTTCAAACTTGTAAGTACTTAATATAATGGTAAATGCACTCAATTATACGTATACTGATGTATGTATGTATACTGATAGGACATTTAGTAAATGCTCGCCTGATTAGCCACCACCCTAAAATAGATTCCAGCTGTGATAGAGAGCCACTTTCTATTCTAATTTTATCCTGAATGACATAATTGCTTAAAAAAATTTCCTTAGGTTCAGAAAAATATCGTATATACACTTTTTTCTGAGGACGCATAATTTTCTTGCTGAATGTTAAGAGTAGAGTCCACGGAGCGCTTTCCATACAAACGCAGTTTCGCCATATTTTAAATATCAAGTGTTCAAACTCGGTCAAATTTTGTATGCATATTGCTGAGGTTTATTACATATTTTATTCCTAAATAAAAAAAAAAAAACCATCCATAAACACATTATAATTTATTTTTGAAAATATTTAATTTATAAGGACAATCCGGCTGATACAATACAAAAAAAAAGTTTTATGGAAATTGCCACGAGCACTCTAGCCTTAATTGAAGGCATTTGGCTACACCCACCGAACTCACATCCATTTTCGCAACTGAGATCTATGACTGATATGCGAATATTGCGATTTATTTGATAACCACCACACGAGACGATCGACCAATGGACGCCGCCTGAATGTCAGAATTATTTTTGCAAACTCTGCAAAAGAACCAGTAAAATTTCAAATTGTTTTAGTTATGCACATGGGATAGTGTTTCAAATTATTATTTATAAACAAATCAAATTGGAAATTTATTTAAGTAAAGTTTCCCATGTTATAGATAGGTTGGCGAACCCTGCAATATTTCAGTGATCGTCACTCCCAAATATTTCATGAAATTTTTCTTGTGATTTTCCTTTATTCATTTACTCAATTGTTTTCTTTCGTTTTAAGTGAAACAAAGATGAAATCCTTCATGTTCCCAGAGAACGGTATCCCTATTTGCGGTTGGCGACCCCTGCCATCGGTCACCGTCCCGGCCCACGGCTGCTACATCGTTTATTAAATTTTCAACGTGCTGGCCAGATGGTTACCTAATCGCAACAAGGGTGAAGGGGTTGTGAAATTGCTAATGTTGTGTTAATAAAGCATCGATGTTTAATTAAATCTGGCTGATTTGATGATAATTTTTTTAATGTGGATCAACCCTTGAGTTGAAAATCTGTAGCCAAGCACCTATCGGTGTGTTCAGGTAGCTCTCCTTGAAAGCCAGTGAAATTGCAGGCACTTAACAACTATGTCTCAAGGTGACGGGCGCAGTGCAATTCGTGACTTGTGACGAAATGCATCTGTTATAAGCAGAGGTCAGTCCGCTTAACATCAAGTGGACCTCGTGCTTGTTCCCTCAAAATAACATTAAAAAAATGTGGAAAGATATAATGCCGGGCTAGAATGTCATCCCACCCATCTCTACCCATAGGTGTCGTAAGATGCGACTAAGGGTAACACACAGAAGGTGGGCAGTAGCGTTTTCTGAGGAACTGATATCTCACACTGCGATCCCCAAGACGCCTGCCAAGCGTGCGGATAATGTAAACCCCCCAATACTGGGGGAGGCTGTGTTCGGCAGTGGATAATCCGTCCTATACGGTCATATATAAAGTAGCAGAATAGGCATATTTGTAGTGTAGATGGTAGAGGAAAAATTTTTTTCACCAGGGGCTGCAGTTGTGTGCTAATTCTGAAGCAGTGATGGCTCAGTGGCATTGGCTATGGACTGTCGCGCAGCCGGTCCATGGTTCGAATCCCGCCCAGAGCTTGAGCTTCACCGCATGGTGGAAGGGCATTTTGCGAATGCCCGCCTGGCTAGCGACCACCCTCAAGTAGAAAGTCTGTCGCCAAGCACCGAAAGGTGTGTTCCGGCAGTAGTCCTTGAGAGCCAGTGAAATTATAGGCACAATGAGACTTAACAACTATGTCTCAATGTGACGGGCGCAGTGCAATTCGTGAGTTGTCATGAATTGCAACTGTTATAGGCAGAGGTTAGTCCACTTAACATCAGGTGGGCCTCGAGCTTGTACCGTCACAATAACATAAAATAGAAAAAATAAAAAACTACTGCGTGAAGTATATCACTAGTGAATCTCATGGAGAAGTCTACAAAATGTCGGCATAAGATTAACATAATATATATTTGGTTTGCGCAAATATGATCACATCTCTTAATATCGATTAAAGCTCAAGTGGCTCCGTATACGTCTTCGCCGGAATGCTTACATACTCTCTCTCACTTAACTGACCCCGCGCTCTTAAGGAAAGTTTTAATTCCTTCACACTGCTAATAATCTCAATCTTAGGTCACCAGATAACCTTTTCCTCTGTATGCTTCAACATAGCACAGTATATATCTAAATATGATTACAAGCACTATATCGTGCTAAGCGAAAATCATATTTTTCAAATTATTGGAGCACAAAATGTTATGCCCTGGGCGGGAATCGAACCCGCATCCTCCGATTTTGCGCCGGATGCCTAAACCGCCAGGCCACCTGGGCACGCTATTTCTAGCCGAAATTTTTTTAGAGAAACTTTGTAATATGCAACTGTGTCAGTTGAATCGTTCATTCTATACTATACATCTTCCTGCTTTTCATTTTGCTGCAGTAGCTTGCGGATCACAGTGGAAGATGGAGTTCTTCAAAAAGCGCTGCCGCCCAGAAGAAAAATGCCAGAAGGTTCTGGCATTTTTCTTCATGGCTCTCTTAGGAAGATATAGAGGGCGCATTTCGAGCCCGGCACTCTGCGGAATATAACATAGTCTAACTTTAATTTAATTTAACCTTCACCTTATCCAAGCAACGGATAACATAATATACTCGTAGTTCTAGGAAATTTCTCCAACGCCTTTGTGATGTTACCGTCGTCGCCACAGCATCGATTTATCTCTGTGAAAAATCTTTTAATTTCACCGGCGAGACACTAAGCCATATAAATCAAGCCAAACTACAATATACTGGCCTCTTGTCCACGGCCTTAAGCCGGAAAATATATTGTTATGGTGGAAAAAATGGGAACCTTTTTTAAGGTAAAATTACCGAGTCTTTTTTGCCATAACGTTGATTGTTATGACTTTCGTGAGGCATGGGCCATTACTAGCAATATGTTGCTGTGACCAATTTTAAGTGTTCAACGAAGTTTTTTATTCATCATTTCTTTTCTTTTTTTTACTAAACTACACTCCACAGACTCCAGGGTCCGTGACTTTTTTTAATTATGTTTTTATTTTTTAATATTACTAGAAATAAGAACTAGAAAACATACAATATTCTACGAGGGAACAGTGCTAAAAGAAAAATTTTTTTTTTTCAGTAAAGTTGTTAGCTCTAGCATTCAGAGCAAACCGGTGTTCTCTAGCAGCACCCGTTCATGAGTTGACGCATATGCCAGCCTTCGCCTTCCCCAACCATTTTCATCATTTCTTTGTAGGTTAGCCTTTGACCACTACCTCACTTGATGATAAGTGACGATGTGGTCGAAAATATTGTTCAGGCTAACCTAGATTATGCTACAAATTCTAGAATTTGTCATACAACATTTTTAGATTTGCTACTAAATAAGGGTGTGAGTTTCCTTTTAAAATCTGGAGTGGCTCCTCAATACATACGGACATGATATACTGGCTCTTAAAAGACAGTTGTCGGAACACACCGTTTTGTGCTTGGCGACACATTTTCTACTTGAGAGTGGTAGCTATTCGCAAAATTCCCTAACACCATGTTGTAACGGCTGACATCGTAAGACAACAAACGGGACCGACGGCTTAACGTGCCTTCCGAAGCACGGAAGCGCTCAGTAGTAATGCCACTAGCATTTATTTAGCGAAAATAGACCTGTGCGAAGGGGTTAAGATTGCTGATCGTTTAAGAACGGCTAAGCAACGGTACGAGCGCTTCAAAATTTAATATTTATTTATAACCGGCTATATGCCTTTATTAACAAAACACTACAATATTATACAACACTATAGCAACTACAACGAATTCATTTAGGCAATTTATTGTTACTATTTAATTGGATTAAAAACAACACTACATTTTTCTGAGTGTATCTTCATATTATATAGACATACACGGTGTGGAATAAGGACCAAACAAGATAGACCTGAAAAAGCTTTGGCGTACCTTCAACGTCGTACGTGCCGACAGTATAACAAATAGCTGGGAAATATTTCGTAACGCTAAATCGAAAAGCTGATATCTCTTCTTGTCATAATATATTTTTCCGTCAATCGCGTAAAGAGAGAACGGCAGTTACGGGTACTCTATCTAGACCCGACGATACGGTTCGGGAATACTAATGCAAACGGTGTTGAGCCACTGATCTATCTGTCTAAATGATGAGGTTAGATGTAAATGTCCGAAGCATGTCTTATGTGTTCTGTAATAGAGAATAAAATTGTATAACAGAAATGTGTATTGCATGGCTATTGACGTATAGAATACACAACGGAGAACATCTATGTACTGAAATGGTAAAGGTGCTCCACTGGAACATTTCTTTACTAAAATTGGTTATTTTCTAAACTAATGCATATGCCTGTGCCATGGCTGTCAGTTGTAATGATTATGACATGTACAATTATTGATTCGGAAAGAGTTTTCGATTTTTTTCCATGTTGCACGTTGAACTCAAGACACATGTTTCTTGATTTGTAACGATAGTGTCAGTCAAATCTAAGATTATAAAGTTAACATTACGTTACACTTAAACATGTCTGGCAAAACATAGGTGCTGAAACACTTCTGCCTGCGCATTTGGGTATATAGATGAATTCATAATTGAGATGTACCTAATAGCAGTACCTACAGCCGTAATATATCAATTTATGATCCACGTTCAGATGGCTACAGATTTAGTGCTTGAGCAGATCCCCACCGCTGAGATCGTGATACTTGTTGATTTCAACGGCTACTATGCTTGGTTGCAATATCTTGGTTTGCAGACCACCAATTATGTGGGGAGATCTTTTCACGAGTTTCCTCTGACATAAACAGTCTAATGTTATGACCTCCCTTGATGGACCTGTTCTGAACACCCCGACAATAATTTAGTGTCCGTTAACGCTCTCCTTAGATCCTCAGACTACTGCACCTGGAGTTCAGTGTCGGTTACACGCCTAACTCGCCCCCGTTTCATGGGACGTCGTCTCGTGTGGCACTACGGGTCAGCTGATTAGGTCGGGATTATGATCCGAGGATTACAATCCGAGGACCTAATCAGCAACCAATTTTAACATAAATGAGTATACGAACAGAATGTATTCTGGTCTTCAATTGGTTCAGTGGTATTCACGTGATACGTGTAGGTATACACAAACACAGACTTTTTTTTCAAAATTGCTATATTCGTCTTTAGTAGGTAATTTTTAGTCTTTTGAACCATATTTTTATAATTTATATATCTATAGACTCTTTGGTTTTCACTTCTTTGTTACAAGTATACACAGATAGATAATTCCAAGTTTGTCAATTCACAAAAGCACGTATAGCACTAGTGCCCGTGTATGAGCTTCATACCCTGCTCTACTACAGCTAATCCCTAATGTAAAAGCCAGTGCTAACGGACTCCAATCACCAGGGTATCATGTATGATTCGGTATACGTACTGCCGCGCTGCCGCCGGACCCAAGCCAATGGCGTAGCCAAATAGTATGAAACCCTGCCATGATTTAATTACGAGTCAACAACGGCCTTACTATGTTGGGAATAGCCGTGAGTCATTATCTACCTACCCTTTATCCCACTCAGATGGTCTCGATGCAATATGTCGTCTATAGTAATATAATATACAGTACAAGCACAAAATATTATCACCACACAAGGACATAATTGTCTGTTTGATTGAACTGGAAGACGTGGATTTGATTTTCTACAGATATTAAAATATTGTGATTTAATAGGTAACACTAATAATTTGATTGCACAAGTTTGTAAAAGAGTGTTATGAGGATGTGAATGTAGATGTTTGTTATCTCTTCCTGGCAAACGGCTGAACTAATTTAAATGAACCTTGGAATATGAATAGTTTGGGTTCTAGATACCTATCGTCATCAATTTCATCATTATCTACGCAGGCAAAACAGCTATTATAAATAAATATAATTTTGAGATAATATGGCCAACAACTTCCTGCTTAGATACAGCGTAGTCGAATTTCACTCATAATTACATTTTCAGAGAGAAAAGTAAATGAATAAATAATAAACTTCTAGAGACGTTGGGTACGTGGGGACAGGGAGCTCATCGCATTTTTCAAAACTTATCAGATCGCTTGGTCGATGCGACGCATGATCAAAATGCTGGCACCTATTTGGCTCAAAGAATAAGCATTGCAATTCAACGGGGCAATGCTGCCAGCATGCTGGGCACGCTGCCAACTGGTAGTAGGCTGGAGCATTTGGACTGCCTATGAGTCTGCAATGGCTTATAGGTATCTAAATGCTTTTATTGTAGTAGCTGTAGTGTTATATATAGTTTGTAGTATTTAACAAAATACTACACTCATATAATAAAAAAGGCATACCGCCAGGAAAAAAAAACAGATATCTTGAACATATTAGAGAGAAGTAATGTTTTGTATGTCATTAGCCAAGCTTGTTATATTATGTAGTCTTGTTCAACCTGTAACCAAACCAAACATCATAACCACAACTATATCACCATTTTGGATTATTCCAGTGAGCGCTAGTCTAAAGTGGCTTATACAGGTTGGTTCGTGTCAACGGCATTAATCGAATATCGTAATGGGATACGCGATTGCAATTGATATCGACATGTTCATTGTTTCATAGCAATTTAATTTGGCGTGAAAATGTATTTCATAAGCTGATTATTGTTTATTTCTTTGTGTAGGTGTACTTACTTGAAATTACATTTAAAAAATAACATATCGACATGTAAAACAAATAATAATAGCTAAATATATATGTAGCTATTATTATTTATTATCATATTGTATATTACATTATGCATTTATTTACTATATGTAGTTATAGTTATCATAACAACTTATTTCTTTTTTTTTCTATTCTATACTTCTTTTAGTTTCCTTTTTGCATACTTATCCTATTTATTCACCCCTTGATCCACATACACCTTCTCAAACACCCTCGCTGGATGACTTGTAGACAATGCCTTAGCATTAAGTCCTCCTCTTGTACATATTTTTTTTGTGCAATAAAGTATTAAATAAAAAAAAATATGTTTTCCCCAAACGGATGGGTGACTCAGGTAGATCTATTTAATAAGAGTCCGTATTGATATTCTGCTTTGAAGCAATAGTGTGCAAACACTACTGCACTTAGGCGTGAAGGGTTCTTTAGCTAGTATAATTACTAGGCGAACGAGTTTTTTTTGTTATGTACAGTTGTAATAGCAATTGTTTGCTGGGCAGTGTTCATGGTTTCAAGCTTCTCTGTAGAGTATTTTGCTACTGCTTGCCTGGCTAGCTAACTATCTGGTAGAAAATTTGTCATCTAGTGTCAAAAGGCGTAATTTAGCAGTTATTAAGCGTGTTAAAATCTTCGATCACGTCGCCATACTTGCCATGGTTGAAGACTTACCTTTCAGTTAACATTGTTGCTTATATATTGTTAACTTTGTGCAAGATCTGTTCTGCAGCTACCTTAGTTATCGGACACAACAAGTCGTTATAAATGATATTCTAAGCGGAGAGAAAGCACTCAGCTATGGCGTCCCCCAAGGAAGCGTATTGGGACCTACGTTGTTCTTAATTTATGTAAACGACTTATGTAACTTGTCAATCCCAAATTGTAAATTAATAACTTACGCTGATGATACAGTTCTTTTGATACATGGCCACTGCTGGGCAGAAGTGCACGAATTCTCTGAAAACGCCGTTAGGATTGTTATGAACTGGTTGTGTTATAATTTTTTAACTCTTAACGTATCCAAAACAAATTTTATTGCTTTTGCTCCCAATGCGACCGGTTTACCACTTTCTTCGTTTGATTTACGTGCTCACCTATGTGATGACAAAACAGACTCAAAAACCTGCAACTGTATGTCAATAGAACGTTCCACTTCCGTCAAGTACTTGGGCGTTATGATAGACAGTGCAATGGTATGGAAGCAACATATCATATATTTGGTGTCTAAGGTTCGGAAACTGATTTATGTTTTTAAAAACCTCAGAAATATAGTTGACTTCCAATATTTGAAGACAATTTACTATGCTCTAGTACAATCCATTATATCTTACTGTATAACTGCGTGGGGTGGTACCGGAATAACTCTATGCTCTTATTGGAAAGGGCACAGAGAGCTGTTCTCAAATTTCTATCCAAAAAACCCTTACGATTCCCGACTACTGAACTATACTCGCTGTGCCAAGTGCTCACCGTTAGACAACTTTTTATCCTCCATACAGTATTAAGGAAACATTCCCAACTTCCATTCGATCGGACACTCTATACCAAACGCAGGTTTGATATTGTATGTAATTCTGAAAAGAAACGAACTGCGGTACCGGGTAGGCATTATCGCTTTATTAGTTCGCTGCTGTATAATAAGGTAAATAAAGAATTAAACATTTACCCTCTTACCTTACATGAATGCAAAACCAAGTGCATCAAATGGCTTCAGACACTAACCTATCAAGAGACTGAAGAACTCTTGATAGTATTGAAATAGTCGCTTCACACACACTTCCTCACATACACACACTCCCTCACATAAACACACACACACATACACACAAACATACACACCCTCATATATTTTAAACTCGCACTAATACACACTTATTCAAACATATTGTTCTACTTGTACTTTCCCCGTTCTATTTCATTGTATATTCATTGTTTTCGAATCCTATTTTATCTACGAATTAAGCTTTAAATTTAAATAATACTTTGTTCAATGTTTTTAGTAAGGAACTTTGTCTAACTTCCGGTGGAGGGCGTTGACATCTGCGACACAGTTATCACACTTCTGCAGGTGTCATCGATTCTCATATGTTATTTGTATAATATTGTTATGGTTCCAAATAAAGATTTATTATTATTATTATTAACTGAATCGGGGGGTCAGTCATCTTACAAGTTTATCTTGAAAGTTCAGTTGTATAAAAGTGTACGCTATTGCAGTTTAGTCACATAACAATACCAATAACTGAACAACGAGTCGACGAGCGTGGTAACGGCGGCACTACTCACCATTATATTTACATAACGCTGTTTGCAGCGCCACGTTTATTATATTTTATAGTGTATTGCGTTCAAAATGTAAAGGAATTTTGTTCCTAGAAAATATACATAAAATCATTGTAAATATAGGCAATAAGACTTGAAGACATTGTATAAGAAAAGAAATCGTATAAGTACTTAAATTTTGCGCACCATAGATAATGAGAAGGATAGAATTTAATTCATTAAATGTACGATATCGTCCACGCGGATGTTAACGGGTTAAACTTAGGTAGGTACTACCCTCAAGTAATAATATATCGTAAATCACCTCACTGTTTGTTCCAGCAACTGTGCTATTCTAACTAATTTTTATCCTAGGTTACGATACAGGCTCTTAAGTCTGAGTATGTATTTTTTTTTTTTATTTCACATCTATTCGAAAGAGCCGAATGGAATAGGCGTCCATCGCGAAATCGGAGGACGCGGCTTCGATTCCTGTCCAGAACAAAAAAGTTGTATGTCAATAATTTGTAAAAAAAAAAACTAGTTTATTCTTCTTTAACAAGGACTAACATAGGGTTTTAATCTCTAAGAGACTATTTTGTTTTTTAATTTAGAATATAGATATTTATTTAAATTTAAAATAATTAATACCTACAAAAATTATGAAATAATATAACTAAATTTATATATTACCTAAAAATATTACATTACAACATAAAAACATTATAGTTTCTCCAAAACTATATCTTGAGATGACGTTTTCTGAGACTATTTCTAATTCTCAAGCTGTATGAACATATGAATCGACAACTGTAACGGATTTTTGATTTTGTAATGTAATGGATACTAGTGGTATAATTGTTGCGATGCACTTCCATAATTGTTCAAATGTACACATAAGCCTCCAACTATTTCTATGCAGTCTCTTATTTTTCCTAATTATATCTAAATATATAAACGTACTATACTTATTTATATGTTGCATTTACTTATTTTCTCATAGAGGGTGATGAAAATAAGAGTGTCCACCTCGGGAGCCAACTACTAATTTAAGCTCGAGTAACTTTGAATCCCTCGCTGCACTCAGGTTTCTACTTTATCTAGAATCCTTCGTTCCGCTGTGGAATCAAAGAAACACTCTCATCTTTAAAATATTTGTTAACTCCCTTGGTAAACAATCTACTATTTCTCTTCCTGTGATCGTAAAGTTCTGGTTTATGCCTAGTGTAAGCCGACTAAAACGGCATTTGGGGTCTAGTGCATAAAAATATTTTTATAAATTGTTAAAACAATATTTCTTGTGAGAAGTTTGCCTGGGTCTTTAATATATCCGTCACAGGTACCCAGATATGGGTTTTCTTAACAATGGCAGAAAATTGTTAAACATCTCGGCTAAAATTACTTGTTTTATGCACACGTTATACAACCTACTATTTCAATTCTCGTGTTTGTAAAGTTTTTATGTATATCCGATGTAACCGTGGATATAAAATAGTTTTTACTGCATAAAAATATTTTTAAAATTCCATTTTTAAAAATATTTTTATAGTTTGCAATTACGCCTTCTCTGAGGATTAAATTACAAATTTACGATACAAAAAAATATAGTCATGTGCGGGATCCGATCCCACGTCCATCCACCCCTATAGCAGGGGTATATATGCTCTTAAACCCTGTCTTTTTTTTATGGGATAGGACGGCAAACTATCTGGCGGCTCACCTGGTGATAAGTGATTACCGTCGCCCACGAACATCCGCCACACCAGAGGTTTCGAGGATGCGTTGCCGGCCTTTGAGGAGGGAATATGCTCTCTTCTTGAAGGCCCCTAAGTCGTATCTGTTCGGAAATACTTCACCAGGCAGCTGGTTCCAAATTTTGGCAATGCGAGGTAGGAAATGCCGTGAAAATCGCAAGGTTGTAGACTTCCAGACATCGACATGAAATTGATGAAACATTTTGCTTTGTCAGGACGTCCGATGGCGAAATTGAGCTGCAGGTAGTAAATCGAACAGTTCCACGAAACACTCCCCGTGATACATACGGTAATAAACGGTCTTCATAATGATAATAGAACTTTGACTTATACATCGATCCTCGTCTTTAGGTCGGGCTGTCAAATATCTCTACTAAAATTACTTTGTTCTTTGCTTTGTTGTACAAATTACTATTTTTGTTTTGATGAAAACGTATTGCTATTTACAGATACCATTTTGACAACCAATTAAATGTTTCATGGCCAATTTTTCTTCATATATTCATGAAAAATATAAGGACAATCAAAACCATAAATATCCACACACAATTTAAGTTTCTTTTTTAATTCTTTCAGACAGTAAGGTCGCAGTAGTATTCCTAAAAGCATAATTTTACAAAGGCCGGCCTCTTCTGTACACAACGTCTTAGTGAAAATGTAAATGCTAAATTAAGTGTAAAATATTATCATTGCTTGGGTAGGTAGTAAAAAAGATGTATCCGGGCAATGTTTCATCTTCATAAAACTGATAGTTGTAAGCCGTATTTCCTAAAATATAACATTTTGACTTTACCGTGTCTTTATATATTGGAAGTAGCATGTTTTGTTAAATCAAATCAACATCTGTTCGGAGAGTGGACCGATGCTGGCGTTCGAACTCGTACGCAAGACAAGATGAAACTTTGCCCACGTGACGCTAAGACGACACTTATGTTAAAGAGTATATTTTGTATGGCTCCCTTATTATATACTAAAATTCCTAAACAAATAAGAGATCTTGATATTGCAGTGTTTAAACGAAAACTTAAAAGAATATTAGCCCAAAAATGTTACTATACAATTAATGAATTCCTGATTGACAAGAATGTATCGATTTGTGTTAATAATGACTAAAATAAAATAACTAATTGTAAATTTTGACATTGCTTTGTCTGACATAATATGTAATTTTGAAATAATCGGTATAAATATAGACGAAATAAGACTATGAAAAACCAACAACCACACATAATTCTTGACTTAATTTTAACGCATTGACATTAATAATTTGATATATCAATTTTAATTATTTCATTTGTTTGTAAAATAATAGTATTCAATATTAATAGACTTAACATATAAAAATGTATACTAAATTTGTACGCCACATGTGGCAAGGACATGAGTTACGAAATTTAAGTTACTGTACCACCTAGTATGCTATTGTATGATATATACTCACCGTGTTCTGACAAATAAATAATTTGAATTTGAATTTGAATTTGAGGTAGTAGTAGTGTAAAATATGTAGCAGTTGTGAGAGAAGAGATCTGTAGTTATTATTTGTGGAAAAAAACAAACTTACTTTTAAATGTGTTCCCCCTTTGCAAGTATGTGTTCTATTTGAGTGTGACTAGAACATTGGTCAGGTGTGGTCGCGTTTCTCGTTCATACAAAACTCTGCCTTATTACTTCAAGCCATACTCGCCCGTAACTCTGTAGTGATTCGTTTCATAGTGAAGTGCATCGCAACCAAATCTGCAGATAGCTTGCTGTCACAGAATAGCAAAGAGTAGTTGTGGAATTTGCGTTTCTGAGTGCGCTGCATTGTCCGCGGAGGATTGAGCGAGCATCTATCAACTAAGTATATCGTTAATTTGTCAACCCACGCACCGTTTAACGTGCCGTTTAACAACATTTAAAATGGTTAACACATGCGCAGCTTGCGAAAAAACTATCCGTACGAGTATACCAAATATAAAATGTCACAAGTGTAACAATATCTTCCACCCCTTATGTGTCAATATTGCGGAAAAAAAATTATTGGAGGATTTTAAATCAACGTGGATTTGTCCCATGTGTCAATGTAGAGAGCCAAAAAAGGACAACTCAAATACCCCAATCCGAGCTGCAGTGACCTCGGCGGCAATTTTAGGTAGCGTCGAGCAAGAAAACGCTTTGCTTCGTGGGGGCGGTCGAAAAATGCCTACTTTGGCCAGTCCATCCATCGACGTATCCTCAGAAAACAACGACCTACATGAATTAACTTCTGAAATAAAACTGCTGAGAGGGGATATTGGGGAAATGAAGTCCCATATAGTAACGCTAACGGACCATATAAAACAATGTTTTTCGCGGATCGATGAGCACGAAAAAAAGTTAGAGGATGCGCAGTCACGACTTCAGGCATTAGAAAACCGAGATGGGGAAATTATGATGTGCCGCAACAAAATATTAGAACTGCGTCAGGAACTCGCTACGCGTGCTCAAGCCAGCCTCCGTAACGAAATCGAAATATCTGGAGTAAATGAGCAACTGGAAGAAAACCCGATGCACTTAGTGTGTTTGATTTCACCCAAAAAATAGGCGCTACGTTGGACATCAGTGATATTGACTACGTAACTCGTGTTGGACCACGGAAGCGCGATAATAGCGGTGCTAAGGACGGGCAAAAAAGTAGTGAAGAACAGTCTCCTCGCCCATTAGTAGTTCGGTTTCTTCGACGACATAACCGTGATGAATTTTTAAAAGCTGGAAAACGACGGCGCCACCTTACTTGTGTAGATATAGATGTAAAAGGCGCGGCTAGATCTATTTACATAAATGAGCGCCTAACTCAGGAGAACCGCCATTTATTTCGCTCAGCTCGGCAACATGCTAAATCAGCTGACTATAAGTTTTGCTGGGTTAAAGGCGGCACCATTTACGTCCGAAAACGCGAGGGAAACCCCGCTGTTGCTATCAGAACCACGGAAGAACTTCAACGACAGTTCTGTCCTTCCTTCACCGGCTAATAATAATATGACACCTATCCGCACGTCGCTCACGGAAATATTTTTATTCTTGTATGCCTTTCTTTGTCTTATATCATGTGTTTTGTTAAATGTGAAGTTCCATAATAGAAATGTATTATCTATATTAACTATCTGTGAGTTTTCGGATGCTTTGCTACGTAATTATGAATACACACTTATTTTAACCACGCTTCTGACAGTAGAACCCCATATAA
The DNA here is from genome assembly GCA_963890685.1 of Plagodis pulveraria. NCBI lineage: Eukaryota > Metazoa > Arthropoda > Insecta > Lepidoptera > Geometridae > Plagodis > Plagodis pulveraria. The sequence continues at coordinate 31,303,206 of OY982955.1, read as the reverse complement.
TCACACACATACACACAAACACACTTTCTGCACTTTACTCCTACACTAAGGTCGCTTATGCTTATTATACTCTAGCATGTAATGTAGTTTTAATCTTTTTTAGAATGACTAGCTGGACTCAGATATTATCAATTTCATTCTTTTACTGCTATAAAGATGGCTTTACTTAGTATCATAGACGAAATTGACGAAACCGTAAAGATACACTGTCATACGCTTGAGTCTCTTGACACATGCAAGAATATTTTAAGGCGGAGTGTTTTTAAATTTAGGGTCCTTGCTTTCAATATACGAAGCTTTCAGCAAAACTTTGATAATTTTGTAGTTGCTTTAAATCGCTTGAGTGTTGATGTTGATGTAATAATATTATCCGAATGCTGGCTAACGGAAGGTTTAAGAATAGATGCATTGCCTGGTTATGTAACCTTTCGTACTTTGACACAACTGAACAAAAATGGCGGGGTTATTATGTATGTAAAGAATACTGCCAAGATAGTGGTTCAGGAGTCGAAAATGCTCGAAGCTGACTCACTTCTCATCACAATCAATGAAAAAATTGCAGTTCTTGGTATATGCCGATCACCATCCACAAAAGTCTTCGATAATTTTATAAATTCTCTTGACAATACTCTTAATTCTCTAAAGAGATTTCAGTTTATTTTTGTCGCTGGCGACATAAACATTGACATATGCAATCAGTCAAACAGTCACATCAATGATTACCTATGTGTTATGTCGTCGCACGGCTTGCTTCCTGCTATAACAAAACCAACAAGATTAAAAACTTGCCTAGACCAAATCTTTATAAAATCCAACGCTCAGTCAATGGGAATTATATGTAAATCATCAATAACTGATCATGATATTGTAATAGCCGAAACGAACCTCAAGAACCACGCTGTTCATAAACCTCATTTTAAGTTTAAAACGGATATAACATCGGCGTCAATTGAGATAAGCCAAGTTGACTGGTCGATAGTGGTCAATGACTTCTGTGTCACTTCGGCTGTTCTCTCATTTACTCAAACCCTTACGAACATATTAGATAAAAATACTCATAAAGTAAAAATTGGTAGAAAATGGGTGACAAAAAAGCCCTGGATTACCCGTGGATTGATTAAATGTATGCGACATCGTGATAAATTACATCTCGAGTATAGATCACACCCTGATGACATAGTACGCCGTAAAATTTACACGAGGTATCGTAATTTTTGTAACAAACTTCTGAAAAGGTTAAAAAACGATTATAATAGTCGCCAATTAGAAGAGAACAAGAGTGACACAAAAAAACTTTGGAAAGTAGTCAAAACAATCTGTCACACATCAGTTAATACCAACAATACCTGCGCACTTGAAAATTGTATTGTCGGAAACCCTATTGACTCACTAGATCATTGTAATAACTATTTTGTTTCAGTTGGTAAAACTTTAGCTAATAATATTATTGAAAAACTTGGTACAACCCAGCAATTGCTTATATCAACTTACAAACCCGTAACGTCTGCCCCTCACTCTTTTTTCTTTTGTCCTACAGATCCTTATGAAATTTCAAGCTTGATATCTCAATTTAAAACTGATAGCGCCCCAGGTCCTGATAAGTTTCCCGTTCAACTTCTCAAACAATCCCTACCATCTATTCTAATTCCTCTTACGCACATTATTAACCTCAGTTTATCATCAGGAACGTTTCCAGACTGCTGGAAAACTGCGGCTATTTCCCCTATTTATAAATGTGGATCCAAGAACCTACCTGAAAATTTTAGGCCTATCGCTTTGCTGAGTATACTCTCTAAAGTTCTTGAAAAAGTCGTCAATAAACGACTGGTCTCATATCTAGAGAGCCATCGCATACTCTCCGACAGACAGTTTGGCTTTCGGAGGGGTAGGTCAACCGAAGACGCATCTTCACTCTTAGTCAACCTGGTGTCGTCTCACGTTGAAAATGATGACAACTGTGCTGCTGTTTTTTTGGATCTAGCAAAAGCGTTTGATACCGTTTCTGTTGGCCTACTTCTCAAAAAATTGGAATCAGTCGGGATAAGAGGACTAGCTTTAAACTGGTTTCGTAGTTACTTATCAGATCGTAGGCAGTATGTCAAAATTGGTTTTCATGCTAGCAACAACTTATCACTTAATTTTGGAGTGCCACAGGGCAGCATTCTTGGCCCAACACTCTTCACGCTGTACATAAACGACATTGTAAACTGCCCCTTAAAGAATGGTGAAATTGTGACTTACGCTGATGACACTGCCATTATCTTTCACGGTAAAAGTTGGGAACAGGTATATAACCACGCAGAGGAAGATCTTGCCAAAACTGCAGAACTATTAGATAAGAACTTGCTCACACTTAATGTCAAGAAAACCAAGTACATAGCTTTTTCAAAAACTTGTGTTAATAGCCCTCCTGCTCATCTATTGATCAAAATTCACTCTTGCTCTCATAATGGAACTCAAACCAATTCCTACAATAATTGTAACTGTAGACCTATTGAGCGTACACAAACATTGAAATATCTCGGTATTACTATTGATGAAAATTTATCTTATAATGCTCATATCAATGAATTGTCAAGCCGTGTTAGAAAACTAATATTTATTATGAAGAAGCTTAGGGACTGTACTCCGCCTAACGTGATACGACTAGTTTATCAATCACTATGTGAGTCGATCCTACAGTACTGTATTACAGTCTGGGGTAGTGCTGGTAAAACTACTTTAATCACGTTAGAGAGAGCCCAACGAGCCCTTATTAAAGTGACATTGAGAAAGCCTTTCTTATACCCAACGGATAGCCTTTACGAAGAGTTCAAAGTACCGAGGGTGCGTCAATTATTTATTATAAAGGCCACTGCGAAAGCACACAATTCTTTTATGAATAGCCTTGATTATACGCATATCATATCGCGAAGGACATTTAGACTTCCTGTCCCATTAGCAACTTCTCTTTTGGCCCGGCGGAGTCCAGCGTTTTCTCATCCTCATACATATAATAAGGTCTGCAAACTATGCAACATTAAAGACTGTACGGTATTTTCATGTAAAAAGAAAGTTAGAGAATTTGTTATGAAGCTTTCGTACGATGAAACTGAGGAACTTATTTAATACATAATGTCAAGCATGAGTAACTCAATACACCCATAAAGCCCTTTCATCATTCACATGCTCACACTTTCTCTCACACAATGCCATACATAGCCTGTTACATACTTTCACACATACACACATACACACACACACACACACACATACACACACACACACACATACACACACACTTACATACTTTCACACTATCCATAATTCTTACAATCATTACTATTTCATACTTTTTTCGATAATATTCCAGACATAGACTTGTTAATCTTATTTAGTATGTATAACGTTTTATTACACCTATTCCTTTTGTGTAAATATATGATTTCTGTAAATTCACACTCAGAGCCCCAAGATACAGGCTCACGCTTAGTTTGGGGCTCGCTAGTACCCACGTTTTGAATAATGTAAACTATGGATCAGTCAAAGTGTAATTAGGTTAAGCTATTCTTTCAGGCAATAAACATTTATTATTATTATTATTATTATTATTTATGTTCTTTCCAATTACAAATAAAAATATTGATTTTAGTTGCAAAAAGTCACGGACTCTGGAGATTCGGAAGTGTAATTTTCTATATAACAAAAAGGGTAAAGGAAGACTTATTGAGTTTATATTAGGGTCCTATGTAAGTATTTCTTAAGCTCCTTGCTGCATGACTTTACGTAAACTGTTTTTGTTATATATACACAAATAACTTGTGGAAGTTAAAACCAATAATTCAAACTCTCAGAGCGCACATTTTCATGGTCCAACTTGCACAAATTTATTCATACTTTTAAGTGTTGGAATTCGGTTTATTATTTATATCTTTCTTTTTAGGATTGGTTGTGTCTTGGTCACGATTTAGAAGTAGTTACAAGTTCATTCAGGCAGACATATTGGCAAATCCTTCACCTTCCAAACCCTTCCTCGGTGTCGTATGGCTTTATTTTGAAGACACTCTTTTTGCCGCCATAACCGGTATCGGAGTACTAGGCGTCAACGATCAAGCTCTCTCAGATTGGCTTGACCCTGTGTAGAGATGGATCGTTCTGCATATTTTACCGAATCTATTATACGGGAGTATTCCATAGAAGCAGTGATAGCTCAGTGGCATTGGCTATGGACTGCCGTGCCGCAGGTTCATGGTTCGAATCCCGCCGTGGCCTTGAGTTTCACCGCGTGGTGGAAGGGGATTTTGCGAATGCCCGCCTGGCTAGCGACCACCCTCAATTAGAAAATCTGTCGCTAAGCACCTAACGGTGTGTTCCGGCAGCCGTCCTTGAGAGCCAGTGAAATTACAGGCACGTGCGACTTAACAACTATATGTATGTCTCAAGGTGACGGGTGCAGTGCAATTCGTTACTTGTGACGAAAAGCATCTGTTATAGGCAGAGGTTTAGTCCGCTTAACATCAGGTGGGGTTCGTGCTTGATCCGTAAAAAAAAAATCGAAGGAGTATTCGTATATTTACTTATTTAAAACAATCATCAATCAATACAACACACCCTGTCACTAGATATTTCACACAAAAAGCTCAATAAATACGTATATATTTTTCTATTATGCCTTTATATTTTATTCCTCCAAATCAGAACTCCACATCTTTTTCGTCCGTAACTAGAGTTTTTTTTCATAATGTTTAATTTTGTACTTTTATTTTGTTATATAGTTAGATTCAAACAAAATAGGCCGTAAGTTATCACAAATGGATATAAAAAATATGAGGATTCTGTTTTTGGTCTGACGTACAGAAACCTCAAAAGAGTGGTATTTTTATGATTGAATCCGTTGCAATCCTCGAAAGCGTGATCATCAATTTATTATCATTTCCATGGCAATCACCCTAAGCTTCGATCTCTGTATTTGGGTCCATTCTTCCACCTCATTTATGCTCATTGTATGCGGGATACAAACCTACTCAAGTTTGCCCCCATGGTTCGCGCTCTAAAATTATTAACTGCAATTTCAAATCATGAAATTGATATGTTTAACTGCAGCCCGGCGAAGTTGGTGAGCGGCGCACAAGGTCTGTGAAATCATATATCTCAGAAATGTCTTTTAAAGTAGTAACTTAACTAATAACATAATGTGTTATATTGTTTTTTTATAATTTTTTCTGTTATTCACACTAGTATTTATATTACAATCACAAATATACGACCCGCACATGACTTAAATTTTTCCTATCGTATATTTGTGATTTTGTAATGTAATCCGCATAGCAGGCGTTATTGCAAACCTAACAATATTAAAACTAGTATTTATATTTTTAGTTGTTATAATCTTTAAGTATCGCATTGGTCAAAACTGTAATGAGGTTATTACTATTTTAATAAATAAATAAAAATAAAAAATATCTACGTTCCTCCATTTAAGGTTTCTGCCAGCTCTCGACTACGTCCAGCTAGAGATCCCACGTCACTAATTTTATTTATTGTCCATATTCAGGTGATAATTTTTGTTCTCATCATATAAATGGTCGGCACTTGGAGATAACATACTAGCATTTTAGCATTCCCTCTAATTTTACGGCTCATCTACGCGCGTATTATCACTAATTATCAGGGGAGATTGTGATCAAAGACCAATGAATAAAGCTCTTTCTATAAGAAAATGCCGTGGGTTTTTTTTTACTTTTTTTATAGCTGATAGGCTAGCTCTTGATCACTATCTCACCTGATGGTATATCTATTAATTTTATATTACATTATGTATGAATATCAATGCAGTTAGCTATTTACGTAATTTTTTATGGTAATATACAATTTTGTGATTTTATTGTTAAAACACCACCGTCCATATTTTTGAGATTTACTTCTTTCCATCCTAAGGTTGTCTGGAAGAGATCGCTGCAAGCGATAAGACCGCCCATTGGACCTACTTAAGTTAACTACTCATTGTATTGTTTCCTTTGTTAATCTGGTGTCAATAAAGAGTTTTCGTATCGTATCGTATCGTATGGTAAATGATGATGTGGTCCAAGATGTTGTTCAGGCTAGCCTATAATTACTGGCTCTCAAGGCTTGGCGACAGATTTTCAGGTTGCATTAGACCGCAATGAAAATCTGCCTCATATACGGATTTTACAATCCTCTCTAGGTCCCTAAGCACTTACTAAATCTTGTATTCCCTTTTCGTTGCAGACGTCGTTCCACAAAGAACATATGCGGCACGTCGCAACTATTGACAATATTGCTGTGAACGCTCGCGGTGCATCGATTTGTTGCATTTTGTAAGGATTTTGTAGCCATTTCTAGTTTATTATGTTTTCGTTTCCAAGTCTTTGAATAAAAAGTTTTGTAGTACCTATTCTGTTCTGTACCCGGGATAGTGGTAACATTTACATACAGCGTTTTTTATTATGTATTCCTACAAGCACCACTTTTTTTTTTACTATACTTGCGTTGTTGATTTTGGATGTTAGCCTACTGGTACATCAAAATATCCTGCGATGGAGCTATATGATGTTGCCAAGCTAAATTTGGATACTAACTTATGAAAGTGGAGGAAAATGTTCATATTTTCCTCCACTTCAGACGGAGTGCCGAGCGGTCTGTATTTCGTCCCTGGAGACGGATCCGTTATCTCCTGAGGTTGGACATCCATTATGGGCGTGCACGTGCAGATTTTCACGAAATAAGATCACATACGATATGCTCTGGCAATTGTAATTCACAAGAAACTTATTACAGCGAAACAACATAAAATCACGTGTATTAAAATGAATTAAGAGCCAATGGTTTTGCACGCGTCTATCACGTTCGGTTGTCCGTCAAGAAGTGCGCATACTGCACAAATCAGAGAGGAAGTGAATGACTTCGACAGCCATCCGGCCGCCATGACACCTACAAATCCATTCGGTGTTAACCGCTCTAAAAATGAATTATCGAATACAAAGCAATATTGATTATAAAACTGAACATAATAGTGATCTAAATAATCATAACGTTTCATATTTAATCTTCGTAACTCCATTAAATTGTTCACGTGCCGTTATATATATTATGTTTTTGTTTAAACCACTATGCAAGAGAGAAAAAGTGTACAAAACGGATTGAGAAAAGCTGTGCTCTATGGTACTGAGTGTTAGACGGTATATATCTACAAGAAACTTACAACCGAAAGCAGGTTGCAGTTGAATTTGGAAATGCTTAGATGGGCGGGCGGGGTTATGAGACTAGATAACATTCGAAGCGCTCGTAGCGAAGTTTGCATAGCTGTTCTTAACCAAAGTTAAGCAACGTCCGCCGCGGTCATGAGTTGGATGGGTGACCGCTAGTGACATTACTACTGAGAGTTTCCGTGCTTTGGAGGGCACGTTAAGCCGTCTGTCCCGGATGTCGTCTTAGGATGGCAGTCGTATAGCATTCAGTTTTCGTATAGCGTAGGGTATTTTGCGAATGCTCGCTTGGCTAGCTACCACCCTCTAGTAGAAAATATGTTTGACAAGCACCTAACGATGTGTTCCGGCAGCTGTTCTTGAGAGCCAGTAATTCTAGGTTAGTCTAAACAACATCTTCGACCACATCATCACCTAACATCAGGTGAGCGAGATAGTGGTCAAAGGCTAACACTAATAGTGTTAAAAAGGTGCGAGGCAGTTTGAAAGTAAAAAACTATTAGGAAGTCGCCTTAGGTGGTATGGCCACGTGATGAGACGAGATGAAACACATGAGGCCGAACAGTAGTATGCCCCTGGAAAGCAAAAAAGGGGAGAAAACGCCTCCCACTGACATGGTCTACCAGCATTATCGAAATTGAAAATGGTCAAATACCTCATACTATAACCCAAGATCAACATGGCACAAGAAGCTTAGGAGAGCCGACCCCAACTAAAGTGGGAAGTGACAAAGAAGAAAATGTCTAAAACAGAAAAATCCGTTTTTGAACACAATTTAACTCACGATACGATATCATCACAGGTTAATATCATCTTTCTATTAAAATGTGATCTTATAAGGTTTTAGGAAAATAACGCTAGATGGCGCTATTTGTTCCCTTGAGAACGTAGTGATCTATTTCTTTGTAATTGAGCTGTTCGTCTGTCTGCTCCTTTGAGGACTAACAGTGTGATGATGCATACTATGATAAGCTGGTTCTTACGGCGTCTCTGAAAATGTTAATGCTATGACCATTGTGCTGTTATTTTATTACTAGATGACAGATAAAATACAAATCTAATTATAAAACAAACATTTCAAGTTCCATTATATATAAACATAAATGACGCTATGTTTCAGTCTACAATCAAAAACAGCCATTCATGATATCACGACCAATTTCAGTAATGAACGACCTGTGAACGCGACGGAAACGGCTAATATACTCAATATGTCAAGGGATTGGTCCAAGTTACAAGCTAATAGCGTTAAAACATTTCTCGCAAGGAACTTTTTGAGAATAATAATTATAGCCAAAGTGACTTAGTGAAGTGAATAATATTTTACAAGTGACGCACTCTTATATATATATATTTTTAATATTTTTTAAATGTATAGACTGGTGTGAACGCCATACTAACGATTGAAATAAAATCAATATGGCAGGTACGAGGGGAATGCGAAGTCAGTGTCATTGTGAACATGTGAATGTTGAGTCGTGACGAAGGGTTCATTATATTTTCTATTGTGCTTTTAAAACATACCAACTCAACAATAATAGTTATTTTGTGGAATTTGACAGCACGACATTATAAGGAATGTGGTGATATACGTTCTTATAATTTTCTCAATAATCCTACAATAACTTATTTTTCCAATCATAGTTACTAAAAAAATATCCATTGTAGCGTTGCTTGGCGATTGTAGCCCAAAATATACACTAATCACGAATGCTTCAACCCTTATATCAAAAATCTGTCACGAAGCACATACCGAAAAGGAGTGTTCCAGCAGCTGTATTTACAGGCAAGTTCTCATCATAAGTTGAGTACGTTTTGTTCGAAACGATGAGGTCTGCAACGGCACGTTAGCGCGGGCAAGGCTTGGAACGGCCCCCTAGCGTAGGAGTCTACTCTTTGGTCTATGGGCAATTTTGGTTTTGAAAAAGCATTGTGATATTTGCTTTTAGCAAGCTCGTAGTAAAGATTAACTTGTAATTTGATTTTGATATATAGCTGCTTTTATGAGATCCGCGCGTGTTGTCTATATATAAAAAAACATTTGATAATTGCAAACAGAAAAAAGTTGAGTGTTATGTTCGTGACGCCAGGATCCCTCGTCCAAGGTACGTACCCCAAGCGTAAGTACTTAGTTAAGGTTTGCTGGCCAGTATAACTATGATTAGGGAAACGCTAGGGTGATATCGTCGACGCAAGAAGAAAGAAAATCATTGTATGTTGATCATATTTGTTATTTTCAGCCCCGAGAATCGCGGGAAAATTAAATTAAAAAAACAGGTATTCCAGATGGATGACTCTGCTTACCATACCCGCCTAGGCAATCTGGAATCTTAAACAGGTTTACTTTTGACTACATCATCACGAAGCATCAGGTGAGATTGTGGTCAAAGGCTAGCCTAACGGCCATAAAAAATAGCAAGTTTTAGTTTACGACCTAATAAGTGTTCATCTATTGCTAATTGTTAGGTAATACGTGGCGAATATTTTTCTGTATGTCTATAATATAATTCATTTTTGGTTTTGTTAAATTAAGTTCCTTAATTAATTTTATATTTTTTTTTTTTTTTTTTTTTTATGCCTGATAGGTTAGCCTTTGACCACTATCTCACCTGATGGTAAGTGATGATGTGGTCGAAGATGTTGTTCAGGCTAACCTAGAAGTACTGGCTCTCAAGGACAGCTGCCGGAACACACCGTTAGGTGCTTGGCGACAGATTTTATACTTGAGGGTGGTAGCTAGCCAGGCGGGCATTCGCAAAATGCCCTACCACCATGCTATAACGACTGCCATCCTAAGACGACAACCGGGACCGACGGCTTAACGTGCCCTCCGAAGCACGGAAACGCTCAGTAGTAATGTCACTAGCGGTCACCCATCCAACTTCTGACCGCGCGTGACGTTGCTTAACTTTGCTGATCGGTTGAGAACAGCTAAGTAAACTTCGCTACGAGCGCTTCAAGTATTTCGTAACAGTCGCCAAAAAACCCTTGTCCATATACATATTATCCAATATTATTGGGTTGTCTGGAAGAGATCGCTTTAAGCGATAAAACCGCCCATTATATAATTTTTTTTTATGCTTGATTGGTTAGCCTTTGACCACTATCTCACCTGATGGTAAGTGATGATGTGGTCGAAGATGTTGTTCAGGCTAACCTAGAATTACTGGCTCTCAAGGACAGCTGCCGGAACACACCGTTAGGTGCTTGGCGACAGATTTTCTACTTCACTTAGTTAAGTTATATCTTTAGCTGTAAGTTTTTATATAAATTAAGCTTGGTGTTACAATAAAGAGCTTATCTGTCGATCTAATTGTACCGCTTCAGCTCATAAATTGGCCTGGATACTAAGAAAATCACTGTATGCATGTGTGTGTAAATCACTGATACTGATTGAGAGCTCCTGTTTGCGTTCTGTAAAGAACGTTATCTTCTCAAAGGCCTAAGAGATCCCCGGACGCGTATCATTTATTTCTAAGTGCAGCGCTTGTCAATTAAATTATCCAGTTGAGAAAAAACTTGTGTATAATTATAATACAATATAATTATACTAGTGGTTTGCCACAAATTAATACTCGTCCTGGGAATCTAATTATAAATTGTTACATAAAAAAATAGGAGTTTTAAAATTAAAAGAAAAAGTTTTATACCATACAAAAACATACCTAAATTACTTTGCATAACCTTTTCTTTTTCAACTGTAAAATTACATTATACAGGGTAGAAACTTTCAGCGGGGCAGTAAGGGGAATTACCTTATCCGTTGCAGCTACTCGGAAATGGTCTTAGGACAGTATCCATATTTTTTATGGAATTTTGATTCACATTAACAGATTTTCAAATAAAATTACAGTTTGCAAGAAAATAGCCATTTTATACAAAAACATTTTTGGTGCCAATCGATCCTGTTTTTAATACTGATCAAAAACTTCTATGGGACCAACCATCGTTGGAGTACTCAAAAAGTCACTAATTGCAAAAAACTTTTCCCGTACATTTTGTAAAGACTTTGTGTAACTGAAATACAAAAAATAAGATAAAAGACAAATGATCACGTAGAATTTTTTTACACATATCAAAAAGAACTCGTGTAATTATTTTTATTTTTACTAATTAACATAATTTGATGATGTTATTTTTATTTAAAATCTGAAAGTTTCCATCCTGTATATCAACAGCCTACGGTCCACTTTGAATTATATCACTGGCTGATAAAGTACCTACATCTACAAATTTAAGAAAAGATATATAATGCATTGAACAATAAAACAACAAAATAGTAATAATTATTTGTCAATAATTCGTTCTGGTGGTCAGCAACGTGCATGGGTTTGAATATTTTTGAAGAGGTATCAGGTACTTGTATTTTATTATTTATTTCTTCGTTGCACATTGATAACGCTAAATAATATTGTTTAATTATTTGTAATCTTTGAAGACAGTTATTTTTCCAAGTTTAAAATTCAATTCCTTACGATAAGTAATTTTTTTATGTGATTGTGACGAAACAAGCACGAACCCCACCTTATGTTAAGCGGTAACCTCTGCCTATAATAGATACATTTCGTCACAAGTGAAGAACTGCACTGCGCCCGTCACCCTGAGATAAACAGTAGTTAAGTCTCATGTACCTGCAATTTTAATTTTACTGGCCTCAAGGACTGCCGCCGGAACACACTGTTAGGTGCTTGGCGAAAGATTTTATACTTCAGGTAAGTCTTAAACAAAGATCTACAAACGGACTATATATGAACTCTAAAATATCTATACCTGGTAAACCATTGGAGACGGCTCTTTACCAAGGTTTCTGATTGCACAGTTCATTAAGCTTCCATAGCACAGTATTGAATTTCAATAGGGAATTGGGACTAAAGGACATTCCAAGACTTCATAGTGTATATATGCGGTTACAACGCGGACAAGGAGGTATATTGGAGAACGTAAATGTAATTGGAAAACGGGTTTAAGTCTCCAAACCTAGATTTTGGATTATGTTATCGAAATACTCCTAAATGTATGAACTTACAATTCAACCGTTGCAGATTATGGGGGTAGATTTCAAAATGAAACATTAATATTCGGTTTTGATTAGGCTCAGTGAGAAGAAACCGAAAAAGGAATTCTTTTTCTCTTTCTCTCCCTCTCTCTCTCTCTCTCTCTCTCTCTCTCTCTCTCGGTTAATATTTTTAATATGCCAGTATACATACAGTACAATACAGTATCACATACTTACCTAGGTTCAATCTTTAATTATAACGACTGCTGAGGCAGTTGTGGATCAGGATCTAAACATTCACTTTGGTCTCAATCGCATCAAGATGAGACTTCGCGAGAAGAACTGGACACCCCCGTGAGGTGCCCGTAAGGTGCCGGGTTAGAATTGCACTTCCCCATATCATCCCGTAGGTGTAGTAAGAGGCGACTAAGGGAAAATTACGGGAAGGTGGGCAGCAGCGCCTTGTAAAGAATTTCCATCTGACACTGCGATCCCCAAGCCGCCTGCCAAGCGTGGGGATTATGGCAAATACCCCCTTAATAGGGGAGGCTGTGTTCAGCAGTGGACGATCCGGCTGATACAGTACCTAGAAGTTCGACTGTTGTTATCCAACTGTGGTGTCCTCCATAAATTACGACAAAGATGAGAACACCTACAAAAATTAGATTATCTAAACAAATACCTATAGTAAAGAGGAAAAAATTGTTTTTTTTTTGCATTGAATAAGCTCTGAAATGACTGGACCGATTTGAAAAATTCTTTTACCATGAGAATTCAACATCCCTGATAAACATAATCTATAGATTTTCAAAAAAATTTGGGATCCGTATGAAAACTTCGAAAATGTAATCCAAAGTGCGGAAAACATTCCAAAAATCGTTATACCGCGTACGCAGCGGATATTTTTGAAAAGAGAACAAAGTGATGTACTACAATTTTATAGAAGGTATCAATATCTATAAAAATTCTGTACTATTATTAGTCTAACTATTGCAGTTATGTCACAATAACTACATTTTTAGTGTTGAAAACACTATGTGTGGAATATACACGTGAGTCATCCCGTATATATTAGGTCCTTACATATGAAATTGGCGTTTTGTATGGGAGGAACAAAAAGTCGAATATTTTTTAATATAATATATTTAATTAATCAAAGTATGAACCATTATTTTCTATGCACTTTTGCCATCTCATAGGTAGTTCATTGATCCCTTTACTAAAAAAACCAGTCGGACGGGAATCAATAAAATCTTTGAAGGTGATTTGGACTGCCCCATCGGAGTTGAATTTTTTCCCTTGCAAGAAGTTATCCAAATTTCGAAAAAAATGGTAATCTGTTGGAGCAAGGTCCGGGGAGTACGGAGGATGTCTTAGACTTTCCAATTGAAGCTCTTCTAATTTAGTAGCCGTCTGTAGCGCAGTGTGTGGTCTAGCGTTGTCGTGAAGCAGCAGTGGCGTGGAGCGATTGACCAGCCTAGGTTGTTTAGGCGCTAGCTTTTCCATCATGGTTTGCAATTCCTGACAATAGACATCAGCCGTAATAGTCTGGCCAGATTTGAAAAAACTGTAATGAACAATACCGGCACTAGTCCACCAAACGCTTACAAGTAACTTTTTTGGGGTTAATTTTCGCTTGGGGCAGGATTTGGCTGGCTGGCCAGGATCTAACCATTGCGCTGAGCGCTTCCGATTATCGTAAAGAACCCATTTTTCATCACAGGTAATGATTCGGTTTAAAATACCTTCATTATTGTGCCGGTTTAGTAATGTAACGCAGCAGTCGACGCGCGTTTGCCGGTTTGTTTCAGTCAATTCGTGAGGTACCCACCTTTCAAGCTTTTTAATCTTCCCAATTTGCTTCAAGTGAATTAAAACAGTTTTATCACTAACATTGCAGCCTGCAGCTAACTCGGACGTGGTTTGCGATGGATCCGCTTCCACAATAGCCTTCAACTCTTCATTATCAACTTGAGTCTCAGGCCGTCCACGGGGCTTGTTCTGCAGGTCGAAATTTCCAGAACGAAAACGTTGGAACCAAAAACGAACTGTGTTTTCTTTTGCAACACGACCGCCATACACATCATTCACCCTTCGAGTTGTTTCCGCAGCACTAGTGCCACGGCGGAACTCGTACTCGTAAATAATGCGATATTTAAGGTTTTCCATTTTGTAAAATGAGTGACGCAAACAGAAAAAAACAGAAGAAAAAAAACAAATGAATGACGATCATCGAAGCACAAATACATGAGTCTATAGCTGTACAAATTTGAATTTGGAATTCCTTACCAAAGAGGAGAAATTCGTGATTAAAGTGGCCAGTACGAAAAACGCCAATTTCATATGTAAGGACCTAATATAATAATACGGGATGACTCACGTGAATTTCATGTATGTTTGTGAATTTCTTTATACCTCCATAACTTCTAAAACAGCTATGTAAAAATTTTTCCTGCATAGTAATATAATCGTTCAAACATAGTAAGATAATTGTATAATTAATATCTTCGTTAACTTTAAAAATGGCACGGACCCTGGGGTCTGAGGAAAATCAATAAATTCATATAAAAAGAAACTTTTAAACAGCTCGAGCAATTTTAATGTTTAATAATTCTAATGATATTAGATTCGTTTTGATATCGCAAGTGACCAAGGTAAATAAAAAAGTTAAAAACAAAGTGGCGGATTTTAGATGATTGCATGGTGGTAGGGCATTTTGCGAATGCCCGCCTAGCTAGCTACCACCCTCAAGTAGAAAATCAATCGCCAAGCACCTAACAGTGTGTTCCGGCAGCTGTTCTTGAGAACCAGTAATTTTAGGTAAGCCTGAACAACATCTTCGACCACATCATCACTTACCATCAGGTGAGATAGTGCTCAAAAGCTAACCTATCAAGCATAAAAAAGAAGCCATATTGTAAGAAAATAAAACTTTTTTCTCCCAAACCCATCGAGTCAATCAAAATAAAAGGGGTTTAAGAAACGAGTGTAGAGAATATATATAGCTTGCAGTTTTGATATTAATCGAACGATTAAACGCTTAATGAAAATAAAGCATGTTGTTTTAATTTTTAATTAATTCAAAAATATTTAATTATTTTTTTAAAACCGGAGCAAAACAAAGGACAAATTTAAAAATGTTTTGTTTTCAATCAATGGTCTCTCGTCACCTATTTTACGCCAACGTATATCCAATGCTTTGCAGTTAATATAATAGGTTCTACGCCCAATGTGCAGCAACCCACTTGACGTGATTGATTAATGAGCAACACAGCATTTAATCAATCACATCATCAATCATAGACGAAAGCATATTCCCTCAAAGGCCAGCAACGCATCACTGAGACTTTGGTGTTGCGGTTGCGGGTGTTCGTGGGCGACGGTGATCACTTACCACCAGGTGAGCCACCTGCTTGTTTGCCCTCCTATCCCATACAAAAACATCTCTTATGTATATATATATTCTCTCTTGTGTATATATATAGGTAAATGTACATCTTTTATTTACCTTTCCAGGAACTATATGCCCAAGCGTGGCTTTGATATGAGCTTGATGCGAATGCGAAACGCTGTCTATTGTCTAATCCCGTGTTCAGAGCAACATTAACCAACGCTATTTGCCATTAGCTCCACAAAGTGTAATGCTGAGTTCAGCGCTGCATCAAATCGCAACCCTGTTTATCCGAAAAGTAGCCAGAGAGCCAGTGGACCGGTGGTCGGCATTATGCAGTCTCGAGAACGTATCGAGGATTAAACGTGAGGGAAAACGATGAGAAATAGTATGTATATAGTAATATGCTAATGAGCCATGATGAAGCTAAATAGATATTTAAATTGCCATCAAAGCTTATTGCTTTTTTTCTTGAAGAGACTCAAAATTAAATTAAGAACATCGAAATAATGACTCAAGCATTATTACATTATTACTTTTGGACTATCAATTAATTATTATAACTGATAGTCTAAAAATTTAAATAAAGTATTGAACGGAAGTTAATCGCAATAAAAACATATATATTATTTACCTCGACGTTTATACCAAGTTACAATAGTCGTGGTCACGAGCGGACTGAAGAGGAGGGTGTCATCATGTCAAAGGCTGGGTATTTTGAGACGATACATATCTAGATCAACTACGGGTAATAGGAGAAAATACCCGCCTTTCAAAAAGTTGACAACCGCCTCTTCAGTCCACTCTTGACCACGACCACGGTAATATTATCAGCTAATATTACCGTGCTATAACCAATGCAACTTGGTCGAAACGTCGAGGTAAATAATACAAATGTTTTAATCGTGTTTCAGTCCCGTTAAATATTCATTCCCATTTGGCGAATGCCCGCCTGGTTATCTACTACCCTCAAGTAGAAAATCTGTCGCCAAGCACCTAACGGTGAGTTCCGGCAGCTTTCCTTGAGAGGCAGTCATTCTAGATTAGCCTGAACAACATATTCGACCACATCTTCACTTACCATCAGGTGATAAGTAAGTACGAGTAGCTTATAAGTAAACCCCGAATTATATATAATTAAATAGCCAATACTATGCCATTCGCTCATTTGGTGTTTTATTTTCCTAAGTTGCCTTTTTCACTGATTAGGAGGATATGAAACAGTTCCCAGTTTAAGCTGGGACCAGAAACAAATCATTTTGTCAAGATTTCTCTGATTTCGAGCAAATCGACTGTCGTTACTTGAACCTTATTTTCAGTTTATAGAGTCTTTTGTTTGATGATTGTACTGGCCGTCTAATAGCCTGTACAATGCGATTAAAATAAGAATAGGATCGGCCTAGCGCCATGTTGTGACGTCAAAACTAGAACTTGGTACAGTGTGCAAAAAAAGAAATGATAAAACATGTATAAATTAGTAACAAAATAAAAAACCCGACTGCAAATAATTTATTTTCGTTAAGCGTTTTATCGATCCATTGATATTAAAATTGCAAGTTAATATATTTATGGACTCGTTTTTAAAAGCCCTTTATTTTGATACCCAATACGATGGCTTTGGAAGAAAAAATTAATTGTTTATATATGGCGTCTAAAATCCACCAGTTTTTTTTTTATGTAGTGTCTATTGTGTATAGTTTTATGTATTTTTTTATGTTTTCTATTTACTTTGATTAGAGGCTTTCAAACGTTAAAACAGGTTAAGTATGTAATAATATTATTTTATACAAATAACACCTATACGAATTTATGCTGCAATATATTCAAAATAGAATAGACTTAATAATATAATAATAATAGCTAGAGGGGTTTTTTTTTATGTTATTGTGAAGGAACAAGCGCGAGGCCCACCTGATCTTAAGCGGTATCCTCTGCCTATAACAGATGCATTTCATCACAAGTGACGAACTGCACTGCGCCCATTACCTTGAGACATACCTGTTAAGTCTTATTTTTGTCTGTTATTTCACTGGCTCTCAAGGACTGCTGCCGGAACACACCGTTAGGTGCTTGGCGACAGATTTTCTACTTGAGGGTGGTCGCTAGCCAGGCGGGCATTCGCAAAATTCCCTTCCACCATGCGGTGAAGCTCAAGCTCTGGGCGGGATTCGAACCATGGACCTGCTGCGCGGCAGTCCATAGCCAATGCCAGTGAGCTATCACTGCTTCTAAAGCTGGGCTGTTTGCACATCTTATCCAGTGAAAGGTGACAGGCCATTGTTTGTTTAAGGCTTAAACCTTCACCAGATAACTGTCAAGCCTTTGGCACCACGCAGTGGTGTGTGGAGTGTAGGGTTGACTACTTATCTCAGATATTTATATCGGGGGTAGACACGCATGAACTTCTACAACACACACCACCATTATTCTTAAGTACCTACTACTACGAATTCTAATTAACTAATTATAGTTCTAAATACAAACTGTAAAAGTATTCAACTAAAGGTAATCTAATGTTGTCTTAGGTTTTCGCGATTATCACACAACTTAGCCGCAGTTATCGTGGTCACGGGGTAACTGTCACCCGGTGACCACGATCACTGCAAAGTGTTTGAAACGTCGGGACAAAAATAATGATAAATATACGCGATATAAACCGTTTAAAGTTGTTTAATTACTTAAAAATTTATTCAGTTTTACAAAGCAAAAATCAGATTCGTCTTCGGTATGCCTTCTTCGAATCTATATAGAAGATATAGTAGTTTCAAGTTCGGTAAACTCAAAGTTCAAGTTTACTTAAAAGCTCAGAAGGATTCTAAGCTCTATTTACATTAATTTATTAGCGTAAATATCAATTTAAAAGTTACCGTATTAGAGTAGACAAAGTGAAGACGACGGCTAATGGAATTGATTTAGGACATTGACCTATATATACTAGACGCGACATCTCAAACGAAATTAGTCGACCAGTGCAGATATGCCAGCCGGCATACTTTCCCCCACACGCAGCTGGACACCCGTAGAGATTACACGCGCTTTACGTTCGAATATTGTTTATTCAAAATACACAATTGATCATACACAATTTTCGAACGTAAAGCGCGTGTAATCTCTACGAGAGCCCAGCTGCATGTGTGGCAGAGTATGCCGGCCGGCATATCTGCACTGGTCGACGAATTTCGTTTGAGATGTCGCGTCTAGTATATATAGGTCAATGATTTAGGAGAGAGTTTTTCAACGCAGGTTGTGTAGTGTTGCGCAGTGTGGTGGGACGATAAAACTCAACTCAACTTTAGTGGCCAAATGGGTCGGAGACCGTTAAAAGTAGTCTTTCTATTTTCCACAGACAATCATGGTTCTATGTTATCAATTTTCAAAAGTGTGCCACAGCATACCTACCCCGACGTAGTCGGTTACATATGCTATGTAAATCAGTAATACGCAACAATTTGGTCAATGGGGAACTTCGCACTAAAATAGATATTCCTTCGTTAATTTTCTAATTCTTTTATAACTTCGCTGGTTGTCTCTATATCAAAAGCGTACCTACTCTTATGACCATGGGGTGCCGGGCTAAAATGTCACACCCCCATCTCTACCCAACCGTATTGAAAGAAGCGACTAAGTAAACCAGAAGGTAGGCAGCAGCGCTTCCTGAGGAACTGATATTTCAAACTGCGATTCTGGTCGTCTGGAGTCTGGAGGCTGTGTTCCCAGAGCACAATCTAGCTAAACAGTACAGTACAGTTCTTATGACTCTTCCATGCTTTTCAGTCTGTAAAGTTACAAACTGAAAATCATGCGCAATAGTTACCTCACGCCACGAAGTTACGACTTCCGTCGGTGCCTAAAATTCATTCCCTGGTTTCAAATCAAATATCAAATTTCCCTTCTCTCATCTAAATCTTCACTGATAATAACGATTTAACACTCAAACGCGCGCCCCAGTATACCCCACCCTGGCTTCATCTACGTAATGCAGTCTGTAACACGCCGATTGTTATGTAAATCGGTAATGGGCAACAGTTGGCCTGGAGCCCCTAGAGGTAGGACGTTTGAATGTGCGATTAGACATCGCCCGATTTTGGTGATCATTCGTCTCTTCTGAATATAAAACATGCTATCAACGAGCACCAGTAAAAAACCTTTTACTGTTTTGTTTAGGTTCTAGATATATTTTTATATATGTTTAAGTTGAGTCTGTTTTGATTGCTTTGCGACTGCGAAGAGAAGCTTTAAGAAAATGTAAGTGTTAGTGTTTTTATTCGACAATATTATCTTTCGAAGGTTTTATTATGGGTTCATGTACATAAGCTGGCTAGAACACCAGAGAAAATGTTGATAATATTTAAAATTGACATTTTAACTAAAGATTATTAATTAAAGAGTAATTTTTTCAATAACATTTGGCACTATACTTAATGGTCTGTTAGTGTGAACAGACATAAATATATCAATTTTTTTGCAAAAAGTTAGTACTTACGTTTTTACACGTCTCTCATTTTCAAACGAGGACACCTAATTAAATACTTAAAGAAAATTAAAAAGTGCTTAGTAATTTTATTTTAAAATTAGTTGTACATATATTATTACGTCTGGTCATGGACAAGCGATACTAACAGTTCTTATATTTAAATTTTTTTTATAACAAAAAACGCTACACACTCTATAATACACGATTATAGAACCACAACCAGCCAATTTTTTTTTTTTACTAGCTCGGCATGCCTTTATATAAACGAGATGTATACAACACTACAGCTACTATAATGAAAGCATTTATGCAGCCTCTCAGTCATTGCAGACTCACAGGCAGTCCAAATACGCCAGCACACTACCAGTTGGAAGCGTGCCCAGCATGCTGGCAGCATTGCCTCATTGATTGCAATGCTTATTTGTTGAGCCAAATAGGTGCCAGCATTTTGATCTTGCCTCGCGCCGGCGAATTGCTCTGGTAAGTTGTGGAAAATACGATAAGATCCTTTTATAAAAGGAATCTTTATAACATATACAGGAATTCTCCCCGTGGTCATTGTGGGAGTTCTAAGAGGTGACGAAAGGAATAATAGCACAAAGTGGGCAACGGCGCCTTCTAAAAACTACCATCTGACACTGCGATACCAAAGACGCCTGACAAGCTTGTAAATTCTGACAAACCCCTATTGGGGTTAGGCCTTTGTTCAAAAGTGGACGCTATGATTGTTGATGTATATAGATACTTTACTGTATACTGTATCAGCCGGATTGTCCACTGCTGAAGACAGCCTCCCTCATTAAAGAGAGTTTTGCTATAATCCCCACGCTTGGCAGGCGTCTTGAGGATTGCAGTTTAAGTTATCAGTTCCTTAGAAGGCGCTTCTACCTTCCAGTATTTCACCTTGAGTCGCCACCTACGACACCCACAGGTAGCAGTGGGTGACATTCTTGCCCGGCACCTCACGGGCTAGAATTAGATTTAAAATACCAGATTAAGTTCCACTTCCTTTAACACTAAAGGAACCCAGTGAACTAAACCTAACGTATTTATAGCTTGTTCCCTTATCAAAAATACATTAAAATAAAACTTCTGCTGTATTGTATGTATGCTTCAGCCAAAACAAACAAATCAGTTTTCTGGTGCATTTGGTGGGCACAAACGTTCTAGAACAAATCGTTAGTTGGCAGTTGGACAGAATTTTTGAATATTGCAGTTGTTACCACAGTCCCGGATATTTTCAGTGGGCCGGATAACTAGAGCATTCATAGTTACTCGTCCAGAAAAATATAAACCGGTTTGTAGCAACGATGGATTAAGTACCTGTATGTAGGCTATATATAGGCTAAATTATTATATGGTATATGAATATTTTTTAATATTGTTATGTTTGCAATAACGCCTGCTCTGTGGATTACATTACAAAATTGCAAATTTACGAGAGAAAAAATTATAGTCATGTGCGGGATTCGAACCCACGTCCATTTACCCATATGCCGAGGTATGTTCTGTCCGACAGTCGCCCCCAGACCACGATCACTGAAAAGTGTTTGAAACGTCGGTACAAAAATAATGATAAATATACGCGATTTAAACCGTTTAAAGTTGTTTAATTACTATGTGTAATAATCTCGAAAACATAAGACAAAATTATAAACATATTTATTTGTCGGGCACATACAATGAGCACAAAAGATTGTGGAGGAGTGTGGATTATACTAAAAGAAACTTAGTGGGATTAAGAAACAGGTAATACCCGTACATCGGTATCGGTACCCGCTTATACAGGTACCGCAAAAAAGTCTTCTGCAGCTTTTCCAGCATCACGGTGCATGTCACGTAGTACGGGTTCCAGATCGCCGCGCTCGCCTGCAGTTTAGTCCTTACAATACAGGAGCCTGATGAAGTGAAGGTCATGGAAGTCGCGTGCATTCCTCGACACAAAAGCAAGACGCCGCGCTGGAAAGATTCCCTTCTGGTATTTGTTACATGGTCATGTTAAGAGTAGGGTTCACGGAGGGTTTTCCATACAAACGTAGTTTCGTATTTTTTTTAAATACTAAGTGTTCAAACTCGGTGAAACTTTGCATGTATATCCTTGAACCTAATATCTATGCTGAAACAAATTTCTTAGTATTCCATGGATTCACCGTGCGGGGCCGGGTCGAGTTTGAACACTTGGTAATTAAAATATAACGAAATTACGTTTGTATGGAAGGCGCTCCGTGCACTCTACTCTTAAGTTAGATTGCGGTCAAACGTCACGCCCAAGTCCTTTATAGTAGTCTCTTTGTATGGTATTGTCACAGATTTTATAATTATATCTAATAGGGCAGCGCTTACGGTCAAAGGTCATAAATTACTTTTGCCAGGGTTAATATACATATTGTTCGCTAAAGTCCAATAAATACTCTAAAACCAAATATAATTTGGTTTTAGAGTATTTATTCGAGATTTCAACTATTTATCAGCCATTTATCACAATAATCCAAACAGCTGGTAATAAAACAATCGAGATCATCCTCTAGTGGCCGAAGCGGGTCGAACTAATGACACGGAAAACCGAATGGGCCGAAAATCGAACGAACCGAAAGCCGAATGAGCCATGGATCCACTGCAATTCGCAAAATGTGAAAGCAAAAAGCTTGCGTTAAATGAGGATACAATTTATTGGTGACGTGATGTCCTTTCGGATGACATGATTAATACAGTTATTTATAGGCGCTGTTCAATTAACCAACGGAAATATTAGGTAGGTATCTGAGTTTAAAAGAGATGAACTGAAAAGTTTTAAAATTATCATAACGACCTTATGATATATCCTAAATATTAATATATATAATATTAATATTTAGGATAATTTTTACCTCAGCAACCAACAATTATGATAGACCTGTCACTATAAAAGACCAGTGATGTTGCACTGTTTTAAATTTGTCATGACTTTTATGTAAACTAACATCAAGTAGAAGCTGAATCAAAAGATAATAATTTCATTCAATTATATATTACTTTATGCTATTTTACTAATATATATATATATCATCGAATTTCATGTTCTTCATACACTAAAAACTGGCTACTTTGCTACAGCTGATGACATACACAAAAACAATGTTAATACCATTTCTATGTACACGACATAAGGTTTATCATTTTGTTATAGCAAAGACCTATACAATTTTAATCGTGCATATTATATTATAAGGTAACCGCATTATGTCCTAGATTAGTAAGATTGGGCCTAATGGCTCTCACAATAATTCACGCCAAGTTCCTAAGGTATTAAGTAACGCTGCGTCAGGGCATATTATTGTTTGAAAGTTCCCGTGAGTATGAGACATATTAATGTTTTCAATAACCGGCTGTACTCACGCGTATTGGTCGAGATTGTCGACCTAGGTTTCGGGCATGTCCGATGCCCTTCATCAGGTGAGTTCACGCGTCTAATACGCGTGAGTACAGCCGGTTATTGAAAACATTAATAGGGCATATTATATATAAAAAAAACAAGCAACCAAATTTTTCACAAAGAGATCAGATGGCATCGAGTTCCTTGTTCCCGATATGAAACCAAAAAGCACCATGAGAAAACAAATCCAAAAATGAACCCCAAAACCTGAATAGATAATATATGTCTTTTTACAT
Source organism: Plagodis pulveraria (assembly GCA_963890685.1). Taxonomy (NCBI): domain Eukaryota; kingdom Metazoa; phylum Arthropoda; class Insecta; order Lepidoptera; family Geometridae; genus Plagodis; species Plagodis pulveraria. The sequence goes on along the minus strand of OY982955.1, from coordinate 31,279,492 downwards.
TCAGGGTGGAATTTTCAACAGTGATATTAAAAAATATGAGCTCAAGCAAAGTGGCTAGTAATTGTTTACAGACCACCAAAAGCCCTCCCACATAGCCGAAAAACTGATATTTTTAGACAACGACCAAGACCGATGGCTAATCTGCCTTCCCAAGACTGGAAGTGCAGCATCCTCCAATACTGAAAGCAAGTCATTTGAATACATTAATACAATTATCGGACAACTAGTAAGTAGCGACGTAAGAGAACGTTACTTAACTAATTAGTTAGGTTAATGACGACTTAGCTAGTTATTAGAGTTATTCAAGCTCAAGTTAATTATATCTTCTCGTTCAGAAATATATAGTAATTTATGACGTAACTAACATACTGAGTGCGATACCACGATAGATTCAATTCAATTAAAATGATTAGGCATTACAGTTTCGGAACAATCAAAATGTGTAATCAAAATTAGCTTTTGAATATATTTAGCAAGAATAGCTGTGATAACGAATTTGCACAGACTCGCGGATAGTGAGGTTCTTGTTTGGTCCAATTGAGAAGCGGTCACAGTAACAATGAAGCAAAAGGGCTCAAGTTTTGTAGTTTCTAGGCTGGTAACATGACAATGCCCGCAACATTTCAGCTAAATATTTTTACATGATGTGCAGATATTTTATCCTCAAAGTAAAATCCTATCTATGTTTTCTGAATAATATATGAGTAAAATAATATACATCGGGTAGATAATTTTTTAGGGTTCAGTAATATAGAACGAGACGCTATTGCTAAGACTGTCCTCGACTGTCTGTTTGTCTATCCATATAATTTTTAAGTAGCTGTATCTTTAAAACCCTAACCAATGGCATAGCCATTACAAAATTACAAAAAGAGGAAAAATTATAGCCATGTGCGGAATAAAATCCGCGGATCATGTGCCATTGTAAAATAAGAATATTACAAAAAAAATGCAAAGCCTATTAATATATACAGGGTTATTGGTAAAATGTTAACAACCTCTTAGCGTTGACTTCTGCTAGTCCTAACAAACATTATGTGGAGTTTTTTTTTTTAAGCATTTGTTTTTTGACAATATTTTTATTTTATTGTTTGTTTTTGTTTACGTGTATGCGACGGAATAAGCACGAGGACCATCTGATGTTAAGTTTCTTGTCCCTGTAATTTATTATTTTAACTTTTTTATTACTTAGCTGGATGTAAATTAAATATTCACAACTATATTCAAAGGGAGCGCGACCCGGTCCAGTTCTTTTCAATTATATCTTTGATGTATTCAAAATACTTGCAATATGAGTTGATTTCTTGAAATAAATTACCATTATATCATGTCATCACATCTCTGTATCCCCGAATGGGTGGTCAGAAGTGAATAAAAATTCACGTTCCTACAAATGTATTTTGGTCTATGTAATAAAAGGCAAGCCATGTCATCTACAAGATACAGTTTCAGACAACGGACGGCGACTGAATATTTTGTCAAACAAACATATTAATGTTCAAGTCCTTATTTGTCACGGAGACTTCATCTCTTGGCCTTCTATTGATAGGTAGACTCTTCTTACGTTTTTGGTTGGGAAACTCAAATTTATCGGCACTACTGGTTTGTATGTATTACTATGAAATGTCATCTGAAGGCCGCGCGTGGTACAAGAGCAGTCGTGGCACAGTTAGTTGGCTTGGTTACAGAACAGTTGGCAGTTGTTGGCAGCGTAAAAACTATATATATACGATATAAAAACGTGCCGCATTACATTTTTCGAATATTCATAGAGAATAACGGATCAGTATAAAAAGTTCCGCTACCTCCTTTGCCTTAAATCCCGTGGCACTATCTAGTCGTCGACTATTTAGCAAGTCGGGGAGTTCGTTACTCAATTAGCCACCGGTTAATCAGCGCCTGGCGGCAAACAGTACGTATTCGGAATGAATAATTCGTCTGCATCCGCCTGCTGCTGAATTAGAATCTTCTTCGCGTTGATGGGATTACCTGCCTGGGCGTTTTATACGGAATTTTGGTAGAACGAGACTGAGATTTGTCTCTCAAAGTTTGCTAATTAGCTTGCTTAGTTCTTCTCTCATAGATCTTAGACATGTTGACTGGTACTGGACGGCCTCCAATGTAAGGAAGTTGGCCTTACGTATCCCAAAGCATTCATAGTCTGTTTCTAACGTGATTATCACTAATTTTTGTAAATACTGTATGTACTGTCCTATCTATCAGCCGGATGTCCCCTGCTGAACACAGTTTCCTTATTAAAGGGAGGTTTGCCTTAACTTAATCCCCATGCTTGGCACGCGTCTTGGGGATCGCAGTTCCTCAAAAGGCAATGCTGCCCACCATCCGCATTTTCCCTTAGTCAAACCAAACAAGGAAAAACATGGGGGATGACATTCTAGCCCGGCACCCCACGAGGGATTTCAGTGAATAATTCGAGATAACTTATTCAAAAGGCAGATAGCGCTTGACTAAAGTTTCGACCACACTCGGTGGTCTTTTTCAAGGAACATTCAACTCTTCCTGCTGTGGGAGTATTTTGAGGTGATGAAGAGAGGAATATCAGAAGGTAGGCAGCAGTGCAGTCCAAAAAACGACAATTTTATTCAAGACGCCTGCTGATCGTGGGATTATAGAAAACCCAAGTTCTAAATGGGCCCTTTGTTTAACCAAACACGTAGTCTGTTGATTTAAAATGAATATCAATTCTTTTGTCTGCAAAAAAATAGCAATGAGCGGAATTGTGCCCTGAGATGTCATTATACCTCCGAGCCAAAGTGATTTACCGACCACTCCCCAGTTTAGATAGCTCGGACTCGATAGACTAACTTCTGCTTCAATAGTTCACCTACCTGACATAATTCGAGAATTATACGTCGTGATCGTGGCTTGTAGAGTTTGTACGTGCACTTTACACAGTCAAAAACTCACAGAATAGCTGTCCCAGTTAGATTTCTGTTATGAATGGTTTTACTGCAGTTTCCAAGTGTGGTGAAAATAAGTGGTGTTTGTTCTGGTGAATGCACTGTAGTGATTTTGGTGCTAAGCGTCAATAGTTAGCTTCAGCCGGTAGAAATTGTCGAGAAAACAATTTTAGTGCGATACGACTTTCTGCATGTAAGCTGCTCGATCTTAACGGCGTGTGTGTTAAAAACAATAGCATGCATTAATCAAATAAGTGAAGTAATTAAAACTGTAAGTTCTATATATTTATGTAAGTAATCGTTTTTAAAGCCCTTCATTTTAATACCTCAGTCGATGGATTTGGAAGAAAATCATTTTTTTATTTCACAATATGGCGTCTACAATTCCCAAGTTTTTTTATGTACCTAGGTCATACTTGCGCTATCAATAAGAATATATATGATCAATATCTCATAGCTCATACAAACGTTAAAATCGGTTAACCGTTTAGAATTTATGGTGTGATAACACATACATACATGAACCCTAAAACATAACACTCCTTTTTGGACAGTCGTATAAAAAAATATACTATGTACTTACATTTTCGCAACAAATACCTACCGTGTAAAAGGTTTTTTAAAATCTGCTTGATTAATAGGTTTAATAAAACAGCTGTTTTCAATATAACTCCTCCTCAACGATAGTATAAATTTACAAATCTAACTTTCGCTAAATGTGACCATTTATATCCTTAATCCCTTCGTTTAGGTATGTTTTCGCTCTAAATTTTGGGTATCCCTTAAATTTTCGAATTTATAAAAATCCTAACTCTATGTTCTTTTTTTACTATAAGTATAAATAATAATATTTTTTTTGTATGTTTTTTATAATATTTTTTGGACTGAGCTCGGATACATCTATTATAAGTCGAACTGTTAAGAAATCTGAATTAAGTATATATAAATCCGAACCCCAGCAAGTGAAATGTATTGCTTTCTCTAAATTTACCGCTTTTAGGACAAACAAACGGCCATAAACACTACGCGCAGCGCGCATTGACATTGAACTTTCTATGATTCATATTTTGTTATATTTTTAGTCACTAGCTCAAGATTAATCTCTATCGCCTCCATAATAAAATCAACTTATTTAATAATCATTTATTAATTAATAATTATTTAGTAATCATATAATGTTGACTTTGAACATCAATAAAAACTTAAAAGATCAAAGACTGTAGGAGATTTAAAATGATATCTCTTTTCAGAAGGTTGCAAATAAATTAGATGCTTTAACTTAAGTTTAAACTGAATTCTATCGTATCTTTTTCCAAACTTATGTGATCACGTAAAGCAATGCCTCACTTAAGATAAATTTTATTGAGATGGAATTTAAGACTTTTTATTCCTAACTTAAAGTATAAGACGTCTGTAAGTCAGAATCTGGTAACTTAAAAGGTAAAGTTATCAAGATTAATGAAATGAATAACTAATTCTTGTTAAATTCGACATTAATAATATTGTAATTAATTTTATTTCATTAATTGAATTCTACATGTTGATGCCCCAATTGCACGTAGCAAGTTAGAATATGACGCAGTAATTGAGGATCCATACAAAAATTGCCCCGTGGAGTGCCGGGTTAGAATAGCACCTGCCTATATCTTCCCGTGGGTGTCGTAAGAGGCGATTAAGGGAAAAATACTGGAAGGTGGGCAGCGCCTTCTAAGGTACTGCCATCTTACACTGCGATACCCAAGCCTCCTGCCAAGAGTGGGGATTATAGCAAATACCCTCTTAATAGGGGAGGCTGTGTTCAGGAGTGGACGATCCGGCTGATACAATGTAATTTCATTAATGTATGTATATAATAAATATATCCACATAATGATGGGCAGATGTCGCCACCAGTCAGAACGACGTGCAGTTCAGCCAGACGAAATAATTCTACTGCCCACCACCGCTTCCTTGGGCAGTTGTTAGGCTACGTCAGTGGTGTTTTAACCAATGATGGCCGAGTGGTAATAGCTATGTACTGCCGTGCCGCAGGCCTCAGATTCGATCCCCACCGCTGGCTTGAGCTTAATCGCATGGTGGAAGGTCATTTTGCAATTTCCCGCCCTCAAGTAGAAAATCTGTCGCGAAGCCCTAACAGTGTGTTCCGGCAGCAGTCCTTGAGAGCCAGTGAAATGACTGGCACATGAGACTTAATAACTATGTCTCAAGGTGACGGGCGCAGCAATTCGTGACTTGTGATGAAATGCATCTATTATAGACAGAGGTTAGTCCGCTTAATATCTGGTAGGCCTCGAGCTGGCTCCGTCACAATAAATAATAAAGAGGTTTTCAGGCGGCTTTAATCCAACACTGTATGTTGAAAGGCGTTTAACAAATATCCACCTTCGTATCTCTCTCAGGTCCTGACTCTCTCAGGTCACAAAATCGCCAAGCCCCTCACGTTGTGTTCTGGCAGCGATCTTTGAAAGCCAGTACATATGAGAAACCTGTTCGCCATCATATACCACATCACCACTTACCATTATGTAAGGCTTTGTTCAAAGAGTTAATTAGCGCCAATCTAACAACATTTGAATGAATAATTCCGGAGTCATCAGTTTTTATGGACTTCGAAGAGTAGCAGTGTACACAAATAGCTGATGAACGTGAAGCACTTTGAGTTCACCATACAGTGTGTCGGTAGGGAATTGGAAAAGTTTTCCTAACAATACTCTGCGCTATTTCAATGTAAATTAAAAAGCTTTTAGCGCTGGCCCGAATAGAAATACAGATACTGACTATATGATACGTATATCTGCAGGGCGATTATGATAACATTTTATGTATAAAAAATTAAAAATGATTCATGCACTTTGTAAGGCGAGGCAAGTTAAGGTCATTTTAATGTTAAATTTAGGTCGTGGACCGTCGTTTGGCAAATGTTTCATTCAATTTTTCGGGCTCCAATAACGACTAGTGAACATAAATTGACTTCCATCTTTCATGTGCAGTTGGGCTCAGTTGCTATATAACTATAGTCGGTTTTTTAATCAGACGGAGTAAACTAACAGATCGAAATGTCACATTTCAAAATAAAAGTGCCAACTTCAAATCATAGGGATGTTTCTAGTTCAGTTTCTATGAGCGGAACTAGATTGTGTTGGACATATAATAATTGTTATCCCTATAGATTGTGCAATTTATTGCTGTGCTGCAGTCTCCTAAACAATCTATCTTATAGTAACATAAATCGCTGGTATAGTAAAATCCCTCTTAGGACAATATTTATGACTTTATCGAAGATTCTGATAAAAATTTACAACTCACTGAAGTGACGAAGTGAAAGAACTAAATCATTTTACCACAGCACTATTTTTGTATCGTCAAAAAATAGCAACAACCGTAATGTCACTTTACTCCGTCTGATTAAAAATCCGAATATAGTGTATAGTACCACCAACTTAACTGTGCAGTTTTCGAGGGCGTTACTGGTCAAGGAAATCAACTACAAACTGTCACAATTTGAGGGAAAGTTTTAGTTCATTTTTCTGCCACCTGAACAGATAAGTTGGTGGGACTGTACCATTCTGATCGAAACGGTATTTCTAACAAGTTTTACTATTTTGTTTGAAAGTTCCCGTGAGTATGAGACATATTAATGTTTTCAATAACCGGCTGTACTCACGCGTATTGGTCGAGATTGTCGAGCTAGGTTTCGGGCATGTCCGATGCCCTTCATCAGGTGAGTTCATTCCAATACGCGTGAGTACAGCCGGTTATTGAAAACATTAATAAGTTTTACTATGTTAATAATAATAATAATAATAGCTTTTATTTATTCCTTATACTAAATTTTAAACAGAGTTTTATATATGTTAGTTTTGTTAGACTTTTTAATCTTATGTACCTAAGTTAGTTTTATATTATTATTAGTATATGGACCGCTTGTAGCGGTAAAAGCCTCCTCCAATTGCTTCCACTCATTTCTCTGCCTGGCAGTTCTTGACCAGAGTTTACCAGCGACCTTAACAATGTCATCACACCATCTTTGGAATGGTCGTCGTTTGAAAAATCGCTAGAGGGCGCAGTGAAGTAAACAGCAAGAAAATAACGCTCCGTATATTTTAATTAAAAATATTTAGTTAAATATCCTTTTGGCAGTAAAAGTGTAATTAAAGAAAGTGAACTACAAAAACTATAGGAAAAAGTGGTTATAACAGTGAATAAAAGACAATAGCGATAAAAATAAACAAATAAAGTCATCGAACCGTTAATCATGATATCGATAGTAGTTCAGCATAATACGTGAGTCTGCGTTTAAAATAGAGAAATAGCAATGGAAACAAAGAAGTGTCTTATGTGATGTGGTGAAAATAGTGATCTAAAAAGTGGTATATATTTATATAACCTAAAAATATTTATGATCGAAGCCTAAAGAAATGAATTTTGTAACATCATCAACGGTCTAAAATAATATAAAACAGCGCCATCTACACAATGATCATAAACTAATCAACGAAAAAGTAATCTATGAACAATATTACTTTACCGACACTGCGCACACCGATTACCGACCGACCATTACAGTCACTGATAATTGAGTATCGTTAAAGAGGGCAGCACCAATACTAATATGGACAATATAGAACAATTGATAAGGGAGTTAAGAATTGATATTTGCAGAGATTCAGAAGAGTCGTTAAAAAAGTTAGAATGTAGAATCACAAAGAACATAAATGAACACATCGATCAGCGTCTTGGTAGTGTATGCGAAGAAATAGAAAATATCAAGAAAACCGAGATAGAACACAACAATAGAATACTTGAGTTAGAAAAACACATTCGCTACAAAAATGTCATATTTTTTGGTGTTGACGAAGGTGAAAAATCTTATGAAGAATTAGAGAGCAAAATTTTGAAAATTATAAATACGGATATAAAAATAGAATGCCTCAGAAATGATCTTGAAATGGTAAGAAGAATGGGTAGAAAATCAGAGGAAAAAATAAGACCAATAGTGGTTACTTTCACAACATTCAGCAAAAAACTCGCTATGCTAAAAAATAAACACAACTTAAAAGAAACCAAAATGTATCTGAAAGAAGATTACCCTCCACAAATTTTAGATAAGAGAAAATCATTACAAGATCAACTTCACAAAGAAAGACAAAAAGGAAAAATAGCATTTTTGCGCTATGATCGCCTAATTGTGCAAGATCCTAGAACCCAAGAAAATACAGCGGAACAAAAGCATAAATCCAGTAACAAACGGGAGCTAGACATCACACCTCCTAACCAGAAGAGATATTCTTATGAGCATATACCAAATACAATCATCCAAAGCCAATCGAAGTCGTCACCAAACTACCAAGCATTGAAAAAACATAAAGTGAGAAATGAGGAGTCTAACAGATCTCATAACTCTATGTATAAATACCTAGAGAAACGGGCAAATGCATATGAACATCCTGTATCTGTTTCTGTATCGCATATGGGAGAGTCATTAGAGGAATAGCAACTAATAACGCCCCTGCAAAGCTTAACACACAACACTGCGCCCGAAATTACCAAACTAAAACAAGAAAACATAATTGAATCTCCCCCAGAACGGCTAGTCACCGCGGGGGCAGTAGACTACCACCCTCCAATAACAAGAAAATACTTCATAGCCACTTTTAATTGTAGGTCACTGGCAAGTGAAAAAAGAATAATTGAAATGGAACATGCAATATCTACCATTAAATGGGATGTAATTGGTATCACAGAGGTCAGAAGAGAAGGCTATAAAATAGAAGACAGAGGAAATTATATATTGTACTACTTTGGTAAAACAAAAGGAGAGAAAGGAGTTGGTTTCCTAGTAAAAAAACGAGTAAATATCATAGTAAACAATTTTATCACCATATCAGAAAGAGTTGTAATTTTATTGATAACATTAGAAAACAAGACATACTCGCTCATTCAAGCATATGCACCTGTTGAACGTGCCAGCGAACAAGATATCAAGAATTTCTATAAAGATTTGGAAATAGCTATGGAAAAAAGTAAGTGTACTAAAAACATTATATTTATGGGCGATATGAATGCCCAAATAGGACAACCAGAACCAAATGAGCAACTTATAATGGGAAAATATGGATATGGGAAACGAACTAAAAGAGGACAAATGTTTATCAACTTCTGCCACCAACACATGTTAACAATAACAAATACACTATTTAATAAACCCAAAAGCTTAAGATGGACGTGGCTCTCACCTGATGGACGAACCAAAAATGAAATTGACTTTATAGCTACAAACATATCTAGAAATATAGAAAACATAGAAATTTTAAGCCAATTGAAACATCCCAGTGATCACAGAATGGTAAGGATCACTTTAGGCACAGAAAAGAAAAGGTCCCGAGCTCAGTATGGAAAAAATAATTTTAAAATCTTTTCTATTGACATTAAAAAGCTTGAAAAATGTTTACATAACTACAAACATTGTAAAGAGGAAACTGTAGAAACTTTTTACAATTCATTAGAAAATATGGTGAAAAGCAGCTCTAATAATACAAACACTCCAAAAAGAAAAAACATATCATATTCAATAATAACAGAGGACATAGTAGAGCTCAAAGAACAAAAACACATATTAAGACACAAAAAAAAATAAAACTAAAGAAGAGAAATATAAACTTACTACATTATACAGAGAAATAAACAAGAAAATAGAGCAAAATATGAAAACTCACAGATTAAAAACATTACATACATTTATAGAAAAAACTGGGGGAATAAAAAAGGCTTATAGAAAACTAAATAGTACAAAACAACATATGACTCACCTCTGTAATACTTCGGGATCCATTGTGACTAATAGAACTGACTTACTGAATATTGCTACACAATTTTACAAAGACCTGTACAGCAGCATATCTCAACATGAAAGGATGGATATAGATTTAGAAGGTAACAAAGATCCAGCTCTACCATTTCTAGAGAGTGAAATAGAGTTATCTATTAAAAAGTTAAGAACTGAAAAATGTCCTGGTCCGGACGGTATCACAAATGATGTAATTATAGCGGGCAAAGAGAAACTAGTTACCCCACTCACTAGATTGTTTAACCTAATACTTAAACAGAAAATAATACCGAAGCAATGGCTGTGTTCTGAAATATTTCTTCTCTATAAAAAAGGAGATCCAAAACTTATAACTAATTACAGACCTATCAGCTTAATGTCTTGTTTATACAAAGTTTTTACATCAACATTACTTCAAAGGATTACAAAGATAGTAGAAGAAAATCAGCCAGTAGAGCAGGCCGGATTCAGAAAAAGCTTTTCAACTATTGACCACATACACACATTGAAACAAATAATAGAAAAATACACCGAATATGATAAAACTCTATACCTAGCTTTTATTGATTACTCTAAAGCATTCGACTCTATATCACACAATTCAATATGGATATCACTAACAGAACAAGGAGTTAATACTGAATACATAGAGATCATAAAATACATATACAATAATAGTACAGCTATAGTACGAATGGAATCAGTTGGACCTCCCTTCCCTATACAACGTGGTGTAAAACAAGGCGACCCTCTATCACCCAAAATTTTTATTGCCGTCTTAGAACATATTTTCAGAAAGTTGAACTGGGAGAGTATGGGTATTAAAATAGACGGTCAATATCTGAATCATCTAAGATTTGCAGACGACTTGGTATTAATATCAGAAAACCCTGAAGACTTACAAATTATGATAGAGTCCCTGTATCAACAAAGTAAAATTATTGGCCTGGAAATAAATAGAGAAAAATCAAAAATTATGACTAACAAAACGAAAGTAACGATGCAAGTAAATTCATTGCCTTTAGAGTATGTTGAGGACTACATTTATCTTGGCCATCTCATATCGTTCCAAAGCAGCACAGAGAAAGAGATTAACAGAAGAATAAAAAGTACTTGGAACAAATATTGGGCTATGAAAGACATTTTCAAGGGAACACTACCAATTAAACTAAAAACAAAAGCAATGCACATATGCTTAACACCATGTCTTACCTACGCCTGTCAGACATGGCCAATAACTAAGAAACAAGCAGAAAAACTAAGAATCTGCCAAAGAGCCATAGAAAGAAGCTACATGAACCTCAAATTAAGAGATCGAGTAAAAAATACGACAGTAAGATCACAGACAAAAGCTAAAGATATTATAAAAGAAATTTTCAAACTCAAGTGGAAATGGTCAGGCCACATACAACGTCTAACAGCGGACAGATGGGCACAGATCGCAACAAACTGGTTTACTATGTTAGTACATGATAAATTACATGATCGCAATTTTCTTTACGGGTGAGAAGGTGGTTTTAGGTTATATGAGCAGTAAAAAAAATTAACAAATGATCATCCGAAGGCATTCTATTGTATTATGTTATACACATGGGTTACCTTTTTGTAAATTTTTGATCTTAACTACTACACGTTATTATGCAATGATATAAAGAATGTTGTCATCACATTTATTCGAAAATCAATTATTGATTCTACTAAAAGTGCGAGCAAAGTAAGTAGGTACCTACCTATTTTCTGTTATAGATATTGAATGGGAAAAATTTTTTGAAGTCGGAACACGAATTACTCAATATATTGTTCAGTATCTGTGTTACGGGTCGTGAGTCGACGTGACCAACCAGATTATATACTTAGGGCGTCTACCATTTGACGCTAAATTCGATAATTTTGATAACATATTGTGTCTATGGTTCATATTAAATGTGGATCCATTGACGCAAAATGTGATTGACGCAAAAACACACGGTTGGAAAATTATTATTTCCTCTGGTCTTTGTTGAATTATATTGAATCCCTCGCTGTTTTTAGGGTTTTAGTGTATAATCCTTCGCTCCGCTTTGGATTCAATATAGCGCTGCTATTATACGTAGGTATAGTATCAATCAATTAAGTGTTGGTATTTTCACCTTTATGTTACGATCTTTTAACATTGTGATGTATCTTTTTTTTTATTATTTCGCCTTACCACAACTATGTACATAAATTTTTAAAGACTGAAACTTTTACACCCTTGGCAGATGAAATGTACAGAATACATTTCATGACATGTTTCAAAAAACACCAACAGGAGACGCGTCTTTAGGTGCAAAATGCACGTATTTTTTTCAGGTGTATTGTAATATCGACGCACATAATATTCAAATACATCGAATGCATTTTGTTCATGAATAAATAAATCAAATTAAATGGCTCACCGATATGGTTTTTGTGATCGCGGGCCTGTTTCAACGGGCTTTTATGGAGTATATTTCAGTTGCCGGAATATCCTGTTAAATTTTTACATAAGTACATTTTTATTCTAACAGAAGTATAACGCACTCACAAATTTCAGAGCAATATAATTAGTATGACTACAACATAACTACCCCGTGGGGTGCCGGGCTAGATTGTCACCCCCCATTGCTACCTGTAGATGTCGTAAGAGGCGACTACACGTACAAGTATAAATTAATTAAAAATTATAAAACCCGACTTCAAATTATTTATATTCGTTAAACGTTTTATCGTTCCATTGAAAGTAAAGCTGTAAGTCATATATACAAGGTGTCCCAAGAAGTAGTGATATACTGAATTTGGACGAGTTAACCCGGAAATTGAGAGTAGCAGGAGAAACCATTCAAAATAATAGAAGTGCATTAAGACGTTTAAAAGACAACTTTTACCGGCGATGTCGCACTTGCATTGAATAAATCAAGCATCTACCGCAATAATTTACGTCACCATAAATAAAAATCTCATCGTACTCGGTGATAGGAGAAAAATTAAAAGAAAAGTCATAACTCCGAAAATACGAAAAATCGCGGACCATACATGGGGGTGATTCACATAACCCTCTAGGTCCTCTACCTCCCAGCTTTAGTATATCACTACTTCTTGGGTCACCTATATTAATAGAATCGTTTCTTAAAGCCCTTCATTTTGATACCCCACTCAACTTGGGTTTGGGTAAAACAAACCTTACAAAATGTTACGTCTAAAATCCGCCTGTTTGTTTTTTGTTTACCCTTTTATGTATCTAGTGTTATATGCGCTATCAAGACTAGAACGAATGTAATCATATATTATACATCAAAATTGGTTGAGCCATTTAAAATTTATAGTGGAATAAAGAAACTCACAAATATACATACACACATTCATGAACCCTGTAAACATAACACTCCTTTGAGCAGTCGTGTAAAAATACCGGAAAGTGGTCAGCCGCGCCTTCTTAGCATTGATACCTACTGATATATTAAACTGCGATCCGCAAGATTTCTGCCATGCGTAGGGATTGTGGCAAATCCCCTGTGTTCAGCAGTGAACGATCCGGCTGATGCAGAGAACATAACTGAATACAAAGTATCCAATGCCAGTAGTAGGGGATTATAATATAATTAAAACTAAAAGCATTTGCTCACACTTGATACAAAAAGCGAAAGTGCTCAACAAACTTTAGTTTGCCAGAAACATTAAAATACTTACTTCAAACAATTGCAAACAAAACTGTATAATTTTATTTAATTAAATTTATTAAACATACATTTATTTATTTATTTTATAGCTGTTAGGTTAGAAATTGAGATTGAAACCTCGATTCATTGAATACTCTTCTGGCTAGCTACCACCCTCAAGTAGAAAATCTGTCGCCAAAAACCTAACAATGTGTTCCGGCAGCAGTCCTTGAGAGCCAGTTAAATTACAGGCACATAAAACTTAAGCACTGTATGTCTCAGGGTGACGGGCGCAGTGCAGTGCGTCTCTTGTGACAAAATATATGTTAGAGGCAGAGGTTACCGCTTAACATCAAGTGGGCCTCCTGCTTGTTCCGTCACAATCACATAAAAAAGAAGTTACAGGAAGCCTTTAAATACAAATGATGTTAATTTATTTATTCAATTAGCACAATTACACTAATGAAAGAAATATGATTACTTATACAAATTATTAATCTTTGCACGTCATAGATAATGACAATAATTGAATATATGTGTATAAATGCCGTATAAAGGGCCTCATTGGGGTACGTATGATGGTACAGATATACAGAAAAAAAATAACATAAAAAATTAACTGTAATTTATATATGAATTAAAGATTTTAATATTATTCATGTCATGTTAGCTCAATTGGTAAGAGCATACCCAAGCTCAAGGGGTGAATGGACGCGGGTTCGAATCCCGCACATGACTTAAATTTTTCCTATCGTATATTTGTGATTTTGTAATAAATTATAGATGTCAAATACAATATTAAAAATACATGTCTATAAATTTAAATTACATATCAACTATTTATTACTTACACAGATTATACAAAGTACACAAAAACAAAGTCAAAGTTATGAAATTAAGCCTTTCTTTGTGGTGTTTATTTCTAACAGAAGGTGTAAGTAAATAATTGATGAAGACGAAGTATATTTACACTTTTTTAATCAGAAAAAAAACTGTTAATAACTAGGAAGTATCGTTAACTCAGTTAATGTGGACATGACATTCTAAGGGCCTGTTTCAGAATGTTCGAGTAAGTTCCGGTTATAATACCCAAAACATAAAATAACTGTTTTTTTTTAAGCCATATAGTTTAGCCTTTGACCACTATCTCACTAAATGGTAAGTGATGATGTAGTCGAAGATGTTGTTCGGGCTAACAGAAACACTGGCTCTTAAGGACAGCTGCCGGAACACACCGTTAGGTGCTTGGCGACCGATTTTCTACTTGAGGGTGGTAGCTAGCCAGACGGGCATTCGCACAATGCCCTGCCACCATGCTATAACGACTGCCATCCTAAGACAACAACCGGGACCGACGGCTTAACGTGCCCTCCGAAGCACAGAAACGCTCAGTAGTAATGTCACTAGCGGTCACCCATCCAACTCATGACCGCGCGCAACGTTGCTTAACTTTGCTGATCGGTTGAGAACAGCTAAGTAAACTTCGCTACGAGCGCTTCAAATCTTGAATGATAAAAATGACTGCTAACATGCAGCGCGTTTCAAGCTTCACCTTGAAACGCGCTGCATAGGCTAAATCGATGACTGTGAAACGCAAAGAGAGTGTTTTATTTATTGAATATGTTCTGCGTAGTATAACCGGAATTGACTCTAACATTCTGAAACAGGCCCTAATTCTTTTATATTTCCTATTAATTTTTATCTCTATAATCTTTTATAACACCAAAATGTCTGAGAACCGGTGGCGAGACTAATTTAATACAAAATGTAATGACCTTTAAAGTGGCGTTAACTTTTTCCTTTCAAAGAGTTGCCCGAGATGTTTTAATTAGAAAATTATCCGATGTTGGGGAGAGGCCCCTGGTTAAACAATTTTTTATGGCATTTTCGCCTTTTGAAATGGATGAGCCCTAATTAGGAAGGGGATTTTTATTGGCCAATTTAGATAAAGTTTGGGACAGGACGAGGGTTGGTTTTAAGAGACACTTTGAAAGAAAGAAGGTGTGATATTGGGAAATGGATATTAATTTAATCGTTGCATAAATTTGTCAAACGTTGCTCCGCGCACAAGAATTTTGTTTTAACACAGACGACAGGATAGTACTATAAGTTTTACTATCAGACGGCTCACAGCCATAGACCAAAAATTAACCTTAGTTTCTTCTTTTCATCAATGGCTCTTATCGTTGCTTTGACGATATACTGCCAATGTCTTGTCTGTGTGGCCAGTGTACGGTATAAGAAAAAAATTGGTTTAACGGTCTAAATATCTCAGCAAGTGTATGGAATATTAATTAGTAGAAAATATATGAAATATAAAAGTTAAGGGAAAGTATGTTACAGCTTAATATTATTAGATTTTATAAAATTACTTAAAACATAAATAAAAAGAGTAGGAGAGAGAAAACAAGTGATAGGAGAGATTTAACGTGGACAGGGTGAGGGATATCAGAATTTAGAATATCATATAAGGAATACGAAAGTTTCGGACAATTGAAAAAGATAATAATATATGATCTGGAGTACCTTCCTCTAGGCCACATTTACATATATCGTCACCATTAATATATAATAATACATGACGTTTGCTTTATCTTCTTCTTCGCCAGAGATGATAATGTCCGTTTTTTTTTGTTAATCTTAGAAAGAAGGTTGTTTAATGAGCTTGGTTCATGGTAGTGATGTAGCCTCGAGTGCCCGTACGATCGATAATGATCCCTCGAAGAGTCAAGACCTCCTGAGGATGCATCGTGTAGAAGCGATATGCGTCGGAATTTTTTCCGGTTTGCTGCGTGGCGTTTGTGACGTTACGTCGGCTTAACATGAAAATTGTTTGAGTTGTCCTTGAATTGTCACTAGATATATACTTCTTATTTTTTTTATCATAATATTTTAAAAATAATTTTATTATTTTAAAAATATTTGTCAGTCTTAGTATATATTATAAGCCTGCGAAAGTATACATTATTTTCTTTTGGAGGTAAAAATAAAACATACTCGTTATCAAAATCACCAGTTTTATTTGCCGCAGAAAGCGTGTTTACCGTACAACGGCGTTATCGCCACTAAACAGTCAAAACAAGCTTATGAGCCAACAGTTGGTTGATATTTTTTAGCGCTTAGACGAGTTAATAGTCAAAGCTTCTTCACTTCCCTAAAAATACAAAACTGGCATTAGTTTTGAACAGTTTTAGTCGCAAAATAGCAACAAACGTAACAAGAAGCTGCTTAAAACTTTGCCAAGTAGCTACACACAGAGATAGAACGACCGCAGTCGGTCGGCAGCCTAGGAGATATAATTAAAGTTTAAAATTGCCAAGAGTTACATTCGCCGAGTTTAAACTATTGTACAGATGTTTGTACTAACTTGTTCGAGCCAAAGCTTTAGCTGCTGGTCTGGTTTTATTTTGTTTTCTAGTAACATTATTTATGGTACCTACCGAATTATTTGTTTTTAATTGATATATACGCAAGCCTTTGAACACTATTTCATCTGATGATGTGAGCGTAGGTGTTGTTCAAGCAACAGGCTCTCGAGGATAGCTAACCCAACACAGCGTTAGTACTTTGTAACCGATCTAAAAAAATCGGTTATCTTAATAACTAAAATTTAACTAAATTAATTTAAATCAGCGCCATCTGTAGTCAAACGCACAAACGACTATCTAAATTCCATCTGAACGTTGAAAGCGCCCTTTAAATCTATAAACCTTAGAACTTGCTGCCGCTGAGGTAGTTCAGCGACTCACCGATAGAGGTCGCATATCACAATCAAAAATCTCAGATAGCCTATGATAGAAGAAACTTTCTACACGAGATGATAGATGTCGCCGTGGTACTTGTAACTTTTTAGAATACATCAGCATTCTAAATAATTATTTAAACGTTAAAATAAATACTAAACATTATTTGGACTGTATAATAATAAAAATATGGTTCCAAAAATACATTTGATAGTAATTACTCGTCAATTCGACTCATATCATGACAGTTAAACAACTGTCAATCCAGGCTGTCAGAAAAAAATACCACGATATATTTTTGAGCTTCCGATAGACGAACGTTTATCTTTCAAAATTATTTAAAATACAGTGTAGTGATTGGATTGACGACTCTAACGGCTATGAGGCATGAGTGCATTACCAAATAAGGTCATGGAACGGACAAGAGACTTCCGGCAAACCTCGGATGTCCTTCCTAAGATATTTTTAGAGTCACTTTGCTACCAGCCACTCAACGCGCACCACTCATACTTAATATTGAAATCACAGCGTTGATTTTCCAGTACTAAAATATAGTTCTTACGATTTAATAATCTTCTGACAAACCCCAAATCTGGGTAAGTGAGTTTGTAGTGAATAGGTACTTGACCACCCAAAATTCTAACCTAATTTTTCAACCTTGGTATGTACTTACATCGTAATTTTCTGTATATTTTATTATGTGTCTTACTTGCTCTCTCTCGTTTAATTTATATGTTTTTCTGTGTTTTCTGTTGCTTCTCAACTTACTACATGTGTTCTCTTTTTACGCCCTTCTGGCAAACTTTAAAGGGTGTTGCTGGTAGCTCGCAATTCACGAGGTACCTAGGCTAGTCCCTTTTTGCTCGGTAGTGAACGGACCTCGTGGATTGTGCGCATCTTTACCAGCAACATACCTATTTGGCCCTTCTAGCATTCTGAGCGGCTGGTGGTTCGCATCCGCGAAGGGCCTAGCTAGTCCCTTTATGCTCGGTAGCGGAAGCCTTAGCGGATGCGAATTCTTCACCAGCAGCATCTACTTCTTTGGCCCTTATGGCATCTCTTGTTGGCAGTCGGGCTACATCCCTAAAGGCCCTCTGCGAGTCCCTATATGCTCAGCAGCAGAGGAACAGTGGACCCAACAGCTCAGCATCATAATGGAACCATCTTGACCGGAGCCCATGTGCTTTCCAGGGTTCCAGTAGTACGCTGACTGCCAGTATACGGATAGCAGTATCCGACTTCCAGTACACGGCTGTGTACACGACCTCTGAACTCCGGCCGTCCTCTGACCTCCAGCACTGACCACGGCCATCTTTCTCCACAGCGACTGCTGGGAATTTCTACCGGCGCGGCGGTGTGGAGCCGAGCCCTGCACGGCAGACCTGCTGCTGAGCATCGACTCGAATACTAGCGGACCGGAGCTAAGTCCTTGAACAAGGAAGCTTGCCAAATTTGCCATACCTGTCTGAAATCCACGACCCTTTCTCTAATATACTTGTATTCTGATTCTTCTCTTCTTTCTCTTATGCTCCCTTCTACCCTGAGTAGGTAGATGTAGGTGACAACTTGGCGACAGATAAGACTTTCTATTACAAAATCACAAATATACGATAGGAAAAATTTAAGACATCGGCGGGATACTTGAGAGTGGAACTTAGTTACTACTATCCTATAACGACTGCTGTCCGAAGACAACAAACGGGACCGACGGCTTAACATGCTCTCCGAAGCGCGGATCTCAGTAGTAATATCACTAGTTGTCAAGCATCGAAGTCATCATTCATCATCATATAATGTTAGTAAGGAATTTTGTACAAAATATGTATCTTAGGTTTGTAACAAATATATACAGTTACTCGTATAATTATATATTAATAATAAATCTATATAACTAGTGACACAATATGTGCGCCCAAGATACAGGCTATGCTTAGTTTGGTCCCCATTGTAAACACTGTTTAGGATTATATATAATTTTAAGAATTTGCTATTATTATTTGTGAACTCAACTTGTCTATTTCTGAATAAAACTTATTATCATCCTTTGTATATTTTCGCCTAGTTAAATTCCATACTCATGTAGAAACCAATCGCCGAGTACATAACGGTGCACCCCTGTGGATGTCCTTAAGGGGCTGTATCTATTTGAGGGTATGCCTGTTTACCATTTTCACCAATAGCTAAAATAGTCATCTAAGGCTTAGACAATTAATTACAAAATTACAACGAGACCATGCCAGTCATAATATGACTATAATTTAAAATAAATTTAATAAATTTTAAATAAATTTCCCACATTATTCGGGATACGAACCCGTGCATCCACCCCTATAGCCGAGGTATGCTCTTATATCTAGCTCTTATATTTTCTTATACTTGTAATATTGTAATTTTAATCGCGGAGCATGCGTCATTGCAAAAATAAATATATTTAAGTTACAGGGTTGTGTCAATCAATCAATCAATCATTTTGTTTGTCAGAACACACAATCAGTACGATTTCAGACTATAGAAAAATATATAGCAATGGATTCAACCTGCAAGCAGGCGTAATAATTGCCTTTGTTGGAGTTCGGAGCTTCTTCTGAACGCGTAATTTTTCTGTACTTATTAGAGCGCCGAGTACACTGTACTGTAACGTGTGACAGACTACATCTAGAAGTTACTGCCACTGAAAACTTACTTGAAACACAAGCTCGCTAGCTGGTCAATCTGAATTAACTAGCTGACTTCCTATCATACTCGTATATCCCTATTATTGCATACATAAACATATAACTTTACACACAAGTTCATACTTAACAAGACGCTTACAGCATATCAGTTGGTGCCTATAACATTGAATATTAGAATAGGTAGGTAGGTACTAGTATATTACTTGATCAATTCTGCCAACAGAGATTGATTAAATAGGTATGTCAAAGACCGAAGATGCCTCGTGTGTCGAGCTTGTCACCACAATAGTTCAGTTAGGTGCAGTAATCCGAACCAGTAGTGTGACAAATTGATAGTGTGGCTGACAATTACCTACCCTAGAGACACCGTACCGTATACCTATTTTACTGAGTTGGTTATATGTATACTGAAACAATGCAATGTAAATAGGAGAGAAAATGAGTTAAATAGAACTAGAGAAGGACTGTAAAACTGAAAAGATAAAATGAGAAGCAGTGATGGCTCAGTGGCATTGGCTATGGACTGCCGTGCCGCAGGTCCATGGTTTGAATACCACCGCGGGCTTGAGCTTCACCGCATGGTGGAAGGGCATTTTGCGAATGCCCGCCTGGCTAGCGACCACACTCAAGTAGAAAATCTGTCGCCAAACACCTAACGGTGTGTTCCGACAGCAGTCCTTGAGAGCCAGTGAAATTACAGACACATGAGACTTAACAACTATGTCTCAAGGTGACGGGCGCAGTGCAATTCGTGACTTGTGACGAAATGCATCTGTTACAGACAGAGGTTAGTCCGTTAACATCAGGTGGGTCTCGTGCTTGTTCCGTCACACTACCAACAAAAAACATTGATTCAATAGTATTATGAGTCCAAACTCAATTTGATATCAATTTCAATATTGATAGATAATGATTTCTTATTCTAACAAGAAACCATATGGCATCCTGTGGCTAAGTCATATTGACTTGATTGATTCGATTCGTAATAAATGTAATTCTTCGTTACTTTCGATGCAGATAAATAGTGGTTTGCCTAAGATATTGTTGCATTGTACTAGTTGATCAATTTGTGATAAAATACTTAGGCCAAAAGGAAAGTTTTCTCTTGGAATCACATCTTGCTCGGTTGCTACTTAACGTATATTTACGCGACACGAAAATCTTCGACAAAATTGTCACTGCTAAGTAATTAAGCAGTGCTCATACAAAACTCACTTATCTGTACATGTAATAAAACTGTAACAGATGACATTCTGTACATGGCAGATATTTAAAAAAAAAAGTTTAGAGCACTCTGTAGCTGAAAATGATGCAAAAACTGTTTTTTTTTGTTTTTGTCTCTCTGTCTGTATCCTGGCCGCGTATCACTCCAAAACTACTGAATGGAATTCAATGAAACTTAACACGATTTGAGTTCATACTACGAAGTAGGTTATTGTATACTTTTATCCCAAAATTCAGCACGGTTCCCTCGGGAAAGGGGATGAAAGTCAAAATGTAACTGAGTTGTAATTTATTAACGCGTAGTCCGATTTCAATTATTCTTATTTTTTGTTAGAATAGTGACGAATGAGCTCGGAACCCCACAGGCAGCCGGGCACCCCATGGGTAGCTCAGCACTCAAAGGGCAGCCCGGCACCCTATGGGCATCCCGGCATCCCACGGGCAGTCTGGCGCCCCATAGGCAGCCCAGCACCTCATGCGCAGCTCAGCACCCCACGGGTAGCTCGGCATCTTTATTTAGATTTGACTTGCTAAGATAAAACTCTAAAATCTGAAACATTCGTCACGATCAGTTTTTTTAACTATCTATCTTTTGCCGGATACATTTTGGAGACAGCGCAATGGAAATGCACAATCTAATATATTTTCGTTCTACTGCCAAACAAAGAGAACCTCGAAAAAAATGTTGCCGTTTTATAATCGAAATTCCAAAGAAACGCACAAAGTACTTTGCTTCAACACATATTGTGCGAACCGCGAAGGAACTTTGAGTTCCTTAACTACTGTCTTCTGGAAAATACAACCCGGGAGTTATCAAACCCAAAGTAAAAAGCTCCTTTCTGAGCTATGCTTTACTAGGAGTGTTTCACCGCAGACCACAGCGTTGCTTAATATGAGATAAACCGTGCTCAAATGTGAATAATTAGTTTGCAGGTACGGCAATCGCGAACGAAGTCGCAGGTACAGCTATATATTTAAATATATGAAGAAAAGCAGAAATTAAAAACCGTCATCATTGTAAACACGAGGTCTCCAATTTATCCACATTTGTTGTAAATTGTTCGAATAAAAGCAAAGTATCTCTTTTGTGGAACAGCAGCCATAACAAAAGCTGTTTAACAGTTTGGAAAAACATTAGAGATTGACTTCAAAACCTCGTTTGAAATCCAATATAACTCTTAGTACTTCGGAAAAGCGCTTATTGTATTTATCGTTTGAAGAATAAATAGCCGGCTACAACCTTTTTTTTGTCCAATAAGCACGAAAAATAGAGAAAAATAATACTCTTTACATAAATTCGGCGGTCCCATTGCGGGTAGTAAGAAAATTTCATCGATATGGCATTGAATTAAGGCTTCGAGAAACTAAAGCTCTATGGCTCCAGGCTCTAGTAGACGACTGAAGGAATAAATAATGTAATATTTTATTGTTTAACGATTGAAAAAGTCATCTCTATCGTTTTCAAACATATCGGTCGAATTTCTTATAAAAACAAACTAAGTTTTTGCTCATTTTGGTAAATGATACGGGATAACTCACGTGTTTAAGTCATATAGTTCCGACTATAGTTTCTACCACATTCGGTGGTCTTTTTCAAGGAGAGCTCGGGACGCCCGCGTTGACATTTCGCTTAGCACTGTGCTAAGACGTCAACGCGGAACTATCTTAACTACGTGAGTTATCCCATATCATTTACTAAAATATCGGTAGATTCATGGCAATAATCTCAACTCACACAGTGCACATATTCTCGTTTTAAGACGATATGTACATACATAAGATTTTTAGAGGGCTTTTTCTTCCTCACAGAATAATCAGTAGTAAGTAAAGAGGCTGCGAAAATGTGATACGAGTAGCGCTAATTATGGAGTCTTAAATGCAAAAAAAAAAACAATACTTTTGAGGCATGGGTGTGATCGAAACGTGATCGAAAGTAAACGAAATAAAGGACAACACGAAGATAATTAACATCTTAGAAAGTCACAAGTTAAAATAAAGAACTTTTATATTGCTAGGTATTGAGATTTTCTAACAAATTGTTAGTAAAATTTAATGTAAATCATTCACACTCTTAATTTAAAACGTAAAAAGTATTTGGAAGGAGACAACTTTCGAAAATAAGTCTATCCGATTTGAATTTGATACATAATTGCTAAAACTTTTTTGTTTTTCTTTTATTTTCAAAAAATTTATCTCATCAAAATCAAAAATATAAATGTGAACGTTGAGAGAAGAGATGTTTAAATGTAGATTACATTTTTTTAAGTATCTCATTAAAACTTGAGCCTCATTGTTCTATTTTTTTCTAATATATTGTACATATACACACTTGTTTAACTTTCTATTACCTTAATTCTAATGGTGGTGGGGCATTTTGTGAATGACTGGCTTCTTAGCACCTTCAAGTAAAAAATGTGTCGCAAAGCACCTTACTGTGTGTTCCGGCAGCTGTCCTTGAAAACTAGTAATTCTAGGATACCTTGAACAAAATTATCAACCGCACAAAGGTTAATTTGTAAAATGCACAGGCACATGAATAACTAGGTATGTGTAAAGAACAGGTATGTAAATGAAATGCTTCACTGAGAAAAACGACTTTGGAGCTTAAAGCAAATTTTACCTTTTACCGTTGAATTGTAACTACGCAAGGTGAATTCACAAGTCTTAAGAGGATTTCACCAATCAATAAAAATGTACCGTGTTTTATAATAAACAAAACCGTCTAAAACGCCTTCCGTAAAGTACTTTTAACATTGAACTTGTTATACGATAATAATTGCAGTATTGACCATAAAATATACCTTACTTTCACGGCGGTTTATATACGGTGATTATCACTATAACGTACGACTTAATCAGCCTCATCGAAAAGTCAATATTTAAGAAAAATCACAAAATACACCTTAAATGAAGAAGAAAAGAAACATTCGCCTTCACTGATCTCGTTTAACGCCTTCTAGTTGGAAGGCGTTTTTGTACGTATTTACGTTTGGTCGGTTTTTTGCCTTATACCATATAAATTGGCCGTCATTAGGGCGCTTTTGACTTTAGATTTTTCTCAGTGTACTCATATAGGGTACGTGGGTAAAGCCTTTTTATAAATCTGCTCTCTTTCACACTTCCAATATTATGCACCTACTTAATAATAACTATCACTATCGCACAACTTAAACATTTTGTGGAACACTTTACTGAAAAACTTTCACGCCTATATATTTGTGCTTTAACATAGTTCAATTTAACTTCATTTTTAGATGTGTTATCTGTCAAAAACAATTTCATAACCATTAAAAAAATTAACATTAACAATTTTGTATTCATTGGATAGAGTGTTATTGTACTACTTACACCATCTATTAGAAAACCAAAGAGTTAACATCGCTGCTACAGTACTTAACTCAATACTAAAATACCTCATAATTAATCTACTTAATACTCGATGACACCATGGTATCACGTTGTAAAATAAACGCGAGCCCTCACAAAGCTCAGCTTATAGCTAATTATAATAGCCTTCCATTGAAAAAGAAAAGATTTGTGCTTCTCAAGTTCGATACTTTATTACTACAAACTAATACTATTATTTAATATATTGAACTGGTTCTATGACATTTCTGAAAAGGAATGATTCCCTAAGTTTGGTCACTTTGAAGGTAAACTCCTCTTCAGAGCATCATCATTTGGATTTAGAACAAAATTATGTTATGAACGATCGTTTTGGCAACAACTCCTTGCTGAGTTATAGTTATTTTCATAACTACTTGATTGATAGGTAAAAAAAAATACTTCAGCTGTCACATGTAATTTTTATAAAATATGACCGTTGAAATCGAAAATACGGGTTTGATTCCCGTTCCTTTAACTTTTTTTAATTTAAATATATGTAAATGAGGTTCGATGAAATGTTAGATAGATATATAGATAGATAACTCTTTATTGTTACGCCACTCTTAAATATTAAAGTTTATGTATTAACAAATAATAGCATAGTGTCAGAATGGGCCGCCTTATCACTAAAAGTGATCTCTACCAGGCAACCTTAGGATGGAATTGAATAACAAAACAATAGGGGCGGCAAACAAAAGGTGTATAGTGTTAACCAGCAACTTAGACACAGAAAACATAACTATCCTGATCAACGAACGTCACTTGTTAATATTAAAGCAGCACATGTTTTCCCTACATTTCAAATAACTGTATATATGAAGCAAGTTGCTACATAAAAGGTTTTGTTCCTAGCCAGTGTTTAGATTAACTTTGGGCGCAAAGCCAACGGACATGAATATAAAGTTTAGTAACAGGCTATTCTGTCCGCTTGTCAACTATTCTTGAATTGAGAACAGAATACACGTAGCACGAAGTTTATTTGGCACCTAAATGTTGACTTAGTATTCACAATTGCACTAAATTATGCCACCGTGGGGTTGCGGGTTAGAATTGCACCTCCCCATATCATCCCCAGGGTGTCGTAGGAGGTGACTAAGGGAAAAATACTGGAAGGTGGGCAGCAGCACCTTCTAAAGAACTGCCATCTTACACTGCGATTCCCAAGCCGCCTGCCAAGCGTGGGGATTATGGCAAATACCCTCTTAATAGGGGAGGCTGTTACAATAGTACAGTATGCTCTAAAATTCGCATATTCATAATCAAGTAATTTTAATTGAGGAAGCTGGAGACATAAACACTATGGTAATAAAATAATTAACAATTAGTATACCTGCAGTCACCTTTGAAGCGTTCGTAATGAAGTTCGATTAGCTGTTCTTAACCGATCAGCAAAGTTAAGCAACGTCCGCTGCGGTTATGAGTTGGATGGGTGACCGTTAGTGACATTACTACTGAGTGCTTTCGTGCTTCGGAGGACACGTGCCGTCGGTGCCGGTTGTCATCTTAGGATGTTCCGGCAGCTGTCCTTGAGAGCCAGTAATTATTCTAGGTTAGCCTGTCACACATCATGACATCTTTGACCACATCATCACTTACCATCAGGTGAGATAGTGGTGAAAGGCTAACCTATCAAGCATTAAAAAAAACAGGACAATAACCTTACATAGTTCTCTTGATCAGTCATCACTCATTCGTCACAAAATCTTCCTACGATATGAAATGAAAGGTTATAATAAATAATTACTCTAAAAATAAAGTACAATGAAATATAAATATTTAAATATTATATGTTTTAATTGACCTTCATAAGATCGTTGTAGATGCCTAAATTGAATAAATTATTTTGACTTTGACTTTGATTACGTAAGCAATGTAGGTTATTTACACACTTGCTAGTGAAGTTCATTGAAATTAATTACAATGTATTTACTTGTATAATACAGTGTAAAATAAATTGAAATTGTTATTTCGACTACCTTATCACATATTTAGAACCCCAAAAATATATAACAATAACTTATAGTCCAATATTAAATTTTGGGTTACCTTTTGCAAAAAATATCAATATTCCAGGTTTGTATCTGAATCCGTTTACAACCAATGACATTTAAACGGACGGAAAGACAGACATACCGAACAAAATACACCGAAGCCGCCACAATTTGCAAGTTGAAGACCATGGGCAGGCCTTTTTTTAATGCTTGATTTTTTGTGATTTGCCTTTGACCACTATCTCACCTGATGGTAAGTGATGATGTGGTCGAAGATGTTGTTCAGGCTAACCTTGAAGTACTGGCTCTCAAGGACAGCTGCCGGAACACACCTTTAGGTGCTTGGCGACAGATTTTCTACTTGAGGGTGGTAGCTAGCCAGGCAGGCATTCGCAAAATGCCCTACCACCATGCTATAACGACTGCCATCCTTAGACAACAACCGGGACCGACGGCTTAACGTGCCCTCCGAAGCACGGAAACGCTCAGTAGTAATGTCACTAGCGGTCACCCATCCAACTCATGACCGCGCGCGACGTTGCTTAACTTTGCTTGATCGGTTGAGAACAGCTAAGTAAACTTCGCTACGAGCGCTTCAAATCTTCGTCAGTCGAGCAAAGGCTTGACGACCGATAACTGACGGGGAAGAAATGTTCTCGAGTGGTTACCACATTTCACCAAAAAACGTAGGTAGTTAGCAGGGCTTGGACTGACGATGACATCTTAAAAGTTGCGAGTATCCAACGGTTACATATTAGAGCTATATAGCCATTCATTGTTACGTTATATGCTAGAAACCTTAGTTCAACAGTATTCGTCTCGGGGTTGCTGATAATAGTGATGATTTCAAGATGTATATATATTATAAAAATTATATAGTTATGTAATAGATACATTATTTAGCCTTAGTTCCTGAACTAGAAAGAAAATAAACATTTAGATTTTATAGATTAAAAGTTATTACATTATGCTATCAGACTAATTTGATTTATTTAATACTAAAATTGGATCACCTTCTACTCTCCTTAAAGGTGTAGATAACAACTTTTTTCAAAAATCGATGATTGCATAAGCCATAGCCCACGTGGAGCCATCTCTGTCTTATAGATTGAACTTAAAAACAATACTGCTGTATCGACATCTGTTCAAAAATCGAGGAACACTCGAGTAGATAGAGGTCTCTGCCACACCGACCTTACCACGGCAAATATGCAGTACTTTAACTTAAATCTATGATTAGTTAAAATCCTATTTAGGTTTAGGTTTAAAGATATTTATTCCCATAACAAGACAGTACAGTCACTTACATGAGAACATTAATAAAAAAATAATATTAGGTACATCTTCGTAATTGGTAAGGTACTCATTCAACGTATTTATTATGTTATGCTAAAATGTAGTCGTGCAATTTAGATTTAAATACGTTGAATGAGTGTACTTTTTTAATGTGAGTAGGTATTTTATTGTAAATGTTTGCTTCATCGTACGTTATTGTTTTCCGACCATAGTTAGTACGGATCCTTGGCAAAACTAAGAAACTAGCTCTTCGGGAACTACTACTGCTTATTACACCGTTCATTAGCCTATAATACTGTTTACCAACAAGAGGTGCAATAACCACTTAATCATTTTGGTATGCAAATAAATTTTTCAGTAAATTGACTATTACTTAACTTAAAAACTACTCGTCCAATTTTGATGAAATTTAATTGGGACCAATTTGGAGGTATTACTGTGTCAGCCGGATAGTCCACTGCTGTACACAGCCTCCCCCAATATGGAGGGGTTTGCCATAATCCCCACGCTTGGCAGGAGGCTCGGCGATCGCAGTGTGATATCAGTTATTCAGAAAGTGCTGCTGCACACCTTCTGGCGTATAACCCTTCGTCGCCTATTACGGCTCACGCGGGTAGAGATGGTGGGTGACATTCTAGGCCGGCACCTCACGCGCTTGAGGTATATTCTACCAAAAAAAAGAATCATTCAAGAATCATCAAGAATCAGTGATCGCGTAATAAACACAAAAAACATACCGTCAAATTGAAAAACCAGTTTTTTTTTATTATCTCACTCCTCGTCGTTACAACCCTTAACACAATCTAAATGGAAAGTTAAACCCATAATTAGCTAACTTACATGCAAATAGCTGTGCAAAGTGAAATTTAACTCAAAACGTGTTGCCACTTTTATATCTGCTCATTTAGAATAATTTACAATTTCTAAATGCTAAGTTAATCAATTTTTCTGCTCTGTCCTACGAGTAACAATATGATCCGTCTTATGATGGGATATTTTCTGAAATATGTATCAGCATCGTAGCATACATGTTAAACTTTTCCGAGTTTGAACATTTTTTTTTTTTTATTACGACGAAGCTATGTTTCATGGAAACATAATAAGTGCACACTGTCTTTTACTCCCGTCGGGTTCGATTCGCCATCGATATAACTTTTTGCTATAATATATGAATGTTTCTTAATAAAATTTATTTTGTATTGTTATAGAAACACCTGTGTAGCTTTCTTTGTGCTGTTAGATCAAAACATAATATTGTGCCGACCTCACTAAACATAGGGTAAGAGTAATAAAACAACGCTGAGAAGTATTTTTACAGATTAATATGTTTCATATGATATAAATACCTCTATTTATATAGGTACGTCTCTTGCCTATTATAAAAACCTTATTTCAAATTTCTCATTTTGAAAAGTAGGGTTGGGGTTTTACACCTTTTAAAATTAATTCTTTATTCTATTTCATACAAGAATTCCTCGTTTCTAAAAAGTAAAATCATAAATGTATAGAAATAATTATTTTGCGACGTCTTTGTTCTAGGTAAGTTAACGGTATATTTTTTGATGACAGTGTCTAGGAAGGTACGAATATGGCAGCATGGCAACACATTTATTCAGCAGAGGTCGCATAGTGTTGTATCTGGTTGCTTTGACAGCGAGATATTACGGCAGTATGTCACGGCACGATGATGTCACGTCGGTAAGTTTCCGGTATCTGCGGTAGAAAGATGCGATGTAATTTTTGAACAAAGTGGCGGCGGCAGTGCAGTGTTTGCGTGAGTCATATTCAAAACAATACAGACATTGTTGAATTTGGCGCAATATTTTGAAGCGCTCGTAGCGAAGTTTGCTTAGCTGTTCTTAACAGATCAGCAAGGTTAATTAACGTCCACCGCTGTCATGAGTTGGATGGGTGACCGCTAGTGACATTGCTACTGAGCGCTTTCGTGCTTCGGAGGGCACGTTAAGCTGTCGGTCCCAGTTGTTGTCTTAGGATGGCAGTCGTTATAGCATGGTAGTAGGGCATTTTGCGAATGCCCGCCTGGCTAGCTACCACCCTCAAGTAGAAAACCTGTCGCCAGGCACCTAAGTGTGTTCCGGCAACTGTCCTTGAAGGCCAGTAATTCTAGGTTAGCCTGAACAGCATCTTCGACCACATCATCACTTACCATCAGGTGATAGTGATCAAAGGTTAACCTATCGAGGATAAAAAAGGTAGGCTATTTGTATCCCACTCGTGTTTTTTTATTTGTAGTTAGTTTAATAGCTTATTAACTCAGCAGGAGTTAGTGCAAAAATTACGACTACAGTTACTTGCAATTGATTGTAATTTTTGCTCCAAATATTTACGAAGTGTTTTACGTAAATAAAGATAATAATATATAAGGGCATACTGAAGCCGAAATTAGCATTAAGTTACAACTGCAAAATAGTGAACGTAAAAATGTAACAAAAATACTAAATAGCAATTAGCCGTTTGATTCCCTTTGTCAACAACATATACCTAAGACAGGAACTCAAGAACATATTGTATGAAACTCTGGCAGGGCACTGAGATGGCACACAGCCTTGGTTTGCGTCTAATGCACACAATACCCTACACACATCCACGTAGAAGTGGTATGCTGCTCATTTGGCGCACTTTTCCCTTGGTCGCCTCTTACGACACCCACGGTAAGAAACGGGGAGGTGATTCATTCTAACCCGGCACACCATGGTGTGTCAGGCTAAAATTGCCCCTCCCCTTATCTTACGAAAGGAAAAATATCAGAAGGTCGGCAGCGGGGCATTTTGAAGAGATTGGCATCTTTCGCTGATGTCTGCAAGATGTGGGGATTATGGCAAACTTACTCCAATGAGGGAGGCCTTTGTGGATTGTTATGGCTGTTGACAAAACAATAGTACATAGAAAAAAAATTTAGTTGGACTAATTTTGAATAAAATCAACCAAAAAGTAATAACTGATTGGGAGATCGGTATGACTGCAGCTGCTGTCAAAGTGATAGTTCAGGTCGTACTTTTTAGTTTTGATTTTACATTTAGGCTAAAGTGGACTCAAAACAAACACTTCATCGGGAGATGGAGGATGGATAGGAGAGATTTCAAAATTATAGTTCTAGTTGTCAAAATTAAAAGACTTACATCACAAAAACTACTAAACCCAGACAATTTTTTCCTTTACATATGTTACAGCTATCGCTGGAAACTTAAACTGACGAATTTTATGGGTTTGTTCATATAATATTCGTTCATCTAATTGGCTACAAATCAACTTTTAAAAATTTACGATAGAGGAAATGGATAGAGATTGCTTTGATAGAGCATAAATAAAGAAAAAAAATATATATATACAAGTATTAACAAGTAGATATTAGAACAAATCAATTAACAAAATAATGAAAACTCTGGCACAAAATTATATTAAGGAACAATAAAAGCTTATTATTATATGCCTTTATTAAAAATACTACGATCTATATATAACACTACAGCTACTACAATAAAAGCATTTAGATACCCATATGTCATTGCATACTCAGGCAATAATTATAGATTGAAATTTCTTCAGTAATAATATCATTTTCTACGCAACTTTTACATCCTTTACTAATTGTTTCAGTCGACACTCACCTCAAATCATCTAATTGTGATTAAAACGTCTTCATAAAACTTTTATTCTTCTTTGAGAGTCTCTAAAATTTTAAATGTCGGTGATATTCGTAAAAATGTTCCAGTTTTCCATTTTGTTATTGAAGACTTTTTTTCATCTTTAAGAAAAAATGTATACAATTTGAACTGTGATTGCTCCCAGGAAGTCAATTTCAGTTGCCATTCAGGTAGGTGTTTGGTCAAATCCTACAAAGAGCTTGAGGTCCGTCATAGTATTAGACTATGTATACGCTTGCCTGTCTAGCTCCACTACTTTACTTATATCTGATTTTAGTAGAGAAGATGACTGTTCAAGCATCTAAACTTATACAGGTTTGGGCAGGATGGCTGCTGAAGTACTCTTGTATCTTTAAAAGCCAATATCCTTTCTAAAACAAGTAGGCACTTTTTATACCTGGCATGTACTTTCTAGACCTACCAAAAACTTTATGCACCAACTATGAATTTTCCAGACCAAATATGCACTTTCTAGACCTAACAAGTACTCTACAGACGAAACATACAAAACAAGCATGTATTAAAAATCTAGTTTACATTTCTAGACTTAGCATAAACCTTTTAGATTTAACACGCTTTCTGGACCTACACTTTCTAAACAGATCATGCACTTTATAGACCCAGCGAACAAAATATACATCGGGAGAAATGGTAACTTGACCATGAAACGATTAGTGTTAGGCCTAATTCAAGAAAATGGCTTTGCCTTTCAATACGCTTGATAGATCAGCACTCTGGAACTATCATAACTATATCCAGATATAATAGCAGTACCATAGTAACTGTTAAGACTGATCTTTGTTTACAAAACATACATGTGAAGACACAAATAAAATCGAAAACATAAATTAATACCAATCTGGTTTTGCATAATGGTACACGAACGAGAGATTCAAAGTGGCAAGAGCCCGTACACAGTGTCACCTATATTTTTCCCGGAGTAGAATCCCAGAATCCCGGCTATTAAACGATAAAACGATATTAAGCCGGCGCTCAATCACAGTTTAACTGCGCACTTTTATAGCCAGCACCGCAAATCTGCGCGCGACAGAGAGAACAATATAGATGGATGGTGATTGGAAAGTTTGGGTTATGTACTGAGCGTGTTGAAAATATGCATTAATTCCCCACACTTTAAAGAAAATTGTGACGGAACAAGCCCGAGGCCAACCTGATGTAAAGTGGACTAATCTCTGCCTATAACAGATGAATTTCGTCAAAGACAAATTGCACTGTGCACGTCTCACTGAGTACAGTTGTTAGGTCTCATGTGCCTGTAATTTTACTGGCACTTAAGAACTGGCAAAGCGGGGTTTCGCAAAATGCCCTTCCACCATGCGGTGAGGCTCAAGCCTGCGTCGGGATTCGAAACATAGACCTGCTGCACGGGAGTCCATAGCCAATGCCACTGAGCCATCACTGCTTCTAGTTTATTGATTTTGTTCAAGTGGACAAGTTGGTAGTACCCAGGAAATTTACAGTCCAAAGGATAAAACTTAAAATTCCGCTGCGCAGCACTCGTCACACCAAAACATTACTTCTCACGACTTATCACAGATTGCCGTCTCGTTCTATAGTGCCTTTCAAGCCTACGCGCAATTATAATAGAACATCAGATGAAGTAACGAAGAACTACTGTGTAGTTAAGACAGCTACCACCTAATAAATGAACTTAATTTTTAAGGGTATAATTTAATTGAAGAATATTAGTATGAATTGACGGTTACGGAAGACCCACGAAGCCTACCCGATGTTAAGCGGTAAACATTCCAAATAACAGGTGACGAACTGCACTGCGCCTGCCAGACTGAGATACACAGTCGTTAAGTCTCTTGTGCCTGTAATTGACTGGCTTTCAAGGACTGCTGCTGGAACACACTGCTACATGTTTGGCGACAGATTTTCTAAGCGGTTTTCCCACAAAGACCTAGACGGACAAAAACTATTTCACGTACTATTTGAATCAATGTCATGCTAAGTGGCATTGTGTTACTCAATTAGACGCAAGGAGTTTTTTAAAAGCCCAGAAGCATATAGATTTCCAGAAGCCGCCGGTGGCAGTACAATCAACAATACTTTCTGGAAAGAGTTCTGCGAATACAAGAACAAAGTATATTTGCATTCTTATTTCCCTGAACATAAAAACAATTGAATTATGCACAATGTCCCAAACAGAAGTATATCAAGATATAAAACATGTATGAGACGTTATCACCGCCATTCTATCAGGAGTTATTCTGTGGAGCGATGGCGTATGGTCGTATGTTTATAGGAATGAATTTGGATCGCAGCCAGTGGAGTGTAGTCTTTAATAGCTTCAGGGATGCGACGAAGATTGATAGTAAGCTGAAGAAAATAAGGTTACTTATTTAAAAAAGCAATTTGGTTGAAAGAATAAATGGGAACTTTGTATTTTCTTTTTTCACATTTTTCATTTCTTTTATTGCTGATACGCTATTCTTTGACTACTATCTCACATAATGGTAACTATTTATTATAAATTAAACCGGCAAAAACACTCACGTTGAGGATCGAATACGTCGACTCGGGTTTATAGCATATCAGATGCTCATTATCAGGGCGAGTGCGCAGCTACGTTTGCAAGCTCCCGGCGGGCACTCACGGTTTTTGCTGGTTTAATTTAGAATATTTAAATATGTGTGAAACTTACGAGAATTTCATTAAAAAAATAATGGTAACTGATGATGCTGCAATAATAATTATTCAGGCTAATCCGGAATTACTGGTTCTCAAGGATATAGCTGCACATACCAAACAGCTTGTTGACACCATAATTAATTGGTTCCTGTCTATAAAGCAATTTGGTTGTAAGAATAAATGGGAAGTTTGTATTTTCTATTTTCAATTTTTTTTTCTTGTATTGCTGATACGCTATCCTTTGACTACTATCTCACATAAGGGTTACTGATGATGCTGCAAAAAATATTGTTCAGGCTAATCTGGAATTACTGGTTCTCAAGGATATAGCTGCACATGAATTGAATTGAATTGAATAAAATGATTTTAAGCAATTTGGTTGAAAGAATAAATGGGAACTTTGTATTTTCTTTTCTCACATTTTTCATTTTGTCTTATTACTGATACGCTATCCTTCGACTACTATCGCATCTGATGGTAAGTGATGATGCTGCCGAAGATATTGTTCAGGCTAATATGGAATTACTGGTTCTCAAGGACAGCTGCACACACCATACAGCTTGTGGCCGCCATAGTTTAATTGATTCCTGTCGTCAAGCACTTAACGGTGTGTTCCGGCGGCTATCCTTGAAAGCCAGTACATCTATGTTAAAATAATTTAAAAAAATAGCTTTGGCGGAAATTGAGAAGTTTTATTACTATTTTACTTTTATGCTAGATCGTATATCTTGATCACGAAAAATGCGAGATTCGGAGAAAAGTTATCATAAAATCAAATACATTTTGCAATACTTATTGCACTATTTTCATTGGCATTTACCATAGATTTCAGTTTCCACCTTAATGGGGGCGTTCAAGAGCGTTGTTATGCGCCTAATTTATTGCAATGCCAGATTGTGTCTCGTGATAAGGGAATGTGGCTCAACTAGCGCATTATTTCTCATAAATTAGGATATTAAGATAATGAATAGATTCAGGAGTTACTTTTCGGAAGTCCATATATAATTATAGCATATTGAAGCAGTGATGGCTCAGTTGCATTGGCTCTGGACTGCCGCGCAGCAGGTCCATGGTTCGAATCCCGCCGGGGGCTTGAGCTTTACAGCATAGTGGTAAGAAACTTTGCGAATGCCCACCTGACTAGCGACCCTCAAGTAGGAAATCTGTCGCCAAGCATCTAACGGTGTGTTCTGGCAGCTGTCTTTGAGAGCCAGTAATTCTAGGTTAAGCCTCTTAACACCCTTGATCACATCATCACTTACCATCAGATGAGATTGAGGTCAAAGGCTTAACTATCAGCAAAAAATATATTTAAAAGTATTCTAAGAAAAAACTATATCAATACTTCAATAAAACACTTAAAATGTATATCTAGTTGCAATTTTACTTAATTTTCCTGTTAAGCCAACGTGACGTCACAAACGCCACGCAGCCAAACCGGAAGAACTTTCGACGCATTTCGTTTCTACACGAAGCATCCTCAGGTGGCCTTGACGAGCGCACGGTCGAGACATTGGTTATGATTTTTAATTAGGATACTTCTCTAGCATGGTAGTAGGTATTTTGCGAATGCCTAGCTCAACTAGAAAATATGTAGCCCAATGGTGTTGTCTGCAGTAGTCCTTGAGAAACAGTAGAACCTGGACAACATCTGCAGCCGCATCATCGCCTACCATCAGGTGAGATAGTGGTCTTAGGCTAAAATAATATGCAACAGATAGTTATTTCCCTCCCCTCTTCCCTCCTAGTATATAAGACAGAAACCAATGCAATTATGGCGTCAACAAGCTGTTCGGTGTGCTACTCCAGAGAGCTAGTAATTCCAGGTTAGCCTGAAAAATATCTTCGGCAGCATCATCACTTTTCATCAGTTACTTCTATCTGTTCCATCAGGTGAGATAGTAATCAAAGGATAGCTTATCAGCAATGAAAGTAAGAGAGAAAAATATTAATGAAGCTATTTTTAATTTATAAGACGGGAACTAACGCTCTCATATGGCACCAACGCGTATATAGATATTTTGTAACTAAACATATTATTGCCCATAGCAAATAAAAACCTCCTTTCAACGTGAAAAAGAAAGAATTGATTAAACTATTACTTTTTATAGATTGAAGGTTATGAGGGTTACAAAAGTATATATGTACAATTATGCAATCTGTACAATTTACCTTATTCTGGTGTGTAACATTAATAATTATATTAAATTACATACTTGAACTGCATAAATAATACCAATTCTAAGTTACGGACTCAAAATAATTTCCACAATAAAATGCATATCAATTAAAAATAAAACAATCAACTTTGCAATACAATCAAAATTTTAGTAACATTTTATTCAATATATCGCATACAGATATTTTTTTGTACGGATATTTTTAATTGTAACCAAACATGCAATTCCATTTCTATTGGCTGACAATTATTGGGCTCTTTGATATGATTCCGGGAGATCATTAAAAACTTTGATACACACAACAGCATGACGTTGCTTTTGGTAGAGCGAAGTTCTAGGAACAGTCATGGCCCAATCTGTCTGAATATCACGTATTTCTGGAATAATCATCAAAGGCCTTTTAAAAAATTTAAGGTTCACTTTAGCAAACATAGCTAGTTAAAAATATAAATATAAACAGCAACAACGGCCAAGTGCGAGTTGGAATCCCACACTAAAGGGTTCCGTACTAACATACAATGCACCAAAGAATTTAGTTTTATTTACAGATTGCATTGTCACCTGCCTACCTACTCAGGGTAGAAGGGAGCATAAAAGAAAGAAGAAGAAATCAGAGCATAAGTATATTAGAGAGAGGGGTCGTGGATCACAGACAGGTTTGGCAATTTGACAAGCTTCCTTGTTTTAGGACTTATCTCCGGTCCGCTAGTATGAGTCGATGCTCAGCAGCAGGTCTGCCGTGCAGTGGCTCAGCTCCACACCGCCGCGCCGGTAGAATGTCCCAGCTAGATACTGTAAAGACGTTGGCTGCGGTCGGTGCTGGAGGTCAGAGGACGGCCGGAGTTCAGAAGGAGGTCAGGTACTGAATGTCAGCACTGATAGCCTCGTGCAGGAAGCCGTATATTGGAAGCCGTATACTGGAAGCCGTATACTGGAACCTTGGAATGCACATGTGCTCCGGTCACAATGGGTCCAGTAAAGTGCTGAGCTGGTGGGTCCACTGTCCCTCTGCTACTGAGCATATAGGGACTCGCAGAGGGCCTTAGGATGTGGCTCGCCAGCAAACTGAGATCTGCCATGAAGGCCAAAGAGGTAATGCTGCTGGTGAAGAATTCGCATCCGCTAAGGCTTCCGCTACCGAGCATAAAGGGACTAGCTAGGCCCTTCGCGGATGCGAACCACCAGCCACTCAGAATGCCAGAAGGGCTAAGTAGGTATGTTGCTGGTTAAGATGCGCACAATCCACGAGGTCCGTTCACTACCGAGCAATAAGGGACTTGTCGCGAACTACCGCGAAACTTGCAAAGCTTGAGTAGTCTATGGGATATGTCTATGGGTGATGTTTTTTGAAGTTTGTTTTCATTTTATTTTGCTGAAGCTTATTTTAAATTGAAAATAAATTTGGTTGGTGACGGTGAACATGGAAATGAAGCGAAGCGAGGTTTTCGGATCCCGGTGAGTGTACTGTAACCTATTGTGAAAGTCAATAGGGAAATTAGGAAACAAGATGAATGTTTGAGAACTTTAAGTACGATTACATGAAATGTAATCTAAAAGAAGCAAGCAAGAAGTGCCAAGCTTGCGGTGGCTTGGGACGGACTATAAGGGGAGTTGAGGAGGTCCGTGGGGGCCCTAGGCCCCATGCTAAAATATAATATGGCACGAATTTTGAATAGTTCTCATAATGATAATGTGTAGTTGTTCTTGTTTCCTGGTTAACCTTTGATACTTGTTAAATTCTTGTCGCCATATGAATATGTCCTTTCAACTGAACCTAGGCTTTATAGCACAAGTGGCGACAAAATGGTGGAGATGCTGGGATCGATGAAATAGGCTCGAATCGTGTAGATTTGTATGACATAGATTAGTTCCGAACGAATCTGGAGTTGAATGACGTAGAGTGCCGCCAAATTGTAAGGTGTTCAATCTCTTAGATACGTGGAGTTGAATTACATATTGTAGTGTGTCTACCTGTACTGTGACGAAGTTAAGCACGTAGCCTAGCTCCTAAGGTATCTGGAGATGAACTGAATAGACTCGCGATGAATCGCTTGCTCTAACCCCTAAAGCATCTGGGACCGAATGAAATGGACACGTGACTAAGTAAGTCACGTGGTCTGGCTCCTAAGGTATCTGGAGATGAACTGAATAGACTCGCGATGAATCGCGTGCTCTAACCCCTAAAGCATCTGGGATCAACTGAAATGGACACGTAACTAAGTAAGTCACGTGGTCTGGCTCCTAAGGTATCTGGAGATGAATCTAATAGACTCGCGATGAATCGCGTGCTCTAACCCCTAATGCATCTGGGACTGAATGAAATGGACACGTAACTAAGTAAGTCACGTGGTCTGGCTCCTAAGGTATCTGGAGATGAATCTAATAGACTCGCGATGAATCGCGTGCTCTAACCCCTAAAGCATCTGGGACTGAATGAAATGGACACGTAACTAAGTAAGTCACGTGGTCTGGCTCCTAAGGTATCTGGAGATGAACTGAATAGACTCGCGATGAATCGCGTGCTCTAACCCCTAAAGCATTTGGGACTAACTGAAATGGACACGTAACTAAGTAAGTCATGTGGTCTGGCTCCTAAGGTATCTGGAGATGAACTGAATAGACTCGCGATGAATCGCGTACCCCTAAAGCATCTGGGACCAATTAAAATTGAATCACGTGGTCTGACTCCTATGGTATTTGGAGATGAACTGAATAAACTTGCGTTAAATTGAGTACTCTGATCTTTAACGCATCAATTATTGAATGATATGTGAAAATTTGAATCACTGATAGTTATTTTATTTTTCGAGAAAAGCTAAATATATTACAAAAATAATGATAATGTATTAATTGAATTACGTTGAATTTATCTACGTAATGCTAATTTAATATTGTACATTATCTTTTATTCTCTTTTACTGTGCACATAATACATAGAAATTGGTCATGTATGCGCAGCCTTGTAAGCTGTGTTGGTCGTTTATGAGCACCCTTACGATATTTTGTCTACGGCAATACACTGGCAGTGTGTACAATCCAACCAAATGAATATGCTATGACGTTTTGACAATAATGGTGGTTTTATTCCTAGTTTATAAGATATTTTGAATTCGACCGTATTATACGGTTTGACGGTTTCCGCATTTTTTTTTTGTTGACAAAATGTTCGTTGGGTTTGAAATTGGATGTTTCTTTCTTTACTAGGTAATCTTTTGAACAGTCGGTTATAGTATTTATCTGAACTTTCTCGAAAACCCATGTAAGATCGTAAAGTGTTTATTGTGCCTGTTGCGTTCCCGAGAACGTGGAAAATACTTATTTTAACGCTTGTCGCTGAAAAATTTAAGCTTGAATCAAAATGGAAGAAGCCTACCGCGCTTAAATCAAGTCGCTAGATACACTTTTATGTGTTGTAGTTGTAACAGAAGAAGGATTAGATCAGATGTGGGGGTTGCGTTTGAAGATGTTGTAGAAGCAAAATAAAAGTTAAAACGAATTTTAGATCGGTATTCGTCTGCTTTACAAAATTACATTGAAAAAGCTGAAAATCAGTCGACCGAAATTGTGACGACATGCACCGAAAACCAGTTAGAAGATGATGAAGTACAAGCCAAACTGGAAACATTGCTACAATTACACTCAAATAGAAGTTCCTCTACAAATACACATCAAAGCAAACTACCAACCCTTCAGCCACCCAAATTTTCTGGCGACATACTGTCTTTCCACCAATTATGGGACAAGTTTGAGGCCACGATCGACAAACGAGATCTAGAAGATGTTGATAAACTGGCTTACTTGATGGCAAGTTAGGAAGGAAAGGCGCTTTAAGCAGTAAATGGGTTAGGGAGACAAATAGCAACTATAGTATCGCAGTTGAAACTTTAAAGCACCAGTTTGGTAACAAAGACATTTTGGTGGATGCACATTACAATGCTTTTAAACAACTACCGGTAGCGTTTGGTCTAGATAAATGTAGACACACATATAACGCAGTTGAAGCTTGTGTGAGTTATGACTCTACATTTTCTATGGCGTTTGCGGAAGGTCTGGATACAAAATATCCAGAAAGATCGCACGATTTTTTGTCCAAAGATATTCCTCTAATAAATTTACTGGAAATAGACCACAATGACAATCCAAGAAAGAAAACCTTAAACTCAGAGGTGCAAGAAGTTCAGAATCTACAAAGAAAGTATTTTAAAGATGAAATGATCGGTAAACACACCCATCTCAGCAGAAACCTGGATTTGTTCTTAGACGTTGATGGAATTCTAAGATGCAACGATAGAATGGCAAACACTGACTTTGTCTTATGATATGAAACACCCCATACTGCTCCCTAAGGATTGTGAATTCAGATGGAAAATAATATCAGAGACACATGAGAAACATTATCACGTGGGTATAGCGCACACACTTAGCATTATCCGTCAAAAATACTGGATTATGGAGAAGGTTATAAAAAGGTGCCAACAATGTGCGAAACATGGCGGTGTACCATATAAATTACCATCAGCTCTAGCCTTACCACCTGAAAGAGTTACATACGGCCCACCATTTACGTACACGGGCATCGATTACTTTGAGCCAATGTATGTGATTGCAGGTCAGGAAAAGAAGAAGAGATGGGTTTGTCTCTTCACGTTTACAGTAATTAAGGAAGTCGAAAATGTTTGTAATTCAAGACCACTGACTTATGTAAGTTCAGAACCAGGACACATCTAGAAACCTGCAGATTTTCTCTCATTAGGAAATAGCTTACTGCTCGAAAGTTCAGAGAATCTCAGCTTAGTAACAGCCACACCTATCAAACAGAGCCTGATTGACAGTTGGAAACGGGGTCAAAGAATAATTGCTGAATACAAAGCTATGTTTATTGGACATTACCTGGTTAGCTTGAGAGAGAGGCACCGACATTCCCACAAACAACCAAGGGTAAATCATTCAAAGAAAATGAAAACTCTGAGTCTCTATATCAAAATGTAACCAGAAATTACAAGTAGGGAAGATCAAGAAGGGGACTATTTTCCTCAAGCAAATGATACCATCCAAATTAACTTTGGAGAAGAGGTGAACGATAATTATAACGTGCGAAACAGAGGGAAAGCGGCTATAAAAGCGGGAGAAAAGATTGCTGAATGGACTCACTTACTGCTAAAATAACAACCAGCCCTGTCTCTCGGGAGTGTCGCGAACTACCGCGAAACTTGCAAAGCTTGAGTAGTCTATGGGATATGTCTATGGGTGATGTTTTTTGAAGTTTGTTTTCATTTTATTTTGCTGAAGCTTATTTTAAATTGAAAATAAATTTGGTTGGTGACGGTGAACATGGAAATGAAGCGAAGCGAGGTTTTCGGATCCCGGTGAGTGTACTGTAACCTATTGTGAAAGTCAATAGGGAAATTAGGAAACAAGATGAATGTTTGAGAACTTTAAGTACGATTACATGAAATGTAATCTAAAAGAAGCAAGCAAGAAGTGCCAAGCTTGCGGTGGCTTGGGACGGACTATAAGGGGAGTTGAGGAGGTCCGTGGGGGCCCTAGGCCCCATGCTAAAATATAATATGGCACGAATTTTGAATAGTTCTCATAATGATAATGTGTAGTTGTTCTTGTTTCCTGGTCAACCTTTGATACTTGTTAAATTCTTGTCGCCATATGAATATGTCCTTTCAACTGAACCTAGGCTTTATAGCACAAGTGGCGACAGGACTAGCCTAGGTACCTCGTGAATTGTGAGCTACCAGCAACACCCTTTAAAGTTTGCCAGAAGGGCGTAAAAAGAAATCAAGTAGAAAGTTGAGAAGCAACAGAAAACACAGAAAAATATATAAATTACACTATAGAGTTATCAAGTATGACACATAATAGAAATACAGAAAATAAGATGTGAGTACATACCAAAGGTTACAAAATGTAGGTTAGAATTTATGGTGGTCAAGTACACTTTCACTCCAAACACACTTACCCATATTTGGGGTTTTTCAGAAGATTAGGAGATTAAGTTTAATGAAGATTTTAGTAACAAATTTTCGATGTAATAAATTTATGTAGTTGCACGTTGGGTGGCTGGTCGCAAAGTGAGGCCAATTCTCTTTGAGGAAAGACATCCAAGGTTTGCCGGAAGTCTCATGTCCATTTATTTGCCTTATAAGGTAATACATAAAGCCTCAAAGCCGTTAGAGTCATTTCTCTAATCACTACACTGAATTAAAAACGTTTTTGAAAATCAAACGTTCGTCTATCGGAAGTTCCAAACAGTATATACAAAGTTACTTTATGGTTCCAAAATCTATCGTGGTATTTTTTCTGACATCAGCTAGCTTGACAGTGTACATAGCTGTCAACGATATGAGTAGAATAGACGAGTAAATACTATCAAATATTTTAGATTTTTGGAACTATATTTTTCTTATTATATAGTCCAAATAATGATTGATATTTATTTTACGGTTTAAATAATTATTTAGTAATGCTGATATATTCTAAAAAGTTATAAGTACCACGGCGACATCTATTATCTCGTGTAGAAAGTTTCTTTTAATCTGAAGGGAACTAAAACTTTAGATTGTGATATGAGACCTCTATCGGTGTATCGCTGAACTACCTCAGTGCGTAGCAAAGGCAGTTAGATTCAGTGATTTTTGTGATAGTTTTAGACAGTCCATTGTGCGCTAGCTAGATAGATGGCGTTAATTTTATTTAAATTTTAATTAATAAGATAACCGATTTTTTAGAACGGTCACAGCATTGATTTAAATTAAAAAAGGAAAAGAGTACGCTGTAATATCACAACAATATTAAACATAAGCATACAATGCACACACAAAATGATAATTTGTTAGGTGCTTGGCGACAGATTTTCTACTTGAGGGTGGTGGGCATTCGCAAAATGCCCTACCACCATGCAAACATAAGCCTACAATGCGATGATACTACCATTGTATATGATATACGTTTTAATGAATGACAAAGACAAGAAGACAAGCATGCAGTAGTTGCACATACCCTCACTACTGAGACATAATCAAGAGATGTGCCTGATTAGACATTGTTTTTTTGAAGAGGGCCCATTAAGCCGTCAGTCTCGCTTGTTTTCTAACGATGGCAGTTATTACAGAATGGTGGTAGGGCATTTTGCGAATGCCATATGAGGATGGAATTTAAACTAATAAAAAAAAAACTTACTGGCTCTCAAAATTCGCTGCCAGAATACACTGTTAGGTGCTAGACGACAGATTTTCTGTCCATCTATACTCTGTCATATTAGGTGATGTAAAAATATCGATAATCTGCCAACCTTCAAATAGGCTGTATCTATCGAGTTGAGCGTCACAACTGAAAAGCCCATTGAATATTC
The DNA here is from genome assembly GCA_963890685.1 of Plagodis pulveraria. Classification (NCBI taxonomy): domain Eukaryota; kingdom Metazoa; phylum Arthropoda; class Insecta; order Lepidoptera; family Geometridae; genus Plagodis; species Plagodis pulveraria. The sequence continues at coordinate 31,235,907 of OY982955.1, read as the reverse complement.
AAGACCGTATTATCAAATCATCGGCTAACCATCTCCCATCGGTAATTACGCATCGTGCAAAGCCGGTCTCGGGACGCGGTTTATCTTTAATCCTTCCTGTTATCCGGGACATACCTAATATTCTATTAATCAGCGTTAGGTCCAATAACCACGGGGCGGTAATACATCCAGCAGATGTGACGATCTTCGTCATGAATAGTTTGAATAGGAATATTATTCTCTAGTTCACATCACATTCTAGTTAATGGTAGAATGGTTTTCGATAAAGTTCAATAAAGTCGAATAGAATTTTAAATAGAATCAGGCGTCACTTTACGAAAATCCATCTACGCTGATAATATAAAGGGGAAATATTTGTATGCAACGAATAAATGTAAAAACACTGAACCGATTTGGATGACATTTGGGATGGAAATAGTTTAAGACTCGGGGAAAGACAGGGAATAGTTTTTATCCAAATGCGCAAAAAGATGTTAATGGTTTTGCGTGATAACCGATATACGGGAGGGCGGTGTCGCGGCCGGAAAGCTAAAATCAGATACATAAAAATGTCTCGATCGTGGGCTCGGAAGACTCCAGACCTAAAGAACATGCTTTGTGTAGAAGCAAAACGCCTCAAAGACTCTACCGGTTTGGCTATGTGGCGTGTATGTTATCGCGTAGGCAACAAAATCAGGCGGAATTGTCACTAGATATATTTTGATTATTTTTTTAGGGGTTTTTATATTATATACATATTTTTTTATTTATATTTATAAAATATCTGTTATTGTTAAATAAGATTTAATTAAAGAGCTATAATTATTTTTTTCCCGTGAGGTGTCGGGTTAGAATTGCACCTCCCCATATCTTCCCGTGGCTGTCGTAAGGGGCGACTGAGAGAAAAATATTGGAAGGTTGGCAGCAGCGCCTTCTAAAGAACTGCGATCCCCAGGCTGCCTGCAAAGCGTGGGGATAAAGGCAAATACCCCCTTAATAGGGGAGGCTGTGAGCAACAGTGCACAATCCGGCTGATACAGTAATCAAACTTCGGTTATAACATCAGCAGTCAGAAGACCTCAACAGATGACAAAGCCTGGCATCGGGACGGTTTGCTTTTTAGTCTCTACACTTGCCAATCATTCTGGGGATGGCAAATACAAATTCAAAATTATTTATTTGTTAGATATAGGTAGGTACATTAAACAGGTCTTATGTTAAAACTATGCGTTGCTCTTTGCGTTGTTATCTGAACCTGCAAGGCGTGCAAATTATGATATCAGTACCTATATAAATTACAAAAATATTTAATTTGTCTTAAAATAACAATTACATTAATATAATGTTATTTAATTCCATTACTTAATATTATACAATATTTAAATTACATAGTCATACAATTCTATATTATAATACATATTCATGTCCATTCAATTTCCCATATTTTATCATTTCAAAACTAATCTATACTATAATATGCCTTATCTATGAGAAACTTTTTTAACCTAAATTTAAAAATGTTAGTTATATTTGTTTATTTTACGAGTAGTGGTAGTTTATTATATATTTTGACACTCTTTATAAAAACACTTTTAGTATACAGACTTTTTTTGCTTTTTGGAATACATAGCACGTTTTTATGTCGGCTACTTTTCAAGGTACTAAATTCTTTTAAATTGTCTTTTACAAATATAGCCGATTCGAAGATGTATAGGTAAGGTAAAGTTAAAATATTAAATTTTTGGAAATGTGGCTTACATGTATCTGTTGGTTTTAGTTGACATATTGCCCGAATGCATTTTTTCTGAGACTTGAACGCAGTTTCTTTTTCAGTAGAATTTCCCCAAACAAGTATGCCATATCTTAGCTTAGACCCTACATGCATGGTAGGCTTGTAGAAGTGCTCTTGGCAGTGTGAGATGGCTTTAGAAGGTGCTTCTATGCCCACCTTGTCGTGTGTGTAGTGTATATAATGTGGGTAGCCTGGTACGTATGATAGTTGTGTACAAGGATATTAATAAAAATCAGTTACTGCCAACGTCTTGTGTGTGATTGAGCTCCCGAATCCTTAAATCTATATGTTAATCTCTTCCTAGTATATAAAACTTTGGACCTTCGTCACTCGTTATAAAAATTTGTCTAGTATCAGTATTCAAAAATTAAATTATTGTTAAGTTTTCGGCTAAGTACGTGGCACCGAAACCCATCGTATAGTAGTATATCATGGCGTCCCTAGTGAAAAAAAACATAGTTTGTTTTTTTTAACACAGCTTTAAGAGCACTTCCAAGGCAAGTTAATTTTAGGCTTGTAACTCTTTCCGATTACAAGCACTTGGAGGCCTGTGACATAAAAACAACCGGCCAAGTGCGAGTCGGACTTGCGCACCGAAGGTTCCGTACAAACCTGTAGGTATATAAGTAAGTAAAAGTTATTGTATTTTTATTGCTACGTGAAGTCTATAACATTTTAATATTAATGAATATATTTTTATTATAAGATGGAACTAAAAATGTATGGTTTTTGCAATTTTTCCTTTATCTGTGACTTTGCTTCGTAGCGAATTTCAATTCTGAGTTCACGGGAAGTACTACCCTGTAGTTATTGATTGCCTTGCAAGTATCCAAAATTTGCGGCATACGGCTGTATCTTTTGATTACGTTGGCTTAGAAATTTAAATTTTTCGCAGCTCTAAGGGATAGAAGATCTGAGTACTTGATATGAATTTCAGTTTGATACCTCCACGCGTTCCTGACAAAAGTGTCTTGATAGACAGACAGACGGACAATAAAGTGATCCTATAAGGTTCCGTTTTTTCCCTTTGAGGTACGGAACCCTAAAAACAGTGTTTGATTGTTGTAACTTTTTCTGATTACTTGGAGGCCTGTTACATGCAGACGGACAGAGTGACATTCATTGCCCACATTTTGATACGGAACCCATTTCATTACAGTAGATTGCAGAAACATATGGCTTGCACTTTAACAAAAGCATGATGGAAGTGTATACCACCCCCAACTAGAAAATCTGTCGCCAAGCACTTAGCATTATGTTCCGCCAGCGTTTCTTGAGAGAAAGCAATTCTAAATTAGCCTAAACAACATGGACCGCATCATCACTCACCATCAGGTGAGATAGAAATCAAAACAGAATGAAAAAAAAACAACAATGATATAGAAATCAGAACATAGATCAATATAACTTGTTATCATATAATATCGAAACAGTTTCAAAATCTATCACAATCCATGAAACTATCAGTTACTGGTATTAGATTGGCAAGAGCAAACGCAAATGACAAGACACTTAGGCCCTTCTCCCACGAGGCCTTTTGAAGCGCTCGTAGTGATGTTTGCTTTTTCTTTTTTTTTTTTTTTTTATGCCTGATAGGTTAGCCTTTGACCATTATCTCACCTGATGGTAAGTGATGATGTGGTCGAAGACGTTGTTCAGGCTAACCTAGAAATACTGGCTCTCAAGGACAGATGCCGGAACACACCGTTAGGTGCTTGGCGACAGATTTTCTACTTGAGGGTGGTAGCTAGCCAGGCGGGCATTCGCAAAATGCCCTACCACCATGCTATAACGACTGCCATCCTAAGACAACAACCGGGACCGACGGCTTAACGTGCCCTCCGAAGCACGGAAACGCTCAGTAGTAATGTCACTAGCGGTCACCCATCCAACTCATGACCGCGCGCAACGTTGCTTAACTTTGCTGATCGGTTGAGAACAGCTAAGTAAACTTCGCTACGAGCGCTTCTGCTTAGCTGTTCTTAACCGATCAGCAAAGTTAAGCAACGTCCGCCGCGGTCATGAGTTGGATGGGTGACCGCTAGTTACATTACTACTGAGCGCTTCCGTGCTTCGGAGGGCACGTTAAGCCATTGGTCCCGATTGTTGTCTTAGGATGGCACCGCAGTCGTTATAGCATGGTGGTAGGGCATTTTCCGAATGCCCACCTGGCTAGCTACCACCCTCAATTAGAATATCTGTCTGGGTGTTCCGGCAGCTGTCCGTGAGAGCCAGTAATTCTAGGTTAGCCTGAACAACATTTTCGACCACATCATCACTCACCATCAGAGATAGTGGACAAAAGAAAACCTATCAGGAATAAAAAAAGGCAACTGACGAGTAAATCGAGTATTGTACGTGTATCCTACTAGTTGCTCGATAGTAGTCCCGTACGAATTCACCATGTTCCGCAAACGACGAAACGTCAACACAAACGTCTGGCAATGGATGCGCGCTACTGGCAGTGGTCACACGATATACTATGCGCGTGAGCATCACGTCAAAATGGCGTCCAAATAAAAAGATAATTAGATTTTTTGTTATCTCTTTTTGTAGTTCTTAGCAGTGACGAATGCTTTTACATTTGATGTTTCTCAATGTACAAATTTCACCCGAAATCTCGGTTTTTAACTTGCTTGCGATAACTATAGATACTGATAATGTCGTCACCGCTAGAGTAATTTGACATTGTATTTGCTAGCATTTTTTTAATGCATAATTGGGTAAATGAGCTGTGGGCTCACCAGGTGTAACATAATTCACATGGCAGCTGGTTCCGTATTGTAGCAGTGTGAGGCAGAAAATGCCGTGACAATCGTAACGCTGTGAACTTCCATACGTCAACATTAAATTGATTTTCAGTTGAGATTCGGTTTAAATAAAAAGTATTTTATAAGTTGCTTTACGGCTCAAGAAAATTGAAAAAATTTAGTTGTAGAATTCTTATTTTCATGCCTGATATCTCACCTGATGGTAAGTAATTTGATTTTCAGTGAGGATTCGGTTTAAATAAAAAGTATTCTTTATGTTGCTTTACGGCTCAAGAAAATTTAAAAAATTAAGTAGTAGAATCCTTTTTATTATGCCTGATAGATTAACCTTTGTCCACTATCTCACCTGATGGTAAGTAATTTGATTTTCAGTTAGAATTCGGTTTAAATAAAAAGTATCCTCTATGTTGCTTTACGGATTAAGAAAATTGAAAGAATTCAGTGTTGGAATCCTTTTTTTTATGCCTGATAGATTAGCCTTTGACCACTATCTCACCTAATTTTAAGTAATGATGAGGTCGAAGGTGTTGTTCAGGCTAACCTAGAATTACTGGCTCTCAAGGACATCTGCCGGAAAGACAACCGGGACCGCCGGCTTAACGTGCCTTCCAAAGCACGGAAGCGCTTAGTAGTAATGTCACTAGGGGTCACCCATCCAAGTCATGATCGCGGTGGACGTCGCTTTACTTTACTGATCGGTTAAGAACAGCTAAGCAAACTTCGCTACAAGCCAAAACCAGAGTTTCATAGCGATATGTTTCGCATCTCAGTTGCGTAGCTTATGAATGGCTCCGTGGGCGAAGGGCATTAGCTTTTGTTACGGAATCTGCCGCCTCAGGTCCCATACACCAAAGGCAGACTAGGGTTAGTTAACGTGTGGTATGCCGAAACAAACTATTTCTCGTAAATGGTTCTCGGGAGGCTTCGCATAGCGAGCTATTTCGGTTAGAGATCTTAATTGCCTTAGGTACCATGTCGAAGTGAAATGTTCGTAGAAGACATTAGATATATGTCTAAGAAAACTGATACCCAGTTGCTGAGATTTGATTACCTTTGTTATGTTTTTAGATAAAACGACCATAAAAGTTTGTTTACTGAACTGCGTATCAACAATCACGTGACGTTAGTGAGCTTGTTGTTGCACATTAGGCGCACAAGACGACTTATTAACAACCAAACGGTAGTAGGTGTACCACCAACAAGAGTATTCTCTATGGGTTTTGGAGCCAGGAGGCTGAAAGCCACAAAGAAAAAGCTTAAAATATAATAAACTCCTTGTAGTATCCTCTTATTTGTAAAATGCTCTTGTGTGTCTGTTGATGTTAGAGCAGACAATATTGTATCAAGTCTACGTGTGTGGGTGATATATGGGTAAGATAATTATGAAGTAAATTAGATTACAAATAACTTAAACTAATATTTAAGATTTGACTTTCTGCATTATTGACATTAATTAAGTTCAAAAGAGGTTTTTATAGCCAAACTATGTTACTGGCTCATAATAAACGTTATATTATAACAAGTTAATACCAAAAAATAAGCTTTTGTTATTAAAAATACCTTTTTTATTTTGTATCTCTTTACTCACTTTTTATGGGTTGCGTTTAAAAGGTTATCAGAAAACTAAATCTATATTTGTATAGCTGCATTTTATATAAAAAATCTCCTATATTTAAAAAATTCTTCTATATATATTTAAAAATTCAGCGATTTGTTTATTTATTATGGTTATTTTTACATCATCGTGTGTTCATCATGTTTTCGTATTCTTTCTTTTATTTATTTTTTTATGATTTTTTTTATTGTTACCTCAAATCTATCAAACAAAATTAGAACCGAATTTATGTAACTACTTATATATTTTAATCTAAGCGTAGAGGTACAAACATTCATCCTTTGAAAAAAAAATAAGAAAATAATTCTAGGTTGGCCTGAACCACATCTTCGACCACATCATCGTCACTTATTATCAGATGAGACATCGCCGACCGACACAGCGGTCAAAAGCTAGCATAAAAACAAAATATTAATTTACCGCTTACCTTCGTGAGTGACCAGATCTGTATTGGAAGCTAAATGCCGGGATACACTGTTATGTTTTCTTTTTTTTTTTCTTTTTCTTTTTTTTATGCCTGATAGGTTAGCCTTTGACCATCATCTCACTTGATGGTAAGTGATGATGTGATCGAAGGTGTTGTTCAGACTAACCTAGAATTACTGGCTCTCAAGGACAGCTGCCGGAACACACCGTTAGGTGTTTGGCGACAGATTTAAATCTAAATGAAGATAACTATCTAGCCATGTGAACATTCTCAAAATGCTGTACTGCCATGCAGTAAAGGTCAAGTCTGTGGCAGTTTTCGAACAATGCCTGTGTCAGCAGTCCACTAACGAACTCCTCAAAGTAATAATTTGTAAATTTTACTCCTATTATTCTTATTTGTAATTTAAATATGGAATACAAACTGAGCTCGTTCATAATAATCACTATTTACTCTTTCACAAGACCTACTTTGTTTAACAAAAAGAGCAGACACATGCACAAAGGAGTCTTGTTTCATACACTCATGAGTTTCATATCTCTGGGGTATAAAACGAGATAGGTGTGTATTTTGATTTATGAAACACTAAATTCTCCCACGAAACAGTTCGTTGTGTTTTTCTCTAGAAATCCGTCCCACGGCGGGAATAAATTTTCGCAAAACAAGTCTACTTTATTTGGGAGTGTTACAGTAATACAGTAGGTGAAGTCTAGATAATTGCGTCCCAATTTTTCTTCTATATCCAATAAATGTATGTTTGGTAAAAATACCATAAAATTTAAATAACACTATGAATAGTAATTAAACAACTTAAACGGTTTCAATCACGTATATTTATCATTATTTTTGTCCCGACGTTTCAAACACTTTGCATTGATCGTGTTCACGGGGTGACTGCAAAGAGGATCGATACCATGTGTAATAAACGCGAAAACTTAAGACAACAATAACACTATGAATTTGAAATCTAAATGAAGAGAGCTATAGGTAGCATAATAGAGAGCTGGTGGAAATCTTCACAAAATATGACAGTTACCTACTGTGTTGGGTTTAGTGACAAAGAACAAGAAGCACCAAAATGACGTAAAATGTTATTGCTCTATCTTAAAAACTGTAAATATGTAATAACGTCAAGCTTCATCATAGTGTCATTGTTAAAGTAAAACAACACAAATTAGATATACCCATCAAATTCGAATCAGACGAAAACAATCCCAATATTTATATAAATACATTACGTTTATTATATATTTATTTACGTTTTCCTAACGCTTATAGGTCTTTTACCCACAGGGTAGAATCCCCTCCACCTGAAAAAATCACTATTAACTGTGATCTCCAAGACGCATCCCAAGCATGGAATTTGTGGCAATCCACCCATGCCCCAACGGAAAAGACCTTTGTTCAACGCTGAACGTTACAGTTGATGATGACGACGACATAGATCTAGTCCCTTTTAAAAAGTGCCCCTAATGTTCTGACGCTATTGCCTCGTACATTCCCAATTTTTTCATCCCATAAATAAGCTGGAGTTATACTTCTGTTATATGATGACACTATGCTTGTGTTGATTCGGGTGTCCCGCGAGACAGCCAACTCAGGTGAAATAAGTTAATTAAGTGTGAATTAAGGGACCGGCGCGGTGGGTTGTAAAATTGTGGCTACACTGGGGTTTATGAAACGGCATAAATGGTCCAACAAAATAAAAAAGCGGGAATCAAAGAGATATACGGTGAGTAAGGTAGCTTTACTGTGAGCAATATTTTAAAAATAAAAGTCTATTTAAGTTAGACCTATTCTTTCGTAGCTTAGTCTTCCCAATTAAGTATTGAACATCAAATCAAAAAAAAGGAGTAAAACATATATATAAAAGTAAACAAATATGATATAGTTACAATATACAAAATGATGCCAAATGAGCAGTACAGATGCTAAGAATAATAATATATTGTCAGCAAGAACACAAAGGACAAAGGGGATAACTAAGAACAATACAAGAACATAGTTTGTTAAAAGTTTTGTACTTCTGTATGATCGTTTTACTGACGTCAACCATCATTGGCAATGTTCTCATAACTAGTGTACACTACCTTTCAGGTAATCAGGGCTGTAGTACGAAGCCATAAGTATTATGCTCCCAGTGAATATTACTCCAGTAACACTCCACTTACATGACGTGCGTCTATTTTTCTGTAAGGATGCCAAGTAGGTATATAAATCGTAAAATACAGACTATACTGTTTAAAACCATTGACTTTTCTTTTCAATCTTACTAATTAGATTCAAAATAAATTCAAATTATTCTGAATACAAGAAAATTAGGCTTAAACTAATTAAACTTTAATATCAACTATAGGTTCGTCTTAGGTTAGTATGACCTTAAAATACAAATTTTGCATATATTACTCCAATTTTTATTAGTTCCGTTTGATATATTATTTATCATTAGCTCATTATCCCGAACCCCCTACAAGTTTCACGATACGTACCTATTTAGACACTTATATTAACACATGGTTAGGGCATACATTTTACATCTTGAGCGGACAAAAAACAAAAACTCCAAAAATTTGCAAATGTGACGTTCGTTTTGTATGCGATATCACTTTAAATCATACTTGTAAATACTTAACTTTAAGTAACGACATATTTTCATTTTAATTTGAAAAGAAGTCAACATACAAATTTAAGAAAAATAACAATCCGCGTTTACTTTCAAACCAACATGTACCAATTGTATTATGTTTGCCTTGCTTCAACCATTGAATAATAAGGACAAAAAACTATTCTCGAAATGCCCGATTCACAGCTTGCAAGTCACGCCGTGTAGTTGACAACACGTATAAGCACACAATGCGACATCTTTCTACTTAAAATTATCTACACTATTGTATTTGTTATTCTGTTCACACTAATAATTATATTCGTGTAACACAAAATGTCAATCCTAAAAATAGGATGAGTATAATCAATCACAGGTAATTTTACTTCAGTATGAAGATGAAGTTATATGACGACTAAATTTGCGAAAAACATACCCACAAAATTGATTACAAAAGTCAACAAGCGTACTATGAATTTTAATGTGAAGAGAATAAAACTACCATGAATAAATACATATATTTTAAAAATATTTTAAGAAACCATGAAATTAATAAAACACTCAAAAAAGATAAAAATATATATAGTGACAATTTCGCCTTAAGGTGATGTGAATAAACGCCTGTCCTCCTGAAGAATTTTTGACGCGTTTCAATTTTACACGAAACATCCTCAGAAGGTCTGGACTCATCGAGCGCACGATCGAGAATCATGCGCTATTTAAATCTATAGTTTTAAAATATTTGTTATCATTAAAAACTACCATAGCTACATACGGAAACGTTATATAAATTTGGATTTCAGTATGAACAGAATAAGAACTACCATAATTTATTTACCTATTTATTAGAATTTACCATATTATATTAGATTATACCATATTTATAAGACTTTAGCTACGACGGATACGGCGATGTACCTATAGCTTTGTACAGTCACCTGCATATAATTTTAGTTATAACATTTCGTAAAGTTGTTCGTTCTTACAGCAAATACCCCATAAATAACATTTTGTAATGTGATATATTTTTGAAAATTGTACCTAATGTGCGGAGTGAGCCAGGCCTGCTTTAGCTAAGAAAGCATTAAGTGACAGGGCAGAATTCAAGTGTCAAATTAGGGCTGAAAGTATGTATGAAAGTTTTTGAAGTTACGGACATGAAAATTATTTTATTTACTTTTATATTTAATTTCTATTGAAATTAATAACATTAAATAAAAGAGGTATATACCAAGGTTGTTACGACAGGAATGAACTCAGAGATTAAGTACTGTTCAAATGAACAGTAAATAAATTGTGAAATTAAATAAAAGCGTTGAGATCTGTGTGATGGATTCATCGGAATCTCGTGCTCCTGGGTTCGATGCCACGGGTCAGACAAATATTGGATTCCTAATTCTTATTCTTATTTTGTGTAGTTATGGGTGACAAGGAGTGACAAGTCTAGCTCTTTGGTCCTCTTTGGCTACAATACACTTGAGCATTTCTCCTTGCAGCTATTCTTGCCATCCCATTTCTTTTATGTAGGTATTTGTCTTTAGTACGAATCTTCTGGAGGTGATAATAAAGATTCAAATATCTTGTAAGGAGGCCAAGCTCAAGTAGTAAGTCCTGCCTCGGTAAATTAAGCAAATTATTTGTGAGAGTTTTTTTGTTGGAGAATGGAAGCATTCGATTTTTCTGACTAAAGACTGTTCATATATATATACTATAATTTATTGGGTTTCTGGCAACAAAAAAAAAACAGTAAGCGTACAAATCCTGGTGCGCACCAAACAGTTGCTGGAAAATACCTTTAGGTGATTGGCTACAGATTTTTTACTTCAGGGAGGTAGCTAGCCAGGTGGGCATTCGCAAAAAAGTCCTACCATCATGCACGAAGAGTGACTTTGCTACAAAGCTGGCATCACTAGATTTGTACAACTTACAGTTCGAATAATGTTGGCCAACATACTCCGGTTCGAACAGTGTGATAGATATTAACAACCGTCAACTTATTATACATCAGTATTTTTTTCTGATAGGTCGCATAGTGGAAGGGCGAATGCCGGCCTGACTAGCGACCACCCTCAAGTAGAAAATCTGTCATATATACGAGGTCCCGTTCTGTTCCTACTGTCCCCATTGTGAAGCTGTAACCTCTGCCTATAACAAATACATTTTTTTACTAGGGACGAACTACACTGCGCCTGTCACCCTGGGGCATACAGTTGTTATCTCTCATGAGCCTGTAATTTCATAACGCCTTACTAATTTTCAAGATCTGTTAGGTGCTTGGCGACAAATTTTCTACCTGAGGGTGATAGATAGCTTAAGGCGGTTGGTATATAAATATCTGTTTAATAAAAACGTATTAACTAAAGATCTTTGTTAGAATGAACAGAGGTCAAACTTAAGTGGATGTTATAATTTTCCTAGACCCTGTATAGGAAGGCAAAGCTTTATGTTATATTGTTTTCAAATCTAATAAAACATTGTAAAGGACAATGTCCTCTCCAAGCCAAGGGTACGGCAGATAGTAAGTACAAACAAATTCTGTAAATATTTGAAATAGAACCGAGTCGCTCGGAGCTCCAGACTCCGCAATAAAGCAGAATACAATATGCCGCGGGACATCACGGCAGCGAGTAAAACTGTACTCGTAACGTAACTAGAGCTGACAGGAACGAATGTGTCTTCTATCTATAAAACTTCTATTTATATTCAGTAGATTGCTACCAGCAGAAACATCGTATTCTTGTACGATTGTTGTACATTTTCTAGCTCAAGAATAAAAGGATATAGCAACACATATTAGTACATTACCTACTCGTGAGTCGAGCGGTCGTACTCAGAATAAGAGTCTGTACTGTATCAGCCGGATTGTCCACTGCTGAACACAGCCTCCATTATGGAGGGGTTTGCCATAATCCCACGCTTGGCAGGCGTCTTGTGGATCGCAGTGTGAGGTCTCAGTTCCACAGAAAGCGCTGCTGCCCACCTTCTAATGTGTTACCTTTAGTCGCCTTTTACGACACCCACGGGTAGAGATGGGGGGGTGACATTCTAGCCCGGCACCCCACGGGCAAGAATAAGAGTCACATATGTTTAAATTACTTTAGGGCTTAAATACCTACCCGATACCCTCTTCTTAGGTACATTTCTTACGTTCAAACTATGAACTGTGTGATATGTGCTATACAAGACATTATTTATTTCTTCCGTTGAATTAAGCAAGTCCAGGGGCATTTTTAGTCTGACGATGCAATGGTAACACGGTTAATAAAAATCAGCATTTTCATGGTACCATTGAGTCAATGGTACCACGGCAAAATAAATTTGCCGAGGTACCAGGTACGAGGTAAAGGAATCGTCTAATGGTACCACGGCACGGTTCTTTCAAACAACCTGAGATCCCGTAGATCTGGTCCAGATAAGGACTATTTTTTAAGAGACTATATTCTTCCTCATAAATGCAGTAGTGGAATAAAATGCACCTAACAACCAGCTAGTCACCATTCACGTCTAGTAAGACAAGTTTTTACCAGTAGAGGGAATACGGAAATACCCAAAAACACATTTTCCAATTGAGTATTGTATTTAGCCAGGCGGGCATTCGCAAGATGGCCTACCACCATTGCCATCCTAAGACTACCGGGAGAAAAAGCTTTACGTGCCCGCCGAAGAACGAAAGTGCACAGTACTAATATCACTTGCGGTCACCTATCCAAGTAATGACCGCAGCGGACTTTGATGAACTTAATAAATAGGTTAAGAACAAATAAGCCTTATTCATCTTTGCTATATACTTAATCCGAAGGGGTGGGTAGAGATATCTAAGCACCCACGTACGCCAGACGTATTTCGGTACCGTGTAAGAGGACGCGAGCATATTGTCTACCAATTACTAATTCTTAATCACAATAATCCAATGGTTGTCTGGATGCTATGGAGTTATACTGTATTGTGATGGGCTTACTAATAACTATTATATTATTGTTACTTACATGTAACTCCCCCCCTCCCCATATCTTCTAGTAGAGGTCGTAGAAGGCGATGAAGAGAAAAAACCAAAAAGTGGGCAGTAGCACCTTCTGAAGAACTGCCGCCTTACACGATGCCTGCCTAGCGTGGGGATTATGGCAAAACCCCCCAATAATGGGGAAGGAAATTTTTTAACGCTGGACATTTTTCGGCTTAAGATCATGAAATTCATTTTGTATTCATTCAAAATTACGCTTGCACCACTCCTTCAATGAGGTAGTTAACTTTTGAAAGTGTATTAATTTATAAGTGTATTATTTTAATTCCACCAGAAATATCAGTAGGGTAAAATTAGGGTATCTGGATCAATAGATCCATCTACCCTAATTTCACCAGTTAACCTAGGTCTAGGTCTTCACCTATTCAAATAGAAGAGTAGATGATTCATCTATTCGTTATATAATTTATACTGATCATCCACAAGGACTTAATTCTTATATATTCTCTTTCTTTTCATTCAAATCTGAATAAGTACTTTTGTATAGTTTTACTTGTATTATGAAAGAACTATGATTATTGAATTTATTTTATTAAGTTTAAAATGATATAATTAGATAGGTACGACTACGATATTGTACGTATTTTAATGAATAGTCTATTAAGTCATAATATTATAGTTACTTATTTATGGATAAAAAATCTTTATTTCAACTGATACGTAGATCATACAACACTTTATTTATAAAGCAATGTTCCCCACTCTCACAGTGTGTTGCTAAGTATCGTTCCATTATCCATAAAAGGATACTGAACGCATTCCTATCTACCGTCTCGAGCCTTTGGAAGTATATTATGCATTATATGTATGTAGGAAACATCAGTTTGTAAGATAACGTTTCAAATACGTTCAAATCGGTATGATATTAATAAACACAACTAAATATAAGTATGTAGCTTTTTATAGATGTAAGGTACAGTTTGAAATACTTAACTACATAAATACGCTATGAAATGCTTTAGAGATACCTAGTTGTTGAATCTAGATCATTATTTTCTTATCATCAGTTATAACATCATCCTATTCTCTCTCTAAACCTTACTCTTAGAAAGACAACACACACGCTCAGTAGATATATCCTTGAAAATTGTGGTTCTGATGCCACTTTCCGTATGATGTTTTTCTATCACAGTTTAAGAGTTGATCGAGTGATTTTATTAGTATCATAATTTGAAACCAGGGGAGGAGGGTTAATTGAAAATCAAATAGGCAAATAATATCAAGCTATTTACTTAACTGTTTAATGCTTATTATGATTATAATATTAATTTTCTATGTATTTTACCCACTAAGTCTTTAGCACTCCGGTACACATCATCACTAAACATATCAGCAATATATTGCACACACACACTAGCTTTACAGTGACATGATGTATGTTCAGAACTTTGAAATTCCTCAGCGTCAAAGATCTGTATGCGTATAATTTTTGACGGTGCACCCTTCATTGGCTTTTTGATGTATGAATGCAAACTCTTTTTCGCTCGTCGTTTTTTATGGTTGTTATCATTGATGTTGTTGTCGGTTCTACTGATTGGACTTTCCTCGATTTCGAATGGTCTCTCTCTCTCAAGATAATCAACTACATTTTGACGGAGCATTTGTTCCGCAGGGAATGGTGAGATTGGTGAGTAACTGCTGAACATATCTGGAGATTTCTGGAATAAGAAAGAAGTAATTACTTATAATATGTAAATGAACGGAATTTTAAACACATTATATAGAATGGGATTATTATTCAACACCCAATGATATTATCAAAATAGTTAAATAGAAATTTCTTCATATTATTCGACATTGGTTAAGATATTTAAATTTAAGGAAATATTTACTTACCGACATTTGGTGGTAGAGAGTGCAGACAGAAGAACTTCTATGCAATTGGAAGGCAAGTTTAAGAGTGTTAAATTTGGTTCACTAACACGTTTTTATAAAATTTTTAATATAATTTTTTTTTGTTGATAAGGTTCGAAATTAGGGATATTCATTTGAAATCATTATGCAAGTTGACATATATACGTATAAGTGATACCTGTACACGGCTTACAAACATGGATATCTCCCAAGCATGCATTTTTTATTGTATGTGTGCTGTTTTATCGCTCCAGCTAGTTGATAGGTATATTTAAGTGGTTTGATATTGTTTTACTACGATGGTATTATACTATTTTAAACATATATTTTACGTAGATAAGGTTCAAATTTGTATTTGACATTAGATATGCAAATTCGCATAAATACGTATAAGGGATGTCTGGACTTTGGACACGTCTTACAAATATGGATAATCTCCTGACCATGCATTTTTTGCAAGTGTGCAGTTTTACAAACACATACTATGTAGATGTCATATGTGTTAGCCCTATATAACCACTCTTTTAGAAACCATTGTCACATATCACATTTTGCTGGAATCAAGGTCTGACTACCAGAAAAAATAAAATTGACAATAATGTAAGTACCACCTGTATTACTTATCCATTCAACGACTCACTTGTTTCATATTATTTTTTTTCTACTGTTCACCTGTGAAAAGTTATTTAACCAATATCAATTACTTCATTTTTTGAAGTAAAATAAACTCCTCATCTATTCATTAACTTTGCGTTTCATCTATTCGTGTTTTCAACTATAATATATCTATTCATCTATTCATCTATTCATCTATTCATCTATTCATCTATTCATCTATTCATCTATTCATCTATTGACCTATTCATCTGTTTATCTGTTCATCTATTCGTATTTTCAACTATCTTTGCATCTATTCATATTTTCAACTATTTATCAACTACTGAGTCTTCATCCATTCGCCTATAAATGTGTCATTTATTCAGTTATTATTACAACCATCCGCTAACCAACTGTTTCACCTGTTCATTTTATTTACCTTCTCCACGTTCATCTTTTATCTATTCAACTTTATATTAGCATAATTTTATCATAGCTATTTTTTTTTTATTTCAGGTCAAAGCTTTGTCAGACTTCAGCTACCCATCTTTTCCCTTCTGAAGACGAGTGTGACGAGCAACACGAGCAGCAAGAAGTGCGAGCGAAAGTCAAGTATTGCAAACCATCGCCGTCAACATCACTGCAGAATAAGAGAGCCAACGAGTCTTCGACTTCCTCTACCGGATCGAAGAAAAAGAAAATTGTTATCAACCCAGTCACAAAACCAACCTCTCAAGACTTATTTGGAACTGACAGCGGAGACGAAGATGAGATTGCTGTTCCTGTTAAGGGTAAAAAAACTCCTCCATTATACTGTCAATACAGTCGTAGAGTTGCAAATGGTATGAGTAGACAATGTGATGAATCAAAGAAGGGTTCATACTATGTTGAAATGAAGATTTATGAAGTAGGTGAAATTGAACACATTTTACCGATAAACCGTTGGCGCCATGCTATTGTATCTTGTAAAAACCGTACCGAAAATGATACACTCGCATGGGGTTATTTAAAGAAGTTTCTTATCGAAACAAGGAAGGAGTTTAAGCACTGCCCTCAAGATTTTGTGAGCAGTTATTATTAGATTCATGCGACATTTTAACGATCCATATAATACCTGATTATGTAATCAATACCTATATTCTAGATTGTACTTAAGGTTTATATTGTAATATAATCTACTTACTTACTTATTTCTATATAATATACACATTCTTGTATAAATATAATTTTGTTTTGTTTTTTTTTACAGTATCCCCCTCTACTCAACAAAGGCTATCGACTAATAATGATATAACTGAATGTAATTTATGTAAAATTGAATTACCGAAAAATGAATTGAAATATAATAAGATAACTGAATGTAAACTATGTCAAATTGAATTACCGAAACATGAATTGAAATATAATGAGATAACTGAATGTAAACTATGTGAAATTGAATTACCGAAACATGAATTGAAATATCATATGAAAACAAACTTACATAAATCAAAATGCTTATTGGCAACTGAATCAGAGAATATCTATATAATTGCGAGTGCGTTTAAAAATAGAATCGCAACATATCGTTTAAATCCCGCACAAGAAGCCGAATATCTCGCACTAGAGACATTCCTGTGCGAGAACAAAAATGGTATTCTGAAACTTGTAAACATGACTTTAAAGAAAAATACATGTGTTAAGATTAATTTCGAATTGTTCGCTTACTTTATGTTACCTAAATCAAGCGAACAGCAATTAAAATCATTCAATACGAAATATGAGATAATTTGTATGAATACGAATATTACTGACTTGTATTTAAAAACGATTGAAACATTCAAACGTAAACTATCAGAATTCGAACACAAAGAATCGGGATGGTATTTTCGATCTGTGAGTCATTTAGAAATCAATGTTAATAAATACTGTCCTATGAGAGGTGGAACATATATAGAGTTACCTCCAAACGTAAAAAATACGAAAAGTTGTATTAATATCCAGAATAATGATAATTATTGCTTTCTATGGAGTGTTCTAGCTGCTTTATATCCTGCTAAGAGTAATGTTAGCAGAACAAACTCCTACCCACACTACAGTTCAATTTTCAATATTGAAGGCATGTCTTTTCCTCCATCATATAAAGACATAAAAGTATTTGAAACGAACAATGAAATAAGTATTAATATATATGGATTAGAAAAGAAAACTAATAATGTAACTGGACCACTATACCTAACAAATAACAGAAAATCTATCCATGTTAATTTATTATATCTGGAAAGAAATTATAAGGGTCATTATTGTCTTATAAAAGATTTGATTAAATTAGTACGACGACAGATAACTAAGTACAAAGGTAAACTACATATGTGTGAATCATGTTTACAGTTTAGTAACAGTGAAACAAAGTATCAAACTCATAACTGTTCTAAAGTTGTAACGACTTTACCACAACAAAATAGTATACTTGGTTTTAAACATTATGAGAGAAAACAAAAAATCAATTTTATCATTTATGCTGATTTTGAATGTCTCTTGCTAAACCATGATCAAGATTGCTCTCATAACACTCATAATTTTAAAAAACATCAACCATCTTGTTTTGGTTATTATATATGCTGTTCACATGATCCAAGTATGAATAAATACGTTTCTTATAGAGGGCAAGATTGTGTTGAAGTATTTATTACTACACTGATTGAAGATATAAAGCAAATAAGCAAAATATTGAGAGATAAAAAACCAATGTTACCCTTAACCAAAGATGAGAAAGATAGTTTCGAAAATGCTTCTAATTGTCATATTTGTGGCCTCCTATTACTCGGAGATTTGAAGGTTCGTGATCACGACCCAATAACCTCCAAATATAGGGGTCCATCGCACGTGTATTGTAATTTGATGTACAGGGTATGTCCATTCATACCTGTGGTATTTCATAACTTATCGAACTATGACTCTCATATATTCATTAAAGAGTTATCAAAATATAACGGGAGAATTACAATTATACCTAAAACCAAAGAAAAATATATAAGCATAACTAAATATATCTGTATCAAGAAGGGTGAACACCCAATTCAAATAAAATTCATAGACTCTTTTCAGTTTCTCAGTTCAAGTTTAGATATACTGAGTAAAAGCTTGACTGAAAAGGATTTTGTTCACGTAATAGACGAGTTCAATGTCGAGAATGTACATTTGCTGAAAAGCAAAGGAATTTATCCATATGATTTTATGAACTCATGGCAAAAATATGAGTGTAGACAACTTCCTCCTAAAGAAGATTTCTATAACACATTAAAATTGGAACATATAACTGATGAAGAATATGAATTTGCTCAAACTGTTTGGAAAGAGTTTAACATCAACTCGTTAGGCGAGTATACTGACTTGTACCTAAAATGCGATGTTTTGCTATTATGTGACATATTTGAAAAGTTTCGAGATGTAAGTCTACAGTACTATAAATTAGATCCAGCATACTACATCACCGCACCTAGTTTTAGTTGGGATGCTATGCTACTTTATACAGGTGTTAAATTAGATTTGATTCATGATCTGGAAATATACCAAATGATTGAAAAGGGTATTCGAGGTGGGCTAGCTCAGTGTTCACTACGTCATGCAAAAGCTAATAATATTTATTTACCAGAATTTGACGACGTTAAAGATTCTAGCTATTTGATATATCTCGATTGCAACAATTTATATGGTTATGCTATGACTAAAAAATTACCTATTTCAGATTTTAAATTTCTAAATCAAAATGAAATTGATAAGTTTGATGTAATGAATGTATTAGATGACAGCAATTGTGGGTTTATTTTAGAGGTTGATCTGGAGTACCCAAAATATTTGCATGATCATCATAGTGATTTACCTTTTGCGCCAGAAAAGTTTGTACCCATAGGAGGAAAAACGAAAAAACTAATAGCTAACTTGTATGATAAATTTAATTATGTTATTCACTATACTCACCTTAAAGAATGCATAAAAATGGACTAGTATTAAGAAAAATCCATCGAATACTGAGTTTCAGACAAGAAGAATATTTAAAGAAATATATTGATTTAAATACCCGTCTTCGGCAAGAATCCACTACGATCTTTGAAAAAGATTTTTTTAAACTCTTAAAAAATTCAATATTTGGCAAGACTATAGAAAATAAACGCAAACAGGTTGATGTAAAGTTAGTTACCAAATGGAATGATAAGACCAATATCACGAATAAACAGCTTGGTGCGGAAAAAATAGTTTCTAAGCCTAATGTGAAGTGTGTTTGTATTTTTTCTGAAAATCTAGTAGCGGTTCAGTTAAAACCCGAGAAAGTTGTTTTAGACAGACCAATCTATATAGGTTTTGTAGTTTTGGAATATGCTAAGCAGCACTTGTATCAATACCATTACAATGTAATTAAAAAGAAATACGCGAACAATGTAAAGCTTTGCTATACAGATACCGACAGCCTGCTCTATCTGGTTTATACGGATGATATATACAAAGACATAAAAAATAATTTAAATGAATTCGATACAAGTAATTTTGATGAGAACAATCCTTATTACATCCCGCTAGAAAATGGTAAAGTACCTGGAATGTTTAAAGATGAACTTGGCGGCAAAGTAATTAGTGAATTTGCTGGCTTAAGAGCTAAATTGTATTGTATAATAGCTGCTAAAACACAAATAAATAAAGCCAAAGGAATCTCAAAAAGTGTTACAAAAAATTTGCAGTTATCTCATTATAAGAACGCATTGTTTCGTGATGAAAGTTTATCATGTAAAATGAACATAATTAAGTCTATTAAGCACATGTTATATTCACAAGAGATACATAAAAAAGTAATGAATAGAAACGATGACAAACGGTATATACTTACTAATCAAGTGGATACTTTACCATGGGGTCACTATAATATAATGTTTTAATTGTCTTCAATAATAAGTAATTTTAAGTGATATTTTGAACGTATACCGTTATATAATATTTCATAATTTATTGCTTAAGGAATTTTATTATAAGATTAAGGAATGAATTAATAAATTTCTATATATTCAATGATTAAAGTGTTTGGATTTTTATTCTTGACCAAGAGACCATAACTGAATAGGTACCGAATGAAGTTACGTACATAATACCTTTATATTTAAAAAATATAAAATATGATAACAATTATTATTTAAGTTAAATTTCATATTAATTAGAATCAGACTGTAAAATGAAGTTGATAAAGCAACCCGTATCTCTAGAAGTGAACGATATTTTACTAGAACCGCATTCATATATTTTTAGACACAGCACTTTGTTACCTAATACTGTTCGTTCTATAATTTGTGGGCCATCAAATTGTGGAAAAACCAATGTAATGATTAGCTTGTTATTACATAAAAATGGTCTCAAGTTTAAGAATGTTTATATTTACTCGAAAACCGCATTCCAGCCAAAATATTGTTTTTTAAACGAAGTATTCAAAAACATTCCAGATACACAGTTTGTAATGTTTAACGACAGCAAAAGTGTTATATCTCCTGAAAAGGCATTACCAAATTCTGTCTTTATTTTTGATGATGTTGCATGTGAGAATCAAACTAATATACGGAATTATTTTTCGATGGGTAGACATAATAAAGTTGATTGTTTTTACTTGTCTCAAACATATTCGAAAATACCAAAACAGTTAATCCGAGATAATGCAAACTTTCTTATAATTTTTAAACAAGATGACATAAACTTGAAACATATTTACAATGAACATGTGAACTCCGATATGCTTTGGTGTAACTTTAAAAACATATGCTATGAAACATGGAAAGACCAACACGCTTTTTTATTGATTAATAAAGATTGTGAATTAAACAACGGGAGATATAGACGGGGTTTTGACATTTTTATCAAACTGGAATGAAGACAATAACAGTTATATACACACAACATGCATTATTGGTATTCATTCCGAGATCTACATTATTAATTAGCAGTAGTGACTGCTGATAAAATATGGAAATAAATATGAAAGAACAATTAATTAAATCAGTTCAAGCTATTAAAAGTAAAATAAAACAAATGAAAAATGAAGAAGACAAAACAAACTTTAATATGAATAGAGTTTTTAAACCTCTCACTATTCCGTTGGCAGAAATGGTAGAATTAACCAAAAATAACCTATATAAAAATAAACATGATGAGATTGGTGAAGTCTGCCATTCATCAATGAAGTCTAATGATTTGAACACTTCATTCTATGAAAATTTTGAAACCGAAAGTAACGACTCCATTAAAAGTGAAAATAGTCGTATAAAATATATGGAATGCAACGACCAAAATATGAGTACTCCTATTCAAAATGAAAAATATCTCACTACCTTAGATACACCTTTTCTATCTATGCCAGTAAAAGACAATATACTTGATGATTTTAATACTTTAAATGTACCCTTTGGAGTACGCAGTGAAAATAATAAACTTATGATGGGAAATGTACCCATTGCTTTAAAAGAAACTTCTAGTTATCCTAAGATTATGATCATTTCAATTGGAGATATTGACTACGAAATGACACGTGGACTAAAAGAGCTTCTTTTTAAAAAAAAACCAGATATAGATTTAGTTTCAGACAAAGACAAAGTTGTTTATAAAGATATGTTACGTAAAACAAATGCTCACAAAAGAGAATTTAATAGTATGGGTCAAATAAAAGGAGATAAGGGAATGAAATATTGCCAAATAATTAAACCTTTATTTTATGAATCAGAACCAATAGATGATTGTATGGAAAAAAAAGTTGTTAAGCGTGGTGGTAACATGCAAAATTTTAAAAAATCTTACAAAATGAACACAGATTTTATATACTGGGATGATCCTAATGAGTTAATTGAAAGACTAATGCTACTAATGGCCTCAAAAAATGCTGGTAACAGCAATCATGACAATGAAATTATATCTATAATTGAAGAACTAAAAGAAGCAGACATCATAAAAGAATAAAATGATTTACTACTAATAATAACATATTAGTATCAAGCAGTCGTTCAAACATAAACGTTAATAAATTTGAACTCCAAGTCTACAAAATATAAATACAGAAGAAAAGACAGTATTTAAATAATTGGTTTTTAATAAAAAAATAGTGATGATAGTTTGGATGCACAGTTTTTTTTTTGTTGCATATGAACACTTAACAATCTTTGATTGATGTTTTGAATAAAATCTTAACATATGAAACTTTGATTGTTGAAATATATAACTATTGAACTAAAAATTAAAAAAAGTTTTTTGATCGTTTTACCGAAAATGAGTAAAAGAAGCGTAGTGAATGAAATTCACAAATATGTAAGGGTTAATTTTCCTCGTAGGCATGTTGTTATGAAGAGTATAGATAACTTATGGCAAGCCGATTTAATCGATATGCAATCTGTTTCAAAACTTAATTCAGGTCATAATTATATTTTAGCTGTCATCGACACATTTTCAAAGTATGCATGGGTATATCCACTAAAACAAAAAAACAAGATTCTCGTATCTGCTGCGTTCCAGTCAATACTAGACAAAGGTCGAGTTCCTAAAAATCTGCAAACCGATCTCGGTACCGAGTTCTATAATGACAAGTTTAAAAAATTGATGGACAAGTACAAAATCAATCATTATTCTACTTACTCAACAAAAAAAGCATCGATTGTTGAACGGTTTATAAGAACTCTCAAGTCTAAGCTGTATAAAGAATTCAGTTTGAGAGGAAACTATAAATGGAAGGATGGTTTGCTCTGTAAAGTTATTGATGTATACAACCACACAGTTCATAGAACGATTGGTTTACCTCCTGATGAAGTCAGTGCAAATAATGAAAGTGTGTTATTGAAGAGGTTCAAAAAGATTTACGAGTCAAAATCTCTCCGAGAATGGAAAAAACTTAAAATTAACGACTTTGTACGTATCAGTAAATATAAAGGAACATTTGAAAAAGGTTACACGCCCAATTGGTCCACAGAAATATTTAAGATCGTAAGGATACAAAACACTAAACCTTTAACTTATTTGATAGAAGACGCAAGAAGTCGACCTATTCTAGGAGCATTTTATATTCAAGAACTTCAAAAAACTGAAAACCCTAATGTCTACTTAGTAGAAAAAGTTTTAAAACGAAAAAATAAAAAGTTCTATGTTAAATGGTTGGGGTTACCGTCTAGTGAAAATAGCTGGATTGATAAAAGAAATGTTTTATAATGCTATTGATAAACTAATTTTAGTTCAGTAATTGATTGGTTATGGAAGAGAATAGTCTTCTAAACAGTATAATTAATAAATTACCATATGAACTTCATTTACCAGGATATAATTATTGTGGGCCTGGAACACGATTAGCAGAAAGACTTGCTCGAGGTGATAAGGGTATTAATCAATTGGATGAATACTGTAAACAGCACGATATAGCTTACCAAAAGTCATCAAATTTACAAGATCGACATAAAGCAGATATACATTTATTAAAAATGGCGAAAAAACGAGCAATTTCGTCTACTGCTAATGTTGGAGAAAAGCTAGCCGCTACTTTAGTGAATAAAGCAATGTTGGCAAAAGTTAGTTCTGGGTCTGGACTGAAAAAGAGATTCAAGAGTATTGTATCTCGTGCGCGTAAACATATCAGTAAAGTGAAACCTAAATACAAAAAAATGGCAGTAAAAATGGCTTTTGCAGCTGCTAAGGAATTGGTGAAAGATTCTCCTGTGATACTCCCTAGAGTCATACCTATACCAAAATCTGGAGGCGTTCTTCCACTTATTCCTATATTCGCAGGATTGTCTGCTGCTGGTAGCTTAGCTGGAGGAATATCAGGAATAATTAAAACATATAATGAATATAAAACTGCAATGAAACGTTTTGAAGAAATGAGAAGACATAATCAGAAAATTGAGGGCATATGTATTGGAAAAGGATTGTGTCTGAAACCCTACAAGAATGGTTTAGCGATACATTTGCCAAAAAAAAAAAAACATAACTCATCGTCTTCCTAAACGTGCCCTCTCTAATATTGATATCATTGAACACTCTCAAAATATTCCTTACTTTCGAGGCGTTTTTATGAGAGATGGATTACCTAAGAATGCGCATCCTATAGAGTGCGGTATTATGAATTTAGATTCGGCGAAAAATCCTGGTACACATTGGGTAGCATACGCAAAAATTTATGATTATATTGAATATTTTGATAGTTACGGAAACTTGAAACCACCTAGAGAATTAATTAGATATGTGGCGAATCATAATGTTCTGTACAATTATTATAATTATCAGAAAACAAATTCTTATAACTGTGGACATCTGTGTCTAAAGTTTCTACAAACTTTTAGGCGTAATAACAGTTTAAAATAAATAGCTTGCTATTACTTCTTTTCGTTCATTCTGTGACTAATTGTGCCTTTAATAACATTCGAGGTCTAAAAAGATGATCGTGTTCAGCAAAAAAAGTGATAATTTCGATAATTTCTTTAGTAAGAATAAAAATAATGATAATAAGTCTATAACTTCAAGAACAAACCTGAACAGTACTATTCATTCGAACACATTCAGAAAGCAACGACGTGTAAAGGGTAAAAAGAAAATTACCAAGAAAAATAAAGAGTTTCTTCGAGCTCTTGGATTTAAACTATGAGTATTCTTAATGTGCATGATTTACCACATTTCGATAATTCAATCGAAGGTTATGAAATCCATACGTATAATCCCTACAGCAACAGTTTTAAAGAAAATGATGAAATCCGAATATCTATTAATCAACAAGACATTTATGTACTTCCTTCCTCCAGCTCTATTTATATCGAAGGACGTGTTACTGTGACTGGAAAGGATTCTGCAGGAAAACCAATTAAAAAACCAGTTAATTTTACAAATAATGCTTTAGCATTTCTTTTTCAAGACATTCGGTATGAGATAAATGGTGTTGAGATAGATCGAATTAAAAATGTGGGCATTACTTCTACAATTAAATCATATGTTTCATTAAACAACGGGGATAGTAAAATTGCTGCATTGTGGGGTTGGGATATAAATGGATATAAAAATCTCAAAGATGGATATTTTAGCATTATTATACCACTCAACAGAATGATGGGATTTGCAGAAGATTACAACAAAATAATCATCAATTGTAAGCATGAACTCATACTTAACAGATGTAGCAGTATTTTAAACAGTGTAATTCTTGATAAGGATGATAGTGTTGAGATTAATATACAAAGAGTTCAATGGCGAGTGCCACATATAAAAGTATCCGATCGTGAAAGGATTTCTTTACTCAAATATTTAGAAAAAGATAAACCTATACAAATAGCTTTTAGAAATTGGGATCTGTATGAATATCCATTATTACCTAAAACTACCAAACATTCATGGTCCGTGAAAACAGCTTCACAATTGGAAAAACCTAGATATGTGATATTCGGTTTGCAAACTAATAGAAAAAATAAGAAAGACAGAGATAGTTCCATATTTGATCATTGTCATTTATCAAACGTAACTTTATTTTTAAATTCTCAGTACTATCCGTATGACTCTCTGAATATAAACTTTAATGAAAATAAATACAGTATATTATATGAATTATATACGAAGTTTCTTCAGTCTTACTACAACGTTCCTGCAGATCCATTGTTAGACATTGTTAGTTTTAAAGAAAAAGCACCTCTATTTATAATAGACTGTTCAAGACAAAATGAGAATTTAAAATCTGGACCTGTAGATGTCCGTCTAGAAATAGAAACGTCTCAAGATATTCCTGATAACACAGCTGCTTATTGTCTTATTGTAAACGATAGACTTATAGAGTACAAGCCTCTAACCAATATTGTACGAAAATTATCATGAATGCTATAGTGGACGTGCAAGGATTTAAAACTGATGAAAATGAATTTATTGCAAAAGAAATAGCAATTACTTATAAAAATCAATTACAAGTTTATTTAATAAAGCCTCCATTTTTCAACTTTGAGCTGACTGAGTCTGAAGATAAGCAAGTAAGATGGATTGAAAGGAATAGAAAAATTCAGTGGAACGAAGGCTACATTCCATACGCATTTTATAAAAATGTAGTTAAAAATAATATCATCGAATTTTTAAAAGATAAAGCTATTTATACTAAAGGTCTCGAAAAGGTTAAATGGATAAGCGAAATGTTCGCAACAAGTAGAGTTTATGATTTGGAGGATTTTAAATGTCCTAATTTAAATAGTTTATACAAGGAATACAATTTATCAAGTGATGTATTTAGTTGTATATACCATTCATCAATATGTGCAATGAAAAATGTAATGTGTCTTAAAAAATGGTGTCAAAATAATAATAAAATAGTGATTTAAATCATTTTTAATGTATGATTGTTTTATTTAATTACCCCCTACCTATTATACAAAAAAATATATTATTATTATTGTTTTTTGGTAGCTATACATATATAATACCTAACGATGGCTGAGAGTATTAGTTACATACATAAATAGCTAACAATTCAGGTTGAAGTTACTATTTTAAATCAGATAAGAGAAATTTAAAAGGTATCTAATCTATTCAAATCTTTGTAATAAGTGAATACCTAGATCATTAAGTCCAAAATTCAATGGTGAAATTAGGCTAGCTGGATCTATCGAATTTAGATTAGAATGAAGCAGAAAGAAAGAAGATATATCGGATATATGAATCATCTACTCTTCTATTTGAATAGGTTAAGACCTAGACCTAGGTTAATTGGTGAAATTAGGGTAGATGGATCTATTGATCCAGATACCCTAATTTTACCCTACTAATATCAACTTTGGAACGAGTACAATTTTGTACTCTGAATGTAATATGACGTAAGAACTGCCACGTAATCCAGTCAAAAATTATTTCAATAAAGTACATACGAAGTAGCTTGAAGACCTCGAAGTCACATTTTAAATTATCTTCAAGTCAATTGTAAAGCTGAGGTGTGAATGACCTCATCCTACAAAGTAGGGCACACTCCGTCCCACTTCTTCCCTTACACAAGTTTTAATAAGAATTTTAATATTATACTCCTAATGCATGGCTTCACTCGCGAATGTATTATTTATTTCTTGTGCTCGTAAGTAAACTCGACGTTTGAGGGGCGTGATGCGTTGCTATGGAATCTAGAAGAATTGAGTTTGAACCCTAGGTCACATATCTTCCAATAATTTTTGCATAAACCTCTATTCCACCAGCTGCGCCCCGCGGTTTCACCCTCGAAGATTATGGTGGAAAATATTTTTAGTGATAATCCTGGACCTAATCTAATGATTTCACGTGAAGTATTGCAGATAGATACACATGTATTCATATACTGTATCAGCCGGATTGTCTACTGCTGAACACCATTCAGGGGGGGATTGCCATAATCTCCACGCTTGGCAGGCGTCTTGGGGATCGCAGTTTAAGATATCAGTTCGTCAGAAGGCGCTGCTGCCCACATTCCGGTATTTTACCTATAGTCGCCTCTTGCGACACCCGCAGGTAGCAATGGGGGTGAAATTCTACCCAACCCACATGCTTCAGCATTTTTTTAATATTATCTACCAGACCACTTTTTAGAACAAAACAAAAAAGGCCAAATGCGGGTTTAACTGACACAACGAGTACTAACAAACAATGCACCATAACATTGCTGTTATATATATTTTCATGAAGAGCAATTCTCCCCGACTGTGATTTCTATGTCATCGTCATCATCAACCGGAAGACGTGCACTGTAGATTAAATGATTCCCCAATTGAACGCCACAAAGAACAGCTATTAACCGCTTGTAACCATTGGCTACCCGCGACTTTTACGATTTCGTCAGTCTACCAAGGGGTGCCTACCAACTCTACACCCTTCAGTGTGATGTGGTAACCAATCGAGAACCTTTTTTCCCCTTCGGAGTTCGTCAGGCAATGTGGCTTGCCCATTACCACTTCAACTTGCAAATTCTGAAAGCTATGTCGGTGACTGGTACTTGGCGGATATCCGCGTTCTGGATTTTATCGCGCAAAGAAACTCCGAGTATAGCTCTCTCCATAGCTCGTTGAGTGACTCTCAGTTTGTCCATAAGCTCTCGTAGTTACGTGGGGTGCCTACCCACATACCTACTATAGTCGCTTCCTACGACACTCACGGGAAGAAATGGGGGGGCGTGACATTCTAACCCGGCACCGCACGGTGTAACAAAATACGCATTGACTATTACCAAGAGTAACTTGGGAGAATATCAAACAACTTGACACGTGTAGTATAGTAAATAAAAGAGAGAAATAATTTATCTAAGAGGGACTGATCTGGTCTTTATGGGTTCTATTATAATACTGGAAAAACACATTCAGAATAAAATCTGTTAAAATTTGGAAATACATGTTTGTAGTCCAAAACTTTTTGTTCAATTCGCCACGTTTATCGGGAACTCTGAGCCAGTCCAAAGAGCCAATAGAAATACATTTTTGTTTGCAAAATGTAGTCATTTGATTGGTGTGAATTTTAAAACGCTCGTTTTTTGACGTGCTGTATTTCCATTTTGCATCCATGTTTTTTTTTTATTGTGGCGGAACAAGCTAGAGCTTCATCGCTTGATCGCTTAACATCAAGTGATGTCAAGCGGACTAACTACTACTAGGTTACTAGGTTAGACAGATAGACAGATGCATTTTATCACAAGTCAGGAATTGCACTGCGCCCGTCACTTTGAGACATAGTTGTTAAGTCTCATGTGCCTGTAATTTTACTGTCTTTCAAAAACTACTGCCGGAACACACCGTTAGGTGCTTGGAAGCAGATTTTCAACTTGAGGGTGGTTGTTAGGCCAGGCGGGCAAAAGCAAAACGCCCTTCTACCATGCAAAAATGTAGTAGCATATAGGAGGACATTTGAGCTGCATTAACCCTTTTTTATGATTCCGCATGTAGCTCCCGAAAAGTAGTGCTCATGAATAAGTAGACCCCATTTCGAATGAATACATATTTTGTATAAAAATATTTTGTTTATCAACTTTCTTAAAGTGTTTTGTAATGATGTTTTTATGTTTCTATTACAGTAATAATAGGTCTGCAATCTCACGAAATCCGATCTATAGACTCTTGCTAATAAGTTAATAAGTTTTATTTAAGCAATCTACTTTGAAGGTGTAGAAGAAAAATATTAGCTGATTTAAAAATATGATCAGAGTAATTGCAGTTTTCGTAATTTTGGATGTAAAAGTCCGCATTGTCGGTTTGGCTGTCAAACTTTATAAACGCCCTTAATAGGTATTTAACAAATTATTGGAGTACAAAATTTTATGCCTAAGGCGGGAATAGGTTAGAGCCCTTAATAGGTGATAAGAAAATCGAAAATGCAGCTGTGTTTAATATTTAAGCCTTCTCAACGAACGAATTTTGCCATCTTACACTCACCAAAATGTGAGAATAATTATGTCCATAACAAACACGCGTTGAAAATTTCAAAATCGGACTTTGGCATCAATGTGAAAAGTATTATTTTCTCTTATTTTCGCGCATTTTGGACAAATAAAAGATTGTAGCCACCACGTACAGCGTGCGTATAATGATCTTAATATCTAATAAATTAATTTTCTGCTTTATTTTCCGTTACAATGTACTTAGTAATCTAAATCGCACCCTTAACGGTTTTGTTTTATATAAAAACACGGCTGGCACCTCATTTTTTAATTAGCTTCGCCTGGTCTAACCAATATTAATCGACCATCTGGTGTTTTTTTTTCAAGCTAGCAGTATGGACTCCTAGACCGGCCTGAAAAAGGCAACGGATTTTAATGTTTGTCCATGCTTTTCTTAGTAAACACTGTATACATTTTTGTCTCTATCTCACTTGTTGGTAAGTGCAGATGTAGACCAAGATTGTACCAGCCTAAATAGGATGGAAAATACTTCTGAAGGACAGCAATTAATAAAATCTTTCCAAACAGGGATGGTCACTAGAACACACAAGGTGACTGATTTTAATATTATATGTCCATTAGGGTATGCAATTATCCGTCCAATTTTATTATCCAGATATTTTTGATACACTCTAAACACTTGATTAAAACTAACGTAAGTTTTACAAATACTAAAGGACATTTTAGCCGATTTAACTTACGGTTTTTTACGTCAAGAAGGCGTCTCGACCGGTTTCGCGACTTTCAGAGTCGCTTCATCACGGAGTGCGTGCGCTTACGATCGCGCCCGCGCATGCACTGGCGGCGGCGGTGGAGCGAGCCGCGCGCGCTGCCGCCCTCTGACGTCACCGGCGGCGCCGGCGCAGGTGCATCATTGTTTTCTTCGTCACTGTCGTTCCATACTACCAGACTTGTGCACGCCGCACTGACTGTATCATGCGGCAAGCTGACGGGTGCATTATTCCAAGTGGCAGTGTTAAGAAATGGTTTCCACGCTGGTGGCAAATTCCATCCCCGGTCGCGGTTAAAATTTGGGTGACGGTCAATTTCTATGGCTTCCCGTACTTTTCGCGGTATGAGAAACCTTTCCTTTGCTAATACGGAAACCTTATCGAATCTCAAGAAATGGCTCGCCTCTTGAGCATGTTCCGCCACCGCGTATCTACCTGTGTCCACGCTCTTAACACTTCGTATATGCTCTGTTATTCTCGCCGCAATGTTGCGTCGAGTTTCGCCTATGTAGCTTTTGCCGCAATCACAGGGGATTTTATATACACCTGGTACGTAGAGTGGCTCCTTGTCTTTCGGTGACTTTAGCAAGTGCCGCAATTGACCGGGCGGGCGATATAATGTCCTTTTGTTGTACTTTCGTTGCAAAAAGCCACCAATTTTATCAGGGACACCTTTTACAAACGCACGACGTAAAAAACCGTAAGTTTAATCGGCTATTATATATATATGTCTTTCAGTACTCTAAACACTATTCGGCTAAATCCGGATAATACGGATATTTCAGATACTAGCGAGAAAGATTTAAATCAAACTAACAAGAGTGTTTCTATCAACATTTTAGCCACTGTAATATCCAAAAATAACAAATCTTCATAAATCACTATTTAAACCTCCAAAATACACTTAACAATGTTACTTATCGGGCCATTTTAGTCTGATTACTTAAAAATCAAACAAAAATAAATGTCAATTAGCTTTTCGTTACTAAAAGGTACGATACGATACGATAACTCTTTATTGACACCAAAGAACAGGAAATTACAAAGAAACAATAACAATAGTAAGGTACAAAGGGCGGTCTTATCGCTAAAAGCGATCTCTTCCAGACAACCTTTGGATGGACAGAGAATAATTTTTTGAGCAGGGAGGGTGGTGCATTTCTCGAATACATAAACAAGTACATAATATAAATTGATGTCTTACAGTATAAACAAGCTACATAAATATAAAACCATAGTATATGATATATAGTACAATATATATTATATAATATATATACCTACACACATGATATATATATATATAGTTTGATATATACACAATAAACATAAACATTTAACAAATTAGAGAAATAAAGTTATATAGAATAAAATAAATTAAAAAAAAAAAAAATGACGTCAGGGAACAATATTAATTATGTGTGGAGAGATAGAAATTGGTGACCTGCGATCTGAAAATATTGAGAGATTGGGCACGTCTGATTGTGACAGGGAGTGCGTTCCATAGGCGCACAGCCTGTGCGGAAAAGGACGATTTATAAAAGACTGTATTATGAGCCGGTGAGTGAAGCAGAAGGTTATGTGATGACCTAAGAGAAAGAGAATGGGTAGAGTGTAAAAACTTAAAACATTGCTTTAAATAAAGAGGGGTAGATGGATTAAACAATATGTTATACAGAAGAGTAAGTATACGAGTATTCCGACGAAGACGAATGGGGAGCCACTTGAGCTTAGATCGAAATTGGGAAACGTGGTCATATTTTCGTAGGCCGAAAATAAAACGAATACAATAGTTTTGAAGGCGCTCAAGTCTGTTAAGCTGGTCCTCGGAGAGATCAGGATAGCTGGCGTCAGCATAGTCAAGTATTGGAAGAAGGAGAGATTGTGCAAGAGCAGTTTTGGTAGCAGTGGGCAGGAAGTTACGTATTCGATTAAGAGATGACCCTGAAGCAAGTATTTTTTGCCTCAATGATTGTAGCTGAGGTTCCCATGATAGACAACTATCTATTATGATTCCAAGGTTTTTTACTTGTGAGCTGTATGGAATAGAAACGTTCGCAAATAATAGTTTTGGCAGAGTTGAGAAATCTACTCGTGAAACCATTCTCGAACTGCCTATGACTATTGCCTGAGTCTTAGAAGGATTGATTTGAAGGCCATAAGACTTACTCCAGTTTTCAATACTACGCAAGTCAGCATTAAGTGTATCAATCGCTTGATCTAAACGGTCTGGTGGAGCCTGCGAGTAAATTTGGAGATCGTCTGCATAGAGATGGTAGGAGGAAGTAAGAGATATAGAAATAGAATTAATAAAAACTGCAAAGAGAAGTGGAGAGAGAACGCCGCCTTGCGGGACTCCAGCATTCGTATCACACCAAGTAGAGAAAATATCTCCAAAGCGAATACGTTGCCGACGCCCAAACAAGTAACTGTGAAACCAGTCAACTGCCGATGGAGATATGTTTATAGAGCGGAGCAATGCAAGGAGGATATCAAAATCAACGTTATTAAAGGCATTGCTAAAATCTAGCAATGTTAGGATCGTTAGGTCTTGGTTGTCCATTCCAAATCTTATGTCATCAGTTATTTTTATAAGAGCAGTGACAGTACTATGACCGGGACGGAAACCAGACTGCTGCGGACTTAAAAGACTATTTAAATTAATGTAAGAGTTAAGCTGGCTATGTATCAGTCGTTCGAGAACTTTGGATAAAAAGGGAAGGATCGAGATAGGACGATATTCAGAGAAAGACTTAGGGTTTTTTTTTTTAGGTAACGGGATAATTTGGGCTTCTTTCCAGCAGGTGGGTACGGCACTCTTCGAAATAGAAGTGTTCAATATATGGCATATAATGGGAAGGATTTCTTCCAATATAGGAACAATCATATTACGGCTAATACCGTCGCCACCCACCGCATTAGAAGAAATAGACAGAATACTCTTTTTAACATCACATGCGGCAAATTGACTTATGACAAATTGAGAATAGTCAGGTGTTGGCAGACCAGAAAGATAGTTTATTGTGGCTAGTTTGTCATTCATATCAATGGTAGACGACGATGAGAAGTGCTGGTTTAAAGAGTTTAGGTCTAGATGGTGAGGAATAGAATCTTGTCGGGATTTGCCAACACCTAATGATCGTAAAAATTTCCAGACTTGTTCTGGTTCTTTATTTTCTACAGACTCATGGATGTATCGACGTTGTGCATCCCTACACATCCTATTGCAGCGATTCCGTGCCTGCTTAAACTTCTCCTTGTTCAATTCATTGTGGCAGGTTTTAAGCTGTGCTTTGGCTGTCACTTTTTTATGCATACAGTCTTTTATAGTATCTGTGAGCCAAGGCGCAGGATGATGTTTTATTTTTATGACCCGCAAAGGAGCGTGGATATCATAAAGCTGAATGATCTTTGAATTGAATATTGTGATTTGGTCATCAATATTTTCACTCATTAAAACGTCAGACCAGTCGACCTTACTAGCATCAACGCGAAGTTTTCCCACGTCCATAGTACCAAAACTACGCTGCAGAATGATTTTGGGTTTGGGTTTAGGAGGACGAATTTTATAAGAAAGGAAAATAAGATCGTGGTATGAAAAAGCATCTGCTGAGCATTGACCATGCTTAGCAACATGCTGCAATGATGATACAAACATAAGGTCAAGAAGAGAGGGAGAACAATTTGGAGAATTATGCGTAGCATTGAGAGGCAAGATGTGCATGTTGCTAGAATTGACAGTAGATACTAAACTAGAAGAACGAGAGTCTTTTTTTAAGAGGCACGTGTTAAAGTCCCCCATGATAATGGTATGTCTATAAGCAGGCGTAAGATCGTCTAAATTTTTTTCAAAAGATGAGAAATAATTAACTCGCATGGAAGGGCTATAATAGACTCCGAGAAGAATTTTGGTGTGTGAAAGTATGACTTCAACGAACAAATGTTCACCGGCATTAAATGGAGCAGGCTGCGTGGACACATCAACAATAGAGTGAGGGATATGTGCGCGTAAATAAATGGCCACGCCGCCGCCACTACGATCAGTTCTATCATTCCGGATGAGGATGAAGCCAGGGAGAGAGTAAGAGGTAGAAGGGAGACATGGTTTTAACCATGTTTCGGAGACTAGAATAGCGTGTATGTTTTTGTTGTCAAATGACGCCAACATATCGGGGAAATGCTTCGGAATACTCTGGGCATTTATATGAATTACATTGAAATTTTTAGGTACATCAAAAAGTTCACTCATTATATTATCACTCAATGTTGGGATACTGGCAAAACTATCGTCATCGCTAAGGTCATTACTAGATGAACAAGATACAAATTGCTCTGTATCACTACAGTCTTCATCAGAATTCATCTTGCAAATAAGTAATAAATAATATAAATAAGAATATATATATATATATATATATATGATAATAATAATAAATAAAAATATATAAATTTTAAACAAATAAAAAAAATACAATAAAAAAAAAGAAAGCAAATTAATACTTCATCTGCCGGTTGTAACGTAAAAGAGAGAGCACATTAAACACTAACAATGATATAATTAATAGCATGAATTTACAAGCAGAGCAGAAGAGAGAAAAACAGAATGCTATTTTGTGACATCACATATGACATTACAGTTTTGAGCGTAGAAACCAGGTAGAAACTAGAAATATTTTTAACTTCTTTCATAATTTAATTCGGTTTCGGAACACACCCGGCACCGGGAACGTGCTCCGAGCTGTCAAACAAATGACAAACATCAATTTCGCAACGTCAATACTGCATGTCACATGCGTCATGCCAACATAGTGAGATGGAACAAACAAAACAAACATTTTTTTATCAAGAAAAAGAAGAAAGCAAACAAAAACAAGTATTGGGTGTTTGCATATTTTCAATTTGGACAATAATTGTATTTTATAAGTTACCCGCTATTCTGCTAATGATCATTTATATAACGCAAATGACCGAAACCGAAGAGTGAATAAACATATGCGAATGTGGGCACAAATGACGCATCACTGATCACATTATACCTATTTCCGGGATGCGGCTCTCCGTGATTTAGATGCAGCACCAACTTCTTTGGGAGCCGTGGCAGGCAACGGATTTGAGACTTCTGGAGCAATCTTCAGCAACTCACAAACACTGCTGATGCGGTGGCGCTTTCCGTCCGGCCCGATGATATGGACAAACCCGTCTCTGGTCCAACACTTGTTGATACCGAAGCGCTGCCTCGCCTCCATGAACGCCTGATGCCTAGGCCTCGTCAGAAATTCGGACAGTGTAATAGAAGTGCCTTTAAGAGAAGATTTAGTCAACCATATCTTATTACGCTCATCAAAGTTTTTCAATTTCACTAAAATAGGCCTGGGCTTATCGCTGGTGGTGCGGCCCATTCTCTGGCAGCGACTTATTGAGCTGACAGCAAAATGAGGCAACTTAAATTGGTTGCAAACTATATTGACCACAAGTGCAGCCAAGTCTTGCTTCTCTTCCTCCTTCACACCATGAAAAAGCAAGATTTTTCGACGACTATTCATTTCTAGATTGTCAATATTCTGTGCAAGGATGCCCAATTGTTGTTGGAAACCACGAAAAATTTCAGCTGTAAATACTTTAAATGCTGCAAATTCGGCAGCCAGGCTACTGGTAGTGTTACTTGAAGGAGGGGTCTTCTGAAGCTCACCTTCAAATTGATCCATACGCCTGTTGAGTGCCTCCATCATCTCTATGAATGTTTGTTGCTGTATGGATTCCATAGTTATAGGTTATGTTCCTTTGTGATAATATAGTGATGTATCAAAGTTCCTGTTGTTGTGCTTGGAAAGGATTTATCTACTTGGCAGGTGAAGTATGCTCAATAATTCACAATATAATGCATGAAATAGCTACTATATTATGCTATTTATATTTTAAAACTCAAAATTATATTAGAGCAATTTTGAAAAGGTGTTGTTAGAACTATCCGCCCACGAGCAAAAAAGCTTTAAAAGAAATCAATATATACCAAAACTTATAAAACAACAACAAATTTCAAAATTTTAAATCCTATGAAGTACCTACTAATATATGACTATAACATACTTAACAACGTAATTAACTAGAATGTTATTTGTGAAGATCAAATCAACTTATGTTTTTTTTTTGTTTTTTATTCTACCTACGAAAATCCTTAAATATAAGCTGGCTAGTTTCATAACTTAAAGAACATACTCACAAATATTGCTGTCTAAGACATACGAGTACATAAAGATTAACAACTGATAAGAATTAGCAAAGTTTTGCTATAAACCGTCTTAATAAATGTTCACTTACTACGTCGTTAACACGATAATATTATGCCGTTAATTTACAGGCCAGGGTATTAAAATGTAACTTGGAGTGTAACTGTTGTAGAGTTATCGATTGTGAGTTTCATTAATTACATTTGTCACGTCAGAAGTGTCGAACGCGATAAGGTCGCGTTTCGATTAAAAGCGTAAATTGAGAAATATCTTTTTGTTGTTATAAATGTGAAGAACGTATTCGTGTTTGTTTAATGTGAAGAAATTACAAGTTCAGTTAATGAAAAATATCACAAGTCTACAATTTGTAAAGTGTTGAATATTGTTGTTCAAGTGTTGCTCCTCAATGTCGGCACTCTAAAGTCTTTTATAAGAGATGCTGGATTTGGTTGTGCCATATTGATCCAAGTTATTTTAAGATGGCAGTTGTACGACAAATTTAGAGACCAGCGTCAGTCAGTTCTCAGTCAGAATTCCTTCCGTCCGAACTGACACTTCTGTCAATCACATTGATAGAGACAAAAGTGACAGGTCGCACGGAGGAATTCTGACTTTGACAGCTGCGGCGCAACCGCCTCAACGCCAGTTACGTGCTGAGGCCCGCGCTCGCCGCTGTGGACAATAGTGACTCCCAGACGAAGAACTTCAAATAAGTTCGAAACTGGTCGGAGCAATATCCGGTAAATATTACGCGAGTCCTAGCCGGTTAAATAATAACTAGAAATAGTCTCAAGATATCCAGCAAGGGCACTGGATCCGCGTTATGAAGACGCCCACCCGGAGCTAATTGAGCTAAGTTGGTAGATGTAATATTCGTTAAGCAATCTAAGCACACTAAGTAAAGTACAATGACTAGCACAACATAATTCATATTTAGACTAATTTTATTAATGCGATTGTGACGGAACACGCACGACCCCCACATGTTGTTAAGCGGCAATCTCTGCCCATAACAGTTGTATTACGTCGAATTGCACTGCGCCATCAATCTGATACATACAGTTGTTAAGTCTCATGAGACTGTAATATTATGATTACTTACTGGTTCTCTAGGACAGTCGTTGGAACACGCTATTAGATGCTTGGCGACAAATTTTCTGACTGAGGATGATTTTTTTTATGTAATTGTGACGGAACCAGCACGACTCCCATCTGATGTTAAGCGGCAATGTCTGCCTATAACAGATGTATTTCGTCGAACTACACTGCGTCATCACCCTGAGTCCTACAGTTGTTAAGTCTCTTGTGCCTGTAATTTTACTGTCTCTCAAGGACTGCTTCCGAAACACACCGTTAGGTGCTTGGCGACAGATTTTCTAATTGAGCGTGGTAGCTAGCCAGATCATGCGCAAAATGATCTTCTACCATGCGGTGATGCTCAAGCCGGCGGAACCATGAACCTGCGGCACGGCAGTCCATTGCTTTTACAGCTCAGCCATAATTGCTTCAAAATAGGTTGCTACCTAAGTGAGCATTAGCAAAATGTCCTTCCATCATGCCGTGAAGCTCAAGCCCGCGGCGGAGAGTGTCGAACCTTGTACCTTCAGCAGTCCATTGCTATTTTGAAGCAGTGATGGCTCAGTGGCATTGGCTATGGACTGCCGCGCAGCAGGTCTATGGTTCGAATCCCGCCGCGGGCTTGAGCACCGCATGATGGAAGGGCATTTTGCGAATGCCCGCCTGTCCAGCGACCACCCTCAAGTAGAAAATCTGTCGCCAAGCACCTAACGGTGTGTTCCGGCAGCTGTCCTTGAGAGCCAGTACTTATAGGTTAGCCTGAACAACATCTTCGAGCATATCATCACTTACCATCAAGTGAGATAGTGGTCAAAGGACACATAAAAAAAATAGTGCGGCGCGGCAGTCTATAGCTATTACTGCTTCTTTCCATTGATGATAATTTTGACTTACATAGCTGTTATAATATTCTAACTACAATAAGGCACTATATAACTTGGTCTTAGCTAGATGTAATATTTAATACATTTTCTCCAGGAACGTTGCTCCCCAAGATCATACTAATGCGGACGATAACAGATTTCCCGTGGCGCTCGTTTATCCCAGGATGGTCGCGCATGCGGCTCTTCGCATCAAAATTGAACAATATAAAATGAACTGCCTTACACTACCCGCATTTAAGTTTTGACCGTATTTACCTTGAAATATGATACTCCTCAGATCCTTTTCAGATAGATACATTGACGATATTATTTTAATAATTTATGTTTTTAAACGATATATCAGGAATTATAAAAAAAATAAGTTTGATTCTGCACGGTGGTAGAGCATTTTGCTTATGCCCGCCTGACTAGCTACCACCTTCAAGTAGAAAATCTGCCACTAAGTACCTAACGGTATGTTCCGCAGCTGTCTTCGAGAGCCAGTGATTCTAAGTCAGCCTGAACAACATCTTTGACCACATCATCGCTTACCATTAGGTGAGATTGTGGTCAAAGGCTTACCTATATCATTAAAAAAAAACTCTTTTAATTTCATATAATAAAGACAATAGCATAATAGACAATAGTGTAATAAAAACAATAGCATCGCCATTCTTACATTTTTTATTTTTGCTAATAAATTAAGCTTATAAAATTACAATGATGAAAAAAATTTGACAACTTAAAATTCAAAGCTTTTCCTGTTTAAAAATGAGCATCTTTATAACTCTGCTTATTCAGAGTTACTCCCAACTCACTGACTGTATTCTAAAGTCTATGTACACTTACGTTCTTTGAACAAATCAACCGTCGTAGGGGACAATGCGGTCATAAATCAGGCTGCTAGTTTTCATCTAGCTGAAAGAAATATTTTTTACACGTCTGCCATACGGCTCTACTCACATACGTGAGTAAGTATTTTTATACCACTATACATTTAATTATTAGAAAAAAAACCTGGCTAGTTCAAGTAGTAAATCTGTCGCCAAGCACCTAATGGTGTATTCCGGAAGCTGTCCTTGAAAGCCAGTAATTTTAGGTTAGCCTGAACAACAAAAATCTTTGATCACAACCAGACCAGATAGTGGTCAAAGGCAATCCTTTCATCTGTCCTGAAAAAAAATATTGGTAGAAATTAATTAAAAACTCGACTGCAAATTATTTATCTTTGTTTGACGTTTTATTATTCATTGCTGTTACGACTACCATCCTAAGACAACAACCGGGACCGACGGCTTAACGTGCCATCCGAAGCACGGAAGCACTCAGTATTAATGCCTTTAGCGGTCACCCATCCAACTCATGACCGCAGCGAACGTTGCTTAACTTTGCTGATCGGTTAAGAACGGCTAAGCAAACTTCGCTACGAGCGCTTCAAAAGCGTTTAGATGTTATGGTGGAATAAAGAAACTCACAAACATACATACATACATACATGAACTCAGAAAATATAACTCAGTTTGGGCAGTCGTGTAACAAGATAACAAACAGCAGCTGTTTTCCAAAAATACTTAAAATAAAAGTCTTTAACTAACTTCTAACACTTGGGGTGTGAAAAAGTGTAACCCAATGGTCGTATTTCATAAATTCGTAGCAGAGCCGAGTAGAAACTTTGCTGAAAGTATTTTTCTGTTTGTTTCCTTGTAATCGACGGAACTCGAACACTGCCTGTTAAAAACACATCTGTGTCAAAACCTTTGAAACTCTTGTAGATAAATGGTTGATAGTTTAAAAGGCTGCGAAACGAATAGATATTTTTGTATAATAAAGAAACGAATAAGTCCACTAAACCAATAACAATTTACATGCAATTTAGTCCTAGTTTTTTATGCTCAACATTTTACTAAAAAATCTTTTTAGGTATTACGTAGGTCTGGACTTATTTAGCAACATGGCACTATCCAAGTCGTAAATAAGGTGTTGCTGCGCATTAGGTAACAGGGCCGTTTCCAGACAAGATGTCCTTACTTACGCCTACGGCAGGATGCAAAAGTGCCTCTGGTAATCCAGATAGCTTCAAGACTGTCCAGGTCTTACTTGAAACTCCGTGTCCCCATGGGGTGCCGGGCTGGATTGTAACGCTCCCATTGCTGCCTGTGGGTTTCGTAAGAGGCGTCTAAAGGTAAAATACTTGATGGTGGGCAGCATCTTAAACTGCAATCCCAAGACGCCTCCCAAGCGTGACGATTATGGCAAACTCCCCTTAATGGGGGAAGATGTGTTCAGCAGTGGACAATTCGGCTGATACAGTACAGTTACTTGTAATGGTGTATTCATTAAACTGAAACCTTTTAGCAGGAGAAGGAATTAATCTTATGAAATAATTCCAGTAAAAGCTGCGATCCCCAAGACGTCTACCAAGCGTAATGATTAGGAGGAGCTACCTACAAGGGAGGTATTTGTTCCACAGTGGATATTATGGCTCTTGATTATGAGAGTAGCAGCGGTTCGCTATTCGCGTGACAAACATAGTTAGCTTAGTAGGGCGGGCGGTGGGCGCGATGTGATGATAGTGAGGCGGGCGGCGCGGTGCGACGCTGTGATTGTGGGTCGTGGTCGGAGTCGCCGTATAGCATGTTGGCCAATCGTATACCGGATACATTTTGCAACACATGTGCGCAAAAGGTTCATGAGCTGATCGACCCCGAATAAATTTGCAATGACCTGAATTTTGGTATTGTGACAATCACTCACATTTTTTTAATGTATCCTTTATAACCCTTTTTATGGCGGTATTCCTTTATTAACTAAATAGCCCACAATCATGGAGTCGTGTTTTAAAAAGAGTAAGCCAACTTAAGAAAAGCCAACTTTAGAAGTCTATATTATTCTATAAAAAATATTTGCCCACCTGTAAATATTGTGACTCCCAGCATCACTAACAAACACTGCTTGATGCATGTCACAAACAAAACCTTTTGCTTTGCGGCTGTCTCTCTCTGTATATTAACAAAGTTTTCTTTAATCGACTTTGATTATAAAGACAGGAATACTTTTTTAACATATTTTAGCTACACGTGTCTTACAAGAACACACGTTCAGAGTTCTTTTTTTATGATATGTATATTTATCGATGATGTTTTGCTACACCAAATATAATATATACAGCCTGATGTTTACACATATTTATAGATATATTTTGTTAAACATATTACGGAAACACATGTATGTTATAATAACTTTATTGTATCTCCTTACTACAGGTCCATGACATGTGTTGTTTTAAAAGCACACGATTCAATTAGACTTTTACAAGAATAAATAAATAGCTATCAAAACTGGTCATTATGGGAAGCTAATCCAGATATAGTAAATAGAGATCAGTGCACGACTAAACGTGAACTGTTTGCACTACCTATGTGAACAATTCGTAATTCATCCTGGTGCACACCGGAGCGGATACGTAGGATGCCTTTTGTTCATTTGCCATGTATTCTGGTCATTAGAAGATAAGTGAGCATGAAATAAAAAACCTCATGAGTGGTGACATAGGTAGATATTGCAACGTAATAATTATTTCCTCGTGGTAGGTAGACAAGGCAACATAATAATTATTTCCTCGTGGCGTCATACATACGTAGTGTCTTCATAATTATTTTAAATACTTGTTTAAACCCGATAAAACTTTACATGTAAATCCTTAATATATATGCTTGCCAAATTTCCGTAAAATTGAGCAATTTCAGTCATAATTCAAAAAATATGTTGTATAGTAACTGTTATTTATCATTTATGGATAAAATCACTACAAAGTATATAACAAAGTTGCTTTCCGCTGTCTGTCTGTCCATATATATGCTTTGATTTTTAAAACTACGCAACGGATTTTGATTTGGTTTGTTTTGAATCGGCAGAGTAATGCAAGAGAAAGGTTTATAGATATACAAGCATAATGTAGGAGAGAAACACTGATAATTTTAGAGGTTACTAACGTGATGTAATAAATGAGCAGTTTTTGCGCTTACGTTGCAAACGCTGGCTGAACCCTACGAGATAGATCAAATAATTTGATACAGTATTGTACACCTAAAAATGGTCTACAAAAAAACCCGGGATGGTATATGTATTTCATATTGAGGATTGCATTGGTACCAAGAAGTTATTATACTTATACATTACACATTGCATCAAATAAACCCGATTGAAAAACAAAAAACCTCAAAATGTATAAAAATATATTTAGATTTCACTATTCAGTCTACACAAAATAAATGGATGAAACACAATATTGTGATATTAGGTACTTTTGAACAATCATGGTACCGACTTCAACAAGTTATTTCACACATTTGAGTGTTAAAGACAGTTCTATTTTTTGATTTAAAAAATCTCACCTAAATTAGAATTTTGTAATGTAATCCGCAGAGTACGCGTTATTACAAACATAACAATATTAAAACTTTAGGTAGGTATTCATATCAAAGGTGCTTTACATATAGAGCTCTAAAATGGCCTACCTAAATTGATTGTTCCACTTAGTTGGTCCATTTTTTGAGCAGCTTTTGAATCCCGCCATCCTGGGGGAGAACTCTTAAAGTTTTCTCTTATAGTAATATTTAATCTTCATGGCAAATTTTATACCTCCACGTCAATTAAGCAATCTTACAAACAGTAATAGAATCGCTCGTCATTTTGATGACGTCACAAAACA
Source organism: Plagodis pulveraria (assembly GCA_963890685.1). Taxonomy (NCBI): domain Eukaryota; kingdom Metazoa; phylum Arthropoda; class Insecta; order Lepidoptera; family Geometridae; genus Plagodis; species Plagodis pulveraria. The sequence continues at coordinate 31,192,248 of OY982955.1, read as the reverse complement.
TTGATCACTCTTTTCGCGAACTCTGACGTACGAAATATTACTGTTTTCCAGTTTATCCATCTTAAAAAAGTTACATTCTAGCAGAGGTTTTAAACTTGATTTTGAGTATTTTAAGATAAAAGCTGGTTTAATTAACGTGTGAATTACGTCCAATGTTTTTATATCTATTATTCCTTAAAATAAATGCAACAAAATTATTTGAAGAGTGAAACTAAAAAAAATACAGACAGCTGTTGAGCAGCACACAATAAAATGTCGTAAAACAATGGTTAATCCGTTCCATAACATCGTAGTTCGGAATAGTGCGAGTGGGATAACTGTATATTATATCATCTTTTTTTTTTGTTGTTACTGAACAAACTCGAGGCCCACTTGATGTTAAGCAAACTAACCTCTGCCTTTAACAGATGCATTTCATCAAGTCACGAGCGCCCGTCACCTTAAGACATAGTTATTAAGTCTCATGTGCCTGTAATTTCGCTGGCTCTCAAGGACTACTGCCGGAACACACCGTTAGGTGCTTGGCGACAGATTTTCTACCTGAGGGTGGTAGCTAGCCAGGCGGGCAATCGCAAAAGTCCCTTCCACAATGCGGTGAAGCTCTAGACGATGGTGGGGATCGAACCAGGGTACTGCGGCGCGGCAGTCCATAGCTATTACCGCTCGTCCATCATTGCTTCGATCTCGCTTGCACATCCGTGATACATATTTCATTCGTTCTTTAAGTAGGATCAAACCACTTTTGCTTTATTCGGTTGTGGGTCGGTGATAGTTCGTGTCTACGAATGATTATTGTAACATGAAACAACACGATCCTTTTTATGATGGTTTCTTAAAAGGTGGGAGTTGGCCCCCTGTAATTAGTTAATACTTTTTGGAGGAGTTTTGCACTTGCCTTCCGTTTTTCGTTTTTACTGGCGGTATGGCTTAATAAACATATGACTACACAATATATACAAAACAGCAGATACCACAACTAAAGCAAATTAGCCAACCGTCGCCTCTTACGACATCCACAGGTAGCAATGGGGGTGGGGGTTTGACATTCTAGCCTGGCACCCCGCGGGCCCCCGCCTTTAACTTACACTTATTTGACTTTTCTTGTACAAAACCTACAGGAAGACTAAGGTACTTATTATTTTTGAGAAATAAAACAAGATGGTTTGCAGTATGAATGATTGAAACAGAGCTGAGCAATTGTTTTTTTTTAATGTTTTACAAGGCGACCCTAGCACGTAAAACAAACTATTGTAACGTAGTTCTAATTTTGTACTAGGGCTAAATTTTACAAGATTGTGGTCATTTTAATAAAAAAAAAATATCAGACAATCAGTGTTGGGAGTCAAGTATGGAAAAAATAAATGTACTGTCTTGTAAGAGTTCTGTAAAACAGTCAAAAAACCTTACATAGTTAAGAGTATATTTTCTCCAACAATTTGATAAAACAGATACATAACCAACTGTAAATTAGTTCAATAACAATGTTGTTCCCATTTTAAAATAGTTCTTTTTTAATAACGTTTGCTGCTAAGCAATATTATCACGCTTAGCACCACAATGCCAGTTCATAAGGTACACCCACAGGGCGTGCTTACCTTTTTAAGTGGACATTAGCACCTGCGGCTCTTTCCTTTGTATAAGAATATAGAACTTTATACGGAATATGGTGTCTTGCTGAGAATATGAGGTTTCAATCTTTAACGAGGGCCTGGTACCAGGTGTTATAGAGTTTATAGACAAATTAAAAGGTTGTAAAAGTGTTAGTTGTTAGAGTCTGTCTAATGAAAGTAGAGGGAGGCAAAAAGAAAAACACAAAGATGGTGATAAGACATCTACTTCTTCCGCCAAGTTTGAGGGGTGTGGGTTCAAATTAAATTGCAAGCACATGGTACTCAATAACTTTATGTCTCAAGGTGATGGACTTAGTGCAGTTTGCCGCTTTTGACGAACTGCATCTGTTATAGGCAGAAGTTAACGCTTAACACCAGATGGCCTGGTACTTTTACCACCACGATGGCATAAAAAAACCTCAAAAATTATGAAAACAAGAGGCTTATACATAAAATAAAAGAGGTTAATTATCTAAACTAATATACTAAAGAGGAAAAATTTGATTGTTTGTATTGAATATGCTCTGAAACTACTGGACCGATTAGGATGAAATTTAGTATGAAAATAGTTTGAGACACGGGGAAGGACATAGAATAGTGTTTATCCAACTGCGCAAAAAGAGGTTAATGGTTTTGCGCGATAACCGATCTACTGGACGGATCAGGATGAAATTTGGTATGGAAATAGTTTGAGACACGGGGAAGGCCACAGTATAGTTTTTATCCAACTGCGCAAAAGGAAGAAGAAGTTAATGGTTTTGTGCGATAGCCGATATACCCGCGGGTGGAGCCGCGGCAGGAAAGCTAGTTATAAATAATTTCCATGATTTATTTAAGATGGCAAAAGCCATGGCGATCCCAGTGAAGCTACTCTATTTTTTGTACGTAAGATAACATACCAGCGGAATAAGTAAAATAATGTAATGTTTCTAGTCTTCGAAGAAGGTTAATATAGCAAGCTCCATTTGGGTATTAATTAAATCCTGGTATAAAATATGAGGAATACTAAAATTAACATACATATTTTAAGTGTAGTAGTGTGTAATCAGTAATTCGGGCATAACATTATTCAGAATCTACATAATCTGTGGACCTAATTTAATTAAAATTAACTCAGTTAACACTTTCGCAATTATAAAATTACTAGGGTATAATTATTCTTGTCTCTAGGAGTGGTGCCAAAATTGCTTTTTCATTTTCCTGACGAATGTTTCAAACATAGTTCAGAATTGTTTGATCAAGCCTTTTCCGGTTTAATCACTTCAGCAAGTTTTAATTAAAAGTTGTTTTAATAGTATGATTGTTGATGTTAACATTCAAAGGGGGTGTGCAGGTATACCGGAACTTTGTACAAAATATTGTAAATATACATTTTTGAGAGTAAAGTGACAGATACATCTGTTGTCCCAATCAACAAATAACCTGCCCACTTAAAGTGTCAACTACGAAGAGAGAATGAAAAAAAATGTGCATGGTGGTAGGGTATTTTGCGAATACCGCCTGGTTAGCTACCACCCGCAAGTAAAAAATCTGTAGCCGCCTAATGTTGTGTTCCGTCAGCTGTCCTTGAAAGCCAGTAATTCTAAGTTAGCTTGAACATCTTCGTCCACTTCATCACTTACCATCAGGTGAGATAGTGGTAAAAGTCTCACTTATCAGCAATATATATATAAAAAAACTAGTAATTACGTATACCTTATATGAGAAAAACCTATTCAACATAAAAACTTCTTAAATATATCACATTCCAGGCTAAAGTATAACTCATGTCCTCGACTCCGCCCGCCGAAGACACGCCGAATAATAAATTGTTCTTTAACTTGGAAACCGCCAGATTTATTTTCTCCTTGGGTTTGTTTCTTTGGTTACTTGGCTTGGACTTTTATTTAAATAGTCTTAGTACAAAACTCTCTGTAAATCTTTTGGAAGTTAGTTTCTGGTGGCTTAATAGGCTAAAGGGCGGAAGACGCGAAAAGGTCTGCGGAGCGTGGAAATTAGCATTTCTTTGTACAAGTTTTAAATGCCTTTTAAAATTGCCTTTAGTGTTGATAATAATATTGCAGATAAGCTTAAAATTATGAATATTCAAATATTCTACGTAAAGAACATTGTTTTAAAATTATCTGTTCTTGTTTTCGCAATTAGAACGAGATAAAGGAAAATACGTAATCAAGAACCTTCGTGTACAAATCAGCAGCAAAACCACTCGCATTAACTTTAGTAGGGTGTTGCTATCAATGAAGTGCATAAAAAGACTTCTTATCATCGTGTTTGTAACGCTTTCCGTGCCAACGTAGTTTCGTTATCTAAAAATTTTAAGTGTTCTTATTTGATAAATTAATACATTCATGGTCTTGCCTCATGGTATATTATCTATGCTTCTAGTTTGCCAAGTTGTGGGATATTGAGAAAAAATATAAAGATCATACAAATAGCATGTGAATGATGATTTTTAAATTTAGCCCTAAAATAAATAACAAAAGAAAAACTGGCACATCAGAACATTAGGCTCAAAGATATGCATGTAAAATTTTAAGTTTGAACACTTGGTATTTAAGATATGTCGAAATTACCTTTGTATGGATGCAAGTAACAAAACCTTGTGCATAAAAGTATAATAATTTGAATTGATTTATATATTCAAGAAAAATTACTCATTAAACTAAAAATAATTAAATTTTTTTATGTCAGTTAGTAAGACCTATGTTGATTCAAAGAAAATATACGAAGAGCTTATTTAGCTTATTTATTCACGTGTTTTGTGTTACCTGTCATATTTGTAATTTGACCATTATTATAAAAACGTAACAATTATTTTACAAACTCTTATCACAAGTACTTAAAGTCCTGTTTCCCTTGTTTATGTGTTACAAGTAGAATCATAAATTGCTAAGTGAACGCCTGTTTTCAGTTCATTTTGTAAATAAAGTTGGCTGGAGTAATAACAAAGTTTCGGTAGAGTAATATTGGGTCAGGGAAGTAAGAAAAAGATATGAGACATGAACTTTTAACTTTTAGAAAACCCTCGCCGCTAAACTTGTCATTCTGAACCGATTAACTAGGTTAAGCAACATCCGCTGTGGTCATAACTTTCATGGGTGACCGCTAGTGGCATTTACCTACTACAGAGCGCCCTATGCTTCAGAGAGTAAGTTTCACCGTCGCGCGTCGGTTCCGGTTAGTCAGTCGTTATAGTATGGTAGTAGGCAGTAGAAAATGTGTCGTCAAGTACCTAAAGATGTGTTCCAGCGGCAGGTTTTTTATTACTTTAGCCTAAACAACAACTTTGACCGCATCATCACTTACCATTAGGTAAGAAAGTGGTAAAAGACTAGCCTGTCCGCTATAAAAAAGTGACTACACCTCAAATCAAAAGGGCTGAAATATGGCTGTCCATTTTGAATTAAAATTAAACCTGCATAATGGTCAAATTTTAGTGAAAAATTTATTCACACGAAATCTAATATATTCATAATTTTATATCCGAATACGAGTTCCATCGTGCGACTAACGCAGAGCAGATACTGCTACTGAACACATATTTCTTAAGTATATAAAAATACCCTATCAACAAACAAGATTACTAAAAACTTGGCTTTAGTTATTTATATGTCTGGCCGTCTATATCTGACGCCAGCCTGCACAATAAGCTGCAACATATCATTTACATTCACGTGAGTGGTATGCTGGTTACTGAGGAAGTTCATTCCCTTAACCGTCTTTAATCGAAGGAACGACTCCACACATTTTACAGCTTATGCTTGTTCAGCATCTGTTTAGAGAAACTAGTAGGGACCTTCAGTGCCGCCTCCAACTTTTGTTGCTTCATTTTAAACTGAATAACTAGCAAGTTACGCATTATTCAGAGAGACGCAGTTTTATATTCATGCCGTGTTTTACGAGGTAGATGTCTGTTTGTTCGTTGTATAACTTTTGATAGAGAATAATTTATTGAACAACAAGATACTCCCATGCGGTTTCTAGCAAGTTTTTGGATCTTTGCAGGGAAACTATGAATCACTACGGGTATTATTTCACTCTGTTTACATTCTTTAGTTCTGAATTGGGGCAAGACATCATAAGAAGCTTTATGTTTAGGCGTATAAACGTATGTTGAGGCGGTATACGAATAAGCGGTTGTTTAGAGGCCGTTTGTATGTATGTCTGTTACCATTTTTCAGAAACTAGTGAATCGAATTCAATGTAGTTTTTGCATTGAACAGCTTTTATTTCAAAGTAGATTTATAAACATATTTTACGGATCTTGGCTACTAGGAAGCGCTGCTGCAGCCAAAATATTCAGCACTTTAGAGCTTCTCACTACGATTGTTGGACTGATTTTGGATAAAATTTACTCAAAACGAATGCCACTATAGGAGATCGATATGACAGCTGTCTAAGTGACAAGCAAAGTCTTACTTGTCAGTTTAGATTTTACATAGATAATACAGACTAAAAACAATTTCATCGGAAGATCAAACTATAAAAGTAAAGAGAATAACCTCCTGAAAACTATTCTACCTAGACTGCTTGTTTCTTCACAAAAGTTATAGGTTTCATTTGTTATTATGATCTTCATTTCAGATGTCAGTTCTTCATTTCGAGTAATATATATATATATAATAGTAGTCAAACTTAAAAGGCCTACATCTCCAAACCTGTTGAACGTAGATTAGTAGTTTGTATAAGGAAAAGCTCATATCAGGGTTTCATTTTGCATGAGTACTATTTATAATGGATGTTTATTTATGTCACAGTGTCTTATGTATCCTCATCTTACCATTGTGGAATAATTATAAAACCGGTTATTTCCAGTAGAACACTAAGTTCGGTAACTGGCAATCTAGTCGGAAGAACATTGTTGTATATAGTTCGTAGTACTCTGATAACAAAGGACTTATAACGGTACAAAAAATGTAAACCCAACATTACCATATATTTTTTTTACCTTATAATGGAACTGACTTAAACACTCAAAAGTGTAAATTAACTTGTTGAAGTCGGTGCCATGCGCACAACATTGTAATAAGAGCTACTTTTGAACCATCATGTTCCATTTTTATGTAAAATATATTTTTTACCCATTTTAGTGACCCTTGCCACTTACGGGATCGATTGTCATTCACTTTCGATGACTTTATCATCAAGGTATGAAAACAGTAGTCAGTTATTGGAGTGTTACTCAAAAACGGTTGGACCAGTTTTGATGAAATTTAACACGGGAAGGATCAGCTTTCAAATAAAAAAGAATCATAAAAGTCGGTCCACCCAGTCAAAAGTTTTGAGGCAACAAACTTAAAAAAACAGTCGAATTGAGAACCTCCTCCTTTTTCGAAGTCGGTCAAAAACTTCAAATGTACGAAAACTATATGGAAAACGAATTTGATAACCGTCCATATACAGGAAACAAAAACGAATGCATGTTTTTAAGGCCATTTCCAAATGTAATTTCCAATAAATTTAATTGATTCAAATAAAAATATACAGGAGCCCAACACCTATTAGTTTTTTAAAGTTGGTTAAAAAACTTGTTGCCATAAAGTAACCCAAGTACATAGATATTTTATTTTATTCGGAAAACATACAATGTTTACAAAGCATTTTTACTTGCAAGATAAAATGTCTATAAACTATTTAAAAACGTTTTCTCATATAGAATATATATAAATATATCACCATAGACCACATAAATTATATCAAACAGCTCATGAAGAGACGAAAATAATAAAAACGGTCCTTGTATTAGCCCTCTTAAACTATGAAAAAGCGTTCGCCGCAACGGGGCAATGCTGCGCATGCTGCCAACTGATAGTGGGTAGCAGCATTTAGACTGCCTGTAGGCCTGCAATGGCTTTTAGGTCTTTTTTCCCTAGTAGTGAGTTGTTAATAAAAGCTTCCATAAAAATATATAAGGCCGTTTAGACAAAAACCCTCTACAAGTACACAAAAGTCATCCAAGGAATAAATAAGAAATAATTAATTTTGAGTTGATGCAGGGCTTGTGACAGCTGGACCCAGATGATCACCCTGTTCAGATCACACGGCAGATAAAGTTACATAGTAGGTTAAATGGGACGGTTTTTTATGTATTATTCTTTTATAAATACGAGAAGGGAACATTTATAAAAAAGTTTTTCGAAGTTAAAATTATAAAGATCTACAATCAAGCTTCATTAAAAAATATATAACAAATTTACCATTGAGACAAACAACAATTCGAACACAGCAATTTACTTTACATACGTATCTTTGGTATTGAAATTGGTAAAACAACATACACGACGAGTCATTCTTAGAATACATAAAAGTATTTGTAATCAGAAGATCGGGGAAATAACAATCGGTACCGTATGTCAACATTACTGAGCCTACGAATGGATGTCAAAGAAACCCACTCGTCTGTTAAATTGGGACTGTGACTTTCCAATACAGAAGTTATCCTAATTCCGTTTTATATCTTCTTTTATTTTTGTTTTGGCTGTTGTGTTTGTATGGTTGACTTGTTCCGCTTAAAGAGATTAATTTCGATGATTTTCAGGAGCGCTTTCTTTGTCGACGTATAACGTGGGTCTTTCAGAATATTTTACCCATTTCTGCTCTTTTTTTTATGTTATTGTGACGGAACATGCTCGGGGCCCATCTAATGTAAAGCGGACTAAACTCTGCCTAGAACAGATGCATTTCATCACAAGTGACGATTGCATTACGCCCGTCACTTTGAGACATAGTTGCCAAGTCTCATTATGTCTGTAATTGCACTGGCTCTCAAGGACTGCTGCCGAAACACACCATAAGGTGCTTGGCGATAGATTTTCTACTTGAGGGTGGTAGCTAGCCAGGCGGGCAATCGCAAAATGCCCTTCCACCAAGCGGTGAAGCTCAAGCCGGCAAGCCAGTGGGGATCGGAGCAGGGACCTACGGCGCGGCAGTCCATTGCTATTACCGCTCGGCCATCATTGCTTCAAAAACAAACGTTTATTTATTCGTAGATACAACTAAATAAAAAGGTTGGGTAGTTTCTGAGGTTATAAATAAATTGAATAGTAGTACCAAATTAAATTGCGTTTATTACGCATCATTTTTATTCAGACGTTTTTTTTTAATTGCATCATGAATCTTAGAAATGGTGTAGGCAATCGGGATATAATATAATATAGTCAAATGAGACCTGCCCAAATTCCAAAATGATGGATTCAAATTGGCTACCATACAAATCACTCCGACTCTGCGACAAATCAACTATGAAGCTCGGCTTGACAATCTACTCTTGAATACGATCGCTACTGGACAAAAATAATATAAAACAAACGCAATTTAATCCATTAGAGTTGATTAATTTATATGCATATGGGGTTGGAACTTAGTTTTTTTTTACCAGTAGTTGTGTTGTGAGCTCCCCATGTTTACTAGACGAAGGCAAGGTAATTGCCGTAGTCGCTACCAGTCTTGCACTTCCGAGCGTCCGGTGAATACGTTGCCGCTAATCGCGTTTTTTAGGAAAAAAAGGGACAATATGCCTTCCTGTGTCTTTAGACACTGCACTAATTATACAGGCACTGTGAATGATAAGAAACATGCTTCATTTCACGCATAAGTATTGCTTTTATTCTTGAAATAGAAAATTTCGTAATTTTCTTTTGTCTAAGGCACTTCACACAATGAAATGGATGAACGAGATGTTGGATCATTTTTTAAGAGAGAGTGAAAGAGATAGTAGCGTAAGAGTGACCTTTTCCAACTCACTTTAGACTTTTTCCTCCCATACGCATATTAAGGCAATGAAACTCCTTAGAAAAACTCAAAAACTTACGGCAAATATTTAAAAATATGAAGTATTTGGTTTTCCATACTGAATATCGGCGTGATGAAAAAAACAACGCATCCACTTTTACAAGTTCAAGCTAAATTGTGACGATGATCTTAGATCAACCATTAATAGGGAGAAAGATTGTAACATTAGGTACCTAAATATAAGTAGAATATTAAATGTTCGTCACCAATTACTACGTCAGCATTCGAGTCTACTACATCAAGAAACCTTAATATTTACGTAGCACCTAAACGTCGTATCCATAATGGTCGAACATAAAATTTTCACGTGACGTATAAAAATGTAACATTTTTACGTTCTATGTAAAGGCAAATGTTTTATTGCGTTCACCGAAAGCATAACATTTAGAGTCGTTATCATTACATCATAGTAAAAGCTAGTTTCTTAATAAAAAAGCCGGTATTTATTCAATGGTTTAAATCCAAGTTAAACAAAAATTGAATTAACCAAGTTTCCAAGATATTCAGGTTAAGCATAGCCCGCATCTTGCACTGTATGTGTACTTTGTGAAACTTAACGAATATTTTATAGTTGCATCGGATTTTAACTGAATTGATAACCAGAGGCAAGTTAGGGTATAAACATAAAACATAACATTAAAATCATTTATTGACATAATAATAATGTGTACAAGGTTAATTTTGAAGCCTCTGGTCCTCGACGTAGCTTAAAACTGTGTTTCGAAGACCAGATCCTTCTCCAATGTAGGACTATAGTTAACAGAAATGATGCCATTATACAATGATTTTATTTCATATAAACATTTAAGGATGTTTTGTATGTGTGTGGATGTGGATGTGGTTTGAGTAGGTAGTTTTAATCTACGTTTTTTTTTATTTTATAGTTACATGGGTAATCATACCCATGTTGCATTATCTTGTGCTTACAATATGTATTCCATTTAACATGGATTATTAGAAATATATTATGGAGATATACATAAGTTAAACGTCAACGACCAACTAATCATTTTTCCTAAAATTAGACAATGTATACGATTCTGTCAAGGTTTTGCTGAGGTAAGGCACTACATATTGAAAAGTGAAATTTCATCATAAATATATCAATTATTATTAGAGTTTAATGAATACGTAGCCTTGGGAACCTACTCATAGTACGAAAATTACATAAGTGCGGATTCACTAACATGATGTGTAAAAACAGTTTGACTTTCTCCTGCGGACTGCGATTTTTCCTCGGCGGTGGTGGATAATGTTTCCAAGGACTGTAACGTTTCGGGCACATTGTACATCGTTGTTTTATATTTATTGCTTTCCATCTTATTGCTGAATAAGCTAGGTTTCAGATGTCTTAAAAGTTATATTATTATTATATCCACAACGTTGGATGTATTAGATATATATTTCATGCGAAAGAAAATTGAGATGATGAAATTACTTAGTTTATTATTATGAGGTTAGTTTCACATTTTGTATCTACTCTTCAAAAGTATTGATTCCTGTATTTGATTTTGCATAAAGGAAATATCTTAGTTAATAACTATAACAGTATTTTTTTTCTTGCGATGACGTTATACTTTCCTCAAAATGTATGGAATATGTCTTATTAGGATTAATCAGCGATTACATCAATTTAACTTAATTATACATTTTTTTTTAATTATTGCTGATAGGTAAGTCTTTGACCACTATCTAACCTGATGGTAAGTGATAATGTGGTCGAAAATATTACCAGGCTTAACCTACAATTACTGGCTCCCAAGGACAGCTGCCGGAACAAACCGTTAGGTGCTTGGCGACAGACTTTCTACTTGAGGATGGTCACTAGCCAGGCGAGCATTCGCAAACTGCCATTCCACCATGCGGCGAAGCTCAATCCCGCGGCGGGATTCATACCATGGACCTGCTGCGGCAGTCCATAGCCAATGCCACTGAGCCATCACTTCAAGAGAATACAGATTTTGAATTGTGCTCATAGAACGTTACTCGAACGTTACATTATTTTTCTTATCCCAATCAAGGACAGCAGAACACGTGTTTTCAGGCTTCTTTTAATAAACTCATTCTGTATCCTATCATTTCTAGTAACGTCATCAATCCTTCTTAACATTTGCATTGTTTTATGTTTAGAAGTTATGGAATAGAGAAGTTTTCCTTCTGATGGTAAAAGTGTCACGCTTGTTTATTTCAGTTTCAGTGTCACTTTTCACGTGCTGCTTGACACTGTACAACGCTCGTCGCTGCAAGAAGTTAGTTTCTGTCTTTTTCGCGCAGTTATTTTTCACATTTTAATTACCACTTAACTGCATTGATGGAAAACATATGAGTCTGCAATGTTACCCTTCAAAAAATACTTTTGCTAAGAGGACCTCGATCCACAACCTGGGCCCCGATTCTCTTAGCTATTGACCAAACGCCACTGCGATGCTTCTGCGACCGAACTGCTGTTAATGTCAAATCCGGTAGTCTGCTAATTCTAGCTCCTAATCGCAGTTGTATAGCAATCGCGTCGCTGTCGTATGGCTGTGCTAGGGCTTGCAAATGTTGCCACTGATATAAAAATGAAAACTTCTATCAATCAAGCATCAGTCAAAACATCAATACATAGTTGTTTTGTAGCAAACAATACATTGAATAAATATACTTGAATCATTAAGCTATTTTTCGATCTAAAATTCTCCCAAATATTTTATGCCACTTTAGCAACGCAATCGCAACAAAATAGCTTACAGCATACCAAATATGTCAAAAACTATTGATAGCAAGCCACTGACTTGCGATCGAACCTAAATAGCGGGCAGACTACGGATACTGTCAAAAGCTACAATTTCCATGCAATTAAGTTGCGTTAACGCCGTTCAATAGCTAAGAGAATCGGGCCCCTGATATCTTTTTTTTTTTTTGTATGGGCTTTGTCGCTAAGCGACCACATCGCCCAGTTAAGCTAAAATACAAACTTACCAACTAATTATTGTAAAGCTAACTCTGCTAATCTATACATTTGAACTGCACGGTCTGACATAGGACTTGCTAGTACACAATTACAGTATCCAACATCTGTTATACTTTTTCTATTTCTGCTACATGCACTTTACTTCCATCCGTCTCTTTCGTTACGTCCGTTATTCAAATCAATACATTACGACAGAGTTTAAGTATATGAAAAACTTCCAACATTTACACTAAAAGCTTTCGACATAGCAATACTAACACGTCAACTTTGAAAACAAAGTAACAGCTACATTTTATTCCAAGGTAAGGAAGAAGAAGAAACATATCATCTCAGTGATAATGCAAGTTGGGAAACTTTCATAAAACATAAGGCGCGGTATCTCGAAGGCTACCAACTTGGTCCCTGAGGTGACGTTGCGGCTGAATTTCGTAAAAGCTTTGCTCGTCTTGCCCCTCCTTGCTTAGCTTTACATCTTTAGTCTTAAAATGATATCTTTAAACTAATATCAACTTTATTGCCTTAAAAGAAGGTTGTCTTTTGTGAGAATGGTTCTGAGTAAATAGTTTGAAGGTGATTATACGAAATTAAGCTCTAGAGTTGGATGATAACCGTGGAATATTATGCTAGTCTAGTTAGCTAGCAGTATCCGAGTTACTATGTATTTGCCAAAGTGACCCATGTGTGTGTGCAAGTTTTAAGTACTGTAAGCGAGGACTGTATTATTGCAAAATGCCATTTGTTAATTGTGAGATGCCTTTATACTGCATATAAGGTATGACTGCCAAATTTTTGGACAGTGCGTAGAACTATGAAAATATACCACCTGGCTCTTTTCCCGCGTATATAGGGTTGGTATATACAAGATGTTTTCTCTAACAACACAAAGGATGGTACTAACTTTATCTGCTCGTTTTTTTTCCTTTTAATATTTTGTGTCAGGACCTATAAAACCTTGGTAATTAGTAGTATAAATCGGTCCTTTATTTAAACTGATTTGACCCTAGTCACTACTGTTATGTACCAGCCTGATTGTCTGCAGAATAGAGGCCATTAATTAATGTATATATTTATTTGCTCTTTTTTGTGCTTGATAGGTTAGCCTTTAACCATTATCTCAACTGATGGTAAGTGATGATTTGGTCGATTATGTTGTTCAGGCTAACCTAGAATTACTGGCTCTCGAGGACAGCTGCCGTTAGGTGCTGGAAGACACCCTTAGGTGCTTGTTGACGGATTTTCTACTTGAGGGTGGTGGGTCGCTAGCCAGGCGGGCATTCACAAAATGCACGTGAAGCTCAAGCCCGCGGCGGGATTCGAACCACGGACCTGCTGCGCGACAGTCCATAGCTAATGCCACTGAGCCATCACTGCTTCAATAAGCCCTTCTCGCTACTGTTTCAATGTTCCTTTAAAAATAATTAGAGAGTTATGAAACTTCAGTTTTGACGTAAACAAGCAATTTTGTATTTACTGCCTCAAATTATTGGAACAAATTTGTTTTAATTACAATCTATCATGTTATGTAGAGGTTCCCGTTTCTCTCTAATAACAGGTTTGTGATATTGTGCTAATTTCCGGATGTGGGTTGGAGTAATGTGTATAGTTCCATAGATTCTGCCACATTAATATTATAGCTGTATTTGGACATGTTGGCAGTTCACTTTACATGAATTGCCAATTAGATAGTATCAACCTAGATATATTATTATTAATTCTTAAAAACAAAATAATACCATGAAGGGTATTATTTTGTTTTTAAGAATTAATAGCTGTTCAGCTTAAAGTACATTTATAAGTACTTTATCAAAACAAGAGACATGAAATATACATCTGATTTCGCAAAACTTTGTTAAACAGCCGAAATGTGGTGAAGTTAAAATTTACCGACAACGTAGGGTAAAGTTTTAATGAAAGGTACCCTACGTGGCGCCTTCCCCGTTATTGGGTAACTCGTGGACACCTAAAATGATATACGGAAGGCGAGCTTGACATTTTATAAGGGTAGCACGGAGATATTAAATCGAGAAACATTTTGATGAGATTGAAATTACATATGTGTGGAAACCTAATATTGTATATATTGTCACGTGTCTCTTTCTACCCTTGAAGTGTTTGTAATTTAGCTAAGTTGAGACATAGTTTGTAGAGTTCCGTACCGAAAGGGCCATACAGAGTTTTAATTATGAGACTCAGCTGTTCCTCTGTCTATCTCGGGTCTAGGTATTATTTTAACCTACTTCAAAAAAGAAGGAGATAGTCAATCCGTGTGTTTTTTTGTTTGTTACCTCAGAACTAAAGTAAATTCGAAGCGCTAGTAGCGAAGTTTACTTAGCTGTTCTCAACCGATCAGCAAAGTTAAGCAAGGTCGCGCGCGGTCATGAGTTGGATGGGTGATCGCCAGTGACATTACTACTGAGCGTTTCCGTGCTTCGGAGGGCACGTTAAGCCGTCGGTCCCGGTTGTTGTCTTAGGATGGCAGTCGTTATAGCTTGGTGGTAGGGCATTTTGCGAATGCCCGCCTGGCTAGCTACCACCCTCAAGTAGAAAATCTGTCGCTAAGCATCTGACGGCGTATTCCGGCAGCTGTCATTGGGAGCCAGTACTTCTAGGGTAGCCTGAACAACATCTTCTACCACATCATCACTTACCATCAGGTGAGATAGTGGTCAAGGGCTAAGCTATAAGGAATAAAAAAAATACTATTGACTGTATATACCTACCATTTTTTTTTAAAGCTGATGCTTGTTTTGGGGTCCCAGATAAATTTCATTAAAATCGGTTAAGCCATTTTTGAGTTACACTTCAATATCTTAAAAATATTAATATATTGATTATATAGCCTTTGTCAGTGAATGACAATTATTGATCCCGTAAGTAGCAAGAGGCACTAAAAAGAGTGTTTTTTTTAAACTTAAAATGGAACCGACTTCAACGCTCAAAAGTGTGAACTCTTCGAAGTTTTTGAGTGATGAAGTCGGTTCCATTTACAGGTTTTTTATTTACATTAATGTCCCACTACGAGCCAATGGAATCCCTCATTTTTCCCCACTCATGTCTTACCTTCGTCATGTCTTTCCACTTTGATGTGATGATGAATGATTGATAGACACTCAGATCACAACTCCACCTTTTTCGAGGATGACCACAATGTCATCTACTATCTGTAAGTTTCGATTGCGTGACGATTTTTGCCCATCTCGCTGGATGCATACGAACATCCTCAGCCCAGTCAATACGTCCCATTTCAAGTCTGCGCTGTTTAAACCTACATCAGTAACGCCTGGCTTTAAACGAAGAGTGGTATTCCGAACTCGATCTGTTATTTTTACTTCCTGGATGCTGCGTTCCAAGGAGTGTTTGCACTGCTCTTCTGCGCTTCGGTTAGAGACCACGTTTGTGTACCGTAGTAACGAAGTACGTTACGAATAACGGCGAAACCTTTTACCACATAGGTGTTATTTTTTTTATGCCTAATAGGTTAGCCTTGACCGCTCTCAAGGACAGCTGCCGGAACACATCGTTAGGTGCTTGGCGACAGATTTTCTACTTGAGGGTGGTAGCTAGCCAGGCGGGCATTCGCAAAATGCCCTACCACCATGCTATAACTACTGGCATCTTAAGACAACCACCAGGAGTGATGGCTTCACGTGCCCTCAAAGCACAAAAGCGCTCAGTAGTAATGTCACTAGCGGTCACTCATCCAACTCTTGACCGAGGCGGACGTTGCTTAACTATGAACAGCTACGTAAATTTCGCTACGAGCGCTTCGAAATTGTTAATGCAAAAATTACAATGTAATATCGCTCTTACATTGTAATTATTTCATCTTTAGTACTTTGACGAATTTAGGTGTACTTTAAGGAAGCATGTGCATTGGTTCAATTACTTCTTAATTAATATATTATTTTCAACTCGCAAATTCCATGGAATTGTAGTATGGTTACCAATACTAGCTATAAGCGTGTGACTCTCGGTGAAATAAATATTTCGTTGTTACCAGTGTTACTGTATGAGCCGGATCGTCCATTGCTGAACACAGCCTCCCTTGCTATGGGAGGATTTGCCATAATCCCCACGCTTGGCAGGTGTCTTGGCGATCGCAGTGTGAGATATCAGTTCCTCAGAAAGCGCTGCTACCCACCTGTTGGTGTGTTACCCTTAGTCGTTTCTTACGACACCCACGAGTAGAGATGGGAGGTGAAATTCTAGCCCAGCATCCCACGGGCCCGGCAACTAGTGTGACTATTATTAATTAAAAAATAGTCCATTCAGAGTGTAGGTCCCGCCTTAGGAATAAATGCCTGAAGGGTTTCGTAGAAGGCGAGTAAAGGAAACTTACGCCTAATAAACAGCATGCCATCACTCTCATCAACGTAAGTGGGGTGTGGCAATACACCGGGCGCACAACAGGGCTTCTTGAAAACTTAACGCCCTTATTATTATTATTTTTTTAATTTTATTGTGACAGAACAAACTCTAGGCCGGCCTGATGTTAAGCGGACTAACCTCTGCCTATAACAGATGCATTTCATAACAAGTGTCACGAATTGTCACTTTGAGACAGGTGTTAAGTCTCGTGTGCCTGTAATTTTACTGGCTCTCAAGGACAGCTGCCAGAACACACCGTTAGGGGTTTGGCGACAGACTTTCTACTTGAGGGGGTCACTAGCCAGGCGGGAATTCGCTAAATGCCCTTCCACCATGTGGTGAAGCTCAAGCCCGTGGCGGGATTCGAAGCATGGACCTTCTGCGTTGCGATCCGTAGCCAATGCCACTGAGCCATCAGTGCCGCCCTTATTATCTGAAAAGTAGCGAGTAAGCTATCAAGGAGAGCATTCCCAAAGAGTGTTTATGTCAGGTATAATTTTATATTATAATGTGTTCTTGTGACGACCTTATAATGTTGTTAGATAATTCACCGACTCAAGATGAGTGAGATAAGGACAGGAAAATGATGACTAGTAAACACAGCAGTGCGTAAAGTTTGTATGTTTATAAAACAGTCTACACTTTTGATAAACATACAAACTGTTTAGACTGAAATTATTCAGAATTTATATTATTCTCTGAATATATTTTGATTTCATTTCGTAGGTAATTTAATTAAATTAGAATATATAATACAAAGATGGTACCTATTGTATAAAAGCGGGACGTTAGTATAAACGTGCTCTATTCTCCGCTTCGCATGAATATGTAGATTTTAATTGCAATTTTTAACTGGCTCTGCTACAAAGGATCGACGGCGTTATGAGGCAATTTTAGCTTTATTTCCAGAGAGATTTTACAAACTTTATCTTACACTACTCATTTATATAATATCTAACGATAACATGTTATCATGAATCCTTATGTGAGAACTAGATTCACTTTTTGAACTCGATTTGTCAGTTTTAGAAGGATTAAATATAGCGTTAGGTCAGTGTCTTCGTTTCTTTTTCGTCTTTGCTTTTCCACAAACTTAGTTAAGTCGTAATTATTTTAAATACCAAGGGTTCAAACTCGGTAAAATATTGCACGGTTGTCCATTAATCTAATGTCTAACTAGAAGCATAGACATCAGATTGAGGATATTTTGAATAAAACAAGTGGTTAACTTATTTTAAGCCACTTGTTTTATTAAAAAAAATATATACAGGTTTTTTTTAAAGAATATGGCACTCTTATAACCCTTATACTAAACAGTATACTTTCGTATAATTTTATTTAAGACCTATATTGACCAGTACATGGTGTCTTTAGGACTACCTGGTAAATGTCATAAAGCTTTTTGGCTTCTTCGGAGTCAGGCTGCGACAGCACTCTAGTGCACCCCCCTACCTGCCAGAAAGCAAACCACTCTTTGGAAAATTTCTTTATTTTATCTCTAAATGAGAATTTAAGAATTATTCATAAACATAAAAAAAGACGTTATCGTGTAGGAGAAAAACACGTCTATAAACGTTCCGAGTCACATCGAATTAAATTAACAGGATATTTTACCGTAATAGTATGTAACTAAACTATATTTTTTATATTTTTTCAAAGTAGGCCTGATCTAGGTTCAAATTGATTAATGTCTCAATCATTATTGTGAAGAGTCAAAGATTTATATCGTACATCTGATGAAAAAACAGGGTCCTTGTGCGTGGTGATTTTGATCATACGTAATTTATATATACCAAGTGCTCAAAATTCAATATACTCATACGATATTCCAAAATTATTTGGCAAATCTTTGGAAGGAAATAATAACCTTAACATATACCAAAAAAATACTATAAAAATACATTGACAATCCAGTAGCCAAGACTTCTTGAGCCGTCTTGGGCTTCTTGAGCCCATTTGCCTAGTTATAGCCAAGGAGCCAGGGCTAGATGCTAATTTCGAAGCAGTAATAGCCAAGCGGTCTGAAGCATCATGGAGGAAGGGTATTTTGCGAATGCTCACCTGGTTAAGCACCTAACGGTGTGTTCCGATAGCAGTCCTTGAGAGCCAGTAAAATTACAGGAACATAAGACTCAACAACTGTATCTCAGTGTGACGGACGCAGTGAAGTTCGTCACTTGTGCATGATCATGGATCTTTTATAGGCAGAGGTTACCGCTTAACATCAGGTGCACATCGTGCTTGATCCGTCATAATAACATAAAAAAGTACAGAATTAGAAATGCTTAGATAAGATTAACAAGCATAGAATATGGAGCCCATTTCGTATCCAAACCGTCAGAATAAGTTTTAATAAATTTTCTGTGAAATTTTCTATTTTTGACTACCTGTTAGTTATATAAATTAAGATTAGTAAAATGAGCCTGTGTTTTAGTACAAAACTCTTATGATCTCTCTAATATTTATTATTTGGGAAAATGTTACTACTGATTCTAATAACATAAACATGTTATTCGGAGATAAAAGACGTCAAATATTTTTTCCGTAACCTTACCAATTTCCTAAAGATATTATTAGCACAAGTCCTGAGAAACGCATCAACGCTATATCGAAAAGGTATTTGGCGAGAAAATCCAATAAGATTTGGTCGGGAGCCAGCCCCATCTATACGTAAAATATAGAAGCATGTGACAGACAGTCTGTAAAAAGTTTTAAATACTGTTTTGTTTGACACATTTGATATAAAACTAGATTGACAGTGTATTTGTCACCTATCTCACCTGATGGTTATTGATGATGTGGTCGAAGTGTTCAGGCAAACGTATGATTGAGAATTTAATGTTTTAAGGTCATCAACGATGTTTGTCAAACAAGAAATCAGTCGCCACATGGCCTTGGCATCATTGAGTTTACAGCAAGTATTTCTCTCAGCGGCTATTACAGGCTCAGATTAATTTCTTTGTATATAATCTTTATACTGTTTTTCAGTTATTGTGATGGAACAAGCTCTAGGCCTACCTGATGTTAAGCGGACTTATCTCTGCCTAGAACAGACGCATTTCATCACAAGTGACGAATTGCATAGCGCCCGTCACCTTGAGACATAGTTGTTAAGTCTCATGTGCCTGTAATTTCACTGGCTCTGAAGGACTGCTGCTTGCACACCGTCAGGTGCTTGACGACAGATTATCTACCTGAGGGTAGTAGTTAGCCAGGCGGAAAAAGCCAAGCTATATGAGATGTCAATGTAATGGAAAGTAAAATTAATATCTCGTCCGTCACGACTAGGTTAAATCTTTGTCCAACACTTTTTTTGATGTCTTGTTTGATATATTAAACTCTTGTTTTAAAGACCTTAAAAGATCAATCAAGACATAAAAAATGTGTTGGTCCCTAGCAATTAGTACTATGGAAAAGCTGATTTTTTACAAGTTTAAACTATTAAACGAAACTAAAACAAATGTTTCAGACTAGCCAGACTGTCCAACCAGCACAAATAAGGCGCGCAAAAACAAAAAACCTTATAGTATGAACAAAACTATGCTGACGCCAACTTTGAAATTTTCTATCGGCTAAATCTAACAAAAAATAAACGGTAAGAGAAGATAAAAAAAAAATGTGTTCGAGAATTGCGTTTAATTCTATGTCATTGTACTGAACGAAAGAAATTAATAAGACAAGAAAATTTCTTAAATACCAAAAACCCGACTGCGGACCGTATAAATTGTATGTATTTTCATATATGCCTTTAAAAGCCTTTTATTTTGACACCCAACTTAAGAGTATGGATATTAATTTTTTTATGTTCACATTAATGCATCTAAACTGCGCCGTACAAATTGTATGGCAGATCCAGTGACAATGGCCTCATCAATTTGTATTAACTAATTCAATTTGTATTAAACCTAAAAACGTATCATTTATCAAAATTAGTTGACTCGTTAAGTAGTTACAAGTAATGACAAATATTTTTAAAATATTTAAAAAAAAACATAACATAAAATTAATATTTTAATAAAACACTTAAAAATATAAAAAAATATCTAATGACAATTCCGCCTAATTTTCCTGCTAAGCCGACGTGGCGTCACAAACGCCACGCATCCAAACCGAAAGAACCTTCGACGCGTTCGCTTCTACACGAAGCATCCTCAGGAGGTCTTGACTCTACGAGCGCACGATCGAGATTCTCGAATTGTGACTAGATATACTTTTATATTTTTTATGTGTTTTGTTAAAATATTAATTTTATGTTTTCTTAAAATATTTAAAAAATATTTGATATTATTAAATATGGATTTCCGCAAAGTAACGCCTGAATCTATTTATTAGTTACAAGTACTTTTTGAATTGTACAAGAAATGAAAATACACACAGGTAATATACATAACCCTCCTTTGCGCTTCACTGCAGTCAGGCGAAAAGCATGAGGGGATATCTAAAATGGCTTTAAAGGGAAATATAACTTTAATAACAAGGACAAAGTCACGGGCATTTGTAGGTATATATCTACTAATATTTTATACCTATACATACCAGTTACATAGGTCTGGTCTGCTCAGCTCTCAAAGTAACCGCGTTACGTCAAGAAATTCATTTTTCAGTTTCGAATTTCATACTCGTTTCGGTCTATTTGCCGGGAGTTACAGATGCTTTCATCGAAATAAGTTTAATACACTAGCAACATGGAACACGAAATTTAATAAAGAATTTAATTAAGTAGAATTTCATTTCCATTCCTTCGTTTCAATGATAACCAACCCGTCAGTCTCAGGATAGCAAAGCGAATGCAAATTTTACAGAATTCGCTTTCCTAGTTTGTGTAGCAGAAGTAGCAAAGTAGTACAAATAGTTGACTGTACGTTTTACAGGTCGAGCCAAAGACGAAAGCTAATATTTAAGTATGTACGAGTTATATACTCAGCTATTCACTTCAATTGCGAGGAAATTAATCAATAATGTTGTAAGTAATTTCTCTTCTATTAAAATTCAACCTGAAATTTAAACTAAGTTCTATTTGGAGTGTCATTGTTTAGACAAAATATTATATGCGTATTATTAACAGTTTTTTTATAATAATCATAGATCAGGGTTATTATTTGAGGTGTAGACATATATTTTGGTCTGATTCCGTAATATCCTGATCTATGGGTATTCTGTAAAACCAAGACAGAGTTCCGTAATGAAATATATTACAAAGTCAACCTCTTTGAACAATTTTAAATTAAATAATCACTTTTATGCACTTGTGCTTAAAAAGTAAGCTTTGATGCTTGCATAAAAGCCGTTTAAGTCCGCTTACACCGGCCATAATCAAGAGCTTTACAAACCTAAGAGGTGAACATTAATTTTTAACCCTCCACTGAATATGAAATTAACGTGGTAATTTTTTCATGCGAATGATAAAAAGAGCGTCATAATCTGATTATATGCATTGATATGTTATCTAGGTACAGTGAAATGTATTTAGTTTGTATGTGGATGGAGATATTTGTGTATATGTACGTGGTCGAAAAATTATTACAGGTGAGCGCGGAACTCAACTTCAAAAAAGTAAAATAAAAGAAAGAGAAAAATTGTTACTGGTGCTTTTGCAATAGGCTTATTCTCTTCATTTTCTTTGTCTTATCTTAATATTTTTTAATGACAAATGTTAATATGGTTATTGGAATATTCAAGTCACCCCCCTCAAAGTGGATGATCTGTCTGATAGTTCAGTATAGCATCGACCGAGCTGATCAAACTCTTTGGTCTCACATAACCATGGTCCAGATTTCAAATTCTGTTAGTGTTAAAGTTTCTATCCATGCATTTAGTAATGCATTTTGCATTTCGGATTCATTGATGATATAACTGTAATGGATGGTCGCCATATTTCGCCAAATGTTTTATTTAAGAGATCATCGAATTAAATACTTTATATATATATATATTTTTTATATGCATTTATTGTTTTCCTACAGACTCCAGGGTCGGTGCCATTTTTTTAGTTAACGAAGATATTAATTAAACAATTATATTACAATGGAAAACATTCTTACACACTTAGAGGGAAACACAGCTATAAGGGATGCTAATTATACCTAATATATACGATCACAAATCAGATACAAACAAGGTTTGCACAGGCATTTTGAACGGACCAGTGTCCTCAAGCAGCACTCGTTCACGAGATGACGCGCGTGCCAGCCATTGTCCTCCTCAACCATTTCTGAGGGAAGACACACTACGCCGCTGCTTGCCAACACATTTTCCGTTCCGAATGCCTGCGCCAATCCGTTTGCCAAAGTGTGAGAAGGCTATAATTAAACACTATATACACTATTAAACACAATAAAAAGGGAAATTATTATCTCTGAACGTTCTCACGTTCTCATTCTGATACATATACTTGACATATTATAAGTTTTTTTCAGTTAAATGCAACACTGTTAGACCTGAGTGAAGTACACATTTGGAGGTATATTGTAACAACCACTCCTCGTGAGGTGCTATCCTAAGAAAGAAATATAAATCAGAAAGTGGGCGGCAGCGCCTTCTGAAGAACTCCTGTATTACACTAAGATACAAAGACGCCTGCCAAGCGTGGGAATTAGTGCAAATTAACATTCCAGCTGATACAGCTCAGTACAATTCTAGCCAATAAAATTATAATTAAAATCAGTGATCGGTGGTCTTTTAAAAGTTATACGTGATCAAACATAACAAATACAAAAATACACGTCTATTGTACAAGTGTATAATGTTAGTTATTACCGCTTAGGCGACATTGAGAGCCGATCCGTTAGGTGATGGTCTTGAGAGAGTCGAGGACGGTAATTATCAATACACGCTTGTAACATACAGATCAACACACTTGTTAAGAAAATAATAGT
Organism: Plagodis pulveraria; assembly: GCA_963890685.1. NCBI lineage: Eukaryota > Metazoa > Arthropoda > Insecta > Lepidoptera > Geometridae > Plagodis > Plagodis pulveraria. The sequence goes on along the minus strand of OY982955.1, from coordinate 31,168,651 downwards.
AATAAATCCTTTTTTCATAAATAACTATGCAAATGCAATGACAGGAAAAATAAATCAGTTTTAATATGCGTACGCATGACGATCGGCCATACACTAAAGAATGAGGTTTATTTTTTTTGGCTTTTCGCGGACAGCGTTTTAGCCACAAAATGGGGAATTTAAAGTTTTCTTTATGACAGAGAAAATAAAAGTTATAAGTATTTGAGTCAGTTTTATTTGTTCAACACGTACAAGTTGAAATTTTCTATTTAAACACGAAGTTGTAGGATATTTGCAAGCAATAGGTACATTAATTTATTTGTAATTAATTAATTAATTATTAATATTTTTTTTGAACACAATCTATTTTGTATCGAATCTTTTTACTGAACAAAGGAACCCAACCAATAATATAAAAAAAAACTCTATAACCCACTTGTGAATAATAGCAATGAAAAAGTCATAGTTTTATTACAGGTGTCATTATGTACCTGATTGCGTTGAAATTAAAGCAACTTAATGAGCAAGTGTGATAAAAAAAATAACACTATATTTTCTGTATCTACTCGCTTTCTAAAAATGATTTTACTGAAATCTTCCTTAATATTATTACTGCATTTTGACTTCCTAGTCCTGGCAATCTAATAACCAAATAAGCCCGAGCTTAGGGCCATCTCAGCGCAAATTGAATTATACGATGTTGCCAACTCTAACTGACAGTGTAAAGAAGACATAATCAGCTGTGTCAACACAAGTTTGCCTTCGTTAGGTGTTGCATGGTTTAACTGTACCAAGTTTTGTGTTTGGGAATACAGTTGTAGGGAGATAGCTGTGTTGCAATAATGTTTAGTTAGGGTATAAAGAGTGCCGTTTCATTTTGAAAAGTTTGCACTGTGTTAAAAAATCGGCCAAGTGTGTGTCGGACTCGTGCACCGGGAGTTCCGTAGAAACCTGTAGGTATACAAACAAAAGTTATGGTATTTTTATTGCTAAATGAAATATCCATAATATTTTAAAAATATTAAACATATTTTCGATAAGTCATGTAACTAAAAATTTATGGATTTCGCAATTTTTCCTTTATCTGTGCTATAAGGCGTTTCTTAGTACCTAATTTCAAGATTCTGAGTTCACGGGAAGTATTCTGTAGGTTTTGATTCCCTTGCGTGTGGACAATTTGCAGCATAAACAGCTGTATCTTTTGATTGCGTTAGCTTAGAAGTTTGATTTTTTTTGCAGCTCCAAGGGACAACATAATCTGAGTATTTGATATGAATTTCAGCTTAATACCTCTACGCGATCTTGACAAAAAGGGTTATGATGACAGACAGACAGACGGACAACAAATTGATACTATAAGGGTTCAGTTTTTTTCCTTTTTAGGTACAGAACCCAAAAAATAGTATTTGTAGAGTTATGTAATAGTTCCTATGTATATTTTCGATATTTCATGGTTAGTTAGATTAGTTTCAAGGTCGTTCTTATCCGATTAACTAAGTAAAGCAACGTCCACTGCCGTCGTGTCTTGGATGGATTACCGCTAGTGCATGGCGAGCGCGCCACGTGCTTTAGGCCGTCAGTCTCGGTTGCTGTATTAGACTCATTATAACGTGGTAGTAGGGCCATTAGCAAATGCCTGCCTGACTAGCTAGCACTCTCAAGTAGAAGGCTATTACCAAGCAGCCTAGCCTATATCAGGAAAAGTACCGGTATAGGGACATTGCTGTATCAGCCAGATTGTCCACTGCAAAACACAGCATCCCCTATTAAAGGGTGGTTTGCCATAATCCCCACGCTTGGCAGAGGTCTTAGGGATCGCAGTTTAAGATATCAGTACCTCAGAAGAAGCTGCTGCCCGCCCGCCTTCCGGTATTTTACCTTTAGTGGCCTTCTACGATACCCCACAGGTAGCTACGGGAGGCGAGCATCCTAGCCCGGAACTCCACGAGACATTACTAACAGACAATGACGGTGGCTTGCAACCTACTACTAATTGTCACTTTTGAATATTACTTCAACATTTTTCACTTGGTTACAAAACCGTAGGAGCGTGAACAAAGTCAAGAGACTTTAGTTACGATACCTTCATATTTTACTACAGACGCAAAGTAGCGAGCGAAGTCAAAAGAAAACAAGTTTGTATATTTAACACAAACTTCTGCGACAATATGGCGCGGAAGTTTCCACGATCTTTACTTGGAATACGTAATAGTATAAACTAACTACTATAACAGAGTTTATTACATTGTTAAGTACAGTTATAAGTTTTTTTGTTTGTTTTTAGGTTTCATATTTCAGTGTAACTTCGCGAAGAAAAAATATATTTCCTCCGTCTTATAGCAAATTTACTATCTAAGTTATAGTATGTTCTTGGCTTTACAGGATTGATAAAAAATCAGCAAAGTCTGAGTTGGGCTCTTACACTGAGGGCTACATAGGGTTGGATCAAAACAGAATGACGCACCGCCCTCTTTGTTTTCCACGGACTTATGAAGCAGTGATGGCTCAGTGGCATTGGCTATGGACTGCCGTGCCGCAGATCCATGGTTTGAATCCCGCCGCGGGCTTGACCTTCACCGCATGGTGGAAGGGTGTTTTGCGAATGCCCGCCTGGCTAGCGACCACCCTCAAGTAGAAAATCTGTCGCCAAGCACCCAACGGTGTGTTCTGGCAGCTGTCCTTGAGAACCAGTGAAATTACAGGCACATGAGACTTAACAATGTCTCAAGGTAACGGGCGCAGTGCAATTTGTGACTTGTGACGAATTGCATCTGTTATAGTCAGAGGTTAGCCCACTTAACATCGGGTGGGCCTCGTGCTTGATCCGTCACAATTACTTAAAAATAAAAAAAGCAAAAAAAACACGGCAGCGCTGCGGGGCCGCCGGCGGAGCCCAACGACTCCAGCAGCGGATAACCGTGGCGGGTTCGCGGTTGTGTGTGAAAGCGTTCACGCGTTCCCTCCCAGTATCGGAAGCGATGGGGCACCGAGTTATCGGTAACGGTGGTTCTTTCTACTACTTGGCCATTTATAAAAAAAAAATACCATTGAGCAAAAATACTTTATAAAGGTATGATAACATGTTTCTAGCATACAGCAGCATTGAACCGACTTCATTAAATTAGGTTCTCAATACCACTGTATATTTTTTTCATGTCTGTTATTAATTATAAATTAATTTTGATAATTATATATTAATTTTTTGGGTAGAATATATCTTCAAGTTAGTCTCATATAAGTCTTATTCATTAATGTCGGTAGGGGGTAGTTTTTATTATAGTCAATACAAAAACTGAAAAAAGTATTTGTATACTTACCTTATTTATTACTGAGTAACCGGCTAGGACTCACGTAATATTTACCGGATATTGCTCCAACCAGTTTCGAACTTACTCGAAGTTCTTCCTCTGGGAGTCACGATTGTGCACAGCGTCGAGCGCGAGCCTCAGCGCGTAACTGATCTGGCTGAACTCAACTGGTCGGAGCAATATCCGGTAAATATTACGCGAGTCCTAGCCGGTTACTAAATAATAAATAGGGACAAAACTCGCGAAAGTTTTTATCTCAAATTTGCATACAAGGATGTTGGAATTGTAACTTTTAAAAAAAAATACACCTCTTACCGTAATAGTTTTCGACGCAATTCAATTATTTTACAAAAAGCATCTTCAAGTCTTGTTAAATTGCGCGCACGATTGAGAAACTATATCAGGTATCTTTCGTTTCAAAATATTGATAAAGCTTTTATTTTAGTTTAAGGGGAAAGAAAAAGTCCACTGAGCTTTATTTATTCTGTGCATATTTTAAAAGTATAAATCTTTCTTCAAACATACACATGTTTTTCTTTCTCGCTTCTTCAAATCTCAAAGCTGTCGAGGGACCCATAAGATAAACAAAAATATCCGCCGAATTCGACGAAACTTCAAACATTTAACGTTGTTTATTCAAGAGTTTCGCGAAAGACTAGAAACTTAATATTTCAACGTATAACAATGCAAGGATGGGTATACAAGAAAGGATAGGACACGGGGGCACGGCGTTTTTCTTTCGTTGGGTTTTTAACTTTGGGTCATAAGTTGAATCACTCGTAGTGAAGTTTGCTTAGCCAATCTTAATCAATCAGCTAAGTAAAGCTACGTCCGCCGCGGTCAAGAGTTGGATGGGTGACCACTATTGACATTACTACTGAGCGCTATGGTGCTTCGGTGCTTCGGTGGGCACGTTAAGCCGTCGGTCCCGGTGGTTGTCTTAGGATGGCAGTCGTTACACAATGGTGGTAGAGCGTTTTGCGAACCTACCCCTAGCTACCACCCTTAAGTAGAAAATCTGTCGCCAACCACCTTACAGTGTGTTCCAGCAGATGTCCTTGAGAGCAAGTAATTCTTAGCTAGCTTGAACAACATCTTGGACCACATTATCACTTACCATCAAGTGAGATAGTGGCCACAGGTTAGCCTACAAGCTATAAAATAAAAAAAAATGTGAATCCCGCATCATTCGTAATTACTTTTTTTTAGATTTCAGAATACCTGTAGTACTTTGACATGACGCCAATCTTCGGGTTTAAAATTGTCTGTACATATTACTAAATATTTAAGTCTATAGCGACTGATATAGTTTTGAGGAAAATAGTTTATACATAGGTATTTTATTCCCTAACTTTATGAAACTACAATTCACAAATAAATTTTGAAATCTATAAGTTTAAGGCTACATACAAAGTATACGTTGATTATGATATCGTGGATGTAATGATTTCCAGTATATTTTGAAAAAAAAATTAAAACAGTCTGTCATAAAAGATCTTTTTTAAAGACGGGACATTGCTCCGCTTAGCGGCGAAACAGCATCATTTTGTTAAAATACCTATTTTTCTGCGGGCGCTTCTCCTTCCGTTCCTCTTAATAGGTTTATAGGCGCATACACAAGTGTGGCTGCAACATTGGATTAAAAAGTAGAGTAGCTCAATGTGACATATAAATAATTACATATTGGGCAAACCTGGTTTCAACACCGAACTGAAAGGAGACAAATGTATCAATTTATTTCAAAAAGGCTGTATCAGCCGGATCATCCACTGCTGAACACAGCCTGCCTTCCCTATTAAGGGGGTATTTGCCATAATCCCGACGCTTGGCAGGCGGCTTGGGGATCGCAGTGTAAGATAGTAGTTCTTTAGAAGGCGCTGCTGCCCACCTTCCAGTATAATTCCCTTAGTCGCCTCTTACGACACCCATGGGATGATATGGGGAGGTGCAATTCTAACCCGGCAACCCACGGGGTCAAAAAGGCTACTAAACAAATATTAATGAATCCCGACCCATAACAAACCAAAACATTGCATCCACTTTAATATACCCTAGTTGAGTAAAGGTATGTATTTTGCTTTATTTCTACTGAATGTGGCACGTAGAGTTTGTATAATTTTGGGTTAAACTAGACACAAATTCGGTGAAACTTTGTCATTAAATACTGTATGTCGACGTCGAAGTTGGAACAAAGTCGAACTAAATTTACTAACTTTGTTACCTAATGTTTGTATCTACTCTTCTTGTACGAGTCTGGAATTTTCATTTAATACAAATTGTACCAAGATATTATTACTTCTATTATATTGCTATTCTTTATCAAAACGACTATCGCTATGCATGGTGATAGTTAAGCATTTCTTATGGCTATACTACACGAAGCGCTTTCCATACAAACATAGATTTTTTTATACAGCCGATACGCTAGCCTTTGACTACTATCTCACCTGAAGGTAAGTGTCTAAGTGATGATATGGTCGAAGGGCTAACCTAGAATTACTGTCTCTCAAGGGCAGCTGCCGAAACACACCGTTAAGTACTTCGCGAAAGATTTACTACGTGAAGGTAGCTAGGCAGGCGGGCATTCCTAAAATGCCCTACCACCATGCTTAACGGCTGCCACCCTAAGATAACAACCGGGATGAAGCACGGAAGCGCTCAGTAGTAATGTCACTAGCGGTCGCCTATCCCAGTCTTTACCGTGGTGGACATTGCTTAACTTTGCTGATCGCTTGATAACGGCTAAGCAAACTTTGCTACGAGCGCTTCAAGAAGGTATGAAGAACATTATCCTATAAAAATACATTCACTTTGGAGTAATGTGTGCGAGAAGTTACCTACCTACCAAGTAAGGGATTAAAGTAATTGTCACATTATAAGATTCCTTGATAGTAATATGAAACCCTATTTTTAGTTGCAGCAAAATGAAATATTAAAATTTTGTATAATATGGTTTATGCATTAAAATACACAATCATCAAAATCTACTTATCGGATAAGAAAATCATGCAAGGTGTAATGGTGGACATACATAAAACAATTAAAGAATACCTGTGGACTTGTGAACTTTCACCCTTATTTTTTCAAAGTCAAGTCAAGTTCTTGTGTTCCTGTCTTTTATGCCGTTAGCGTAAACATATTATTCGTAATATGTTCTTGTGCTGCGTCTAGTGTGTTAAAACCGTACCCGGTGAATGGCAATAGGCTCGCCCTATTACATGTGACCCCCCAACCAATTACTAATATTTGAAGATTGGCGAAACGTGGTTTGCACACCTCTGCCTACCCCTTCGGGGATTCCAGACGTGAATATATATTTGAATAAAAAGTGGTTAATAAGATACACGTGAATAATTTTATAAATGTTAATGCATGATTCTGTCCTAGAACGGTAAAGTTCACCCAACAATTTCCAACTCTGACTTCAAATTCAGCTAAATCGTGCACAGAGATGCCCCCAGGCGGCTGCCTGGGTTCAGAACTATTCCATATTTACCCCCACTATTAGACATGCAGCGGTTTCGTATGAGAATTTATCGCACTTTACCGCTCTGTTGCCAAATGTTATAACGAATTTTGCAGCTTGTGGTTGTGTCACTGTGGAGTGTTTTGTAGAACTTTATACCAGATTATTTGCCTTTTTCTGAAATTAAATGTTCATTTCCAACATATTAAGGTATCAGCCAAAGCACGGATTTCGGTAAATATTGTTGATGTTTCCAGCTTGTTAGCGTTCTTGTGTTTAATTTTAATGTTTAGGGGATTTTCTGATTTAGATAGGTAACACTTTATTATAGACCAAATGTAAGAAAAACGTAGGCTAAATTTAAACTTATTTTAAATGTTGTACAATGGGCGGTCTTATCGCTTGAAAGCGATCTCTTCCAGACTACCTTTGGATGGAGAGGAGTTAATATACTTATACTCGTATTAAAGGTGGTGCGAATAAATAATATAACTAAGTAAAAATATTCCTACTTACAAACCCATTAAAGATTCAAGCTGTCTCTAAAAATAAACACTTCAGAGAATGAATACTTGGATTCAGAAAAATTATTGTGTGCAGATGTTTTGGCGGTTAACCCTTTTTTAGTTTTTTATTTAATTACGTGAAACAAAATGTAAGTGAAACATTTTTGGAACTGAAACATGTGAAATTTCCGTTATCGGTGAGGAGGACCTCAACGAAACGGAAATTTCACATCTAAGTTTCGTGATTTTCTGCTTGAGGGTGGTAGCTAGCCAGGCGGCTCAGCAATAAAAATAAAACCTCATAGTAATTGATGATGCCGTTCAAGATTTTGTTAAGTAAATCAAGAATTACACGCTCTCAAGGACTGCACCGTTACGTGCTTGGCTAAAGAAGTTCTACTTCAGTTGTCGCCCGGCAGCCGGACGTTCGAAAATGCTTTACCACCACGCAATAATAGTCCAATATCATGCCACGCTACATGTTCGCCCCTGTTCGTTTTTTTAGGGCTTGTATCTAAAGAACAACACTAAACCTTAAAACGTGACCAAAGGACTTTTTTAAATGCACCGTTTAGTATTATTTTCTCAAATTTTCGCGCCATTCTGGCAAACAAAAGGTCGTAGCCGCTACATTTAGCGCGCATTGAGACTGAACTTTATTTAATTCATCTTTTGATTTATTTTCCATAACAAACTCTTTACTCTCTCTGAACCGCCCGTTAAGTGATCTTGGTCACCGGTCTAACCGTGACTAGTGAATGCTACTTGGCTTTCATTGCATCAAGATGTTTATACCTACGTAACGTAGTATTAATCAGACCACTCTCGCGTTATGAGCGGTATACAAGGTTATGTAGCAATTTTTTTATTGCTATTAAGCTTATAGTTAGACCGATATCTCACCTTTTTTTTGGCCTGGTAGTTTAACCTTTGACCATTATCTCACCTGATGGTAAGTGATGATGTGGTCGAAGATGTCGTTTTGACTAACCTAGAATTACTGGCTCTCAAGAATAGCTGCCGGAACACACCGTTAGTTGCTTGGCGACAGATTTTCTACTTCAGGGTGGTAGCTAGCCAGGCGGGCATTCGTATAATGCCCTACCACCATGCTATAACGACTGACATCCTATGACAATAACCGGGACCGAAGCTTAACGTGCCTCCGAAGCACGGAAGCGCTTAGTAGTAATGTCATTAGCGGTCACCCATCCAACTCATGACCGCGGCGAACGCCGCTTAACTTTTCTAATCGGATAAGAACCTCTAAGCAAACTTCGCTACGAGCGCTTCAAAACCTCTTTTTGAATCAGAGATGACTCAGTGGCATTGGCAATAATAGTCTAATATCATACCACGCTTCCTTTTCGCCCCTGTTCGTTTTTACAGGGTTTGCATCTATAGAACAACACTAAACCTTACTACCACACCACAGTTTTTCTGACAAATAATTTTTAGTAGTTTTTAATAAAGGTACAAAATTAATAAATTTGACGTTGTACCCCATATTATTGATCCAGCTAAAAATGAAACGTATAATATAACAAAATTACAAATTTACGAGAGGAAAAATTATAGTCATGTGCGGGATCACGTCATCCACCCCTACAGCCGAGGTATGCTCTGACCGACTGAACTAACATGACAATGATTAATAACTCAAAATTTTCCTCTCGTTCTTTAACTATAGTATGGAGATGGAGCGACACCTATAGTTCAACTTACCTACGTCTTTTTCTTTTATGCTGGATAGGTTAGCCTTTGACCACTATCTCACCTGATGGTAAGTGATGATGTGGTCGAAGATGTTGTTCAGGCTAACCTAGAAGTACTGGCTCTCAAGGACAGCTGCCGGATTACACCGTTAGGTGCTTGGCGACAGATTTTCTACTTGAGGGTGGTAGCTAGCCAGGCGGGCATTCGCAAAATGCCCTACCACCATGCTGTAACGACTGCCATCCTAAGACAACAACCGGGACCGACGGCTTAACGTGCCCTCCGAAGCACGGAAGGCTCAGTAGTAATGTCACTAGCGGTCACCCATCCAACTCATGACCGCGCGCGACGTTGCTTAACTTTGCTGATCGGTTGAGAACAGCTAAGTAAACTTCGCTATGAGCGCTTCAATTCAAACGTTAATATAATTCACGGAGCATGTGTTATTGCGAAAATAAAAATAATAAAAAAGTAGGTATAATCATTTAAGCTCTAAACTATGAGACTACATGCTTGGTGCAATAGAATTTCCTTCGGTTTAATTCTCACATTTTGGAGCTCCACTAAAAAAATAATTAAATGTTATTTCTAGTTCAATTTCCAATTTCCGTCAACGTAAAACGGTTTAGGTACGTAAATCAGTCTATTTACGAGCTAGATACCCATATGGACGGACATATCTACCAATAGAGAGATTGACAGAGGGCGAAGTCTCTTTGTAGGATTTCGTTTTACCCTTTGGGTACCGATAAAAAAAACTTATTTTCCAATCCTTTAAATCCAACCCATCCACAACAACACAATCTCTTTACTTCGTAAACCCGAAAAACATCAAAACATAAATTCTTGATCAGCCACCATTGAGAAATCATACCAAAAGCCAACCTTGATCAAATTCAACCTATTTGCCGGAAAAATTCCTAAGTCCACTCTCACGAACCATATTTTCGTGAACCTTTACCAAAATCATCACTTATTTATATAAAAAGGCGCCGATAACTGGCATCCCGTTATGCGGAAAAAGGAAAAACATGTTATTCATATCAAAACAAAAAGTTGGCCGCCGTAAAGTATATTTCGTGGGTATGATCAAACCCAAAAGCTGTAAACATCCTGGGGTCCCAGAGGTCGCATATTGTAGCCACTCTGTACCGTCACCTCGTTCTAAGGGTAATCTCGCAGATATTTGTCAATTTAGAATAGCAATACCACGAAAAGCATATCTTACTTAATTCTAAGTGACTAGCGGCACGGCCCTGCTTTGCACGTGTATTAGGTATATCGAATAGGGAATATAGTTGCACAAGCTGAGCATAACCCTGTTGCCCAAAATTAAATTATATAGTTTTTTTAAGTATTATTTCGTGTAAATTTGGTGAAGGCAATAAATTGATTTTATATTTATTTATCTATTAAAAATATATATTTTTTGATTAAATTCTATAGCTTATGTACATAACGTATATTGTAGGATTCTAATGGTAAGATAATTAATTAAAACTAACGTCAATTTTACACATACTAAAGACTATTGTAAGCCGATTTAACTTACATATTTATTATAATAATAGAAACCTTCCCGACGTGATTAAAAACCGTAAGTTACATCGCCTTAAAATATGTAGTCTTTGGTAAAAGAATTTTTCAAATCGGTCCAGTAGTTTTCATTTTTATTCGTTATATATAGTATGGATATAGATGATGCTTAAGAAGTTGTTCTGGCTAACCAGTTACTGGGTCTTTAGGATTTACCCGTGAGTTTCTGAGCTAGAATGTCACCATGGTGTAACGACTTTCATCAGAAGACTACCAACAACGGCCTGCACTAGCCCTCTGAAGCCCAGAAGTGCTCATTAGTACTGCCACCAGCAGTGCTTATACAAGTCTTGACTACAACGTACGTTATTTGTTAGTTTACCGGTTAAGAACGACTAATCAAGCTATGCTACGAGAGCTTCGAATGTCAGTTTGTAGACTAGAATTGTGACTGGTAAGTGGCAATAGGCTCGCCTCTGATTAGATGGCACCAAGCTTTTTTTAAGTGAAGTGTTACTGAAATATTTTGGTTGCCCCTTCGGATATACAGGCATGTGTTTTTGATAAGTTGAGAGAAAATAAAAAAATAAATTTCCGTGATATATCGACCCACGGTCACCCGGGTAGACAGTGATGAAAAGTTATGGTGACTATTATGATGATTAATATTTTTGTTTTAATCCAAAATACAATAACTTGAAACTTAGATAGTTTGTATCATCCAAATTCAAAGTTGTTGTATTTATTATATTATAAAAAAGATTCTTTCTTCCAGCACCTACCTATATAAGACAAATGCTAATTTTTTCATTAAAAAATTAGGCTACTAACATTTTAAGTTACCAACTGATAAGAGAGTAATCAAAGAATACACCATCAGAGAAGCATCAACGAACAATTTTACTAAAAAATACTAGAAAACGCGACTATAGCAATCGTCACTTGTATTGATGTAAGAATTCTAACGTTATTCCATACGTCCAAATATGTTCAGACAGTGGCATTCAGTGGCATTGGCTATGGACTGCCGTGCAGCAGGTCCATGGTTCGAATCCCGCCGCGGGCTTTAGCTTCACCGCATGGTAAAAGGGCATTTTGTGAATGTCCACCTGGCTAGCGACCACCCTCAAGTAGAAAATCTGTCGCCAAGCACCTAACAGTGTGTTCCGGCAGCAGTCCTTGAGAGCCAGAAAAATGACAGGCTAATGAGACCAAACAACTGGACGTCTGAGTGTGACGGGCACAGTGCAATTCGTCGTTGACGAAATGCGTTTGTTATAGGCAGAGGTTAGTCCACTTAACATCAGGTGGGCCTCGGACTTGTTCCGTCACAATAAGAAAAAAAAAATTTAAAATATTATGGTGGATTAACGAAACTAACATTGTTTAAAACACTAAAAACATTAAACTTATTTTGGACAGTCGTTTTTCTTTTGTTTTTTTTTTCCTTTAGTCCATTCTATCATGAATCTATTCCTATGGTAAGTCCTTCAGGGTTCTCACATAAAATAAGCAATGCTTTTACGCAAAATGTTGAGTTCACAAACTTACTGAGTAGAAATCATATTAATAACATTTACGAAGTAATAAAGAACTTTATTTCGATACACGTGTGCTAGTTAAAGACCTACGTTTGCAGATAACGGATAAGAAAGTTTGTTTTTTGGAGTTCTGTACGAGAAAACAGAACCATTAGCCTACACTGTACACTCTTCATTCTTATCTTTAAATAGCGCCTAATTTCTATTCTATTTGGGGGACTTAGGGCGCATTCCATTTTGCGCTTTTTAAGTGCTTTGAGCTGCATGCATTAGCGTGCTTAATACGCTTGGCAGGCGGTTAGGAAATAATTTTTCAGAATGCGCTTACGATTCCGTCTGGATTAATTAAGGTTCTGCTTTTATTTATAATCAATATTTGATTATTTCAAATCATCGTTATTAACCTATCATATCCAAAAACTATCAATATCGGTCTCAATATAATAATGAACAATTTTTTTTTATACCTACTAGGTTAGTCCTTGACCACCATCTCACCTGATGGTAAGTGATGATGTAGTCGAGGATGTTGTTCAGGCTAACCTAGAAGTACTGGCTCTCAAGGACAGCTGCCGGAACACACCGTTAAGTGCTTGGTGACAGATTTTCTACTTGAGGGTGGTAGCTAACCAGGCGGGCATTCTCCCCTACCACTGCCATCCTTAGACAACAACCGAGACCGATTAACGTGCCCTTCGAAACACGGAAGCGCTCAGTAGTAATGTCACGGTAACCCATCCAACTCATTACTGCGGGCTACGTTGCTTAACTTTGATGATCGGTTAAGAACAGCTAAGTAAACTTCGCTACCAACGCTCATCAAATGATACCCTATATATATATATTTTAGCACGAATTTACTGAATAATCACTTTCATCCCATCTATTCGAAAAAGAGGAGGGAAAACTTTTGGCGGACAGTAATAAGTTTTTAATCCTTTTTTATAAGTGCGCAACAATATTCTTTGCCGCGCACTTTTTGAATTCGGAACATCTTAGGTGTTCAGAGCCAAAGAAATCGAACGCAAAGCAAATATTGTTTGAATAGAGACTGGCTGGCACGACGGCCAAAAAAGCCGCCGCCGGCAGAATTAAAAAAAAGAAATCAATTTAAAATCGCGCGAGCTACAGCTAGGCGTTTTCGTCAATTTTCACGGATAGTTACAAATTCATGGTTTTGTTTTGAAAAATGAGTTCTTCAGGTAAAAGTCTTTCACTATAGACATAACATAGTTTCAACTCCTGAGAGTATTAGAACTGAATCAAGAAATGTGATGGATAATTTATAACCTGCCATATCCCGGGAGAAATAATGAAAGCCTATGGTAATTGAATGGAGAAATGCAAGAGGCGCCAAGAATTTTTAAGAATCTTTGTATTGGGCTACTTCCAGTACTTAGCTAAAATTAAACAATCTTCCACTCTTAGGAGTACCTACTCAATACTAAAATCAACAGTCAGTTCTAATAACGACGTAAAACTGGACACTTATTCAAAATAATAGCGTATCTAAAAAGGATGTCTGATGAATTTAAAACTAAAAAATCCAAAATATTTTTTTAGCCAAAAACGTGGAGAGCACCCAACAAAGTCTTTCTTGTCGACAAAGTAAGTAACTATGTATATGGTGGATTAGAATTAAAATTGTTTATTAGCCTTATAACGTTAGTAGCTATACTGGGCAAGTCAATTTACAAAAAAAACGTAATATTAACATAATAATAGAATAGAATTTGGTAAGCAATACACTTTTAAAGTTAAGATCAACAAGTAGTAGCTATACTCTTGTTAATCTTAATATGTAAATACAACACATAAAATTACATATGCATATATAAATACAACATAAAATTTGCGGATTATACAAAGTTAAGATGAAAATCAAAATTAAATAATAAGAATTAAATATTGTATTTTTCACGAAATTATAATTATAAAATATATATATATTTATTATATAATGTATGCCCTGTGGGTGCCGAGTTAGAATTGCACCTCCCTGTATAATCCCGTGGGGGTAGTAAGAGGCGACTAAAGGAAAAATACTGGAAGGTGGGCAGTCAGACGAGTCGGCTGTTAAAGTAAGTAAGTTAAGTAATGTATGTCAACCTTTGAAATGACAATAAAAATTAAATAATTAGAATAAAAAATTCGGATTTTTTTAGTACAGTTTAATCATAGTATTTGAAAATGCGCATTTTATTGTAACCTACTTAGATACCTATCTTATTCTCATTCAGTTTTGTTACATGGGGCTTTAATTTTCGGAGTACAATGAGCTTGTCGTGACAATGAACTTTTAATAATAACTGTTGATAATGTCGAAAATCAATCGAATGTTTTACTGGATTTACTGTTAGTAAAGCTGACAGACACAAAAACAAAAAATTTACTGATCCTTCGTAATCCGAGGAGAATATAAAACTATTGTACAGAAATACCTGTACCTCCGTCCTGCTGATATGAAGACCAATCGGTTTTTCTTTCGTTATCAAAATGAAAAGTGCTTTAAACAATATTAACATATTGTTTAAAGCACTATTAAAATATTAACATATTGTTTAAAGCACTTGTCATTTTGATTATAAGAAACCGGCTAGGACCCGCGTTATATTTACCGGAAAGATTCCGACCAGTTTCGGACTGTTTTGAAGTCCTTCGTCTGGGAGTCACGATTGCGCGAAGCGACGAGCATGGGCCTCAGCGCGTAACTCTTTCCGGTAATATAACGCGGGTCCTAGCCGGTTCCTTATAAGTTAATATTGTTTAAAGCACTTGTCATGATAAAATTCGCGATAGTTTTCAAAGTGAAGTTGTTTCAAACAAGTTATGGGACAAAGAAGCTGTGATAGCTCAGTGGCATTGGCTATGGGCTGCCGTGCCGCAGGTCCACGGTTCGAATCCCGCCGCGGGCGTTAGCTTCACTGCATGGTTTAAGGGCATTTTGCGAATGCCCGTCGGGCTAGCTACCACCCTCAAGTAGAAAATCTGTCGCCAAGCACTAACAGTAAAATTACAGGAACATGAGACTCAACAACTGTATGTATCAGGGTGACGGGTGCAGTGCAGTTCGTCACTTGTGATGAAATGCATCTGTTATAGGCAGTGGTTACCGCTTAACATCATTAGAAACATAAAAAATAAAAATTGATAATAAGACTTTAACTTAGCGGAATGAAGCTCATATATTTCCGTTTTTACGACTTTTATGGAATTTTTTAGTCACAATGCTGTGAAAGTGACAAGAAAATAGATACCTTCTTGAGTTACTATTTCTGATAATGTCCAGTGCTTCATCTTTCGGTTAGCAGTAGAACTCATTGCGAGTTCATCCGGGGAAGTACTGCCATTACACTTATTTATGCCGCCAAGCAAGTTCGCTTTACTGTGTTCTGGTTTGTAGGGTATTGTACAACTCATTCAAGCAACCTTATAACAAATGTTACCTTATAAAAATATAATTTCTGTATAATATTATTTTTTTTCTTCATTCGCAAAATGCCCTTCCTCCGTGCGGTGAAGCAGAAGCCCGGGGCGGGATTCGAACCATGGACCTACCGCGCGGCAGTCCATAGGCAATGCCACTGACCCATCACTGTTTCAAACTATAAAAATGACTATAAAATAAAAGCTCTAAGAGTTAAACTTACATTACATACTCATAAATCAGTCGTACACAAAATGTGACACTTCGTGAAATACTAGAATACTCAATATCTCATCAAGACCCAAACTTACAAACCATGTCTACTTACTAACTGAAATGGAACTTACGAACTTCACCAGTGTTATAGATATTGTAGTGTTAACGTAGGGTATGTGGTTGTAGTTCGAGAGCTCGTGGTGTATATTTATAAGCTTCTTGTTTAGTCATAATTTATTGTTACATGAGGGAAGGGGTAGGGTAAGGGCTAACAAAAACTTGTTGTTTTAAGTTTTGAGTCTCTCCAAGCCAAGAGCGCCCACCGCGTCAATACTGGACCGCGCCGCGCTCCCTTTCCATAGAGTTTTGAATATTTACATCGAGCTAAGTAATAAAAAATATGAAATATTATATAACAGGCACAAGAGACATGTGGTCCTCATACTTATTCCATAATATACACATAAACAAACACAAAAAAACAAAAAAAAAAAGATTGTTAGCATTTTACCAATAAACCTGTATACAAAATTGTAACAATATTTAAGCATTTTTTTTTTATTGTACAGTTGCCTGCAATAATAAGTATACACTTCGGAATTTTCATATTAACGTGATGTCACTAAATTTTAAATAATCAAAGTTAACATAAACATGAGTGAAACATTTAAATTTAGTCTTTGATTTGAAGATACTTCTGTGTACATAGACAGAAACAGAAGTCTTTGCCACCATTGAAAATTACAATGTTAAACTTATTATTGCAGGCGACTTTACAAACGATCGGGGTAAATCAGGGCAAGCTGAAATTAATATTATTCGTATTATCTTAAAAATCATTATACCACACATTACCCTAAAACTGACAAAAATATTACAAAACCATGTTTACTCGCCACAAATGTAATAAACTAATAGAAAATTATTTGTGATGTCGTATAGAAACTCTGAATCTTATGAATTACATATTCAAGTTCAAACACGCGATTAAACTCGTAGGTCGCTGGACCGTCGTTCACCAATTTGTCTATACAAAGCACCTTACTTCAGAAGTATCAAGACTCTTAACCTAGAATTAAATTTAAAACAGAATGGAACACAAAGTTTCAATGTAACGAATACACCGTACGTTGTTTGTAACTTTGAATACTATTTCGAATGAGTTATGTTATTTAAAGTCTTTAGTTTATGGTTATTGCTCTATTATGTTAAGTGTATCTATGGATTTGTTCGTTTGTTATGCAACTTGCTATTTATGCATCTAGTAATGAACATTGTATGTATAAACGTTACGCTATCTCTATCCCACGTTAAGTAGGAAAGGATCAATATGTGGTAACGCCATGAAACATAAATAAAGTTACGGCTTAATATGAATAGTACATTCCTTTTCCCCATACATCCTCAACATTTTAAATGCAAGGAAAAATGTCGTCATCCGCCCTTGGTACAGTGCACTAGTGCCACCTAGCGTGAAGAAATAAAACTAGTATTAAACTCACCCGCCGCCATCTCGGCTGACAAAATATATCGCTCCGCAATTAATACTAAAAACTACGTATAAACAAACTTTAAACCCAGAGCATTGCGCTCTTTGTAATTTCCAAGTGATAGTGTGTGCTAGCCCAGCAGTGATAAAAGGTGACACGAAGGATTGCAGTGTCTGCTGAAGAAGACCGCGTGGCGGGCCCGCTGGCGTGTGTGATTTCGCGCTGTTCTACTACCTGGCTGCTCCTGGATTGTCTGGTAGGCTTGCATTCCCTCATCTTTCTTTATTCCCGCCCCTTTTCTGGCTGTGTGTACTATTCTCCCTAACATAATACAGTCCGCATCGAAGACATACAATAATTACTTTTTTGGCGCTATCAATATGTTTTCTCTAACAATACGAAGAACGATCCAAAAGAATGGATCATTATGGCTTTGGTTTCAAGGTATGGTCGACTGCTTTTCTGAAGCCAGCACTCCTTGGGAATGCTTATTTAGGTAGTATATCCGTTTCACTCCAGAATGGGAATGAGCTTTTTTTAAACTTAATGAACTGTAACACTATATTTTGTGCTTTTTGCTCATATTTGTAGCGCTTGAAGCGCAGCTTGCGGAGATAGGTTACCGCTAGTAACATTTACTAGAACGCATCCGTGCTTCAGAGGGCACGTTAAACGGTCACGTCAATACCGGTCGCTGTTTTAGGATGACAGTTGTCATAACATAGTAATGTATTTGCGAATGCTTGTCTGGTTAGTTACGGGTGCGTTTCATTTTGCATCTTAATACTGGATTTAATATAACTATTTAGTCAAAACGAATTTCATGTAAATTATATTATAATTACTTACGGGATTTGTACCGTGGCGATTTTTATTTTTGAGCTACCGATATTTCGACGCAGTTGAATGCATCATGATCGCAGGGTGACTGGAGAAATGAGCGCTGTACAAAAATCACGAGCAGACGAAACGGTTTACCCCCTTTTTTTGTCGTTAGCTACGCGTACTACTGGAACTCGTGTAAATTATTTTGTATTAAATTTTTAGCTAATTTTAAGAAATTATTTCTAAATATGATTACAAGCACTATCGCGTGCTGAGCGAAAATTACATTTACAAATTATTGGAGTACTTTTTTTTAAGCGTATCGGATAGAGTAGGATATGAGTGTATAATGCGATATATTTTCTGAAGCAGCTATGCATCGTATTCCATCTTAGAGCCACATAAAACACACATCATACTTATTATGCTTACCTACATCACAAAATGCAATAAAATATTTAAGGATACGTCATAAAGGCATACACGAGATATCATTTAAGTGCCAACAGTTTACGTAGGAAATAAATTATATAGCGACATCTACGGCAGAATAAAGATAACTACATGAGTCAGCATGTGAAATAATTTGCTTTTGCCAAGTTACATATATATCTTGAAAAAAAAAACCTGGTCAAGCAGTGAGTTGAACTCAAGTCAGTCAAGAAGTTTTCGTCACAATTGACGAATTGCATCAGTCACACTGAGACATACAGTTGTTAAGTCTCATGTGCCTGTAATTTTACTGGCTCTCGCTTTGCTGGCGGAACACACTGTTAGGTGCTTATGACAGATTTTTTAGTTGAAAGTGGTAGCGTTCGCAATATGCCCATCCACCATGCGATCAAGCTCTAGCCGGCGGTGGGGGTGAAACCATGGACCTGCCGCACGGCAGTCCATAGGTCCACCGCTCGGCCATCATTGCTTTGAAATTTTACAAATTAAGGTTCACAAGAACAAGGCATTAAACGTCAGATGGACGGACAGGGCAGGCTTAGTAACCCCATTTTCTGACACGGAACCCTAAAAATTATTAATTATTTGCAACAATAATTATATAATAATTAATCAATACGCACATTTCGGAAAACTTGTATAACATCGCAAATACAGGTATGCTATTTCAGCGATGTATATGAAGCCTAATAATGCAAAAGATAGTTTTAAATCAAAAATAATATTATAACTAATATTCTATTTATATTTGAGTATCATAAGTGTGTTAATTTTTATATAGTTTTTAGATATCATTTGGATTATTTTAGTCAAAGCTATACCAACAAATTATATATAAAAAGGCAGATTCCCTCTACTTATGTTGTAGAAGACCACAACAATTACGAATGTTAATTGAAACAAAATATTGGATAATTCGTACACAGCAATGATTCCAAGCAAGCTAAAGTAATCACAAATATACGATAGGAAAAATTTAAGTCATGTGCGGGAAATTTTTTCCTATCGTATATATTTGTGATTTTGTAATGTAATCCGCATAGCAGGCGTTATTGCAAACCTAACAATATTAAAAGCTAAAGTAACTTCAAAAGTCTACACAACTCAACTAGAATGCCATTTTTAATCCCTCAAATAGGTTAAACAACATCCGCTGCAGTCATGACTGTGATGGGTGACCCTAAGTAGCAATTACTACTGAGCACTTCCGTGCTTCAATGGGCACGTTAAGCCATCGGTCTTAGATGTTGTTTTAGGATGGCAGTCGTCATTACGTGGTATTAGATAATTTTGCAAAACCTCGCCTCGCTTGCTGTAGAAAATCTGTCACTAAACTTTTTGAAGCGCTCGTAGCGAAGTTTACTTAGCTGTTCTCAACCGATCAGCAAAGTTAAGCAACGTCGCGCGTAGTCATGAGTTGGATGGGTGACCGCTAGTGACATTACTACTGAGCGTTTCCGTGCTTCGGATAGCACGTTAAGCCGTTGGTCCTGGTTGTCGTCTTAGGATGGCAGTCGTTATAGCATGGTGGTAGGGCATTTTGCGAATGCCCGCCTGGCTTGTTACCACCCTCAAGTAGAAAATCTGTCGCCAAGCTCCTAACGGTGTGTTCCGGCAGCTGTCCTTGAGAGGTTAATGGTTTTGCGCGATAACCAACATATCCGCAGGTGGTGCCGCGGCCGGAAAGCTAGTATTGTATAAAATCACGTGTAACCACTATTATGACAGCATTATAAATAATAATAACTAATTATAAAGTAGAAATAACTTAAATTTGCTTTAAAGTTTCGGATATCAATATGAGAGTAAACATTGTCGGTGATTTGAAGCAGTTATAGCCGAACCTAATAGCTATGAACTTTCGTGCCGCTGGTCAATGGTTTGAGCCTCATCACGACTGCCCGCCTGTCTAGCTACCACCCTCAAGTAGAAAATCTGTCGTCAAGCACCTAAAGGTGTGTTCCGGCAGCTCTCCTTGAGAGCCAGTACTTCTAGGTAAGCCTGAACAACATCTTCGACCTCATCATCACTTACCATCAGGTGAGATAGTGGGCAAAGCCTAACCTATCATGCATAAATAAAACATCAAACGGTGTGTTTCGATAGTTTACTTGAGTCAGTAGTTCAAAGCCAACCTGAACAACATCTTCGACTGTATTATAATATAATTTTAGGTGAGATAGTAGTCAAAGACTGACCTATCAGCAAAAAAAAAAAACTCTCTGAACTTTTACCCGTTTCCTTATTCTCCAGGAATCGTTTACGCTTCAAAGTCCGTTCTCCGGTTTTAAACTGAAACGTAGTAATTAAAAACCTATCTCAGTAACCAATATAAAAGGGGTCCTTTTAAAGTTAGATCACGTAATCAACTTGAAACTTTGGCGGTCTTTGGACTTTAGAATTTTATTGAAATCGTGGCCTCTAGGCCATTGTCTGGTTCCAATTTTCAGAGGAAACTTTTGGTAAACTGTGAGAAATTTTAACCTTTTACTTTCTAATATAATCCACAAACTTTGACGACGTTGAACTTAGAATTTGTCATCTTCTTACCCTTACCACAATCGTGCTGGGTTAGTACAACATGACTTCTCTAACAACACAATGGGACAAAACTGTTTTCCTTTTTTACCTTTCTCACTAAGTATATAACTAAATTATCTAGAACTGTTCTCGGCTAAAAATAAAGTACTGGTATTTTTATGATAGTAACATACTAATGTGTTACCTGGCTACCTTAAAATAGAAAATCTGTCGCCAAGTACCTAACGCTGTGCTTAACCAGCTCTTCCTGTGTGTCAGTTCTTATTAAAACATATATGCAACACAGTATCTTTTCATCTGAATTAATTAAAATGGGACAGTATAACTAAGAGACAAAATACCAAAACAATTATGAATCAAGAATCTAAAAGACAAGATTCCTTAGAGAAAATATCACTAAGACACTACGAATAAATTATTCGTAGCTAGGACACAAGGTACTTTAAAGACACAATACCACGATGCCTAAAACACCTTATATCTATGAGCAAAAACAAAAGAGCTAAATTCCATTTAGGCAATAGCTATCTACCACAGAAAAAAAAAACAATTTACATACCACAAGCTTTTTCAATAGCAAATATAATCATTTCAAAAAATATTGAATATATTTCAATGTAAAGCAATTATTGATAAAATTTGTACTTGATTGACGGGAAATATGTATCAAACATTTTCAATGTGCTATTCATTCCTTTTCTCTTGTAATCGAAGTTCTAACAAACAGTACACTACACGTACGCCTACGTATTCAGACCGGGTCCCAATCAAGTCAGTGAATTCCAATGTAATTCGTTTCCTCCGGGGGAGGGATTCGGCACGCAAATTAGCTGATATCGGTACCGACTCTCTCAGGTACACAAAGGTTAGCGAGGGTTGCCACTACGTTTTTTTTTGTTGAATGAACAAACTGGTAGTCGCATCTTAAAGCCATAGATCAAGACGTCGAATGGATGCAGATGACTTATTTGTGTTGCTGAAATCTTTTGGGTTGGTCCACAAAAGACTTGATTTTTCAATCTGGTTTAAACTTGATAAAGGACCCCTACTTTAGCATTGTGGGTAGCCGTTACGCGAAATTCATAATTCTATAACTAGTTTTGATTTTTTTGTTTGCTAGATTGCTTTATTTTTCACATATCTCATTGTTTAAATCCTTGTTAGATAGAGTACCAGTATATATTATGTAACGGGTAAGCATAGATTTTGTTTAATACATTTTCAAGATAAAAGCATTGTAAATAAATATAATAGCTCGAATACCATAAATATAAATGGGTTTGTTACCAAATCTAGCTACAACCGATACTAAAGTTATATGTTTTTTTTTTCATTAAGCGTGCGTGTGTACACAATAAAATGTTTAATAATAAGAATGTGAGGACAAATTTGCACTTTGACGCAATATTCATCATCATCATCAGCTGGAAGACGTCCACTGTTGAACAAAGGCCTCCCCCATAGAGTGCCACAAAGAACGGCTATTAGCCGCTTGTAACCATTGGCTACCCGCGACTTTCACGATGTCGTCAGTCCACCTAGTGGTGGGCCTACCAACTCTGCGTCTTCCGGTACACCGGTCATAGTGGACGCAATATGACGGTACACCAAACTGGATGGGAAAACAAGCGAGCAAGTGACTAGGCGCGAGCCAGGGATTTGCATCTCACCAGTAGTAAAATAATTTACTGTCGTATACGAAACCCTTAACAATAAAATCCAGTCATGTGTGAATTGGAATCTTATTTTTGTCTCTTAATAGTGACGAAACCTGCCACATGATGTTAAACGGCAACCCTGTTTATTACAGTATAGACTAATTTTAAAGAGACCTACTTCTCTGATTCGTAGAAATTATCCTACATTTAATCCTTTTTTTGGTAAACACACATAAACGAGACCTACCTATTGTTTATTCGTACAGAACCAGCAATGTACTACTCGCACTTAAGTAATTATTTCGTTTACTTCCTTTTCCTATCTCTAAAATTTATCGAGCTTACTCAATATAATTAGCCAGACGTTAATCCAAAGTCACAATGTTACCGTACCAAAACATCTATGAACAGGACTGTAAAAGACATTCCAGTAGTAATAAACTATCAGTAAGGATCAACATTCTGATGTCACCAAAGTATCAATATCAGAATTTGACGCCGGTAGCTGGCAACCTCAATCTCACGAGTGACTTGGCAACTCTATTCGATTATAAATTCGACGGAAATCAGATCGGCTTTCGGGACGCTTGATTACCTACATCGCTGATTGCGTTTTGCGTAGATGTGGAAAATGTAGGATGGAAAATATTTTTGTAAGATTCTTGAGAAAAAAATAAAAGATTAAAAGGTATTTTGGCATACAGACACATATCAAGCTTTTATTACCATACAATATTAAGGTATATTTTAATATATTTATGCGCTCACATTTTGGCAGATATATTTATACATATAATTTAGAAAAAACTCTTAAACAATACTAAAATATACGAGTATCTAGTAACAATTTCTAAGCCAACGAGGCGACATAACCGCCACGCAACCCAACTGGAATCGGCTCGATCGCTCAAAGTCAAAGACAAATTAAAAGAAATTTATTCAATTTAGGCGTCTATGCCCCTCTTATGAAGCTCAATTATAAAATATAATATTAAATTATTCTACATAGATTTGCCATTTTCAGCAAAAAAAAAATACAGAGCAACTGCAAGAAGAACGGGCAAGAAACTCAGCCATACTTTTAAATATCTTTGAACAATATTATTAAATAATTACTATATTTGTTAACATAAATTAAGGTGACAGGTGATAGCTTGGCAAAGGCGTAATCAAGCATTTTTGTCGTTGAAGTAAACAAACTGTGTAGTAATATTTCTTAATAAAAAAAATCGCATGCAACTTGTGTTTTCGTTCTGTGAGCGTTATAAAACTTTGCGAACTTTACTATAAAACCACATACAAATACCTTAGAAGGACCATTGATTTGTCTTTGTTTATCTAAAACTTGGTACCGCTATTTTATTATCATTCCTAGTGTTAAAATCGAGTTGTCATAGCTTAATCTAAATTTGTACGGTTATATTTGAAAAGCCTCCAAGATGAGATTATATTCCCTCGTCAAACCAGCCGGCCTCTGGTGTGGCGAATTTCCATGGGTAAACGTTAAGTGAGCACCCAGTTCGCTTGCTCTCCTATCCTATAAAAATCTTATGATTTGGTCTTTCCAAAACGCTTCTCGATCATCAATGAGACATATCTACATCACAATTTGTTACAAAGAACAAAATAATAGTAGCAGTAAAAGTATAAAGCAATAATGTTTAATACTCATTCCTTTCGAACCCTTATCAAGGAACTAATATGTAATCTATGTCAAAATCACTTGTTTTCCTTATCCGAGAAAGACAAGGCTAATTCTCTGCTTTGACGTTGAGTCTTTTATAAGCAACGGCTAATTGACGGGTAGACTCAAGAAGTCGGATATAAAATAAATGAATTAGAAGAAAAACATACCGAATGTTTGGTATATTATGAAATAAACAGCATTACATTGATGACGGTGTTGTGTCTTGCTGGGCGCAAAAGCGTTCATTTGTTTATTTTTGTATTACCGGCGGTATGCCTTTATTAACTAAATACTACGAACTATATACAATACTACAGCTACCACAACAAAAGCCTTTAGATAACCTATAAGTCATTGCAGACTCACAGGCAGTCCAAATGCTCTAGCCCACTACCATTTGGCAGCGTGAACAGCATGCTGGCAGCATTGCCCCGTTGAGTTGCAATGCTTATTCGTTGAGTTAAATAAGTGCCAGCATTATTATCATTTGTTTATCAATATAAAAGTTTAAATGAAAATGTGAACTGCTTACAACTTTACAAATTACAAAATTACAACGAGAGGAAAACATTATAGTCATGTGCGGGATTCGAACCCGCCCATTCCACCCTTATAGCCGGGATATGCTCTAACCGTTAACCGTACATGACATATGACGTATGATTATAATTTGTTCTGTTGTTCTTAACCATCTAATGGGGATGGAGCGATATCTATTCAGATTACATTGTTCTACAAAAAAGACTAAATTTTGCAATAGCTTTAAACTTGTTAACGATAACTTCCTACTTACTTATTAGGAAAGTATATACTACATTACAGTAGACAATGTATACTGAAATTATTTCGGAAAGAAAAAGATAACTATCAGCGGGACCTGAACCAGAAACCCCAGAATATTTCTTATGTTTTCTCTTACCACGCGTTGTATACCAGGCAATCATAATCACTGTACACATTTGGTTATAACACCGCTTTGAATTACACTATTAGAAACTGGTGGAATTCACTTTTTTGGCAAGTAATTTATAATTAAAACAGTTATTTCTCACTTACAGCTAGGTTTCGTAACTATTCCACGAAATCATGGTAGGTAAATTAATATTGCTCGTATTGTCTTTAACATTTGGTCCAAATGATCCTGTTATCAAATTAATTAAATCCCATGGCCGACACAAATCTGCAAGACCTCAGGACACTGTGAGCGAATACTGCGTGAATAGGGAACGCTATGAATTATATAAAAAATTTTGACGGTAATATAAAAAACTTTTATGTTTATTTTTGCATGATAGGTTAGCCTTAGACCATTTTCTCATCTGATGGTAAGTGATGATGTGGATGAAGATAATGTTCAGGCTAACCTAGAACACACCGTTAGGTGATTGGCGACATGTTTTTCTACTTGAGGGTGGTAGCTAGCCAACCGGGCATTCGAAAAATGCCCTACCACCATGCTACAACGAATGCCATCCTAAGACGACAACCGGGACCGAGGGCTTAAAGTGCCCTCCGAAGCACGGAAACGCTCGTAGTAAGGTCACTAGCAGTCACCCATCCAACTCAAGACCGCGCGCGACGTTGCTTAACTTTGCTGATCGTTTGAGAACAGCTAAGTAAACTTCGCTACGAGTGCTTCAATAGAACAAATTATTACAAATAATAAAATAAAATAATTTCTTAATAACTCATGTGACAAATAAAACCAATTAGTCGTCCCGTGACCACGATCACTGCAAGTGTTTGAAACGTCGGAATAAAAATAATGAAAGATATACGCGATTTAAAACGTTTAAAGTTGTTTAATTACTATGTGTCATTAGAAACTTTGAAATTCCGTAGTTTTGGCCGATTGGATAATTTAAATTGCAGGTATTTTGAGTATATAAAAGAACAGCTGGCCATGCCGGATTCGCATGGGTATTTAACAAAAAATTACAAAAATAAGTTTTTCAAATTATTTGAAAATATTTTATAGCCTATGTTTATCAGGGAAAATGTAAGATTCTAATGGTGAAATAATTTTTCAAATGGGTGCAAAAGTTTTTAAGTTTATTCGTTACATACAAATTTTCAGCTTTATAATATTATTAGTGTAGATGTAGATGTATTTAAATATTATACATTTAACCGGCAAAAAGCACTCACGTTCGGGATCGAAGTGTGCGAAGTGGGCAGCTGCTGCGAGCTCCTGGCGGGCACGTCGCCCTGATGATGAGCATCTGATATTTTCGAAACCCAGGTCAAGTATTCGATCCCGAACGTGACTGTTTTTTGCCAGTTAAATTTATAATATTTAAATATGTGTGAAACTCACGAGAATTATTCAAAAAAAGATGTAGATAATTAGTATTTCAGCTATATTCAATATGCAACGAGATTCAAACATTGATTCTTGTTACTACTAAATAAATTGAAATTTTGTGATAAGCCTCTTACGAACCAGGTGCTTATCGACTTGCAGGAAGCCGATAGGTTGAAGTTTTATTAAGGCTAGTGTCTTCAAAGCGCTTTCAATACAAATATAGATTAGTAAATATTGCATGTGATAGATTATTTGAAAATTGGCTCACTATTTATTGAAATATTTGTTCATATTCACTTGATTGGCTATAAGCTTAAGATTTAAACATATGGTATAATGTGACATTCTAATTTCGTTTTAGAAATACTCTGTGGTTTTTAAGATGAAAATAAGTATTGCTTTAATTATCTGTGTATATTTTATCTGTGGTGTGAATTTAATACTGTACCTAAAGGTCTTTGTTGTGAGACTGTGATTAAAAATCATATATGGATTGTCATGATCAATGGAATCATTATTTGCCGAGCAGACCTCCAGTAGTGTTGAAATAGTGTTTGACGACGAAGTGCTGCTTGATTCAGTTTCGGTCGGACCGCCGTGCCGAGCAGAGCTCCGGGGGTGTCGAAATATATTTGGAAAGTAGTCTTTAGTGACGAAGTGCTGCCCGATCAAGATGTTGTGAAGTTAAGTAATTTATTATTATCTTTTCTGATATTACATAACGACAAACATCGTTTAAATGTAATGGTCCAAAAGGACCATTACATGATTTGTTAAAAAGGTTATGACAATTATATTTCGATTAAGAAAATATCTTTTTATGTAAACAATGACTTTATATGTTAATTAATAGTTGATAAACCAGTGAAAGTGTAAATAAAGTGTATATAGTAAGTATGTAACACATTGTAAAAAGACTTATAAAAGAATGGCCCCGAGTTTCTTGCCCGTTCTTCTCGCAGTAGCTCTATACAATTTTGTTTGCTGAACGTGGCAGTACAATGTAGAATCATTCAATATTAAAATTTCATTAAATTGAATAAATGGTTTTGACTATTGACTTTGTTGTTTAAATCCAACTAACACATGCATGCCCTTGAGTGTAATATATGCTTCTGGGTTTCCAGTTTTCCATAAGTTTAAGTATATTCAAAAATAATCAAAAAATAGTGTGCTAATTTTCATATTTTTTTTTTTTTTATTGTGACGGAACAAGCTCGAGGCCCACCTGATGTTAAGCGGGCTAACCTCTGCTTATAACAGATGCATTTCATCACAAGTCACGAATTGCACTGCGCCCGTCACCGTGAGACATAGTTGTTAAGTCACATGAGCCTGTAATTTCACTGGCTCTCAAGGACTACTGCCGAAACACACCGTAAGGTGCTTGGCGTCAGTCTTTCTACTTGAGGGTGGTCGCTAGCCTGGCGGGTAATCGCAAAATGCCCTTCCACCATCCAAAATACACATTTGCATTTAGGTGTAAAATAAATAATGTATCAGAAAACTGGCAAACCACTTATATAGATATTAAGCTCTAGGTCACATATACAAAATTTAACAGCTTGATTACTTGGTATTGAAAATATGTCGTCATATTTTCAATCAGTTTGTATGGAATGTGCTCTCTGGCGATAATTATTGTAAAATGAGACGTGGAGATTTAAAATTGACACTTACATTTGATATCTAATGTTTAACATATACATAAAAAAAAATGTAATAGCCCTTTATTTCATTTACAAATTATTGGGTACACAAGTTTTTGTTCCGGAGGAGGATCGAACCCGCGTTCTCTGAATTCGCGCTGGGTGCCCATTCGGCGAATGAAATGAGAATTTTCAGGGACTTAATGGTGTGTTCCGGCAGCTGTTCTTGAGAGCCAGTAATTCTAGGTTAGCCTGAACAACATCTTCCACCACATCATCACTTACCATCAGGTGAGATAGTGATCAAAGGCTAACTTATCATTCATAAAAAATAAAAATATAAGCTTGGCGTAAAAAAACAAATACCCCAACAATTTGTAAATGTGTTTTTCGCTCATAATCATATTATATAGATGGCGCCTGTAATCATATTAAAAAAAAGTATTAAAATTATATAAGGTACCACTGTCGACAATTTAAGCTACACTGGACGTTGTGTGAGGAGTTGCAAGGCCCTTAATAGCCCAGGGCAGGGAGTGCTGAAAGCTTTGAAACTCTACCCATAGCGAAAGCTGAAAACGCATCGCTACTATACTATATACCTTTTACGTCATGGTAGTTCTCTACAATATTTTTAACATCATAGTGTATAATATGATAACAAGAAGTAGTAGTGTGCAAACACTATTGTGTTAAAACGTAATGGACACTGTAGCAAGAGAGAAATTACTGCGCAAATGAGACTTAAAAACTAACGTTCTATTTAATGACTTCAAAAGTGGAGGTAGTTTTCAATTTAGATACACGGTAGGAGTTACTACGGTCGTATGTAGTTTTTAGGGTTGAAATGAAATGAAATGAAATGAGATTTATTGCGTAAAATATGGTGTTATAAGTTGTTGTACAAGTCATAATAATGAGTAGTTTCACATATTTAGTCAGAAATCTGACATGCAAAATTAAAATTACCAAATTAATTAGTTGAGCATACAAAATATAATAATATAATTACAATACATTAACCAAACACATTTTTTAAAATAAAATGTTCGGTAGAATAGAAAATTAAATTACAATTAAAATAAGCATTATGTCAATACATTATATAATTAGATATTTAGCATGTCTTATGTCATAATACAATTACAATACATTAACCGAACACATTTTTCAAAATAAAATGTTCGGTAGAATAGAAAATTAAATTACAATTAAAATAAGCATTATGTTATTACATTATATAATTAGATATTTTAACATGTCCATTGTTTGTTTAGTAGTTCAGATACATTGTAGAAATTTTTGTCATGAAGCCACTGGAAAAGTTTAAATTTAAATTGTCTTAGTGTCAATTGTCGTATGTCTCTGGGTATTTTATTAAATATTCTCATTGACATTATATGACTATTTCTTGAAAATAAGGCAGATTTGCTAACAGGCATAATAATAAGAGTAGGATCTCTTTTTTTTATCCTAGAATTGAGCTTATCTTTAAAGAAGTTATACAAAACCTCATGCTCTTTTACAAAAGTACACACTTGGAAGATATACATGCCCGGTAGTGATAATAAATTCAGCCTCTTGAATAGAGGTTTACATGAGCTCAGTGGCCCAACATTACATACAGCTCGGATACATTTTTTTTGAGCAATAAAAACCTTATTAATATCTGTGCAATTACCCCACAAAATGAGACCATATCTCAATACTGATGCTACAAACCCGTGATAGGCAGTGAGGGCAGTTTTTTGATTTGATAATCTCCTAAGCCTTCTAAGAGCAAAAACAAAACGGTTAATTTTATTACATACGTAATCTATATGTGCCTTCCAGTTACACTGTGCGTCTAGCATTAACCCTAAAAATTTTATGATGTCAACTTGTTCAATTTTCTCATTTCGGCATGTCAGATTAAGAGATAAATTATTTTTATTATTATAATTACAAAATTGTATGAATTTAGTCTTAGAAAAATTTGCATTTAAATTATTACGTTCCAGCCAATTAATTATAGAGTTAATTTCCAGATTAATTGTATTTTCATAGTCAGTATTATTATCGTTTTTATCGTTCGCTATAACAATCGAAATATCATCGGCGAATAGGACACATTTATGCTCTGTGACGTTAGGCAAATCATTCATATAGAGCAGAAAAAGTAATGGCCCAAGGATACTCCCTTGGGGTACTCCGTACTTGTTGCATAGTGAACTTGATTGGTAAGTGGTATAAATAAGATTGTCATCAATATTTTTTAGCTCTACATATTGTGTTCGTCCCCCAAGATAGCTCGAGAGCCACCGTGAAGCTGGACCTCGTATCCCGTACCGTTCGCATTTTTTAATAAGTATATCGTGATCTACAAAATCAAACGCCCTGCTCATATCAAAAAACACTACGCAGACGGGAATGCGTTTATCAATGTTTTCAGTAATAACTCGCATAAGATTAAATGTAGCTAGTGTTGTTGATTTTTTTTTCTGAAAGCCATTTTGTTCCTCTTTTATAATCCTACATTTATTTATAAATTCACTTATACGATAATGCATAGCCTTCTCAAAAAGCTTCGCAAATATAGGGATAAGAGTTATTGGCCGATAATTATTGATGGCAGTTTTAATGTCTTTTTTATGTAAAGGTTTGACAACAGAGAGTTTTAATCTCTCTGGAAAAACGCCTTCTTCGAGAGATAAATTTATGAGATACCTAAGAATAGACATTAGTCCAGTGGTACATTCCTTTAAAATATGTGTAGATATTCCATCAAAACCCACTGATTTTGTATTATTTAGTGATAGTATAATTTTGACTACTTCATCTTCACTTAATGGCCGTAGAAAGATACTAGAGCAAGTATTTTCTATAGAGTTAAAGTCACAAATATTGTTTCCATATGTTGGAGAACTTTTATTATTTAATCCTATGAAAAATTTATTAAACGCTTCCGCTATATCTGATGTGGTGGTCAATTTACGACCTTCATACACAATGGATTCAATACTATCACAAGACTGTGTTTGTTCTACTTTATCTTGTATAATATGCCACGTGGCCCTACATTTGTTTTTTGCTACAGATAAGTATTTTTGATTCCTGTTTTTTTTTGATAAAATAATGCATTTTCGTAATATACAACTATATTTTTTAAATTTTGTTTTGGCGCTGGGTGTTTTGTATTTATAATAATAAAATCTTAGTTCTCTCTTTCGTATAGCAGGATGTTTGATACCTTTCGATATCCAATTGGCAGATGACTTATCGGGGCATATTTTAACCTTTTCTATTGGGAAACATAAATTATATAATAAGCAAAAAAAATCATGAAAATTGTCAAACGCCCTATTGATGTCAGGTTGCTCTAGAACATCAGTCCACGTCAAAGATGATAAGTGAGCTTTAAACTTTTCTATGTTATCTCTACTATAGTTTCTTTTCTCTATGTACCAGTGTTTTAATTTATTAGGTTTTTTATCAACCGGGAAATACAGCGACTGACCTGTGTTATGGTCTGAAAGACAAAGCTGATGGGTTTCCCCTATAGCATCCTGTATATTGCTTATTATATGGTCAATACAGCTCATCTGACGTGTTGGTCCCTGAATATGTAATTTAAGATTATAATTTAATAAGAGATCTTTCAAACGAGATGTTGGTGCACTATTTTTGAGAATGTCAATATTTAGGTCACCCGCTACTATAATTTTTTTTGAGTGTTTAAGAAACAAATTATGTAACAATATTTCTAATTTGTTGAAGAATCTATTAATATCACTGGTCGGGGTACGGTACACACATACAATAATTAAATTGAGAGCAGGTATTTCTATGCCACAGCATTCAAAAATTCGTTCAACCGACATATTTTTGCAGACGGCAAGAATTTTAAATTCTGTACATTTGCGTACCATTATGCAAACACCTCCGCGTTTTTCATTTTGTCTAGAGAAGAAAGAAGCAATTTCAAAATCTTTTAAACGGATGTTGGTTTCGCTGCCCGATTTAACAAAAGTTTCTGATATACAAATAATATCAATTTCATAACGCTTTTGAGTGAATTCATCAATACATAATTCTAGGAAATCTAATTTGTTCAGAAGGCCTGCAATATTTTGGTGAAATAAAATCATTTTATCCACGAAAAAACTGCTCGGAACCACGGTGATCACTTAATATCGGAAAATAATATGGAATGGTTCCCTTTTTTAACTCCAACATTTCTTGACTCTATTGGGGCTTCTTGTAAAGTGTATTTCATAGAGTTTTTATTGCTCATCTTACGAAAGTAATAAGGAATAGTTCCTTTTTTCGGTAGAGCATTAGTTATAATTCTGGCTTTCAAATTCTTAATATTTAAAAAATTATCTTTATAATACCTATAGTCCACTACATATGAGATTCTATTACTAAGTTCAGTCAGATATTGGAGATGGCTTAAGCGGGATGAATTATTTATTCCCACAGAGAGGAAATCGCAGTTTGACCACTTATCGCATATTGAGCTAATACACTCATTCAATTTAAAAGTATTAATATATTTGTTGTGATTTACGCTTACTACAATTACGTGACATAATTTATGTAGAGTTTTAATTTTAGTTTCAATTTCATTGAGTACTTTGATGGGATTTCTGTCGTTTTCTCCCACACACAGAACAATCTGATCCTTCTCCATTAGCTCCATGGAGTTGCAGGCGCGCAGGACCTCTTCGCTTGCAGCAGATGGCTTGATAATTGAGTGAATATTAAACTTTTCAAAATTTCCATTCGATGTTTTCCTTGAGTTAATAAGTTGAGATGCAAGTCCTCTGCATTGTTGAGTACTAAAAATAAGTAGACGAGGCGTCTTGGATACCTCCATTACATCAATGGTATTTTCTCCTAGCTTTTCTTGTTTTGATTTTCCTGATCCATCATTGTTGCACGGTACTGAAGGATGAGCATTTAATTGACAGGTTTCTTGTCGTAAGGATAAATTAATCACATTATCTCCTGGTGGTTTCTTAATGTTATGGTTAGTTTTTGTTAACGTTTCATCTCCTAATTCCAAGTCAAAGCTACTTGAATTTATAATTTTCGTAGAATTCAATTTCCTCTTCATTTTTTTACTGCTTCCAATGGTGTTAGAACACAATTTCTTTAATTGATTTATTACATTTTGTTTCTCTTCTAATTGTCTATGTAATACAATATTGCTGAGAGATAAATTTTCAATTTCCTGGTTGGCGCTAGCCAGTCTATTTTCCAGACATTCTATTTTTCCCTGTAGTTCATGGGTCTCTGAAAATTCCGTTGATAAATCCGGCAAACTACGAGGTCTTGTGTCTGACAACAGTGATGTGTATGATCTATCTATGGACTCATCAGACACTCCCCTGAAGAATCTTCAATAATAATAATAATTAATAATAATATTGTATAATAATGTCGATAATTATGCA
This sequence comes from Plagodis pulveraria, assembly GCA_963890685.1. NCBI lineage: Eukaryota > Metazoa > Arthropoda > Insecta > Lepidoptera > Geometridae > Plagodis > Plagodis pulveraria. The sequence continues at coordinate 31,134,910 of OY982955.1, read as the reverse complement.
AGGACTAAAAACTAACAACAAAAAGTGAAGGGTAGTGCTGGGATTCGAACTCGGTATGCACGGTGTCTCGGAGTTTGCAATCCGGTGTCCTAACGTCTGCGCTATTTGTACTTAGTGAAGTGAGTCGAAATTTGTCAATGGTCTCGTAGTCACTTACTGCTTAGTAAAGTTATGAATCATCATACTGTTTGACCTTGCACTACAACTTGCACTCGCGTCAGTTACGTTAAAAACAAACGGAAATTTTTGGGCACTCTTTTGTTGATTGCACTCTTTCTCGTAGCAGATTTTAGAAAACAAAATCGCTCTCTTGTATCAATTAGGTTAAGGCACACACTGATATAACTTTCAAAATAAAATAAACACTTTTAACAACTTTTTTGAATTAAAACCACAGAGAAACTTGTAACACGTCCGTACTATAGTGGCGCAGCGCGCGAAGCTTTCGTTCCGTCCCCATAGGGTAAAAATAGGACTGTATTGCTAAGCTGTCCGTCTGTCTGTCTGGGACTAGTTGTTAGTCTGTTGCCGCTAGAACCACAGCAAACAGCTGAAAATTGGCCAAGTGCGAGTAGGATCCATATGAAAACTAAAAATAAAACTAGGTTAATAATAGGTAATTTCTTCCTGTGGAAGTCGTAACAGGTCACAAAGGGAAAAATACCAGAAGGTAGACAGCAGTGCCTTCTGAAGAACTGCTACCTTACACTGTGATCGTCAGGCCACCTGCCAAGCGTAGGGATTTTAGCAAAACTCTCCTTTTTTGTTTTTTTATTGTATTAGGTAAGCCTTTGAACACAATCTCATCTGATTGATGATGATATGGTCGAATGTGTTAAATTGGCTTAACCTAGAATTACTGGCTCTCAAGGAAATCTGCCGGAACACACCGTTAGGTGCTTGGCGACAGATTTTCTACTTAAGCGTGGTCGCTAGCCAGGCGGGCTTTCACAAAATTCCCTTCCACCATGCAGTGAAGCTCAAGACCGCAGCGAGATTCGAACCATGAACCTGCTGCGCGGCAGTCCATAGCCAATGCCACTGAACCATCACTGCTTCACACGGATGTGGATGTGTTTAGCAGTTGACAATCCACGTGGTTTAAGAACATATTTAGGTATAAAGAGCTTAGTTTAGTTAAACGTGTTTTGTAATACGAACAGTGAAACAGGCACTAAGGGCGGATTTTACCATTAAAACTCGAACAAGTAATGCTTATCTTCAGTTCTCGTGTTTGTCTGAGTTTACTGCACCCAGTTTCTAATTTATCAACATATATTGAACAAAGTTCAAGTTAAACTGAGATTAAGTTCTAAACTCCAGGTTTCCGTCGTTTACCTAGACTTAAAGCGTTTAATAGCTTTCATTTAATATGAAAGGTATTAAATGCTTTCAGTCTTTAATAGTTTAGTTTAAGAAATTGCAGTATCAATAATCGCTTAGAAGATCCATTCCATGTTACTTAAATTACAATTTTCGCCACCATACCATAGTACCTTGGGTGTTCATATATGTGATAAAATTGTTGCCGCTTAAACCATTTTAACAAAATCCTAGAACTGACACTTGAACTCGTTTAAGATTTATTTTCAATAATTATGAAATTTAATCTGTTTTGTTCGTCAGTCCGCCATGTTGCATCCTATTTCACACTGAAATATGTATGTCGTATTTGACACTGGATACTTAACAGTCACTTGGGTAAACTACGTGACCAAAAAGTGGTATGTGTATTGATAATATTGCTCACAATGGACGTGGGTGTATTAGTAATCTTATACACTTAGGTTTATCAGCTCAAATTTTGCAGTATCCAATTAAGCGCCCAATTGATTGATCATCTTGGTATATTTTGAAAAGAGACTTAAGTCTCCAAAACCAGAGCAAATTTTATAAATGTCTAGAAAGCCTTACATTTTCTGAAATATATATAATTTAAAGAGAACATTTAACTTAATATTCTGTGAATAGTTAAAGCGTCTACCTGTCACCGTTATTAGTATCGAACAAGAAACGGTAAAAAATCAAGTTTGTTGTATGGGAGCCCCCCTTAAATATTATTTTATTTTATTTTTAGTATTTGTTGTTATAGCGGCAATAGAAATACATCATCTGTGAAAATTACAACTGTCTAGCTGTCACCGTTCTTGAGATACAGACTGCTGACAGACGGACGGACGGACAGTGAAGTCCCAAATAGGGTCCCGTTTCTACCCTTTGGGTACGGAACCCTAAAAATGGAGTAACTACTTAATTATTATTACATATTTAAATGAAACATTTATTTGAATTATTTCACATTTTTTATGAACGATAATGAAAAGTTGTAATAAACATTAAAACATCTTTCGCTACGTGACGGTTACGCCTCATTTCCATCCCATAAGGCCTTGTGCACACGGGCTTTGGAACATTTTGTGTATATTTCTAACATATTACTAACTTAGCGTACCATTTTGACATTTTTGAAGCAGTGATGGCTCGGTGGTATTGGCTATGGACTGCCGTGCCGCATGTCCATGGTTCGAATCTCGCCGCGGGCTTGAGCTTCATCGCATGGTGGAAGGGCATTTTGCGAATGCCCGCTTGGCTAGCGACCACCCTCAAGTAGAAAATCTGTCGCCAAGCACCTAACGGTGTGTTCCGGCAGCAGTCCTTGAGAGCCAGTGAAATTACAGGCACATGAGACTTAACAAACTATGTCTCAAAGTGACGGGCTCAGTGCAATTCGTGACTTGTGATAAAATGCATCTGTTATAGGCAGAGGTGAGTCCGCTTAACATTATGTGGGCCTTGAGCTTGTTCCGTCACAATAACATAAAAAAAACATATTCACCTACTGTTTCTTAGTTAATGTATGTATTATTTATGAGATATGAGGACAAATGAGCGATCGGCGCCTACGGACACTCGCAACATCAGAGGTATATAGGATGCACTGCCGGCATTTGAAGGGAAGGAATAAGCATCTTATCTTGAAGGTTTCTATGATTTATGGTTCGATCCCCACCGCCAGCTTGAGCTTCACCGCACGGTGGGAAGGCATTTGGCGAATGCTTGCCTGACCAGTATTCATCCTCAAGTAGAAAATCTGTTATCAAGCATCTAACAGTGTGTTCCAGCAGCGGTCCTTGAGAGCTTTGTTTATTTCGCGTACATCCACAGTATTATGGGATCTTTAGGGATCTTTTTAAAGAAATTGATATTATAACTTTACCAAGTCTGTATATATTTAAAACTATTATGTATGTTCGTAAAAAAATGATAAAATTTAAATTAAACAGTGACAATCACGATTACGTCACTAGGAATAAAGATAAAATAGCGGTGCCAGGTTTTAGATAAGCAAACAAATAAAAAGTCCTTCTTAGGTAATAGTGTACTATTATTGTGGTTTTATTTCAATACTAAAATTTGTAATTGACCTTCATAAGAGCGTCGTAGACGCCTAAATTCAATAAATTATTTTGACTTTGACTTTGAGCCCGTAAAATGACAGGCACATGAGACTCAAAAACTGTATGTCTCAGGGTGACGGGCGCAGTGCATATATATTTCCGTGCTAGCAGATAAACATTACTTTGCTACACAGTTTTCGAATTATAAACAATTTTCTGAGCTTACGATGTGAAATACATATTTTTGTCCCTGATGAGCAGAATAAGAATAGAAACAAGACGATTTTATAGAACGATTGTCTGCGCAAACCTTAAGGAAGGCGATGGCAGTTTTACTGTTTCCCATAAAATAATTTTATTACGGTGTAATAGCCCATGGCAACTCATGATGGTAACCATTCTTAATTGCTATAGATATTAAACGAGGGTAATAATTATTTACGAAGGAAGTAATGAGAAGGAACGGTTATGGAAAACAACACGAAGAAAAGTAATACTTAGTTAATTTAGCGAGGTCTCAGTGGTTAGTTAGGAGCCGGAGATAATTCACATATGTATATGTATATTTGTTTGATTATGACATTCTAATGCCTGATCCTATTATTTAGATTTTTTGTTAATTTAAATCACTAGAGACAATGCGATAGGTGGTAATAGACACATTCTTAACTTTACTCTAGTTAATAGTTTAAGTCAAGCTAAAATTACTCATTAGTCCGTATTGTTGGCTAGATTGTAATATAATGACGTACTAAGTATATCATTAGAAAAAACATTTTCATGTATTAATATTTCATGTTTTTGCTATAATGCATGTTCTGCGGATTACATTACAAATTTACGAGTGGAAAAATTATATACATGTACATATAATCCGCACAGCATGCGTTATTGTTATAATAAATATTACAGGGTTGCGTCATCATTAACAGCACGATGACCACCTGATGTTAAAAGTCTCTTGTGCATGTAATTTACTATTTCATATTTTTTTTTTTTTTTTTTTTTAGGGAGGACATAGATGCTGTCTACCGCTATACGGACGTACAGCTCCACCGGACTTTGGGCGAGGGGAGGCCCTCTTATAGCCCAGGAGGAAGAAGCGCTGAGGGCACTTCTTCTGAGACGGGCGTATAAGGCGAAAAGCGCCTTATACCTCCGTCTCCTGCGGGCGCCGAAAACGCCACGCTACTATCGGGAGGGGTGACAGCGAGCTCAAGGGCACCACTGTGGTTCGGACCTCGGCTTGTCTCGCTGCCGAGAGACAAAGGGGGAATCGGAACTAAATGCCCCGGTACAACTGCAGTGTTGTACCGTTGAGAATGGGCCCTATTGAATATTGCTCTGTGACTATTTGGAGAGACACTAATCGGGATTTTATTTTTGCCTCGAGCTCGCCGGCGAGCTCGGTGTTTGATCGTGTAAGCTCTGATTACCGCACACCTGGGGATGTTACCGGGACGACTTGCGGACAACGCTAAAGCTGCCAACGTAATGGCTGCGATGGGGTCATCCGGGTCGTCCAATACCTGCCGTGGTCGGCGACGGAGGGGTTTGAAGTGAGGGTCGGATGAGGCAGTCGAATAGTTCGCTGCCTGGACAACCAGAGGGTTCGGGTGGTGGGGGGCTCGATCAAAGTGTCGGCGGACGCAGCCCTTATTGAACTGCGCTAAAGAGGGAAGGTTTAGGTCGCAGTGCAACTCGGCGCTCCGGACGTACCAGGGAGCGCCGGTTGCCCTGCGAAGAAACCGGTTTTGGAGGGCTTGAAGCTTATGTAGGTGGGCCTCACTAGCATGACTGAACACTACGGATGCGTACGTCATGATGGGGCGGATACAAGCAGTGTAAAGTGTCTTCTTGTTACTAAGAGACATTTTACTTTCTTTACAGATTAAGGGACTTAGGCGACCCATGACAAAGGCCGCCCTGTTACGGACCGTATTAATGTGATCTTTGAAGGTGAGATTCCGATCAAGGGTTACTCCAAGATATTTGGTTGTTCTCACCCAGGGAATGGGTTCATCGAACAGAATTAGTGGCTTCGGATAGCGGGGGCGGGTTTTCTCAGTAAAGCACATAGCTGTGCTTTTAACTGGATTAACCGCTATGCGCCATTTTCGGAACCAGTCACCGATCTCGGTGATGGCCCGTTGAATGACGAAATATGTCTGTCTATTTACATGCCAGCCAGTGGAATAAATGGCGGTATCGTCCGCGTATTGGGCTATAAAAACTTTGGGTTGGGCGCGAGGGATGTCACTGGTATACAGTGCGAAAAGGATGGGTGATAGCACGGAGCCCTGAGGGACTCCGGCTCTGACTGGATGGGGAGTGGAAAGGGTGCCTTCCACGCGGTAGCGAAAGCTTCTGTCCCTTAGGAAGTCTTGTAAGGTGAGCACAAGACGCTCTGGCACGCCAAAGTGGTATAGCTTGTAAATCAAGCCATTGTGCCAGACTTTGTCAAAAGCTTTCGCTACGTCGAGGAAGACTGCTACCGTCGATTGGGGTTTGGGTTTCTTATTGAAACCCTCTAGGATGTGCTCCGTGAGGCGGTGCACCTGTTGGACGCATGAGTGTTTGGGTCTAAAGCCAAACTGCTCATTGGGAATAAGGTGGTGTTCCCGGGCATGGGACTGGAGACGGTTCGCTAGGATCCGTTCGTAGAGCTTCCCCAGGGCGCTGAGGAGGCTGATGGGACGGTAGCTGGTAGGATCAGAGGAGTTTTTTGCCTGGTTTGTGAATGCCAATGACATTTGCACATTTCCAGGTGTCAGGGAACACACAATGGTTCATAGCCGCATTGAAGATGCTGACTAGGAGATGAATGAGAGGGGGGGAGAGGGTTTTAAGAACCTTGTTAGAGATGCCGTCGGCACCGGGGGCTTTACGTTGTTTGAGGTCCTTGATCAGTCTCGTCACCTCAGCGAAGGATACTGGGGTGAGTGGGGGGAGTTCCGAGATGACCACAGAGCTTTTACGTTCGACTTCAGCGTCCACCGTACCGAGGTGAGCTTGGTCTACGTGATCTACATTGGGGGAGCATTGAGCCTCTAGGCTGTCGGCTAGGCACTCAGCTTTGTCTTCGTCAAAGAACGCTGGGACGAGGGGGACAGGTCTGTATAGGGGGGGCATGTCGCTTTGTCCGACACCTTTCATACCTCGTGCGAGATGCCAGTAAGCCTGGTGGCTCGGCACGAGGTTTGAAAGTTTGTCGCCCCAGCTCTGATCACGCAACTCGGACATGCGACTTTCAACCATGCGTTCAAAGTGGCGTTTCCGAGTTTTGTTTACTTTGCTTGGGTAGGAGTCGTAATGTCGGGTCACTGCTTTACTCTTAGTCACTAGTCGTCTCACATCCGCTGGAATGACAAGGCGCCAGTCGTCCGGCACTATGACTTCCTTTGCGGATGCACCTACTACGGTGGAGAGGTGATTAGTGAAAGAGTCGATAGCGAGGGATACGTCATCTTTAGTCACAATGTCGTCAGGGATTTTGTCAAGGTCGGGTGAGCTGATAGCCTTTAGGGATTCACCTAAGAGCTTCCAGTTCACTATCATCTTGGTCGGGCAGGGTACGTCAGATGTTGGGTCGGGGCCTAGTCGCAGTATTATGGGGCGGTGGTCAGAATGTAATTCGTGACACACCTCCATAGAGCGTAACTGAAGTGTTACGCCTTTGAAAAGTGCCATATCGAGTAAGTCGGGACGGCCGTGGTCGGAGTAGGATATTTTTTATTACTTTGCTTGATATAAATATACAAAACTCTATTCAAAGGGAGCGCGGTGCGGTCGAGTGTTGCGGGCGCTCATGGCTCGGAGTAGGCATAGTTATTAAGGAAAAAAAAACATCTTGTAATACTTGTAAGGACTAGAAGTCAACCCTAAGAGGTTAGTAGCATTTTTCCAACAACCCTGTGTATACATAATACATATAAATAAAAGATATAAAAAATGAAATTCAATTTTTTTCAATAGGAGACCTGATAGGTGGATTAGCGCCGCAAGTGGATTAGCACAGCATCCCCTACGCGCCAACACCTTATAAAATCACTCTATTAGCAGGGCGGACTGCTTGGAAGTTGGGTGCCCCTATTCAGTTCTGTCACACTATTCAATTTTGCTATTATAAGTTGAAGATAGATTTATTATATTGTGTTTGCTTGTCAAATATTATACCTACACATCCGGTCTTATCAGTGACCAAACCAGCCTACAACCATACCAGCCACATTTGATATCAAAATTAGAAAACGTTACTAAATCTAACATACTCTCGAAGCGGTGATGGCTCAGTGGCATTGGCTATGGACTGCTGCGCAGCAGATCCATAGTTCGAATCCCGCCGTGGGCTTGAGCTTCACCGCATAGTGGTAGGGCATTTTGCGAATGCCCGCCTGGCTAGCAACCACCCTCAAGTAGAAAATCTGTCGCCTAGCACCTAAAAGTGTGTTCCGGCAGCAGTCCTAAAGAAAAATTTCAAGCACAAGAGACCTAATAACTGTTATTCTCAGTGTGACGGGCACAGTGCAATTCGTCTTTGACGAAATGCATCTGTTATAGGCAGAGGTTAGTCCACCCAATATCAGGTGGGCCTCGGGCTTGATCCTTCACAATAACATTAAAAAAATAACACCCAAAATAACATTTAGCTTATCACTGCGTGTATTTTAGTCTTTTGCATTTAATTAATCAGTTGATCTTAACCGTTGCTTAAAGACAACGAAGTCGTTGCTAACGTATGTTATAACTATGTGAAATCACTTTCTTATACATAAAAAAATTAATACGCATAATTTGGAACTCTTATATTTTAATGTATTTATATTAGGTATTTAAAATCATAAAACTTTACCAATATTTTCATTAAGTAAAATATTTTTCTTAGATGTACTTCTCTTAAATGAAATGCTAGCAGCTGTTAGCAGCTGCTCCGCTCGCGTGGGATAAAGTCACGTAAAATCATGTTAGTTACATACGTTCGAGCACATAAAGCTAACTTCGTTTCCCGGAAAGGTTCAGATACCAGCATAGATAGCGATTTCAAAAAATATTACTTGTACAGGAGTCCCTCCTGCATAATATTTCTGGAAAACTCAATTCAATCTATAATAGCTGCTAGGGACAAACGAGAGGTTTAAGACTTTCCAACACGCTTGGCATGTACCTTTAAATAGATAAAGGTCTCCGTTCTATATAATAAAAACGATGATACATGTTTAGATCTAACTCATGCTAAAATGTATTTAATTCATATCTGAAGCAAAATCCGTTCAGTTCTTTTTTGGGGTTCCGTAGTCCTGACAAGGAACCCTTATTGTTTCGTCATGTCCGTCTCTCTGTCTGTCTGTCCGAGGTTTTGCTAAGAGACCGTTAGAACCACCTTGCGCGTACAGTACAACAATATTTTCAGGATGGTGTTGCGACTTCCCCACTTTTGCAGTGACTCCACGATGCTTGCGCAGGCTCATACCGATGGCTTTCATGCCGTTCTTCGTAAAAAGGTAGCATCATTGATGAGGAGAATGCGAGAGAGCAGCAACATCATCTTGAGAACTGTGGCAGATGACTGGAGAGCACCTTTTCAGGGGCACTTCATGCGACGATGTGTCCGCATGGAATGCCTCGTAAATACATTACATATTAATTAATTGCTTACTAACAATAGTTTTTAGCTTTTCCTTTTTCTATACTAACATGCATATGGATTTCTGTTGTCCGAAATAAACGCATTTTGAATTTGAATAAACATATAAAATAACGAAATAAAATGCGGAAGCAAACATGTGAAACAAACACACTCGCTTCCTGTCAGCTACAATTTGCCAGAAAAACATTACATTACAACATATTTTAACAAGGTTTTTCTGCACTCTATTTTAAATTTGTAATTGTGAATTGTATTTTTTTATGATGATATTACAAATAAGACAAATAAAATAAAAATAAAATTAAAACCAGTCAGAGGTAGAAGAGGAGAGAATATATACGATATCAATTATCGTATTTATTCTCTCCTCGGAAAACCTATTGAGCATAAAGCAAAAAGGCAAAACTGATTAAAAGTGTCAAATTACATGAAAATCGGATCATTCGTGCGAAAATTAAGTAGAAAAATGAAACATACAAACGCTAATGCAACCACAGAGACCTCGCTTCGCTCAGTCAATAATTCCGGTGCTAACTGTACAAAAACAGAAGATTGTAAAAAAAAAATGTTTTTGTTTGGTGCAGGTGAAAGATTTCGAAATTTGAAACTTGTGGAGTGCAGTAGCAAAAATCATTTTATATGATATGTCCATTTTGAGAAAGTTCCGCTAAAGGATGGGTACCAGAAATACCGACATCCAAAATAAAATAATTGTCCTTCTTACAATCATATCATAAGTTAACGCACATATTTCAACCAAACTCAACCTCAATGTTTATTTATTCTTTTGAATCTCCTCTAAGTATCATAAACTATTATTATCAGTATGTTATCATCAACTGGAACGTCCACCGTCGATCAACGTCTCCCGCTTAAGGGGATTTGCCATAATACCTACGCTTGGCTTCATGGGGAAGCAGTAGAAGTTGTCAGTTCCTCAGAAGGCGCTGCTCCCGTCCTCATGGTACCTTTCCCTTAGTCACCTTTTACAACACCACGGTAAGAAATTGGGGGGCTATATTGGGGGGATATTCTAACCTCGCACCCCACGGGGTTATATATTCTACGTTATTTAAGCTTAAATAATATTGTATATAAACTAAATAAATGTTTAATATATTAGACTAAAAACATATTTTTAAGTCTAATATAGTAACGTGAAATAGTAATATAGTAAAACGGCAATTTCATACTTTAACCCATCGATGTTATTCAAATACGGGAGATACGGGACACAATCTTTGACTTGGACCGGATAAATTAGGCCCAGGAACACAATTGACGTTAGTCGCAATCGAACATGCTTTTGCGTACCACGTCACGTAAAATCACCTTATCTGTGAAAAAAGACAGCTACAATCATGTGTAGGTATTTAAAATTTTAAAAAGTTCAAAAACTAAAAACATATTTCACGGCATTACTTTTCACTCGTAAATACTAACAAATCGAATTACTTCTTTAATTTTCTTCCTATTTACATCGCCTTTTGAACGCCATTTGCAGACAGAGATAGAAATACACGATTATCAGTTCACCGAGGATATCCGAATCGTTTTTGTTTCTGTAGCAGTGACGTATATTGCTTTCTTGTTCACGCTTGTCCGTTTATGTCTCTCTATCTCATTTATAGCAAATTTACGACGATAACTCGGTGGAGTGAGTGTTTTTGCGTGTAGTTGTTTTTAGTCTAACTATATTTACGTGACACAAGAGTGTCCCGCATCTTCCGTATTTTAATTACATCGATGCTTTAAGGGTGAACTGGCCGGGCCGTTCTCCATACAAACGCCTTAGGGTGATCACTGCCTTATTTGCTGATTTAGGTCCAAAACAAAGCATAATACCGATTGATCTCGTCATTACCTAGGCTTGTATGATGCCGAAATTTTAATAAGATAATTAACTTGAGAGTTATGAGCTTCGAAACATTTTCATATAACATTTTCAAGGCTCATAACTTTCAACTTAATTATCTTTTTAAAATTTGGGCATCATACAAGCCTAGATAATGACGAGATCAATCGGTATTATGCTCAATTCTGGACCTAAAGTCTCAAATACGGGAGTGATCACCCTACGGCGTATGTATGGAGAAGCGATCGGCCAGTTCAACCTTAACCCCTATTTTTTATTTGCATTCACTCACAAAAGATCCGACTTTATATGTAATTTTATCTATTTATACAACCATCACGGAGAAAACAACTTGATAATTTCGTCTCATACAAAGCGTTGAATGCTTTTCTAAGTTTTAGTTTAGTAATCGATTCAACTTTGAACCTCTTTGAGCGAGATTAAATCGGCTTATGAATCATTCAAAGCTCCCAAGACTTGAACTGGCTACTGCGCTCGCCACTACTATTTATTTGGCCTAACAGAGGAAATGAATAATTTTTAGTAGACTGTGTTAAAACACAAATAAAGGTATTTTTTAGAGCAAAGAGGTCTTAAACAGTTCCTTTAAATTGGCACCGTTATTATTTTACTTAAACAGAGGAATTAAATATTTTTGTTAGACTGTATTTTAAAAGATTCGTCTCTTAACACATATAAATTTGTAGAGTACATAATTTAAAGCTCAAGCGTGAAACTTATTGTAAAATTTATATGCAATACCCTTAATATTATTTCATCAACTTCATTCGGTTTTGTCCCCTATAAATAATAATAACTAATTATAAAGTAGAAATAACTTAAATTTGCTTTAAAGTTTCGGATATCAATATGAGAGTAAACATTGTCGGTGATTTGAAGCAGTTATAGCCGAACCTAATAGCTATGAACTTTCGTGCCGCTGGTCAATGGTTTGAGCCTCATCACGACTGCCCGCCTGGCTAGCTACCACCCTCAAGTAGAAAATCTGTCGCCAAGCACCTAACGGTGTGTTCCGGCAGCAGTCCTTGAGAGCCAGTGACATTACAGGCACATGAACCTTAACAAATATGTCTCAAGGTGTAACTACCCCTGTATAACTCTACTTATATTCAAAGTGTACCATGAATATTATAGACACTAAAATAAAGAAATCCTTCATCGCAGGTCTGCATAAAGTTAAAACATTGTTTTTTTTTATAGTGACGGAACAAGCTCGGGGCCCACCTGATGTTGAGCGGATTAACCTCGGCCTATATCAGATGCATTTCATCACAAGTCACGCATTTCACTGCGCCCGTCACTTTGAGAATTAGTTGTTAAGTCTCATGTACCTGTAATTTCACTGGCTCTCAAAGACTGACGCTGGAACACACCGTTAGGTGCTTGGAGACAGATTTTCTACTTGAAGGTGGTTGCTAGCCAGGCGGGCAATCGCAAAATGCCCTTTCACCATGCGGTGAAACTCAAGCCGGTGGTGGGGATCAAGCCAGGGTACTGTGGCAAGCCAGTCCATAGCTATTACCGCTTGGCCATCATTGCTTCAGTAAAAAAACTATTGCAATTATTAGCAGGTACATGTGTACTTTATATCATATAGTGCCCGCAATGAATTATTTTAAGATCATTGCTCATTATAATTTACATGTAAATTTGTCATATTCTAAAAATAAAAAAAAAATACTATGTTCATGGCAGCGTAGCCATTGTACAGGGAAAAATATATCTGACTTCGAAAATAACGTTAATTTAAGAACAGCTACTTTAGAAAAGTTTGCTATAGTATAATTAAGTGTTAGATATTGAAAAAACTAGATACATGCATATTGCCATCAATAACCCGTGACTGCTCTCAATTTACTTTATAAATGTAAGAATTTTGCATGGTGGTCGCCCGCCTGGCTAACTATCAAGTTGGAAATCTGTCACTTAGCACCTAACGGTGTGTTCCGGCAGCTGTCCATGAGAGCCAGTACTTCTAGGTTAGCCTGAACAACATCTTCGCTGTGTACAATTTTTTGGGGAAATTCAAGCGAGGCAGAGACAGCATAACTGGTAAAAAAAACATAGGAGCTCTGTGCAATATCCACGACAAAACCATGTCATATCGTACACTATTTAAACAACTGTAAATACTCCCATTTTATCCTCTATACATTTACGTAACTTGTTTATTAGTGAAAAAACACATACTGTATCAGCCGGATCGTCCACTGCTGAACACAGCCTCCCCTATGTGGGAGTATTTGCCATAATCCCCACGCTTAGCAGGCGGCTTGGCGATCGCAGTGTAAGATGGCATTTTTTTAGAAGGCGCTGCTGCCCCTTCCAGAATTTTTCCCTTAGTCGCCTTTTACGACACCCACGGGAAGATACGGGGGATGCAATTCTAACCCGGCACCCCACGGGGGAAAACACAGGTTCCTTTAAATAAATGCCAGAGACTCACAGTAAACCACTAAAAGAGCGATTATCCTACTCGTAGTAATAGTAATAAATTTTGAATACTGTGATATTTCTTAATATAAAATTTGGATTTTGATAACATTGAGATTTAGTCGTATACGCGTTAAAGTTAATTATACTCGGATCCTAATTATCTAAACTAATGTAATAAGGAGGAAAGATTTGATTGTTTGTTTGTTTGTTTGCATTGAATAGGCTCTGAAACTACTAGACAGATTAGGATGAAATTTAGTATAGAAATAGTTTAAGACACAGGGAAGGACATAGAATAGAATCGCTCGTAGCGAAGTTTACTTAGCTGTTCTTAACCGATCAGCAGAGTTAAGCAACATCACCCGCAGTCATGAGTTGGATGGGTGACCGCTAGTAACATTACTACTGAGCGCTTGCGTGCTTAGGAGAACACGTTAAGCCGTCGGTCCCGGTTGTTGTGTGGTGTAAGGATGGCAGTCGTTATACCATGGTGGTAGGGCATTTTGAGAATGTCCGCCTGGCTAGCTACCACCCTCAAGTAGAAAATCTGTCGCCAAGCTCCTAACGGTGTGCTCCGGCAGCTGTCCTTGAGAGGTTAATGGTTTTGCGCGATAACCAACATATCCGCAGGTGGTGCCGCGGCCGGAAAGCTAGTATTGTATAAAATCACGTGTAACCACTATTATGACAGCATTAAATGGCTGAAATGGTTTAAAGTGATTAAAACCGAACAATGGTTACGTAATCGATTCAATATCAAGTTCCTTGGAGCAGCATTAAGTGGCTCATGAATGACTGAACGCTCTCGATATTTAAGCCAGGGACGACAAAGGCCGGCCTCTACACTACCGCTTCACTGATTTATGCCGGACTCTCGATAATCACGGTTGGATGAGTATTTGAATTTGAATATGGAGGTTTTTGACTTTGAGCGGAAGTCTGTGCTGGCAAGAAATTTGACTGTGAGATTGCGAAAAAAAAGGCCATAGTAAAATCATGGCAGTGACTGATTGGACAGTTCATAGGTGCAAATGTCTCTTCATAGTGTAAAATATTATTAAAGTTCCGTACCCAAAGGGTAAAAACGGGACCCTATTACTGAGACTTCTCTGTCTGTCCGTATGTCACCAGGCTGTAGCTCAAGAACGGTTATAGCTAGACAGTTGAAATTTTCACAAAAGATGTATTTCTATTGCCGCTGTAACAACAAATACTAAAAATAAAATAAATATTTAAGGGGGGCTCCCATACAACATACTCGATTTTTGAACCGTTTCTTTCTCGATACTAATAACGGTGACAGGTAGACGTTTTAAATATACACAGAATATTAAGTTTTATTTTCTCTTTAAATATAAATCATTGAAATAAAATATATAATATTAAGGGGGCTCCCATATAATAAAAGAGGTATTCGCCGTTTATTTGCCTAAAATAATAATGATTAAATTGCTAAAAATAATATAATGGTATGGAGCCCTTCGTGCGCGACTCCCACTCGCACTTGGCCGGTTTTTTTGTGTTTATATTTTTATAATTTTTTTCACTTGTCAACATATTAACAGTACAGTGACTGTAACACTGATTGACTCATGTACATTCGCCTGCAATAAGAAGTATGTTTGTAATTTTCAAAATGGTGGCAAAAAGTTCTGTTTTTCTCTATATAATCAGAAGTATCTTAAAATAAAAGAATAAGTTGAATATTTATACTCATTTTTATGTTAACTCATATTATTAATAACTTACCGACAAGAATAATTTTGAAAATTACGAAGTGTATACTTGTTATTGCAGGCGACTGTACCCCCTTAAAAATGTCCAGTACATCCGATATTTTAAGTATCTAAATGCTACGAACTATATATAATACTACACCTCTACAATAAAAGCATTTAGACAACCTACAAGTCATTACAGACTCACAGGCAGTCCAAATGCTCCAGCCCACTACCAGTTGGCAGCATGTCCAGCATGCTGGCAGCATTGCCATTAAATGGCAATTCTTATTCTTTGAGCCAAATATGTGCCATAATTTTGATCAATAATTAATTTTTAGTTATAAGTTCGGTCATTATCAGATATTATTGGCCTAACAGTGCGGCCCCGTATTCAAAACCTTTTTAAGCTGATATGATAGCCGTTGATTACCTATTCAAAATCTAAACATTGCTACAAAACATTTTTTTTTGTCGGTATAATCTATATGGCGGTAGAAAATAGATTGTCTATTGATTGTAGCTAGTTAGTCATTTTTCAAAGCCTTATTGACTCTTATGACGCTCAGGATTTGAATCTACAACCAAAAATGGGTAGCCGAAGCTACTACTAAATAAATAAAAAAACAACCCATACTAATTATAATAACGCTCGCGATCAGATTTGTATAAACAATTACAATTCAAAAAAATTTACCTTTGAAATGATATAAAACAGTTTTATTTCTCACTTGTTTTACGTGCCGATTTGTAGAATAGAAACAAAAAATCCTACACTGTCACAAGATTTTCCAAGAGGGCCACAAAATCCTATCCAAAATGCTGTCCAAATATTACTGGGCCAAAGCGTAAACAACCCATTCCTGTTAGAAGGTCTTGTATCGCCTCCAAATATATATATATATATATATATATTTATGTTATTGTGACGGAACAAGCTCGAGGCCCACCTGATGTTAAGTGGACTAACCTCTGCCTATAACAGTTGCAATTCATGACAAGTCACGAATTGCACTGCGCCCGTCACATTGAGACATAGTTGTTAAGTCTCATTGTGCTTGTAATTTCACTGGCTCCCAAGGACTACTGCCGGAACAAACCTTTTGGTGCTTGGCGACAGACTTTCTACTTGAGGGTGGTCGCTAGCCAGGCGGGCATCCGCAAAATGCCCTTCCACCATGCGGTATATATGTCCGCAACGCGAAATTATTGTAAAACCCCCATTCATAGAAAAGTTTATACAATATGAGAGTAATCAGAAATATTTTAGCTATTGAAGTACAATTCTTACATATGTGTACTCGATGTTTTTGAGAGCCAGTAATTCTAGGTTAGCCTGAAAAACATCTTGGAACACTTAGGTAAAATCATCACTTACTATTAGGTGAGATTGGGCTCAAATCTATCAGACATAAAAAAAAAACTACGAGTTAATTTCATTGTATAACTTTCTGTGCAAGTTCTGTGAAAAGTTTTAACTGAAATTAAAAAACCGGCAAAGTGCGAGTGGGACTCGCGCACGAAGGGTTCCGTACCATTATCTGTAACCTAATCTTGCAAGTTACAGACACTTTTCGCAGTGTCCGATTAAGCTGGGTAGGTACGGCGAAAACCTCTTATATTGTATGGAAGCCCCCTTAATTATTTATTTTATTTTATTTTAATTAATTATATTTTAAGAGAACATAAAACTAAATATTCTGTGTAAAGTTAAAGCGTCTACCTGTCACCGTTATTAGTATCGAGTGAGAAACGGTAAAAAAATCAAGTTTGTTGTATGGTAGCCCCCCTTAAATATTTATTTTATTTTATTTTTAGTGTTTGTTGTTATGGCGGCAATAGAAATACATCATCTGTGAAAATTTCAACTGCCTAGCTATTACCGTTCTTGAGATACAGCCTGGTGACAGACGGACGGACGGACGGAAAGCGAAGTATCAGTTATAGGGTGCCGTTTTTACCCTTTGGGTACGGAACTCTTAAAAACTGACTTCTCATAATATTATGACGTATATGACAGGCATAGCAGGAATTACAAAACTCTTACAAATCTATTCTTAATGAAATTTGAGAGCAAGCCTTTAAGTGACACTATAAAAGCTTTTATACAACTTACAACTTTATTGGCCTTAAGTATCTTAGACTTCCCATAAAAATAGCAGGGTTGAATCTCGAAGTAGCTCCGACTAAAATGTTCTATTCTTAAAACAAGGAAGAGGAAGTTGGATGGACCGGAAATGGAAGCTAAGGCTTTCTATAGAAGCGGGCTTTTAATGAAAACTGAGATGTTCTTGAGTGCCACTAGACTAGCGGTTAAGAGTATATCTGTGGTTTAGAGGTGAGGTATAGTTACGTTGTTACGACTGTAGTAGTAGAAGTAATATATAAATAGTTTGTAGTGTTTGTTAGCACAAGAACACCGCCTATAAAAAATAATTAATCTTCTAGTTCTGTATTAAATATATCAATATGATTGCATATTGGTTGGGTATTTTGCGAGTTCTGGCCTGGCTCTAGCTATTACTCGTAAGTGGAAAATCTGTTGCCAAGCACCTATATCCGATTTTCTTGAGAGACAGTATCCCTTCGAAGCATGTATTCCATCCTCCAACACATCTACCAACATATGAAAAGATGGTTAGAAAAAAATTATCGAAATAATTATCTATTTTAACACACTTGTAAGTAACTTGCTTTATATTGTACTTCGCCGCTGCAACAAGGTACCATTTATCTTTATGATAATGATTTTTTTTCTTTACATCATCGCCCTAGTTCTTGTTTAAAATACAAGCGTTTTATATTTTATTATTGGTCATATTCTTCCATCGTACAGGGTCGAATTCTCAGGTTCTTTGGACATGTTTCGCGGCAAGGAGCCATGTCTGTGGAACGCATTGCAGGGCATAGTGGATAGCAACAGAGCTCGCGGCAGATCACCCATGCGTTGGACGGACTAAGTGAAGGCTGCTCTAGATCGTCCACTCCACGAGTGTACCAGGAAGACAGCGGTGCGAGAGTAATGGCGAAGGAATGTGAGGCGTGTCACCACTCCTGATGTGACCATCACGACCACTCTGTCAAGAGTGTAGCGACTAAGAAGAAGTCAGCCATATGGACCTGTGGTAAAAAAAGGTGGTCCTTTAATTAGAAAATCTGTCGTCAAGCACCTAACGATGTACTTCGGCAGCTGCCTTTAGGAGCTAAATGAATCGCACCGTCAAATGCCGGAAATCCATAGAGAACACAAACCCTCATTCTTAAAAAAAAATATTTTATATAAATTGCGCCGTAACCTCAACTCAGCAAACACCTGTTTACATTTTTCAAGACACCCCTATACAGCTACATACATAACGCTCCGCGTACAAAACTTACTTGTACAGCTGACTGATGTATGGTTACTCCAAGTAAGTGGCCGTCGGGAAGCATCCTTGAAATTTATAGCAAGTTTATTCCATGTTTTCTTAATATATAATCCGCCTTTACTAAAAGTGTTTTTGTTTCTTGCTAGTGTAGTGTTTTGAGCGTATGTAGGATATAAACTTGGTATTGTTTACGCTTTGTATAAATATGAATTCTTTGCTGCCTGTAAGTAGGTACGTAGGTACGTTATGAAGCAGTGATGACTCAGTAGCATTGGCTATGGACTGCCGTGCAGCAGGTCTATGGTTCGAACCCCGCCGCGGGCTTGAGCTTCACCGCAAGGTGGAAGGGTATTTTGCGAATGCCCGCCTGGCTAGCGACCACCCTCTAGTGGAAAATCTGTCGCCAAGCACCTAACGGTGTGTTCCGGCAGCTGCTCTTGAGAGCCAATGAAATTACAGGCTCATGAGTCTTAACAACTATGTCTCAAGGTGGCGGGCGCAGTGCAATTTGTTACTTGTAATGTAATACATCTGTTCTAGGCAGAGGTTAGTCCGCTTCACATCAGGTGGGCCTCGAGCTTTTTCCGTCACAATAATTACATATTATCCGAATAATATTGTCCATTCATTCCAATGAGTGGACAGTTTTGTGAGATAATGTCCATTTCCATTATTCTAGCATTTTGTGTGTCTTCCAGAATTTGATAAAGTTCTGTTTAGAGGGGTTTGAGAATTATTGTATAAAGACTGGCATTTTCACCCGCCGCCTATTTGATTTTTTACCAAAGGTTCTGATTTCGATTAAAATTGTTTAAATGGGTTAAGACGCTGTCAGTAGCTGTAACTTTGTCACTATCAGACTGCATGGGAGTGAAAGAGAGACAGGGATGGTGAAATCGTGATTAATTTGAGTTGAATCCGAGAGAAAGCTTTAATAACAAAAACTAATAACGTTTATCGAAGATTTAGTTTTATTGTTATATAAAAGTTTAATTAGGAGTCAAATTTGAAATTTTATTCAAACAAGAATTTAAGTAAATTTATTTCGGAATTTCCTTAGCCTTAGAAAATATGAACAATGTTAACATTATTATAACTTTCTCACTGCTACAAACTATATATAGGTATATTACAAATCTGAAAATTTATGTTTAAAATTTATATATTTAGTGCGTTATTGCGAAAATAATAATATTTAAATAGGTATATTTTGCTAAAAATCTGTTCAAGTAAAGATATTTAGCACTATTCACACTTTTTTTGCTGATAGTTAAGCCTTTGACCACAATATCACCTGATGGTAAGTGATGATGTGGTCGAAGGTGTTAACAGGCTTAACCTAGAATTATTGGCTCTCAAAAATTATAACTGCAAGTAGGTATATATATTTATGAAAGCGTTTTTAAAGCCCTTCATTTTGAAACGCCACTCAAAGGGTCAAGAAAAAATAAATGTGCCGTTTTTCTCACAAAATGGCGTTAAAAATCCGCTAGTTTGTTATTTTAGCTTTTTTATGTACCTTAAGTGTCACTTGGCTATCAAGATAAATCAAATGATATCTCATACATTAAAAACGGTTAAGCCGGTCACAAATTATGGTGGAATACAATAAAGAAACTTACAAACATACGTGCATGAACCCTGAAACCATAATTCTCCTTTTTTGGACAGTTGTGTAAAAAAAGACAATAACAATCTTTTGTGTGAAACTAGTAACTAAATATGCGTAAATTAACACATTTCGATATAGGTAATGTCTACATAATAGACATTTAACGAGCAATTGAATTCATAATATTTTACTTGTCTTCTATGTACAAGCACGACCACACTTGTGTTTTTATAATGTTATCTATAGATATAGCTCTTTTCTGTCTGTAGTCGTCCCCTTATGACTGAGGATTGCGGTCATTATACGATGGCCTTTTTTTTTTTTTTTTTTGACCCGGGAAAATCCTTTATGGATACCACCCAGCTCCGGGGGGAGCAGAGTGGTTATGTGGGAGTCAGTCCTCGCCTGAGGGGCCTTACTACCCCCACGGGGGGGTAGTAAGTGAGGTTACCCACTAAAAACCCGGGATGAGCAGTCTGCCGCCTAGACGGGGCGAGATGGGGTAGCGTTAGCAATCACCATCTCGCCCCGGCATTATACGATGGCCTGTACATAGATCGGATGATCTGTCTCCATCGTCTTCTGTTCATCGCATTTCGCACGATATTACGGAATATAACGGCTGATGAGTCCTTAAATCTGGATCCGTCCATCTGGTTGGGGATCGACCTCGTGTGTTCTCCGTCCGTGTTCTCAACCACAATGAGTTTCTCAAGGTTCTCATCGCCCTTTCGTATTACGTGACCAAAATATGCAAGTATGCGTTGGTGGCAAAAAGTGGACAAGCGCGTCTTCTCCCTCAGAAATGGTTGAGGAAGGCGATGGCTGGCACATGCGTCAACTCTTGAACGTATGCTGCTAAAAAACACCGGTCTGCTCTGAATGCAAGTACTAAAGAATTTACCGAATAAAAAATACTTTCTTTTAATGTTCCCTCTTCGAATGTTTTATGTTTTCTATTTCTAATTTCTAAATATTCTAATAATTTAAAAAAAGTCACGGAGCCCAAGTCTGTGGAGTGTAACTGCTTATATATATGTAAGTGTCTGTGGAGTATAGCTGTAGTTTTATAGGTAAAAAAAAAAACCACCGCGTCTTCACTTTGACTTGTGAGAGGATCGATACGTTTGGCGGTCCATGGTATTCTCAACATTCACCTCCCGCCAGCACCGCATCTCGAACGCTTCGATCCTTGCTCTGTCTCGCGCCAGTATGGTCCAAGTTTCCGCTTAAACATTTACAGCTTTTTTCAGGTTATTATATTAGTGAGCCAATGTCGTTTTCACGCTCCAGCAAGAGTAAACATACACTACTGCGCAGGTGCCACTCAATTTCGATGTCGCATATAAAATTTTATAGCAAGTGAGCGCGATATAAAGTCCCCACTATAACCTTTGCAAACCCAATTGCATTGAGCTGAGACGTGGCCTGAAAACATTTGCATATACTGAATGTTTCAGTTAAATGTTAACAGAAAGCAACGATTTGAAATCCGATACACTAAGCGCCTGTTACAGAATGTTTGAGAAGTTCCGATTATACTACCCAGAACATAAAATAACTGAATGATAAAAATGACAGTTAACATGCAGCGCGTTTCAAGCTTTAACCGATGGATAGGCTTAATCGATGACTGTGAAACGCAAAGATAGTGTTTTATTTATTAAATATGTTCTGGGTAGTATAACCGGAACTTACTCGAACATTCTGAAACAGGCCCTAAATTCAATTCACGTGTTTTGTAAATGGACGGTATAGTTATAAAACGTATCAGTTAGACAAGTTTAGTGGCAACTATTCCTTATCATTATTTAAAAGAAGAGCTCGTAGCTAAGTTTGCTCAGCAGTTCTCAACCAATCAGCTATGTATTGAGCAACGTCCGCCGCGGTCATGATATTGATGGGTGACGTGCTTCGGAGGGCACGTTAAGCCGTCGGTCCCGGTCGTTGTCTTAGGATGGCAGTCGTTATAGCATGGTGGTAGGGAATTTTGCGAATGCCCGCCTGGCTAGCTATCACCATCAATTAAATCTAACTCCAAGCGCCTATAGGTATGTTCCGGCAGTTGTCCTTGAAAGCCAGTTATTCTAGGTATCTAGTAATTCTCAACATCTTCGACCACATCATCACCGACCATCAGATGAGATAGTGATTAATAGCATACCTATCAGGAATAAATAATATTAAAAAAACCTGTATCGGCTGGATTATCCACCGCTTAACACAGTCTCTCTCATTATAGAGGGGTTTGCCATAATCTCCTCGCTTGGCAGGCGTCATGGGTGTTACAGTTTAAGATATCAGTTCCTCAGGAGGCGCTGCTGCGCACCTTCCGATATTTTACATTTAGGCTCTTACGACGCCCACAGGTAGCAATGGGGGGCAAATATATTGTATCTAAACAACTAATGTATCATTAATATTATAATAAAGATCTTTTGGCTATTAATCTTATAGCTTAGCTATTAATTGCTACTAAGTTCTTACTTTTATAGTAATGTATGTTAACTACTTACATTGTTTAATGTTATTGATATAGGTATATATGGATATATTGTATGATCATATATATTTACTTATTATTTGAAATATGTATTCATATGTGTATATATATATTTATGTTTATGTATAATTAATGTTGCATGAATGACCTGTGTTAAATGTTTAATACTTTAATGTATTCATTTAATTTTATTTATATTTGAGCATATTTTAGATGCTTTCTATGTTTGTGTTTTGTTTGTACTTATTATGAATACCACCGTCTGAACCCTTTTCGCATAATATTGTCCTCCAGTTATAGGTTGTCTGGAAGAGATCATTCTTAGCGATAAGAACGCCTATTGTTACACTCAATTATATTTTGTAATATTATCGTACTTAATAAGTTTTATCTTATGGTGTCTCAATAAAGTGTTACCTATCTATCTATCTTATGTGACATATATTTTAGCAAATAAATAATTATGATTTGATTTGATTTTGATTTGAACGGTGTCCATGCAGAGTCTATAAAGCGCCGACGACGATTACGTCGACCCGACGACGCAAACATCAAGTATCAAAGCGGCACGTGCGTTTCCAAGCCCAGTTACCTCACGAGCTTCAAAGCAGCGAGATACACATAATCTTGTATAATTACGCAGAGTCAACCGTACAGAAGTTGATATTAAGATGGGTTTACAAAATGAAATAAATTTCTTCAAGGAGTACTTGAACCCGAAACTAGAATACCGTCCTGGTGCATTTCCAATTATGCTATGGATGCGGGTTCTGGACAGTTGATTTTTTCCCTCCGTTTGAATTGATTAATTATAATTTAATCGTCTTATTGACATTGAAGACATCTGCCCAAATAGCAAAAGACTATTTAATTAGGCTGTTAGGTTAATATACGATCAACATTGAACACCATATCGATGAAACCATATTTTAATTTTAACTAGTATTAGGTATACCTATAAAAGAACATTGACACATGCTAAACGAAAACATAGAAATTATTTCGGATGGAAAAATATAACTTCCAGCGGGATTTGAACACGCAGCCACCAGAATACCGTCCTGATGCATTTCCAATTATGCTATGGAAGCGGGTGCTGGACAGTTGAATTTTCCCCATTCGTTTGAATTTACGTCTTTTTGACATTCGCGACATCTACCCAAATAGCAGAAGACTATTTAGTTTTTTTATCTTTTTCCATCCGAAATAATTTTATGGTTTCGCTTAGCATACGTCAATGTTCTTTTATATAATACTAGACGAAATTAATTTCGTTGTATATTTGAAATCTTATGATCGAATGGTTTCATTAGGAAGCCTAAAACAGTTTCAGCAGCTTAGCTAGTTTAATTACTAATCATTCTTCTAGTAGGTATGTAGTGTGTACTAATTTACTTATTCACTAATATACATAGTACCAGAATTTCATGTCAGATTAGGGTTGTCACTTACTTCCTGGTTTTGGTTAGTTGGTTATTTAAACATAGAGCAAAACGAAGCTCTATTTATAATAATAATAATAATGTTTTATTCAGTAATAAAGGTTACAAATAGGTTCAACCATGGTTAAAAAAACCTTTTAAGTATTTAACCAATACTTGTGTTAGGCGTTTTTGCTCTTCCACATCATTAGGTTTACAAATTTATATTAATAAGCTGTCTGTTTGTCTGTCTTTTTGTCCGTGTGTCACTGTGAATTCAAATCTCCACATTGTAAACGGAATGAAATTAGATATTTTTTTATCAAATTTAAAAAAAGAGAAGGCTTGGTTGTAGGTCTACACGTATATTTTTTAGTCCTTATTTATGACAAAACAATTTTTTTATTAGTTCATACAACCTTACAAATACAAATAGTTTTTTTTATACAAATAGTTTTTATTGACACAAGTTATATTAGGTACAAAGAAAATATGAATCCATAGGTTCCCGAACTAGCGTCAGCTGTGTTTCAGGAACCATAGGCTTCTCCCATAATAGTTATGATACTGGCACTTACGTCTTATATTAACTATCCGGTGCTTATAATATTTACTTGGTGCTGTAGGAAAGTAAAGTGTGTATGTGTAAGTAAAGTGTATGAGTGTAAGTGAACCTTGACTATTTTATTTGCTCAGTTGGATTGAATTTGATCACATATAAATTTCATTAACAACGGTTAAGTAGTTTTTACGATAAAAAAATATTTATTGTTTTCAGTTAATTGGCAGATGCCAATAAGTTTATACTTACATAACAGGGTGATTGCAACTTATTGGTAAATAATGTTGTAGGTGTGTAAAAATCGATCTTGTTCTTACATGATCATTGAGAAAAAAAAAAGTGGAAATGACATCTAACCCTGAAAAGTATAAAATAACTTGTTGAAGTCAGAACATCAAAATGGGAGATCCGTGTGTTTTAATCAACGTGGTACCGACTTCAACATGTTATTTCATACTTTCAAATGTACGAAACTCATCGTCTTTATGTTTTAAAGTGAATTTTATTACGTATTTTATTTTTCCTTATATTAGACTTACTCACTATTCCTTTTTTAATACAGAACTGACTCCAAAAAATATTATATTTTATATTTAGAAACATACTTCATATTGTTAAATAATTTGGCATATATCATAAACTTAAAAATGAGTCACTAACTAAATCTATTAATAACACATAAAATCTAATCTCATAAAATAGGCGGTAAGATGAAAGAAAAAAAACGATCGTGGACAGAAACTGACACAGAACTAAAAAAATATACAAGAATCAGTATGTAGTAGAACAATTAGAAACTGTGCCCGATAGGTGCCACTTTACTAGCACCATATTATATGGTATCATAATCCTCTGCCTACCTTTCCAGATATGGGGATAAAGCATAATGATATTGTGTATTTATTAACTACTTTTTTGTAGCACAAATAAAATCGCTTGTGTCAACCCTGTTCGCACCTGCTGCTCACCACTTAGCAACCACTTCTTTTACACTTAGAGTTTTTACTGCGCTCTCTTTTTGCACCGACTTGTAATTGGGTCGCCTCGGTGCCTGTAGTTAGGGGATTGCCGTGTCTTTCATGGTGCGGTAATTTGTGGTTTATTTTTATTTCGTGAAAAATGCTTTGCAATTTTTGTTCGTTGAAATAACACACTTATGTAATGCGCTTTTAATATTCAGTAGCTACTTCTTTTTTATTTACCTGAAGTTTAAGGTGTACATTTTTCATGGTTTGTTTTCTTTTATGTTCAGTAACACAACTAAGAAAATTCTTGACATAGATTTTCTTTTATTACGCTTCGAAACGAGTTTGTTCTATAAATATCACACAAAAGATATGCTCAAGCCGTTAAGAGTTGTGAATCAGTTATAATTTACTTTTTTAACATATCACTGGCATTAATTTTATTATATAAAAAAAACACAAGTTATGACATTATGAGCCTTCTTAATAATGTGCTAATAAAGTTCCGGGTTGTTAACCAACAGATACATTAACTAGATTATAAAAGTTTCCGTTAACGTGCAGCGCATTTCATGATCATCTTATTAATAAACTTATCTTCCAAATGAATTAGCCATAACATGTTATTCGAAGATACTGTTTGATGCTTCTTTAAAACATTGTACAAAACAAAGCAAGGCCTGTGTTTCAGCAACACTCATGGGAGAAGTGGTATGTTGCTCATTTGGCGACTTATACTTTCGTCGCCGCTTACGACTCCCACGAGGCTTAAAATTGATATTGAATTGTGTTGTGTAATTCAAAGAATACTATCATGTCGGTAAGTGTATCCTTTTTGATTGATTGTTGAAAGATGAAATTTTCGTTGGCCCTTCCTTATAAATGACATTTGGTGAGATGCTGCTGATTCACTTGCAAAACAAAGTTATTCGAAACACCACACAAATATTCACTTTTTTATCATAGCACTTATCCTTATCAAATAAAACTCCTGTACTCGTCACTTCGTCTGACCTATAAATTGTTAGCAGGTTTAACTGATGGATAGGTTAAATTTATGACTTTGAATCACAAACATAGTGTTTATTCATCAAATAAATTCTGGGTATAATAACTGGAATTTACTCGAACATTCTGAAACAGGCCTGAAATATAATGGATCACAAGATATTCAAAAATCTGACCTACTGCTCGCTGATTGAGTTTGGGCCGATGGGTGCAGAAGAGCGCTCTCCTCGGCCTCACAAAGTGAAAGACCATGCCAGACATTTAATGTGTTAACCTATACGCGGTACCTCTGAGGAGCCAGGAGTAAGTTTCCTAATAAAATCTAGTATTCTACAGGAAACTATTCATTCAATTACATCTAATTTTACACAGCAAAAACCCCAACTGATCCCGGTGACCGTCCGTGCAAAAGTAATTAGACAATAGTAAGTGACATTCGGAATACAGTGACATGAATCCGAGAAGTACATAGTGCAAAGTCAGCACAACTCTACAATTTAATGGTATTATAGAAAGATAAAACGATACTGAAGTAAAATTTATTTTCCTTGGTTCTATTGGCCAATGGGTCTACGGTTAAATATTTTTTTCCATCGTCCCGTCAACGGGACGTATAATGGAACTACGGAAAATAATTACTGCATGACAACTTTTTTTTTTTTTTAATTTTATTGTGATGGAACAAGCCGGAGGCCCACCTGATGTTAAGTGGACTAACCTCTGCCTATAACAGACGCATTTGGTCAACGACGAATTGCACTGTGCCCGTCACACTGAGACGTCCAGTTGTTAGGTCTCATTAGCCTGTAATTTATAAGGACTTATACATAGACTTACGTATATAAACACAAATATTTTCATTCACCACACTGGCTGGTAACGGGCCTTTAAATGCACCGATTTTGTCATTATATAGTCAATTACGCACTCGTGCTTTTTTTTCACTTTACCGCACTAGTGTTTTAAATAGAATAAAAAAAACAACGTTTCCACATATCTCACCAAAGAGATTGTAGTTTGTTTCGTTCGTTTTTCATTTAAAAACAAACCAAATAGTTTGTTACCTACTGAAGTAGAACTTTAGAAGATTTAATTATAAACCTTCTCAATCAGATTCTTATTGTTATCAAAAAGGTCACGAAAATATTTACGTATTGAAATTTTCGTATTCGTTCCTTGCAAGTGTGTTGAAAAACGTCATATGAAACTCGTGCGCGTTGTTTATTACAATCACTTCTCCATTTAGAGACAAAAATCTACCTCTAAAACCCGTCTTGATTGTAATAAACAACTTCGCGCACTGGTTGCATAATGTACTATTATGAGCTTGGTTATGGAACAGGCACAAGGGTCACCTGGTGTTAAGCGTTAAGTCCATATCAGCATGCATTTCTTCACAAATGACCAACTACGCTGCACCCTTCAGACATGTGCCTGTAATTTCACTGGTACCCGTACCCTGCAAACCGGAACACAGTGATGCCAAAATTACTGCATGGTGGTAGAAAGTATGGTGGCAGTACTTCCCAGAGGGAACGAACTTGTTCACAAGTAATTCTTCTTTTACTTTTTTATTTCAGCTTTGATGCAAACAGTTTGCACATTAAAGTCAGAAAAATTTTTGACTGATTACAAAATTACTACGAGACAACAAAGTATAGTCATGTGCGGGATTCGAACCCGCGCCTCCTAATATTAAGATGCGAAAGTTGATGGGTAAGTTAAGATTTGTTGATGTATGTATGTGTGTTACTTCTCCACACTAAACCGGCTGAACCGATTAGGAGGAAACTTGAAACATAGATAATTTAAGTCCTGAAGTAATACATAAGATCATCATCACTTTTCATCATTGTCTACGTGGATGAAAAAGGGATGCTCAACTAGTAAATAATATAAACCAAAAAATTATTATGAGGCACCTCGATTATCCAAAGTAAAACAGCCACTCGGCCAAAGTCATCAAGGTAGTCTAAACGAAAACAAGATAACTGACAAAATTTTATGCGATATGTAAAAAAAATACTTTTGAACATCTAATATACAAAATGGTTACAATTTATTTATAATTTCAATTTACTTCTAGGTTAGCCTGAACAACATCTTCGACCACATCATCACTTACCATCAGGTGAGATAGTGGTCAAAGGCTAACCTATCAGCCATAAAAAAAAAAAAAAAATACTTGCCAAATCTTATCGTTATCATTTAAATAACTAAATATTAAATTTGAAAAATAAAAAATATCATCTCACATTTACGAATTTATCGTTATTCGTAATATAACATTTCTAAACAATCCTTTTTTGTTTCTGATAGGAAAGTGTGTTTGTTTTTTACTTTAGTAATTTAAGGATAAGTTTTTTAGGTTGCACGTAGTAATTTTTTAAATGTTTTGGTGAAGCTACGTCTTTTCATTCTTTAGCTATTCTTCGCACTTCGAGTAATACTTATTCTTGAAAGGAGTGCAAAGATATCACTGCCTTTAAAATGCACTGGGGTAATTCTAGACGATTTGTTTAAAGAATGTACTCCTCTGCAAAGGAGATAACAATCTCTGCTATGTATTGAAGTAGCAATATGTTATTGAAAAGTATGGATTTGAAATTATGTACATATAGAAAATGAAACGTAAGCTATTGTATTGAGTTCTGTTAAAAAAAGTTAACGTTCTCTATTCAATACACAATTTTTTAAAAACACTTGGCTATGTAGAAACTGAATTTTTTTTACATGTTATCACTTAATTCCCCGTGGGGTGCCGGGTTAGAATTGCACCTCCCCATATCATCCCGTGGGTGTCGTAAGAGGGGACTAAGGGAAAAATACTGGAAGGTGGGCAGCAGCACCTTCTAAAGAACTGCCATCGTGCACTGCGATCCCCAAGCCGTCTGCCAAGCGTGGGGATTATGGCAAATACCCCCTGAATAGGGGAGGCTGTGTTCAGCAGTGGACAAGTCGGCTGTTACAGTATCACTTAATAATATCTTTCAAAAACATCTCCTACTCATACATGATTGTATCTGACCCATACATGCTACTGACTTGCGCACTCACACACACGCGCACATATACACTCTGACACTCTCAACGCACACATAACAAACACACTTACACAAACTAACATACATTCATCTCCAAAAACAAACACTATCATTATAAACATACCTTTGTATTTACACTAACTTTTCAATAAGATTATAGAATAAGATCATAGATGATTATAGGTATATATTGAATAAATTATAGTAGAACTTACCAATGCAATCCACGGTAACTACCAATATTGTGAACGTTTGAAGGAAGCAAACGCCCTCGATTCAAGATTTCTATCTTAGTAAGGGCTTTGTAAGTCATATGTATAATTTGTGATTAAAACATTTCATACCATCTTGAACTTCTTAAGTAATGGTTGTATTTATGTGTGTGTGTTTTAATGAAGAATAAACATTATTGTCATTATTATTGAACTGTTGTTTTTGTTGTGTCATCTCATAACTCCTTACATAGTGTACCGATTTTGATGATTTTTAATTGGCTTCGACTACATTGATGATATAATATCTCTCTTGTCTCTTATAACAGTTATTTAAATAAATACATACACATACTTACCATTCCATAAATGTTTCGTTGTTGTTTCAATGTAATATTACTTTTAAGGTATGCAAATAACAAATTTTCATTATCTATTTATCTTAATAATATATTATACTACTAGTGAAATTTCACACAATATAACAATATCTAAATTGAGATTCAACGGGGCAATGCTGCCAGCATGCTGGGCACGCTGCCATCGAAAATGGAGCATTTGGACTGCCTGTGAGTTTGCAATGGCTTATAGGTTATCTAAATGCTGTTATTGTAGGCTGTAGTATTGTAAATAGTTCATAGTATTTTGTCAAAAAAGGCATTTAAAAATTAACTTCAATTTTAATGGGAGCAGATGACAAGCACTATCCTTCGAATGTAAAAAAAAATAATAAAAAATCGGTAAACCCTGTAAAGAGTTACGAGGTATCAAGTCAAAAATACAGTTCAATTGAGAACATCCTCTTTTCGATTAGTATTAAACTTTTGCAAAACACTCGAATCTTTCAATTATATTAATATAAGCGATATTTCTGTATCGCATTTACTGCAACAAATCTTAAGTCCATCAGTTCTTCCAATAAAACCTTTATTTCCTTAGCACTAGACTACTGGCTCCGTCTTTACCCGCATTAGAAACGTTTCTTCACACGTGGACCTGAAAATGCTTTTAACTAAATACGAATGGAATTTTAGAAACCTAATTATTTGGAGTGCGCGCTTTTTAAATCGAACTTTTTGGTGGTTTTATTTTGCTGGATTCTAGCTGTTTGGATTCCTGAGATTCAATGTGTGAAATGATAGTAAAAGGTTGTTACATAATATATTAAATTATATGTTAAATTTATGTTTCTAAAAACATTAAGAAAAATCTAGTAATCTCCTGCAAATTTTTCTGCTGCTCCGACGTGACGTCTTTTTAACGCCACGTAGTCCAAGAGGAATAATTTCCTTGGATACTGTCGAGTGCACGATACTCCAGCATGCGTTCTTAGCGTCAAGAGCTCTTATAGAATTGAAACGCATCGTAAACTCTTCCGGTCGGGTTACGTGGAGTTTTAGAGGTCACGTCGGTTTTGAAGGAAAATTGGTTGGAATGATCACAGCTGTTGATATTTTTTTTCTCGCATGATCCAAATTCTCGCATGATCAAAATCACCTTTTTGGCTTAACGAATAAGCATTGCAATTCAAAGGAGCAATGCTGTCAGCATGCTGGGCATGTTGCCAATGGTAGGCTGCCAGTAGGCTGGAACATTTGGACTGCCTGTGAGCCTGCAATGACTTATAGGCTGTCTAAATGCTTTTATTGTAGTTGCTGTAGTGTTATATAGTTCGTAGTATTTAGTTAATAAAGGCATGCCGCCGTTAAAAAAAACTATAACATTCATTATATATATCATTCACAACATTGCCATTTCTGTTTGGGGCAGCGCTGATTAAAGCTTCTTATTACACATTTAAAGATCGCAGAGAAAAAACCTAGTTTCCAACTTCAATTTCCAATACAGAAAAAATAAAGCGCTTCGTGTTTTTCAGCTATTTGTGTACAAAACCACTGTGAGAGTTCACGAAAACTTTCTCCTGAATAATTACGCGGACACGCTAAAAGCAGGTCTTCTGCTAATGTTTTTCAAAACATTGAGCATGATTTTGCACACAAAACTTTGTTCCGCGTCCTCCGCGCAAGGGACGGGCCTTTACACAGAACATTGTTTCTGAAGCACTCAATGTATGTTTCATTGGTTCACGTAGTATAACCTACTCAGTGATTGGTTCAAATAGGGTTAAATGTTTAGATGCTTGCCGCAAGCTACGGAAAGCTTGAAAACATACATGGGATAATGAGGTCTATCGCCGAGAAACCGGCGTCCCACTATAGGAAGTAGCTCTCAAAGACGATTACAAAATGCACTACCACCTAGACGTATCATATTGACCAAGGTGCATTGGCCGTACTCTCTTGTTTTTTTATGCAATTGTAAGTGACGAACACTCGTGCGTACTAGGCCCACCTTTTGTTAAGATGTGACCCTGCCAATAACAGATGCGTTTGAAGTGCACTGCACAGATTTACTACTTGAGGGTGGTAACTAGCTATATATAAAATGACTTTCCAAGGTGAAGCTCAAGGCGGCGGTGAGCATCGAACCATGGTCCTGCAGCACGGCAGCTATTACCGCTCGGCTATATTAGGATCGTGATAACGAGGTAAAAAAATAACTTGGTTTTATTCGTTATTATTAAATAGAGATTGGAACTTTGTATATCGTTTGTATGGGGCGCGTTTGTCTAAAATATACCCTTAAGTTCTAAGTATATATTATTTCATAAGATACATATAACATCATATCTCTTTCCTTTCGAAACATAGTCGTTATTTTTTTCATCGTTTCACCGATTTCAATCCTTCCGTGCGTTTTAAACGTCCATCTAATAGAAAGCGTAAAATGGGGAATTTTCTGCAATTTCCGATTCAGAGAGCTGTCACCGACCTGTTATCGGAAAATTTGATAAAATCGGGTATACACATTGACGTGAAATCGGTTAGCTATGGACGAAATAAATACTATTATTCAAATTCAAAATTGCCTGGATCTGTTCGTTTTCTCATATTTTCTGTATTGATTGAAAACAAAGTAGGTAACATTAATTTCTGACCACAAACTCGCTACGTGTTTTTCAGCTTAAGTAATTGATAGTTGATATCATTTTGCAGCGACAAACCGAAGTGTAAAACGCTTACTTAAACGTAGATCATCTTTCACCACGCACTCCTATTTTGGCAGGTTAAACCTAGATCCACCTTAAATGTTTTCAATCTTGGACCACATAGACAAAAGTAGAAAATAAAGAACAAAATGGTAGCCTAATGGTATTAAAACATATTATACTCCTGCCATTACGGTGCCTGTTTCCAGATATTTATTTGAAAACAAGCGCTGGTAGGATACCTAAGTTTTAATATGATGTTGCGTTGTCCTAAGTTTTCACGATTAATAGACATGGTAATTAAACAACTTTAAACGGTTCAAATCGCGTATATTTATCATTTCAGTCACCCCGTGACCACGATCACTGCAAAGTGTTTGAAACGTCGGGACAAAAGTAATGATAAATATACACAATTTAAACCATTTAAAGTTGTTTAATTACTATGATGTTGTGGCATTGTCGCGTCATAAAACAAGCTGCACTTACTATACCCGTGATAGCACGGATACCATCGTCAGGTTTGTGTGGTGGGCGTTAGAAGAGACTGAAGATCAGATATTGAGCTTCAACCTGAAAATGACTATTAAGGGATTGGAACGAAGAGAACGTGGCGAAAATGCTAAAAAAAACAAGGACCCTGGGGTCTGTGGCAGGTCCTTCCAGGTGCATTTAGAAGGGATATTAAATAAGAAAGTCGTGTTAATTTCGCATGTAGTATTAAAAGCATACATATGAGCATAAGCATGAATGACATGATGAGAGACTAACAACATATCATAAACACAGTTTTTTTAAGATCACAAACAACTTTATTATTTGCTCAGTGACTAACATCTTAGTTCATAAACTTCGAAAAATCAAAAATGATGTTTGGAGTGCGATATTCTATGAAAGAGATTCTTATAAAAAAACAAACAATCAAAAAAGAGTATGGACTAAAAAGTCTATAGTGTCATCATTTTATAAAAATAAAGATGAATGCGGAACGAACGCGTTTTGTTTTATTGAAAATTTCTGTGCCTTTTGTTGTCCAAAACAAGGAGTTGAAGGAAAGTAGATTAGATCTATAGCTAGTATACCAATACCTTTTCACGATCGCTCGCAAATTAAGGGGAAATTAAGCCTGTATAACAAAAATTTAAAGGCTCAAGCAAGCAGAACACCATGTTTGAAAGGATCGTATTCTCATTCAATAATAATAAAATTATAAAAGCGCAAGAAAGCCTTTAAAAATTTCGAACTCTCTCATACAAAACTGCAATTTTTTTTTATATTTGGCCTTTTTCTAGCGTTTACTTACGGACTTTTATAAATTAGCCTGTATACTCGATAATCTATAGACAATATATGAATTTCTAAGGAAAGCCTTCGTGTTCCTTGAAAAAACGAATAACATACTGAATATCATTTGGAACGTGGTGTTTCGGTCGATTTACAAGATTTTAAAAGAGAGTAAGAATGTGAAGAGTCTAAATAAATATTAGCTTCCACTCAGAATGCGTTAAAACTCTGTCCATTAGAAAAATCCAGTAAACCGAGAAAAAAAACCGTTTCATTATACTGAACCCGAGATAAAGTGTCATGAAAGTCTGTTAAGCCCTTTAGTGTGTAATAATGCTTTGCTGCCTACCACCTACAAGTAGAAAAATAAATCTCCAAGTACCTAGTGTGCTCCGGCAGAATATGTTCTTGAAAACCAGTATTTCTAGGTAAAGCAAGTTACTTCTATACCAACCTTGACCATTTCGTCACTCACCATCCGGACTAAAACTAGTAGACCAGAAACCAACAAAAAAACATGACGCTCTGCCATAAAAGTAATAGCCAGTGCCATTTAAGGTACTGTAAGCACTCCAAACAATACCCTTTATATATATACAAATCTGTTCACACAATTCAAAGTTAAGGTGGAATAAAGAAAATCACATACATTATATACACCGTGTAAAAACAAAACTTTACACTTTAGCGAACATTAAATAATATAGTGTCCATACCTTATTGAAAAGTTTCCAGGGAAAGGTTGTGAAGTTAGCGACCTAAAAGCACATGAATAAATAACCGTAAGCATATGAATAAATAGAAGTAAGTGGCCTTTTATAATCCTTCCAATTTAAAATGTTCATAACTTATTTTCTTAGAATCTAACCAATTTAAAAAGTAAGGACTATTTACAATACAATACAATACAAAACTCTTTATTGCACACCATTATTTTATACAGTTAAACAATCTTATAAATAGTATTTTCTTAGACTATGGTAGCAATGGGCGGTCTTATCGCATATAGCGATTTCTTTCAGACAACCTTTGTATGGACAGAATCATATTTTAGGTGTCACGGTGGTATACAAAAAAGAAAAATTACATTTTCTCATTCCTAAAATAAAAACAAAATAAGTTTTATCACTAAAATTATATATATAAATAATGTATATAGATATATATACATATACATATTCCACATATAAGTATATACATATACAATACTGATAATAACTTAATACATACATATTCATATACACATATATCCAATAATATACATACATACATAGGGTGTAATACAAATAATAAACATGATATCATTGTAAGCAGTGTTACATACTTGATAAATAGTGATTTTTTACCATAGTTTTGAATATTGCTAGTGATTTAGCACGATTTAGTTACTTTTTGTCACAGTAGGCAACCTTGGTAAATATTATTATAAGATCGATTTAATTAGGATGATTCGCAGTTGGTCAGTTTAATATTTTAACGTATCAATTGTAAATAAAACCTTATATAATCTGCAATAGACGATGAAACAACGTCTTAAATTGATTTACTGTGATTATGACTGCCTCAAGCCAAGCTGAATCCGTGGATCGAATTGAAAAAGCTAATTGAATGCTGATTGAACTGCACTGGTGGTGCTGATAGCAAGTTGACGCTTAATTGAAATGGTTTTTCAGTCTCGCTTGTCACTGAAGTGCTTGTGAATTAAAAGTTTGCTTTATTTACGATTTCTTTTTATTTTAATGTTATAAACCTATCATGAAGTGAGTTAAGCCATAAGTTCTTGTGTGTTCATTTATTTGTTATTAAGAAGGTTCCCCTAATTTCTTTTAATGAAATGCCTCTAGAAAATCTGTAACCAAGCACCTAAAGGGGTGTTCCGGCAGCTGTCCTTGAGACCCAATAATTTTGGGTTAGCCTGAACAACATCTTCGACCACATCATCAGTTATCATCAGGTGAGATAGACAGCACTATCGTCTAGTAGTATTTTAATATAAGGATAATAGTAGTATTAAGGTTTTTTTTTTTATTTATTTTTTATGCTATTGTGACGGAACAAGCTCGAGGCCCGCCTGATGTTAAGCGGACTAACCTCTGCCTATAACAAATGCCTTTCGTCACAAGTCACGAATTGCACTGCGCCCGTCACCTTGAGACATAGTTTTTAAGTCTCATGTGCCTGTAATTTCACTGGCTCTCAAGGACAGCTGCCGGAACACACCTATAACCGGCTATAAGTAATTAGTAGTTTAATATAAGGCTAATCACCTATAAATAGTAATAAATATTTTGAGTATTACAACATTTTATTTATATACGTAAGACATACACTCTTTCTAAAAACATTTTCAGAATTCGCCTATTTTAAATTCACTTTCAGTTCAGTGTTAACAGTGAACTCGCTGGTCACTTTTACATACAAACATCAAAGGGGACTCTCTTATTTGATGTTAAAGGTCCAGAACTAAGCATTATAACGATTGATCTCTGCGTTATATTGACTTTTTAGATATGTATATGAATATAATAAACTTGACTTATCAGCTTCGAAAACGCTGCATGATAATGGTTCGAGGCTCATAACTTCTACAATTACTTTTTCATTTTTAAGTAACCGCCAATTTATCCTGAAAATGCACAAGGCGCGTTCCTGCAACAAAACCTGCAGATGCAATCAGTTTTGTGCTTCGAAATGATTCGTATGTTGAGCTGCTATACATATAAGTCAAATGTGGGGTAGTTGGTGAACATAAGCTCAATTTAGGCGACGACATCTTCGTGACCGCGATTAATGCAATTGAATTGAAACTTTAATGTAAGTAATATACAGTTACCTCTCAAACATTTTAGGTATTTCTTAATATCAACGTAGATTTTGGATTTGTCCAAAAGCTAGGAGAATAAAGCTTAAACAGTAAAGTTAACATGTACATCTATTTACAAATATTAAGAGAACAAAATATTTTTCTTACCTCAAGTGGGAATCGAACCCACGTCCCCAGATTTTCAGCACTGAGTGCCTTACCTACTGGCCTATCAAGGATCGCGGACAAAAATTTGTAAATGTAATTTTCGCTTAACACGCGATAATAGTTATAATCATGTTTAGAAAATAGTTTTGTAAATAAACGTTTCTTTCTAAATTATGAGGGCAAGGCAAATAGGTCACCGGCTCCTTACATTGTTTGAATGTAGATGATAACAGCGTAATGAACTTGAAATGTACATTTTCCTTTGCCTTGTAGGGCAAAACGAAACAAGCGAATTGAGGAAAGAAAAGGAAACACGAATAAAAAGAACCGCTGCTAATTAGTGTCGCTGTTTTAATGTCCCCGGGCAGTTACAGGTGGTCGTTTATTGTGAGTTAATTTATCTACCTCGTTTTCTTCATTAAAATTCGCCTGTTGACACAATCTTACGCTTATTAGAACTTTATTTTGGGCTGTTTTGTTTAGTTGTTTTGCCTAGATTTCAAAAAGGGATAATTTGCACATATACGCGTATATGTCTTAAACGTACCATTTTTATTGAATCGCCAGACGTGACTATACTTTGTCGTCGATAAAATGTGCCTCCACTTAATTCTATTTGTATTAATAATCGGGGGTCTAGTAATTTTTCAGTAATACAGTATATTCATTCATAGCGCCTTCTACGATATTCGGACTTATTTCGAACGTATACAATTTTACCGACAACTGGCAATCCACAGCTGAATAAGGCTCAAGGGCATGCATGCAAATTTTCAACGAGTTCTAATAGTTGGCATCTATTTTAAATATCTACGAAGAAACTACGTTTGTATGGAACGCACTGTAAATACAATTACCTTATGATTAAATCTGCCAATATGCATTACTTTAATGAATTAATTGCAACTGTAATAATAACCCAGTCATAATAGTAGGGGACATATTTTTGGTGTTGAAATTTTTCTAAGGTAAAACACCTTTTGAATCAATTATAGCCGAAAGGTAATAGCTATGGTTCGATCCCACAGGGTGGTCGCTAGCCAGGCGGGCATTCGCAAAATGCACATCCACCATGCGGTGAAGCTCAAGCCCGCGGCGGGATTCGAACCATGGACCTGCTGCGCTGTAGTCCATAGCCAATGCCACTGAGCTATCACGGCTTCTAATATCATTGAACAGTAACTAATATTTTTATGTAACTTAACAAAACTATACTTGTTCAACAGTACTAACCATCTATTCGTTTGTTAGGTAATCTCACTCCTAGCTTACGACCTCATTAGAGCAAATATCGGCAAATATTCCCATCAAAAGAACCAATTCTATCACCTATTCTTTGTTAGCGGAAAGGAAATAGACAATTCAGAAAATACTCATAGTTACCAACAACGAACGAGTAACTCGCTGAAAAAAGAAAATAGGAACACGTCCGAGCACGCAAACTTTTCTATTTCCATTAACGCTAATAACCTGCGTATTTTCTAGAAAACTCAGATGCAGTAACGAATACTTAGAAAGGCCTAGTGGGATCACCTAATCACTATGTTTGTTCGAGCAAAACAATGCGATAGTAGCACGCATAGGCGTTTGTTATTTTAATGAAGAGGTTGTTTGAAATTATAGTGTTTTATTGTGAAAAACTTGTTGTATATTTACATCCATCTAGTTTTTTTTCCAGGTAGTTTAGCCTTTGACCACTATCTCATCTGATGGTAAGTGATGATGTGATCTAAGATGATGTTCAGGCTAACCTAGAAGTAGCTCTCAAGGACAGATGCCGGAACACACTGTAGGTGCTTGGCGACAGATTTTCTACTTGAGGGTGGTAGCTTGCCAGGCGGGCATTCGCAAAATACCCTACCACCATGCTATAACGACTGCCATCCTTAGACAACAACCGGGACCGACGACTTAACGTGCCCTCCGAAGCACGGAAGTTCTCAGTAGTAATGTCACTAGCGGTCACCCATCCAACTCATGACCGCGGGCGACGTTGCTTAACTTTGCTGATCGGTTGAGAACAGCTAAGTAAACTTCTCTACGAGAGTTCTTACACTATTATGGTAATAATTAAAAAGCCAATTATTATTAGAGTATGCATTTATCAAGATGTGTGGCATTGTGGGGGTGGTTTAACACAAAGGCTATGTATGGCGGAAGTCCAAAATTTTATACATATTTTGGTTCAGTTAGCAGTTCTTCTAACTATTGTACTGTGTCTCGTTATAAACAAGGCTTGGAAAATATGATTTTAAAAGGTATATTTTATCATATCAATACTTATTGAAATGGTTAGTACGGTTAAACATAATTTTGAATATTTTTTACGGTTTGAGGTGTAAAATAATTACCATGATCGTGTAGAATAGTTACTGGTTTTCTTTTTTTTCTTTTTTTTTATAGTGACTGAACAATCCCGAGGCTCACCTGATGTTAAGTGGACTAACCTCTGCCTATAACAGACGCATTTCGTCCACGACGGATTGCACTGTGCCCGTCACACTGAGACGTCCAGTTGTTAGGTCTTATTAGCCTGTAATTTTTCTGGCTCTCAAGGAATGCTGCCGGAACACACTGTTAGGTGCTTGGCAACAGATTTTCAACTTAAGGGTGCTCGCTAGCCAGGCGGGCATTCACAAAATGCCCTTCCACCATGCGGTGAAGCTCAAGCTATACAATACTATTTTATAGTTGTATATTTTCCCACCTGAGAAAGAGATATAGATGTCAGTTTCCACCTTAAAGGTTTTTAAAAAAGATTTCATTCAGGTTTTGTGTTAAAAAGATAATGAAGCGTTATTTTTATTTATAGTCTCAAGGATTGACGTGTCTAGGAATTACGAGTTTGTTATGCAATGTTAAAATCAATCATTATAGATGTTGATAACCTAATGACAGTGGGCTCTAAAGGTAGGCTATTCTTACGCTTTTCTTATGTTCCAGGGTAGATTCGGATGAGTATAGAACAATTACGAAAGGTCTTAACTTGTCCGAACTCTTCTAATAGGACCAATTGGCTGTTATCGTCGGGAAACGAAAGTTAAAATCGCGTTATCGCTGCTAACGAGACGGTGGGGCGTTAAACGACACGGTTTTGTGCTGTTGGACATGACGTAGCCACCAGCGAGTATTTTCTATATTGTATTTTTTTTATTAAATTTTATTTTTTCGTCTTAGTATCAATGTCGTCGATTACTGAAGGTATTTTTGCAAAAAACGCTGTATTGTTGGTACTGCCAGTAAGAAGTCTGGTTTTCGAATAAGTCTTGATTTGTTCTATATAACGCTAGTATGCTAGGCTAATATGATGTTATTAACAAAATATTTGTTATAAAAAAATACTTGTTATAGACAAAATATTTGTTTTAAACAAAATATTTGTTAGAAAAAAAAATATTTGTTAGAAAAAAAAATTTTCGGTAAGAATATAACATTTGTTATAAACCAAATATTTGAAGTTAGTTTTCTAGTTCAACATAATATTCACCTGTTCAGAAATTAAATTAGTTCTCACTATTACGTTTACTCAACCAACTACGTAATTGTAGATTAATGAACGAGAAATTTACAAAGTAAACATAACAAGATTCGAAACACTGTTTTCTTATTCAATTTGAACCTTTTGTTGATTCAAGCATTACCTTTTCGAAATCCATAGCTAATAAATACTAAAATCTATTTAATTTGATTTTTTCAAATAACGTCTACTTGATATTTTATAATACACATAGGTTTACCAACCCTCGTGCGTACTTTTATCCGACCGGTTGGGTAAGGGTGCGCTTTTTTCTTCCTGCAATTTTTTATTTATATACAAAAAATGTAGATCCCTAAAGTTCCAAATATGTGTGTTAATTATAACCTAATGATTAAAGGTTCAAAAATAATAAAGTTGATTTTTCTAATTATTTTGCGTTTTGGTTTATGGCCGTAAATTAAAAAATGGCGCACTCTTACACCTACAAACATTAAATACGAAAAACATTATGTTGTGACAATTCTTCTAACATTTCTAATTTTCGGCGATTAAAATGTCATTTAATTTAATTATTTAGACAGGTCACTGTAGGTATATGATTTTTTGTTTTAATCTAATGTTGTTATAAAACCCTAATTCTATATAACTGTTTTTTAGAGTTCCGTACCCAAAGGGTAAAAAATAATTTTCACCAATTATGTTTTACCCTTTGGGTATTACATAATTGGTATTACATAATTATGTTCCTCTTCCCCTTGGATTTC
This sequence comes from Plagodis pulveraria, assembly GCA_963890685.1. Classification (NCBI taxonomy): domain Eukaryota; kingdom Metazoa; phylum Arthropoda; class Insecta; order Lepidoptera; family Geometridae; genus Plagodis; species Plagodis pulveraria. The sequence goes on along the minus strand of OY982955.1, from coordinate 31,093,594 downwards.
ATACAGTATAGACGTGTCCACGATGTCTTCTTGTCTTAAAATTTAATATTTTATTTGGCATTTTCGAAAAAGTATTCGTGTAAAATAATAGGAACGCATAAAGTTCATGTTGTTGTAGTTGAATGTGTACGTGATAACTACGAGCACAACTACCAGGGATACATACGCGTGAGTCAATTTTTCATTCATACGCGCTGTCAGCACACCGATATCATTCATTAACCAACATTGGTGGGGGCTAAGAAACAATTCTGCCAATCTCTGCGAATTGAAGAATACATTGAAGTGTGTGTGAGTGTGAAGGCCGCACCTTAATTGCGGATGTGTGCGTAGTGAATTGGTATAAGCATTCAGCTAAACAGCATTTCACGGCGTTGATTTTATTTTATTTGAAAATATTTTATGCCTAGAGAAAGAATTATGCCGAAAATGGTTCGTTCGCCCCCTCCTAATGTTCCGCTTTCCTCTTCGGATACGGAAACGTCCAAATCTAATAGAGAGGAAAGATCAAGAAACAGGGAAAAGAAGCGACGCTTGTCCGGAGATGAAGTTGATACATTGTCTGCTATGAGGGCTGAAATGCGGGATCTGTTTGAATCTTTCCAATCTAACCAGAATAGTAGAATGGATAAAATTGAAAACCGCATACTTGCTATAGACTCAAAGATATCAGCCGTACATGACTCTAATGTTCATCTTGAGAGAGCTGTTGATGTTGTGACAGAGCAGTTATCCAACATTCAAGAAAGCATTAAAAAACTAGAAACACAACGCAAAGAAATGATTACCCAAATTGCGATACTGGATGATAAATGTGAAACGATGGACCGCAATATGCGGAAGACGTGTATAGAGATTAGAAACGTCCCTAATCCTAAAGCTAAAGAAAAAAGAGAAAAAAAGGAGGACCTTTTTTGCTTATTTTCTGCCCTTGCTAAGACACTAAGCTTAGACTTCGGTTCGTCTGAGATACGCGATGTTTACAGAATACCTACTCACAGCTCGAACGATTCATCTACCATTATCGTCGAGTTCTGTAACACACTTCTGAAGAATAAAACTTTAGCGGCAGCAAAACAATACAATAAATCAAACAGAAACAACCAACTTAACACGAATCACTTAGGCCTTCAGTGCAGTAAGTCCACTATATATATATCTGAACACCTTACTGCTAAAGCGAAAAAACTGCACTATTTATCCAGAGAGCTGGCAAAAGCTGACAATTACGCCTTCTGCTGGACATCTAATAGCAAAGTGTATCTGCGAAAACGTGAAGGAGCGCCATATATCCTGGTAAAATGTGAGGAGCAACTTAAGTCCCTTAAGACCTCAGTATGACTATGTCTGGAGAAACAAATTGTTAAATCGCAGAAAACTATAACTATTTTTCCTACCCATTTACTGCTTAACAAGATTAGACAAAGTGTCTTATTTATTCTATTATGCCTAGAAACCAAACAATCACTGAAACGTGACAAATATCTAGCCGCTTATTACTTTATTACCTATTTAACTTACATGCACACCCATCGCACACATATACTGAAATATCAAACATATCATACAATCGCCACTTCCATATTCGTTCTGACATTGCAAAAGCCGTCAGAAATCTGCTTGTCTCTTTCTATCTCACAATTTGCTAATAGCGATAAAATAATCTGTACGTCCCCTTCTTTCATTTACCAGTTAACGTATCGACACAATATGCTGCAATCACACCTGCAAAAGTGGTCACTTAAGGATTGGAACACACGGAATATTTTTAAAATATTTTTATACTACAATAGCATTGTATATTATATACTCGTACCGTATATATTCTCACTTTGCGTTAAACATTCGCCAATTTTATTAGTTTCTGGTACCCACTATTTTTCTATTTATTCAAATTCGATAATGTAAATTTTGTAGATGATCTTGATTCTACCAGTCTGATTCCAAGCTTACACTCATTTAGTCCTGACTCTTGTAAAACATTCATTGGTGACCTAAATAAACAATTCTCAATATTATCACAGAATATACGCAGTATACGCAAAAACTTTGTTTCTCTAGAAATTTTCATTTCGCACCTAAAATTTATTCCTGATTTAATCGTGCTAACTGAGTGCTGGTTAGATGACTTCTCTCCTGAAATATACCTTGAAAATTATGTCTACCACAAATCAAAGTTGTACCTTAATTAAAATGATGGGATCGTAATATATTCAAAAACAAACATTAAAATTAATATATGTGAACCACCATTCAAAGATGCAACTGTCTTTTAGTTGAAATAATGTATTAGTAAAAATACATGGAAAGCTGTAAAGAGCATCTGTAACATAGGAACAAATAAAAGCCCAGCATCCTCCCTTGTCAATGCATCTCAAGCCACAACACCCAAACAGTCCCTTAATAAGGTTAATTCCTTTTTCACCTCTATAGGTTTCGAGTTAGCAGGAAAAATACTTTCTAGTAACTCAACTTCAGAATATAAACTAGCAGAACAAGTACCTAGTACGCTGAATTCACCTTGCCAATCCTTTTTCTTCCACCCCACTACGGAAATAGAAATTTTGAATGTCATCGATTCCTTAAAAACAAGATCATCTCCCGGCCATGATAACATCAATAACGAGCTCTTAAAAAAAGCTAAACTGTCCTTGGCTCCCCCTTTAGCGTATCTATGCAACCTCAGCTTAGTCTCTGGTGTTGTCCCCAACTGCCTAAAGATTGCGAATGTGATACCTATTTTCAAATCTGGGGACCCAAATGATGCTACCAACTACAGACCAATTTCAATATTGCCATCAATCTCAAAAGTTTTAGAAAAAATTGTTAATAAAAGGCTACTATCCTTTCTAGAAAATAACCATTTAATTGCAAAAAATCAATTTGGATTTCGTTCGGGTAGGTCAACGGAAGACGCAGTGATAACTATGGTAGATTATATCTCTACTACTCTAGACTCAGGTCAGAACTGTATTGGCATCTTCCTTGACCTAGCGAAGGCATTCGACACGGTCTCACGGCCCATACTATTGAAAAAAATGCAACAACTTGGTATCCGTGGAATTGCTTTAGATTGGTTTACGTCTTACCTTACTAATCGGACTCAAAGAGTTTGTATAGGTGACCATAATAGTGACCTTGCCGATGTGAATTTTGGCGTGCCTCAAGGCAGCGTGCTAGGACCTACGTTATTTTTAATCTATATAAACGATTTGTGTCAACTTAATATTGGTCAAGCAGTAACAGTTGCTTTTGCGGATGACACTGCGCTTTTATTTCACGGTGAAACTTGGTCAATAGCATGTGATGCCGCTGAAAACGGTCTACGCAAGGTCTCCCAGTGGCTTCAAAATAACCTACTAAGTCTTAATACGTCTAAGACAAAATTTATTACCTTTGCTATTTCTCAGAGAACAGCTCCTCCAATACCACCCTGCATTACCCTCCATAACTGCGGCTGCCTTTCTAAGAATACATGTAATTGCCCGGTAATGGAAAATGTGCAGAATGTTAAATACTTGGGGGTTTACGTTGACGATAGACTATCTTGGAAAAACCATATTAGTGCTGTAACTTCAAGAGTTAAAAAACTCAAATACATTTTTACTAAACTAAGATATGTTGCTGACAACGATGTCATTGGCCTAGTGTACTCTGCATTGTGTCAACCTATTTTATCTTATTGCATAGTAGTTTGGGGTGCAGCGTATGCGGACACATTCATTAAAGTTGAAAGGGCTCAAAGGGGTATTCTCAAAATTGCCTATAAAAAACCATTAAGGTATCCTACGGATAAACTTTACAGCGATTACAATCACCAAAGAGTTAGACATATTTTTATTGCCCATTCCATATTACGTTTTCATAAAGAAGCCCTATTTTCCATTCGCGCCAGTTCAAGACCTAAAAGGTACTTAAGCTGGCCCACTCCAAGATTTGCTACGAAATTTGCCAAAAAATCACCATCATTTATGTGTGCTTACCTATATAACATGGCTCACAAAAAGATAAATATCGTTAATAATTTGAGAATCCATTGCAAAAGAAATATCCAGGACTGGCTACGTAATTTCAACTATTATGAAACTGAAAAACTATTACTCATTCCTAAGTAATTCTTTGTACATGTGGTTGCTTTTGTTTTAATTTATGCGATTCCCGATCTATTTTACGAATTTACTCCCAAAACTGCTTTACATTTTTATTTTTTACTCGATATTGGCTCTTGATAGTTAGGTACATAGTTTCAAGACAACTATTATAAAACAGATAAAAGACCATAAAATAACATGCTATTAATTATCTATTTTTATTTTTATCAAAGCAAAATACTAAAATAATAAAATAAATAGGTACGTAAAAAAAAAACCCCGTGTGTTACACTATCATAATATCTTCATACCATATCGCCTAAACTTGTCTTTTGTACACGCTCAACTTCACTCACTCAGTTACATTTTACACTCATGTCATCACACACAAACAAACTGTTTCAATGTGTGCTATGCTATCATCAGTGCATGTAAACTAATACGTATTGCAGTAATACAGTGGTCAGATGGCAAATAAATATATTTTTTTATGGAGGTACCCACATTAGAAATTTTAAAATTATGTAACTAAGTTCTGGTTTTTAGAATGCATCTTACATGTTCTCAATACGAAGTCCTGTTATTTAAATTAATTATAATGTTTTAGTGACAACCTCTGTATGTGTAATAATGTTAATCGTCATTAGTGTGGTGAAACAACATTCCCATATTACAACCTCTAAATACTCAGGTCAGGATTGATACTTTTGGTATGTTTTTGCTATAATTTATTAAAATGTATACTTCTTTCTTCGCGGTTTGCAATTTTATAATTGGTTAACTATTAAAACATTGGTATACCTGTAGGAAATTTTAAATAATGCTAACTTACATACATAATTTAAGTAATTCACGTCATACTGTATTCCTTTATAAAAAAACAACAGTAGGTACACTAAATACCAACTGTAAGTATGTTTTTAGAATAATCACTTATCTATTGATCACAAATTTATAAAAATAATGTACATTGGAAGAGAACTAGACCACCCACAACACAGGGTATCCTAGTGTGGGGGCTAGTGTGAATTAGTCAGTAACTGAGTGCAATGTTATAGAATATAAAATAATTTAGATTATAAGTTTTTGGTAAAAAAATATATTAACTGCTTCTGCTATATTAACTTATAACTAACATTTATAGTGATATACCATACTATTTTTTATTTTATTTTTTTCTGACCAATGTAAGAAACTGTTTTTGGCACAATAAAGTATATATTATTATTATTATTATTATGTATTTCTATAGCCGCTGTAACAACAAATACTAAAAATAAAATAAATATTTAAGGTGGGCTCCCATAAAACATACTTGTTTTTTTTCCGTTTCTTGCTCGATACTAATAAAGGTGACAGGTAGACGCTTAAACTATTCATAGAATATTTAGATACTGAACCCTTCGTGCGCGAGTTCCACTCGCACTTGGCCGGTTTTTTATTTCTTATAAATATTTGTTAACATCTCAATTTGATAAGTACCTATTTGTTTAAATTTAATGAACTACATATTAACAAATATGTAACTTTTCTTGGTACAATGATCGAAATTTCTGCTAATCTTGGTTTTTGTGATATAATAACTATTTTTCTATGTTTTTTATTTTTGCCCAAGATCATACTTAACCGAATTATGTGGTCCACCATTTATTATTTTTTTATCACACCGTATTTCTCACTGTCAATTTCCTGTAGATAAATGTTATTCCGATTGCTTTTGTATACTTATTAATGTATTTTTTTGTTAAATGACGAAATTAAATAGCTAAATTATTAAATCTATAAATACTAAAATATATCTCATCGTCACACCCCTTGCTCCGACTTCTACAGCAAATAAATTAATCACGTTACCGTTTTTGGTAAATTCATTTAATAAGTCTATATTTTATTATATATATTTATACTATTAAAAACTAATTTTTATTGTGTGGTCTCATCGTGGGAAACAAACATACCTAAGTATGTTTATTTCCCACGGTACAGTAAGATCTTTAAGTACTATGCGTTTTAGATTTTTTTTGAGTATAGGTATATATCTGGTCTGGATGACGAAACAATTTGTCCGTAGAAAAACAAAGTTTAGTTTACGGGTAGGGAACATGGACATACACACAGGTGGGTGTGAGAGGAAAAGAGAGAGCAGAAGAAGATATAAACATAACATTTAGCAGAGAAGTTTTTTACCTTATAGGTACTTTAATTTATAAAAAGTTGGGTATAAAGATTTTATTCCCGTAAGTTATACTTCACATATACCGATAAAAATATTTAAAAAAAATCTTATTGATTAATCTTTGGTTTTAGTTGATTATAATTACATATACCGTATAATCCTGCTATATTACCATCTCATGTTTTTTTTGCTATTATCGTGGTCTCTTTTCTCTTACACCACACACTTACGGAATCATGAGGTCCACACCATTGTTATTAGGTGGTAATCCTCGACAATGACGCAAACAGTCCGGTTTTATGATCACTTCCATTAATGGTTGTCTGATATTGCAGTTACACACTTTAATGGTATGAAAATAATGTTATTTTGCTGGGAACTGTAATACAATCGTTACTGAAGAAATCGTGAATGAACAATAAAAACCGGCCAAGTGCGAGTGGGACTCGCGCACGAAGGGTTTCGTAGCATTATATTATTTTTAGCTATTTAATTATTATTAATTTTAGCAAATAAACGGCGAAAACCTCTTTCATTGTTTTATTTTAATTTAACTAATTATATTTAAAACTAAATATTCTGTGAATATTTAAAGCGTCTACCAATCATTGTTATTAAAAACGAGAAATAAACGGTAAAAATCAAGTTTGTTGTATGGGAGCCCCCTAAAATATTTATTTAATTTTATTTTTAGTACTTATTGTTATAGCGCTAATAGAAATACATCACCTGTGAAAATTTCAACTGTCTAGCTGTCACCGTTCTTGAGATACAGCCTGGTGACAGACGGACGGACAGCGAAGTCTCAGTAATAGGGTTCCCGTTTTTATCCTTTGGGTACGGAACCCTAAAAATCGTGAAGGAACAAACAAGGCTACTGAGAATATTCAAATATAAATAATATTATGTTACTCTCAGAAAAACATTTCAATATAATTTGTTGTCACTTAAGTTATTTTACTTGCGCTTTTAGAGTGGTAGGGCAATTTCATAAATAAACAATACATTGCTACGACGTGATAAAATATGGCTATATTGATCGAGGAATTGATGTGTGTACAAAAATGTATTAGAAACTGAATGAAGCGCTCGTAGCGAAGTTTACTTAGCTGTTCTTAACCGATCAGCAAAGTTAAGCAACATCGCCCGCGGTTATGAGTAGGATGGCTAGTGACATTACTACTGAGCGCTTCCATGCTTCGAAGGGCACGTTAAGCCGTCGTCGGTCCCGGTTGTTGTCTAAGAATAGCAGTCGTTATAGCATGGTGGTAGGGAATTTTGCGATGCCCGCCTGGCTAGTTACCACCCTCAAATAGAAAATCTGTCGCCAAACACCTAACGGTGTGTTCCGGCAGCTGTCTTACTTGTACTTCTAGGTTAGTCTGAACAACATTTTCAACCACATCATCACTTACCATCATGTGAGATAGTGGTCAAAAGCTTACCAATCAGGAAACAAAAAAATAAAAATAAAAACTAGAATAACACATAATTCTGGCAAACGATGTCGGTTCTGCGTCAATATAAGGTTTTCCTATCCAATAAGCTTTGATATAATCCTGTGACTTGAAACCATGCAATCTAAAGCGCTGCCTCACACTTGCCCGCACCTTATAAAATCGAATGTGTTCTTCAGAACGGTTAGGACCTCAGATCTGGATATTTCTCTGATCTGTGGTTAGGACTGCAGAGTACAGTACAGACCCACCAACTTATCTGTTCAGGCGGCAGAAAAAAGAACTACAACATACCTTCAAATTGTGACAGTTTGTAGTTGATTTCCATGACTAGTAGCGCCCTCGAAAACTGCACAGTTAAGTTGGTGGTACTATACAGTCATAATCGTATCAACCGTACCGTGTGCGTCCGAGGTCGGTTCGATTTATCAAAATTGTGCAGTGGAATCAATACTCGAATACTTAATAAATTAAAACGGAGGAACTGATCCATTCAATTAAAGAATGTGTGCCGGCCAGCCATCAGTTTCGCCTAGATCGCGCACTGCTTGGTCGTGTTTTATGTGCAGTTTACCTACTTAAAACAAATATTATTAATAATCAATATAAAATCAGATTTTATTTGTTTCCTATTTATTTAAATCGTAATGTTTTAACATATCTTTGTGCCCGTCGTGGTAATTTTATATTTTTTTCCTTAGGGCGAGCACTAAGTTGACAACAGTTAGTCCATTGAAACCATCGCAGAACGAACTTCGTCATACACACTACGACAGATCGTTCCCGATCTGTCGTAGTGTGTATGTGGACGGAAAACTGTACAGTTTTTAACGGGATCGTGAATCGAATTAGATTATGTAAAGTATGTGGGTCTTTCAGTCATTTCAGTGGTCAGTGGTAACAAACTGGCATGAAACAAAAATTTCCACCTATTAAGCAGGATATGTTAATTTAATCTCATTTAACACAGATTACCTGTTCTAATTTAAGTAAACATTAGAATAATTCGTTCCAATCAAACTTAAGCAAAGAAAACCACAACCTTCTACTTGAAAATTACATAAATCAAAGCATTTACTTAAAATTACAACTCATCGCTTAAATCATCAAGAATTTCTCAAAGAAAATATAATCGGCTCATTAGGGGTTCTTAAATTAATTAAATCATTTTGCTTTAATTGTGCGAACAAAAGGGTGTCTTTGGTAATTTATGTAGGGATGGGATACTGAGTGTGAATTAGAACTGCTATGATTCAGACGTCTCAAAGTGCTGCGGAAGCCGACAAAGAACAGAATGATTCATTATAGTTAGTACACAGCTTAGGTGGCGTTTTCATTATGCGTAAAGACTAAGTTATATATATATTATAATAAAATATAAATTAACTAGCTGCGCCCCGCGGTTACACCCGCGTGGTGATGGATGATGATGATGATTTAAAGTATAATATGTGTTAATCCAGCGCCTCATCTACCTCCGTACCAAATTTCATCAAAATTGGTCCAGCCGTTTGAGCGTGAAGTAATAATAAACACACAAACACACGTAAACGTTCGCCTTTATAATATTAGTTTGATGAGGATCAATTTGTTACTATCACAGTAGAATAAATTATCAATTATTATAGTATTTATGGTTCACTATTTTGGCGATAATGGCGTTCACATAAAAGATAGATATAGGCGGGCTTTTTGTAGGACTATTTAAGATAAACATTTCCGTTTTACATTATGTACGTGTGATACTAAAAGTTTTTGCAGCGCCCGCCAGAATATTTTGCATGCGGCAGAATTTTTTCCTATTCATATGACACTCATCAACAATTCACATAATATCCTTATAAATTATAATCTACATGTTGCCTAATGTATAAGGTGTAAGCTATATTATATTAGTCTCAATAAAATCAAATATGTAATTTTTGTGTAAAAGAGTAATAAACATCCATACATCTATACTTACCAACTTTCGCGTTTGTATAAGTACAAGGATATATAATGACTATAAACTTTTGTACTAGACTAGGAACATGGAATCCATTGCCATATTTTTGGAAAACTGATGCATAATGCAATTATAGCGGAGCGGTAATAGCTATGGACTGCTGTGCCGCAGGTCCTTGGTTCGATCCCCACTGCCGGCTTGAGCTTCACCGAATGGTGGAAGGACATTTTGCGATTGCCCGCCTGGCTAGCTACCACACTCAAGTAGAAAATCTATCGCCAAGCACCTAACGGTGTATTCCGGCAGCAGTCCTTGAGAGTCAGGCACATGAGATTTAACAACTATGTCTCAAGGTGACGGGCGTAGTGTAATTCGTCATTTGTGATGAAATGCATCTGTTCTAGGCAGAGGTTAGTCCGCTTCACATCAAGTGGGCCTTGAGCTTGGTCCGAGTAAATAACATAAAAAAAGTAAGACAGTCTCTGCGAAGTCTTGAATAAGTAGAACATTATTTGAACGTTTTCATTTTGTGTTGAATAAGTAGAACATTATTTGAACGTTTTCATTTTGTGATAGTATAATAGTCCTGAAATTACCACTCTTATATGGTTTCAATAACTTTTGTGGATCAATCGATGGGTACGTAGGACTTCATCAAAGTTTGTTAATTTTCATTCTGACATTACAGGTACTCTATGTATATGAGAGCTAGCTAGAGACTCTAGGTTAGCTTGAACCAACATCTTCGACCATATCATCACTTACCATCAGGTGAGATTGAGTCAAAGGCTAACCTATCGGGAATTAAAAAAATCTCTCTAAAAAGTAAAGGGCAACTAAGTGCGATTTTTTTGGTCGTCGATAAGATAAACAAAGCGGAAACAAAATTTGATTGACTATAGCAACAAGTCTGCCTGTTTTTTAATTTCATATATGCAAGTTATGTAACTTGATCAAATTTAATACTTTAATATATCTTTCATGTTTTTAAAATTCGTGTTTCATTTATGTTTAAATTTATTGTAAGTAAAATAAAATGTTATATTTATATATTTTTCCCATAAAATAGTCCAAAGTAATGAAACAACAAAGTAAATGGTTGTTCACATTAGTCAATTGTTTGATTTAACCTCTTGTCGATTGATTTTCTATACAAATTTGCAACTTGAAAACTATCATAGTCTTCATCCCGACCGGAATCTCAGTTGCGTACAATAAAAAAAAAGTTTATTGTAAAGCTTGTATACATCCGATCAGTAAAATTCAAACGTTCTTTGTGCTGACCTTTTGTTAAACACAATTACATACTTAGATTACTATGATATTTAATTGTTTAATGAGTACAAGGAGATATTGTGGTTTTATTATACTTCCTTGTATGATAATTTAATAACAATACAGTGTAAGGTACAAGATAATTTAGTGATTTTATTTAAAATCTAGCTTCTCCACATCGAAAGTTCATTATTCAACATTTCAGGAAGTAGAAGATATTAAAATGTCTTATCTATGCTCTAGGTTCAATGAAAATAAAATCTTTGTTAAAATAATACAGCTAATAGGCTGTAAAAACTATGTCAATTGTAACGTGTTCGGACCGATCAACTTATCGGGCAAATGGAACGCACCCCTTTGCTGTCACCTATTTGTGATCTATGGAATTTATGTACGTGAAATTAACTTGTAACCTTTTGCAATTCATTCTCCTTCTTGTACCCTTTTGTCGTCTTTGAATTTTGAATTTGTAGTTTATTTTTGCTAGCGCGTATTTTTTTTTATTGTGTTTGTACCACGCGATAATTTTGTGTTGTGTAATTGTGACGATTCTGTGCCGCAACGTTGGACAATTTCAAGAGGAAGGAAGCACGGAAACGATCATCGCCGCCCTGGCCGTGAGTAAAATGAAAATTGTGTTGGCCAACAAGTTTTTATTTTTGTAACAGCTAGGTGCGGGCGCCGAGGTCGACATGACTGCATAACTCTGTAGGTTAATTTGATTTTATTTTGTTTTTTCTTTTCAGCCCGGTGAATCTGCCGGCCCTGTTAAGCATTCAAAACAGACTGTCCAGGTGGATGGCGCCTCTGCTGAACAATCCCTGCCTGGGCAATCTGGAATCTTAACACTGAGGTTCAATATACGTTTTGAACAACATTACCTTTAGTTCATTTATCCAAGTAGCGTTACTGAAAAAATACAAGTTTACGTTGTTGATGTATCTATGATGGAGTAACTAATATGCTATTAGTACACTGAGAAAAATCTTAAGTCAAAAGCGCCCTAATGACGGCCAATTTATATGATATAAGGCGAAAAACCGACCAAACGTAAATACGTACAAAAACGCCTTCCAACAAGAAGGCGTTAAACGAGGTCAGTGAAGGCGAATGTTTCTTTTCGTCTTCATTTAAGGTGTATTTTGTGGTCTTTCTTAAATATTGACTTTTCGATGAGGCTGGTTAAGTCGTACGTTATAGTGATAATCACCGTATATAAACCACCGTAAAAGTAAGGTATATTTTGTGGTCAATACTGCAATAATTATTATCGTATAACAAGTTCAATTCTGAAAATACTTTACGGAAGGCGTTTTTGACGGTTGTGTTTATTATAAAACATGGTACATTTTTATTGATTGGTGAAAATCATCTTAAGAGTTGTGAATTCATCTTACGTATTTACAATTCAACGGTAAAAGGTCAAATTTGATTTAAGCCTTTAAGTCGCTTTTCTCAGTGTGGAATTAGCAAACCTCTTGTCAAGATGCTTGTTTACTACACTCGGAATTTTGTTTGAAACGACCAAACTCTTTTAGAATGTGGTCTTGTTTTTTTTAAATTTTGCTTTGTAATCACTTAAAAAGTTCAAGCATTCGTTAAAATTATCTTACCGTGTTACACTTTAGCAGTTAATGGAAACACACATTAACAGCCACATGAGCCGCCCGCGATCGCATGTCTCCGCCAGCCGCGCTGTCATTCCAAACAAACGAGCTCCAAACAAAAGCCGCCTACAGCAAACAGGAGGTTGATAATACGGTATACCTACAGCTTCTGACTACCGGGAATCACCAACTTTAGTTAATATGAAAGTCAAAGTTGTTTGATTCTCTGTTTCTCTTTTGGTTACTGTGCCAAACATAATATGTTTCCAAGATGAAAAGGATAGTCAATGTTACAAAGATAAATTACTTTCCATCTAATTTAAAAAATATTTTCATTGATTGTGTATACGAGCAGATTCAAATAACGATCGCCATTTTAAATTTTGCTGTTTTATTGCTTGCGGTTAGGTAGAATTGTACAGTATAAACCCTATGCACGCATAGCTTGTTTTGTATATTTATTTGTACGCGCCGAGGACTACGGCCACGTAGGACAACGCTTATCTCTAAGTGAATCGAAAGATTTCACGAGCGCATCACCAGTCACTACCGTCGTCCCTCTGCGTCTACACATATCTCTCATAGCATAGCCGACAGTAGATGAGGAGTAAATAACGAGTGATTTATTATTAGATAAACATATTGAATGGTTACATGCTAATTGACTGTTAGACAGTCTTAATGTAACGACTTCGTTACATTTAGTTCTATATAAATATCTAAAAGAAAATAATTTCAGTAAAGAGTTACATAATTTTAAATTCTCGCGCCATCATCATTTGTATGTCATATTTAAATATCCATGTCTGACGATGGTGGCGCAGCGCACTGACTCATCGTACAAACAGCTTCATGACGAATAAACAGGGGTGAAGCAAGCGGGGGGAGTGCGAACGGAGGCGATTGCAGAACGGTTAGCTCGCATCATAGCGGTTGCATTTTTTCTCTGCTACCTACGCGTCGTTTAATTTTTGTGTCCTAATCCACAAATATAATATCCTGAACTTAATAAAATCCTATAACGAAGTGTTCTAATTAGTATTTAACATTAGTGCCGTGTTTTCCCCTCTCGGGTGAGTGTTGTGATGTTTTTTGACTAGCTGCAGGTACCTAGTTGTGACTCGATGTTAAAAGGTGTTGCTATTGTGTATCGTAATTATTTTGCGATACCTAATCTGGTAAACACAATCTACCTAATTGATAATGCTGCTATCTTTCTCATCCGTAAAAGTATATATTTATTCGTAGTAAACATCTTTACTTCATATAACATAACGGCCACCTTCGTGTAACCTTGACCGCTATATTTCATTTCATCATAACTGTAACTTTTCAAATAAACCTTACATACTTAGGATGTTAAACCATTGACTATTAAAGGATAGTTCTGATGTACCATTTTGTTAATTATAAAAATATTTCTTCCATCGATAAACTATAATACTATTAGAACAGAATTATCCTTTAATTATAATATCAAGTCATTTACAACGCATTGTTTTTAATACTCCTTGTATGACTGCCACATCATTGACTAGTAATTTTGCACTTATCGCCTACCATTGCTTCTTGCTGGAATGTCGTTCGATCAATGCCAGAGATGTCACAGTCAACAAAAATAATAGGCATTTCCTAAATTGTCTGGTTGTGATGGATTCCAGGGATCACCGTCCAGGCACAATTGCCTTCCACCTCGTCATTCAACGGGGAACCTACATCTACTGACCACAACGTCGCACCGTCAGCTACGATACTGCCCCGCTACGTCGAGCGGCCCCGTCTGCACTGCACTGCCCGTCTGCACTGCACTGCCCGTCTGCACTGCACTGCCCGTCTGCACTACGCGCTCTGCTGCTCGAACGATAAAGCGCAGGAGAGTGGTGGTTACGATAACACGCGCAATAACACCCAAGTGAACGTAAACCCACGACCCATGTTACCCAATAAAATATTGGGTAATATAGCTTTTGTAAATTTTATTTTTCCACTACTTTCTATGAGCCCTCGAAAGAGTGTTTCATTAATTTTCATATTTTCAAGTCCATGTGCAACTCCAATTTAGACCGTGAAACGATCGTTTTGAATTAACATAATGCAGTGACATTGTAAAGAGAATAGAACAAATCCTGGCAATGTTGCCGTTGTAGTCTCCATTTGGTGTTTTATTTTAGAGTTTCTACTACAGCAACAATATCAAATTTGATGGTTGTATGATTTCTTCAGGGATTGCAAGTACCACTGAACTTTTACGAGTATGGAAAGCTGATTGCCAACCTTAATTGATTGAAGAGGCACCGAGAGAAGAAGATGATTTCTTATTTTAATAAACAGTGAATTGCCTTAGAGTAAGAATTGTAAAGGATTATTATTTTTTGGCTGTGAAATGCTGATGAAGCTCTATTGTGGATTAAAAAGACACACCGACAGACGAAATTTAAGTCTGTGTTAAGATGTCAAGTTTACGATCAAAAGTCATAATATATTAAAAATACGTTAAAAAGTCATAATGCGGAATTGAATAATTGCTAAAATAACCATGGCCCAAAAGTGGCGCACCTTGATATACGGTTTATATTCTAATCTATTACAATTCTCTCAGGCCGGAGTAATAAAGTAAAATTGGGGAAAACTATGGAAAAATATAGCTCAATTTGCTGTTACTTCCAGGATAGTAGGTATAACCAGGCACCTACACATAGACTCCATCTTCTAATTTAAAGTATGCATTTCAACTATTCAGTTCAATTTTGCGATGACAATTAAAGTAGGAAAAAATTGCAGGCAAGGGTGCTCCTCATACGTGGAAAAGCTGACTTCTTTGATGACTTGTATACAATAAATTTGGACAACCAAGATTTACTGGCGTTTGTAAGAGTCATATTTATTTTCAAGGATAGTTTCTTGATTATCCATTCCTTGTTAAATATTTTGGATTATTAACGTTATGGCCCGTTAAACTACTGGTTTTGCCTTTTCCCGTTTTGAAAAACCTTGTATCATAGCTGGTTTTTTTTTTCAAATTAAGTGCAATAACAAAGTACAATAATCAATATTCTATCCACTAAGCATCCTTAGCTGGTAGCGGGCTGGAGTCAGTGGTACAAATAGGCTACCTTTGGGCCTACAACGGCATTAAGGTTGCCGATATGCTTTGGTTATAGCAGCTGTAGTGTTGTATATTTTGTTAATAAAAGCATTTTATGGAAAAAAACATGCTTACAACAATAATTTGCTCTTTATAGAATTAGTTGTCTGAAATTGGCAAGAGCCAGTTATTTTTTTTTAAATATGTTAAGTTATTTATTTAAATAGATTTTTTTAAATTTTATTTAATAATTTATTTATTTAAATAATTTAACTTATATTTTTGTTTGCAGTCTACTTTTACTGCTAAATTGTACCCCAGTTACAAAGTCGTACCTCGTTCTATTTAAGGTTATTAAATAGAACGAGGTACGTATTTTAAAATAAGCGACCGAGACCACTCTCGATATTTTTTATCTCTTTGAATGTTTTATTAAAATATTATTTATTACTCCGGTTCATAAAAAAGGTACTAAAACCCAGATTACTAACTACCGACCTATATCCAAGCTATGCATTATTGCCAAAATTTTTGAAAGGATAGTATACAATCAAGTTTATTCCGCGCTAAAGTATTCACTTAGCACATTTCAGCATGGTTTTTTAAAAGGTAGATCGACTGTTTCGAATCTTATTCTCCTTAACGATTTTATAACTGAAGCTATGGATAATAGGCATCAGGTCGACGTAGTATATACGGACTACAGTAAAGCTTTTGACCGTATTGATCATAGCATCTTGTTACATAAGCTAAATTGGTCGGGGATTCGCGGTGATTTGCTAAGGTGGTTTTCGTCGTACATTGACAATAGATCCCAGGCTGTCGCTCTTAACAACTATATTTCTAGCTGGGTCTCTGTCCCCAGCGGGGTACCCCAGGGGTCCTTAATCGGACCCCTCCTTTTTATTTTTTATATTAATGATATTGATATGTGCTTATTATCTTCTAAACTATTATGTTTCGCTGACGACATGAAAATCTTTAAAACTATAACTTGTCGGCAAGACATGATTGCCCTTCAGGCAGATTTGTCTCGCTTAGAGGACTATTGTCGAGTAAACAGGCTGGATCTCAATCCATCTAAATGTACTGCCATAACCTTCACCCGGAATCACTTAGCCATACCCACTAACTATACCTTACAAGGACAGAACCTCCCTATTAGCGCTAGTATTCATGACCTGGGAGTGCGTCATGATTCTAAATTACTATTTGATACTCACATAAATGATATAGTAAACAAAGCTTCTAAATCACTTGGTTTCATTATGCGACTATCTAAATCCTTTACAAAAGCTAAAACTATAAAAATCTTATACTGCACGTATGTAAGGAGTCATCTGGAATATGCGTCTCAGATTTGGAACCCTTGTTACCATATTTATATAGATCGTATTGAAGCTATTCAGAAACGTTTCATTAAATACCTATGCTTCCGGTTCAAAGTACCTTATAATTCATCTAATTATCTTGACCTATGCAAAAAATTTCACCTCCTGCCTCTGAATAAGCGACGGGACATCGCTGACTATTTGTATTTATTAAAACTTATTCATAATAATATAGATTGCTCGGAATTGCTCAGCAAAATCTTCTTCAATATTCCGCAGAAATCTCCGAGGTTCAACCCCCCATTCCGAGTCCCTAGAGCTTCCACGAAGTATAGGCAGAATACGTATATAGTGCGAGCGAGTAGAAATTTTAATAAACTCACTAAACTGCATAATATTGACCCATTTTTGAGTAGTGTTCCCACGGCAAGACGCACCTTGAGTGCGACTTTTTTCGGTATGCAGTAGAAAACAGTGTAATTACATAAATGTATCTCAATTGTATAATAGTCGTAGTCTTTGTCACTTCTAGGTTAGCCTGAACAACATCTTCGACCGCATCATCACTTGCCTTTGGGTAAAATGGTGGTCAAAGGCTAATCTATCAGGAAAAAAATAAATAAAAATAATAATAATATCTAAATATCGTTTACAATTGTAGAATATATTCTATGTCACTTTAGCTTGAATTATTTATCTCAAAATTTATTGTGGCATGCAATTATGTAATCATTACAACTTGATCTGTGTATTTTTTGAGTGTTCACATTTTTTATATTTTATATTGTAATTCTATCCGTGAAAACCTGTAATTGGCTCTCTGTATATATTTAAGTTGCTATTACTACTATATTTAGCTGTTGGTTTTCCATGTAATTAAATAAATAAATAAATAAATAAATTAATGTATTCTTAATTATTTTAAAATATTTGATATTAGTCAATATGGATTTCCGCAAAGTAACGCATGCATCTAATCATTAATATTATTTAAAGTACAATGATGCAGCATGATTATTAATAATTTAAGTACTGTATCTAAACCTATTAATTGTACACATGGAGTCTAGACTAGTTCAAATAAGTTTTCTTTAGTTTGAATAAATTAATAAATATAGAAATAGTTCAATTGTATACACGTATTATATTAGAAAATCGTACCTGAATATCTTAATATGGAAAACAAGAAAGCACTCTGAACTATATAGCCATAATATTATATTGCCATTTTTTTCACGTTAGAAGTTCGCAACGAATTCTTACAAAAGCCCATGAGCAAAAAGCGTAATGAACAAAAGCTGAAAAGGTCGAAAGCTTAACACAGGACGTATTCAGGTGAAGGAAATGTAATAAGCTTTTCCAATGCTTAATACTGCGTTTTAGTTAAAAGCAACTATTACTGGCAATTGAGTTTTCTACAGATTGAGCTTATATAAAAAAAAAAAAATATTTTAATTATAATTAAAATACGTAAGTTTTTAAATCAAATCGTTCAAGGGTAGGTTTAGAGTACCATAAAATTCGGTAGATTTTACTGTTCTCATTGTCAATTAAATTCAATTCGTAAAAGGAAAAATAACTGACCTGAAATTTTGTGTATAATCTACGAATAATCGTAGTGTAGAAGTTCAAATCAAATCAAATCATATTTATTGCATTATTACAGGTTACAATATAGATAATATCATAATAAGTTACGTGTCTTTGTAATATACCATAATTGATGTACAATATTTTACAATAGTCATACATTTGTTTATTTTCAATATGATTTTATTAACAGTAATTCAATAATTTTCACATTAATTCGTAATTAAAGTAATATTAAATTCTAGTTAATGTCAAAGTAAAATTTCTAAGTTATATAATGATCAAATAGTCATAAATTATTATGTTATACTAGTTTATCGTTAAGAATTCGAAAGAAATAGCATTTTTCAGTCAACAAATATTTAAATTTTCTTTTAAAAATGTTTTATAAAAAAAACAAGTTAATATAACGTTCAATTATTTTTAAGTGTTACGTGAATTGAACGAAGACAAAAAGCCTCAATAATAAAATGTAGTGCTGTCTTTAGCATTTTTGTTACAGAATCTTTCTAAACATCTTTTCTTTGGGGATATACGAAATATTTCATGTGAAGTACATGCCAGGCTGGAGTGTTATCCCCATTCCACCATTTCTTCTCGTAGGTAAAAAATCAATAAATTATGTACATTAAAAGACATCGTTATCTTTTTAGAAAAGTTACTATGGTTTTTGTTTGAGAGTTCCCGGGAGTATGAGACATATTAATGTTTTCAATAACCGGCTGTACTCACGCGTATTGGTCGAGATTGTAGACCTTGATTGATATTTCTTTGGTTACTACGAAATTCCGAAGGTAACTTCGAAAGTGCTGGTCTTTGTCGCTCTCTCTCTCTAATTGCGGCAAAGAGATAAAGTATGAATATTTCGAAATGTATGATTAACCCAAGCTTAATAAGATATTCACAGATATCTTAAAAAAAAATACTTAAAAGTAACTCTGTCTCACTCAGTGGGTAAAGTCGCACTTTGCTCTCAGATTTCAGGCAACAAAACCTACATGTTTGAGCTACTGAAGTAAAAAAAAATATTTTCTAAATTTTAATAAAGCTAATTGATCTTCGCAAAAGATATATTTTAAAGAAAAAAACAAATCAACCGCCCTGGACTATCCTAAATACGACCCCAAAGTGTGGATAAGCTAATGAGTGTTCTTCATAAATTGCCTATTATTTCCAGCATAAAAGCCAAGAAGAATTCCATACTTCGGAGCTTAGTACTTAATAATTCCTTAAGGGGGAATGTTTTCAAACTGGGTACCTTTTAGTTAAATAGTTTTGAGGGAGTTCCGTACAGCTACCGCTGCTTGTGGGGTGTCATTTGACTATTTGGTTTTAGGTATGAGCTTATCGCGTTTTGATAGCAAAGTTTATTCAGAAAACTTACTTTATCTATAAATTAAATAACGGTCAATATTAGAAACTTATAATCTACGTCATGAATACCACGTGAGGTGCCTGGTTAGAATATCATACTCCCCGACGCTGGCCACGTCGGGGATTATGGCAAACCCCCTCTTATTGGGAGAGGTATTATTCATAATATAATCGCACATGACTATAATTTTTCCTGTTGTAAATTTTACGGTATAGATAGATAGAAAGATAACTCTTTATTGAATACACCAAAATAACAACAAAAATAAACTTATTACTAAAATATAACTTAAAATCTAGTGTATCAATGGGCGGTATTATTGCTCAGAGCAATCTCTTCCAGACAACCCATCAATAAGGGATATAGTCAAGATATTGGGCGGAAATTCTTATGGTCTACATATTTTCTATACATAAATAACTGATGTTACCAAATGTTTAACTAATGAACCAAACACAAAATAAATAAATGAAAACACATATACATAAATATATAAGCATACATACTTTTATTATAATAATAAATAAATAAATACGACATAAACATATACATATATCATATAAACATATTCATAGTTACAACATGTTAAACACAAAATTAAATTAAAAACGATGTTTGTACTGTAGTGTCCATTATTATAAAAAGTAAGAGACGTTATTGCAAAAATAAAATTATATGTTTGCGTCATTGTTACCAAGTTTAAAACTAATTGCAAAATAAGTCTTGTTTGTAGTACAGCGTAAGTTGAACTATATATGTCATTCCATGCCACCCACCGTATTACAGATCGAGAGGAAAAATTTTAGTAAAAGTCATATGTCATGTTAGCTAAAACGGTCAAAGTATGCCCCAGTTATAGGGGTGAATGGCGCGGGTTCGAATCCTGCACATGGCTTTAATTGCTGGTAGATTAGATTTTAATTCTGAGACTGATCAACTTGTATTATGTGTCGGTGAAAATGACTCGAACCCTGCAGTATTATTAGCCGAGCTTACATATGCCCTGAGACAGTTAAGTGAAGTTAAGGTTTTTGTTTTGAGTATAAATCATAATAGTCATCTCAATGAAATAAAACTAAATAAAATGCTTGAGCTATTATGCCATAATACAAAAAACTCTGAATTTATTGCTGTGAACAACTCTTCTCTATCACATTACCAGTATTTGCACATTGTCAGTAGGAAAATTAGTTTTAAGCTTGACTATCAATATTACAATAAAAAATATTTAGATCTAAGCATTGTAAAATGCAGGCTGGCTGGATGTCGTAAAGTTATGTTTCCTACCAAAAACATTGTACAAAAAACGATCCCAGATTATTTTATTAGGACGAAAAATGTATCTTTACCAGACACAAACAAAACACAAGTAAACGGCCAATCTATGAAGAAAAAAGACTTGCGCGATTATTTTCCTGTTATTAATAAGCACAGTACATCCGATGGTACTACAAACGTGGTTAGAGATGGTAATAAAGTCGATTCAAAAGTAGAGTTTTTTCGAGACTCACGATACTGAATTTATGATTTTGCACCAGAATATCGCTGGCTTACTAAACAAACTAAGCAATATGGAGTTGTGTATAGATTACTTCAACAGGAAAAATATTGTTATTGACGTTATTTCTCTATCAGAATCTTTTATTAAATCCGGCAGTGAAAGCAGTATTCATTTGAAAAATTTCAAAGTAGCTGCTTATCATTCTAGGTGTAACCAGAAACGAGGGGGTGTTTGTATTCTAGTAAGAAATGGTATAGATTTTACTGAATTGCCCTTGTGTAAAAAACTGTCTATTGATTATCACTTCGAATGTTGTGGAATCACTATTCCGTCATTAAATTTTATAATCTTGTGTATCTATCGAACTCCGAAAGGTGACATTAATATATTTTTTGATAATTTGAATTTAATTTTACATGACAATACGAAAAAAATTAATAAAAAGTTAATAATTACAGGTGACCTTAACATTAATACATTAATAAAATGTTCTATTGCTTCACGTTTAAAAGACATTGCTTTAAATTATAATTTATTTTTGCATATTACAAGACCCACGCGTAATCAATCGTGTATAGACCATATAATTAGCAATATTCAGGAAGCAACAGGAGAAGTGCATAATATGTGTTTGTCTGACCACAATACTTGTCAAACTTTATCAATTCCAAATTGTAAAAAACCTCGGTCTCTTGATTACTGGATTATGGAATCAAGGAACTATTCCCTAGAAAATATGAATAAGTTCCTTGAGTGTATATCAGCCCTTCACTGGACTGACGTTACCACCGAAATGGATGTGAACGATGCTTTTGACAAGTTTCATGATAACTTTTGCTTATTTTACAAACTTTGCTTTCCTATCAAAAAAATAAAAATAAAAGCAAATTCTGCTTCTCCCGTTTGGATAACCAAAGGCATTAGAAAATCAAGCAAAAGAAAAAGAGAGTTACGTTTCAATTGTTATAAAATGAATAATGAGCAAAACAAAATCAAGTATAAAAAATATGCTACTTTATTACGTCGGTGCATTGTATGTGCTCAGCGTAAAAGAAACTTGAATGTTATCTTGAGTGCTAAAAACAAATGTAGAGCGACTTGGCAAATTATTAAGAATAAATCGGACTCTACCAAAACGTATCAAAGTATCACGGCTATACGGGAAGAAAATAAGACAATCAATGATCCGGCACAAATAGCTGACATATTTAATAATTTTTGTATTAGTTTAACAAACAAAAAGATTATGTTAGCGGACAAAAATACAGCTGAGGATCGAATTCCTATTCAAAATCAGACCATGTACTTAAGCCCTTGTTCAGATGATGAAATTTTTAAAATAATTATGTCCTTAAATAACACAAAATCTGTTGGTTACGATGATATCAACACTCAAGTCATAAAATCATGTGCAAAGTTTTTATCACCCATTATGCAACATTTGATAAACTTTTCTTTCGCTGAGGGTATTTTTCCGGATAGACTAAAAAAGTCTATAGTGCGTCCATTGTACAAAAAAGACGATAAACTTAATTTGAATAATTATCGCCCTATTACACTTATTCCAGTGTTATCGAAAATTTTTGAAAAGGTAATGCATCGTCGCCTTATTTCTTATTTTGATCGATTTAATATTATAAACGAGGAACAAAACGGTTTTCGTAAGGGTAGGTCGACAACGTTAGCTGCATATTCACTTGTAACTAGGGTAACAAAAAATATTGATGAGCGCTACCCAGTCTCCGTCATTTTTTTTGATATGAGTAGGGCATTTGATTTTGTTGATCACAAGAGACTGCTATCAAAATGTGAAAATTATGGTATTAGAGGCCCTGCTCTGAAATGGTTGTCAAGTTATTTATCAAACAGAACTCAATGCGTGGAGATAACTTCTCTTGACAACAAACATGCAGTTACATCGCACCGATCAACATACCAGGCTAATAACTATGGTGTGCCGCAAGGGAGCATTTTGGGCCCTCTTTTGTTTCTATTATACATTAATGACCTTCCCTCCTCAATAAACCATAAATGTGTACTATTCGCCGATGACGTTTCTGTTATTGTTGCTCGAGAAATTCAGTACCCTTTATTTGATCACAACCAATTACTTAACGATACGGCAGAGTCGATAGTTAATTGGTTAGAACGAAACAATTTATGCGCAAATATTTCTAAAACCAAATACGTCAACTTCCACAACTATAATTCAGTAAAAAAAAGCTATCACGTTGTATGCAGAGGTCAAGCTATTGAGGAAGCTGAAGAATATAAGTTTCTAGGTCTGATAGTCGATGAGCATTGTAACTGGAAGTCTCATATAAAACAGGTTGCCTTGAAATTAAACAGATTTGTATTTGCCCTAAAACGTTTGCGTCGAATTTCAAATGAAAAGACTGCTCTCACTGCTTACCACGGTTACGTAGCATCGATTCTTAGATATGGTCTTTTATTATGGGGAAATTCAACTGACATTAATAAAGCTTTTATTGCACAAAAAAAGTGTATTAGAGCCATTTGTGGAATTGGGCCTTTAGTTTCCTGCAGACCTGTATTTAAAACGCTCAGACTTCTCACATTGACAGGTCTTTACATAATGCAGATTGGTTTATTTGTAAAAGAAAACTCGCATTTGTATGCTAAGCTCCATGAAAATGACTATTTCGAGGGTGTGGGCAGAGACCCGACCCGTCTTCAAATGCCTACATTTAAAACGGCACTGCGTTGCAAAAACTGTCAAATTATGATTATTAGAATATACAACAAGATTCCAAAGAGAATAAGAGAGCTCCCTCTAAATTTTTTTAAAATAAGATTACATCAATGGCTTACTGATCACTGTTTTTATGACATGAAAGAATTTTTTGACATAAAGGACCATTGAAATTTTTTATTATTATTTAAATTGACATTGTTAATATTATTTAAATTTAATGGTATTTCAACTTTTTATGTAATGTGACTTTAATTGTATAATGCGTAATTTATATTCGTATTTTGTATGCCAGAAATGGTGAAGCACGCTGAACTACTTTTTAAATATGACCTGATATAACATGTAATTACCGTGTTTCTTACAAATAAATATATTTCATTTCATTTCATTTCATTTCATTTCATTTCATTTCATTTCATTTCATTTCATTTCATTTCATTTCATTTTTCCTCTTGTAATTTTGTAGCTGTAGTATCAAGATCGTAGTAAATTGTTTAAATTTAAAATTTGAAGCGCTCGTAGCGAAGTTTACTTAGCTGTTCTCAACCGATCAGCAAAGTTAAGCAACGTCGCGCGCGGTCAGGAGTTGGAAGGGTGACCGCTAGTGACATTACTACTGAGCGTTTCCGTGCTTCGGAGGGCACATTAAGCCGTTGGTCCTGGTTGTCGTCTTAGGATGGCAGTCGTTATAGCATGGTGGTAGGGCATTTTGCGAATGCCCGCATGGCTAGCTACCACTCTCAAGTAGAAAGTCTGTCACCAAGCACCTAACGGTGTGTTCCGGCAGCTGTCCTTGAGAGCCAGTACTTCTAGGTTAGCCTGAACAACATCTTCGACCACATCATCACTTACCATCAGGTGAGATAGTGGTCAAAGGCTAATCTATCAGGCATAAAAAAAAGTCCCTGTTTTCTTGCGTTCTTTGATCTAACACTTACATTTACGTGAAACGCAATTTCTTTGTACAAGTTCAAAAAGTGTTTGTTTGAAGATTACATTTTAATTTGCCTTGTCAGTTGCCGAAAACACATCCACTTTTGCCTTGTACCGGCGCGCGATGGTTCCAGCCAAGAAGTTCGTAATGTCATTACCTACTTGAAACTCCGCTTTGTGAACTGAGCTGCGAACTTACCCGCGATACGATCTTCAAGTATTTCAAGAGTGACAGGAACCGGAGCCAATTTATTTGATGGCTATGATGTATTTGAGTAGGAACAACTCAATTTTTCATACTAGGACCGATATCAAATATTTATTGCTCACTGTTTTCAATGGTGTACGACCGCGATCTCAATTTACAGAAACAACGACGCGTTCAAGGATGTAGAATGTTTGCCTAAGAAGTTACCACATGTTTACTTAAGACTTGAAGGCTCCCTTAAAATGATTATCAGGAAACAAAGACACTAGAAAGTTAATAATAATAATAATAATAATGTTTATTGAACCAAATAGAACATGTTACAAAACTCAATGTAGCACTGTCTCTCATACTAGGAGTTTAACCTGTATAATGAGAGACAATACCTTTCCACAATGATGTCATATAAATTAAGTTAACTGTACTTGTAAACAAAAATAAAAAAACATTATTTAAAAGTTTTTACATAATGTGATAGGCGAGGCTATAAACCGATTTGGCTGTCTGGCAATTTGATTGTAGCGCAAGTATGGGATGAAGATGTATTCGTGTGTGTCAGTGTGTGTGTGTGAGGGTGTATGTGTGCGTGCGGGTGTGTGTGTGTGTGTGTGTGTGTTATTCCATACCTTTGCTGTTCATATTATATATTTTGGAGGATTTGAAACATTGTGTTGGTAATGCTCGATACCAAGAAATATCGACCACGAACGGATGTCGACTTCTCGCATGCTTTGTTGTCTATGATAATGGAAAGGAGATAGGTAAATTAGATAGTGCAATTCCGTAGAACACTATCCAAAATGAAGCCTGTATAATACTGATGAGCTAGCTTCTTGACTACATGCTCAAGTCTTTGAGCTTAGCTTAAGACAAAGCTTAGTTGCCAATGAGTTGTAAGGCTTTCTTTAAATGGGATTGAGTTGATTGCTTCGAGTTGGTACTTAGCCGACTCGTCCCAGACATGGCAGCAGTATTTCATACAGAATCCTACACTGAAAAAATACTGTTGAAGCAATGATGACCGAACGGTGGCTAGCTACCACCCTTAAGTAGAAAATCTGTCACCAAGCACCTAATAGTGTGTTCCGGCAGCAGTACTTGAGAGCCAGAAAAATTACAGCCACATGAGACGTACAAAATGCGTCAGAGATTAGTCCGCTTAACATCCGGTGGTACACGTGCTTGTTCCGCCACATTGACATAAAACAAAACATGCATATTCAAATTCCAACGCAACTAACCTAGGTCCTATCTTAAATACCACCAAAAGAAAAATTACTGTTAATTTCTCATATTAATAATCGTGTGACTTTGAGACTTTTGAAGCAGTGATGGCTCAGTGGCATTGGCTATGGACTGCCGCGCAGCAGGTCCATGGTTCGAATCCCGCCCAGAGCTTGAGCTACACCGCATGGTGGAAGGGCATTTTGCGAATGCCCGCCTGGCTAGCGACCACCCTCAAGTAGAAAATCTGTCGCCAAGCACCTAACGGTGTGTTCCGGCAGCAGTCCTTGAGAGCCAGAAAAATTACAGGCTAATGAGACCTAACAACTGGACGTCTCAGTGTGACGGGCACAGTGCAATTCGTCGCTGACGAAATGCGTCTGTTATAGGCAGAGGTTAGTCCACTTAACATCAGGTGGGCCTCGGGCTTGTTCCGTCACAATAACATAAAAAAAAGACTTATCCCAGAGTTTGGCAATGTTTTGTTAGTAAAATTATTATTCTCCCGATTTTCACATACCGAGTAATATACTACGAGTATAATATACTCCATAAAAATATTATTTTCATATAATTTTTATTCATAGTATATAGGTATATTTGTTTTTCCTTTACATAGACGGCTTTTTAGTTAGAAGACTTTTATGTACAGAAATATATCTGAACCTGACAATTGCTTCTATTATTTATTTAGATAAAATAAAACTTCGCCCGTTTTGTGGTATCGTCACACACAAGATGCTCACAACGTTATTGAAATGTAAGGGGGTTCTGCGTTACAAGTGATAGTTAACATTTGAGAGAATAGGAGGATGATCACGTGACAACATTTAGTATAAAGACAACAAGGACACCAGAGTCTGTAGCCTGCGTTTCGAGACACATCGAATAGGGCAAAGTAGTAGTAGATATATAGAAAAGCTCCAAAAATACTGATATAATAATAATATGCATAGACTCACTTAGCATAAAGAAAAAACTAACAGAAGATTTACATATTTTCAATATGGAACCAGCCTACTTATAAACAAAAAATAATATAACTAAAGTTTAAAGTTTGGAGAACGATTTTAATTTAAACACAAATTTAATCCTATAAAATTAGAGAAAATTCCAAGAGAGTGAGGACTA
This sequence comes from Plagodis pulveraria, assembly GCA_963890685.1. Classification (NCBI taxonomy): domain Eukaryota; kingdom Metazoa; phylum Arthropoda; class Insecta; order Lepidoptera; family Geometridae; genus Plagodis; species Plagodis pulveraria. The sequence continues at coordinate 31,065,949 of OY982955.1, read as the reverse complement.
AGAGTCTATATATTAGTGCTGAAGTTCCGCGCGGCTACTTTTTTACGTATAGCAATTTGAAATGTCGTATGTGTCATACGTCAACTTGTTTCAAATTTATATAATAAGGGCCCCTTTTAAATCTCTACACAAAAGTCACCGATCGTGTTCGGTTCCTGAAACTTTCTATTTATCGCTATTAAAACGATAGAACCGTACAAAAATATATTTATTTAAAAAATCTATCTACTATACTTCATTAATTCGATAAAGAATTAACACTATATACATCTCTATAGAATATATTTCGAAGCGCTCGTAGCGAAGTTTGTCAGCAAAGTTGAGCAAAGTCCGCCGCGGTAATGAGTTGGATGGGTGACCGCCAGTGACATTACTATTGCGCTTCCGTGCTTCGGAGTGCACGTTAAGCTGTCGGTCCCGGTTGTTGTCTTAGCAAATGGCCGCCTGGCTAGCTACTACTCTCAAGTAGAAAATCTGTCGCCAAGCACCTAACGCTGTGTTCCGGCAGCTGTCCTTGAGAGCCAGTAATTCTAGGTTAGCCTGAACAACATCTTTGACCACATCATCACTTACCATCAAGTGAGATAGTGGTCAAAGGCTAATCTGTCTGTTTAAAAAAAATAGCTACTAAACGAACACACTTAAGCAAAATAAAAACAGTTGAAATTTTCCAGCACTTTCTGTCTAGTAGAGGGCTGTCCCTCTACCAGCTGGCAGAGTGCCCAGCATGCTGGCAGCAATACTCTGTTGCATCGCTATGTTTATTCATTAAGCCTAAATAAGTGCCTTTTGGTCGCATCGACCAAGCGCATTGATAAGTTTTAGAAAATAAAATAAGTTACTAGCTCCCACGGACTAAATATCTAATTGAAAGTTCGTATGGTTATGTGTTAATTAAAATGTTCTATCGAATACTCCAATCAACGTTAATTCCTTTCAGTTGATTACGAAGTTTAAAACTAATTTCACATAACCTACCGCTGTGGGTTCGGTCCATTCTGAAGTGGAATTACAACTTATAATGGTTATTTCATATCCGTAGTTATGATGACCTAGTTGAAAAACTATGTCAAACAATCTAATTATTACCAAGATAATGAACATTTCTAACTGTGTATCTTAATTATAAAATACTGGTACATCCCCTTGGGCACGTAGTAAAACACATTGTAGGTATACCTTTTTTGTTTACTATTATACCGGATAGCACTTACGGTGTTTGGTCGTAATCTCCGACCGGTGTTTGAGCAGTAAAGATGCTCATTCTCAAGGAATGCCCCTACCCCACTTGCGATACCATTGCTGCCCGCCGTTTCTCAAGTTCGCAGAGGGCGTTGCGAGCAGCCGCCAGCAGTGCGCGTCTAGCAGCCCTCGAAGCTGCCCGCATTCCTCACTCACGTTAGTTTTTATGACAATATACCTATTTTTGGTTTTGAAAATTATCGAAATAAGGCATAATCATGGCAAAAACTATTACTCCTGCATATCCCAATAGAAAAAATAAAGATATAAGCCAGAAGTTTGAAGTCTCAGTTAATAGGAGACAAGCCTATTGCCAAATAACCGATTCAATATATGTTCCTCTTTTACTAAAAATACGATGTAGTAAAAACTAATTCTACTTTTCTGACCGCGAAATAGAGCACGGGACTCAAACAAAGGCTCAAAATGCCTATTTTCGGCCACTCTATGTCGTGAATATGTTGCATAGCGCTATACAGTTGTCAAATTATACTTGCTTACCTTCGGATTGTAGGTACGATAAACATTCAGGATTTGTTTGAAATAAGTATATTTTATAAGTTACAAATTATTTATGTATTTATTATTATGATTCGATCCAAATGACATATAGATTCAGATCACACCACAGAACAAAAATACACCTTTTGGGTGTATTTTTGTTTAAAAGTTTTCTAAGGCTTGTAATTTTTTTTTTATTCGAATCTATTTTGAAATGCCAAATAAATAACATCCCTTTTTATCGTATCCCTTCGTTTTGAAAAAATACCACCAGATAAGACGCTGCTCGTTTGCCCTTATATACTTATCAAACCGCCTAGATCTGGTCGTATTCAATGAACGTCACCTTGTGACTTTATGCAGCAAGATCACGAAGATGGTAGTGGTGGTGTACGAGCGGAAACAATTCGCGTAAAAGATCAGATTTACCAAATTCATATCTATCATCCATTCTAGATTTTCCTGATAATTTAGTATCATTAAAACAATTACTACTGCTACTTACTACGTAGAATGGTTCTAAGGCTAGATATGATACAACTACTTATTAATCTTTTGGTTTGATTAATACCTAATACTTTATGTAAATAACATCAAATATTAAATATTTAAAAATATATTTTAATCGTGTACTTACCTACTACCTATTTATTCGTAGCCTGCTACCTATGTTTTCGAAATTTCATGCCTCGTCACTATATACCTACATGGTTATTGGTAAAATGCTCAAAACCTCATTGACTTCTGCTAGTCCTAACAAACATTATGAATGTTTTTTTTTTTGTTTTTTTTTTTTTTTAATGCGTACTCCGAGCCTAGAGCGCCCGCCGCGGAGACCTTGCCGTGGTCCCTTTGAATAGAGTTTTGAATATTTACATCGAGCAAAGTTATAAAAAATATGAAATAATACATTACAAATGACTCCAAGTTTGTCTCGTTTGAATTTCATAAACATCGGCCAGTAGTTTTAAAGTTATAGTCAAGTAACTGAAAAAAGTATTAGTTAACTGGATGAGTGGTAAGTGCAACTTTTGCCGATAGTAAGCAGTATTTTAGGTAAGTAGAAATTATCTTGTAAGCAGTATGCATCAGTAAAAAGAGTGAAAATAACAAAAAAAGGAATCTACTTCCAACATTGAAAAGTACGAAACAATTAATTGACAAGAACGTTTCAATTTGTATTATTAATGACTTAAATTAAATGGCTAATTGTAAATTTTGACATTGCTCTCCTGAGATACGTAATTTTGGTTTTATGGATATAACTTACAACTAAATGAGACGTATGAATGAAAGATAAAATTATTAAAAACAACCACACATAATTCTATATTTTGTTTTAATTTTAACGCTTGACATTAATATTTTCATAAGTATATCAATTTTAAATTATTTCAATTTCTTTGTAATTAATAATAGCTTTCAATATTAATACACTTAGATTCTTTTTTTGTACGCCACATATGGCAAAGGCATGAGCTACGAAATTTAAGTTATTGTACCACCTAGCCATGCTATTGTATGATGTATACTCACCGTGTTCTGACAAATAAATTATTTGAATTTGAACCTATGAAAGTCGGACCATGGTATATAATACATGTATCAAAGTCAAGGCATCCAAACCTATTAATTACGATCAAGCGGTTACGACTGTATTTACATGAACTATAATAAAACTTTACAGACACAACGAACAAGCAAATGACGCAAATATGTTAATATTTACGACCAATAAAACGCGAAATAAAAACGAATAATGAATTTAAAAAATCAGAACAAGGCAGGGGTAATGGTGCGTGCTGAGGACAACATAATATGTGTATATTATTAGCTCTTATGTGACCCTTCATAAAAATGGCACACTGTACGTGTAGTCTGGGAAGTAACATCGGGTACCTCTCACCCCTGCTACCCTTTAGGGTTAAGGGTAAACGGGCTGATAAACAAATAATGGGCCATGCGTTATTTTGGGACATTCACACTCCCGAATATCAGTATGTTTTAAGAAGGGTTCTTTGTATGTTTTTTTAAACGTATACACGAAATTTCGAACAAATTGTTTAGAGAATTTAAAATACGGTTTGCAGTTTTTCCAGCTAAGTTAACAAAACATTTTAAAGCACTAAATGTTCATCTCCAGCGGGATACAAACCAGTGTTTTTTTATGCTTGATGGGATTGCCTCTGACACTAACTCACCTGATGGTAAGTGATGATGTGGTCGAAGATGTTGTTCAGGGTAACCTAGAATTACTGGCTCTCAAGGACAGCTGCCAGAACACACCGTTAGGTGCTTGGCGACAGATTTTCTACTTGAGGGTGGTAGCTAGCCAGGCGGGCATTCGCAAAATGCCCTATCACCATGCTTTAACGACTGCCATCCTAAGACGACAACCGGGACCGACGGCTTAACGTGCCCTCCGAAGCACGGAAACGCTCAGTAGTAATGTCACTAGCGGTCACCCATCCAACTCCTGACCGCGCGCGACGTTGCTTAACTTTGCTAATCGGTTGAGAACAGCTAAGTAAACTTCGCTACGAGCGCTTCAAGCTAAGTGAATAAAACATTTTAGAGCACAAAATGTTCATCTCCAGCGGGAATCAAACCCGTGTTTTTTTATGCTTGATGGGATAGCCTTTGACCACTATCTCACCTGATAGTAAGTGCTGATGTGGTCGAAGATGATGTTCAGGCTAACCTAGAATTACTGGCTCTCAAGGACAGCTGCCGGAACACACCGTTGGTGCTTGGCGACAGATTTTCTACTTGAGGGTGGTAGCTAGTCAGGTGGGCATTCGCAAAATATCCTACCACCATGCTATAACGACTGCCATCCTAAGACGACAACCGGGACCGACGGCTTTACGTGCCCTCCGAAGCACGGAAGCGCTCAGTAGTAATGTCACTAGCGGTCCCTCATCCAACTCATGACCACGGACGTTGCTTAAATTTACTGACCGGTTAAGAACAGCTAAGCAAACTTCGCTACGAGCGCTTCAACAGTGAGAGTGTATTTAGGTTATATAAGTTAAACAAACCAAGTTCCAAGTGTGTGAGTGTTTCCTGAGCGAGCGATGGTCTTTACATTTATTATTTTGACATTTTAGTTATTGTATGTGTCCCTTAGCTAGGCAGATTAATAGCTTCCCTTCATTTCTTCCAAACATCCCAGTGTTTAGCTTTTGTGACCAAATCTTTATCGTGCGAATCAAGATCGTACCACCACGGACTGGGTCTCTGGGTCAACCTCAGGGTAGTTTTGTCTCTGGCGACCTATTCGTGGTAAACTCTCCCGTCTAAGATAAAAACTGCGCATCGCCAGGACAGCGACAGGATGGAGAATGTACATTTCCATAGTTATTTACGCTAATTCATAAAAAGCAAAAGTTCCTTCATGGCACAATAGTTCTTCTGTGCGTCTTGCAACTTCGTTATCTTCTCTTGCCTGGAAAAAGACTATATTGCCTATATATATTCAAAACCGTGTGCAATCTCCTCAGCCTCAACATATATACGAGTACGTCGTTCAACGCTGTAGGCCATAAACTTAGTTTCAGGTCCCGAGTTTAGTATAAAGATGTACTGAACTAGTTTTGACTGGTTATCTTTTTCGGGACATGCTTAGCTCAGGTCTTTGAGCATTACTCCAAGTTCTGCGGTTAGTAAAAAAACATAAGAACTTAATTAAATCAAGACTAATGTCCTTCCCGGGGCAGGGGATAGTTTATTTATAAATCTGTTTATAATGTTATTGTTTTCCTTATAACACGTACCACGCAGCTGCTTGGAGGGAAACTGCATGGTTATGTGGAACTCCACGTGCAGATTGCATGGTCTACCCACTAGACCTAGAGATGAGCAAGTCTGCCATAAAGCAATTATACCACTCAGATATCATTGCTTCATGAGTTACTAATTTGCGACATAAAAGACAATCAAGTCTTTGTTTAAACCATACCTACCACCCTACGGTTGCCAAGATGACATAACTTAATGAAATACCGTAGGCCTGTTAATTAATTTAATTTTTAAAATTACACATTCTTTTTTCAGAATTATGAAAATTGTTTATAGTAAAATGCTCAGTAATAGCTCCTAAATACCTTAGAAAACATTCCACGCATACTAAAATAAGAATTTAAGGAAAAAAATTATAAACATATAACAGTTTTAGTTTTAGAACAAAGATTTAGATGAGAAAGCAGAAGATCTCTTTATGCGTGTTTGATCAGGAAAGTACTGCCACCATACCTGTTTCTAAAGACTAACAGTAATGTTTTATTACTGTATTCCAGCGCTAGTGAAATGACATCCACATGAGACTTAACAACATTATGTTTCAGGGCGATGGGTGCAGTGCAGTTCGCCACATCTGACGAAGTGCATTTGTTATTAGCAGAAGTTACCGCTTAAACCCAGCTAAGCCGTACTTATTCCATCACGATAACATAAAAAAGCAGTATGCTGTGGCATAAAAAACAGATTAATAATTGAAGAGCTTGCATTAACAAACGTGCGGTCCAATAAATTGTTCAGAGAAGTAATTACAAATATAAACAAACCACCATGCGGTGAAGCTCAAGCCCGCGGCGGGATTCGAACCATGGACATCCTGCGCGGCAGTCCATAGCCAATGCCACTAAGCTATCACTGCTTCAAATTTTCGATTCCCAGCATAGTAAAATATGTTCTTACCTAATATTTAAAATAATATGGCGGTGTAGGTCATATGTACAGAAAGCCGTTTTTGTTTAGCTAAACAGGATCAGTTCACCATCATTTTTAGGGTTTATTCCTTGCAGGCCCCACTGCTTAGTAACACATTAAAAAAATTAAAAAATAGTGCAGTTAGCTAGAGTATAATTTTCAACTAAAAATTAAAGAATAATAATCTTTGCTAACACTATATATAATACACGTAAAAAATTTAAAGATAGCGTGTAAAATGTTAATTCTCCGAAAATTTTCTTTTCATAATTATAAAGATTGGAAAAAATGTATCGGATTTTTATCCGGACGGTATGAACGATTAGGACCGCCCAATTTCGCTACTTCAAATGACACTTCTTTGGTGTTTTTAAAAATGTTCAGATACGGAAGTAAAAATAACTTTACCCATTATAAAAAATACCAAGACTACCCTGCCCATCTAAACTATTGTGGTATATACACGTAATATGTCTATTTGCTTACCAAGTATTAAATATATTTTTAAACGCTCATAGCGAAGTATGCCACGTCTATTGTAACCTATCAACAATTTTAAGCAACGTCTGCTGCGGTCATTATTTGGGTGACCGCTAGTGATATATCATACTCTGAACGCTGCCATTCTTATGAGGATACTACCGGCAGCGCCTTAAGCTGCTGGTAGCAGTCATTGCCTTCGAATGGCAGCGGCTTTGACAGGGGCATTCGGGCGGCCTGGACACTGTGTCACTTTCTGTGGTGGCAGGGCATTTTGCGAATACCGCTATCTTGACTGTACCATCTCAACTAGATGATCTGTTGGCAATGATAATTAGTTGCAATTCTAGCAGGTTGTTTCGCATCTTTGACAACATCATCACTTACCATTAGGTGAGATTGTGTCAATGCTATTAAATAAAAAATCCACTGTCATTAGATGTGTCTGCCTGGATACATTCCACATTTCTACAGTTGTTGATTTATTCATTTATGTCATAATTTACTGAGTTAAGTAAATTCCATTGAAATCAAATTGTAAAATCAACGCGAGTGAAGTCGTTTGCTGTATCAGCCGGATCGTCCACTGCTGAACACAGCCTCCCTTATTTAGGGGGTGTTAGGAGATAGTCCCCATGTTGGCAGGCGGCTTGGGGATTACAAGGGTGTAATATGGCATTTCTTTAGAAGGCGCTGCGGCCCACCTCCCTGTATTTTACCCGTAGTTGTCTCTTACGACACCCACGGAGTGATTTGGCGAGGTGCAATTGTAACACGACACTCCAAGGACAAGTCGTTTTCGTTAGCTTAAAATAAAGATGGAAGATTCTTGATGGATAAGTTTCATTCATCAATAAAAGGGGTCAAAATTTGTAATACAAATTTTTCTGGTTATATGCAGAGCAAAATAGGCGTATAACGCTAAATCACTGTGAATTTTGTCCTGGGCATGTTCACAAACCGCAGACTTTGTCAAGCGTCTGTTCTGTTCTGTCTGAACATGCCCAAGACAAACCCGACCACTACATTCGGTTCGACAACCCACAAATTCTCGCCAGAGAGACCCGGTTTATGCCAATAATGTTACGCGAGGCTATTGAAATCAAAAAGTACCCAAATTTTAATAGAGATGATGGTTGGCAAGCTTGGGATCCTGTTATCAAATTAATTAAATCCCATGGCCGACACAAATCTGCAAGACCTCTGGACACTGTGAGCGTATACTGCGTGAATAGGGAACGTTATGATTAATATAAAATTTCTGACGGTAGACCAAATGATTTTCTTAATGACTCATGTGACAAATAATAACAATTAGTCACCCCAGGACCACGATCACTGCAAAATATTTGAAACTTTGGGACAAAAATAATGATAAATATACGCGATTTAAACCGTCAAAAGTTGTTTAATTACTATGTGTAATAATCGCGAAAACCTAAGACAACATTACTGTGAATTAATGTTGATTCTCCCGGCTTCCAGAATGGCACTATCCATATTATTTTGTTTCAGCCTGTTTGGCCGTCGGACAGCCCAATGTCCTATTGAATTGATAAAAATCCTGGCTAAACCAAGGCGAAAAGAGTAAAGGATGTTTGGCTGTCACATCATGCCATATTGCATTTTGCTAAAATTCAAGTGAAATATTCGGCTGTTCATTGAAATCACCTACTATTTTAAAAGTATTTTATGCAGATTGGTGTTCCATTTCAAAAAGTGACTAGCTGCAGGTATACTTATACATATATAGGTATGGTTGTATTTAGTAAAGGCAAGTCACATTCATATCTGATGCTAAAACCTGGTGATATATTACATTGTTGGACTAACTTTAAAACCGTCTGGATTTGTAAACATGTTGAAATTTAAGAAAACCTTAGTTGTAAGTTGCAGTGGCTGCAGCAAATGAAATCGAATCTATCGAACTATAGGTGTTGCTCCATCTTCATACGATGCTTAAAGGACGTGAGGAAAAATTAGTGTTATGAGTCATATGTTACGTTAGCTCAGTCGGTCAGAGCATACCCTGACTATAGGGGAGGATGACGCGGGTTCGTATCCCGCACATTTTTAAGCAATGATGGCCGAGAGGTAATAGCTGTGGACTGCCGCGCCACAGTACCCTGGTTCGATCCCTACCGTCAACTTGAGCTTCACCGCATGGTGGAAGGGCACTTTGCGATTGCCCGCCTGGCTAGCTACCACCCCCAAGTAGAAAATCTGTCGCCAAGCACCTAACGGTGTGTTCCGGCAGTAGTTCTTGAGAGCCAGTGAAATTACAGGCACATGAGACTTAATAACTACGTGTCAAGGTGACGGGCGCAGTGCAATTCGTGACTTGTGATGATATACACTTGTTATAGGCAGAGGTTAGTCCGCTTAATATCAGGTGGGACTCGTACTAACACAATAACATAAAAAAAAATTAATGTCTGAATTACTTGTAAGTTGCAGTGGCTACTGGAAATGAAATCATATCACCTTCAGTTTATAGACAAAAATAGTGGTGATCCAATTTGAAGATTAAAATGGGCATTAGGTATATGCGCTAAATTTCACACGCAATGATTAATGTAAGTTTTTTTTTAATGTTATTGTGACGAGACAAGCTCGAGGCCCACCTGATGTTAAGCGGACTAACCTCTGCCTATAACAGATGCATTTCGTCACAAGTCACGAATTGCACTGCGCCCGTCACCTTGAGATATAGTTGTTAAGTTTCATGCGCCAGTAATTTCACTGGCTCTCAAGGACTGCTGCCGGAACACACCGTAAGGTGCTTGGCGACAGATTTTCCACTTGAGGGTGGTTCTTATATCTCGTTTGCCAGTAATTTCACTTGCTACAGTACCCTTCCCGCCTAAACACTGCAGTGTTTGCTTGATACTTCCAGCTAGAATATTTGACAATACAGTGGTACCCGCCAAGGCGAATTCTTGCTAAATTGACCTACCACCTGATGATAAGTGATGGTGGTGGTAAACAGGTTTAATCTATAATAGGAACTGGATCTTGAGGACAGCTGCTGGACCACACCTTTAGGTGCTTGGCAACAGATTTTATACTTGAGGCTAAACCTACCTAGACAGGAATTTGGAGAATATACTGCTACCATACGGTGAAGCTCAAGCCTACGGCGAGGTCCGACCCATGGACCTCAGCTTGGCAGTCCAATATTATTGCCACATGGCCATCACTGCATCACCTTGGTGTTTCGAGTGCGAACAAACTCGTATACATTGATATAGAGATAAAATCAAGGATATGACGATAAATAATTATTACATAGATAAAAAAACACAGAGAGACAGGTTTTAAAATCAAAAGGAATAAAAGTTTGTTTATGGTAGGACCCTGTTGAGTACATAATGTACAGCAACACTCTACACATCTAAGTGAGACAATGGATATTTGTATGTGGTGGAAACTTTCTTAATTTCCTATAGAAAGATATTTTGCCTACAATAATTTACATTACAAATTATTTATGTACTTCTGTTAGAGAGAGATAGAGCGCAATCTTTATTTTCTTCAGAATCCGAATGTAATTAAATATTGTAAAAAAAGAATTTGAGGACTTACAAAATCACAAATATACTATAGGAAAAAATTAAGTCATGTGCGGGATAAAAAAAAAAACCTATCGTATATTTGTGAATTTGTAATGAAATCCGCATAGCAGGCGTTATAGCAAACCTTACAAAATTAAAAAAAAAATGTGAAGATTTCTTAACGATTATCGAGTAAAGAGTTTATCTAAAAATCAGCGTCGCGTGCTCAGTACGGCATTAAGCTGAGATGGATCCAATTTGACACGATAAATACCAAATGTCTATGTATGTTGGTAAACATACTCCAAACCCTATAACTGCATTATACGTTCCTACATAGTGGATACATTGTACATCATTTAAGTTGTTTGTGTCAAATAAACATATATTTTTTTCCTTACAAAATCACAAATATACGATAGGAAAAATTAGAGCCATGTGCGGGATTCGAACCCGCGTCCATCCACCCTTTGAGCCGGGGTATGCTCTAACCAATTGAGCTAACATGACATGACTTCATAACTCAAATCTTTCCAATCGTTCTTTAACCATCGTATTGGGATGGAGTGACATCTATAGTACCACTTGCGTTGTAATACAAAAAATATATTTTTTCCTCTTTCTTCTTCCAATAAAATCAAAGTTATCCCAACCACGGTCGGACCAGAAAAAAACAACTTCATTTATTTGTATATTTGACAAAATTGAACTGACAGATTCCGTTGTTCTTATTCTATATGAATGCTTTTATAACATTACAACTAGTGCCATCAATTCATATATTTTACAGCTCCCTGTGACAATTCTATCAACTTGTTCGACATACCTGACATCGACAGCCGACTCGTTGTTTTCAAAGCGGGTCAATTTGGTTGAGCAAACTTCACGTGTTTGCTATCTGTGAAATTGGAACAGCCTAGTTTCAATAGCTATAATATAATACCTGATATTGTATGGATAGAGGTAATATTGAATAGGTTATATTTGACGAAAGAACCGAACCCAGAATTACAGTCGGCTGTCTGATTCACTTAGCCGGCCACCTCAGCCTATTTCCCATTCAAAAAGAATGATAATCTACCCTTGATTAAGTTATTTAACCTCAATAAAAGACTGGCGGTATGCTTTTATTGAGAAAATACTACAAAGTACATACAAAACTACAGCTACTACAGTGAAAGCTTTAGACAACCTATTCACTCATTACAGACTCACAGGCAGTCCAAATGCTCCAGCCCATTACTAGTTCGCAGCGTGCTCAGCAAGCTGGCAGCATTACCCTGTTGGATTGCAATGCTTATTCGTTGAGCCAAATAGGTGCCAGCATTTTGATAATGCGTCACAACGACCAAGCAATCTGAAAAGTTTTGGAAATACGATGAGTTCCCGGTCCCCACAAACCAAACACCAAACTCTACACCGAACGGCTCAAATATCTAACCTATACCAAGTTTAGTAGTTAGATTAGAGTTATTACAAATTAGGTTAGTTAGTTACTTTAATATATGTATAAACATGTATATCTTGAAGCAGTGATGGCTCAGTGGCATTGGCTATGGACTGCCGCGCAGCAGGTCCATGGTTCGAATCCCGCCCAGAGCTTGAGCTTCACCGCATGGTGGAAGGGCATTTTGCAAATGCCCGCCTGGCTAGCGACCACCCTCAAGTAGAAAATCTGTCGCCAAGCACCTAACGGTGTGTTCCGGCGGCAGTCCTTGAGAGCCAGAAAAATTACAGGCTAATGAGACCTAACAACTGGACGTCTCAGTGTGACGGGCACAGTGCAATTCGTCGTTGACGAAATGCGTCTGTTATAGGCAGAGGTTAGTCCACTTAACATCAGGTGGGCCTCAGGCTTATTCCGTCACAATAACATAAAAAAAAAAAAAAAAAAAAAAAAAAAAAAAAAAACTATTATAGAGGCAGCTACCTAACCTAATCAAGAACGCATAGCACTTCTAACGGGTTTTAAATTTATGGTAAGATATTGAAGAAGTTGATCACTTATTACTAGTGAATCAATGAGCTGAACACGTCGCAATTGAGATAATATTATGTTCTTTATACGTTTTCAACCCCTATAACAACTGCACTATTATTCACAAACCCAGAATCAATAAAAAAAACATATAATTATCAAACCTGCCCGGCTAGCATGCGCGCCACGAGTAAATTTTGTCTACACTTTATCTCGTGTAAAATAGACATATCTATGTCTACGAGTGCTAACATGGCAGGGCAAAGAACTCGTCCTTGTTTACCTGTATTTTTGCTACCCGTGGCTACTTGTCGACCAACACTAACATGCGCTCCTCAGTTTAATCGATTTTTAACACTGATCTGCGAGTATTTGCGTGAATTTTTTCATCCTACTTTTTGAGGACGAGATAAATCTGTAGTCTATCTCGCGCGTCCCATTATAATGGGGGCGATCGACGATTTAGTACAAATTTACTTTCCGTCCAGTGTTAGCAAACCCGTAATATGTGTGTGTGTAATCAATACAATCACGAACTCTTGTTAGCTTATATTCAATATCTTTGAATAAAGCGGTAGGTAGTGTTTTCAACTATTTTTAATTATAATATAATATATGTTGCTGATTACTAAAAAAACAGAGATATGTAAGTAAATCAGTAGGTATTAAAAAAATATTAAAATTTTAATGTAATTTGCAGTACTCAATATTTAAAGTAATCTAAATGAATAACTACTTTCAGGGTTCCGTACCCAATATGTTGCTATAAAATATTAATAGGTTATTACTTATAATGTTTAATAAAAAAAAGAAGCAGATAAGCTTTTTTTCTTGGTGACGAATGCTAATGTATAATAAGAATGTAGGGAAAAAAGTTTTTATCACAGCTACTTAACTAGGTTTAAGGGTCCCATTTATTTGTTATTTATTAAACAATATATGTTATAATATTTTATAGCAACATAACCATAGTCAAATAAAGATAAAAATAAAATACTTGATGCATAAAAGTCGGCGATTCGTTTGAAAATTACAATCAACGGGAACAGTTTTTAATCATAACCTTCATAGCCATCATACCCAACATAATTCCTAATGAAGTGTCGAGAACGGGAAAAATAACTTAATTGTTCATAAAAGTATGGTATTTTATTGGTTCACAGTCCATCACTGCTTATTTCCTAAAACTGTCGCAATTCGACCAACAAACAGCGCAATGGAGAATCGTCTCAGATAATCTCAATTAACAGATCTTAGCGTGGTGCGGCCGCTGCTATCGTCCGCCACTTGTCTCTCGTGTCGAGAGTGACATATTTCTTATTTGCACATGCTAGCCAGCCTGCTCACAAAATTTCACGAGAACCGGTTGAGAAGTGCAACCCGTAGAGGAGAACAACCTGTAATATTCCGGAGCCTGTAGAACCTGTAGAACTGGAAATCTGGACAGAAATACTATTTTGATAAGCTGAAACGCTTTGCTTGCCCTTTGAGCTCATTCGGTCAAGAATAGCTTGAAATATAATTATTTTTATTTTGTATGGATTGTGTGACAGATTGATAATACACATACTAAGCGCTGCTCCAGGTCTAGACCTATTAAATATTAAAGGCATACCCCTCCATTTTACCAGTATTATAGCTATCTGGCGATTTTGACTTCACGCAGTTAAGCAGGCAATTTAAGCGGAATTGAACACAATACACCTACGAGTATTTCTAACTAAATTCTAAAACAAAAATGTTTAAATATTTTTAATTTTAATTATGGATATCCGCATAGTCCCGTACGAATCTAATAATTAATTAATTTTCTTAAAGTGAGTTAGTTTATAAAATTATTAACATTTCGAATTTTAAAATTATAAACACGAGATCTTCACCAAATTTCCGCGACTTTCCGCCACAATGTACTAAGCGAGCCCAAAAATAATATACTCCCCTATAATATGTATAATAATATCTATACCTTATTATTTTACAGAGTATAGATACAATCTTAGTAGTCTTCTAGAGCCACTTATGCCCATATCAATTGGGGCAGGTTCCGCAGCAAATTAACAATCTAATGAGCAAGAGTTTAAGGTTTAAAATTAACGTTTCGTAATGAACTGTAAATATGTTTTGTTAATTTTCATATTGCGGCCTAAGTTACCGACAAAACTTTTTTTTAATTTTTATTTCGTTTATTATAATTTTTATATTTTTTTTAATGTTATTGTGACGGTACAAGCATGAGGCCCACCTGATGTTAAGCGGTATCCTCTGCCTATAACAGATGCATTTCATCACAAGAGACGAACTGCACTGCGCCCGTCACCTTGAGACATACTTGTTCAGTCTCATTTTGCCTGTAATTTCACTGGCTCTCAAGGACTGCTGCCGGAACACACTGTTAGGTGCTTGGCGACAGATTTTCTACTTGACGGTGGTCGCCAGCCAGGAGGGCATTCGAAAATGTCCTTCCACCATGCGGTGAAGCTCAAGCCCGTGGCGGTATTCGAACCATGGACCTGCTTTCCCGGCAGTCCATAGCCAATGCCACTGAGCCATCACTGCTTCCAATGAAAAATATATAATACAATAATGTTTGTCTTACAAAAGTTTGAATCTAACAACATGCAGGTTCATTTTTATTCTAAATGGCCGATGCGCTGAAATGGTAATTTCATATAAACCCCTATTATAATAAGAAATTCTTGTTTAGATTCCTTCTTGTTACCATAAGGGAAGGGCATTTAGTAGCTTACAACTCCTTCATAAGCCTCTAAACCACTATCTGTTGCAATATAATTTTGTTTTATGAATAAATGAATACAAATTCATTGATATCCATTGACCTATATCTACTAGATGCGACAGCTTAAATGAGGATAGTCGGCAAGTGCAGGTAAGCCGGCCGGCATACTCTCCCCCACACGCAGCTAGGCACTAGTAGAGATTACACGCAGTTTATCGCGCGGGGGAGAGTATGCCGGTCGGCATACTTGCACTGGTCGATTTTTTCTTTCTCAAAGCGTGTTTGTTAATCATAATTATGAATTGTAAATTTCTAGTGTAATTTATTTTAAACCTAGAAGTGACTAAAAGGTAAATTTGCTCAGGTCTGTCGACTATCCTCGTTTGAGATGTCGCGTCTAGTATATATAGGTCAATGTACAAATTACGTAAATTAACATAAATATCCATATTTAATAGCATCATGAGAAGGAATGTATACCAGAATACACATTAGGTTAGTGTGTGGTTCTGAGCAGACGTATATACGTCTGCTCAGAACCACATATCTATATAGATACTTTATACAAATCAGTGTGTTATCTAGGATCTTATAATCATTTATTCTATCAATAATCTTGCAGGCGAAACTTTCACAATGGTTGAGTTCTTGTGATCAACAAGTTATAATTATAACTTCGAACTTAGCTCAAACCAAAATAAGTTCTTATTAATTCTGTGGAACTTAGTTGATAAAGTAATTAAATAGTCACGTGAACATAGTACGGCATAATGGTAAGTCAATGACTTTATGATATTTTAATATTTATTTGCGTCAAATACGTTTTTGTTATTAGAGATATGTGAGTTAAGAGAGGTTTAATTAAATACTGTTAAATTAAATATGGAATGATGTGCACAGATAAAAGTGTATTACACATACAATGTATTATTAAGTAAATGTATTAATAAGAACGCTGACGTATGCGGCAGTTTTTTTGTACACCATTTGATTTGTTCATAGAACAAGCTAGTTTTGGAAAAGATTCTAATCATAGAAAATTATACTAGTTTGATGTACAAAACCTTGGTTGGTAAACAAAGTTTTTAAAAGGTTTACTAATATATATATAGAGATTGTACTGCATAATTAAAGAATATTGTTAGTATATTTTTATGGCTATTTATTGAATTGAATACTTTTTACGGGCAAAAGTAATATTTAATAGTGAATTATGGAATAATGTGCATTCATTTTACAGGAACATAATGTCCACCGTTGGACAAATGCCTCCTCTTATCAGGGAGGGGTTTGCGTCTTGATTGCCATTCAATAATTTTACAAGAACATATTATAATACTATTGACACAAAATAATAATTAAAAATTAATGCTGAAACATAATATTTGAAAGGTTCTCAAGTTGATAAGTATATTTATTTATTTTGTGTAATGTAAATGATTTCTAGAATGAACATATATGTTTGTTATATTGTTTGGTAGAGTTCTTAAACTTTAAAACAGGTCCGTTTACAAGTAATTTCATAATTGACAGTGCTAAAAGTCAGTTTCGTTATTTTTTTTAAACTCGTTTATCGTGATAATTTAGAGTGGTTATCAAACCAAGCTACAAACGTGTATCACTTTAATAAAAATTACAATGCCTCGTTGCTCGCGTAGGGCAAAGTTATAGTTTGGAACTTCGAAATAGTGGGTTGTATTCCTAGAATGGATCGAATGTATGTTGTGATATTTTGGCACACAAATTTTCAGCAGTAGTTTTGGTCTGGAAATAGTCATTATTTGTAGTTCGCCACATGTAACATGAATTCAAGATCTGGAAAATACACTTCTGGACTCATCTATTGGCCCACCTTGTATTTTCAGTTTCGTTTGGTCCTAGCTAAAATTTTATATTAGGTCGAGCAAAAAGTTTTTATGCAGTTTTGAACCTGGCACATTTTACCATCTTTTTCGATAGTATTGTTTTAAATTTGAATTCAGAATACCATACGACATGGAGCTACGCCTAACAAGTCGGATATGCGCCTTGTTAAAGGCAATTGATTTTTGAATAAAAACATGTTTTATCAAATAAAGGTTTAATTTAATAACGCGGGTTGCCTCCATGGGCATCTACCACAGCTCTCATACGATTAGGCATAGAGTTTATCAACCGCTCTATGAAATTTTGAGGGATCATCTCCCATTCCTCTTCTATGGCAGTTTTCAACTCCTGCATCGTCTGGGCAACTGGCTGACGAGCCCTAACACGTCTTTTAGCTCGTCCCACATGTGCTCAATAGGGTTCATGTCTGGGCTTCTGGCTGGCCAGTCCATAACTGTGATGTTCACATCCCGAAGATATTCCCTGACGATGCCGGCCGCATGGGCTCTTGCATTATCATGCATAAAAAGGAAATTTGGGCCCACATAGTCCGCGTATGGTATCACGTGAGGTTCTAAGCACTCACGAATGTACCTTTCAGCATTTAATGTTGGCAGCCGTGGTCCTGTAACAACCTCAAGTTGAGTTTTGCCGCTCGCGGATATACCGCCCCAGACAGTCCATGAGCAACCGCCATAAGCAACCCTCTCTTCAAAGCAGCATTGTGCGAAACGCTCTCCCTTACGTCGGTAGACCTTCTTCCTTCCATCATTGCCATGTAACACAATTTTAGACTCATCAGAAAAGAGTACACGGCTCCAATCTTGCTGTGTCCAATTTAAATGACTGCGTGCGAAATGAAGGCGCGCTGATCGGTGGGCTCGCGTTAGTTTGGGCGCATTAGCTGGCTTGTGTAGTACCATATCGCGTTCTTTTAACCTTCTCCGAACAGTTCGAGCGCTCACAGATACTCCGTGGAAGTCGCGAAGTTGGTTTTGTATCTCAATGGAGGTAAGGTGACGATTTCTCAAGCTGGTCGTCACGATGAATCGATCCTGCCTTTCAGTTGTGACCCGAGATCGTGGCCTTCCTTGGCGACGAACAAAGCCGCCAGTCTCTAGGTACCTCCGATAAACATTTCGGACCGCAGATCGACTTAAATTAAGTTGAGCACTCACGTTTCTTTGGCTGTGTCCGGCCTGAATAAGTGCCACAGCTTGGGCGGCGACTTCAGGTGAAGTATCCATAGATTATTGATAGAACCTCACCTTAATGTTAAGAATAAGTAATGTTTGTTGCAAAACCAAAGACATCAATCACTTTTTCAAGAATTAAATCCAAGTAAACCAATAAAACCAAGTTTTCTTAGTATTCGATTGTTTGATATCAACAAACAGGCTCCAAATTGTCTTTTGTTTCTTTAAATTCTGTGTTCGAAATTCAAAAAAAGACTATTGAATGAAATTGTGAATGTGCCAGGTTCAAAACTGCATAAAAACTTTTTGCTCGACCTAATATAAAATTTTAGCTAGGACCAAACGAAACTGAAAATACAAGGTGGGCCAATAGATGAGTCCAGAAGTGTATATTTTGTGTGCATATACAGGTGCCCGTGGGGTGCCGGGCTAGAATGTCACCCCATTGCTACCTGTGGGTGTCGTAAGAGGCGACTTAAGGTGAAGTATCGGAAAGTGGACAGCAGCGCCCTCTGAGGAACTGATATCTTAAATTGCGATCCCCAAGACGCCTGCCAAGCGTGGGGATTTTGGCAAATCCCTCCTTAACGGGTGAGGCTATGTTCAGCAGTGGACAATCCGGCTGATACTGCAGTATACAGGTGCGGTGATAAGATCTTGTGGAATGTGTTTTGTTTTTACCTATTACACGGTTTGCGGCTTGTATATTAAGTTGCGTGTTTATGTTTTAGCATTAAAGAAATCTCCAGCTATACCTTGATAAATGTCATTATAAAGGACACGGCTCAAAAAAACTTCCATTGCAATGATAACACTTAGGTATCATGGTGGAATAGTGGTCAAAGGCTTGCCTGTCAGAAACAAAAAAATAAAATATACTTTTAAATACTGTTTTGCTTCATTTCACTACCAACTTTCTTTTCAGATATCGCAGTAAATAAAGCTTTCCATACATACTTTAACATATAAAATGTTTAAAGCGAGGAAATACGCTGTAAAACGACATTTCCAAGGTGAACCTAAAAGAGACGACTACGAAATCATTGAATACGAACTACCCACTTTGTCAGCTGGTGAAATTCTAGTCAAAACTGAGTTTATCAGCGTCGATCCATACCTTCGGGCTTACAATAGTGAAGCTTCAGTACCATATGACCAGTTCAGTTTTCAAATTGGCATCGTGCAAGAATCAAAAGACTTAAACTTCCCAGTCGGAACAAGGGTAATATCTCAAAAAGGCTGGTGCGATTACTATGTTGATAACCCCAGTGCACCTATTACAGGACCTGTACCAGTAAGAACTTTTAAACTGCCTGATTTAGAAGGATTACCTATTTCTCTCGGCCTAGGTGCTGTGGGCCTCATTGGAGCGACGGCTTACTTTGGATTTCTCAATATATGTGAGCCAAAAATTGGTGAAACCGTTGTTGTATCTAGTGCTGCTGGTGGTGTGGGTTCTCTTGTTGGTCAAATCGCTAAAATCAAAGGCTGTCGCGTAATTGGATTTGCAGGCTCTGACGATAAGGTTGAATGGCTCGAGAAAGAGTTAGGTTTTGACAAAGCACTTAACTATAAAAAAGTGAACATTACTGATACTCTTAAAAAAGCTGCACCTAATGGAGTTGATTGCTACTTTGACAATGTGGGTGGAGAGATAAGCAGTTTAATATTGCAACAGATGAATATGTATGGAAGAGTATCTGTTTGTGGCAGCATGTCTTCTTACAATGCAGATTCAGATAAATTACCACAAGCAACCATTCTGCAGCCGAATATTATATTCAAACAACTAAAGATTGAAGGTTTTCTTGCATTGAAATGGGCTGACAGAGTATCAGAAGCTTTGACTGATATCAAAACGTGGATAAAAAGTGGGCAACTAAAAGCTGAGGAACATATTACGGAAGGTTTTGAAAACGTATTTGAAGCATTCATAGGAATGCTTAATGGAGATAATTTTGGAAAAGCAGTCGTCAAACTCTAATAACTTCATAAATACGAGAAACTTGCATAAGTAGTCCAATTCTACAATATTTAATTTTATATTAAGTACCCAGTCATCTCGCCTGCGATCGTATTATCTCCTGCCAATGATGATTCTTGACTTTATGGCCTACTGAGTACTGACTGCAATTACACCTACTTAGTAATTAATAAATAGTGATAGCACAGTAAGAATAATTAGTGTAACATACTGTAGACTACTAAATATTTTTGCAAACCTGTTGTGTAATAGCAATAAAAACTTGTTATTTGATGTTTTTTTTATCGTTGATATCGATATATACAGAAAGTCTGTTGAACAAATTAATTTAATTATTTATGTAATTTAGGAATTACTTTGTAGGAATCCATATTAATAAGAACATTTATAAAATATGCGAATCAAATAATATTTTAGAAAGATGTAAAAAAAAACACTATGTTCTAAATGCGATAATCGAAGCGCTCGTAGCGAAGTTTACTTAGCTGTTCTCAACCGATCAGCAAAGTTAAGCAAAGTCGTGCGCGGTCATGAGTTGGATGGGTGACCGCTAGTGACATTACTACTGAGCGTTTCCGTGCTTCGGAGGGCACGTTAAGCCGTCGGTCCCGGTTGTCGTCATTGGATGGCAGTCGTTATAGCATGGTGGTAGGGCATTTTGCGAATGCCCGCCTGGCTAGCTACCACCCTCAAGTAGAAAATCTGTCGCTAAGCACCTAAACGTGTGTCGGCCTTATTTTATTCATATTTTATAAATAAACAAATAAAAAAAGAACACCTAATCATTTTTGAGCTAATCCTTTTTCTAGATTAGATTATATTAGAATGAATCATAGTATATCTCATTTATCATATCATATCATAATAAGTACTAAGTCATACTATACTGGATGTAAACCGACTCAATCTCAGATGTGCGGGAAGTGATCCTGTTGGCTAGCACTGTCCGCATCGCTGATCGGTCCGCTGAGCTTCCCACCAGCGGGATTAAACTGGCGCGGTTTGATCACCCGGACCCATAATGCGAATTGCTGGCATTTTGGGAATGCTCGCCTGCCTAGCTACCACAAAAAACGCTTATATAGGAAATTTGTCGCCAAGCACCTAACCGTGTGTTACATCAGCAGCAACATAAGGTAATCCTCGTGCGTGTTTCGTCACAATCAGATAAATATTTAAAAAAAAACCAACCTATTTAAAATCTAGGACGAAAAAATTCGTATTTTAGCTGTCAGGTTAGCAATTTACCACTTTCTTACTTGATGGTAGGTGTTGATGCGATTGAAGATTTTGTTCATGGTAACCTAGAATAACTCACTCAAAGATCGCTGCCGGAACACACCGTAGGCGCTGGCGACAGATTTTCTACTTGAGGATAGTAGCTATCTATTCGCAAAATGCCCTATCACCATGCAAGTCATTGGAGTATTCTGTTAATATACTAGCTAATATTCTAAGATCTAATTAGATAGCATAAAACTGTCTATGACATAAAACCAATGAGGATACCGCCGAAGAGGTTTATTATGTAAAGCGTTGGCCACACGCCAGTCGCGCCAGCGCCGCTCGCCAACAACTGGCATTAATAACACTGCATTGTTCTTTAAGCATCCGTTCGGATACTCTATTTCAAATGCGAGTTATGTTTGATTTGACAACGGTATTGGAAATTATTTCTGCATTTGAATTATTATTGATATTGTTATGAAATTAAATAAAAATATTGTTGTCGCACACTGATCACCATCATATATAAATCTAAACTAATACAATGAAGAGGAAAGATTTGACTGTCTGTTTGTTTGTATGTTTGCATTGAATAGGCTCTGAAACTACTGGACCAATTAGTAAATAGTGATGGACCAATTAGGATGAAATTTGGTATGGAAATATGTAGTTTGAGACACGGGGAAGGACATATGATAGCTTTTATCAAACTGCGCAAAAAGAGGTAAATGGTTTTGCGCGATAACCGATCTAGTGGACCGATTAGGATGAAATTTGGTATGGAAATAGTTTGAGACACGGAGAAGGACCTATGTCCTTACCCGGGTCCTATGATATACCTATGGTAGTTTTTATCCAACTGCGCAAAAAGAGGTTAATGGCTTTGCGCGATAACCGATCTACTGGACCGATTTGGATGACATTTGGAACGGAAATAGTTTATTTTATTTATTTATTTATCAAAAATATAAACACAGCATTACAGTTATCACCAATGCGCCGTGATATACAGACATCTTATTAACACATTATAATTAGGTAATTAGGAAATAAACATTTTAAAATAAAATAGTGAAAATACAGGTAGTTAATTTATATAACATTAAGTAATTGAACTATTCCTTACACTATCAATCTTCTCACAGTACCTAAGACATGCATTGCATACTTGCGTCCATCGATCAGCAAATATATCACACTCGGAAGCTGATGCCAGAAGTGCATTCAAATAATATTAAAGCTCGTACGAGAGGCGAGTTTGAGTGCGCCACAGTGCGCGACCATGGCACTGCCAGTAAGACGCGATTACGGGGCCTTAGAAGGTAATTAGGTACTACGGGAACAGACAGCCTTACAACTTTTGCCACCAGTTGAGGGCAATCGGAATCACCGCGCAATATCCGACAAGCTGTCATGAGTAGATTGTAGTTACTCCTAGCCTCCAAAGAATTAAAGCCAAGTGCTCCAAGTAAAAATATTGTAGGATATAGGAAAGGATAATATCCATACAATTTCCTATACAAGAACCTTAAAAAAGCCTTTTGAATCTTCTCCAGACGCAAGGCGTAAGAACTTTCATAGGGATGCCACACGATTGATGCAGCCTCAATCTTACTCCTTACAAGAGCGGTATAAACCAGCCTTATAGCAGTAGCATCGTAAAATTTGCGGGAATTCCGGGTGACAAAACCCAACCTACTATAGCAATTGGCTGCAAGTACCTTCAGATGTTCGTGAAAGTTTAGACGCGTATCGAAAGTAATGCCTAGGTCCTTAATCGTGTTGACCCTTACTATAGGCTCCGTACCCAATAAGTACTGCGTTTGCAAGGGATCGTGTGCGCGACTAAAAGTCATATTGAAACACTTAGCCATGTTAAAGTGAAGCTTGTTTGCAAGACTCCATTCAAACACTGCGTCAATATCTTCCTGCAGAAATCCGAAGTCATCCCTTTGATCAAACCCATATCAACATATCAACTTCAGGTTATCTGCATAAAGCAGACACTTTGAATGTTTGAGAACAGCTTCGAGGTCATTAATCATAACTCCAAACAAAATTGGACCCAATATAGAACCTTGGCTGACTCCTGACCTTGTATGATAAGGTGCTGAGATAAAGCAACCATGCTGCACAAATTGTTCTCGATCCTTTAAATAATTTGCAAAGAGTAAGTAACTTTGGCGAGAATCCAATGCGACATAGCTTTCTAAGTAGCACATCGTTGTCGACTCTATCAAAAGCTTTTTTGAAATCAAAATATATAACATCGACCTGCATGCCCTTGTCTAAGTGTTGCGATATTAAATCTACCAGGGTTAACAAGTTAGAATCAACGGACCGATTTTTTCTAATCCCATGCTGTGAATCACACAAAAATGGTTTTAGTTGTGGTGATATTGATCTGAGTAGTACCGATTCGAACAACTTAGCAAGAGCAGAAAAAATGGCTATTGGACGATAGCTGTCAACTTTTGGATTATCTTTAGCCTTAGGAATTGGTCTAACCCTTGAGATTTTCCACTGGCGAGGATAATCACCTGTCGATAGTGCCAGATTCAAGATGTGTCAGATTGGTATATTTACGTAGTCTTTGCAACCCTTTAAAATAAACGCAGGACAGTTGTCAGGTCCAGGAGAGCTTGCCGGTTTCAACAACTTTATCGCCGTATCTACTTCTTCCAAAGTAATTTCATTAATATGCACATAGTTTGCAGAGCTGTCACTATTCCCAGAATCAACTGTCAGATAATCGAGTAAAGGAATATTTGGCAGAAACTCTCCTGAAAAATATTGTGCAAAAGCTTGAGCCGCTTCCTTGCCGATATATTCCTTGCCGTCATGAGAAACACGTGACTCAAAGCCCCCTTTCGATTTTAAAGAACCAACATGTTGCCAAAAAGCACGGGGATTACTCTTTATTTTGGCTTGAATGTGATTAATATAGCTATCGTAAGCAAAAAAGATCCGTAGTTTGATCTGTTCTCAATAAAGCGAACTTTTCATATGCAGCTTGGCTCTTAGTAGCTTTCCAAAGATGGTGGATGGCTGCTTTACGCTGTATGTCTTTAATTAAATCGACAGTAAACCAAACAGGGTATCGTCTACTACGATGTTGAGAACGAACCTTTTTTGGCACACATATGTCAAAGATTTTATAAAGAGTGCTATAGAAATTCTCCAATGCACGATCAACAAGTTGGGCCTCTAACACATCAAGCCAGTTGGCCTCAGATATAAGTTTATAGAGCAGAACGTAATCGCACTTTGCAAAGTTCCAATCCTGTTGAATGTTTACGTTGCTAGGGTCAATTGGATCAGCGCAGTATTTTCCTTGGTTATTAACAAGTGAAACAGCTATATTGAGCGGCGGATGGTAAGCGTCTCTTTTGGGAACTAGTCCGCTGCCTTCAATTTCAGTTACAGTAATACTACAATGACAATCCGACACTAGTACCACATCAAGCTTACCACCATACAGATTCTGTACCTCATTCATCTCAGTCAATCCACATACATTTAAAAAATAACAATAATAACTTAAAATATTAATAGGCGTATATAGAGTAGGTTTAGATTAAGGTCACCAATAATAATTACAGTTCCCTTAAGTGTGTCGACAATAGATTCTACTTTTTGAAACCATGCCATGTAGACTTCCTCAGGGGCTTTAGGCTTAATGTAAACAACACAAATATGACACATTGACTGTTCCTTAGAGAATGAGGTCCACATGTCTTCTCCTGCAGTAGTCTCTAAATCGAGGCGTCGTTGAAGGGTTATGCCTGGTCTGGCGGCTAGAAACACGCCTCCATGGATGCCCTTGGTGCGGTCTTTACGCAGTATGCTCCAACCTTCGCATAACAATTCCGCGTCCTCAACCGAGTCGTTAAGAAAGGATTCTGTAACCGCGACTAGATCCTCTTCTAAAGATAGCAATGCCTGTCTGTAATAGCTGAGCCGTGAATTCAGACCTCTCACGTTTTGATAAACTATAGACAAATTTATAGGGGATTTTAAGTTCTGTCTAGTTTTAAAATCGTTGATCGTTGTTCGTTTTGCTGGATGGTCCAAGAAATAACCACGGCTTGACTCTTGCGTTAAAAGGCCAGGTGTCAGGACTTAGACATTTAACGTGATAAGCTGGTGGTACGCCAATTTTAAAAGACTTATAATTACCCTTCGGCTTAAGTTCTTCAACTGTACATGTTCCCTCCGGGCACAGTTCCGCCAAGTAAAACTGTATTTCATCAGCTCCAGACAACATATTCCACAAATGGATGTACTTACGAAACTCAACCGCCTTAAGTGAAGTCATGTTAGGTCCCGCAGTACACCGGATCGAAGTGCTATTGCGCTTGATGTTTCGCTGTTCCTTTTGGATACTCTTCATATCGGAATCCATAGTACGGTTAGAAATATGATCAGTTTTCTTCTTATGTACTTCTGTCCAGCCTGCGTTAAGCTCATGCTGTACATCATTGTCAGTAGAGACCGCTATACCGTCAGCAATAGAATCCTGCTGATGAGGTTCGCGAGAATCGCCAGGAGCCACAGTGAAATGAGTAGTGTTGTCATTAGTCATACTTGGTATAATCGTTTTGAAGCATTCGAAGGTGGAAGTAGCTGCGGATTGATTCAAGCTAATAACACGGTTGTGTTTAGCTTTGGTAGTTGTTACAAGAAGGTAGTTGTTAAGACAAGGGGAAGGACATAGAATAGTTTTTATCCAACTGCGCAAAAAGAGGTTAATGGTTTTGTGCAATAACCGATATACCCGCAGGCGGAGCCGTGGCAGGAAAGCTAGTTGTTAATATACGAGTATGTGATCAATTCTGTAAAATAGTTCAATTAAATATATTTTTTACTGAACTAGGTAGCACTAGGCCACCATCTCACCTGATGTTAAGTGATGATCGATGATGGAGCGTGCTTACTCTGAAGGTTATTCACTCGCGTTTTGAAGACCCCATATTATACTTAACCAGAAACACAGACTCAGGCAGGGTGTTCCATTTCTGGTGGTTTGTATGATGAACGAAGACGTTAATCGCTTCGTTCGGGTAAATGGTATATCCACTATAAAGCGGTGGCGCTTCTGAGTATCCCTGGATGTCTTATTATGGAGGGGTTAGCGGAATAAAATTTTTGGTCTTGCACAAAATAGTTGGGTCAACATTCTACAAAAAAACATGTTGTCAGATTTGTGTGACATGACAGTTCCGAAAACACGATACCATTATAATTCTTTGAAAAAAAAAACATGAATACAGCTCTAAAATTTCACTAAGGTATTCTAGTTTTGTGGCCATACAATAAATCTTATTAAACAAAATTTCATTTCTAATTATTAAGCAGCAATCTTGTGAACCCCCGTGGAGTGCTTGGTTTGAATTAGACCTCCCCATATCCTCCCGTGGGTGTCGTAAGAGGCGACTAAGGGAAAAATATTGGAAGGTGGGCAGCAGCACCATCTAAAGAACTGCCATCTTACACTGCGATCCCCAAGCCGCCTGCCAAGCGTGGGGATTATGGCAAATACCCCCTTAATAGGGGAGGCTGTGTTCAGCAGTGGACGAGTTGGCTGTTATCTTGTGATACAGTAGGTACCTGAAAGATTTGTAGGTATTGTTTCTTAATAACTCACTTTGATGAGGATTTATTTTAAGAAATATGTTTACGTTATTTAAATATTGCGTAGTACCCTTTCGTTCACCGTTCGAGGTGAATAAGTACTACTAGTTCAGTACTTAACTATCTAACTTTAGATAGTTAAGTACTGAACTAGTAGTACTTATTCACTTTACATAAACTACGACTAGGTTATGCCATCACAACCTGCCTAACATCTTATAATTTAATGAGCCTATATTATAGCTGAAATAAATGCCCTCCATCTTCACAAATCTCACACACGCATTATTCGCTCACGTGTCCAGAGCTCTTGCAGATTTGTGTCAGCCATGATATTCAATTAATTTGATAACAGGATCCCAAGCAGGTGGTATTTGCCAACCATCATCTCTATTGAAATTTGGGTACTTTTGATTTCAATAGCCTCGCGTAACATTCTCGCTGTAAACTGGGTCTCTCTGGCGAGGATTTATGTCTTGTCAACCGAATGTTGGATTTGTTCTGAGCATGTTCACAAACTGCAGAGCTGCATCTCTTAATACTCTTATCTACGAATGTTGACCAAAATCCACACGTAGCGCGTAGGTGGGCGTTGGTAGGGCGTAGGTATGCGTAGGTACGGCGTAGGTAGGGCGTAGGTAGGTAGGTAGGCGTCAAAACAAATGACATGAGAACAAGAACAAATTATGGTATTATGGTATATGATGACAGATGATCTTCTTACGTACATTGCAGAATATTTCGCCTTCCATACGCAGATTTTATATGCGACCATTTACAAACAAGGTTATGCATCACATTGTAAATAACCAATTATAATCTAATATAATAAATAGATTCAGGCGTTACTTTTCGGAAATCCATATTTAATAATAACACATATTTTTAAAATATTTTATGAAAACATCAAATTAATATTTTAATAAAACAGTTAAAAAATACAAAAATGTATCTAGTGACAATTCCGCCTAATTAGGCGGAATTGTCACTGTGTCATGTCCCCCCTCTAAATGTGGGTGTCGTAAGAGGCGATTACGGGTAACACGCCAGAAGGTGGGCAGCAGCACTTTCTGAGAAACAGATATCCCACACTATCCCGAAGCCGCCTGCCAAGCGTGTGGATTATAGCAAACCCCCCCCCATATTGGGGGAGGCTGTGCTCAGCAGTGGACAATCCAGCTGATACAGTATATACATTATTTCTGTCAACATTTCCTGCGAAGCTGACGCGATACAATCATCGGAAATGCCACGTTGCCCAATCGAAATGGTTTTCAACGAGTTTCAATTCTACACAAATCACCTTGAGGTCTGGAGTCATTGAACGCATGATCGAGAATTCCCCATAATTTACAAAACGTAAAATTTACAAAATCTCTGTGCAGGCCCTAACGTGGGGCAATAACATTGACGCTGACGAATTCATAGTCGCCCTTTAAAAATATTCAACTAAAGGATATCAGACAGCCCTAAGAATCATACTCGTAACCCTCAAAAGGTGACAAGTGACATACTATAAATAAATCTAACAACATTCATAAAAAAGTAAAAAACTAGACTGCAATTTTTTTTATCGTTCCATTTAAATGAATACAAGTTAAATACATTTATGGAATCATTATTTAAAGCCCTTCATTTTGATACCCAACTCGCTGGGTTTGAAAGAATTTTTTTTATCTTACAATGTGGCGACTTTTTTTTTACTATTTTATACTGATCTGGGTAGCACTTGACCACTAGCTCACCTGATGTTAGGTGATGATGCGATTGATGTTGAGGCGCGCTTACCCAGAAGGTATCTATTCACTCGCGTCTTAAATCCACCAGTTATTTTTTATGTTTTTTATGTATCTAGTGTCACCTGGGCTATCAAGACGAATCTAACGATATCCCTTACAAAAAAATGGATTAAGCCGCTTGGAAGTTATGGTGGAATAAATAAACTCACAAACACATGAACCCTGAAAACATAACTCTCCTTTTTTGGGCAGTCATGTAAAAATAAAAATGCATACCTTTTTCTGCACGTCACTGTACAGGTAAAACTTACCCCCTCGTTTATTCGCTATATCCCTTGACGTTGATGATTATGAAAGATGGTGGTTTTTTATACACAAGCATCTTATTGCGTTATGTTATGGTTACATTGCGTTTGAGTTATGTTACCTTTGTGTTACGCGGTAGTGACGGTAACGTGCAAAACGAGATTTCAGGATAAAGTATATGTCGCACTATCAACGGGAGGCGAGCCAATTCCAATTTCAGCTCAGCTTGTTTAAGCTCAAATAAGTGTTTTTGAAGCGCTTGGGAGCATAACCGGTCAACTAGGTAAAATAACATCTGCTGCGGTCATTACTTAGATGGGTGACCGCTAGTGGCATTAACTACTGAGCGCGGGCACGTTAATAATTTGGCATCATCAGGACAATGTCGTAGTTATGAATGAAATTCTATTGTTATTATTATCGCCGATGCCAATGGGTTAAGCCGCCGGTCCCTGTTAGTGTACATCTTATTGTATGACTATAACGACTACCTCACTATACTGATATCTCACACTGCGGTCACTATACTGATATCTCACACTGCGATCACTAAAACGCCTGCCAAGCGTGTGGATTAAAGAGAACCCCTCTATAATGGGAAAGGCCGTGTTCAGCAGCGGGCAATCCGGCTGATACAGTTATAGTTTATAATCGATTATAAAAACAAAAAGTTACTATTGCTATGGTGAGTTTTTTTTTCACTATTTTTATTCAGTCGTATGTAATATTTTCAACTCGCTTCTCGCTGTTAGTCTGATATAGGACATCGCCCTCAAGGGTGCTAAGTTCCTTGACGTTATGTATTTTGTGAGGGTTAGAGTAATTCCGCTTATGATGAGTGAAGTGTTTGGATTGTAGGCTCTATTTTATATAAATATAGTAGGTTCCAAGCAAACATAACTACAAAATATTGGTAGTTATTTTACGCAGTATATGGTTATGATGGGATCTCTCCTGATGAGAAGTTATGGTGAAGTCACAGATGCTGTTCATATTAGCCTGAAATTAATGGCCTTGAAGAACATAATGATAGGTTATAAAGCTATGGACAGCGGGGCCGCAGGTCTATGGCGTCACCCCCACCGCCGGCTTGAGCTTCATCGCATCAAATAGAAAAGTATAAAATCTGTCGCCAAGCACCTAACAGTGTGTTCCGGCAGCAATCCTTGAGAACCAGTAAAATTACACTCTATGTCTCAGGGTGACGGGCGCAGTGCAGTTAGTCACTTGACGAAATACATCTGTTATAAGCAGAGGTTACCGCTTAATATCAGATGGGACTCGTGCTTTTTCCGTCACAGTAAAATAAAAAAACCGCACACTGTTAGATGTTTGGGGACAGATTTTATACTTGGTGGTAGTAGTTACCCAGACAGGCATGCGCAAAAGCCCTTCCAATGTGTGGTGAAATTCAAACCATGGACCTACTGCTTGGCAGTTCATAGCCATTGCCATTGACCATCACTGCTTCTGAACTGCAACAAAAAATATTTTGTTAGAAATACGCATTAGCTGTCCGACCCGAGACTTCAGCTATACGTTGTCCAGCAATTCAAATTATGAACCATATGTTCATGATGTGAATAATCTATAATACACATATACCTCCTACAATCATTATATAATTTATTCAATGTTCACATGTTAATATGATAACAAATATAATTAATAAAAATTAAGTTAAACTTAAAACTAGCCTAATCAAACAACCCACCCCTGATCGTTCCCGGTGCAAAGGTGCCCATAACACTTGCAGCGTTTCTGCGCTGAATGGCAATGGCCATCCTTTGCACTAGGAACGAGCTGAAGCGGAAGTCACCAATTTAAAAACCTTCTCTCTTAAAAATCTCATCAAGTTAATTATTGTTTTAATACTCCGTTACACGCGCGGGCACAAGTGTGCCTCAGGTTATTTTAAAATTTATGGACCCAGAATGTCATCTACTTTAATAGATGTCCCCCTACCTCATCCTAAGGTATGTATTAGTGACTCGGCCACAACGACAATGCACGAGTTTATTTTTTATTAACACATTAGCCGTACTATAGTGTTCCCATATTTCCTACGTTTTGAATAGAAAAAGCGATCACTCAACTTAAACAACACTACTCGAGAATGTGAGGGAACCTTACATTATTTTATTTTTTAATAGTTTGCTACAAAGAAGTAACTTTCTTTGCTACGGTTCTAACCATAAATAAACACTGATTTAGAAAACACCAATTCTATTTTAAATTTATATTAATCCTAAGTAAGTAATCCTCGTTTCAAAAGGGGTCACAGTGGTGCCCCGAGTGTGTAATGATGTGATAAATAAGACCGCGTGTAACGGAGTGTTAAATATGTAAGTCAAAATATGCTTTGTTTAATACGAGTGCATAAAAGACCACCTAATTTTAATTCCGTACACAAAAAAGTTATCATTTTATGAAATGCCTTTCTGACTCTCTAAGGCTTTATTGATACATCTTTTTGTAGGATTAAAAAAATAAACCTATATATTTTTAATAAAATAACACACAAGTGCCCTACGGCGAAGTGTAGTCACTTTGTAGAATTTAAGCCCTTTGACCCAAAAGGTATGTATAAATACCTTTTTTAGAGGATGGATATGGATTTAACTGTTAAAATAAATCATGAGTTCCGAAACAGTAAGCTTTCTGTGGTTTCGAATTCACCATACCGTCCCCAGGGCAAGCTGTCCTGGGATTAGGAGGAAGTGACGTCACTGCCTTATCCAGCTAACACCCGGACATACCCGGCTTATCCCGCTCAGATTTTTTCTTCCTTCTGGGAAAATGTCCCCTCGGTTATAATAGGGCTGTGGGGGTAAGGCGTTGTCGATAGTTGATTTTTCTTAGCAAAATTAATAAAGAAAAGTGATCATTTGTAATAAATAAGCAACAATACTATACGTGTACAACTGTACATTTGTAATTTGAAATATATCATATTATTAGCAAACCTCGGTATTTGGAGTATGTATTTAAATGTATTAGGATTTTTTTTTTATATAAATTAAATAAACACGGAGGCTATCGCTATAAGAATTAAATAAAAAAATGGAAGTTGAAAATGGCAATCAATAATATCACGTTAATTATACAAAGCGAACTGTTATAATGAATATAACATGTTATACTAATATTCTGAGCTCGCAGTTTATTGGTTAAAATTTGCGAAATTCAGTACAGCGTGAACGTTTTTGCACACAGCTAAAACCATAACATGAACC
Organism: Plagodis pulveraria; assembly: GCA_963890685.1. NCBI lineage: Eukaryota > Metazoa > Arthropoda > Insecta > Lepidoptera > Geometridae > Plagodis > Plagodis pulveraria. The sequence continues at coordinate 31,033,559 of OY982955.1, read as the reverse complement.
ATTTATATAAAGACAGTATTAGTTTTTTTCTCGTAGAAATTCCACATCATTCCACAAACAATAATAAATATTCCATGCGAATTATTATATAAAATTTTAGAAGGTCTATAAAACTTTAAAATATAATTCTTTATTTTACACAAAGCTGATAAAATCTACAAAAATTTAACAAGTACTCTAAAATTAAATGGATCATTTTATGTTCCTCTTTTTATTCTATCATAATTAATGTACTTACTTTGCTCGTTAATTTAGTTGTTTACTGCCAGATATAAAAATACTGTATGAGTGAACCCCATTTAGCATTCTAGTCGTAGTGTACCCTCATAGACGGCAATAAACACTATTACAATCTGGGATCTTTATCCCAGATTGTGATAGTGTTTATTCTTTAATAACTCGAAAACAAAAAGCATTCAATATTTATTATACTTCATGTTTTAGACGTAACTACTATATAATATCGGTTTTGTGAGTCAACTTGAATTAGAAAAAAAATAACAACCAGTTAATATAATATGCATTAAAACTGTATCTATTACGTAACATTAATAATATATATTAATTTCTATGTATATATTATTTTTGTTTTCTCGATACAACATCGACTAGTTATGAAGTCGTGGCGCAACCCTATTTATAAGGAAAATATAGCTCCAAAATCCCGCATATCGTCCTTACACGCGTATGAAGTGACGTTAGAGAATCATAATTTCAAATGCGCGGCGTGACGTATCTGCAAAATGTTATCTCACGTGTTTGCAATCTGTTATGACGTTAGCGTTTTTAAATGAATAATTTTGCTGACGTCTTTTGAGGATGTTGTAGGTTTTTGTGATTTTTTCACATAGTAATTAAACAACTTTAAACCGTTTAATGTTGTTTAACTACTATATATTTTGAGGAATCGACTGTAATAAACTGTAAGGAGGTATAAAAAGAGAAAGTTCCCTATTATTTTTATAAACGTAACTAGCGACCCCCCCCCCCACCCCCCCCCCCCCCCCCACCCCGATTTCGCACTGGCGCAATACTGATACTTAATGTACTACAGCATGTCTTTATATACAACGTTCACAGCTTTTTTGTCATTATACAATACTCCGGAGTATAAGCGGCGACAATTGGGCCACCCACGTTTGGCAGCAGCCTCCCCAAGGCGGCTGCAGCTCCTACTACTTTTGGCGCCAACTTGGTGAAGGGGACCCGAAAAGACCACCTCCCATCCAGGATGAGACCCAGATATTTCATCTGGGTCCCAACCGGGACTATGACCCCTCCAGCGAGTGCCTACCGTAGCCAACCGCATTGTCTCCCTGATGTTAATAATGTGGGGACTATGGAACCCCCCCCCCATATTGGGGTAGCCTGTGTTCTCCAGTGGACAATCCAGCTTATACAGTAAAAGTTATACTAACACATAAATGCGCCTGTAGCATTACTTAATTCAAAATTGATGTGTACCTATTTGGCAAAAAACTTATAAAAAGAATGCAATTGTCATCAAAACATTGCTTCTTTCGCTAAAACATTTTCTTAAATGCTCTGAAGCTTCCACACTCATTTAAATGCCCTGTTTTGATATTGATAAATTCCTATACTTCTGAAATAATGTCATAATGTAAAAAAAAAATTTATAGAACCAGCTCTAGAGCTCTATACATATCAATTAAAATAGAACATATTATGAATCCATCCACAAACCTCAGAGATAAACGTTTCATAGCAAATGAAACGTTGCAGCTGCAGCGCGAACCAGTTTATCAACTTATCACAAAGAGCAGCCGCTAACGGAACGTTATCGCTAGTTGGTAATTGGAACAACTTTTAATTGGCCACAACTTGCTTTTGAACTTTTACTTCAGGCTGCAGAACATGAGAATTTATTTTCATTAAAAAATAGTTATTTCAATTCCAATTTTGAAATTATTTATTTATACCAACTACACTGAGAAAAAAATGGCTAACAAAGCCACAATAAAAGCGTTGTTGTTTTTTTATGGTCGCAGAAACAAAAAAAGATGTCTTTCTAAATAATTAAGTTTTGTTACTGTCACGATTTTTTCACTGTCGGACGTTTATTGTCATACATATAACATTTACTTTGTAATAGCAACAACATATTTTAGAGTAGTTACCATGACGAGGTTGTATTCTGAACTTATTCATATTTCAATAAATACAATGACAAAGGTAAAAAAAAAGCCTTAGTTAAAATTAATAAATCGACAAAGGCAAAAACCCTTAGTCAATTTATCAACAGTTAACATTAATAAATCGACAAAAGCAAAAACCCTGAGGTGCAGAATTCATAGAAAACGTTGTGATGTTGGCAATACTTTAGCTCGCGTAGCAAACCACGGAGTAGGTTGCGGGGCGGGGACAGGATACCAGCGCCTGCGCGACGCTGTGATTGTACGTGAACTCGGAACAATCGGTCATTTTCATTTAGCGGTGCCACACGTCGTGTGCTCGGAGCTAATTTTAAACAATAAGTATCAGAACCCTTGTGAGTAATAGTGATAAGTGATCAGTACAGGAATACAATCATGGAAAGTGATTTAAAAACTTTATTAATATCTTCCGGACTCTTTTAACTTATCGTATTTGATTTAAGTACGTATAGTGTGTGCGTACTTATTATAGTACACTAATTAGTGATTATTCAGGTATAAGGTTATGCTGTGTATTTCATCAAGTGCCTACATACTATTAAATTAATAATTTTAATTTTGTGTTCTTTTCGTAAGCATATTAAGTGAATTAAAAATATTATCAAAGGTACAATAAATAACAACATTTATTAAGTATTTTTTCGTTTTATTTCATTTAAAAGTCTGTGTTCTCTTTATTTTGCTAACGTCATCGTCTTTTTATTTAAGCATTTCTTTTATTCTTATCTCATCAAACTAGTTGGTTCGCCCGTCAGTATCCATCACATATATCTTCGGCATTATAGCTGCATATGGACAGGATACTGAAAGGGTAATCAACTAATTTGATGAAAATAGCAACTAATTACATTAGCAATACAAAGTTGGGGTTGCCTAACTGACAACGTCCTTCCTTTTCAGGACAGCAACTTACTATGTTATGGCATCAAATCTATGTAGGTTGTAACGGCAAAGTACCTTTTACTTATTGACAACGCAAATAGCTGTATTGTCTACGCAAAAGTTGAAATAACAGCAATCTAGTTTGTTGTTTTAGCTAAACCACAAAAACAACTATAGGTTGGAGTGGCAACATTAGTCTTAACTGCATTGTGGGTTGCTGCTCCGACAAAGTAACGTAATCAAAACAGCAACTTACTATGTCATGTCAGCAAATTTACGTAAAAACCTAGCAAAGTTCGTTGTTGGTATAACAAAGTTCCGTTGTTAAAATCGAAATTATTGGCTTTGTTGCGATAACAAATCTAATATGTACGTAGTTATGCATCCGCCCGAACCATCTATATTAGATTAGTAAGCGAATATTCTGCTGACTTAACATTGTCAGCGGAAAGTTCCATGAAATGTATCCCACGACGATGCACTCTTGCATCGTCGCATGACAGTAATTGTAAGCCAGAATAAATCGAGCCTCTATATCGGCTGGACGTATTTCATAGTTTTTATTTTAAATTAGTTTTTAAAAACCCTTCCTTCCTAAAGGGAAGCTTGACTGGCGCAGCCGGTAGGATTGTTTCGTAAAGGCTGCACCGTCCTTGTTCGAATTTTGGGTATCCGAATATACCCGAAAAACGCGAGTGCGGCGCGATTGGCTGTGAAACAATCCACGAACCACAAAAATTCGTCATCTTCCAAATGGTGTCGAGTACGGGAATAGCGATCGGTTGGTGAGTAAAACTCTTTGCCTTCCTAATAACCTCCCGTATTTTTCATAAAAGGGTTCTAGTTATACATTTGTTATTCTGAGATCGAAACTCTCTCATTATAGCGTATCTGGTTGTTTGGTATAAAACTCTACCGAGTGCCTATCTTATTCTAAGAACGTCTGGACAAAACTGATAAGCTGTGAACATAGAGCTACCAATGAATGGATATGACAAATAATTATTTTATTAAATTATAATTATCAGTGGTAAAATATTTTAACAATAATTCTATCCAATTAAAATTCTTCGAACAGCTATGTATAGATAATATCACCTTTACAGAATATATGATAGTTTTAATTTTCTAAAACTATTATCTGGACTTTACATTTTTATTACTGTTATATTGTTCTATTGACTGTGTTTATGTTCTACTTTAAGTGTCTTTTGATATTTGTATTTTTTTTTGTGTGTTGTATTTTTGTGTAAATCGTTGTGCGTCGACAGTTGTTTTTTTTTATATTTTAAAACTCTACCAATATGGAACCGTTTCCACACCAAGTTCCGTTGCCGGAGTCCCCTGCTAGTGTGCAAATTGTGCCTATTCCAAATGAAATGATACGACTCATCCCATTATATAGTGTTGATTAACGCCAATTGAGTTTATTTCTTAGAAAATGTGAATATGTTATAAGCAGATATAGAGGGACAGAGGAGCAGAATATTTATGTGCTCCATGCAATCACTAGCCGATTAACGGATAATGCTGCCGCTTTGCTATCTGAAAGAGAGGACGTTACAAACTGGTCCGCCTTAAAAGAATTATTGCAGCAACACTTCGGTGATCCGCGAAGTGAAGAATGCATAAGCATTGAGTTAGAGTCAAGCAAAATAAAGTCTGGAGAATCATATCTTGATTTTTGCTGTAGAGTACAAAATATTCGTTCTCTGCTTATCTCTAAAGTAAATTTAATGGGTGATACGGAATTGAAACGTGCTAAAATTGCAATCTATAATAATATAGCGTTAAACGTATTTTTATACAATTTGCCTGAGAATATGGTTCGTGTCGTGAGACTCAAGACACCTTCTACTTTAGAAGATGCTCTTAGTGTGGTGCTTGAGGAAGTTAACTTCCACGAGCAGTATTCAATGCGCAATCGTACGCAAAACAACAGTTCGGTGCCAAAGACATCCATCATGCCGAATCAAGGCTTCAAGTTTGGAAACAGCGTCCCCATTACGTCACCACCACAAACTAATTTAAAAACTTACATGCCATATAATTCTGGTACACAACAAAAGTTTAGTTTTGGTATACCACAAAACACACAAAGCTTTGGACCGCAACAAAATTTTGGATATAAGCCTCAATTGGGCTATCGGCCCCAACTGTTAGGTTTTCGTCCCCAACTTGGCACTCAGCCACAGTTTGGATATAAACCACCACAATTTGGGTACAGGCCGCCACAGTTTGGTTATAAACCTCAACAAAATTTTGGTACGACCCCACAACAATTTGGCTACAAGCCACCTCAGGTTCAAAAACCACACTTCCAATCCACTGACATATCTATGAGAACGATGCCGCCAAGGCCGCAACCTCAAGTTCCACAGCAAGGCTTTAGGCTAAATGAACTTACCTTAGAAAACGACGACGCACAATATCATGACGACCATAATTACTACTATGACCATGGATACGATACGCATGTTCATGACGCATACTCCATCGATGACGTAGAATGGACCCAACCTCAGGATTATAGTGACGAAATATCGTCAGACGAAAAAGACGCAGCTAATACTGAGACAGAAAATTTTCACATAGAAGCCTCTCGCAAAAACGAGAAGTCGTAGAATTAAACTGTGACGCTAACTTAAAATTACCTTACGTCTTATTACCAGAGATCAGTGCGAAATTTATGATAGATACGGGGAGTACTCGATCTTTTATAAGCCCTCGCATTGCCTATCAGTATTTTTCAGACTATATTAGACACGAACCATTCCAAGTCGTGAGCACTCACGCAAGTAGCCAGCATGACCAAGTGATAGAGATCCCATTATTACCCACATTTAATAGTAGCGACTACCATAAGTTCTACTTGTATGACGTAGACGAACGATACGAAGGGTTGATCGGTAATGACTTACTTAAACAAATAGATGCAATTATCGATTTAAAGGATCTGATCTTAAGGACTAAAACCACTTTCATACCAATTATAAATAATCAGAATTACGTCATTGAATTACCCCCACGATGTGAACAACGCGTTAATATCCCAACAGACCAACACTCAGGTGAAGCTATTGTTGAGTTTAAGGAATTTACTTCTGGCGTGCGAATGCCTTGTGCCCTGGTTAATTGTATGAATGGATATGCATTGACTGTTATTCAAAACACTTCAGACTTACCTATGACACTAACAATAACGAGACCTTTTACGGTTACACAATATGAAACGGCGAATTGTAACTTAAATTATACGAGACACAGTAACGACATCAAGACGGAGCAGTTATTAGAACAAAATTTACAAAAGCTTAGACTTGACCATACTAATAACGAGGAACACGATAAAATACTGCGGCTTTGTAATGAGTACAAAGACATATTTTATTGTGATCAAATCCCTTTAAGTTTCACAAATCAGGTCAAACACAAAATACGGACAAAAAACGAAGATCCTATTTTCATTAGACCATATCGGCAGGCAGTTGCACAGGTAAGTGAAATAAATCAACAGGTAGAGAAGCTCTTAAAAGACAATGTCGTTCGAGAATCTCGTTCTCCATGGAACGCACCAGTACACCTTGTTCCAAAGAAAGTTGATGCATCAGGAGAAGTAAAGTGGCGAATGGTTGTAGATTTTCGACGACTAAATGATATCACCGTGGACGATCGATACCCGTTACCTAACATCAATGACTTATTTGACAAATTGGGAAAGAGTTCCTACTTTAGCACACTTGATTTAGCTAGCGGTTACCATCAGATTGAAGTCGAGGAGCAGGATAGGGAGAAGACTGCCTTCAGCACACAATATGGTCATTACGAGTTTCTAAGAATGCCATTTGGTCTTAAAACGGCCCCGGCGACATTCCAACGAGCCATGGATAATGTTTTGAGAGGTCTGCAGGGACTCCATTGCATGGTTTACTTGGATGACGTCATTATATTCTCTGCAAGCTTAGATGAACACATCCTAAAACTCCGAACCATATTCGATAGACTTAGGACCACTAATCTTAAGGTTCAGCTAGATAAGTCTGAATTCCTAAGAAAGGAAGTACTTTACTTAGGTCATACCATTACTAAAGACGGCCTTAAGCCCAATGACGATAAGGTCACAGCAGTGTTAAATTATCCCTTACCTAAAACCACTACTGAAATAAAAAGTTTTCTCGGACTTATTGGCTACTACCGCCGTTTCATCAAAGACTTTGCACAGGTAACCAAACCTTTAACAGCGTGCCTTAAGAAACGTAATAAGATAGTTACAGACCAGGCTTATATCGACGCGTTTAATAAGTGTAAGGAACTTCTGACAAACGCCCCACTTTTACAGTACCCCGACTTCGATAAAACTTTCATTATTACGACAGACGCATCAAATGTTGCACTTGGCGCAGTTCTATCTCAAGGCCAAATAGGCAGCGACAAGCCAGTCGCATACGCTAGTAGGACACTCAGTGACACGGAGTCACGTTATAGCACGATAGAACGGGAATGTCTGGCCATTATCTGGGCTGTTAAACATTTTCGTCCGTACTTATATGGCCGTAAATTCACCATCTATACCGACCATATGCCTCTATCATGGCTTGAAGCTCAACAAGACTCTAGTAGAAAACTTACCCGGTGGAGACTAAGACTACTTGACTATGACTACGACATCATTTATAAAAAGGGTAAACAAAATACGAATGCCGACGCGCTATCTAGAATAAAAATTAATGCCCTATCCGACACTGACGGAGGCCAATCTATGAAAGTTAACGTTGACAACAAGGAACAACGACTTCAGGCACATATAAAAGAAGTAATAAATGACATTACAAGACTTACGACTAACAAGAAAACGGTACGTAACGACTCGTCAACCATAAGCATATCTGACCCCAGCTCCACAGCAACAGTATCAAGTTCCGATACAGCATCCATATTAAGTCTAGATAGTGAACCCCATTTCCCTATTCGGGAACCGTCTGAATCAACAAAATCAGATACTATACACTCAGCCATGGACGTAGACGTAACCGACATACCAATCCTTAGAGAAGCGATAGACACAAAACCAAACCAGATACTTGTGTTTACATGGTTAAAAAATGATATACAGGTTAAAGACATTTCTCGCGCTAAACAGAAGGTGCTAGAAATATTTTTACCCATAGATAATACAGAACTTATAAAGAAATTTCTTAAGGAATATATTAGACCTAAAATAAAACACTTTATATACTTTGAAGACGAAGAGCATCGTAGGCAGTTTAGCCGTATAGTAGTAGAATTATTTCGAAAGGGTACCGTACAATTGATTGAATGTACGGAGCGTGTAGTGTACGTAGAAGATGAAAAAGAACAGCGAGCGATTGTGGTAAAGTATCATGAAGGGAAAACGTATCACCGAGGAAGCAAAGAAACATTAGCTAAAATACGTAGGACTTATTTCTGGATAAACATGCATGAAACTATAGCAGCCATAGTTAATGCCTGTGAAATATGCCGTAAAATGAAATACGATAGAAAACCACTTAAGCCCATTTTGCAGTTAACTCAAACACAAGATGCCCCGTTTCAAGAGTTATTTATTGATCTGTTCCAAATTGAAGGACAATATTTCCTTACAATTATAGATGCCTTCAGCAAATTAGGTCAGGCAATACCAATATCAAATAGATCAACACCTGAAGTTGTAAGAGGCCTTATGAAGTATTTTTCTTTTTATGGCATACCAAAAAGGATTAGTTCAGACCCTGGAACGGAGTTTAACAATGAATTAATAAAAGAATTCGCTAGTCTACACAAAATTGAATTACATATTGGCACGCCCAATAATCCCAACTCAATGGGCCTTATAGAACGATTACATTCAACAATCTGTGAAATCTATAGATGCGCTAAATATGAGCAAAAGTGTACAGATGTGGCTTCAGTCATGATGTACTCTATTATAGCGTACAACCATTCTGTTCACTCAGTCACGGGACTAACTCAAGTTGAAATAGTATTCGGACACACCGACTCAAGTAATCCCTTCGGTATAGAAATGAATAAACAGTATATGCAACAATTGGTGAAGGATCATGCTAAACGAACTAAATTTCTTTACAATCAAATAGCAAATAAAATATCAGATAGCAAGGAAAAGATTAGGGAGAAGAAAGGTGGTGAGCAGAGAATAGATTTTCCAGAAGGAAAAACTATCTTTGCTAAGGATGTTAACAAAAGAAAAAGTAAAGACAAACCCAGATATACCAAAGCAAAAGTTGTAGGACAAACAGAAAGAAATGTAGTACCAATAAAAATAGGCGAACGTACAACAAAGGTACCAATTAAAAATATAAAACGCCCTCCACAGGTGGAGCGTCCTGATGGTAATGATGCCGGCGCAGGGCCTTCATCTGCAGTCACTTGAGGCGAACCCAGGCATATTACCAGTAAGGGAAGGTCAAGCTTACGTACAAACGGATCATTGGATAATTATTAAGGTTATTAATTTAGAAAAGGTTTATGAGAACCTTAATTTTATAATGAAAAACTATGCTAGACTTATTGATTTGATACAGCGAAACGAATCATATTCCCCTGATTTTGTTACCCTAAGTATGCATTTAGATTACTTACGCGATATAACTATCGAAAAATATAGACAACTTGTACCGCAACAACGATTTAAGAGAGGTATCCTTAACCCTTTGGGTTCCATTATTAAAGTAGTCACGGGAAATCTCGATCATGATGATGCATTAAAATATGATGAACTCACTTCTAAACTTGGTCATAATCAAATTGTTATTTCAAAGAAGTTAACTCTGATTTCACAAATAATTGATAGTTTCATTAATACTACAGATATTGTAAGCCACAATTCGGGTCTATTGGAATCACGCTTTAAAATCCTTGAGTCTATTGTGAAAGAGTTGGCTTCTCAGAAGAAACGATGGGACCAGTCTATATACATTGTAAGTTTCTTTAATCTTTTTATGAGCAGCTTCCGAACAATATATATTAAATTAGAAGAAATTGAAACTGCTCTAGCTTTTAGTAAAATATCCATTTTACATCAATCTGTAGTCAATTCCACAGAATTATTGTACCATTTGAATTTGATTGCGAACACTGAAAATTTGATTTATCCTGCTATAGAGAAAAATTTAGTGAAACTCGAAGAAACTGTTAATATTAAGTCTTATACCAAACACAACCAGATTACGTTTATAATAGAGGTACCACTTACAGATAATAATACTTACAATTATTATAAACTCTACACCTTACCGATCTTTCGTGAGACTGAGAATAGAACCTTATCCATATTCCCCCAATTCCCATACCTTTTGGCAAAGGGAATGAAATACCTTCCGATCATAAAACCATGCCGGTCTCTTGGTGCTGGAGGCCACTATTTATGCGCTGACGACAACCGAGCTCTTTACCCCGAGCTCACCTGCATTGAACAACTCATGAGGTTCGAAAACAACCTTACTCGCTGCGTGCAACACCAAATTCATATCGAAGATGTGAGAATCCAACAAATATCTACATCAAGTTGGATTTTATATACGCGACTTAAAGCAGTATTAACTACATACTGTGACTCTGAAATCGCTAAGCATCCAGTCATCGGTACTTACGTAGCAACCCTGGACAAGCCGTGTGATTTTGAAATTGGCGGCATTAGAATTCGACACCATCGTGCCTTCACCGAGAGTGATCTGGTAGAGCCTGATCCTATTATAAATCTACCTACGTTATATGCTGCTGTGAGTACGGGCGCACCCTTACCTGGTGCAAGCGTACTTAATATGCAACGAATAAACTTAGACGAAGTTAAATACATGGCCCATGCGTTAAGGCACAGTGAAGTGATAAACAGTGTTTCAAGAGAAAAGGACTCTAGCTTCAGTGTAATTTTATATGTTACTCTATTCCTAGTTTTGATCTGTCTACTTATAATTTTAACATATGTGTTACGAAATAAGATTATTTTAATGTGTGCTAGAAATTATCGAAATGTTATTAAAAATGAACGTACCGATAATTTCCCTCTTGGGGAGGGAGGAGTTATGCATCCGCCCGAACCATCTATATTAGATTAGTAAGCGAATATTCTGCTGACTTAACATTGTCAGCGGAAAGTTCCATGAAATGTATCCCACGACGATGCACTCTTGCATCGTCGCATGACAGTAATTGTAAGCCAGAATAAATCGAGCCTCTATATCGGCTGGACGTATTTCATAGTTTTTATTTTAAATTAGTTTTTAAAAACCCTTCCTTCCTAAAGGGAAGCTTGACTACGTTGAACTTTGTCATGATAACAATTTTAAATTTTGTTTAATTTACAGTAAATATTTATCCATAAAAACTTTGTAGCAGGAACTAATCACATAAACGGTTGTGTGGGATCAAAGTCATATTGTTGCACCCAACAATATTTTTTTCTCAGTGTAGGGTCATGCTACAATATTGTTTCTAACATATCAAATAGATAACAGACAATTGACTGTCAAAATTTATATAACTCATTGAAATGTGGCGACAATACTAAAGAATAATTATAAACAAATCAAATAATAAACAATAATATTAAAAATAAATTATATATAGAACATTCAATTATTAAAATTTCATCCACACATACTAAAATACCTAACCATTAGTCAGTACATGAATCATACAACAGTCGAATCTTTCAGCAAATGCCTTCAGAAAGCCACTAGGGCTGGCCTGGATCCTGCGCACCAGGGATGTGCAACGTTTCCGCATGGTCGCATAGAAACAATCTACCCGTGATTCGGCGAACATCCCTGATGAGAAACCTCGATTGTAATGTAAATTAAAAAAAAAGGTTAATCGTATCTTAAAGTAAAATGTAATTTATTATAGTTCAGTAAATAGTTTTAAAGTGACGGTCACCTCTAGGCTAGAAGGTCTCGGTTTTACTTCTAATATTTGTTTGCATTTGAACAACAGACCAAACTAACTGACTATATAATAAAAATATAGCTTTTCAGTAAAATCATACGTACATATACTCATATATGACATAATATTACATCTACGATGTTATGTCTAGGGTGCGGAAATTGAATAATGTCTTTAAAAACTTCAGAAATCTAGTTGTCTTTCAATACCTAAAGACAATTTACTATGCAATCCGTCTTGTACAATCCGTTACTGTATTACTGTGAGGAGTGGCACCGGAATTACTTAACCATAATATATCATACATCATTGGAAAGAGTGCAGAGCTGTACTCAAATGTATGTCCAAAAACCTCTTCCATTCACAACTACTGAACTATTTCATCCAACCCTCATAGATACCAAACGCAGTAATATAGCCTGTAATCTGTAACGCTGAAAAGAAACGGACAGCCATAGCGGGTCGGCTTTATTACTATATTAGCTCGACGCTGTACAATAAACTCAAGAAATAATTAAAAATGTACCCCTTACAATGGAAGTACTCAGCTTCTGACTCAATCAGGAACTACTTACTGACCGGACCTCACTCTTTAAGGTCTCACATGGTCATATAGTCTTTCATCGATCTGACTCAATCAAGAACTACTTACGGATCGGACCTCACTCTTCACATCTCACATCGTCATACAGTCTTTCATCGAAATTATTTTTTAACGATGTTTTCAGTAAGTATTTGTTGTTCAATGTTCAGGTATTTTACGAGCTAATTTATTATATATATTACTTTGATACTGTGAGGTCTGTATATATTACTTTGATACTGTGTTCTGTAAACTTCTAGCAATCACACAGTAGTATTGATGATAAACAATGACGCTTAATCACTATCAGTTTATGGGTGATAGAAGATACATACTCTATTACAGAATATAAATTCTAAGCGATCTTACCTTACCAAGCTCCATACAAAATGAAAGTCTTTATTGACTGGCCGTCACAATCTTGAACTACATCCAACCTTTTACTTAGAAGACGATATCGTCGGCATTTGAGACTTAAACTGTAATAGTCCCGTCAGAACGTTTCAAATCGTAAAGTTGGGCAGATCAGCCCTGATGCATCCGTCACTTTGGACGTGATGTAGAAATAAAGTGGGAAACAAAGTTGTTGAACGATAAAGATGCCGACAATATTGCCCTATAGATACTACGAGGACTTTGTTTATAAAATGGTCCGTCTTGCAAATCAAAAATACAGCAAAATAAATTACTCGCTGACAGCCCAATGACCGATGAGATAAATGGAACATATTTTTGTTAAGAAGAACAACATTTATCTTGTCTAACCCAGGTATAAAACTTGGAGCCATAAGGATAGCGTCTTCGTAGCGCTTGCCATACAAATTTTAATTATCAAGTGTTCAAACCGTATTCGAGTTACACTCCATAACTGAAAAGTATTTTCCTATCTTGATGATATAGTCATTGACAGTGAATGACAATCGATCCCATAAGTAGCAAGGGTCACTAAAACAGGTAATTTTTTTTTACCAACAAATGGAACCATATTTGACACTCAAATGTGGGATGCTCCAAAAGTTTTGAGCGGTTTATTATGCTCCTGGTTTGTCAGTATTCCGTATTGTTTATTTTTTTTTACAAATTAGTTTATAGAAAAATCGTTTTGTGTATGCATTTTTATTTTCATATTTCGCGATAAAATAAATATTTAATGGAAAAACTAGCAACCCAGAAGCTAATATATTAGGCTCAAGCATATGCATACAAAATTTAAGCGAGTTTGAACACTTGGTATGCATCTCTTCAGTTTGCTTCAGTTCAACAGTTTTTTATGTTTTAAGTACCTATTTGGATTATTCTTTTAATAATTGCAATAGGCTACACAGCCCTAGGGCCCAATTCCCACCTCTTAAAAACGATAATGACAAACAAACATCATTATTTCAAGCTTAACATAATAATACTGAGATTCATATTTCATACCATGGCCGTCACGAAAGAGTAATATTCGTGTATTGCTTTCTCTATCGCACAAATGACTTTGGATACGTGCACCGCGCTAGCTCTCACATTTTAAGTTCACATGTAAGATTAAAATAAAACTGATTGAAGCAATGGTAGATGCTTTTATTACCCTTTCTTGGTAGCAGAAATGCTAATATTATATTTATGACATAATGATTAAGAAGTAAAAAAATACACCATAAACATGATTCAGTTGTTATACAGGGTGCCCGGTAATGAATGGATAACCTTAAATTAGGCATTTGTATATCTAATGGCCAATCAGAAAAAAAAAAAACAGAACAAAAAAAATCAAGTAGTACTAAAGTTATGGTCTTTTTAATAAACAAACATATTCATTTTGCCAAAGTATAAGCATCCATAGCGTAAAAAAGTATGAATACACATGTGACCAATCATTTTAAAATAAAGTGTGCCTAAAGCCGGTTTCAAATTGGTATTAGTTTAATTTTTTTTTTTTTTTTTTGTTGTGTTTTTTTTTTTTTTCTGAATGGCCATTAGAGATACAAATATCTAATTTAAGGTTATCCATTCATTACCGGGCACCCTGTATATAATATAAGCTCAACTCATTAACTTTTATCCCATGATTGTTGTTGGGCAACGTTTTCGATTTATATGTACCACGTATACTATTATATAATTTTGAGATCCAAACGCTCACTTCGTTCGATTGAACTGTAGGTACTGATATCCTGCCTGTACTGTATCAGCCGGATAGTCCACTGCTGAGTACATCCTCCCCTATTTAAGGGGTATTTGCCATAATCCCCACGCTTAGCAGGCGTCTTGGAAATCGCCGTGTCAGATGGCAGTTCTTTAGAAGGCGCATCTTCCCACCTGCCAGTGTTTTTCCCTTAGTCGCCTCTTACGAAACCCACGGGGTGGTATGGGGAAGTTGCAACTCTAGCCCCACGGGGGGATAACCTGTTACCTACGAATAAATACTTTTATTCGTAGTCCGTCATCTCTAGTTAAGTGTGGCTTGCATATTCACGCAGTGCGGGTATTTTTTTATGTATATATTAAACCTTCTGATAATTTATTTGCAAATGATTATTTACAAACTTCTTAAACCATATCTTTACCTATTAAGAAGGGAAATAGTTGTCAAATGCTTCACTTATGCCACATTGCGTTGTAGTTATACAGTCTACATTAAAGCAATGACCTGATTTATGACATGAAAGTTGAAAATAAAACATATAAGCATTGCAATCCACAGGGGCTATGCTGCCAGCTACTGGACATGCAACCAATCGAAAGAAAGACAAAAGAAAAACATATATTTGGCTCATGCAAACAGTGTATGTAAGTGTAATGTATGTAAAATTTATCAAATAGGTAGGTATACTCAAAGTTCCCCGTGCGATGGTTTATAGAACAACAGGGCAAATTAGAGACATACGTCATATTATGTCATGTTGGCTAAGTGGTAAAGCAAACCCCAGCTATAAAGGTGGCGCAGGTTCGAATCGCGCGCAAGACTATAGTTATTCCTCCCGTTGTAATTTTGTAATATTAAAAGTTGTTTAAGTGGTGATAAAAATAATATCTCAGCGAAATGCCAAACGTCTTAGACATCTGGCGCTGGTTTTCAGATAAATATAACGCTTGCAAAAAGTATAAAGAGTAAAAAAAACCTGGTAGTGGGCTAGAGCATTTGCATTTCCTGTGTTTCTGCAATGGCCTTCAATTTAGATAAATGATTTCACTATCTTTAGTATTGTTTGCAATGTTTTGCTCATAGAAGCATACAGCCGATAAAAAAAGTTGAACAACTTCAAGATATTTACCTTAAACATAAATGTTTGCACGGTTGGCACGGTGGTGCGGCTAAGCGAGTACCGCGGTCGCAGTCTAAGTTAAATTGGAACCTGATCAGATACCTACCATTGTTTCGACTGAATGGATAAACTTACATTGCCTGCCAGATAATTGGCACATTGATCACTATTGGCTGGACTTGAAGCAGAAAAGTACCGTTACTAAAACCTGAAGGAACAGATAATGTTTAATTATTTATTTATTCATTTGCACAAATAAGTCTACAAGGTGGACTTAATGCTATGTAGCTGTATTTTGAGTAAAGCTAAGATTTTAATACATATAAATTGGACATGTACAGTTTGGATATTTGCCATTCGTCATATAAATATGTTATTCAAGTAAATATTCACAAGTTTTTGAAGCAGTTATAGCTCAGTGGCATTGGCTATGGAGTGCCGCGCAGCAGGTCCATGGTTCGAATCCCGCCCAGAGCTTGAGCTTCACCGCATGGTGGAAGGGCATTTTGCAAATGCCCGCCTAGCTTGCGACCACCCTCAAGTAGAAAATCTGTCGCCAAGCACCTAACGGTGTGTTCCGGCAGTAGTCCTTGAGAGCCAGTGAAGGCAAAATGAGACTTAACAGGTATGTCTCAAGGTGATGGGCGCAGTGCAGTTCGTCACTTGTGACGAAATGCATCTGTTATAGGCAGAGGATACACTTAACATCAGGTGGGCCTCGCGCTTGTTCTTTCACAATAACATAAAAAAAAAGTATTTTCAGAAAATTCTGAACTGAAGTATTACGTGTCATTAAGTCACAATCGAGGCCAAGACATGTTTAAGTTAGGAACACTAAAACTTTTAATAGAAAATTGCCGAGAATAAGTTAAGTAAAAAAAAATAATAAGTTAACACCTTCAACCACATCATCACTTACCAGCAGGTGCTATTGTGGTCAAAGGCTTACCTATCAGCAATAAAAATTAATGAATAATAATATATATTTTGTCGTTTCCCCCAAAACTGATCGCAATGTCCCCACCGCTCTTTTCTCTCGCTTTAGAAAGATCTTTCAATGCTACGCAGTCCAATAGTGATGTTTATTCAGCATTTGTCAGTGCTATTTGTAACGATTTTACAAACGCATGTTTACAGGAATAAAGTGAATCACAAGTTCAGGGTTCCGTACCTTAAAAGTAAAAATTGAACCTTATAGGATCACTTTGTTGTTCATCTGTCCGCCAGTCAAAACTCTTTTTCTCAGAAACGCGTGGAGGTATCAAGCTAAATTTCATATTAAATACTCATGTCTACTGTCCCTTGGAGCTGTAAAAAAATCAAACTTCTAAGCCAATACAATCCAAAGATACAGCCGTTTATAGCGCAAATTGTTTACACTCGCAAAGGAATCGAAACATACAGGGTACTTCCCGTGAACTCAGAATCTCGAAGTTTAGTACGAAGCAACGTCTAATACAGATATAGGAAAAGTTGCGAAAAGCATACATTTTTAAATACATCATATCCTAAAAATTTGTTTAATAATTTTAAAATATTATGGATTTTATGTAGCGATAAAACTACCATAACTTTTACTTTTATACCTACAGATTTGTACGGAACCCTTTTTGCGCGAGTCCAAAACGCACTTGGCAGTTTTTTTTTAATTTGTAAAATTACTAACATAAGGCTGTAGCTTGATAAATAATCAGAGCCTTGACAAACCACGAGAAGAGTTTATTATTGTGACATGACGTACCTAGTGCTTACTAGTTCTATTCCGAAAACTATATCGCGACACGTGATCTCTTCAAATTTCCGACTAAACACAAGCTATAATATGTATCAAATATTTTTTAGTTTAATCATTTTCCGTCCATATATTGTAAAAGATAAAATTCCGGATTACGCAAAAGTGCTCAAATGTTACCAATTAAATTGCCGATGACTTTAATTTGTACATTGTATGTAAATTGGACCTAGATTAAAATAAGATGATTGTTGTTTAAAATAAATATTAAAGTAAGTCATTAACATACAAAGAATCTTTATTTCAAAGCATTAAAAAACTTTGTATTATACCTGTGATTATGATTACCTGCATAATTTGCTTTTACCTGCAGCTTCGCCCGCGTGGACTATCCCTCTGGAACCGTTACCGGTTATTAGGATCCATCTAGATAGATGGATAATTCTTTAATGTACTCACCCCTAAATTACAATATAATAATATACGAAGGCTTACAATCAAGTGTTACAATGGGTGGCATTATCACTAACAGCGATCTCTTCTAGGCAACCTTGGAATGGAGAGGAATTACAGGAATAATAAGACGGGGGTGTAACATACTAATATAAAAATGAGGTTAAAACGTGTCATATATAGATATGTAGGTTACTATTAAATACTTTTGATCTTTTAAAATTGACCCCGTAAATCGTAATCGTTTAAAAGGTCGTCTCAATACTAAATTTTCCATAAAGATTTCCATTCTGTTACACTTCGAAAACATAGTTATGTATCTACTTGCCCCGCGGATACCAGTTCAAACGTAGTGCCCCATGTCAAATATTGTAACGTATCGATAGAGAACTCAGCCATAAATAGGATAGAGATTGAAAGTGGGTGCCCTCATCACTTAAGTAACCTCGGTTCGAGCTCAGTGGTGTGGCACAACGTGATTGATCGCAACACTATACTAGAGCGCTCGTTGCGAAGTTTACTTAGCTGTTCTTAACCGATCAGCAAAGTTAAGCAACGTCGCCCGCGGTCATGAGTTGGATAGGTGACCGCTAGTGACATTACTACTGAGCACTGCCGTGCTTCGGAGGGCACGTTAAGCCGTCGGTCCCGGTTGTTGTTTAACGATGAAAGCCGTTATAGCATGGTGGCATGACAAAAATATTATTGTGGAATGTTTTTGTTTTAAAAAGTCTATCCAGATACCAATTTCATCACTATCAATTCAAAAACAATGATCTTTCTATACAAAGTTTCATCCCCAATTTCATCCTTTTAAGTCAAACGGTAAAAAAAAAATTAACACGTATTTTTTTTTATTTTGGCAGATCTATCCGAATATAAATTTTCAAAACTGTAAGTTAAAAAACAAAGGACTTTCATACAAATATTTAACCCCTCAGGGATTGAATTTCAAAATAAAATTTTTTAGTACACCCCTACGTACCAAAACGAATACACCCTCCAAATTTCAAACTAGACTGCCATCCTGAGACAACCGGGACCGACGGCTTAACGTGCCCTCCGAAGCACGTGCACGCTCAGTAGTAATGTCGCTAGCGGTCACCCATCCAACTCATGACCGCGGCAGGCGTTGCTTAACTTTGCTGATCGGTTAATAACAGCTAAGTAAACTTCGCTACTAGTTACTACTTCGCTTTAAAAATAGGTATGCAACATTGCTATAAAATTTATATCAGGAAGTATATAATATACAGTTTTATATTATACTAAGGACTAATTATTTTCATACTGTTGATATTATAGTCAAGTTCTTCTTTTACACGACTGTCCAAAAAAGGAATGTTATGTTTTCAGGTTACATGACTGTATGTACCACCTATGTATGTATGTTTGTGAATTTCTTTATTCCACCATAACTTCTAAACGGCTTAACCGATTTTAATGTATGATATATTATTAGATTCAGCTTGATAAAGCAGGTGACACTAAATAAGTAAAAAAAAAAACTGGAAGATTTTAGACGCGATATTGTGAATAACATTTTTTTTACCAACCCCCTCGAGTAGGGTATCAATAGAAGGAAAGTATTTCACTAACAGTGTATTCTGGCAGTCCTTGAAAGCCAGTAAAATTACAGGCACATGAGAATGAACAACTGTATGTCACAATGGTGACGGGCGCAGTGCAATTCGCCACTTTTGACTAAAATGCATGCACACTTACTTTATATCCTTACTTTCAATTTCATTATCTAATTTTTTTTTGCATCCGTGGGTGTATTCTCTCTTAGGTCTACAATAGCAATATTTAAAAAAAATCTACATTTTATTCTACGCTTAAAATTTTCTAAGTATAATAATACGAATACAAATATAGATAAAGACAAAAAAGCGGTGCCAGGAGCCAAATAAAAGGTCCTTCTTAGGTAATTGTGTACGGTTTTATAATAAAGTTCCCAAACATATTACAACGCTCACAGAAGGGAAATTCAAGTTGCACGTAAAAAACATATTGATAAAAAAATCCAACTACACAGTTTCTGATTACTTAAACGACAAATATGCCTAGACTATTCCGCCCGCCT
This sequence comes from Plagodis pulveraria, assembly GCA_963890685.1. NCBI lineage: Eukaryota > Metazoa > Arthropoda > Insecta > Lepidoptera > Geometridae > Plagodis > Plagodis pulveraria. Next base: position 31,013,473 of record OY982955.1, on the reverse strand, counting down.
CTGCCAAGCTATTGCCTGTCACCTACATAGTTTAAACAAATATTGTTGTAACCTTATTATATAGTAAGTATATAACACATTGTTAAAAGACATTTAAAAGAATGGCCCCAAGTTTCTTAACCGTTATTCTCGCAGTGGCTCTATACAATTTATGTGCTGAACGTGGCAGTACAATGTAGAATATTTCAATACTTAAATTTATAAGAGCGTCGTAGACACCTAAATTGAAAAAATGATTTTTACTTTGACTTTAACTCTACCATTACAGAGCAGACTAAACTGAAAACCATTTATTCGTACATTTCCCCCTGTATTTCCTACCTATGAAATCATTTCCAAACGACAGGAACATAAATATCCCGCAATTCAAACAACACTCAAAAGTATCGTCAAACAAGATTTGATTTTACCGGTCCGGTTATACTGGTAACCATTATTACGGCACTCGTTACCGTTTCTCCTTTTGGCCAATTTATTGATCAAAACATAGTCACAACGCGACAGTAAATAAAACAACAAAACTGGTATAAGGAAAGTCAAATACGCATTTTAAATAGCGTATAAAGATAGCTTTCAGTTGATTTTTGTTCAGTTTAATCACTCAAAACAGTATAAATAGCGAGCAGAGTAACAACTTTAAATGTATGGAAAAGTTTGCACTTTTTAATATTATTATTATTTTTAATACATTGATAATGAAAGGCTTTCAATCGATGCGCCTGACTGAATCCTCGTTTTCACATTCAAAATAGGTTAAAATATGACGACTGTAATTAATGTTAATCTGTAATTTTTTTCTGCATTTATTAGTATAGATAATTATTGTATTCTAAATGATGTATAACGTAATGTTGTCTTAGGTTTTCGCGATTATTACACATAGTAATTAAATAACTTTAAACGGTTTTAATCGCGTATATTTATCATTATTTTTATTCCGACGTTTCAAACACTTTGCAGTGATCGTCACCCCGTGACCACGATCACTGCAAAGTGTTTGAAACATGGGATAAAAATAATGATAAATATACGCGATTAAAACCGTTTAAAGTTGTTTAATTACTAGCCCCCTTACTTATAAAAAATCCGCTAAGTAGTTGCTAAGTAATGCATAACTAAACAGTGTTTAAGTAATGTTTATATATTTCTTACTTATAAACGCTACTTAGCAACTATTTAGCTAAGCAATGGATAATGAGGTCGAACGTATTTTAAACTGACAACATTGAACTATAAGGTATTATGAAAGACCCAAATTGCCAAAAAGTGTGTATCTAGTACTAAATATCTTAAGATTAAAAAGTAAAAACAAAGAATATAGTTTTGCGTGCCTAGTCAACAATAACCTCATTAGTAACTAAATCAGCTGATCAGAAATATGGGCGCCATCTTGCTACTTAAATATTTAAACATGGGAGGGACGGTGTTTAATTGACAGCTGATTTAAGCAGTACTTAGGTACTGGATAAAGTTATGTAGCGTTTATGAGTAAGGAATTTTGCTAATCAGCGGCTAAGTAATGCTTAAAATTTAAGTAGCGTTTATAAGTAAGGCTGTAGATGTATAACGTAATAACTACATATACAATCTGTTTTGATAAATAAAGTCTACTGGATTATATAATAATTATTGTATCGAATATTTAAATTTTAAATAATGAATATCATAATTTAAACTTATATAATAATAAACTAACAGCCTTACTTATAAACGCTACTTAAATTTTAAACATTACTTAGCCGCTGATTAGCAAAATTTCTTACTCATAAACGCTACATAACTTTATCCAGTACCTAAGTACTGCTTAAATCAACTGTCAATTTAAACACCGTCCCACCCTTGTTTAAATTTTAAGTAACAAGATGGCGCCCATATTTCTGATCAGCTGATTTAGTTACAGACCCACCAACTTATCTGTTCAGGTGGCAGAAAAAAGAACTACAACATTCCTTCAAATTGTGACAGTTCGTAGTTGATTTCCTTGACCAGTAGCGCCCTCGAAAACTGCACAGTTAAGTTGGTGGTACTATACAAAGAAAAGTATTATATTTACTTTTAAATTTCAAGATATTTAGCACTTGATACATGCTATTTGGCCATTTAGGTCATTCATAATACTTTTTAGTACAATGTTGTCAGTTTAAAATACGTTCGACCTCATTATCCATTGCTTAGCTAAACAGGTGCTATGTAGCGTTTATAAGTAAGAAATATTTAAGCATTACTTAAACACTGTTTAGTTATCCATTACTTAGCAACTACATAGCGATGTTTTTATAAGTAAGGGGGTAAATGTATTGGACTTGACGTGTATAACATTCAAAGTTATATGGTTAATAAATATTTCTATTCTATTCTATGTGCTTTTTTAAACTGAATTCCGAATCAGGTAATTATATATTTGACTTGTTTATTTTTGTTATTATGACGGAACAAGCTCGATGCCCACCTGATGTTAAGCGGATTAACCTCTGCCTATAACTGATGCATTACATCACAAGTCATGAATTGCACTGCGCCCGTCACCTTGAGACATAGTTATTAAATCCCATGTGCCTGTAATTTCACTGGACCTCAAGGAACACACCGTTAGGTGCTTGGCGACAGATTTTCTACTTGAGTTCCATATATAATAAACGTGTCGTCAAATATCATATAAATTGTACAAATTAAAACAAAACTTTGAAGGAAGGTTGGTAATATGTGTTTTTTTTTGGTTATGTTGCCAAAGCGTTCAAGTTTTTTTCTACTACCCGCAACGAGCTGCGACGGATGCTTTGCTTCGCCTCGGCAAACCAGTCTTATTAAGAGATTGAGTCTTGGTTGGACCGCGCCCCGTGCCATACGCTACTATGGTGTCGCATTGCTAATTAAAATAGTATCTACAAATACTGTCACAACATAGCACCGTGTGTCGATAATACGTTAAGAGTGCATCAGCATATTTTCCTTGAATTGTGGAATTTTGGACTATACTAACAACTATTTTACTTCGTAAGATTTATGTCGTGCGTGAAAGGTTACCGCACCGCTGCCTCTGCAAGAGTGAGACTCCAACTTTGGAAGATATTGGAGAAGCTATGGTAAATATACATTTTATTAGTCTCAATTAAGAACATTTTGACTTTACGACGAGTATTTCATGCCAAGGTTCAAAGTTATAACAAACAAATCAACATTTGTCTAGGGTGACAGGCGGTTCTAGGGTCACTGCTTTGACCAATAGCGATTGATCAGGTTATTTTGGTTTAGAAGGATATTTGTGCTAATATAACACAATAAAGTCTGTTATGTGCTTATATAACATAATAAAGTATATTATGTTATTTGTGGGTAGCACCGCTTACATATGAAGAAACTGAAATGCTACTTCAGGTTTAATCGGGTTCAATGATTCATCAACTCAACGCACATACACAGACACACCACCACACCTCCTCGTACACAAACTAACATACAAACAAACACACACTACTGCATATTTTTTTTCCACAATCCACAGAAACCCTAACTTAAAAAATCTATGTTATGAAAGAGCAGCGACTCCTATAATACAGCCATTCTTTGCTTAAAAGGAATCAAACATTATTATTATTATTTAAGGACATAAAATATAAAATTTCAGCTGGTTTGTTCACTGTTGAACATACCCTCTTACATTAAGGTGGGTTTTCCCATAATCCCGCTTATGTTCTATGCTTGGCAAGCGTCTTGGGGATCGCAGTGTAAAATAACAGCTCCTCATATGGCACTGCTGCCCACCTTTCAGAATTTTATCCTTAGTCGCCTTTTACAACATCCGTGGGAAGAGGGGGGGGGGGGAAGAAGAGACATTCCAACCTATAACGCCAAGGGGGACCAGTCAACTTACTTAAAAAAATACAGTGTTATTGGTAAAATGCTAACAACCTCTTAGGGTTGACTTCTGTTAGTCCTAACAAATATTATGAGTTTTTTTTTATTTGTTTTTTTTATTGTGTTTGTTTATATGTATTTGAGGGAATAAATACGAGAACGACCTGATTTTAAAAGCCTGGAATTTATTATTTCATATTTTTTTATTACTTTGCTCGTTGATATAAAAATATTCAAAACTCTATTCAATGGAAGCGTGGCGTGGTCCAGTGTTGCCGCGGCGCGGGCGCCCTTGGCTCGGAGTAGGCATTGTCTTTTACTATGAGACTCATAACTAAAAACTTTTCAAGTACTGTCTAACACTTTTAAGTTCTATCCAGAACGCCAATATTCTAGTCATACCCACCATACCACCAGGCTGACACCATTTACTTCTAGCAGATACATGAAAACATAAATCATATAGATAAGCTTGGTTACTACAATACGATTAGACTGCGTCCGAGCCGAGAGAATAAATGATGGAGAACGTTGACATAAATCGATTTTGAAATGAAAAATATGGACGACTCGTGAGTGCAACAACCGTGGAGTAAAAATGTGAAAACCAGCCAAGTGTATAGTAACAGAAATACTAAAGGGTTCCGTGATAGAGATTTTTAACGGGATCCGATTTCCATTTTTTTCTTATTGCTGATAGGTAAGCCATTGACCACAATCTTACCTGTTGTGATGATGTGATTGAAAATGTTAATAGGCTTAACGTAAATTGGCTGGCTCTCAAACACAGCTGCTGGAACACACCAAAATCTGTCACCAAGTACCTAAGTACTTGGCGACAGATTTTTTACTTGAGGGTGGTCGCTAGACAGGTGGGTTTCGCAAAATGACCTACCACCATGCTGTACAGCTCAAGCCCGCGGCGGGATTGAAATATAATCATAGTAAATTTAACAGCTGTGTGTATTACAGTTTTTATGGATGGAATAAAAACAAATATACTTAGTAAAATTTACGTTTCTTTACCTTTTTATTTTAAAAATCCAATTTACAACCGATTGCGGCGCTAAAGATCTATATCTGTAAAGGTCAGACGGACTTATTAATAAGTCTCAACTGAGGTTTAGTAATAGAGTCACGTTTTCTACTACGGAACCCTGGAATGAAAAAGCTAATCCAAATAAAGTTTGATTATTTTTGTTGGTATTCAAACGAGAAAACTAGGTACAACACATTATTTTTACACTGTGACGTGGAAAGTCACCCGAGAGGCCACACGCTGGCTTTGAGGAACAACTTGATGTGACACTATTGTGTGAGTTGAGGAACTGAGGTTGTAGAATGAAGACGGACGATGCAGGAAGTAAAATAAAGGGCAGTAGAACGATGAATTACAATTTCAGATATTTGTATAAACAATTTTAGAAAAAGTTTTCACTTCCACCACGCGGTAAAGCTCAAGCCCGCGGCTGGATTCTAACCATGGACCTGCTGCGCGGCGGTCGCATGTCGAAGTCGATGACGCAATCCTAAATTTCCATGTTCCTATTTTTGTAATAACGCATGCTCTGCGCATTACATTACAAAATTACGAGAGGAAAAATTATAACCATCCACCCCTATAGCCGGGCAATGTTCTGACCGTTTAACCCTTAAATGCATCTTGTTGCCCAAATGTATACATATCACGTTTCACGTTATTTTATTGACGTCGTGTGGTGTGTATTTCCGAACGCACTTTGACGACCAGAGATAATAAATATATTGAGTGTCAAAAAAGAAATTATGCAAGTTTCGGCGGCAAATCTATTTTTTTATTGCATTTATATTTGGCGGTCGACTAAGTTAATTGAGTTATAAGAAGCGTCTCCGTAATTTTGTATTCATTCATATACGAGTGCTTATTCCTATAAAAAAATATATATACTCAACTCTTATTAGGTAAGTTATTGGTTTTTCATATTTTAGTTATAATTTTTATTAGATCTGTATATAAATAATTATAAAACTGTATGTTGCCAAATGTCTACATTATGCGTTTGTTGCATATTATGGGCGTGCTTATTATTTTCTTGGATTTGGACTTTTAGTTAATTTTTTCGGTTTAAGCGGTTGGCAGAGCAAGATATTGAAAATATTTTATCAGTTCTCGAAAATGGAGACATTTCTAATTAGTAATGTAAGTAATAAGATCTGTTCACAATGAGAGCTCAGGGTGAAATGTATCAAACAGGGCAAGAATTATGTGATGATTAGCTGAAAAAGGATGACTTCATCACAACACTATGCTTTTTCAGCATTGTTCTCAGTATCGCAGCACCTTTACTTTTCTCACATACATATCACATAATTTTTCTTCCAGTCAGCTTTTGCGACATCCTATTGAAAAGTGAAAAATTGACTACAGTTAGGTTATTATTTTTTTTTTTATGCCTGATAGGTTAGCCTTTGACCACTATCTCACCTGATGGTAAGTGATGATGTGGTCGAAGATGCTGTTCAGGCTAACTTAGAAGTACTGGTTCTCAAGAACAGCTGCCAGAACACACCGTTAGGTGCTTGGTGACAGATTTTCTACTTAGCTAGGCTAGCCAGGCGGGCTTTCGCAAAATGCCCTACCACCATGCTATAACGACTGCCATCCTAAGACAACAACCGGGACCGACGGCTTAACGTGCCCTCCGAAGCACGGAAACGCTCAGTAGTAATTTCACTAGCGGTCACCCATCCAACTCATGACCGCGCGCGACGTTGCTTAATTTTGCTGATCGGGTGAGAACAGATAAGTAAACTTCGCTAAGAGCGCTTCAAATTTTCTTCATCTTCTTATTTTGTGATATGAACTGATCCTCTAAGCTGGCCGATGACCTCTTGCAACGTAAAAAGAATAGGTATTTTACTGACCCTTTTTGGCGTGAGATAAAGGAAGGAAGAAGAAAAGATGACTTAGGGAAATAATAATGCGCAATTTTATACTAGTTTTCTCGTTTGACTACCAATTAAAATGATCAAGAAACGTTTGTCAAATGCGACAGGTGATTGGGCATAATATAGCCAGTAGTCTCATGTACCTTTAATTTTACTGGTTCTCAAGGACTGCTGTTGGAACTTACTGTGAAGTGCTTGGCGACCAATTTTCTACTTGGGGTGGTAGCTAGACAAGCGAGCATTCGGAAAATGCCCTTCCACCATGAGGTGAAGCTTTGATGCTCAAGCAGGCGCTTGGGATAAAAGCATTGACCTGCGGTACGGCAGTCCATAGCTATTACTGTATCAGCCGGATAGTCCACTGCTGAACACAGTCTTCCCCCCTATGGGGGGGTTTGCCATAATCCTCACGCTTGGCAAGTGACTTGTGGATCGCAGTGTGAGATATCAGTTCCTCAAAAAGTGCTGCTGCACTTTTTCTGGTGATTTCCCTTAGTCACCTCTTACGACACCCACGGGTAGCGATGAGGGAGGGGTTTCATTCTAATCCGGCACCCCACGGGCATAGGTATTACCGCTCGGCTATCATTGCTTCATAAATATTATATACCTATAAAATTATAATATATATTAAGTATCATCCTATTGAGAAACGAGCCTATTGTAATCTACAAGGATCTTTTCCAGACCCTAGACTGCTTCTGAAGTTTTTATTGTAGAAAATCTTTTTAGCTTGCTAATAAATCTATAAAACTTAAAACTGACCTTAAAAGGAACAACACCAAATATTTAATAAAACTGAAATAAAAAAGTATGACCTCGTATAATTCTCCTAAATTCGTTTTAAAAATCCTTATCTTAATCTCCCAATTTTATAATGGACCAACTGTATTATAACGAGTCTAAAAGCTGTATTTTGCAGAGAGGTTATTTGAGAGAGATTTTGAAGTTTTAGTTCAAATAAACCTTTCAAAACATTAATAAACTGACCTGAAAGTACAAAGGTTGAAGAGATTGAAAAAAAAATTGTGAATATTGACAATTCAATTGGAACTACCTGTCAGTACTAACTAGTTGACTTTATTAGCTCTCGATTCCAATCATCGTCACCGATCACGAGTACGCGACATTCAACAGAAGCCAATTACTTTTTTGTGCCCAGCAAATTCATTTATCTGGCACCAGTACTGGATTAAAAACTTTTTTTTTAATTTTATTGTGACGGAACAAGCTTGAGGCCCACCTGATGTTAAGCGGACTAACCTCTGCCTATAACAGATGCATTTCATCACAAGTCACGAGTTGCACTGTGCCCGTCACTTTGAGACATAAGTGTTAAGTCTCAAGTGCCTGTAATTTCACTGGCTCTCAAGGACAGCTGCCGGAACCCATCCGCTAGGTGCTTGTCAACAGATTTTCTACTTGATGGTGCTCGCTAGCCAGGCGGGCCATTCGCAAAATGCCCTTACACCATGTGGTGAAGCTCATGCCCGCGGCGAGTTTTGAACCATAGACCTGCTGCGCGGCAGTCAATGCCAATGCCACTGAGCCATCACTGCTTCAAACTTCGGGCTTATAATTGTGAAGGATGTCAAATGTTATTCAATTAATCAATCAATCATGTATTTCCTATAATACATAATTAAGGGTAGGTATATTTTAGACGAACGCGCCCCAATTCAAAATCAAATTTCATTTTAATAATAGCGAATAAAACTCAATTATTTTTTACCTACGTAATCAAGATCTAAATAGGTATTTAGGCTTGTGGTGCATCAGATTTTCATTAAATTATACAGTTTTGAAATTACACTGGCGCAAAAACTCGTGATTTTAGATAAAAGAAGGACCTAACTTTAAGCACCTCTTTCAAGGAAAATAAGCATGGTTTAAGATTTCTATTGCACCACAAACATGGGAAATATATTGCTCTTTCTATAATGGGAAGTTATTTATACATGTAAACTTTTTTTTTTATTTAATATAGAACTACGAAATACAAAAATTACGCTCAAATAACGCGCTCAAACTCCTAAAAACTAATGCTGTCTCACCTATCGGTCGCGGGGCATGGTGAGGCACGAGAGGAGGGGGACACGCGAGGCAAGTCTATGTTCGGGCGGGAATCACGCGCCATTGCCATACTATACAAATTGTGGATAGGTGAAAAATAGACAGTAAAATATATACCAATAAAATAGACACATGCCTATTATAATAATAACATAATACATGCGACATACTAAGATACTTTTAATATTGTTAGGTTTGCAATAACGCCTGCTATGCGGATTACATTACAAAATTACAAATATACGATAGGAAAAAAGTTTAAGTCATGTGTGCTCCATCCCAATACGATGGTTAAAGAACGATAGGAAAGATTTGAGTTATTACGTCATGTCATGTAAGCTTAATTGGTTAGAGCATACCCCGGATGGACGCGGGTTCGAATCCCGCACATGACTTAAATTTTTCCTATCGTATATTTGTGATTTTATAATACTAAGATACTATCATTATATATTTAAGTCGCAGATAAATTATGATAGCATTGATATTGTAATTGCACAAGTCATAATATTTTAATCTGGTTGGTAAATAGTCAACCAAGTTTTAAGGTCCATTGTCTATGAAATTACAATGTAACCAAGTGAAAATACATTTTAGTCTGATATTTTTGACTTGTCACTATACAGGTTAAGTCTGTTCCTGCGCCATGTTATAATTGATTATTAAAAATATCAAAAATATGTTACTGTAAATTACGTTCATTATATTAATTTCACAATCCAGTAAAATATTTAGTTCGTTCTTTTTTGCCATAAATAGTACGAAAACCTTTATACAAATCCAGTTAATTATAAAAAAAAATCTTGTGGGTGTATATATAGATCTATCATTTCCAGTTTGAATCCTTTTTGTTGGTCTAATCATTACAAAGTTTATTATACTTTGCGTTTACTATTGCATTAAAAATCGAGTTTCATAAGGAAGCGCTCGTAGCGAAGCTGAAGCGCTCGTAGCGAAGTTTACTTTCGGTTGAGAACAGCTAAGTTAAGCAACGCCACGCGCGGTCATGAGTTGGATGGGTGACCGCTAGTGACATTACTATTGAGCGTTTTCGTGCTTCGGAGGGCACGTTAAGCCGTCGGTCCCGGTTGCTGTCTTAGGATGGCAGTCGTTATAGCATGGTGGTAGGGCATTTTGCGAATGCCCTCCTGGCTCCTCAAATAGAAGATCTGTCGCCAAACACCTAAGGGTGTGTTCCGGCAGCTGTCCTTGAGAGCCAGTACTTTTAGGTTAGCCTGAACAACATCTTCGACCACATCATCACTTACCATCAGGTGAGAGAGTGGTCAAAGGGTCAAACCTATCGGGCATAATATTAAAAAAAAGCGATGGTTCAGCGCTTAAACTCTTCTTTGAAGGCAGTCTCCGATTGGGGTGGCGCTAATCTGGTCATGTTCAATGCTGCTTAAACCCAGGCCTGTCTTTTCTCCGACAAACTGAGCCCTTTCCAGCTGGCTCCTACTTTCAGGGATGTGTCCGTGCCGATTAGTTACCATTTCGAGCTTCTTGGCATCTCATTAATACCAACTCTCAGTTTCGGCTCTTATATTGAGTCCAAAGCCCAGTTTGCCTCAAAAAGGCTTGGTGTTTTGGCTAAGGCGAAACAATACTTCACACCGGGATAGTTGCTTAATCTTTATCATGCCCAAGTCCGGACATGTATGGAGTACTGTTCTTACCTTGGGGATGGTTCTGCCAAATACCAGCTGGAGACACTGGCAGCTATTGAGAGGAGACAACTACCTACACTAATTGTTCTGGCTTTTTATTCAAAATATTTATGTAACATACTAGTTTTCAATGCTTTTTGGAAAATGATCGTTTATAAATAATAAAAAAACGGCCAAGTGCAAGTCGCCGAGGGTTCCGTACAAACTTGCAGGTATATATATAAAAGTTATGGTATTTTTATTGCTGAATGAAATCCATATTTTTTTTAAATTAATTAGTATGATGTTTCTAAAAATGTTTGCCGTCATTGTAGAAAGGATTATCGTCTTTTAATATGAACTGAATTCGTAAAGTTAAAAAAAAACTGTATACATTTTTAGTACCTACACTTCACGTCATTTCCACATGGTTTTATAACAGTTTTCTTGCCGAGAGGGTTTCTATAAGTGTGTCAGTTCTGAAGAAATTTCGTTAAAGTTATTACATTTGCTACCAGTTATTTATTTTTAGATTAGATTAGAGATAACATTGTATTTTTAATTTGAAGGTAGGTGCAATTTGTAACATAAGTGTATTAAAAATATGAAGTATGATATCGATTAACTAACGTAAGTTTGACACATATTAATGGACATTGTTAGCAGATTTAACTTACTCTTATTTTATGTGATCCTCAGTACGTAAACGCTGAGATGAATCATGTGAGACAGATTCTTGAGCAGAACGGATACAAATGGCGACAATGCACGCGTTGGGCCTTTGGTACAGAACGCAGAAAGGCCTGTAGAGTCGACCGTGTTCCAATTTACTTACCGTTTGTAAAAGGTGTCACTGTTAAAATTGGTGGCTTTTTGCAACGAAAGTACAACATAAGGACATTATATCGCCCGCCCGGTCAATATCGGCACTTGCTAAAGTCACCGAATGACAAGGAACCACTCAACGTACCAGGTGTATATAAAATCCCCTGTGATTGCGGCAAAAGCTACATAGGCGAAACTCGACGCAACATTGCGACGAGAATCACAGAGCATATACGAAGTGTTAAGAACGAATTAACACAGGCAGACCCGCAGTGGCGGAACATGCTCAAGAGGCGAGCCATTTCTTGAGATTCGATAAGGTTTCCGTATTAGCAAAGGAAAGGTTTCTCATACCGCGAAAAGTACGGGAAGCCATAGAAATTGACCGTCATCCAAATTTTAACCGCGACCGGGGATGGAATTTGCCACCAGCGTGGAAACCAGTTCTTAACACTGCTACTTGGAATAATGCACCCGTCAGCTTGCCGCAAGATACAGTTAGTGCGGCGTGCACAGGTCTGGTAGTATGGAACGACAGTGACGAAGAAAACAATGATGCACCTGCGCCGGCGCCGTCGTCGGTGACGTCAGAGCGCGCAAGGAGGGCAGCAGCGCGCGCGGCTCGCTCCACCGCCGCCGCCGGCGCCACCACCAGTGCATGCGCGGGCGCGATCGTAAGCGCACGCACTCCGTGATGAAGCGACTCTGAAAGTCGCGAAACCGGTCGAGACGCCTTCTCGACGTAAAAAACTGTAAGTTAAATCGGCTAACAATGTCCATTAAGTATGATATCTTTTAAATAAAAAGAAAATTTAATTATCTATGAAAGTGACCACATTTTTCAGTTTAATAGGTGCCTTACAAACATCGTCAGTCCACTATGTAATTAATTTTACATAGAGATACATGGCTCGACAGTGGTGGAATATTCCAGATATTTTCTTTATTCTAAAGACTCTAACTAATGAAGTATGGATATTAAATGAGTTTAGCCGCAACTATCTTTTCTTGTGAATGTCAAATGAACCACAACTAAGTCTGTTTTAGAACAGCTCCACTGTAAATTTAAATATATATACATTCACATAAAATCTTGTTTTATTATTTGCAAGTTTGACGTAACTTAAACATTTCGGTAATTTTACTATTTCATTACATAATAATAAATATTATTGACACAAAGAATTAGTATCTAAATACGGATTGTCATTAATACAGCGTCCGTCATTCACGTTGGATATATATTTAACAGAACGATAGTGAAAAATTAGGTATCCTTTTTCTATCATCGTAATTATTGCATTTACAACTGCTAAGCGAATAAGCTTGCAAAATTACAACGAAAGAAAAAAATAACCACAAGTAGGGTGCGAACCCGCGACTACGAAGAACTATTCTGGTGCGTGATTCATAGCACAAATTTATCCTCTCATTCTTTAACCGCCATAACTGGATGAAGCAACATCTGCAATCAATCTGCTTTCCATTCGAATTACGTACGAAACAGTATCACAAACGGTCACATTAACGGAAATAACACCTTGTCCTACTTTTGCATATCAACGCTCCCCTCTATTATTCTATTATGATGAGCGGACGTAGTTATTATCATTTTCTCGTTCTGGCAAAAGACACATTGTACTGATTTTTTAGAAATGTTATTAGTTTGTTTAGAACTATCTGTTGTTTTGTAATTTTTTTATGTTTTGGGCTTAACGAATTTAGTTTTTATATGTAATATTTATTTAAATAAGTAAAAAATCTTATCTCAAAACTTCTCTTATGTAATACATCTCTTATGTGAGATAGTGGTCAAAGCTGGAAAAAGCTATAAATAAAAAAAAACTTATCAGAACACACCGTTCAGTGCTCGGTGACAAGAAACAGGTAGATCGATAAATACTACCAGGGATTGCATCTCCAGGCCTCCTTCGGTACGTTGTTGTAGGTTTTTTTGATGAGACCATGTCACTTAGTGCGTTTCGTTGTAATTGCTAACTACAGCCTTCTTGCTTCGAGCCTTTCACGCATAAACAGTAGTGTTTGCATACTATTGTTTCGAGGCAGAAAATCTGACACTGCGGTGGCACCCACTATAAGACCTTGCCCAAGAGAATCATCAACTGGTACCTCGCTGTTTATGTTATGTTCTGGTAAAATATATAAAAGATTTGCATTCGGATATATAACATTTTCTACATTTTGCGACTAACCGCATATTATCTTATCGGTGTTGGTTTTGTCGTGTATAGAGGAGACGAGCCTTTAATTTCAGAGACTCTTTCTACCTATGGTCCGAATAACACAGTTCTGTTTTTATCTATTATCTTTGGCTGCTTCCACTTCCTTGTCTAGCTACGAACCGATTGGTCGATGTGGTCGATATTATTGTAATAAAATAATAATTGTAACCTACGTTATTTCTATTGCAAGGTTGGAAAATAAACGAATTGCTGTGAAAAAATCAAGAAACCCAATATAGTACCACCAACTTAACTGTGCAGTTTTCGAGGGCGCTACTGGTCAAGGAAATCAACTACAAACTGTCACAATTTGAAGGAATGTTGTAGTTCTTTTTTTTGCCGCCTGAACAGATAAGTTGGTGGGACTTTACAATACACTACACTTTATATTTTTTGGTGTTATATTTTTTGATCTGTGATGAATTCCTTATACCATAATTGAATTGACATATTTTGAAGCAGTGATGGCTCAGTGGCATTGGCTATGGAATGTGCTCAGCAGGTCCATGGTTCGAATCCTGCCACGGGCTTGAGCTACACTGCATGGTGGCATTTTTGCGAATACCCGCCTAGCTAGCCAACACCAGGTAGAAAATCCGTCGCCAAGCACCTAACGGTATTCTAGGTTAAGCCTGTTAACACCTTCGACCACATCATCACCTACCATCAGGTGAGATTGTGGTCAAAAGCTTACCTATCAGCAATAAAAAAATATATATTGTTTGGTGATTGTGTTTGGTGATGGTGACAATTGTTTTTACAGCATGAAAGAGTATTTAAACTACACTAAGTGATGTATATGGAATTAATTATTTTCAAAATTACAATTTATTTTATATAGACATGACATTTCAAATTATTTGACTAATTAAACTAACATAGAATAATAAAAATTTGCACGCCTGCTTGCAGGCTGAATACAGTGACCTAACATTATTATATAAGAACTTAAAATGTAATTGTATGATGTATTCTGGCAAATAAACATTTGAATTTAAATTTGAATTTGAATTCGAATTATATTTATTTTTGCTTAGAGTATATCAACACCTAACTCAAATATAAAAATTAACATTTTAGTAATAATACGGGATAACTCACGTGAATAAGTCAGATAGCTCCGACTAAAGTTTCAACCGTATTCGGTGGTATTTTTCAAGGAGAGCTCGAGACGCCCGCGTTGACGTCTCGCTTAGCACAAGCTAAGTGCTGAACCGAATGTGGTTGAAACTATAGTCGGCGCTATCTGACTTATTCACGTGAGTTATCCCGTATTATTTACTAAAATGAGTGAAAAGCACGTTAGTTTTTATAATATAAAATTGTCTTTGCAAAATAAAGCAAATAGCGCTAACGTACGAAATCAACCAACGTAACATTAGGTTGTCGGAACACGAAAATTTAAGCTCAGTATTTTTAAAATCATGTTGCCAACTTCCATAAGACATTTAGGTTTGAACGTAAAAAAATATTTACCTTTTAATTGCCTCCAGACGTTTCAAAGACTCTCCAGTTATTGTGGCCATGGGGTGACTATGTGTGTCATTCAAACTACTTAAAGTTGTTTAATTACTATGTATATTAAATCTAATTTCACTCAATAATAATCCTTATTTACGTACTTTTGATAAAATTTGGAGACTTAGGATAGATAAGTACCTTTATTTTTCTTTTTAATAACGAAATTACTTCAAGCTAAGACTGTGTCGTTCGTAGTGATGGGCGCGGGGCATTTTAATTTTGAGGTCCTGTCTTTGATCTTAGGATCGAACACTTATTGGGTTTTTCTGGAAAACCAATTCTAAGTAGGTGGTAGGAGTCTAGGATTTCGCCCAGTAGTTGGTAGTAGATAAAATCTAATTAATATATACATGAGACCAAAACATGACTGAACAATGCTGCCCTCATAACTCAAACTGCAGTAATCGACATTTTTGGGATATTGACTTTTTTCAAGAAATGGGGCCCCAAGGGGTTTATTTACATGAAAAAATATTAATATCTTAAAAAAAGTCTCTACAAGTATGTTTTTTAGGTAACGTTTTGCGCAGTACTTACATGAAAACTATATCAATGATAAGAAAAAGCACAGTATTAAACACATGCTAAAGAAGAATGCAGTACTTGTTAGAATTTCCTAAAACAAAGTGCAGTAATAGCCATTACTGTATTCTTTATTCAAGTATCTATAGACCAGTTACTAAGTCAAAACGCAGTACTCCACATTATTGCATTTGTGCGTAGTAAAAGTATGCGAGATCGTAACCGTACGATACAGTGCCGCGTTTTGTTGAAGCAAATCAGTGCGTCGTCGTCTTTCGGCGAAGTGAGACGTGCGGCACGTGTACCGCTCCGGCGCGCTGTTGTTTTTTGATAAAACGGAATTTGGGTGAGTTGCTATAATTTTACTATAGTCTACTATTTAGTTACTATATATTTATGGCTTTAAGAAACAAAGAGTTATCCCCTGACGTGACAGTCAGATTTTAGTTTTTTATAACCTTAAAATACTAAAAGAATATTCTTGTTATCTAACTAAGAGTGCATATTCTGTAGGTTTTCATCAACTTTGATTGTTTACTTGTATACCTAAGGGATACCTAAAATTATTGCTATCTGATTGAAATGTAATTACATCGTCGTTGATGAACTTAACATTTTTAACTGATAAATAGGTTTAGGTATCTATAATAAACCGTTTGTATTGGTAGTTTATAGTACATTTAAAGTATTAAATAGTATGTGCGTATATGAAATACAAGCGGCACCTGCGGTTTTACCCGCGTTAAACCGAAATTAATATAGCTTATGTACTAATCCATAGTCCAGTCTACCTCCACACCAAATTAGATCCAAATTAGATCAGCCGTTTTTGAGATCGGCGTGCAAAAAATATACGATTAGTTACAGATTTTTATAGTAGAAAAGTAAAGATGATATTTTATGATATTTCCTTCAATGTAGATTTATTATGTTTTCAGAATATTCTCTTCATAATGTCTGCCAAAAATTCCCGCGGAAGAAGCATGTTAGACATGGTGCTTGGTAAAACTGATCGTGAAACAGAACCACAACCATCTACTTCTACAGAATTCAATTCAAACCAGAAAGATGAATCATTTAGTCTGTTATGTGATGAACCGTTCCCAAGTTATTTGATGGATATATCATTAACAAATATAACATTCGAAACAGGAGAACCCAGCGAAATTATTCCTATTGCATCAAGTTCAATGATTTTGACAAGCGAAGCGGCCCAAGATGACAATTTGAATCATGATACACATACAACTGAATCCAATCATACTTTAAATATAGAGTCTGAAAATAATATAGTACAAGCTAGTTTGCAGGAAAAAACTAAATCAGGCAACCCAAGGAAGAGACGGAAATTTGAAGAATCGTTAGAAACAAGACTAACAGACAAGAAAAAGAGAAAGTTAGATAAAATGGCGGTAAAACCTGGATGCAACGAAACCTGTACAAAGAAATGCATGTCTTATTTTACGGAATTAGAACGCATACACATAAATGACACATTTTGGAAATTTAATTATGAAGCACAAGGTCTATATGTAAAGTCGTTGGTTACTGAAAAAGAAGTACAAAGACGTATCAAAGACAGCCAGATGATGCGGAAGAGCACATATAAGTATTTTTTTGACATAGACAATACAAAGAAAGAGGTTTGTAAAACTTTCTTTCTCACGACTCTGGGATACCACAAAAATAATGATAGATGAAGAGGAAGCTCAAAAGGATGTACGCGGAAAACATAATAATTCCAAACACTTGGACAGAGAAACGATCAAACAGCATATCGAGAGTTTTAAACCAGCCATCGCACATTACAGACGTACACACGCTCCATGTAGAAGATACCTTCCGAGTGATTTGAATACAACCATGATGCATGCTGATTTTATAGAAAAGAATCCAAATTTTAAGGTATCATATGATCTCTACAGAAAATTCTTAAAAAAAGATATGAATATATCTTTTGCCCAGTTAGGTAACGAAGAGTGTGAACAATGTGAAACATTCAAACTACATAACATTGTATGCAAAGATGCCGAACATTGTACCGAATGTGCTACATACCAGATCCATCGTGAAAAATTTGAAAAAGCACGTACTCATTACCAACAAGATGTAACGCAATCTGGGAATAAGTCAGAATCTTCAAATTGTTACTACTCTGCTGATTTGCAAAAGGTCATCATGTTACCCAGACTAGATATGTTTAAAATTGTAATGTTCTGCCCAAGAATCATAGCGTTTAATGAAAGTTTTGTGCTTTGGCCTCTAGTAAAGAAAAACCATTTGCAGCTATATGGCATGAAGCTATATCTGGCAGGAAACAGGAAGACATAATTAGCTCATACAGATCTTTTTTGGAAAGCAAACGTGATTGTGAAGAAATCGTTATTTGGACCGACAACTGCACTAGTCAAAATAAAAATTGAGCATTTTTCACCTTTCTGGTGCAGATTGTAAACAGCCAGTTTATTAAAGCCACAAAAATAACTATAAAATACTTTGAACCTGGGCATACCTTCGTGTCCGCTGATAATTTTCACCATCAAGTGGAAAACCAGCTGCAAAAAGCCAAGAAAGTATATGACTTTCAGATTTTATAGATTGTGTAAAACTAGCAAACTCAGGAAAAGTTATTGTTAAACCGATGGAAGTTAACAATTTCTATAAATACAAAGGTCATTCTTCCCAGTATAAACTCAAAAAATGAAGAGAGAACATATCTCAAAGATATTGTTTGTGTCGAAGTACAGAGAAAGAGCATGAATCTTTTTGTTAAGACAAACCACAATCACAGCAACATGATAGAAAAAGATTTTTTAAAAACAAAACTGATTAAACAAAATAATATAACTGAACCAGAGACAAACCAGAAGGCACGCGGAATAACTCAAGAAAGAAAAGCTGGCATACTAAAAAAACTAGGTGACCTAATACCTCAGAACAGGCTGATATTTTGGGAAAATCTTCCTGTAAACGAGGAGTCTGTAGATCTCACCGAGACTAGAGAGCCTCAAGAATAAGACTGTGTATATGTACTATTTTGAGAAGACTTATTATTTTTTAAAAGGAGTTTTATTAGTTTTTTTTTATGGGTATTGAATGCCTAAATTTAATTTTAATATTTGGATTGAGATATTTTTTACAATGAACCTGGTCATCTGAAAAGACACTGTGGCCCAAGGTGAAGGGGGATGACTGAATTGGAATGGTACTTGATCTCAAACGAGGCTGCCAGAACACGCCTTAAGGTGCTTGGCAGAGTAGGTAAATTTATAATTTTTTTAAAGATTTTTTTAAAGATGTATTTTTTAATTTGTATCTTTAATTTTCCTATGGGTATTGAATGCCTACATTTTATTTTAATATTTGGATTAAGGGTTTTTTTTTAGACTGTACAGTCAGACACTGGCTGCAGCCCGAGGCAGGCGGCTATGACTTCATGTAATAATGTGCCTTAATCTGTGATAATTAAATACCTAATAGAACAGTTTCAATAAGTAAGACAACCTCTAGTCTATTTCTAGATACACATCTATAAATACTGTTAATTATAAGATTATTAGTGAAGTAATTATAGACGTAATGTGTAATTTGATTTTAAGAATAGAAACCTTACTATTAATTTTAGTAATATGTGTATCTGATATCCTATGTTTAAATACGAGTATGTTGGTTTAATAAAACTGATTATTCTTTAACAAATTGTTTAATTTTGAAATCCCGATTATGGTTTAAGCCGTAGAGCAACTTAAAAATCTATATTAAATACACTGCAGTACTTAGCTTCGGCCATTCAAAATACTAAACAATAACGCAGTAATCATCGCGCGCTAGACCATAATGCAGTAATGAGCGCAAGTACTGCATTTTGACTTAGTATTCAGAGATTTTTACAAGACATGGTACTAAAACTAAACGCAATAATACGTATTATTAATGGATATACTAATTTACGCAATAAAAGATAATTATTTTTGAAAAGCTTGATTTTTTTCCTATTTTAACGACATATTTGAAAAACTACAAATTACATACATCTTCCTCAAATATGTTAAAATGTCTTTCGCGCGTTTATCTCGAAACCGCCATTTTGCAATTACTGCATTCTTAGTTATCAGGGCAGAATGTGTGGGTGTCTTTACGACAAGCCAAGCGCTCGGGAATGGATAATGATGATATTTAAAATGTATATGTGTTTCTAAATTAAGTTTAACTCATCGACTAATGTTAAGTAATTTAATTGTTTGCATAACATGAACTTTATCTCCAGGTTAATTAATTTTCTTCTATTTTGATTTGTTAAACTTGAACAATTTATGTGATATCAAGCATAGGAGACAGATATATTGTTCGCATGTAGTTTAATTATTTTCCACGCTCAGTCGTTAATTTTAATTAGAGATACGAGTATATGATCTTTTATTAAAATTGACGACTTCGTATAACAAATATTTGCCATTTGCCGTGTGTCGCAAATCACGACGCGTCGCAATATCTCGGATAAACGACGTAGTTTTGTATTTCAGTTCAAATGGGCAATTCCCGAGTGAGCTGGGATAAATTTATACAAACATTTGGAAAAATATCACCGTTACCTAAAATATCATCGTTACCTTAGGTGCTATAGTCATATCATGATTGATATAACATTTAATTGGGTAATTCTGTTTTTTGTCAGATTTACAGCTTATTATTATTATGTATGGTAAGTACAAGTACACTGGATGTTCTAGTATATTCCAGGTATAAATTCCGTAAAATGGATCCCGTAAGAATCTGTATTTTCAAAATTATTTGGAAGAATAGTTTTGTATGAGAATTCTTATTTTCACATTTGGAGATATAAAATAAATAATTAAACGAAAAACTGGCAGAGTAATACATGGTTTTAGGTTCAACGAGTTTTAAAACTTGGTTTTCATGCGTAAAATAAACAAAAATAGTAGTAATTGTAAGCATAGAAGAAATTGCACGTTTGTTATTGTTATAAATAAAGAATACATTCGAACAGTAATAATTTATTCTTTATTTTTACTCTAATTTTATTTATAATATATTCTTTAAATAATCGCACTAAAAAGTCGTGTCTTTAGATGGCAGTCGTAATAGTATGGTGGTAGAAGAGTTTGTGTAAGCCGGCTGGCTAGCTACCACCCTCAAGTAGAAACTCTGTCGCAAAGAACCTAACGGTGTGTTCCAGCAGCGCTCGTTGAGAGCCAATTAATATTTACTATCAGGTGAGATAGTGACCTATCAATTACGTAAATAAGGATTTTATGTATAGTGTGCTGCTGCGATCTAAATGTCAGTAGTAGAAACAAAAATCAAGCAAATTTTAAGGAAATTGTCTTTCAATATTGTCAATTTGAAATAACAAACCATGTTTGTAAAGTGGTATAAGGGTGAACCCTAGAAGACGTAGAGTTGATATGTCCCCACTAAGTGGACTGACGACATCGTAAAAGTCACGGGTAGCCAATGTTTACATGCGGCTAATAGCTGTTTTTTGTGGCCTCCCCCATATAAATAGGGGAGGATTTGTCCAACAGTGGACGTCAGCCATCTGGTGATTATGTTGAGTTGACAATTTATTATTCTAAATATTCATATTTAGAATAATAAATTGTCAACTCAACATAATCGCTAAGTGACTGACGTCCACTGTTGGACAAATCCTCCCCTATTTATATGGGGGAGGCCACAAAAAACAGCTATTAGCCGCATGTAAACATTGGCTACCCGTGACTTTTACGATGTCGTCAGTCCACTTAGTGGGGACATATCAACTCTACGTCTTCTGGTGTAATGTGGCAACCACTCAAGAACCTTTCTTCTGGAATTTTCCTCTCTTACGACACACAAGGGAAGAAATGGGGGGGATGACCCTCTCACCTGGCTCCCTACGGAGTCTTCGTATACTACCAACAAATGCATTAATTTTGTCCATTGTGGTTTTAGAGACAGGAAACCTATTGTGCCATCTCCACATACCAATGATAAGGTAAGGAACCTCTCCTTATGTAAATATTCCACTGGAGTTTATATTGTCTCAGGTTATCAAGTGAGTCCTTTAGCTATAAATCTGAGGAGGTGATAGCTTATCGGAAGGTTGGATTTACGACCTCGCCGATGAGAGTTTCTGACCCGGATACGACGAACTACCGACCTCTTATATTTAAAACACAATGAGATAGGATGGGTAGTAGATGTAAATACTTATTTATTTTTAATAATTCCCTTTAATTTTAGATTTCTGTTTCATTAATGTTACAACTATGCTAATATAATACCATATAATATACTATCATATATATAGATATTTTTTTGTTGTACACACCAGTAAAATACAATGACTTACAAACAAATATTACAACGGGTGTGCTTATCACTTACAGCGGTGTCTTCCAGGCAACTTTTGAGTAAATACACTTAAAATACGGTTAAAAGACAGGGATGTATAAAATTAATATAAACAATCGAAATTCTCTCTTATGGGGGAGGCATTTGCTCAGCGGGTAATGATGATAATGAATCAGTGATTACACCTGAAATGTATTACAAAACGTATTTATTGTAATTTTACTTTTGCCGTTAGGATGAAACAGTAAACAACATTGGCAACTTTAGGAACCTGTTAAGTTAATCATTTTAATCTAAGCTCATTCTATTACAGGGGACTCAGGCATCTCGTAAGCCTTC
The DNA here is from genome assembly GCA_963890685.1 of Plagodis pulveraria. Taxonomy (NCBI): domain Eukaryota; kingdom Metazoa; phylum Arthropoda; class Insecta; order Lepidoptera; family Geometridae; genus Plagodis; species Plagodis pulveraria. The sequence goes on along the minus strand of OY982955.1, from coordinate 30,991,161 downwards.
ACCTACGGCTCGATCTGACAGTATCGTAGTCTCAATTAGGATAATTAGCTTCCCGCACTCGAATCGTAATATAACATTTCTTATCTGTTTTAAAAACTACGTTGTTTACTCGTAATCGAACAAAGTAGGCCGTTTGATCAAGGTTACTCATAGCACTTGAATAAATAACCGTCTTTATTCATGTGCTTATAGTAGTAAAAAGCAGAAAGTATAAAAGCAGTATTGAGTTTTGAATTAAGAACGTAAATATTGATTCACTCATCCGCAATAGAATAGATCGAACCATAATTTATAGTCTAGAATATTTTTTTTGCCAGATAAGGCCCAAATGATTATGAGACTCAAATAACTGGCCAGTACGAAAATCAAACCAAATAACGTCTAAATAAAGGACATAATATGAAGTAAAACGCTCGTGGCCAAGTTTGCTTAGACGTTCTTAAGCGATCAGCAAAGTTAAGCAACATCCGTCGCGGTCATGAGTTGAATGGGTGACCGCTAGTGACGTTACTACTGAGCGCTGCCGCAATTCAAAAAGCAAGCTAAGCCGTCGGTCCCGGTTGTTGTCTTAGGATGGCAGTCGTTACAGCTTGGCTGTACGGCATTTTGCTAATGCCCGCCTGGCTAGCTAACACTCTCAAGTAGAAAAGCTGTCACCAATCACCTAACGGTGTGTTCTGGCAGCTGCCCTATAAAACCTAAAAAAACATATCAGCGCTCGGTGAGTAAAATTCGCAATTTCTTAAAAAATACAATTTTGAAAATTGTATGCCCAGATAGAATACATTAATATTGTCTTAGGTTTTCGCGATTATTACACATAGTAATTAAACAACTTTGCAGTGATCAGTCACCCCGTGACCACAATCACTGCAAAGTGTTTGAAACGTCGGGACAAAAATAATGATAAATATACGCGATTTAAACCGTTTAAAGTTGTTTAATTACTAGAATACATTAAGTTTACCAATTGACCTGATTTTGGGCAAAATTATCAATTTCCTTTAGGAAGAGATACGAATTTTAGTTCGTAACTTCACAAAACTTTGTTTCCCAAAATTTTTTCACTCGTGAAGTTTTGTCGCTACAGAAAAACTATATACTGAAAATATGGTCAAGAAAATGATGCTCTAATTATATTTAAATTGCATTTGTTACAATTTGTGAAATTACTTGCATTCAAAATCAGGTCTGATTCATATTTGGTTCTTAGTATGAGTCCTTTGTTCCAGTCGGGATTAATATAAAAAACGCCCTTGTATTATATGTTATTAAGCTTAATTCAAAATCTTAACAAAAAAACGACTTCCAACTTAAAACACGCATTATTAGGAATAACTCAAATACAACTCGAACTAGATCTCACATAAAAAAAACAAATGAGACCACAAGACAAGCACCAGTTTATGCATATAAAAAAAACATCAAAATCGTTTAAAAAAACATCAAAATCGTTACTACTTGTAACGAGTTACGAGCACACACAAAAAATATATATTCAAAATTGTGAACCTCCCCTATGTTTTGAAATCTTATAAGAATACCATCTACTTTTTTTATATTGTTAGGTTTGCAATAACGCCTGCTATGCGGATTACAATACAAAATCACAAATATACGATAGGAAAAATTTAAGTCATGTGCGGGATTCGAACCAATTGAGCTAACATGACATGACGTCATAACTCAAATCTTTCCTATCGTTTTTTAACCATCCTGTTAGAGCATACCCTGGCTCAAGGGGTGGATGGACGCCGGTTCGAATCCCGCACATGACTTAAATTTTTCCTATCGTATATTTGTGATTTTGTAATACCATCTACTGTTCTATCGAAACAAATACACTGACTTCAGGCATTTATAATAAAATAACCTTTTGTCACTTATATCGTGGCAATACTACGTCAGCCATACAAAAAATACAGCTAAATCGAAAGAATACGAGTGTCATTTCAATATTGAAAATGTCAAACAACGTAACACCCTTAGTTTTTATAGACACATTTGCAATACAATTTCCTCCAATGCGCGTTGCTCTCGAGAACACGCCAAAAGCGAACCTCTTAATATTTAATAAGCTCTCTCACTTTTGAATAAACGATGTTTTTCATATCCCCTAAGAAACACTTATTTCTTTCAGTTTGTTTGAGATCGGGATCAAGTTAGCGATGTCATACAGATAGACGCGGAACCAAGACGTGGAACGTAATTTTGTAGACAGCAATACAAAATGATTTCCATAAAATGAAAAATAAATGCGGTCGCTACGGTGAGAAAGAGCACTGAACAAACAGCGGGCAGGTACATTATGAAGACGTGTACTTAGTACTGTGTTGTTGCGCATCTTGTATGTACTAGATCTCGTAATTGTACTCTAGAGCGATTAGATAGGTATCGCTTTTATTCTTGAAATGGAAATGCATTAATTACTTTAGAAGCGCTAGTAGAGTAACAATCAAAGTGACGGCCGCAGTGCAATTCATGACTTGTGATGAAAATGCATCTATTATAGGCAGAGGTACGCTAAACATCAGGTGGGCCTCGAGCTTGTTCCATCACAATAACATAAAAAAAAGAAAAAAAAATGTTGTGTAAATAGTTTAAGAGCAGCATAGTTTAGTAAAGCATATTGGATAGTTTTATCCAACTGCGCAAGAAGAGGTTAATGGTTCCGCGCGATATCGGAAATACGCGTGGGCGGAGCCGCAGCCGGATAGCTAATATAAAAGGGGCATTATTGTTGATTCGGTTGTAAAAGGCTTGCAAAACGAGCGTGGGAAGATGCATGCAAGGAACAGGAACAAAATTCACCAAATCTTCGTAGCTATGGTATTTTTTCGAGAGGCCTTGTTTTCTCCTCCATCAAAAACTAATTTTGACATCGTTATCTAACATAAGTATTTCAGACATATAACGAACAGCTTATCAAATATTTGTAGCAAATAACGTGTAACGAAATAATATCTAGGGAAATAATGTGACAGCAAAGAAATTATCTTTATGATATTATATTGAGAAAATTGTTATTTGGACCGAGTAAATGTCTTGGCGTTGGACGGACCATCGATCAAAAAGCCACAAGTCACTGTCGGAGAAAATCAGCTGTCTTTATGAAGTGGCACTAGCATATTTGGATGAGGCCAATATTGTACTGTGTTTTCAATCAAAGTTCCAAGCAAAGAAGTATCTCAACAATTTCATTATTGGTCTTGTTTGGAAATGCTTGTTGCGAAGCTTGCCTTAGACTGATCTCTCTGATTACATTAAATAATGCTATCTGCGATCTTTATTAAGATGGTTGATCGGATTTCATTAAATACTAAATACTTGGCAGGACATTTTGACAATGCCTGCCTGGCTAGCTACTATTTCAAGTCATTAATCTGTCGCCAAGCACCTAAGAGTGTGTTCCAGCAGTTCACAAAGGAAGAATAATGAAGTTTTTGTACATTTTCTATTATTTTCTTCGGAGCCTGGTCAAACTTATAGTTCATAGTTAAAATTTTTATAAAACCACGTAATGGGGTTTGGATAAATCACTGTTGTTGCCAGTCTTAATTAGAAGAATATTCCGCAAGATGTCCTTGTCGTGTCGGCACGATATCTCAACAATATTCACTCCGCATGTTGCATCAATGAACTGAAATCCACAATAGTTTTAATCGAAGCAATAGGCGAGAGGAAACCACATCAAGAAGATGTCCAGATTTTGGTGCCACATCGTAATGGAGAGAGGTTAAGTTCCGGTGATCTTATATAACATGATTCTTTATACCAGTGTAGTTATTGTGTGCCACTGGGGTGCCGAGCTAGGGCCCGTGGGCTGCAGGGCCAGAATGTCATCCCCCATCTCTTCGCATGAGTGTCGTAAGAGGCGACTTAGAGCAAAATACCGGAAAGTGTGCAGCTGCGCCAAGCGTGAAAATTGTAGATAAGCCCCCTCACGGGGGGGGCTGTATTTAACAGTGGACAATCTGGCTGATACAGTATAGTCGCTATGTGAAAGTATCTGATCTTTCCAGGGTTCTGCGGTTCTGCACCCAAAGGGAAAAACGGAACCCTATTATTAGACTCTGCTGTTGGTCTATGTGTCCGTCCGTATGTCTCATGACATACGAACGGACACATATTATTTTCTTCGGAGGCTAAAGCTAATTCTAATGGCTAAAGAACTCACGTTCTATAGTCATTTTTTTTCACGGAATGAGTTGCTCTCATGATTTTTTTTATTTTGTGTAGAACTATTGTATCAAAAATATGTGAAGGGATACATACCTATAACATACATAACGTTACGCCTATTTCCTGGAAAAGTATACAGCAATGATGGCCAAGCGGTAATTGCTATGGACTGCCGTGCCGCAGGTCCATTGTTCGATCCCCACCGCCCGGTTATAGCTTCACCGTATATAAGGAGGGCAATATGCGAATGCTCACCTGGCTAGCTGCCACCCTTAAGTAGATCGAGTCTATCGCCAAGCATCTAACAGTTTCAAGGCAACTATCCTTGAGAGCCAGTAAAATATTACGTCTGTGTGACGGGCGCAGTGGAATTCGTTACTTGTGACGGAATGCATATGTAGGCAGAGGTTAGTTTGCTAAACAGCAGTTGGGCCTCGAGCTCGTTTCATCACAATCACATAAAAAAGTTACGAGTACCACGAAATTTCACTTACAATGATTTTGGCTTATATCTCTTGCTTTTTTATTCTCAGTGCATTCCTCATACATCTTATATGTCACAAAGCTTGTTTCATAATAACCTAGTTTCATCATATTTTAATACTTAATACTCCGATAGATAGGCATACAGCGTAATCTTATTAATAAGACTTCGTTTTATGTTTTAGTTACCTATCCCTAAAAAACGAATGATCAATAAATCTGTGGCAACCCTGACGACGGTGTCCAGCCGTCCGTTCAAAATGCTGAACCATGAATATCAAATCAGTGAGTAATTAGAATTCAATGCTCGTAAAGGCAACCACCGGAAAATTTTATGCGTTTCAGGGCATGTGCTGAAAGAAATTTATGGAAAGCTTTGATTATTAAAATTTTATACTTTTTAACTTGCGTTTATATAACACAGTATTTGGTTTTTTTGCTATTGGCGTTGGGAGAGAGAAAGAGTGACTACTGTAATGCATCAGTCACATCAGCCTTAGCGCCTTATGGCTGTCAATCACTATATTTAAACTGAACTTGGTAGCACTTGACCACTATTTCATCTGATGTTAGGTGATGATGCGATCGATCTTGGTGCGATATTCAAAAGGTATGTATTCACTCGCGTTTTGAAGACTCCAATATTGTACAGACTCAGGCAGGGCGTTCCATTCCCTGTTGGTTCGTATGATGAAAGAAGACGCAAATCGCATCGTTCGGGTAAATGAAATGAATGGCTCTATACAATTTATTTGCTGAACGTGGCAGTACAATGTGGAATATTTCACTACTAAAATCTGTGATTGACTTTCATAAGAGCGTCGTAGACGCCTAAATTGAATAAATGATTTTGCCTTTGACTTTGACATTGAAATATCCACCATATAGCGGTGGCGTTTCTGAGTATCCCTGGATGTCTGATTACGGAATGAGGATGGCGGAATCAAATGATGCAGTTCCGTGGCACACTCCCAAATTATTGAATCGAGTGACTCTGTTGCGATTCCAGGGTAATCAAACTCTTATAATAAGAATCAGTTTATTTAACTGAGACAAGTCTATTTAAATTTAAAGTTAATTAGGGTTAACTTCTGCTAGTCCTAACAAAAATTTAGAGAGGTGTTTTTTTTATACAATACTTAAACTTCAATTATATATCGATATATATTTTTTTGTTAAATACACATAAACATATACAAAAAAAAAATTGTTTGGACTAGTAGAACCAATAACCCTGTATATTTTTGTAATACATTTTACTTAATTTTTTGGGTCAACGCTTGTCGATAGGTGTATCTTTCACGTTTCCATTTTCAGTAAATATTACTCAGAGACTTTTGAAAAAAAAATATTTTAAATTGATCTATAATAATAATAATCAAACATCCCACAAAACAAACTATGAACCGAAATTATCTTGTAACAGTAGCCATATGTCGCTTTGTCGATGTTTATTTTTATACAGCCGTGGCTGTCAGTATGATATTATATTTTTGAATGCTACGCAGTTGTCCTGCGTTAGCATCGGCAATTCATCTTATGGGCTTTTTAAATATCGCAGTGACTACTAATTTTATTTTTTTCAATGTTTTATTTTAGTTACATTTCTAACGACAAATTGTATAATAAAATTATAATAGTGTATGAAAAAGATGCACAGGAGCGTAAACATTAAAGAAAAGAATATAAAAATATGTATAGTGCTTTTCCATTTTAAAACTAGACTACTACATATACTATAATTGAAAAAACTTATGGAGGAAATAAAGCAAAGGGAGGTGACTCAGACTGTGCAAAAAGAGCAAAAAGGTATATAACCAGGCTCTATTCTTTATTTTGTAAAACATCTAATATCGCAGATTTAGTTCGCAATAACTATCTTACTTATCTTATTATCGCTAATGTGCCACCACGTTAAATTTTATAGCTACAATTATCTTTGATGATCCAGAAATAGCGCCACTCAAGCTGTAGGTTAACGGCCAGCAGTGTTAACAATGCCAACAATATATTATAGCAGCAAGTCATATTGTTATCTGTGTTAACGTATAATAATGCCTACAATTACATGTAACAGACGCTATAGCGCAGGTGCCCGGAACATATTTAAGCCTTAGGGCGGATACATCTTTACGGCACGGTGTCGTGCCGGAAAATTAAAAATTTCGAAGCAGTGATGGCTTTGGCTATGGAATGCCGTGCAGCAGGTCCATGGTTCGAATCCCGCCGCAAGCTTGAGATTCACCGCATGGTGGAAGGACATTTTGCGAATTCCTGCCTGGCTAGCGACCTCAAGTAGAAAATCTACCACCAAGCACCTAGTGGTGTGTTCCGGCAGCAGTCCTTGAGAGCCAGTGAAATTACGGACACATGAGACATAACAACTATAAGTCTCAGTGTGACGGGCACAGTGCAATTCATCGTTGACGAAAAGCATCTGTTATAGGCAGGTTAGTCCACTAGGTGGGCTTTGAACTTGATGCGTCACAATAAGTTTTTTTTTTAAATGTGTCTCTTTACTAGAAACATGTTTTAACTTTTTAATTTTATATTTAATAAAAAAACGGTGATACACACAAGCTTCATGATATATATGAATATAGGTACGCAAATATTACATTTTCCGTGGTGTGGCGGGTTAGAATATCACTTCCTTCTCTTCCCGTGGGTGTCGTAAGAGGCGACAAAGATTAAAATACCGGAAGGTGGAAAGCAACGCTTTCTGAGGAACTGCTCACTTACATATACTGCAATCCCCAAGATGCCTCGCAAGCGTGGAGATTACAACCCCCTTAATCGGGGAGGCTATGCTCAGCAGTGGACAAACCAGCTGTTACAGTAAATAATAACTATATTTATATTCAAATATAAATATAGTTATTATTACGCCCCGCGGTTACAGCCGCAGGTGATGGATGATGATTATTAAAAGTATCCTACATCCTGCGCCTCATCTATTCCCATACCAAATTTCATCAAAATTGGTCCAGCCATATAAGCGTGAAGAAGTAACAAACATACAACCACACTCACAAACGTTCGCCTTTATCATATTAGTTTGATAAGGACCATTTCTTACTACCAAATATGCATTAGAAATAATATATACATTTTTATAATATTTATGGTTCACTACTTCGGTGATAATGGCATACACATAAAAGTTAGATATGTGGTCTCGCAGACTTTTTTTTACGACAATTTAAGATAAACATTTCCGTTATACGTTATGTAGGTGTGATACTAAAGGTTTTTGCAGCGCACGCCAGAATAAGTCACATATGACAGAATTATTTCCTACTTAATTGACGCTTATCGTTAATTTTAAATTATTTTAGACATTTCTCAGAATATCTTTATATATTATAGCCTATGTGTGAAAATCCATTCAGTAGTTTTTGCATGAAAGAGTAACATATATCCATACTTACAAACTTCCGCGTTTATAATATAAGTAGGAAGTAGGATAAGAGGTAAGGTGAATAATAAAATTATCAATACCAAAGATTACTTACTACTCAACACAGTCTTCAATCATTACAGTATACGAGGCACAGAATAAATAACAGTGTATTTTCTATTTTTGGACATAAGAGTCAATGATTTCAATAATGAATAACTTTGAGTGTTTTGATGTTTTATTCCTGAATAATAAAGCTTTTATATTAGTAACTAAACTAAAATTCACTCACGGCACGTCAATTTAGAAACAAAATTTTAAGTAATTATGGCACATTCCAATACATTTATATTGGCTGGGTCAATCAATACTGGTCTGGCATGATTTCGATATCATTTTGTTTACACAAATATACAGATTTTGTAGATCAACAATTATCGGTAAATAAATATATATTTCCTGTTTCTATTCTCATTTGTATTTATCAAACTGTTGTATATCAATGCAAATGTACTCATAGTTTGTATTTATACGAGAGGTGTGCGATTGTTTCCGTTGTTATAGTTTACTCATAAGATAATTATTATGTATTTTAGTAATATCCTCTTACATCAAGAAACGTACGACGGTTAAAGAACGAGATGAAAAATGGAGTTATTTGTCATTGTCATGTTAGCTCAGTCGGTCAGAGCGTACCCTCGCTAAAGTGGTGGATGACGCGGGTTCGAATTCTGCACATGACTATAATTTTTCCGCTCGTAAATTTGTAATTTTGTAATCAAGAAACCCGTGAAACCCCGTTCACATACTCTCAGATTGTCCTATGCAATGGGTTGTCTGTAGAAAATCGCTTTTAGCGAAAAGATCGCCCATTGTTACACTTAGTTGAATTGATGTCATTATTTGCAAGTTTTGAAAATATATCTATCAATCAATTAAATTGAGTAGTATAAGTTATAATTTATAAGGTATTCAAAACTGTAGGAATGTTACCTACAAAATTATTGTAAGAAATGTATATTTTTTTATAATAATCCTGCGAAGCTAGCCTATCATCAATACCTTATTCCTGATAGGCTAGCCGTTGACCTCTATCTCACCAAATCGGAAGTGATGATGTGGTTGAAGATGTTGTTCAGGCTAACCTAGAAATTCTGGCTCTCAAGGAATGTCGCGGGAACACGCAGTTAGGGCTCTTTTCCTGTCATGCGTATTTTAGCCCGCGTGCGGATCCGGTCCGCATGCACGCTCCAGGGCCGCTACTACAACACGACGAAATTTAGTTTTTCGTGTTTCGAGCGAAACTTTAGACAACGAAAATTGAATTTGCGGTACGAAGTTCGTTATTTGATATAGTCTATGGTCGGACCGCATCGTTCATCATTACAAATCTTGCACCGCTATGGAATCTCCCATAATAATCGAGAACGTTGTTAAGCCTCAATCAGTTTTAAGTCTGAAAAGGGAAAAATTAAAGAACAATTTCACATGGTAAGAGTCTGAGAGTCCTAGCTAGTCTTTAGTGAGAGGTGTCGCTACTGTTCTAGAAAATACAGGTTGCATATTTAGAATTTACGTTTATGTCTTTGTTCTCCAAAGGTATTTATATCTTCATTAGTATTTGTGCTCTTTTTGCATATGTAGACTCAACTTTGCCTAATAAACAAACGAATACATTATAATTTCATATTTGGAAAATGTACAAACCATACGAATCCGATAAAATAAAAATAAAAACTCAGTATCTACACAGGCAAATGCTTGCAAGTCTATGCGAAGAACGAAGTCAAACAAAAGAAAGTCAATACATATTTTGCGGATACCTTTCTCTCGCACCCGAAGTTCGATACTTCGACGAATGAACGAAGTACCCGGCCACACGCACGACAGTGATTTCGTTTGCAGCTGCAGCGTTGTGCCTGTCGCCAATCCGCGTTCCGCGCGCGTGCTGCCCGCGTTATAGGCAAGACATGTATGCAATAATAGGATGCCGTCGGCCCGCATGCGGGCAAGATCCACACGCGGTTGGCTATCCGCGTGACAGGAAACGCAGCTTTAGGTACTTGGCCACAGATTTTCTACTTAAGGCTGGTAGCTAGCAAAATATCTTTCCACCATGCGGTGAGGCTCAAGCGGGTGGTCAAAATCGAACCATGGACCTATAACCGTTCGGCTATAACTGCCTCACAAGTGATAAGCGAGTTATAGATAGCGCCTATCACATGTCCGTTTAAATTACGTCATAAAATAGGTTAGGACAACAAATTCCATAACTTTTCTTCTTTTCTATGAGTTAGATTAATTACAGATTTTCATTTCTATGGATGAAGGTACTTTGAATATCTAACATTGTATAAGGGCATCAGCCCTCGTAATAAAATACTCATAATATTATTAATGATAACAATGTTGTTTTGTTTGTGATAAGGGAACTTGTAATGAGTTGTTTTGCTGCAATTGTGTTGTCATTTGTTTAGTTCATTGTTTGTTTTTTTTATATCATAGGTCATGGACGAATACACACAAGTACTACCTTCATTATCTTACCGTTATCTCAGGTCGTTTGCTGGGTCAGCACAATATTTCATTTTCCTACTTTCCATTTTGTTTCTCGTCACACCTTTCAAATCATATCCTTCTACTCGCAGTAAATCTTTACTTAACCGCTTTTAATTGACTTATCTTTATAACAACGATACCACTGCCCACCTAATGTTAAGCGTACTAACCTCTGCCTATAACAGTTGCATTTCATCACAAGTCACGATTTGCACTGCGCCCGACACTTTGAGACATACGAGACCCTGACTTCATTCATTTAAAGTGTTTGCAACTAAATTTATTATATTAAGTGATTTACCATAATAATAATATGTTTCTTAATTGAAATGAATTGTGTAAATTGTTATGTGTGATTTATATATATAACAATTTTTAAATTATGATATTAATAAGTGTAAGTGGTAACTGACGTGCTTATTATAATAAATAAATAAATATAAATATAAATGACATGAGATCAACGCATGGACCGTCTGTAAAAATCATTACAAAAGCATAAAGACCTAGTGGTGCCTTTTGCAAGTGTGAGTGTACAATTGATAAGACCTTGAACCTTCTGATACAAATAGCTGTTGTGATTCTGCCGGTCGCAAGTTATAAGCGGTTAGATTATAAAGTACTCGTATCGTTATAAGTTTTAAAGCGCTCGTAGCGAAGTTTACTTAGCTGTTCTCAACCGATCAGCAAAGTTAAGCAACGTCACCCGCGGTCATGAGTTGGATGGGTGACCGCACTGACCGCTAGTGACATTACTACTGAGCGTTTCCGTGCTTCGGAGGGCACGTTAAGCCGTCGCTCGCGGTTGTTGTCTTAGGATGGCAGTCGTTATAGCATGGTGGTAGGGCATTTTGCGATTGCCCGCCTGGCTAGCTACTACCCTCAAGTAGAAAATCTGTCGTCAAGCACCTAACGGTGTGTTCCGGCAGCTGTCCTTGAGAGCCAGTACTTCTAGGTTAGCCTGAATAACATCTTCGACCACATCATCACTTACCATCAGGTGAGATAGCGGTCAAAGGCTAACCTTTATAGGTTAGCCTTTGACCGCTTCGCAGACTTCTTCATTTACGAAGGTGCGCAATTCCATTGTAAATTCAACACATTTGTACGTGTAGGCATTGTATGTATACTACGTCTTAGTGTGGGTGTAAATGCTAACACATAGTACAGTAAAATAATAAAATGTAAAATATGATAGCAGGCAATATTAGCTGCAACGACACTCCGAAAATAATATATATAAAATCCGGAAAAATAATATATAGAAAATACCCGAAAATAAGGAATGGTGTCCCTTTGTGAGTGGGACTTCACACGCTTCTGCAAAAACGAAAGGGGAATCTAAGCAAATAGCCTGTTTCATTGTTGTGTGTTGTAATTTAATTTAAGCATTTATTAATATTGTATTTATTTATGGATTGTTATTTAACTGAAATAAATTAATTGATTGAGTGAATGACAACCGATCCCATAAGTAGCAAGGTCACTAAAAAGGGTGAAAACATTTTTTTTACCAAAATCTGGAACCGACTTTGACACTCAAATGTGTGAAGGGACTCGTCGAGTCGGTACCGTGGGCACAATATTGTGATAATAAGTACCATTGAACCATCATGGTACCGACTTCAACGAGATGTTTCGCACATATGGGTGTTGAAGAGGGTTCCATTTTTTTTTCTCAACATTTGTCTTTTAATTAATATATAAGCTATTACATAATATTAACTGAAATATTTAAATAATAATTTAGATTTTTTGCTACCTGTCCGACACTAATCTTACTTTTACTATATTTTATAATAACTTATATTTTTTGTTGTTATATTCACTTTATTTATTTATAGCCTTTCATCACTATTTCATCTGATGGTAAGTGATAACGTGTTCGAAGGTGTTGTTCAGGCTAAACATACTTACAGGCTCTCAAGGACAGCTGCCGGAACACACCGTTTGGTGCTTGGCGCCAGATTTTCCACGTGAGGGTGGTAGCTAGCCAGGCGGGCATTTTCAAAATGCCATAACACCATGCAAATTTTCAGTTAATATACCGGTTGGTCAACTTATGACTTAAATCTATCTGTTTAGGAAAAGCTACGAGTATTTGATTAGTATAGGTACATCCTTTACTGCTTGATTGTTTAATAATTGTATGTTTAATTGTTTATTGAGAAATAAATAAAATAATTATTGTCATCTCCAGTCAATTTGGTTATTAATAGGTCCTCATCACGAAGATATGTTCTGCCCTCATAGAAGAACATTCTTCTACCCCAGTCCTCATGTGACACAATTTCGATCGAAACTAATCTGGCGACTCGATGCGCACGATCATTTAGGGCTTCTAGACGGGCGGGGACTGCATACATTATTTATGAATCCCACACATGAATATCTCGCGATTTTTCAACGTTTTACTCAACAAGAAGCGGTCATCATGTTGTTGTTAATGTCATCCCCCCCATGGTTACCTGTGGGTGTCGTAAGAGGCGGCTAAAGGTAAAATAACGGAAGGCAGCAGCGCCTTCTGAAGAACTGATATCTTAAACTGTGATCCCCAAGACGCCTGCAAAGCGTGGGGATTATGGCTAATCCCTTAAATGGGGTAGGCTGTGTTCAGCAGTGGACAATCTGTTACAGTACAGTACTAATTTAGTTATCACATTATTTAAATTTCTTAGGTCTTGCAATTTCTTTGCTGAAGTGAAGCAAACATTTTGCATTTTGCTCGGCAGTGTAGTTATTTTGCTTACTTTTGTAACCTTGGCTACGCTACGCTCAGGACTCTATTTTTAAACCTCTCGTTTTACTAGAGGCTCTATTCAAGAATCCTTCGCTTCCTAGGTTTCAATACGAAACTCGCGCCAAGTAACAACTTCGTACACTTGCTTAACAAATAGCTAGTTCTTAGAGTTGTTTACATACTTTTCATTAAAACCGTATCTTATTTGTTCAATCCGTTTTTGTATATGAAAGACAACTGTTGCTGATAAATCCTATAAGCTTTTTACATAAGACCGTACTTTAATTTGTCTATGCGATTTTGAAATAACAGTTAACATTTGATTTTTTAATAACCTCTCCCTCATAACACCTATACCTTCTCCATTGCGTCGTGGGTAAACACTACTGCATAAACGACACATATTGTTAGGGTATTATTAGGTTATGTTACGATATATCTTTAATATATTACTTTAATTTTTGTAGTAAATGTATTTTGTATATTTTAGTATCTTTTATTATACATTGTTATATTGTATATATGATTGCTTATATGTTTATCGTTTTGCATGTATATTTGTATTCATTTAGTCGCACATGATTTTTTACTTGATTTTCTGATTGAGGTGTAAAAGGAAGATATGGAACAGTCTTAGTTTGGTCAAGTTGAGAACCGTACGGCGTATACAGGGTTATTGGTAAAATGCTATCAACCTCTTACGGTTGACTTCTGCTAGTCTTAACCCCTTACCGCATGGATTTTTAGATTTCAATTATTTTAATTTATGATGTTCCTGTGCCCCAGGGGTATCCATAAAAATTATTAAAAAAAAATAAAACATGCATAGTAATCTAAAAACACGAAAAAACAAAAAGTTCTAATTTTGGAACGACATGCACTCTAGTTTGTAAAAACATGTGTTCCGAATTCGTCACATTATGCAGTAGTACTTAGTAGTAGCATAAAAAAAAAACAAGTTTGTACAAGTTTAAGTTTTTATTAAGAAATTATCTTAGGTAATGGACATGTATGTTAACAGGTCGCTGGCGTCAACAGCTCAAACAATAAAGAGCTGGCTCCATAAAAAAAACATTTTTAGTTTTTTATTACTTTTCTGGTTGCCAGGGTGATTTCATTAGGTGCATTTCTAGGCTTTCTTGTAAAAGAAAGATGAGAAATGTAATGAAATCAACCTGGAAACCGTATATTATACAAATAAATTACACTCGAGATTTTCAAATCAGTTTCATTACCACACTGCATAGTGTGCCAAATTTGTTTTGTCATTCTACTGCATGATGTTCCAAATTTGAAGAGTAATTTAAAACTGGACTGCATGGTGTTCCGAATTTAGCTAAAGTTTAAATGACAAATTAAACACATTATAAATGTTATAACTTACGATTTTTGCCATAAAACCGTCGTGGGTTCATTCTTCTTCACTCCCAGACACTTTTTGTAATGATATTTAGCCCAAAACAAATAAAAATATCACTTCAAAAACTCACAACCTCATGCACGACCGAAATGGCGGAATGCACTGCTTTACGAACGAAATTTCGTACTCATATAATAAGTTACAAGCGCCATCTGTTGTTTCTTGGGTTAGTACGTGTATTAGCTAGGCAAATAATGCAAAACTAGATACAGAGATGGCGTACAAAGGTTGTTTCAAGCTATTTTTATAAATGTTCCAAATTTGTCCCAGTATGCGGTAAGGGGTTAACAAACATTTCGAGACGAATTTTTTTTTGAATATTTTCTCCTAAATTATTTTTGTGTTTGTTGATGTTTTTTTGACGGAATCAGCACGATGACCACCTGATGTTTAAAGTCTCTTGTGGCTGTAATTTATTATTTCATACTTTTTATTACTTAGCTCAATTCAAAAACACTAATCGAAGGGAGCGCGGCGCGGTCCAGTGTTGACGCGGTGAGCACTCTTTGCTCGGAGAGACTCAAACCTAAAAAAATAAGTTTTTCTAGTACTGTCTGACACATTTTAGTTCTGTGTCTCGTAGCAAAAGACAATGCGTACTCCACCAATTACAGGCACAATAGACTTTTCATATCAGTTGGTCCTAGTGCTTGCCGTCATATTATAACCTACACATAAAAAAAAAAAAAAAAAAAAAAAAAAAAAAAAAACTATTAAGAAAATCCTCTCAATATGTTTCTTAGGACTAGCAGAAGTCAACCTTAAGATGTTGTTAGAATTTTTCCAATAACCCTGTATAATTGAAACATCGCTAGCAGTTGCCAACATTGACCACGCACTATCGGGAACGCAATATTCAGTCCGCCATATTCCTATAAATTAAATCAGTATCGTATAAGACATCAAACAGCGAACATGTTTCTGGAGATAATAATATTTTTAGTAACAACCGTCACTATATATTTATGGTGCAGCTACAAACGCACCATACAATTTTTCGAAATAAAAAATGTGAAATACTTACCTGGATGGCCGATTTTCGGAAATTTAATCAGGAGCACTTTTCAAAGAAATCATGTTTTTGAGGATGTTGATCGCGTTTATAAAGCGTTTCCTAAAGAGAAGTAAGTGTTTCTTAAATAATTATTCGTACATAATTATCTATAGGTTCTATCTATAGGTATGTTCTGTTGAAAGGTTGATCTTACATGAGTGGGTATTATATTATAAAATCTCTATAAAATACCCTGAATGTAGCGGTGTGTTTGCTTAAAATTAATGTCATTTTAATATGTAGATAACCTCGAATAATTTATTCGTATGTTACTAATTTCGGTTAACCTCTTTCATTTAGGAGTAGAGTGCATGGAGCGCTTTCCATACAAACGTAGTTTCGTTATATTTCAAATACCCAGTGCTCAAACTCGCTGAAATTTTGCAAAGCCTAATCTATGCTTCTGGTTTGCCATCAGTTATTTCTATTAACAATTCACATACTTAACGATTTTCCGAATAAGTTTTGTAAATTCTTTATTTTACGGAAATCTGGCTAACTAGAAGCATAGATATGAGATTCAAGGATATACGTGCATAGTTTTACTAAGTGAATCCTTAGTATTTAAAACATGACGAAACTGAGTTTCTATGGAAAGCGCACCTCGAATTCTACTCTTAAATGTGATGAAATTCATTCAATTGAGCTCCTTCCACAACTATGCAAGTAATCTTCTTAGTGACCAGCAGCACAGGTTTCAGCGAAACCGGTTCACAGGAAACTTATTGTGAAAGACACTCAATGTGAAACGAGGCCATTCGAGATACATACGGTGAAGCGCAATGTACTACTCATCTCGAAAGCTCTTTACAGATAACAATATATTATTGCCAACTCTTTACAGATAACAATTCATTGTCAATTCATTATAGATTACATTTATGCGATGAATATATTATTATGTTGGTGCGTTAGATCGAGCAAACCTGAAAAACATGTACTGTTAGTAAATCAACACTGTCGTTTCTTTCATACATTTTCGCGTCAGGCTTTCTTTTTATCTGGACCCCGGAAATATTATTTTTGAGTTGTTAATGGTCTGGCAAGCTATTATATTGGTCCTTACATATGAAATTGGCGTTTTGTATGGGAGGAACAAAAAGTCGAATATTTTTTAATATAATATATTTAATTAATCAAAGTATGAACCATTATTTTCTATGCACTTTTGCCATCTCATAGGTAGTTCATTGATCCCTTTACTAAAAAAACCAGTCGGACGGGAATCAATAAAATCTTTGAAGGCGATTTGGACTGCCCCATCGGAGTTGAATTTTTTCCCTTGCAAGAAGTTATCCAAATTTCGAAAAAAATGGTAATCTGTTGGAACAAGGTCCGGGGAGTACGGAGGATGTCTTAGACTTTCCAATTGAAGCTCTTCTAATTTAGTAGCCGTCTGTAGCGCAGTGTGTGGTCTAGCGTTGTCGTGAAGCAGCAGTGGCGTGGAGCGATTGACCAGCCTAGGTTGTTTAGCCGCTAGCTTTTCCATCATGGTTTGCAATTCCTGACAATAGACATCAGCCGTAATAGTCTGGCCAGATTTGAAAAAACTGTAATGAACAATACCGGCACTAGTCCACCAAACGCTTACAAGTAACTTTTTTGGGGTTAATTTTCGCTTGGGGCAGGATTTGGCTGGCTGGCCAGGATCTAACCATTGCGCTGAGCGCTTCCGATTATCGTAAAGAACCCATTTTTCATCACAGGTAATGATTCGGTTTAAAATACCTTCATTATTGTGCCGGTTTAGTAATGTAACGCAGCAGTCGACGCGCGTTTGCCGGTTTGTTTCAGTCAATTCGTGAGGTACCCACCTTTCAAGCTTTTTAATCTTCCCAATTTGCTTCAAGTGAATTAAAACAGTTTTATCACTAAAATCGCAGCCTGCAGCTAACTCGGACGTGGTTTGCGATGGATCCGCTTCCACAATAGCCTTCAACTCTTCATTATCAACTTGAGTCTCAGGCCGTCCGCGGGGCTTGTTCTGCAGGTCGAAATTTCCAGAACGAAAACGTTGGAACCAAAAACGAACTGTGTTTTCTTTTGCAACACGACCGCCATACACATCATTCACCCTTCGAGTTGTTTCCGCAGCACTAGTGCCACGGCGGAACTCGTACTCGTAAATAATGCGATATTTAAGGTTTTCCATTTTGTAAAATGAGTGACGCAAACAGAAAAAAACAGAAGAAAAAAAACAAATGAATGACGATCATCGAAGCACAAATACATGAGTCTATAGCTGTACAAATTTGAATTTGGAATTCCTTACCAAAGAGGAGAAATTCGTGATTAAAGTGGCCAGTACGAAAAACGCCAATTTCATATGTAAGGACCTAATATTTTATGAGTGTTTCTGTAAATTTTATTTACATGTTGCATAGAATATGTTCTTATAACCGGAATATTATTTTAATTTTTGTTGAATATACTTTACGTACCTAAGTGAAAAAGCTTAAAAAATCCGCTCGTGGTTAAAACGTTTACTCCCGTTATACTGTTGCAAACAATGGCGTGTAGTTTTCTTGCAACAATTTTGTACCATACAACACAGTTATTTCTCTTTAGTTAGTAACGTAGGAATTGTACCTATTGCTGCCACAATTCATCAGTAAGACGTCTTGCAAGAAGTGTGTCATGAGATGATCAAATTTCAAGTTCGTAAATCTACTAGGTAATGTCTACTAGGGTGAAACCACGGAGAGCATTTAATAACAAAATAATTGGTGATTATATATATTTTTTAATATCTATGATAATTAATAATTTATCTTATTTCAGGTATGTGGGTTTCATCAACGGTACGAGACCAGAACTGCTTATAAGAGACCCAGAGCTCATCAAACTGATCACTGTCAAGGATTTTGATTATTTTACAGATCATAGGAGCTTTTTCAGCAGTAATTTGGAACCACTCTTTGCTGCAAGTCTGTTTTCATTAAACGGTAAGAAGGGAAAACAGCCCATATTTGTGTTTCATCAAATGAAATATAGTACATGCTAAAAATATAAAATTAAACTCAAAACATCAATGCTGCCTGTCCAAAGGATTTAAAAAATATATAAAGTAGAACGAAAATTTATAAACTAACTAACCCATACAATCTCCATCAAAATACTGTACGGTCACCATTAAATAACAATAATTTAATGTAAATTACGTCCCTTGACGCCAAGATACAAAATATCTCTTTCCCCGTGGGATTCCGGGCTAGAATGTTACCCCCCCATTGCTACCTGTGGGTGTCGTAAGAGGCGACTCAAGGTATAATACCGGAAGGTGGGCAGCAGCGCCCTCTGAGGAACTGATATTTTAAACTGCGATCCTCAAGACGCCTGCCATGCGTGGGGATTATGGCAAAATCCCTACTTAATGAGGGAGGCTGTGTTCAGCAGTGGACAATCCGGCTGATACAGTTATAGAAAAGTGGGTAACATATTCGAATATAATATATAATTCTTAGAAAATAATACAGATTTAATTGATAATTTCTTAAATTAACCATCCTAGCAAGTACAGCGATCGCACAAAATAAGGTATAGGTAAATAAAAAGCCATGACTTAACCAAGTTTTCTAAAAACGAAAAATTTTTAAGATAAACATTTCCGGAGAATCCATGTCTATGACCATGATCATCGTTGAACCCGGTATCATGTTGATTTGAACGATTGGAATATTGGGGGACAAATGAGGCGGATGAAATAAAGGTGTAAATTATTTGCCGAAAATTTTGCACCTGTTTTAATAGTCTCAGTAGTCATGAATACTTTTGCTTCCGTATTCTTACCACAAGTGGTTTGTTTGTTTACTACTAATGATAAAAAATATAAATCAAACATGTGTTGTAAGTTTACTGTGTTTTTAATTTTTTTGTGTTTTTTCATTTCAGGAGATGAATGGCGTAACTTGCGAAGCATCCTCAGTCCAGCCTTTACGGGATCTAAGATGAAACACATGATGCAATTTATGGTAGAAATTAGCAAAAACACAGTGGAACACATCAAAGGTAAGAACATGACTCCATGTGTTATGCCGAAAATTGTACAAACATAGGTTTTTATTCCAGTATTTTGGAATCCATAATATAATATCCTCAGAATCAGACTACAAGCTATACCTTCTTTTTTCAAGAAAATCCAAATTGCAGTAATCTGCCAAACAATTACAGACTAAAATTCATCCTAAAATTATTGGCAATAAACAAGAGATTGACGGGAAGAAGTTTCTGCCATTAGTTGAGATTGTAGAAAAACTATTCATGCTCATCTTCAAGACCAAGAAGAGATATCGCAGATATATATATTTATCACTATATTTATCCCTATATTTTTTTCACAGAGCACAAAAACGAAGCCATTGACGTCGATGACGTAGTGCGACGCTACACTAATGACGTGATTGCATCTACGAACTTTGGTCTTGAAATCAACTCGTTCAAAGACAGAAACAACGAGTTCTTTAAGATTGGTCAATCTGCTCTCAACTCTAACTTAAGACAGACAATTCTCATGTTAATGGATGAACTCTTCCCAAATTTTATCAAGGTAAAAATGATGTTACGGAAAAACCATGCAATATTAACACGCTTAAAAACATTTGTCACTTTCGTATATACTACAAGGTCGATCTCATCATTGACAGATAACAAGCATGGCCCTAGATTATAAAATCAATATCAGGCTCATATTTAGCTGCGTTTTGATTATTTATTGAAATATTTTGATAACATTGTTTTGTCACAGAACTTTGGTTTGAAGCTACACCCACAGAAGACCTACGACTTTTTCAAAAGTACAATAATGAACACCGTAGAATACAGGAAAGTTCACGGTGTGTCTAGGCCTGACATGCTTCAGCTACTAATGGACACCCCAAAAGGTAAGCAGTTAAAAAAATTAAATTTTAAGGATACCTAACAATTGGCACATTACGAACCACCCGACTTTTATTTTTGACTCATTACTTTCAGTATAATATTGTTAT
This sequence comes from Plagodis pulveraria, assembly GCA_963890685.1. Taxonomy (NCBI): domain Eukaryota; kingdom Metazoa; phylum Arthropoda; class Insecta; order Lepidoptera; family Geometridae; genus Plagodis; species Plagodis pulveraria. The sequence goes on along the minus strand of OY982955.1, from coordinate 30,970,338 downwards.
GAAATGAATAAAACTAACGAAATTCAGTCAATTTCGCATAGTGTTCCATCTAAAATGAGTTTTAGGTTACGTTTTGATTGTGTTAACCATTTATTCTGTTTATTTTTTTTGTTTCTAGAGTGGACACCAGAACAGTTATGTGCCCAGGCATTTATTTTTTTCTCCGCTGGCTTTGAAACTTCTGCGTCAGGTGCAGTTTTGGCCCTACATGAGCTGGCTCTTAATCCTGAAATTCAAGAGAAGTTATACCAAGAGATCAGAGATTATAAGGAGACTAACGGTGATATCACACATGACAACTTATCGTCTTTGAAATACCTTGACTGCGTATTTAATGGTACGTGGTTTCATGTTTGATATAGACATTGTTTTTGCAGAAATTTATAATTAAAATTATTATGCCACAATTCTATCATTAGTTAGTGGTATGCTCTGGTTGATTTTTAATGATCCAGTACTTCTAAGTCAATCTTTTATGGAACAAACATTTCCCATTTTTCAAACTAAATTCTGATCACCAGACTGCTACCAGATAATTTAGGTCATGTGTAATGGGCCAAGTCTATTGCCAATCACCGCGAACACTGCCAGATTCCATATTGCCGATTTCTAAGTCATACAAGCACATAAATCATATAGCTCGGGTATGAAACCCATAACCTGAAATACACAAAGCAGGGCTTTACAATCAACACATGAGTAAGTAACAAGTAGAGTAGGTATCAGTCAGGATAATGACAGCCACGCGTATTGCAATTATTCACTTTTGGAACAAAATTTAGTGATGTTACTTTTTATGTGTATTTTGACGGCATGAAAACATTGCGAAGTGGATCTTAACCTAAAAGTTTGGAAGCATATAAATTTATTATTTCACTAATTGCTAAGAGACTGAAGCTATGACGTTTGATTTATTTCAGAAACATTAAGAAAGTGGTCTCCTTCAATTATTTTAGACAGGAAATGTATCAATGCCTACCAACTTCCCCATCCTTCTGAACGATGTGGAATTACAACCTGTGTAAGTAGATAATTAAATTGCCAAAAATATCCTTATAAGTAATGTTGATGAAATACAGGCCCATCTCGGTTTTGATCTTGGTATTGATACATCAAAATCGAGATGTTTTTTTTTTTACCTGATTCGTTACCTTATGACCACTACCTCACCTGATGGTAAGTGATGATGTGGTCGAAGATTAGTTCAGGCTAACCTAGAAGTACTGGCTCTCAAGGACAGCTGCCGGAACATACCGTTAGACATTTGCAAAATGCCCTACCACCTTGCTATAACGACTGCCATCATAAGACGACAACTGGGACCGACGGCTTAACGTGCCCTCTGAAGCACGGAAGCGCTCAGTAGTAATGTCACTAGCGGTCACCCATCCAACTCATAATCACCATGCAGCGAAGCTATGCCAGCGGCGGGGTTCGAATCATGGACCTGCTGCGTGGCAGTCCACAGCAAATGCCATTGAGCCGACACTGTCTAAAAAAATACGAGATCTACGTCAATACCTACAGATAATTCGAACTTGCCAAATAACAGGTGATCCCCGGCGACGTAGTCTTAAATAGCAGCAACTCGCTTCATTTGGACCCAGAATATTGGCCAGACCCTTACAAATACGATCCTGACAGATGGTCTGATGAAAACAAGCACAAGATCAAGCCATTTACCTACATGCCATTTGGGAGCGGACCAAGGATTTGTATCGGTGAGAACCCCTGCATGCACTTTTTATTAATTTATAATTATTAAAATATATTATAATTATTATTTTTATTAACTAATAGACTAGCATTATGATGTTTGATCAATTTCACCCAATGGTAAGTGATGATATGGTTGTTGATGTTTTTCAGGCTGATCTGAAATGCTCAATGACAGCTGTCAGACTGTTAGGTGTATTCTGGAAGCTGTGTGGGTTTATCTGTACTCATAGCATGGTTATCTTTTCTTTATGTTATTGTGACGGAAAAAGCTCGAGGCTCACCTCATGTTAAGCGGACTAACTTCTGCCTATAACAGATGCATCATCACAATTCACGAATTGCACAGCGCCCGTCACTTTCAGCCATAGTTGTTAAATCTCATGTGCCTGTAATTTTATTGGATATCAAGGACTGCTGCCGAAACACACCGTTAGGTTTTTGGCGACAGATTTTCTACTTGAGGGTGGTCGCTAGCCAGGCGGGCAATAGCAAAATGCCCTTCCACCATGCGGTGAAGTTCAAGCCGGCGGTGGGGATCGAACCAGGGTACTGCGGCACGGCATCCCATAGCTATTACCGCTCGGCCATCATTGCTTCAGTTATCTGTACCAAAGCGAGCATTTGCAAAATGTTCTATCAACATACTATTACGCCGGCCATTCCAAGACGATATTCGAGACTGAGAGCCTAAGGTGCCCTTCAAAGCACTCTTAAAGTCAATACCACTAGTGGCCACACATCCAAGTCTTAACCGCAGCAAATGTTCAAGTCTAGTATTGTAGCACAAGCTATTTACACGACTGCCCAAAAAAACTAAAGGTATGTTTTGAGGGTTCATGCATGTCTCATGTATGTATGTATGCGAGTTTCTTTATTTTGATGTTAGAGATATCGTTAGATTTCGTCTTGATAGCGCAAGTAATACTAGGTACATAAAAAATAGTAAAAGAAACTGGCGGATTTTAAACGCCATATTGTAAGATAAAATAATTTTTTTTTTCGTCCAAACCCATCGAGTGGAGTTTCATAATGAATTTTAAAATACGATTCCATTAATATATATAACTTGCAGTTTTAATTTCAATAGAACGATATTACGCTTAACGAAAATAAATTATTTGCAGTCGGGTTTTTTTCATTTTTAACTAATTAATACTTGTTTCTTGAACGCCTGAGGTATGTGAAGCAGGCAAGGCAAAACTATTATTAAGCAAGTGCAATAGTTAAGCATGTTTATTATGAGTTATTAAAGTACGCACTAAGAAAATCAGTAGTATATAATAATTTAAAATATGTTTTTACAGGTATGAGATTTGCAATTCTAGAATTCAAAATTTTGCTTTACTATCTGCTGCTTAACTTCAAGATTGAGAAATGTTCAAAAACCTCTGACCCAATAAAGTTGATCAATCACGGATTTCTAATCCAGGCTTTGGGAGGAACCTGGCTGAAGTTTGAAGAAAGGACATAGCTTGCTTCGTTTGCAACTTGTTGCCAAATAAATTTACCTTAATGTAATTATGCATGTATATGGCATTATTGTGGTTAATGAAATTATATTTAAGTAAAGGACTGTGATGTTTATATAATTTTTGCTGTATAAATGACTAAAACTGTGACGGAAAAATATAAGTAACCTTCTTTCATTAAAGTTGTTTGACATTCATCGGGTGACGGAATAAGCCCGAGGACCACCTGATGTTAAGTGGACTAACCTCTGCCTATAACAGACACATTTCGTCAACGACGAATTGCACTGAGACGTACAGTTGTTAGGTCTAAATTTGCCTGTAATTATACTGGCTCTCAAAGACTGCTGCCGGAACACACTTAGGTGCTTAGCGACAGATTTTCTACTTGAGGGTGGCTAGCCAGGCGGGCTTTCGCAAAAATCCCTTTCACCATGCGATGAAGCTCAAGCCTGCGGCGGGATTCGAACCATGGACCTGCTGCACGGCAGTCCATAGCTAATGCCACTGAGCCATCACTACTTCATCGCCGTTTCATACAAATGATTGTTTCAAGGCCAATCCGCTCTGCCTTCTCTGTATTCTCCTACTATATTATCTCTATATATACATATATGTTTATGTGGTTGTGACGGAACAAACACGAGACTCACCTGTTGCTAATCGGTAACCTTAGTCTATAACAGATGCATTTCGTCACAAGTGACAAACTACCGCCCCGTCACCCTAAGACATACAGGTCACAAGTGGCAACTGCCGCTCTGTCACCCTTACTAACGTTAATTTTACTAGCTCTCAAGTATTACTCCCGGAACACACTTTTACGTGCTTGGCGACAGATTTTCATTTACAGGTGGTAGCTAGCTAGGGAGGATGCGCAAAATGTCCTCCCACAAGCTCATGCACAAGATGGCGTTGGCGGTCCTGTGTGATATTTAACATAAATCATACAGTATTCCTTTGCTTAAGTAAGTTAACCATGTGGTTTCCTCGTGAAATAACATCTATGGCTATCTTACTTGTAGGTAATTAAGAGTAGACTTGGTCTACAATGGAAAATCATTCTGAAGAACACAGCAAGGTAAGAAATTGCTACCTATATTATTTACCTTACCCAATTTAAACACGTCATTATTTCAATTTGAACCTACGATTACCGCCTTTTCTACCTTAAACCAGTGATGTGAAAACACTGCTGTGTTTATGCGTAAAGGGCACTGTAGCTGGTAAAACTAATGGGCGAGACATATTAACTATCGTCTTGGAGTGACAAGTGCAGTTTCATGCTGAATAAGGGAGGTGACACTGCAATCTAATGGAGTGACATGACGCTAGCTAAAAGCGGGTGATTAGTCCGTGGCGTAACTTCAACACCAAAAAACCTACTGTTTTTCTGGAACAACTAGATATTAAGACTTAGTTAATATCGCACATAAAATATTGTTATCTCACTCACACATATCCCTTCATCTTTCTATGGGAACCTCGTATCGATCATATTATTTATTATAACCTAACAATATTATCCGCCAAAGCCTATTAAAGTTTATTGAGAAGTAGAGTAAGCTTTTTACAAACGAAAAATATAAACATGTAACAAGCAGTTTTTTCTACGACGTATGAGAAACATAATAGATCTCTCCCAGGGAGGTAATCCTTTTTCCCGAAAGGAAAATAAAATACATTAGGGTGTAACAGCGTGCCAGTCGAAAGTTGTGTCGTATTTCACCCCACGTCTTATCTCAGAGATTAGAGAAGGGGGACGCTTGCAAAACAGCATGTGCTTACGGAAACCCAGTATAAAGAAAAAGTATTAAATTTCTACCTATACTAAAATATTTTTTTATTATTTGACTTGTATTATAGAAATGGAAATTTAATAGATTTTTAAGTATTGAAAAGTAGATCTTACTTTTGTAAAGATACCTACACCGATATTTTAAGGTGTATGGGTAAAATTGATTGAATTTTAATATTACTTGTATAGTTTTCTAGAACTATTATTAAATTGCCTGGATTTAATTTAATAGTATCGATATCGTATTGCAGCTTTTTTTAATGGTGTGACGGAACGATTACAAGGCCCACCTACCGTTAAGCGGTAACCTCTGCCTAAAAAGTGCATACAATATTTATCATCACATACTGCACTGCGCGCATCACCCTTATAAAAATACATACTTGAAAACTTTACGCAAAAGTGCTCGGTAGGTATTCTTTTATGTTATTGTAGCCGCACAAACACGAAGCCAAATTGATGTTAAGCGGTATCCTCTGCCTATAACGGAGGCGTTTCGTCACAAGTAATCTGCACTGCACCCGTCACCCTGAGACATACAGTTGTTAGGTCTCATGCAGGACTGCTGCCGGAGCACACTGTTAGGTGATGAGGAACTGTTATCTTATACTGTGATCTCCAAGACGCCTGCCAAGCGAGGGGATTAAGGCAAATACCGTCACAATGGGGAGGCTGTGTTCAGCAGTGGACAATCCAACTGATACAGCCGTTACTTACAGTAACCGTTTTACTGTACTGTCGCATAGGTACATACAGTACAGTAAGCAATAAACATGTTCGCATATTAAAAACCAAAATATTTACTAGCCCAAGTCTAGTCTGTGAAAGGTATGGGAATAAGATGATGATGGACTCACAGTAGGTATCCGGGGTTAGCTTCGACGTTTATTATCCTTCGATTGTTGAAAGTGTTTCCGTAGGCGATTACCTCTCAAATCAGCTGGTGGTCTCCTTTTCGTTTAACACAGTTTTATATATATTGTGGCACACGCGACCGCGTTGTATTGCATAACATAATTTTTCGGTAATTTTGTTTGTATTAACGTTTATTTAGGCAGATTTATAACTTGGTACTTCTTAGCGACGAATCATCATAAGGAAGAGTGACGAGGAAGGAACGAAAGGAATGTGTGAATGAGTGAGTGTCTACAGATAATGTGTCATTCATTAGAACAGGTAATAAGTATAACTAAGCGGCGCGTACAGTCTGGCTAAGAATGCGAAAGCAAACTCCTTGAATTTGAGGTGCAACTAGTTACCACTTCTCACACGCCGCGCGTCGTCAATACCTACACCATATTATTAAAACATCCATGAAGCTATATCCATGGCCATCAATTGTGGGAACGCCGCTAGCCTGATGGGCACATTTGGGTGAGGGGACACTAAATGGACTGACGTGATATTTGTAGACTCCAATTGGTAAATTTGACTTTGTAATTTATGGATAGACGAATACGATGTATGACTTTGAGTTTATATGTTACTGGATTTAAAGCTGAACAAAAAATAGTTTTCGTATAACCCAAAACACTTTTGTTTCCATGAACGGATTCTATGGAGGATCAGTTTTTCCATGGACTTAGTACGTAAGTGTTACGATGTGAACTGCACATCATACTAGAAAGAAAAAAGTACCTGATAGGGTGGCTTTCGCAACCCGCTCTATTCATTGGATTCGTCAATGAAAATATAGAGCAAACTGAAACTTGAAAATATAAGTTCAATACTTCATAGGATTTATATACCATATGTTATTTGAATATCGGCAATTTTCCTCAAGTCCAGTTTAACTAGGTCTCTATGGCAGTGATGACGACGATGTATTTTCGATCGTGTGTAATGTTTCGGCCTTGTGAAGTTTGTGGATCGAGTGTGGGCGCAGTGAGTAAAATTAATCCTCAAAAATGCATGCTCAATTTAGTTTTTAGTACCCTCGTAATTTGTAAATGTTGGTATGGATATCCCGTAGAGAAATATTTCTTTTCTTTGGGATATCCGAATAAACTTATGTTTCTCGCTGGCTAACAATCTTGGAATTCTCGTTGGTAATAAATCTGTAGAAAAAAGTTGCCAAACCTTGAATTATTTGTTTGTTTAGTACAATTATGCAAACTCCGGTACGAGTGCATATACATTCTTTAGGTCCTTAATTAACACAAGATATTGTTTATCTCGATTTAACGTACATTTCCCGAGAGAATGCGATGTTACTAAAATCCGTGAAAGGAAATACATGAACGAAAGTTATTATATATAGATATTATAAAACAGTTATGCATGCATACATTTTGCTATTGTAAAAATGTAGTTATTGTTTGTATATTGTTATAAGGCTTGTTAAAAAAAATTGGTTGTGTAGACTTCCGAAGATGTGTCTCAGGCACAGGTGTTTATTACAAAAGCAACTACACAAACTGGAATTGTTATCGTTATCTATCGTACTGTCCTTAAGTGATGATGTGGTCGAAGATGTTGTTCAGGCTAACCTAGAGGCTCTCAAGGACAGCTGCCGGAACACACCATTAGGTGATGATTGGCGATAAGTTTTCTACTTGAGGGTGGTAGCTAGCCAGGCGGGCATTCGCAAAATGCCCTACCACTATGCATATTGTTGGCAATTGTAATTTAATATTACTGCATATTTTTCGGACTAGTTTTTTCCGTGTAAATGTGCAGTTACTTCTTAGCATCCTCAGTGGACAATATCGTCCATTTCTATTGTCATAATTATCTACGTTAAAAATGGGTTATTATAAAATACCCAATTATATCGCCACTAATGTATCATTTCCTAAGACACTATAAATATTCAAAAGAAAAATGAACCTCTTTAGTTATTAATGCAATTCTATAAATATAATAATATCTATAGCTATTCGTAAAGGCAGTATAGGCAGAACGGAAAGCTTAATATATTTATTAAATATATTCATTAATTAGCCGATTTTAAGTTATGGCTGGTAGACTATTTGTAAGCAATACCAGACTAAAATAAATCACTGAACTGTCTACCCGGTTTCAATAAGTAAATACTCGAGGCTGTCAAAGCGCATTTATATAATAGGAACCATTGACGTACTGTATTCAGAATACACTGAATGGGAGGCGAGAATGAGCTGAGGTTGAGGTTGAGGACATTCACAAGAAATTGATATCTGTACTAGCTGCCTATGAAGTCTATGTCTTGGTTAGCCAATTAGCAAGATTTTGATGTGCCACTTGCCTTGCCTTTAAACTATTTATATTTTTTTCAAAAATCATTACGTACTCCTAATAAAACCTGCTGTAAGTTGAACTCGCATACCCAGGGTTCCGTACCAATACAGAATATAACAATAAAAAGTTATTTTTATGCAGATCGAGAGTCGTAGCAGAAGCCCAACCTGGCCCTTAGCTGTTTATAGAACGTTTTTTTGTACGTTAGATATTTAACTATAATGATATCAAGTTTGACGCTTGTATGAATTACCGATTTCCGAAAGAACTAAATTTAAAGACTTTAGAAGTCTATATTAACAGTAGAACTCTTTGTGTAAGTTCGTCTGGGGAAGAACTGGAACAATACCTATTTCACATTACTGTGTCCCGGTTTAAAGGGTATGGGTGATGGTGTATTTACAGGTACATTTATGTATCAGGGATGGGAGCAGTACAGTTCGCCATTTGTAATAAACTGCATCTGCTTTAGGCAGAGGTTACTGCTTAACAGCAGGCAGTTCTCGTGCTCGTTCTCTCACCATAGCAAAATAAAAACGTTAAAAACCATTTCTTCTTTGGAGACCCCTTTATTAAAAAAAAAAAATATTACTACGAGTATTATTTGTTAGAAAATTCACCATTTCTGTATCAGTCGGATTGTCCACTGCTCAACACAGCCTACCCCATTATGGGGGATATTGCCATAATCCCCACGCTTGGCAGACGTCTTAGAGATTACAGTGTGAGATATCAGTTCCTCAGAAAGTGCTACCCACTTTCTAGTGTTTAATCCTTAGTAGCTGCTCAAAACATCCACGGGTAAAGATGGAGGGTGGCATTCTAGCCTGGCACCCCATGGGGTAGTAGTACTAGACTTTTCTAGCACACTAATAAAATATATATTATTTTTTATGCTTGATAGTTTAGCCTTTGACCACTATCTCACCTGATGGTAAAATATGATGTGTTCGAAGATATTGTTCAGGCTAACCTAGAATTACTGGAATAGCTGCCGGAACACACCGTTAAGTGCTTGGTGACAGATTTTCTACTTAAGGGTGATAGCTAGCCAGGCGGACATTCGCAAAATGCCCTACCACCATGCTAAACGATGTTTAAGATGAGATGGGAAGCCAAACGTTAACAATGTATTTTTATATCGTAATTTCAATAGAGAGGATGGTTTTAAGTTAGCTGCATCCTGGAATCCAGTGATAAGGAAATGCACCAAACGCGTTTTACCTTCCTTAAGACCTGTGGATGTTGTCAGTGTTGTGTGTCGAGACGATACATTTCTAAGTCAACTGCGGGTAGTTGGAGAAAATACCCGCCCTTCAAGACGTTGACACCCGCCTCTTCAGTCCGCTCGTGACCACGACCAATGCAACTTGGTCGAAACGTCGAGGTAAATAAATGTATGCATGTCACATCGCGATTAAGTTCCGTTAAATACTTATAACTATGTGTTCATGTCGCGAAAGTCTTAAAATGTATTTTTAATTCTTATTTCGTTTTCGACATTCATAAACTTGACATCCATGGCCATCTTTGACACAGATTTTGAATCTTTGGTGGTGTCGTGACGCGACTCTCAGCGCAAATGACTGAAGGTTTCGACTTAATAAACGTGCCGATGTCACGTTTGTGGCTGACGCTTTGAAGTGTCAGGCGTTTTAATGAAGGTATTAGTCACGTCAAAGCGTCAAAACGTAGCGTGCAAGCCTTGAAGTGTTTCACTTATTACCTTCATCTAGTAAATTACCTACTTAACAATGTAAAAGCCAATTCCTGATTTTCAGGGTTAATTTGGAACAGCAAACTAATATTCTGCGTGTCAAATTCAAAATAGAAGTAAAATAAAAATTCTTTCATCAAGTTCTACTCGACATACTTTCACAAAGTGGAAAAAATGAATAATTTAACCATAAGCAGGTTATAATAAAATAAAAGAAGGAGGTTCTCGATTCGACTGTATTTTTTTATGTTTTGTTACCTCAAAATTTTCTACTGGGTGAAATAATTTTAATGATTCTTTTTTTTTTGAAAGCTAGTGCTTCCCCTTTGAGACCGCGTTTAATCTAAACTGGTCAAGCCGTTTTTGAGTTACACTCCAATAACTGAAAAGTGTTTTCCAACTTGATTATATAGTCATTGACAGTGAATGACAATTGACACCTAAGTAGCAAGGGTGACTAAAAAAGGTGAAAAACTTTTTTTTACCTCAAACTGAAACCGACTTGAACATTAAAAAGTGTGATATACCTAACTTTAAGAAGTCTGTACCATACGCACAATATTGTGATAATAGGTTCTTTTGAATGGGACAGACCAATAATTCAGGCTTTGGATATTAATAAAATATCAACTAGCGCACGATCGAGAAATATCATTGAACGAATATCAATACGTATTTAATACCGTCATTCGTATCTTTGACGCATGCATTTTTCTTCCAGTTGGTCAACATTCAAATCCATTCATTTTGACAGGTCTTATGATTAGTTTATATATGGTTATTTTGCTTCAAGGGCAAGGTGTCACATGTAGTCCATCCATTTCGTCCATCCTGCAATTATCCTGTTATTCGCATCTCGGTCAATTTTGCCATCAGTTTGAAACTATAACAGATTCGTGAGGGGTTCTACTGTCTACACCACAGACTTTATACGATTAAAATTGCAGAATAGGTGCGTCAGTTTTCGTTCTGCAAACCTTTAGTACGTCGATTTTCAATTTAGGTGTTCCATTATCTATTCGGTTTGAGAATTTTGAAGTTCTCTGAAATTATCTTTTGAATATTTTTTGACACATAAATTATCGAAAATAAACAGCATACGGGTAGCTTGTCTTGTTTGTCTGATATAAGTGCATCTATAATGAGAAGCAGTGGTAGCTGTAAGGTGCCGGGCCATAGGTTGATGGTTTAATTCCCACCGCCGCACTAACGAGCATTTTGCCTCAAAAACCGGACATAAGTGAGATATACAAACTACAGTAAATCTCACCGAAATTATTGTTTTTATATACCTGAATAACCGTACTATCATAAAAATATGATTAGGTGAACCCTTCCCGCCACCGCACTTCAGCAATGTAGCCGGAATCTATACTTCGTTCAGTACGCACGCAAACATTCTCGATACGCTCTATTTTTACAAACTTGTGTTTGTTGTGTTATTTTTTAACTTATATCGTTTCTTATTATATTGTTGCAGATTTGACATCAAATGTATGACTACAGGGGCCTCAAAAAACGTTAAACATGCTATTCAAAAAGAGCACGTCAAGAAAAAATGAGGATAAGACATCATTTATGGAACAGAAGCTCCGCAAAATAATGAGATGTCCCCAGAACGAATTCCAAACCTTAAGTTACGATTTAAAGCATTTCAAGAGTGATTCGAAGAAGAGATGGCTATCTTCCAACTATATTGAACAGAGATTTTTGAAGAAAAACGAAGAATGGCTAAACACGTCAATACGAGTACATAACTGGACACCTAGTTCTAAGCCGGGACGCCCAAGCAAGTATTTCCTAGAATTGCATGATCGTAGTAAACGATGGGAACGAAAGAACTCCGAGCAGGTACTTGTTGAGGAGCTTACCTTCTTGGCTAGCGTTAGTCAGGAAATGCTACGGTATCTAAACTCATAAACTAACAACTCATAAATCTAAAATCAACTTCTCTACAAGAGCCAAACGGTACAGAAAAGTAATAAATACCGCTAAAAAAACAAAAATATAAAAGTACACACCTGAGAAAGCTTTGAAATTATTTGTCGAAGGTAACTTTACAAGGAGGTAATTCTCTCCTTGTAAAGTTCTTCTCTGGTTATACTCTTATAAGAGAAGCAAAGAAACTCTGCTACCCAAAACAAAAGAGTAACTGAGTCGTGTGTTGTAGTTGTGCTTCAAGAATTACCTGCTTGATCACACAGTTATATATAAGACTTTGTCTTTATCTTGAGGATACTCTTCAAAACTCTGATGCGGAAGAATTGGAAGACATCCAGAAGATTCTTCGCCAATCCAGAGTTAGCCTCTGAAATTACTTCGAGGAATTTTGCAAAGATACTTCAAGAATGTATGTAGATCTTTATGGTTGGCATCCAATGACCGCTACTTTGCACAAAATCCTAGTGCATGGATTGACAGTATTAAAATATGCCATTTTACCTATAGGCCAGCTATCGGAAGAGGGTGCGGAGGTCCGTAATAAGCATTACCGGGATGGATTCAAGTCGTACTTTTTATTGATATTTCTTGTTTTTTTTTACCTGATTTGTGCCAAATAATATATTCTGTCTTCACTTATGTATTTTTATTCATTTCCAATAAGAAAATAACATAAAATATTTTTGTCTGGTTTTTGAGGCAAAATGCTCGTTAGTGCGCCGCGCAGCCGTCTTGAGCTTCACTGCATGGTCAATAGCATTTTACGAATGCTCGCTTTGCTAGCTACCTTGAGTAAAAAATCTGTCTCCAAGCTAACAGTGAGTTCCGGCACCAGTCCTTCAGAGTCTGTAAGTAACGTTTATATTACAGGCTCAACATCTGAATATCTCAGGATGATGGGCGCAGTGCAGTTCGTCACTGATAGAATGTGTCTGTTATGGACATGGATAATAACATTAGGTGGGTATAGTGCAATTTCCGTCACGATCCCATTAAAAAGAAAATTTAAGCTTATCCCTGGTGTAAGCCTATAGCCAATTTGGGTTCTTGCTCAACTTCTATCTAATCTCAAGTGCTATTTGTTGTGTAGTTGTTAATATAGTGTATATTTGAACCTACGATAGACGGAATGGAGTCGGTACATATGTTGTTTCGAGGACGAAACCCTAAAAACGCTTATTAAGCAGTATTGCATTATTCATTTCGACGATAAATGGAGTGTTGTAGGTAACAGTTACAACTATTTTGATCCATGAAGGTCAACAGAACAGTCCTGTTTAATCTCTGAAAGATCTAATGATCCAATCCTTATGAATTAAACTTGGAATAAAGATAATTCTGACGAGGAGTAACATGAATTAAGTAGGTATACTCCTTAACATTATCGCTTTTCATCATTGTTTATCAATTTCGAGACGCAGCTCGTGGAAGTATAAAAGTATACCGACTTTACTTCAAACGTGATACAATAGTACGAAAATAATTTGAACAACAAGATAAATTCAGACAATCACAAAGCAAACAAGTTTGTTTTGGTAGTCTGACCTTATCACAGAATAATGACCTTATGATAGAGACAATTGAGATCGCCGTACGTACCTTCTGTATATTCGACACTGTGCCCACTGCGACTTGCGAGTCTATTATTTATAAGTCCTTGAACCTAGATAAGCTAACTGTAGGTCGTAGTTTATGAGTGGTTGGTTTTTTGAATACCATTAGATTGTATTACTTTATTGATAGTTCTATAAATTCATAAGTTTTAAATACTTTCCTGATGCCGTTATTATATTCCCTATTATTATACACCTTTGTAGTATTTTTTAATGGAAATATGCGTTATAGAATAAAACACTACAAAATATAAGCAATACTGCAGATTTTTACACGACTGTCCACAAAAAGGTGTGTTATATTTTCAGGGTTCATGTATGTTTGTGAGTAGTATTACATCGTAACGTCTAAACTGCTTAACCGATTTTTATGTATGAGATGTCATTAGATTTGTATATATTTGCCGGATTTTAGATGCCAATTGAGAGGTAAAATTATTTTTCTTGCTTCCATATCCATCATCAAGTATCAAAATGAAGGGCTTAACATAATTCCATATATATAACTTGCAGTTAAAATTTCAATGGAACGATAAAACTTTTAAAGAAAATAAATAATTTGCAGTCAGGTTTTTTACTTTCTTAATTAATTTATAGTTGTTTATGCTTTTATTAACAGTACTATACCTACTACAACGAAAGAATTAGCTGCCGCTGCAGGAACACACTTTTAGGTGCTTGAGGACAGGTTTTCTTCTTGAGGGTGGTTGCTAGCCAAACTAGCATTACGAAAATGCCCTTCCTCCATGCAGTGAAACTCAAGCCGGCGGTGGAGATCGAACTATAGACCTGCGGCATGGCAGTCCATAGCTATTACCGCTCTGCCATCATTGCTCCAAATCTTCCAGTTATACGATTATACAGTTATTTAGATAGATTCAATTCCATATCAAACACAAGTTTCTTTTGAAAACTTTGATCATATTGTTTAACTTATTTAAGAATATGGAAAAGTCCTTGGAAAGAGGGGGTACGGCGTATTTAATTAAATCGCTATAAGTCACCAACTTTGACCACGCGCATTTAGTCGGGAACGCGATATTCAGTCCATCATAATCATTAAATTTAAATCAGTATCGTCCATGATACAAAACAGCAAACATGTTTTTGGAGATATTAATCTTTTTAGTAACAACTTTAATTATTTATTTATGGAGCAGTTACAAAAGCAATCAGAAATTTTTTGAGAGTAAAAATGTGAAATATTTGCCTTCGTGGCCGATTTTCGGAGATATAATAAGAAGTACGTTTCAAAAAAATCACTTCTTTGAAGATGTTGATCGCGTATACAAAGCTTTTCCTCAAGAAAGGTGAGTAATTTTTTACTAAACATAACAAAAAGCCCTGTCTTTAAAAATAATTTAAAGATGTATCGTGTATTAAGGGTATCTGGTATTTATAACTTTTTAATCAAATTCCGCGTAGTTATGCGAAAAGTGGTATGTGTGTGTTTTGGTAACAATCATTTTGGAATAAAAATCTAGGGTGTTACTAGTCAAAAATGTTCAAATGATCTCCTTGGGTGTAAGAAAATTATCGTTTCAGAGTTACTGTGAATGACACTCGATAAGAGCGAGGCTATTGATATAAATACATACTGATGAAACGCTTGTAGTTTCAAGAGTCATCCTAATGACCTATATTAGATAACACGAATAATATGATTAGTAAACATTTTAATATCTACCATAAAATTATTTATTATATATTGCCCGAGATTTTGACCAATAGAAAACTTATTTAAATATTATAACAATTGAAAACTTTCGGAGTGGATTGAATTATAAATTTTCACATAAACACATTCAGACGAATGAGCATGACGGACTGAATGACGTATAAGCTGAGCTGCGCTGCTCAAGTGAATCCGCCTGAGCGCGCTCGACCTGAGCAAGTTTTATCATTCTGTCAGCTTTTAGTCGCGTATAAAGCAAAGGCACTCATTATGTGCTTAGCGCTAAGTACGGATGGTGCTTTTTGCTTATTTGAGAGCGACACGAGAGTTCCCTTAAATGGCTCACGTTGTCAATAAAAAAATATAGCACTTAATATTTTAATCAATATCTAAAAACACCACATACCGTCCTCTATGACTTTTAAAGTAATACAATGGTAGCACAAGGTTTCAGCTCGAAAGAGCGTGTCCAGGTGGCTGAGTAGATTAGGCATCCAGCGCGAAATTGGAATATGCGGGTTCGATTCCCGCATGGGACATAACATTTTGTACTTCAATAATTTGTAAAAATAATATTTCAAACGCTCACATCTTTTTTCAGGTATGTAGGTTTCATGGATGGTTCCAGACCGGAACTCCTTATAAGAGACCCAGAACTGATCAAACTGATCACTGTCAAGGATTTCGATCATTTCACCGATCACAGAAGCTTCTTCAGCAGTCATTTGGAACCTCTCTTTGCTGCAAGTCTGTTTTCTTTAACTGGTAAGAAAGCCCATAAAATCTCCATCGCATCACAGCACGGCAGCTACCAGTTGGAAAATCTATGCAATTTTACCGCAACTGGGGCTGTTTTTACGGAGGCCAAAGTTCGGTTTTCACTAGCATTATTGGAGGGCGGGGGGTTATGGCATCCCCACTATAATGGAAAAGGCCTTTGTTCAACGGTGCACGTTATGGCTGTTGATGGTAATGATGCAGCGAAAGACACTTTGTGCGACTTTGTAGAGTTTTAAACGACAGTTGAATGCGGATATCACATGCATAATAGAACCTTGTCACTGTAATAGCAGAATCACGGAAACGACTGCCTTTGTTGTACTTGGCTAATAAAACCACCGCTGTTTTTAAATAAATTGTAGATGAAAGTGGTAAAAGGATATATTTATATAATATAAATCTATAACAGTAATTCATAAAAATACCATGCAGGTACTAATTAATACAATAAACTTGTATAATATAAACCTTTCCAATATAGTAAGGAAAACCTTATATCATGACATGTCGTCACAGTAGATATATGGTACCAATATGTCTACTATGATATTGTAACGAATTGATTTATATAAAGGGTTAGAATAATCGTGGATAAAAGAAGTGTGTGTAACAGTATGTGCCACATAATATGCACTTCTCCCTTGGATCTCGGTTGAAAGATGAAAAAACGTGGTTGGAACATTAGGTTACCTAATAACAATTTATGTTATCGGCTTCCTTGCTTATCACATATGTAATAATATATACAGATAATTTAACGCGGCAGCTTAGTATAAAATATACAGCTGAGAACGTCTCCAATAATTGCAGGGGAAACACTACCAGTGCGTAGGCAGCTTTCAGTGTTCTCGGTATTTCATAGAATCACGTCGAGTTACGAGATGGATAAGCTCATAGGAGGATAAATCCAGAACATTCTATTCGAGCGCGGTGCGGTAGTTACGATGGGCAAGGACCGTTCGTAACGTCTACTTGCGGCGGCGGTGCCAAGTGGATTGCTTGCAGGGCGCGGTGGAGTGACAGATAGTCGTCGAAGTATGAATAGGAATAGAGGGTAGAAATAAATAAATGTGCCAACATAAGTGGCGCGAACAGATAATACGGTGTCCTGTTAATTGTATTATAATTATTTGTTTTATCCCAGGAGAGGAATGGCGTAACTTGCGAAGCATACTCAGTCCAGCTTTTACGGGATCTAAGATGAAACATATGATGCAGTTCATGGTAGACATAAGCAAAAATACTGTGGAATACATCAAAGGTAAGTAAATAATTATTTTATTTTGGTTAAGTTTTATAGAGGAAGAGCAGTGAATATGAACTGGATGACATAGTGTACATAAGCTCCTACTAAACCAGCGTTGCCAGACCTAGACTTAAAAATTATCCGAATTCTACTGAAAAATTACCGTGTTTTTATCGCAAGTTTAAATTCACATAATAAGTTACTCAACCAAGTTTTAATAGGCGATAAGTAATACGGGTTAAATGTAGAATGTGAAACCTTGATCGATAACGGTATTTTTTTTCTAATATAATCCGTAAATTCTTGTGCTGTTCACTACGTATAATTATGTATTCGTTGGCTGTTCATAAGCGCAATCATTGCTAAGTTTTCTATAAAATCAATACATTGTTGTCGCCAAGCACCTAACAGTGTGTTCCGGGAGCAGTCCATGAGAGCCAGTAAAATTACAGGCACATGAGACTTAACAACTGTACGTCTCAGTGTGACGGGCGCAGTTAAGTTTGTCTTTGACGAAATTAATCTGTTATAGGCAGAGGTTAGTCCACTTAACACCAGGTAGGCCTCGGTCTTGTTCCGTCACAATAACATAAAAAAAACATCAGATTTTTGCACTACCACTGCCACACTACCACAGCCTGATCAGGCAAACCTATACCGTAGTAAGTAGTTGTAATAAGACGGTGTCGGATTTTTGTTTTTACTGAATGTTTTTCAGGATATTTACCGCGTTCGTTTGGCCTGCCATAGGTAATAGAAAATTATTACATAAATTTGCGTTCAATTACATGGATCAGAACTTTTTAAACTTGTACTTACTTATTCTTTTTGATCGCATGATACTCTATAGATCGTGGATCTAGGATAATTATCAGATATCAAGCAAAGCTGTACTCATAGAGAAATATAATACTAGCTGTACTTGACATTCTGAGAAACATGTCATAATTCTCAGATTACTACGTTTCTATCATACGATAGTTATGTTCTTGTATGGTGACTGCATACCAGGTGTAGACAGGTAGAATCCGTAGTTACGTGCTTCGGGGTGTATATTAAACCATCGGTCATAGTTATTGTTTATGGACGGGAGTCGTTATCTACACTAATGTAATAAAGAGGAAAGATTTGATTGTTTTTTTTTTTTTATTGAATAGGCTCTGAAACTACTGGACCGAATAGGATGAAATTTAGTATAGAAATAGTTTGAGACTCGGGAATTGATTTATCCAACTGCGTAAAATGAGGTTAATGGTTACACACGCGGGCGGAGCCGCGGCCGGAAAGCTAGTCCTATAATAAAATTGAGCAGCCTGAAAACTTCGACACTTTGTGTGGTGGTAGGACATTTTACGAATGCCTGTTTGGCTTATTCTGACTCTCAAGCAGAACCTCTGTCGCAAAAGTCTAACGTTCCGGCCATAAGCCAGGTAAGATTGTGGTGAAAGCACAATAAAAATAATGCAGACCATTTTGAAGGATGTAGAAGGGACGTTACTACAAAGTACTGTTTATTTTATTTTACAGAGCACAAGAACGAAGCTATTGACGTCGATGACGTAGTGCGTCGCTACACTAATGACGTGATTGCTTCTACAAACTTCGGTCTTGAAGTCAACTCGTTCAAAGACAGAAACAACGAGTTCTTCAAGATTGGCCAGTCTGTTCTTAACTTTAACTTACGGCAGTTAATTGTTTTGTTTATTGATGATATATTTCCAAACATTATTAAGGTAAAATTCAAGATTTTAATAATAATAATAAGCCTTTATTTCAGAATTTTCTTAAATAACAGTAAAATTCAAGATTATACTCACTTAAAATATACTCATATTTTCAATTCAAATAAAAATATTTAACTGCAGCTATTTTTTAAATGACACCCGAATGACAATGAAAACCAGCTACTGTCATTGTTAAGATTCCAGATTGCCCAGGCAGGGATTGTTCAGTGGAAGGCACCTTCCACCTGGACAATCTGTTCTGAATGCTTAACTTGGCCGGCAATCACCGGGCTGAAAAAGAATGTCTGAAAAGGACAAGTTATAAAATCAATTACATGAAAATAAAGTTACAACAATAACTTACATATAATTCATGATACTACGATCTTACTAGAGTGTACCTAACTTTCATGTTGGCCAATATAAAAGTGTAAGTTTATACTCACGAGGCGGCTCCGAAGTTCCAGGTTCCACAATACGATCCAAATATCTTTAACACGTTATCACAATCACAATATTGTCAATCAAGGGTAAAACCAACTAGTTTTCCAATTCAAATGTTTATATATAATAGAATCAAGGTCAAAAAATCAACTAACAATGAGTAAGCAACCGAAGATATTTTCAACATTTTTTACCAAGATAATCTCACGTTTCAGTATATACAAAGTTACTTTATGATCTCACGTACAAAAATCCATAAATCACAGATAGACGACTACCAAAGCGGCGTGTTCCAATTGCCCGCGAAATTGATCGGTCCGAACAGTCATTCTAGATCAAAAATGTAAATAACTTCGATCTTAAAATAAATTTGTCGACTGTAAGATAAAGGCTAGCAAAGGCTCGCTTATCTCAATGAAAGCAATAAAAACCATTACTTCAAATATAGATTTAAATACATATATTTTAATAACGTGTATTGATAAAATATTTTTATTAACTGCATAGACTTGTTACAGAAATTCGGGTTGAGGCTGTACCCACAGAAGACCTACGATTTTTTCATAGGGACTATAATGAACACCGTAGAGTACAGAAAAGCGCACAATGTGTCCAGACCTGATATGCTTCAACTTCTTATGGACACTCCCATCGGTAATCCTAATTTTAATGAACTTATTTACTAGGATTCCTTTCAATGGCCGTACCATAATATTATAAGTATTTTAAAATACTAAAAGCTGATTCACGAACTATCCACGACTTTCAAAGTCAAAACCAAAATCGATTCATCTTGACGTCTACGACGCTCTAATTACATCAATTATTACAGAATTTACTTTTGTACTCGTAATATTCTACTGCTATGTTCAGCAAAATTGGTATAGAGCAACTTCGAGAAGAACGGGCAAGAAACTCGCCATTCTTTTTATTATGTCTTTTTATTTGGTTATACCTCAATCTCATTTGTTAGTCTTTAGTATGAAAAGAGACCAACAACATTTCGAAAACATTCGTCAGTGTGTTTTGCCTAGCTGAGTTTTATGCTGCGTTTTAACATTGGTAACTTTTACATTTTTACGTGTTTTATTTTATTGTTTCCAGAATGGACACCAAATCAATTATGTGCTCAAGCATTTATATTTTTTTCTGCTGGCTTTGAAACTTCTGCGTCAGGTATAGTTTTAACCCTTCATGAGCTGGCTCTTAATCCAGATATTCAAGAAAAGTTGTACCAGGAGATCAAAGATTTTAAGGAGACTAACGGGGATATCACACATGACAATTTGTCGTCTTTAAATTACCTTGACTGCGTTATTAATGGTAAGTGTTTCGTTCATGTTACTAATTGATGAAGAGTGGTAATGTTTAAATCCAAATTAAAATGTTTTATACACTTCTTACGTTTGAGTACAGTTTCATAAACGTGTATATTGATTTTTTTAAATAAGTATTTCTTTTTTTTGTAATTCCATTTTGGGATGAAAAGCCCGGACGTCCTATTTGGAGTGTATTCTGAATTTTTAAAGCCATCCAATTCTTAAAATGTGGGAAGAGGCTTTGGATTGTTAGCATATATCTGCTCCAGTGGCGTCTGTGTTTGTGTTGAGGATGATGTTAGTAAGAATGGTTCTTTTAGTTCCGTTGTCGTCCCGTGCTATGTTTCTTTAACTTTCTTAAGAAACAAGGGAAGTGAACCATTTTTAATATGTACTTGTATCATGTATCCATACTAAAAATGTTTATTTACGAATAATAACATGGTACCAAGTAAAAAAGGGCGAGCATAGAACGGTACCAAATCATAGGTCGTAGTGACATATGAACAAAATGTCAACTCTTTTTTTTCACAGCTGCAAATTTAACTCTTCTATGAGATTTTAACATGCAACACATCTTTGAACAGCAAGACAACAACGTAAATTTAAGTCAATGCATACAGACTTCAAATATGATGTCAAATATAGTAGGAATTTCATTCTTTCAGAAACATTAAGAAAATGGTCCCCTTCCATATTTTTAGACAGAAAATGTATTAAAGCTTACGAACTTCCACCTCCTTCTGAAAAATGCAGCAAGACCACATCTGTAAGTGACCAATTAATTTATTAAAAGTATGCTTAACTATATCGTTATACTTAGATATATGCCTGTTCTGTACTGTAACAGCCGACTCGTCCACTGCTGAACCCACCATTTGCCATAATACCTACGCTTGGCAGGAGGCTTGAAAATTGCAGTGTAAGATGGCAGTTCTTTAGAAGGTGCTGCTGCCCACCTTCCAGTATTTTTCCTTTAGTCGCCTCTTACGACATCCACGGGTTGATATGGGGAGGTGCAATTCTTGCCCGGCACCCCACGGGCCTATTAGTACTTTGTAAAAGATGTAATGACACATATCGCTTTTGAACCATGTATATGACTGATTTTACGAGACATTACAAACTATCTCTTTCAATGGTTTTTGATGTCTTTCAGCACGCCAATTAAGTTGGTGTCTACCCCGTAATATTATTGGCTGTGAATACATTAGGTTAAATGTATATGTAGCCATATTATGTACGTAGTGTTATCTACAGGATACAGGACATGTTTTTTAATACATTAGGTTAAATGTATATGTAGCCATATTATGTACGTAGTGTTATCTACAGGATACAGGACATGTTTTTTAATACATTAGGTTAAATGTATATGTAGCCATATTATGTACGTAGTGTTATCTACAGGATACAGGACATGTTTTTTAATACATTAGGTTAAATGTATATGTAGCCATATTATGTACGTAGTGTTATCTACAGGATACAGGACATGTTTTTTAATACATTAGGTTAAATGTATATGTAGCCATATTATGTACGTAGTGTTATCTACAGGATACAGGACATGTTTTTTAATACATTAGGTTAAATGTATTCAATGTAAATATTTCGGGGGAGACAAAGTCAAAGTCAAAGTCAAAAAAATCTTAATAGGGCTGAAAGTCATCAAAAACCAATGGATACACACTATCTCTACTTTGTGATGCCTCGTAAAATCAGTTTTCATACATGACTCAAAAGCAAGATCTGCCGTTAGATCTTCTACAAAGTACAGGCAAGTAAGCACATAGGATAACAATATAATTATTATTGACCGAAGTACAAAAGTTAAGATTTATCTATAGAGCACGTGCGTACACTACCAGATTTTAACTACCTAAGACTCGGGAGTATAATTGGGTCTTTTTGACTATTGGAACATTTTCATATAATTATTTAGGGGATACATAACAGTCATCTTGCCAAATTGGCGTATCCATTATGGGAGTATTATATTATTTGTTGAAAAACTCCACACAATTTCGAATAGATTTCTCAATAAGAACATGACATCATTGCAAATTCAGCAATTCTTGAGACAAACTTCAATAATAAAGTACAGTGTTCAGTGACTTTATTTGCCAGATGATAATTATTGAACTTTTGTCTCAAATCTCATTTAAATCTCATTAAAATTTTATTATATACCATATACTTGGTCGATTCGTTGCGTGATGAAAACGCTGGCATCTGTTTGGCTCAACTCTAAAAATAAGCTTTGCTATCCAATGAGGCAATGCTGCCAGCATTTAGTATGTCTATGCCATAGGAGGTGATTACCACCCTCAGGCTTTTTTTGTTTTATAAGATCTTTATTTAACATATAAAATATTATTTACAATAATTACAAGACACGGTCAAGTACTTATTTCAACAATTTTACACTAGCTTGGCAGGTTAACATCACCTTACCCACCCTCAGGCTAATATTGATGATCATCGATGACAATTGGATAACAATAAGTGTTTTAAACTTACATCTTACAGGTGAACCCGGGTGACGTGGTTTTAAATTGCAGCAACTCACTTCATTTGGACCCAGAATATTGGCCAGACCCTTATAAATACGATCCAGACAGATGGTCTGATGAAAATAAGCACAATATCAAACCAACTACCTTCATGCCGTTTGGGAGCGGACCAAGGATTTGTATCGGTGAAATATCTCTGCGTTAACTTTCCTTTTATTTTAAGAGTAAAAAGCGGCCTAAGTGTACTTTGAAGAGCTTAGTAGGTCTGTTACCAGTAACTCTGCATGAAATAATTGTTTTTTTTCCTCACGAGTGTTTACAGAGCTGTGCCACGAACGAATGCTCGTCTTCTTTATGGCTAGAGTGCTCGTGGCGCTCTCCGTACAAACCTAGTTTCGTCATATTTTAAATACGAAGTGTGCAAAATCGTTTAAAAATTTCATGTACTTATGTTCTTGAGCCTAATATATCTCAATCCTAATCTCCTAATATAGCTCCTGGTTTGCCAGATTTTCGTATTTTTTTTTTTTTTTAATAACAATTCGAAGTATCGTTTTGTATAGAAATTGTTATTTTGACATTTGGGGATAAAATAAATAATTAATCAAAAAACTGGCAAACCAGAAGCATAGATATTAGGCTCAGCAATATCCATACAAAACCGAGTTTGAAAACTTGGAATTTAAAATATGACGAAACCACGTTAGTAATGAAAGCACTCCGTGCACTCTTCTCTTAAATCTTTTTCATACTAAATGCTGAATAAAATAGTTTTGTGGCATGTCCATAGACTATTGAGAAGTACTTTATTAACTTTCAACACCGGTGTGCTAACGAGTTTTGTTATTGTACAAATAATGACACATGTATGCAGAAGTATATAATAACCCATATTTTGCCAGATATGCGACTAAAACCTTTTTGATGAAAGCCCATTTAAGCATATTAAAACAGCAAATATTGGTAACATTGCAACGTATTTTTTTTAAATAGATAAATAGATTTAAAAGTTATTCTCAAACATTGCTTGTTTCCGATTCTTACGGTCATAGCTCACGTAGTCATCATATTAAATTACATTCATAAGAAACTGCTAAAAACTGCACTATTTACTAATAGTGCAGTTTTCAAATCAATCAAATCAAATCATTTATTCACAAGAATGTTGTATAGATACAGCAGATGTATAGCTTTACAAAAATGTCCATAACATTCTACCATGACAATGGTGTGCAAAAATGTATTTATACAAAATAAGTCAAAACACAAATTTATTATGAAAGTACAAAATGATAATAAAATATTTATATTATGTCATTAGCTATCAAATACAATGCGTCAAATATTTAAAAAAAATCAAAGGCAAACTAAAATACAATTTCATTTACATTAATAAGTACCTAAGAAACTTTGATAGTCATAAAATCATACAGTTGCCAAATAACCCAAATGTGATCTTTTGTTTGAAAATATTGAATGTCAAGTCTTTTAAATAAATTAGGCAATTTATTGTAAACTTTAATTGCATTAAGTTATGTTTTAGCAGTTTCTTATAAATCCGAGTATTTTCGTAATGTATCATGGTATATTATGCTTTTCTTTTGATAATAGCGAAACTTTCAGACTTTTTAACAACACAAAGTATTTTTTTTTTGTTATGTTATATATGCTTATAAATTTATACGCTTAGGATTTAAAAAAATATACCTGAAGTTGTATTCGCAATGCAAAATTATGCAATTACAATAGGGCAATTGAATGATATTATAAAATATTAAAATACGCCATTAATAATATTCAATACATTTGATTTAAAACTAACATTCTTACAATCCAGTCGTGATTCAAATTTTTCCTTTTATGTAATTTTGAAAATTAACTTGTTTTACTTTTTACAGGTATGAGATTCGCAATTATGGAATTCAAAATTTTGCTTTTCCACCTGCTTCTTAACTTCAAGATTAAGAAATGTTTGAAGACTTCTGATCCAATAAAGTTGGTCAATTACGGATTCCTAATCCAGGCTTTGGGAGGAACCTGGTTGAAGTTTGAAAAAAGAAATTAATATGCTTCATTTTCCAATATTATAATTAATTAATTGATTTACGTTATTATAATCATGCATTTATAATTAGTAAGTAAAAATAAGATTACATTGAGTTTTTTTTATATTGTTGTTCATATAATGTATTTATGGATTAAATTACATAAATATTGATTTTTCTAATAATACTATGGCATTTTCTTTTTTTGCTGTTTTAATATCTCAAATAAGCATGTCCAGTGTCATGCAGATAATTCATCTAAATCTGTTTCACTCTTCCGCAATCTACATATAGCAGTTTGTTTTATGTGTCTGCATTGAAGAATTATTAGTTTTCTGCTATTATAATAGTACGCTGTCTTTCTGGTAACTACGGAGAAAAGGCTTAGCCCAGCCTGGAAGCTGGCTTTCGAATACAGTTGTCACAACACATCGTCACCGGAGTTTTAAATTTCAGTAACTGCGCTAGCTTTACCAGCAATCAAGTCTGGAATTTGAATCTACTACTAATGATGGCAGTAGAACCTTACTTAACGGGTATCGAAAGAATATAATTAGCCTCTAAGAGCTTCGTGTCCTTGAAAAGGCAGGGTTGTACTTTGAGTCGGCCTATTGCCTGCAACTTTATAATGCTTAAGTTCGGCCTTCCATGGACTACTGCTCTCAGCTCTGGTCTGGAACTCCCTAGTACCAGTGACTTCTATTTGACCGCAATCAACGCAGAGTGACTCGAATCATCGACGATCAAGCTATCTCCGATCAGCTCGACCCTTTGGCACTGCGTAGAGATGTTGGATCACACTGCATCTTTTATCGCATCTATCACGGGGATTGTTTAAAGGAATTGTTTGATTTAATACCTCCAGCAGAATTTCGCCACCGGACGTCCCGACAAAGCATGATGTTTCATAAATTTCATGTCGACGTCTGGAAGTCCACCTTGCAATTTTGACAGCACTTTGTGCCTCACACTGTCACAATATGGAACCAGCTGCCATGTAAAGTATTTCCGCACCGATACGACTTCAAGAAGAGAGAATATTCCCTGCTCAAAGGCCGGCAACGCATCCTCGAGACCTGTGTTGCGGATGTTCGCGGGTGACGGTGATCACTTACCACTAGGTGAGCCGTCTGCTCGTTTGCCCTCTTAATACCATAAAAAAATAGTAACTTCAACATTGAGACAGAAACAGATTGAGCTATTTATATTTGGATAGATAAATTAGATGCTGTAACCAAGCATTTTAGGTATCTGAAATTGTCAACCAATACTAAAAACACTGAATTTTATTTAAGATCAAATCAAACACAATATTATTTTCAATGTTTGTTACGAAACGAAATCGCTCTTAAACGAGGCTTGACTCAAACATTGCTAGTTTTTCGAAGTAATACGTTCTGTACCAAATATACTGTTTATTCCCCACATAAAGTCTTCACCCTTTTATGATATTTTCATACCAATACTACCATTTAATGATATCAATAATCTCATCTCACAAAGACTCAGAAACATAGTGAGGAAAAAAAAGGCTCCCTTTTTAAACAAAAAATATAAACAAGTTGTAACAAGCTCTTTTTGAGAGATGTATGAGAAACAAAATAGATCTCTCCTAGGGAGGTAATCCTTTTTCCCGAAAGGAAAATAAATACATTAGGGTGTAACAGCGTGCCAGTCGAAAGTTGTGTCGTATTTCACCTCATGTCTTATCTCAGAGATTAGAGAGAAACGCTTGCAAAACAGCATTTGGTTACAGAAACCTGGAATAAAGAAGTTTTTTTTTACCGGCAGTATGCCTTCATTAACAAAATACTACGAACTATATACATCACTATAATATATCAAGAAAAGTTAATTATTTAATAATTTACCTGGTATAAAATACGTATATAAAAACGTTTTTTTTTGTCTTACTTCTAAGAAGCATTCAATATAACGCTAGTTTGAGTCCTTTTTAAAGAAAATAGGACCAATATTTTAAATTGGGGACTTACACTGATATGTTAAGGTTTGTGGACAAATGTATTTGACTATATGATACATTTAAGCTTTAATTCCATTTGTATATTTGTTCAAAACAAACAGTAGTGATAAGATGAATAGTTTATTATGTTCTCTCAATCCACGGAGCAGTATCAACAAAAGTAGCTCATATCAATATTGCGACATCCCGCAGCTGATAATGGTAACGCTGAGGAGGAGCTATTGCAACATTTTGGACACTGGCTTCACTTAAAACAGAGTTGAGGCACTTTACGATCTGAAATCGAACTATCGTTACCTTACATTTTTATAATTATTTTAATTGTTTTTTTTTAGTCATTGTACGCTTAATGCCCTTACTGGTTTCAAAGCAGTTTAAATGATTTAAATATTTTGTGTATGTAACATGATTATTAATAAAATTTGAATCGACTATCAACAATGAACCTAAGAATTGTATTAAACTGCAGAGTCAGAATGCTTTTTCGTGTCAGGAACATTAGGTTTAGGCTGCGTATCTACCAGGGATGTGCGACAAAAAGATCCACCAATAAAATTGTTTAATTTTTCTGACGTCATGGAGCGCAGCATTGTTATTGCTGGATTTTTTCCTTGCACAACGATCATCTACTTAACACATTTCTGGTAAATATGCAGCATACATCTGAGAGCTTATATAACAACAGAGTAAATACGTCAACAAGTGTGCTGCCGGTTTAGAATCGTAACCTCACATATCTTCATGTGGGAGTCGACATAAAAAATATAGCACTAGGTGGACAACAGTTCCTTCAGAAGAATTGCCACCTGACACTGCAATATCCAAGACGCTTGCCAAGTGTAAGGTTATCACAAACGCCCTGCTGGATAGGATGTGTTTATTTAACGGTGGACGTTATAACTGTTCATGTGAAACACGCCTGCAATAAAAGGCCATATCCCAAGATATTATTAATACCAAAAAAAATATGACAAAAGACATGGAATTTAAAAACCAAGATATTTAATCAAATTAAATCAAATCAAAATTTTATTTCAGTTAATTCAAACCCATACGCAATAATAACTACACATAAAATAAAATAACACAATTGATAAGTGAGAAAACAATTGATAGTCTTAAACTCAATATTAAAACGAGTGAATCAAATTATATAAATTAACAATAATATTTAAAAATGTCAAATTTTAAATTTATATATGTACAGTCTAATAAACCGCAAAATTAATAATTTATAAAATAATTTAATGATAAAGTATATGTATTAATATTATTAAACTTTAAAAATATTAAAACTTTATGGAATCAGTTTTTCTGGAAAAACAACTGTAATTTTGAAGCACACAAACGCAAAAAAGTGTCTTAAAATATCTTGCCATCCACAAACAACAAAATAGGGAATATATTTTTTTAATATCAAACGATATTCATGCAAGCCGGTGGGTCGGAAAAATACTTTTTTTTTTTATTATGAGGAAACGTTTGCAATAAGGTAGTACGTATTGCTCGCTAATCGCTCGAGTGTTTTTGTCGTTTAATGGATATTTTACTGAGAAGTATTGAAGTGATAACAGCTATTATTCTGTTTGTGATAAGACTGATAAGATGACCTTGTGTAATTATTACCGTTAATAAGTTGTATGCAATTAGTACTGACACGATAAACTTAGCACCGCGGGGTGCAGGGTTAGAAGGGAGGTCATTTCCTACCTAAAATTTTGCGCCCAACTACATTCGATCCAGCAAGATCTTGATCAACACTTCTCAGACGACCGAAAAGACACCATCGTCTGTTATAGAAGTCCCGTTAATCTGGACTTTGGGAAAATTTCGTAGTATCGTTACTTACGAATAGAAAAATATTATCAGTGAATTTTTGAACTCGTAGTTTCAAGTTTCAGCTTGCTTTTTAGTTGATGACCTGTGAAGTTTTTGGTACATTTTGGGGATTTCGCATTGTATCATTTATGCACAAAAACCCGATTCAGAAAGTCTGAAATGTTAAATAAATAGGTAGACCCGGCTGGGACTCGCGTTATATTTACCGGATAGATTCCGACCAGTTCGGGCTATATTGTAGCCCTTCGTCTGGAAGTCACGTCAAGAAGGACCTTTTAACTGATTTTAATTAAAAGGTCCTTCTTAGGAAATTGTCTACGGTTTTATAATAAAGTTCCCAAACATATTACAACGCTCCCAGAAGGGAAATTGAAAAAATGCAAAACATATTGATTAAGAAATCCTACTACACAGTTTGTGATTACTGAAACGACAAACATGCCTGGACAATTCCGCCTTTGTCAACCTATCGCCTGTCACCTACATAATTTAAACAAATATTGTAATAATTTTATTATATAATAAGTAACATACTTACTATAAAATAAAATTATTACAATATTTGTTAAAAGATGTTTAAAAGAGTGGCCTCCAGTTTCTTGCCCGTTCTTCACGCAGTAGCTCTATAAATTTTTTTGCTGAACGTGGCAGTACAATGTAGAATATTTCAATATTAAAATTTGTAGTTGACCTTCATAAGAGCGTCGTAGATGCCTAAATTGAATAAATGATTTTGACTTTGACTTTTACAGATAGTATTACTTGAAAATTTAACTTAAGTGTTACCAATCTCTATCCATTTGGAAATAAACACAGTAAAATCACATTGCACCGATGCTCGTTTGTCGCCAAGCACCTTACGGTGTGTTCCAGCAGCTGTCCTTGAGAGCCAGTACTTCTAGGTTAGCCTGAACAACATCTTCGACAACATCATCACTTACCATCAGGTGAGATAGCGGTCAAAGGCTAACCTATCAGGAATACCTATATAGAAAAAAGATTTTTATCTATAATAAAAAATCTTGTCTCTTTTAATAATTTTTGTATTATTTTAATTTACGCAATGGTTTCCAATGTCAGTCTCTACCAATTAAAAACAAGCAACTACTTCATCTTAGTCACTTTAAAGGAATTATTTTAAGGTCGACGCCCTACGGGAACAAAAATAGGCACTTTAAAGTTTAATATTGCGTAAATGGGGCATTAAATCGAAAAATAGTGTTTGCAATTCCTAAATTATTTTACAATACATATTCAACGATACCACACACGACTGGGTAGACGACAAAAAAAATCTCTTGTATGGGAGCTACCTTAAAAAATATTTTACAAAATTTAATTTTACCACTTTGTCGGCATGATTAATATACATACCCCTACCAAATTACAGCTTTCTAGTTCTAACGGTCTCCTAGCAAAACCTCGGACAGACGGACAGACAGATGGACATGACGAAACTATAAGGGTTCCTTGTCAGGACTACGGAACCTAAAAAACGCGAAAAAAACCGTTCATTTCAAGTGGTATAATATTAAAATTTTCAACACTGGTTTATTTAGGATATATTTATTTACATTTTGGTAAAAATAAGTGTTTAAATTCATTATCGTTGAATAAGAGTTCCATAAAATTATTTTAAAACTTTACCTTATAGCTATCCGGGTCAGCAGAAGGTTCAACAGGGAAGGTCATCATATAAGGTGACCATTTGGGACGTGAAAAGATCATCCCACATTTCATAACGTTTTTTTTCTTAATGTTGTCTGAGGTTTTCGCGATTATTATACATAGTAATTAAATAACTTTATACGGTTATTTTTCTTGTTTCCAGACTGACTGGGAGAGTTAAGGACCTATGGAGAAAAGAAAATATTCCCTCCTCAAAGGCAGGCAACGCTTGAAACCACTGGGCATGGTTGTCTTTTATTCAGATCTTTACTGGAATTCCGTCTCGTACTTGACCAGATTTTATTATTTATTATCATAAAACAATGATAACGGTATAACTTTATCAAATTTAACGCATGTATAAAAAGACATATATAAAAAAATGGTGTATGTACGTGTAAACGCAATTAGTGTATGTACTTATAGGTATTATTATTTATTCTTAGGTATTAGCCGTAATATGAACATTACTGCTTGGCAGAAGTAAGTCTGGTGGCAGTACTTCCCGGGAAGAACTCGCAGAAAGAGTTTTCCTGCTATACTAATAGTTTATTTTTGCATCTAAAACGGGCAGTAGACCCTAATTACTCCTGGGGCCCAACTACCACCATTTAAAAACTAATATGGAAAACCAACATCATTATTTCAAACTTAAAATATTGATACTAAGATTCGTACCGCGGCATTATTGTTACGAAACAATAATGTTCATATAGCGCTATCTCTGTCACACAAATGTCTTGATTCAATGCATGCAGTCCGCTCTCACGTTGAAGCTCTAATGTAAGTTTACTATAGTGACATGTGGTAGTTCAAATTAAAATTGTTAATGTTAGTTTAAAATAAGACTTAATTAAGAGATGGGAGTTGGCCCCCTGAACGATATCTGATATTAAATGCAGTTGTATTCTAGGCACGCCCATAGGGTGCCGGGGCGCATGGGTTACCGGGCTAGAATGTAATCCCCCCCATTGCTACCTGTGGGTGTCGTAAAAGGCGTCTAAAGGTAAAATACCGGAAGGTGGGCAACAGCGCCTTCTGAAGAACTGATATCTTAATCCCCAAGACGCCTTCCAAGCGTAAAAATTATGGCAAATCCCATCTTAAGGGAGAAGGCTGTGTTCAACAGTGGACAATACGGCTGTTACAGAGGCAGTAGTATAGAAAAATAACTTAATTGTCCCTGTTCATAAATATTTGTTAGTTTGGAACCCTAAAAAGGAACGTCTTAAAGGTTCCACATATTCATCACCCTCCGTGAGTTTCAGCGTTTTTCACGATCATCTAGCAAATAGAAAAAATATAATTTGGTTTTGATGAAAAAAGATGCTAAGCAGTCTAAACCTATAAATAAGAACTGGCTCAGAAATTATTATCTTCGGTCTACCGAAGATAGGCATAATTGAAGTCTAAGTAAAGTTTAAAACAGGATAGTAAACATTTATCATTTTTCTGGAACAACTTTGTATAGTATTTTTATCATAATGTATATTGACACTGTTCGTAAACCCTTCCTCTTTCTATGATGTTCTCATATTATCAATAATACTATTTATGACATTAACAATCTTATCTGCCAAAGACTCTTTGAAGTTTATTAAGGTAAAATGTTCTTACACACGAAAAATAAAAACATATTTTTACAAGCAATTCTTTCTAAGACGTATGAGTGTCATAATAAATATATCCTAGGGAGGTAATTGTTTTTTCGAAAGGAAAGTTAAATACATTAGGGTGTAACAGCGTGTCAGTCGAAAGTTGTGTCGTATTTCACCTCGTATCTTAAGGATTAAAAAAAGGAGATGCATGCAAAAGAGCATGTGGATACGGAAAACGGTTGAAGGATCAATTCAATTCTGAAGGTACATAATTAAACCTTAAAAACTTATATTCATAATTCACATAAATAAAAACAGTACTTAATTTAAAACTGTTGAGTTTTGTTTGGAATAACGTTTAGTATAAATAGACATTTTCAATATATCGAATATTTATATATCAACTATACTGCAGGGGTAGTGTGGAAGCGATAACTGAATTTGTTCATGTTTAATTTTGACGATTTTTTTTACACCTAATAATAAATCCACCGGCGGTGGGGATCGAACCATGGACCTGCAGCACCGCAGTCCATAGCTATAACAGCTCGGCTATCATTGCTTCAAGAGATGTTTGTTAACTCCAAAACTACATTCTTATACTGCATTCGGCGTTTACTTAAAAGGTACTTTCTTACTTAGTGCACTGACGTAGCGACCCAAAGTGAGTCTTGACCCCCAATGTGTGAAGCTTTTGACCACTATCTCACCTGATCGTAAGTGATGATGTGGTCGAAGATATTGTTCAGGCTAATCTAGAATTACTGGCTCCCAAGGACAGCTGCCGGAACACACCGTTAGGTACTTGGTGACAGATTTTCTACCTGAGGGTGCTACCACCATGCTATAACGACTGCCATGCTATATAGACAACAACCGGGACCAAGACGGCGTGTTCTCCGAAGCATAGCAGCGCTCAGTAGTAAGGTCACTAGCGGTCACCCATCCAACTTATTACCGCGGCGGTTGTTGCTTAACTTTGCTGATCAGTTTAGAACAGCTAAGTAAACTTTGCTACAAGTTTTAATATTGTTAGGTTTGCAATAACGCCTGCTATGCGGATTACATTACAAAATCACAAATCTAATATATAAAATTCTCGTGTCACAGTTTTCGTTGCCATACTCCTCCGAAACGGCTTGACCGATTTTGATGAAATTTTTTGTGCTTATCCGGTATCTATGAGAATCGGCCAACATTTATTTTTCATCCCCCTAAATGTTAGGGGTTATGGAGGGGGTACCCCTAAATTTTATTTATTATTTTTTAGAAAAAATTCTTAATTTCTATTTTTTTATGATACAACATACAAAAATACATATTACCTCAATTTTCACCCTTCTACGATCAACCCTTATTTTTTAATAGCCATTTAATAATTTATATGGCAAAACAACGTTTGCCGGGTCAGCTAGTATACTATAGATTTCGCTCCATCCCAATACGATGGTTAAAGAAGGATAGGAAAGATTCGAGTTATGACGTCATGTCATGTTAGCTCAATTGGTTAGAGCATACCCCGGCTCAAGGAGTGGATGGACGCGGGTTCGAATCCCGCACATGACTTAAATTTTTCCTATCGTATATTTGTGATTTTGTAATGTAATCCGCATAGCAGGCGTTATTGCAAACCTAACAATATTAAAATTATAAGGTTGCGTCATCATTTACATGTATAAAACCAATTGCAAAATTGGTCTTGTTTGTAGTACAACGCAAGTGGTATTATAGATTTCGCTCCATCCCAATACGATGGTTAAAGAAGGATAGGAAAGATTCGAGTTATGACGTCATGTCATGTTAGCTCAATTGGTTAGAGCATACTCCGCTTCAAGGAGTGGATGGACGCGGGTTCGAATCCCGCACATGACTTAAATTTTTCCTATCGTATATTTGTGATTTTGCTACAAGTGTTTAAGGTCTTGTGCAGTTTCACGCCAGTTGTCTGCATAAAGCACGTGTAAATCATCGTTCACTCGCCCTATCTGTATCTGGAGCGTACACTCGGTTGGTTGACACAGGTAGGTTTTTTAACGCAACGGTCCTCCTCCATTCTTTCCAGGTGGCCGAGCCAACGGAGCTTGTGTCCTTTTGGTCTCTCCAATCATATTCGGCGGGGCCACAAGCTCATCGATTTCGGCGTTTCTAAGCGGCCTTTGCTTCAAGAATCTAACAAAAGATTTTTTTTTGGCTACCAGGACCTTTTTCTCTGCTTTAAAAGTTAATAAAAAAAAACATTTATTTCAGACACAGTCCATAGCACATTATTATAAATTACTGTTAGTACATAATTTTTTTTTTCAGAGACATTCAGATATTTGTCATTAAATTTTTATTATGACATAATTGAGCCTAAGTGACTATTGAGTGACTTAGGGTCAACAATGTCTAATGTCCACGCCTTTCATTCATTCATTACGATAGGCTTTACGGTCGTAGGCCATATAATACATGTACATGTATTATATCACAAATGCTTGAGATTACATTATTAAGTTTATAATGACAATATGATTAAGTTAGACAATGCTCAAGACATTTTAAAGCATAATTTTGTGAAATCTTAATTGTCGTATTTAGAGAATTTAGTTTATTTTATTTTGTACCACATTTTATATACTACATAAAACCAAAAGAAAACCTAAACCATTGACATGGCAAGTTTTTAACCAGACCTACTAAACTACTTAATTACAAACTTCGTTTAAAAATTCTAAGTCTAAGTTTTATTTAAATAAACATCTCTGTTAAAAAGGCTAAAATTTTCTGTGCTGCCGCTGCATTATACAACGTAACAAGCAAAGTTTTCAATTTTGCAAACTTCATAAATTTAACAGTTATTTTAATTAACTTACGCTAGCAGGTTAAATATTTTGTATGAAGATATAACCACCAAATTTACTCGTTGTAAATTTCGTGTTATATATTTATACTTATTGTAGTTTTAGTACACAATCGTAGTTTCTCAACAAGAATCAATTTTGAATTCTTTTTACTATATATATTACGCATTATTGCTTTTGTGCTTAGCAATGCTGTACTTGAAACGGCGTGTATTTTACAATCCACTGATATACCCGTGCATTTTTGTCATCCTGATAGAATCAGGTACAGCCAGTAGGATAATATATGGAGATCCTCTATTCCCAGTAATTCAGTTAGCAAATTCAGTTCACTGAACCAGTGAGATTTTTTGTCACTACTCCAGTTGTAGATTAAATGTTAATGTCACCTGGATTCTACCTCTGGATATCAAATTAATATTTTCAATCTGAAGTAAAGTAAAATTTAAGTTGCCTGGTAGAATTTACGAGTGAAATTTCAGATTTATTATGTTAAGTTTAAAATAAAACATGCTTATGGGCATCAGGTGCATACGCTTGTTCCTTTCATATTTTTATTTAATAATTCACACCGGATTTAATTAAAAAAAGGTAAATTGAATAGTACTAAGAGTTCATAAATTACATAGAGATATCTTAATAATGTACAAACTTGGTACATCTTAATGTATATTAGGATTTACTACAAAAAGTATGATTGGTCTAAAAAGCTCAAGCCGATTCGTAAAATTGAATTTTAATCGTTGAAGTTATCTCCAACTTATCAACTGCACACTGAGAAAAACGACTTAAAGGCTTAAATCAAATTTGACCTTTTACCGTTGAATTGTAACTACGTAAGATGAATTCACAACTCTTAAGATGATTTTCACCAATCAATAAAAATGTACCATGTTTTATAATAAACACAACCGTCAAAAACGCCTTCCGTAAAGTATTTTCAGAATTGAACTTGTTATACTATAATAATTGCAGTATTGACCATAAAATATACCTTACTTTTACGACTGTATATAAAATACAGTGATTATCACTATAACGTACGACTTAATCAGCCTCATCGAAAAGTCAATATTTAAGAAAGACCACAAAATACACCTTAAATGAAGACGAAAAGAAACATTCGCCTTCACTGACCTCGTTTAACGCCTTCTTGTTGGAAGGCGTTTTTGTAAGTATTTACGTTTGGTCGGTTTTTTGCCTTATACCATATAAATTGGCCGTCATTAGGGCGCTTTTGACTTTAGATTTTTCTTAGTGCACATGCGATAAAAAGTCATTAGTTCAATTAACCGGATGTTTTGGCAGTGCTGGATGATCTGGATGGGTACGTTAGGGCACGACGCTGATTTAGTATGCTTAATGCACCATTGTTCAAACGAAACCGTAAAACAGAGATAGTGGCCAAAAATAGTCATCTGGATTTCATTTTTGACATATATAAAATTGACAGCCATGGCCATCTGTGACACAGATACCGAAACTGGCATTGCCACTGCAAGTGCAAATGACGGAATCGAATTAATAAACGTGCCGATTTCACGTTTGCGGTTGATATTTTGAAGTATCAGGCGTTTTAATGAAGTTATTAATAATGTCAAATTGTCAAAGGTAGCGTGCGGTTGCGTTCCGTAATGTTCTATATGTATTACCGTCAATTAGTAATAGCACCAAGTACTATGTAAAAGCAAGTATCAATTGCAAGTGTCAGTTTTGGATTTTGAGGGCTAATATTGAGGAGAAAACCATATTAAATATTAAATTATATGAATAATTGTGTAATTAGGGTTGTGTATAATGTACCTTACATCTTATATACCTTAAGATACTAAAGCAATAAGACAACTTACGATATTATACAAATATCTTAAGAGGTGTGTTTAAAAATAAAAATGGCGTTGATTTTGTTTTTTCCTTATGTCTACCGCCAAACCTTGAATACATTTTACTACCCTCACTATCATTCCGCTAATGATCAGGGCATTTCAAGCAATGATAGCTGAGCAGTAATAGCAATTGACTGCCGTGCCGCCGGTCTATGGTTTGATCCCCACCGCCGGCTTGAGTTCCACTGCATAGTGGAAGGACATTATGAATGGTCGCCTGGATAGCTAATTTATTCAATTTAGGCGTCTACGACGCTTTTGTGAAGGTCAATTACAAGTTTGAGTATTATAGTATTTTAAATTCGACTGCTGCGTTAACGAGAAGAACGGGCAAGAAACTCGGGGCCATTCTTTTAAACGTCATTTAACAATGTGTTACATTCTATATAATAAAATTATTGCAATATTTCTTTACATTACGTAGGTGACAGGCAATAGATTGGCAGAAGCAAAACAGTCACAAGCTTTTTGGTCGTTTAAGTGATCACAAATGTGTAGTAGAATTTCTCAAACAAAACGTTTTTCACGTGCAACTTGAATTTTCCTTCTTTGAGCGTTGTGATATGTTTTGGAACTTTATTTTAAAACCTATCTCAGAAACTATCTCAGAGATTCCCTAGGATCCATTTCATATATGGCTCAAATTGCACTCTTTAAGATAAATATTGTCTTATCTCAGCAGCAGATCCCCACAGCAATACACCATACGACATAAATAAACTAGCCTAGCAGTAGCTACGTCTATTGACTGTCTTATCTTACGAACTGTAAATATGTAGTTATGCAGCAGAACTAAGTCCCAGAGATCCCACTGTTAAGTTTAACCCTTTTTGATTCCCAGGAAGACTCACGCACTGTCAATAATTTCTACATGTCGTTATAAGAGCCGACTAAAGGTATAATACTGGAAGGCGGGTGGCAGCGCCTTTTGAGGAACTGATATTTTAAACGATCCACAAGACGCCTGCCAAGGGTGGGGATTATGGTAAACCCCCCCCCCCCCAATAAGGGAAGGATGTGTTCAGCAGTGGACAATCTGGCTGATACAGTACATTTTGAGAGCCAATAGTTCTAGGTCTAGCTCATATCCCATCTTCGACCAAGTTACTTACCAAGATAGTGGTCAAGGGCAGCCTATCAGTTGTAAAAAAATAGATCGTAAAAGCACTGTTGTGCACCCAATGTGTAGGACTGCCGCGGCATGACTGTACTGCTTGTTTTTACGAATTAAAACATATATGTACTTGAAACAGTACTTACATTCTTAAGCATTTACTTACTTACGTCGTTCTTTTTTAATTTTTTTACGTTATTGTGATGGAACCTGCTCGAGGCCCACCTGATGTTATGCGGATAAATCTCTACCTAGAACAGATTAATTTTATCACAAGTGTCGAATTGCACTGCGCCCGTGAGACATAGATGTTAAGTCTCATGTGCTTGTAATTTCACTGGCTCTCAAGGACTGTTGCCGGAACACACCGTTAGGTGCTAAGCAACAGATTTTCTACTTGTGGGTGGTAGCTAGCCAGGCGGGCAATCGCAAAGTGCCTTTCTACCATGCGGTGAAGCTCAAGCCGGCGGTGGGGACTGAACCAGGAACCTGCGGCACGGAAGTCATAGCTATTACCGCTGGGCCATCATTGCTTCAATTTCTTGTTTCTCGATTAACATCTATAATCCCATTGACATCGTTACCGACTGATGCCTAGTCAGCAATAAACTTTTAGACTATCACTCGAGGACTTCTCGATCTCGACAAACTATCCAATAAACTACAAAACTACTCGAGCGATATATACAACACAGCCTTATTGCGAATGTGTCCTTATAAACGAAAATATACTTTGTATATTCCAAACGGCAATTGTATTTTTCCGACTCACCGGCTTGGATGCATATCGTTTGAAGTAGAAAAGATATTCCTTATCGCCATCTCTGATAACAGAGAGAAAGCATTAAGGCGTACTTATTTTATATGATATAGTTTTATAAGGAGGGTGATATACCATTATAACAATTGTACCACTATTTGTAACGTTTTTTTTTATGCCTGAATTCTATCTGCCTTTGACTACAATCTCACCTGATGGTAAGTGATGGTGTGGTCGTAGATGTTGTTCAGGCTAACCTAGAATGACTGGCTCTCAAGGACAGCTGCCGGAACACACTTATTAGGAACCGGATGCTTGAAGCTAGCCAGGCGGGCAATCGCAAAATGACCTACCACCATGCTATAACGACTGCCATCCTAAGACAACAACCGGGACCGACGGCTTAACGTGCCTTCTGAAACACGGACGCCCTCAGTAGTAATTTCAGTAGCGGTCACCCATCCAAGTTATGACCGCGGCGGACGTTGCTTAACATTACTGATTACTGGTCGGTTAAGAACAGCTAAGCGACAGACTTTTCAATGTAAATATAAAGAAATGTAAAGAAATATTAGTTTTCTATTATATTTATAATAAAATGTACCCATTTAAAATTATTGCTGCCATAGTCCGAGTAGGAATTTATTACTTTCTATCTAAAAAAATTAGTACTTAACATATATTTTTGAATTGAAATTCTCGTGAGTTTCACACATATTTAAATATTATAAATTAAACCGGCAAAAAACACTCACGTTGAGGATCGAATACGTCGACCCGGGTTTCGAGCATATCAGATGCTCATCAGCTGCGCACTCGCCCTGATGATGAGCATCTGATATGCTCGAAACCCGGGTCGACGTATTCGATCCTCAACGTGAGTGTTTTTTGCCGGTTTAATTTATAATCTTAACATATATGTAAAGATTTTCTTTTATTCATTACTATGTTTAGGTCTCAAGGGTTGTTCCGGACGGGAATCGAACCCGTGTCGTCCGATTTCGCGCCTTCCTCTCGCGACTAAAGGTCAAATACCGGAAGGTGGGCAGCAGCGCCTTCAAAAGAATTCATATTTTAAACTGCGATCCCAAGACGCTTGCCCAGCGTGGAGTTTATGGCAAACCCCCCTTAATGAGGGAGGCTGTGTTCAGCAGTGGACGGTCCGGCTGATACAGTGCAGTACAGTACCAAAACCTTACTCTTTTAAACCGAAACTTTGTGCTACAATTGTATTACTGAAACCGTCATAGGGGACGATGCGCGGTTATCAACCAGACTACTAGACTTCATGTGATGGAAAGAAGTGATTTTTCAAACACTTAACTTTCGCAATGATGTCGCTACCCTTCTATATTTTTAATATAGAAGCATGATTATAAGCACTATCCCGTGCTGAGCAAAAATCACATTTACAAATAATTTACATAGTTAGAAATAAAAAACATGTTTAATATTGCTTAATATGAAGAAGTATTGGCATGCTGCTCATTCGGTTAATTTTTAGGTTTCCGTACCCAGACTTTATTACTCAGACTCCACTGTCCATCTGTTTGTCTCTCTGTTTGTCACCAGGCTATATCGCATAAACCGTGATAGCAAGACAGTTGAAATTGTCACAGAAGATGTATTTCTGTTGCTGCTATAAAAACAAGAAATTATTTTTACCAAAAAATTTAACCTACTTCGACAAAATCGAAGTTTGTACCATGCGCACAATATTATCATAAAAGGTACTTTTGAACCATCATGGTACCGACAACAACAAGTTACTTCACACATTTGAGTTTCAAACAAGGATAAAATTTCTTTGGAAAAAAAAAACTCCCTATTTAGTGACCCTTGCTACTTATGGTATGGATGGTCATTCACTGTCAATGACTATATCATCAAGATACTTTTCATTTATTGGAGTGTAACTCAATAACGGCATAAAAAATCGGCCAAGTACGAGTCAAACTTGGGCACTAAAGGTTCCGTACGGTTCGTGAAAACTAAAATAGACGGATATAATATAGTCTTATGTTATGTAGATAATGGTATGGAACTAGAAACTTGCACTTGGCCGATTTTTTCTATTATTCAGCATTTGTAATCGTTTATAAATCCTCTTCATCCTAAGGTTACCTGGAAGAAATTGCTTTTAGTGATAAGGCCACCCATTATAACACTATTATTGTAAATTGTAAATCTTCTCTGTTTCATGTGTTGTGCGGTGTAACAATAAAGTATTATCTATCTATCTATAATTTATAGAGATCCAAATGCCTACACAATGCAAACAATTCTGATGCATAAGCTACGAATCTCAAGTCTAATAAAAGTCAAAAGAATAATAATCACATCGAGAGAACTCCAACAACAGTGAGAAAACAACGTCTAAATTATGATTGTTTTTCCGATCCCTTAGTATTTCTGTTGTGAATTTATAGGATGATCGTGTAATTTTTCCGTTTCCATTTTCTTTTACATGGCATTTTCAAATTAAGAATTGTAAACTCTGCTCTCCTTTGTAGCAATCAACATTATAAAGGTCAGGGGTTGTCCTCGACGTCATTGTGACGAAACCTCACAATAACTTACTCAGCAGTACGTAAGTGTACGGGGATGATTGTGTCCGTGACCACCACAGAAATGAGGAACATAGAATATTCCTTATTTAATTAATGAATTATACTTTTTATTCATATTAGCTAACGGCCTGTAGTACTCACTCTAATTGTCGAAATTGTAGAGCTAATGCGCTAACCGAAACGACTTAACAACTCTCTACCCTCACAAATAAAAAATGTGAACTCACTTCATGCCTTTAAAAATACTTTAGCAGAATACATCATAGAACATGTATCGTTATAGGT
Organism: Plagodis pulveraria; assembly: GCA_963890685.1. NCBI lineage: Eukaryota > Metazoa > Arthropoda > Insecta > Lepidoptera > Geometridae > Plagodis > Plagodis pulveraria. Next base: position 30,928,566 of record OY982955.1, on the reverse strand, counting down.
ATAAGAAAAAGAAAATAAGTGTGAAGTAAGTGTATTTTTAATTGTATTATTGTTATGTTCAATAAGTTAATTTATTTTGATAATTGAATTGGAACGACTAAAATTGTAAAATACTTTGTAGTTATGTTATCATGTAAGTGACAAACTGTTTGTTTTTATGATAATAAATATCTTTAAACCTAAACTTAAACTTAGCAACGTTCAAGTAAAGCGCATGTTCCCTTACAAAATTACAAATTTACGAGAGAAAAAACTATAGTCGTGTGCGGGATTCGAACCCGCGTCCATCCACCCCTATAGCCGGGGTATTCTCTGACCGACTGAGTTAACATGAAATTATGACTCATAACTCTAATTTTGGCTCTCGTTCTTTAACCATCATATGGGGCTGGATGTTGCCTCCTCAAAGGCCGACCACGCATCCTTGCAAGCTCTAATGTGAAGATGTTGATGACGGTGCTCACTTATCACTAGTGAGCCAACTGCACGTTTGCCTTTTGTATGATAAAAAGCTAAAGTTTTTTCTAAGATTTTGTATATCTGATGAAGGTGCATTCAGACTTCTAAATCACGGTGATGGCTCGGAATCGTGAAGAAGAAATAAAAAGATGAGATGCATTGGATATGCTTGAAACTAGGTAGATCAGTATGAGTACTAATTCGAAGCTACTATAAGGACCTAGTCCTAGATTCATATAACACAGCGGTTTTTTATTCCGAATAAAATTCAACTTAAATGAAACAACCGATAAATTAAACAAGTTGTGCGTAATATGATATATAGAATATAATAAATATGGTAGACTAGTCAAATAAATGAGGTCTTTTTCTCGATGATAAACTAGATTTTGATCCTTAACTCACCTGTTGATAAGAGAAATATCGTCGAGAAAATGTTATAGGTAAGCGGTTTACATAAAATTTTCCACTCCTTATAAGAATGTTTTCAATCTTTTACTTTTTTTATAGAGACAGATGGAACAAGGAATTTTACTACCGATACTAACAGCCTAACGATGCATTATTAGGAAAACATTTAAAAATTTGAAAGCATTTTTTGATGTAAGCTATTTACCATAATTTCATAAAATGCAGAATTTTACAGCTATTTAGGTGTAAGAAGTATAGGGCATTGCACTAATGCTGAATTTAGGAATACGTTACGTCAGGAAATGGCGGTGGGAGAAAAATCGAGGGCGAGATAAGCTAAGTTCCCTTTGAAAGGACGATATTTGGGGAGGATCGTTAGTTCGAATAAGGTTGATATATAAAAATAGAAATGTGCCAAATACGAGTCACACGCTGAGGGCTCGTGCACAAAGCCGACAACACACAATATTTGTGTTGTGGACGTAAATTCATATTTTCATCAAGTTCGAGATCTATAGCGTTATTTATCGTCTGTAAGTCGTTTCATATGCACGGTGGTAGAGCAATTTGCAAATGCCCGCCTGGCTAGCCACCACCCACAAGTAGAAAATCTTTAAACAAGCACCTAACTCTATTTTCCAGCAGCTGTCCTTGAGAGAGAGTAATTCAAGGTCAGCCTGAACAACATATTCGGCCACATCATCACTTACCATCAGGTGAGATAGTGGTCTAAGGCTAGCTTATTAGCTATAAATTTAAAATAAATTATTACTTGTCGCATACATTTAGAATTACAAATATAATAGTTGCATCGAGTACTGTTACTCCAATAAATTAAGAACAAACAAAAACCGGCCAAGTGCGAGTAATACTTGAGCACGAAGGGTTCCATAACTAAATATTCTGTGAATAGTTAAAGCGTCTACCTGTCACTGTTATTAGTATCAAGCAACAAAACGGTTAAAAAAATCAAGTTTGTTGTATGGGAGCCCCCCTTAAATATTTATTTTATTTTTAGTATTTGTTATTATAGCGGTTATAGAAATACATCATCTGTGAAAATTTCAACTGTCTAGCTATCACTGTTCTTGAGATACATCCTGGTGACAGAAGGACGGACAGCGAAGTCTCACTAATAGGGTCCCGTTTTTACCCTTTGGGTACGGAACCTTAAAAACGTTGTGAAATGGTTCGAATTTGATGAAAATATATTGATTGATTGATTGGCAACCGATCGTTTTTGTGTTTTAGACATCCCTTGCATTCATACTTTTAGTAGGTATACTGGGTTATTGGGAAAATGCTAACAACCTCTTAGAATTGACTTCTGTTAGTCCTTACAAACATTTCAAGGATAATGTATTTTTCATTTATTTATGATGGATTTCACACATGGACCATCTCATGTTAAAAGTCTCTTGTGCCTGTAATTTATTATTTCATATTATCTATTACTTTGCTTGATTTAAATATTCCAAACTCTATTCAAAGGGAGCGTGGCGCGGTACAGAGTTGCCGCGGTGGGCGCTCTTGGCTCGGAGTAGGCATTGTCTTTTACTACGAGCTTCAAAACCCAAAAAAAAAATGTTTATCTAGTACTGTTTGACACTTTTAAGTTCTGCGTCATTTGCTCGTGACGGATCACAACCACAAAGAAAACAACCCTGAAATTAATTTAAAAAAAATACTTTCATCTCTAATTTTTTTTTTGAGTAACAGAAATCAGGTTGTTAGCATTTTTCCAATAACCCTGTATATTTTTACCTATTATTTGTCAGCATATCCGCCAAGATAATGTATATTCCGTAAAAAAAACAACCAGCTACCTATGACAGTTAAAAAATACATAAACATCCTATAAATGTATAAATAGGGTTAATAATAGGGTTCCATTTTATTGAAAAAATCTCTTGAGTAAACAATACTTCTCTCTCGTGCCCGCCGGGAGCTCTCAGACTCGCCTTGATGATGAGCATCTGATATGCTCGAAACCCGCGTGACGTATTCGATCCCCAACGTGAGTGTTTTTGCCGGTTTAATTTATAATATTTAAATACTTCTCTGTACGGTATTTGCATCATGTTGTTTTTAGAGATAACAGGATGTTGAATGCTTTATCGGCTGTACAAATCCACCAGACTTTGGGGAGGGGCGGTAACTCTGGAGACTTTTTTATTATGTAGTCTTTCATATTATTTATAGCTAGGTTTCCGACGAACAAGCTCACCTGATGATAAGTGATTATGTGGTCGAAGATGTTATTAAAAACAACTCATTTTACTGGCGGTCTAGAATAGCGCCCGGAACACGCTGTTAGGTGCTTGGCGACAGATTTTCTACTTAGGACGATAGCTGGCCAGGTGGGCATTTAGCAAAGTGTCCCTACTACCATACTGTAACGAATGCCATCGGAAGCGCTCAGTAGTAATGCTAATAACGTCTCCTATCCAAGTCACGACCGCAGCGGATGTTGTTTTACTTCGTTGATCGGTTAGGAACTGACTAATGAAGCTACGCTATAAACGATTTAAATATCTTATTTCTATTCTACCTTCACTCTAATTCCTTACCCAGCAAGCCCTGCGGTCCTTAAACACTGGAAGCACTCGTCCCTCCGTAATTGTCACTTCAGTTATTGTAGCCCTCAGTGTTCTCGCGCCCCGCGAGATGACAAATGAAGTTGATGCTTTAAAAAAGTAGGTACTAAGAGAAAGAAAATGATGGCCAGTGCTGTACTTTACCGTATTAAATTTTGTGAGTAAATACTCCTACTAGTGTTTTATAATTGTCAAACAACTAACGAGTTATTTTCTGCGTTTTCATTCGCATAAGATTATTGGGCTGTTACAAAACATGCACCTCAATCTACTCTTTAATTTTTATATTCTATTTTATTGCGACAGATCAAGCTCGAGGCCCACCTGATGTTAAGCAAACTAACCTCTGCTTATAACAGATGCATTTCGTCACAAGTCACGAATTGCACTGCGTCCGTCACCTTGAGACATAGTTATTAAGTCTCATGTGCCTGTAATTTCACTGGCTCTCAAGGACTGCTGCCGGAACACACCGTTAGATGCTTGGCGACAGGATTATTCTACTTGAGAGTGGTCGTTAGCGTGGCGGGCATTTGCGAAATGCCCTTCCACCATGCGGTGAAGCTTAAGCCCGCGGCGGGATTCGAACCATGGATCTGCTGCGCGGCAGTCCATAGCCAATGCTACTGAGCCATTACTGCTTCATGTTTAGCAAATAAGGGTGGCTAACTTGGCATTGCTAGATGATATTTAAGCTTTAATTAGTCATAAGAACCATTACTAAGCCATCTCGTTATATTAATCTATCATTCTATATATCATGTAGACGACGCAGTGCAAACCGACATAATAGTTAAATGACTTTTCCATAATATTACCATACGCCACACCAGACCATGACAAATGCATGAGTTTTGGAGCTCGTTCTCACTATAGGACGTGATCCATCAAGGTGAGTTTTTTTTTATTGTTCCTTAAAAAAGGAGGATGTGTTGCAATAAATTTTCATAGGCAAAAACAGCAACAAAAACGTCTGAATTAGCCAATCCAAACGAAATTTTGCATAAAAATAATAAATAAATATTACAATATGATGCAGAATTTTTTTAGTTGTGAAAGTTTAGAGAGACGTTATTAGGGCTCAAATTTTTTTGATTCGGATATGTATTTTCAATCTTTGAGTGTATGAGTTAAAATATATTATTATCACAATTGGTATGTTTATGTTTCCACCATATACGTTCGTCCAGATATGATGGTGTCATATGAGAGAGACCATTATACACAGAACTTATATTTCTTCAAACCATACAATTAAATCATCCAAGTGTTTACTGTAATATTTTTCAACAACAAAATCAAAGTGATAATGTTTTTGATTATCTATTTACTATAGACTTCTTCTTCTCAAAAATTAATGCAATTAAATAACATGTATGAAACAAGACACATCTATCCAAATAAAAGATTGTTCAATAACTCCTACAATTATTTCTAAATAAGATAAAACGGTTTCTTCAACCCATTAAATCCTCCAAGTGTATAGTGCAAACTTTATCAACAACAATAATTAAAGATTCCATTTTTTTTCTTTTTACTTACATACCACTTTTTTCAACCCTCAATTCGAGAAAATGACATTGTCTGACAGATGACACATCAAACCAAATGAAAAATTGTGGAGTTAAGAGTTTGAAATAAGCCCAATAATACCAACCTCTTTATAGAATTGGAAGCAGTGATGGCTCAGTTGCATTGGCTACGGACTGCCGCGCAGCAGGTTTCGAATCCCACCCAGAGCTTGAGCTTCACCGCATGGTGGAAGGGCATTTTGCGAATACCCGCCTGGCTACCGACCTCAGTAGAAAATGTGTCCCCGGCAGCAGTCCTTGAGAGCCAGTGAAATAAGCTGCAAAATGAGACTTAACAGGTATGTCTCAAGGTGATGGGAGCTGGGCAGTTCTTCACTTGTGATGAAATGCATCTGTTATAGGCAGAGGATACCGCTTAACATCAGGTGAGCCTTGAGCTTGTTCCTTCACATTAACACAAAATAATAATTTAAAAAAAAGTACGACTAAGTGTAAGCAAGTTCTAACTCACATATCTATATTGCGGAAAATGGCTTTTTGCGACACTAACAATAACGTCAGATATTCATCACCATACGTCAAAAGTTAACAAATGTATGAAATACGGATTATTCTGCTGAATGTTACAACAGAATAAGCTACGCCATTTTTCACTGTTAGTGACGGACATAGACGATTCGGCTTGACATTGCAAAAATGGGATTTAAATTAATATACAATACTATTTTACTTATAGACACAAATATTTTGCAAGTTATTGATGACACAAGTAATTTGCTCGTGACTCTGTCAAATGCTAAAATTTTGTCACTATCAGGTTGCCTAGGAGTGAAAGAGAGGCTGCGATGGTGAGATCGCGATCAGTATAGGCAAAATCCGAAAGTAAGCATAATAACACTAGACTAGTAACGTAAATCAAAAATGTAATTTTTCTTGTCCCTCTTGATAAAGTTTAGCTATTTTATCAATATCTTTTCATGCACATTCAAACGTAAATAATTAAAATATTTACGTTACAGTCGTAATTAAGATCGATTTTGCAATTTTATTCTATAGAAAAAACTATGAGGAAACGTATTTCAGCCTTTTCTTGGCCTTAGGTAATGTGATCAAGATTAACATATAATTAGTATATTGCTTCAAACTAAATACATTTTGCTAAAAATCTGTTTAAGTAAAGCTATCTAGCACTTGTCAACGTCTTAAAATTTGTATCGTTAACGTTACTTGTATAGGGTAGGGCATTTCGCGAATACTTACCTTGCTACCCACTACCTTAAAGTAGACCAAAAGAAGTTACCAAGTACCTAACGGTGTGTTCCGACTACAAGTCCTCGAGAACAAGTAAATCAAATATATTTCAAATAAAGTACAAAGTGGGTTACTGGGTATGTCGATTTAGAGGGTAATGAAGAAGACGATTAGATGTAACAGTGGCCCTCTTGCGTCTCTAGCCGGGTTTGTGGACATACCATGATGCTTACAGCAGTCTATCTTTTGAGACGTACCGAACTTGAGGTGGCAGAGAACGTTACAATAGTGTCTCATTTAGTACTAGCTGTGCTTGAAGAGTCACTAAAAATAATGATTAATAAATTTACGTTAACGTTATTAGCACGATACCAAAGTTCGACCACATTATTAGAGCTTTACCTGAAACCTATGAGATATATTTATATGTTTAATATCATATTTATTATTTAACAACCGGATAGGACTTGCATAATATTTACCAGATATTTCTCCGACCAGTTTCGAACTTATTTGAAGTTCGTCGCCTGAGAGTCACGATTGTGCACAGCGTCGAGCGATTGGGCCTGTCGTTGAGACGGTTGCGCAATAGCTGTCAAAGTCAAAATTCTTTCATCCGAACTGTCACTATAGTTTTGATAAGTATTGACACACCACACTAGTAATGTCATCTTCGCGTTTCTACAGCTCCGATGGCCGTATCTTACACATATATTGTGGCCGTATCGAATATTTTCTGTAGTTAAGTTTTAATATTTTGCTTTGGTTAAAACTTTGCTTCCTGAGCTGTGGTTTAAGTGAAAAAAACATATTAAAGTTTTCTCTATCCTCTACAATTATAAATTTGATTTTACCAAAATATGAAAATTGTAAGCCTTTTTTTCTACATTTTATATACGCATTAAGTTTAAATAAATGACAAGTGCCATATGCGGGTCAGATGAATAAATTTATAGCATTATATCACTATATTATTTAGCATTCTTGGAGTATACATAACAAGATCTCCAAGAATGCTTCTCAATTAATTAATGTTATCGGATGCCGTAGCCAATAAACAGGTGTTCCTTGTGTTAATAATGATATAGATGCAATTTATCTGTGACATTCGTAATCATAATATTATAATAATGTTTTACACTTGTGTAATAATTTATTTTTGGCAAAAAAAAGGATAACTGCGTTATTTATAAAAGTATTTAAAAAATATATAAAATACCTGAAGGCAATCCGGGAAACGTATCCAGAACTCCAAGATTCAAAACTGACGGTTTACCCTACTACTTCAGGGCAGTCTTTTAAATTACACAATACTTGCATTCGGCCTCGCTTCAGCAGGATCGGACATTTCATGACGGCCATCTGCAATTCTGCCATTTTATCCTCTATGATATTTTTTCAAGCCCGTGCTACCCTCCCATGGCAACCGAGGTGGCTAGCGCATATATCAGGTGGAGTAGTGAAGTCGCACGTGAAGCGAAAATTAATAAAACAAATTACAGGAAAATCCACTCGGCGCTTAGTGACAATTAGATCTATTACTCAGTTGTTTTTAAGCTAGCTATTACATGTAATCCACATACTACATAATCAGAAACTAGACCAAATCGTCTATAATACACATTAACAGTGTGTGCTTTTATTTCAGTTACATACAATAGTGACATTTATAAATAAAAATATTTATAACAAAAAATAAAAATATACATTATATCGTCATTTTTTTTAAATATCGTCATAATATGGAAAGAGTTAAATTATAAATGTATATACGTATGTATTTACGATAGAGAAAAAAAAATGTTAAAGAAAAATTTAATTGTATGGGGATTGCCATTTATTTTTTACTTTTTTTATTACAAAAAAAATTTAACGTACTATGGACAAAATATACACAAATGTACGGAAAATCGAGGCTTAGTAGGTCATCTTAGTTAGGTTAGTACGGAGTGTTAATGTTTTAATGTTTGTTACGTCAGCAGTTTTAACTGGGTGAACGGTTTAAGCCATGGGCAGCCCGGCACCCCACCCGTGGGGTGCCAATTTCATCAAAATTGGTCAAGCCGTTTTTTGAGTTACACACCAACAACTGATAAGTGTTTTCCTATCCTGATGATAGAGTCATTGACAGTGAATGACAACCGATCCCATGGCCTTAGCAAGGGTCACTAAGGACACAAAATTATTTTTTACCAAAAAATGGAACCGACTCTTTTTTTATTTACTGTTTTAAAATATGACGGAACTACGTATATGTATGGGAAGCGCTCCATGAACTCTACTATTAATGAGTACGGGCTGGCTCGTTCGCCCGGGATCTAATGACGAATGTAGGGCAAGCTAGGATGGCGCCGCTGGCCTGACGGTCGGCGCCACGCGGATGCCTCTGCGCTTGCCTCTCAAGCGCCCCGCGCCTGCGTCGCGGTCGGTTCTCTCCCGTACACAAGCTCTGCGGAATACATTACAAAATTACAAATTTACGACAGGAAAAATTAAAGCCATGTGCGGAATTCAAACCCGCATCATCCAACCCTATGGCCGGGGTATGCTCTGACCGGCTGAGCTAACATGACATATGAATCATAACTCCACTTTTTCCTCTCGTTCTTTAACCATCTGGTTGATGATGGTGTTCCTATTTTTTTTTTCTTTCATCAAAATATTAATTTCAGCCTCTAAGTATATTATTATAGTAAGTATATAGTTACAGTAATATTAGTAATATAATCCTAAGAAAGTCGTCTGTCAATCATAACTTCTTAAAATGCCGTAATTCAAAAGGAATAAGCGGACTTCCCGGATATAGCCAGTATCGACATCGTTTTCTCCAAGTCAGGCATTGTCAATCTATTTTGTTTGGGATCCGGTATCAGAACGTTTGTATCGAGTAGGTCGCTTGGTAAAAATTTTACGTAAATAGACTTTTAAATGCGTTTTAAGATTATATATATGATATACATATATATTTTACAAACATAATAGCACACTAGCTCCTCTTCAAACGCATTTAAAAGTCAATATATCTATATATATATATATATGTTTATTTTCAAAGGTATTATCATAGAATTTTGCTGTCAATATTTGACTCAAATGTGTACCCTATATAGGTTATTGGTAAAATGCTAAACATTTCTCACTTCTTATATTATGTACCTCTTTCTTTGGGAATCCAACAAATGTCACCTTATTTGAAGAACCGGGTGCCGGGGTAAAAAAAATTGTAGGTGCATGTGATTTTCGCATAGCACGCGAACTACCGCGTGTTAGATTACAATATTTTTTCATATTTTGAAAATAATATTTGAATAATTTTAAAAACTGTCATTTTAAATTCAAATAAGGGCGTTTAAACACTTACCTACTTCTTAGTTTAGATATTTTTGTATATACATTATTTTTTTAGATAAAAGAACAAGAATAAGAATAATTTGTGAAAAGATAGGACAGTGTTGACAATATCTGTGTCGAAATTTCGATGTAAAGCTTCTGTTAATCTTTTTATATGATATCTGGTTTTAAGTCTATCGAAGAAGAACGAAATGAAAAGCAACGTCTAGTATAAAATTAATTATATTAAACCCAGCTTGGTGACTCTTGCCGTTAACTCCATTTTAACCGGAGATTATAAAAGCAGCTACAAAGTTGAACCGTGATTAAATATAACGATTAGTTATATTTAATCACGGTTCACAGTACAGTTATATCCAGTACCGTATAAAATGAGATAGCTTCACTTAATTTGAAATCTATTTCTTTTTTTTAACTAACAAACTTTCGTTTTTTTTTGTGATTAAAGGTAAGTTTTTTATTGCTTATAATCTCACGTGATGGTAAGTGTTCATTCGGTCAAATAAGTTGTTCTGAAGTAACCAAGAATTATTGATTCACAAGGACATCTATACCGAAACACATTGTTAGGTGCTTGGGGACAGATTCTCTACTGGAGTGTTGTAGCTAGCCAGATGGGCTTTCACAAAAAGTCCTACCACCATGCAAATGATTTTGGAGACGTATATTTACGAAGACTAATAATGGAAGGTTTGTAAATATCATATAAATTTGTATTCAATAAGTAACTTATAAACATGTTTATAGGTTTATATATATAAGTTTGCTGTCACTATTTGAACACTCAATTTTGTACCCTATATACAGTTTATAGATAGAGTAAAAATAACCTCACTTCATATATATGTAACTGCTTCGAATGGGAGTCAAACCCATGGTCCCCCTATTTTACACACCTGGTGCCTTAAATTATTTTAAAGTCTAAAAATTTTAGGTATGTTATTTTCGCATAGCACGCGAACTATCGAGTGTTCGATTACAAGATGTGTGATTGATGCACCATCTTGGGTCAAAAAATGTAAATTTTTTTTGTATAACCATTTAGATTTTATACCTTTACAATGTTTAAAATAATAATAGTCTTTAGCGGGTGTAACCCACTACCAGACCAGACTTTAGACTAACCAGAAATTAGATTTTGCTATCTTTAGTTTCACACATCTGGTGACTTTTTGAAAGTCACAGCCGATGATCTTCTAGCTTATCTAACGCATCGGTGGGCCGTAGCTGTTGAGAGTAGAGGAGAAGCACTGATGGTAAGCTTAGACATAGCCAAGGTCTTCGATCGGGCGTGGCAAGAAAAAAAATACCAGATAAAACCCACCATTCAGTTCCTGTGAATATTTATTTTCTATTTAACGAACGAACACAAATTAAGGAATATTCGTAACGTTTTTTTCCTTAAGAATAGGAAATCCAAGAGCATAAGCCAAAGGATAAGGCGTAAGATGGAAGCTTATTAGCAAGACTGTCAAAGGCCTTTGAATTGTAAAGAGATGGCGAGCGCTTCTGCGTACTTATCAATCGTCTCGCTTCAGATAATATTAGTGGCATGGCTCCTAAATGGCTGGATATCAGTCTCTGAAGATATCATTAGTTACTAGGTTTTCAGAAACCTATTATTCAATACATGTTCTATGTGTGTATGGAGTAGTTTTCAGTGATTGTAAAAGACGGATAAAAAAGATTTAGCTTCTAATTTTGTCAATATTATGTGCATGGTGTTTGTTGTAAGAGACACTCAAGTTGGTGAGGACACATATTATGATGATGATGATAAAAAAATGGCGACATTAGTTTATAATAATGACAATACTTTTGCGGAGTTATTACTTCTAAATGCGTTATCTTGTTAATGCACCTAATTGTTTAAGCATCAGAAATCAGACACATACAAAGGTACATATTTAATTTGTTTAAAATTTTTAAACAGTTTATTTGATGTTATTTGTAGACTATACCGTATCGATTAATAAGATGTGAGGGTTAGCCCAAATTACCGTTGTTAGAAACTAAAATGATAACTAAAAGCTAAAGTTAATTATGTAGCTAAGTATATATTTTATCTAGTTTTAATACTTTTTCACGATGTAAAAAAGTCCCATGCAAATTGCACAAGAGCTGACTTTGATTTTTATAAAGGTTAAATACAGACACCCTACACAATATAATAATAATCAATATTAATTTAATCCTCGACCAAGTAATCACCGTTTAACATCATATTTCACTTATGCCAGCATCTTTTACAATCTGTTCGTGTTAGGGTTCTGTATTCTGTACTAAAAAACGGAACCCTATTACTAACACTCACCTGTTCGTCCGTCCGTCTGACCTATAAAAAGCTGTATCTTCAGAACCGTAATAGGTTCTTTGGGCCGAACTGAATTTTTTACATGTGTTGATATGGCGAATTGCCTAACAAATAACGATGATAACCAAATTTTTAAAATAAATGAGGACCATACCTTATACGTATGTTTATAAAAAAAATGTCTTTACTCTATCGTTAAAACAATAATAAATACAAGCGTCAAAGCTGCTACGATTGTAGCTGTAGTCCAATTTATACCGTATAGATTATAAAAGCTGCCCAAGGACCATTGAACTCCTGCTACGAATCTCGATCTTTATGAATAAATAACATTTTTAGTACATTCTATTTATACGGAACCCTTAGATTTGAAACCCAATCTTTGCCGGTTTTTTATATGACTTCAGGGGTCATGTCTTTATATCTTCTATAGGTGCGAAACGCCATCCTTTCACTTCTCCTCATCTTGAAAATTCGCATGTGGTCACGTTCAGCTAATAAACTGAGGCATCAATGCCGTATGGCGTTCTGACAACACACTGTGAACAAGCTAACTGGGTGCATTATCATGGTAAATAGAAACGAGTTGTTCTTCCACGACCAATAGATTGCTTTTAACCTTGTTGAATCTGCAACCTAGTAATAGTAATCCTTGGCGTATATATCTAAAACTACTGCTCCACCTGCTTAACGTTAACGTTGATGCTAATGTCCAACTACGCGTTATTTAAGGCATTCAAATGAACGTTGGCTTCATTTAAATTTTGAAGCAGTGATGGCTCAGTGGCATTGGCTATGGACTGCCGTGCAGCAGGTCCATGGTCGAATCCCGCCGCAGGCTTGAGCTTCACCGCATGGTGGAAGGGCGTTTTGTGAATGCCCGCCTGGCTAGCGACCACCCTCAAGTAGAAAATATGTCGCCAAGCACCTGACAGTCTGTTCCGGCAGCAGTCCTTGAGAGCCAGAAAAATTACAGGCTAATGAGACCTAACAACTGGACGTGTCAGTGTGACGGGCACAGTGCAATTCGTCGTTTACAAAATGCGTCTGTTATAGGCAGAGGTTAGTCCACTTAACATCAGGTGGGCCTCAGGCTTGTTCCTTTACAATAACATAAAAAAAATACAACGTTGCTATCAAAAACTAATTCCTAGTGAAGTAACGCGTTACCCTACACAAAAACAAAGTAAATACGTCCTTGCACTGTGTGTGCGCGCCAACATCGCTTAAAGCGCTAAACTACTTACTAAAACCCTTTGATGTGTCAAAAAACCGACACCTAAGCTCAGCTTTAAACAGCATTAGTAATGTCGTTTGTAAATTAACACGTTAAAATGTTGGCCCCGTCCGCGTAAACTCTGTTAATTTTTGCATCCTAATGCAGGTGGAGTAGATGCATAAATGAGATACAGAATTTACATCCGCGACATTTTATAAAATACCAGCGACGATAAATGAAAAATACTAGTAATCTTTGAGAAACGTTTATCTTTTCAGTTTTGATTTAATCTGTTTAAACATTAACTTAAGGTAAGATTTTGTTCCAAAGGTAGGTACTGTACTGTATCAGCCGGATTGTTCACTGCTGAAAACAGCCTCCCTCATAATGGGGGGGGGGGGGGTGGTTAACCATAATTCCTACGCTTGGCAGTAGTCTTGAGGATTGCAGTTTGAGATATCAGTTCCTTAGAAAACTCTGTTGCTCACCTTCGGGTGTGTTACCCTTAGTCTTAGTCGCCTCTTACGACACCCACGGGTAGAGATGTGGAGGGGTTGACATTCTAGCCCAGCACTCCACAGGCCCAAGGCTATAGTCATAAAAAAACTTAATGCCAAACCGACCAATATAGACGTTTCGGCCAAAAACTTACAGACAGCAATGACTCGTAAGTATATATCGTAAGTTAAAGCATTTTTCCTATAATAAGTTATATTTGAAATCGTTGCAAATTAATTCGTAAGTATCCAATTTGTCAGTTGTTAGACAAAGTTGAGCGGCCCGTAAATATTGACAGGACAACTTCCATAATCATTGTTTAACAAAGTTTAATGAAACGTGAACTTTGACGATTGGCAAAGTTGTCGTAACATTTGTATATTTGCTGCTATATCTAAGTGAAACTTCTTAGTATTATTGTTTTTGTTTATGTTAACAAGAAACAGTACCAGCGATGCCTCAGTACCATATACATAGAGCGTATGGTTTTAATGCCTTGGGCTTGCTTTACAGCACATGTTATTGACGCATTTTTTCGATCGTTCGCAATACAGGGCATTGCCCATTGGCATCGGCGATAATGATAACAATAGGATTTCATTCATAACAAGGACGTAGTGGTCCTAACGATGCCAACTTACTGTATCAGCCGCATTGTCCACTGCTGAATACAGCCTCCCGTATTAAGGGGGTATTTGCCATTATCCCCACGCTTGGCAGGCGGCTTGGGGATCGCAGTGTAAGATGGCAGTTCTTTAGAAGGCGCTGCTGCCCACCTTCCAGTATTTTTCCCTTAGTCGCCTTTTACGACTCCCACGGGATGATATGGGGAGGTGCAGTTCTAACCCGGCACCCCACGGGGGACTTGTCAACTTATTAATGGCAAAATGCTAATAACCTCTTAGGGACTTCTGCTAGTCCTAACAAACGTTTTGAGACATATGTTTTTTTTTGCATTTTCTTATGTGTTATTGTTATATAAGCACGAGGACCACCTGATGTTAAAAGTATGTTGTGCCGTATGTAGGCATTGTATTTCACTACGAGACACAGAAATCAAAAGTTTCAGACAGTACTACAAAAACTTTTAATTTTTTTAAAATTTTAGACTCGTCAACTGTACGTAGAAGTCAACGCTAAGAGTTTTTTAGCATATTTCCAATAACCCTGTATATTGAAGGCTAGTTATCACCCTGAAGTAGAAAACATATCGCCAAGCAGAAACTACAGGACAAATTTTGTCGCGGGTTTTGCAAATGTAGAGCAGGTTCTACGAAATGTTTTATGACGGTAGACAAGGGAGCACTGCAAAAGCCAGTAAGTCAGCATTTGAAGAGTTCTCAAGAACTAAAGAACCTATTTTGATGCGTTTTTTTGCAATAAACAGCTATCATAAATCCTACACGTTTCACAATCCTACACGTTTCAAACATTGTCGATCGTCATATCGACTCACAGTAAGTTGTTTCACGCTCAAACACCCGTGTTTTCAAACATAAAATATAAATATGAGCGTAAGTTTCTATAATACTGTACACATATTATATATCATATATATAAGTTGTATCAGTTCATGCACGGACGCGGTCGGGAGCGCACGTACTCCATGAGGAAGCGACTCTGAAAGTCACGAAACCAGTCGGGATCAAACTACTGAACTGATTAAAATAAGGGATTTCCCTTTACTTTCCGTTTTTTTTTTAATAGAGCTATTGACATTTTTTTTTTGTGTTATTGTGAAGGAACAAGCACGAGGCCCACCTGATGTTAAGCGGTATCCTCTGCCTATAACAGATGCATTTCATCACAAGTGACGAACTGCACTGCGCCCATCACCTTGAGACATAGTTGTTAAGTCTCATTTTGCCTGTTATTTCACTGGCTCTCAAGGACTGCTGCCGGAACACACCGTTAGGTGCTTGGTGACAGATTTTCTACTTGAGGGTGTTCGCTAGCCAGGCGGGCATTCGCAAAATGCCCTTCCACCATGCGGTGAAGCTCAAGCTCTGGGCGGGATTCGAACCATGGACCTGCTGCGCGGCAGTCCATATCCAATGCCACTGAGCCATCACTGCTTCAAAACATCTACTAAGTTCTTGACTAAGATTGTCTGAATCACTCGTAGCGGAGCTTGCTCACTTGTTTTGCAATTACTTGGATGGGTGACCGTTTGGGCATATACTATTGAGCACTTCTGTGCTTCGGAGGGCACCTTAACCTCTGAACCTATCTTCTCATAGATTAGTGCTTTAAAATATAATTTTGTAATTTTACAGATTTTAAGCTCTATAGCCTGCGGGTAACCCATTGGCATCGGCGATAATTATAACAATAGAATTTCATTCATAAATTGGCCATAGTGGTCCAGTCCGATTTCAACTTATTAAGTTGCTCCGGGTTTTGTCTTCGAATGGCATGTTATAGCATGGTGGTAGGGAATTTTGCAAATGTTTGCTTGGCTAGCTATCACTCTCAAGCAGAAAATCTGTCGACATGCACCTAACGGTGTGTTCCAGCAACTGTCCTTGAGAACCAGAAGTCATAAGTAAGCGTGGTCAACGTCTTTGACTGCGTCATCAATTACCCGCAGATGAAATAGTGGTCTAAGACTATATAATATAATAAAAAAACAACTGAAAATGTCTGTCAGAAAAACCCAATTACTCGTCCCATCTAGGGATCGTAGCCAGAACTTCGAGATTACTAATCATCGCTTTTTACAGCCATTAAAAAAAAACTACATTGTTATTTTAATGCTGCAAATAGCAAAATAACAACATTCCCATGTAGTGGAATCCTTTTACAATTAACTGTTACAACTTGAAATATTTATTCCAGCAGTAAGCTTAAATTTAATTGGTACACAAACAAAAGCAATAATCGTACAACATAAACGGCTAATCCATGCAAGTACCAGGGCACAAGCACCGTGCAGGAGGTCTCGCGAGATAACCTGCAGTTATTGCAAACGGAACGGCGCTGGTGTGTGCGATAGCGGGAATTACTGCTGCTATCTCGGTTATGGTGCCTTGGTGTAATTCCACCTGTGTAGATGTTTGGTAGTTAGATTAGATTAAGGTGGCGAAATGTATACATAGTTTTGTGTTTTATTTTATGTATAAAGAACAAAGGGAAAAATACTTCACCTCACTAGCTCGGAATATTGTTGAATATCATTCGAAATCTGCCCGTAAAGTGCGTTTCATGTCGAAGTCTTTTTTGTAATAACATATATTTATTTGCTCACCGTTGCCTCCGATGCTTGGGGGTCTGTTTTCTGTTATATTACGATTAATTACAATAGAGTTCTGTAGTTCGTGGACTTTTAAGCACTCTTGTCATAATGAGACTTAAATAAAAAATAAAACTGGAGTTCAATAGTACACCACCGCTGATTCACCCGACTCGTACCAGAATGTACTATGTCAATACACTTGCTCGTAACAGCTCTAGTTCGTATGCGACATGGGCTTCTTTTCATACACGTGGTTTTCATTTACCAAATGCATTTCTTACCGCCTTTTTTATAAATGCCACGCGCACGCATGTATATTTCAAATAGGTTCGTCATATCCGTATTGAAATTACTTATCTTTAGCAGACTTTAAAAACAGAGGTATTTAGTATGTGCCTACCTCGTATGGGAATTGATTCCATTCGACCCTTGTATAACAATCTACTATAATAGTTTTCTCAAGTATATTTTTTTGATTTTTTGCTTTTAAATCCGTTTGATTTTGAAAAGTAGTTAAATTTCCATAATTTGTCAAGTTAATGCCGCTTTTAACATGAACTGTTCATTTCAGCATGGAGTAAATTGCCAATAATGTAAGTGATGGCTTTTAAGTTTAAGCAGTCTTATTAAAATACGCCAGAAATACTATTAATAAATAGTTACCCGGCTGGGAATCGAAGCGACGAGCGCGGACCTCAGCACGTACTTATGTGTTACAAGTTCGTGATTCCCAGACGAAGGGCTACAATATAGCCCGAAACTGGTCGGAATCTTTCCGGTAAATATAACGCGTGTCCCAGCCGGGTACCTATTTATTTATAATGGACCAAACTCGCGATAGTTTTGTAAGTGAAGCTAGATATACTGTTTTGGAGAAAATGGTCACCTTTTTCTCGTTTTTCTAAATCACAAAATTTTAATGTATTGTTCATGTATGTTTCTTTTGACTTCGCTGGAAGCAGGTTTTATATTTCCAATTTGGTTTCTGATCTTAAATCTGGAGTATTTAATAACCCCAGCACGCCGTTTTATACAAACATTGCTGGAGCGTTGTAATGTTCCAAATTTAAAAAACGTTCCTGCAATGGATTCGGTTTTCTTTGTCCGTAAATTCGATACTTGGCGTGTTCTTTTTTCGAATATAATGACATTTTCATGCATGTTTGAGAAAAACTGTTTTACCCAGACATTGTTCTAATCAAGATATTATTAAATCATAGTATCCTATATTAGTCCAAGAAAGAACCTATTAAGTGTCTTGTTTTGAAGCTGTCATCAAAAACAAAATACATTATTTCTCTTACGGAATATTTACAGCTTAATTGCGATTCACTTGGGCAGTTTATTTTCAGAAAACAGCATACATGTATGTTCTGTAACAAAACGCTTATATATATGTATAAGATAGGACTAAAATGTATAGTTAATTGAAAAAACGTGAACAAAACAACACATAAGCACAGTTTTTAAATCCAAAAAAAATAATATGTTTCATACGAGCAAACGATAAAACGGCAGTACGTCCGCTCATCATAATAGAGTAATAGAAGGGAGCGTAGGCAAAAGTGGGACAAGGTAATGCTTCCATTAATGTGACAATATAAGATACTGTTTAGTGCTAGATAGCGACATTTAATATAGGGATATAAATGATACTCTAAAAACACATAGGTAGTAACGAAGACACACACATACACACTCACACATTCTCACATTCCATCATGCACAGAATCGTACTTTTTTTATTTTAATACAACAATTTCCTTTTTTCATAGCTGTTTTGTTTGTGTCTGTAAAAATATTAGAGGATAATTTAAATAAAAATCTCCCGCAATCGGTCATAACGAGATGTTTCTAGCTCGACGAACACGTGTTTGAGTGCAGGGGATTACTAAAAAACAGCGTCTGTGCACATGTGTACGGACTTTATGCTGAGTTTTCTGCTTTTGCCTACATTATTTATTTATATCATATCATCTTTTTCTTTTCCCTCTATGTTAGTTACGAATTATTTTTAAGTTTTTTCTTGTGTATCGGTTGTCATTGTTATTTCTATGTGTATATTTTTTGTGTGGCAATAAACTTATTTTGATTTGATTTGATTTGATACTGACTAGGAATCTATTTCACTGTACTTACGTAAAACAAAATAAGTTTTATTACATTTGAGAATTAAAGCAAGTACAAATATAGGTTTGGATCTTAGTTTACGGCATATTAATTTTACCAACAGCATATTGATCGTGTTTATGTAACCCATGTCTCCATGTCAACGTGTATTAATACTAGTTCATTAAAGAATTTAAACAAACAGTTTAAATCGCGCATTTAATTAAAAAATTCATAGCGCTCGTAGCGAAGTTTGCTAAGCTGTACCTAATCGATCAGCAATGTTAAGCAACGTTCGCCGCTGTCATGAGTTGGATGGGTGACCTCTAGTGATATTACTTCTGAGCGCTTCCGTGCTTCGGAGGGCATGTTAAGCCGCCGGTCCCGGTTGTTGTCTTAGGATGGTACTCGTTATAGTAAGGTGGAAGGGTATTTTGCGAATGTCCGCCTGGCTAGCTACCACCCTTTAGTAGAAAATCTGTCGCCAAGCACCTAACGGTGTGTTACGACAGCTATCCTTGAGAGCCAGATATTCTAGGTTAGCCTGACAACATCTTCGACCACATCATTACTTACCATCAGGTGAGATAGTGGACAAAGGTTAACCTATCAGGCATACAAAGAAAACAAAAAGATTTTTGTTATTAATTACAATTATTTTCAAACACTTTGTAGAGATCGTGATCACGGGTGACTAATCGGTTTAAGAAATTAAATAAACGTTGTGTACTACCGCCAGATATTGAATTTTTGATAATTGCCTTCTCTATGCTCACAGTATTTGCTCAGGTTGTCTAGAGGTCTTGCAGATTTGTGTCAGCTACAGGATTTACTTAAATTGATAACATGGTCGTAAGCAGGTGGTACTTTTACTTTACTGATTTTTGGTATGCTTATTTTTGTTTTGTTTTTGTAAATGATTTAAAAAAAAAAAAAAAAAAAAAAAAAAAGCCATCATCTGTATAAAATTTATTTATTTATTTTATTTATTTATTAATTATAACGGACATACCATTTACAATAATTAATCATAATCAAACATACATGGTCACAAAATATACACATTAATATTTAAGGTACATTTTGATTTATATTGAAAACAAAAAGGTGAACGATTAGTCTCTACTAAGGGAATCTTACAATACGGAAGTTTTCATTCGGATCCCTAAGTTTTTAAGAATATTCTATAGCCTATGTTCATACGGGATAGTATAGAATTCTATAGTGAAAGAAAGTTTCAAATTGGTCCAGTGGCTTTTAAGTTTATTTTTGTATGTAAGGAATATAAAAAATACAAATCTTTCCTCTTTATAATATTAGTGTAGATAAACAACACAATACGTAGTTAATTAAAACATAGGTAGGTAACGAATGTAATGACTTTTACGAGAGTTTTCAAACACTAGTATAAAAACCCTCCAAGCGAGAAAAGCGTTGAAAAACAACGTGGAAAATGTGTGAAAACTACGTAAAAGTATGCTGAAAATTTATAATAGAAAAGAAATACGAGTAAAATACAAAACCTGGAAGGAAAGGGGATTTCATGTCATTATTGCATTAGGATCATTGATGGCTCAGTGGCATTGGCTATGGACTGCCGCGCAGCAGGTCCATGGTTCGAATCCCGCCGCGGGCTTGAGCTTCACCGCATGGTGGAAGGGCATTTAGCGAATACTCGCCTGGCTAGCGACCACCCTCGAGTAGAAAATCTGTGGCCAAGCAACTAATGGTGTGTTTTGGCAGCAGTCCTTGAGAGCCAGTGAAATTACAGGCACATGAGACTTAAGAACTATGTCTCAAGGTGACGGCCGCAGTGTAATTTGTGACTTCTGACGAATTGCACCTGTTATAGGCAGAGGTTAGTCCGCTTAACATCAGGTGGGCCTCGAGCTTGTTCCGTCACAGTAACAATAAAAAAAAACATTATTACAAAATAGCTGTTTCTTTATTTTATTTCCAAGTAATTAACTATAAATTTGAATTATCTATAAATTTGATCTTGCGATATTCCAATATTCTCATACAGACGAATTTAATATGTCGGCATACTAATATGCCTAGGAGGCCTAAGCCTCCTCTTTATCCCGTCATGGCCGCATTCCATTTGAGTTATTTTCGATAATTTTGAGCACATTTTGCGTCTATGAATCCACATTTAATATGAACCATATAAACAAAATGTGATCAAAATTATCGAAAAGAACGAATTTAGCGTTAAATGGTATACGCTCTATAACGTTTCACGATGTCATTGTCACTGTCAGCTGCTTGTTGACAAAATTGACCACTTTTCGCGCGTATAGAAGTGTACTGCACTATAGCACTGATGTATACGGATTAGTCTGCGACAACGCACTTACTTTCAAATGTTCACTGACACAAGTTATGAGATGTTACCTGTTCAATGGTTGGTAAAAGACTGACGGTCCAAATGCAGTGTCATTTGGGGCCTTTTCCATTTGACGCTAATTTCGTTATTTTCGATAATTTTGATCACATTCTGCGTCTATGGTTGTGATCACTGTGATCTTTTGTAACTGTTCTCCCCTGTTCCATTTAGGATAAGAATGCCACTAATATTTGCCACTTCTGTCACTTTTAACATTAGATCTAGGTAATTCAAACTGTTCCAGTAGCTTCATAGCGTTTATGGCGAAAATAATGCCAAGACCTATCTAGAACAACTTTTTGGGAGTGTAATCGTTTTTAGCGAATTAAACTTCAAATAGTACGCACCCTTGATGTAAGTTACAAATGTTAGACGGCGCGGTGCTTAGTTATGCGCCACAGATTCCAAATAGTTTATAGACTAACGGCGATCACAGACGTTAAATAACGTCAATAAATCAAAGTATTGCTAGTTCCGTAGAAAACTCACTCCAGCTACCCACTTCTCGTTCTTTAACGTAACTTGCTTGATATCTTGATTGATGTATGTTGAGAAGAACCTGAGGTGCAGTTGTCTGTTTTCACGGTCTAGCAGATTTGTTGATAATTACAATAATATAATAACAGTTGCATGGGTGTATGCAACTGTTTAACAGTTTTCAATAGTAGCTTATATATCTAATATACAGAAACACTGGTAAACATTGGTACCTAGAATAAACTAGGCGAGTGCCTGTATTTTGGGTATCTGGGTACGATTTCTTTACCAGCCAATTACAAGACACTTGTCTTTGTTCTTGAAATACATAACAAAGTACATTTTGCCACGAGGCTTATTGTAAATATACTTGCATGACCCACCTATCTACAAATAACATTCATAGCTCAAGATGCATATATTACTATGTTCATTAATATAATAATTTTTATGTATAACTAATGTAGTGTTGATCGATTTAAGACGATTTTATTTGAATTTTTGTCTTGTATGAATTCAAGCTTAATCATGATAATATATAATCTTCATAATAATATATACATAATGAATATTTGTACATTAGGAAATAAATAAACTTCCGAAAACAGGGTACCCTAGTGGGAAGCCTTTTGATATATATTAAACATTGTAAAAAAGTGTCTGTAGAATAATACATTTTTGTAATTATTAAATTATAATAAACTTTGTCAGAAACAAAAAAAATACCTTTTGAGGTACAACACGAACGACACGAACAGGAGCTACAATTTGAAAATGATTTTTCAAAATTTAGACACGTAATATACCTGTTTTATAAACAAATTAAATGTTTAATATTAATTCAGCATATTTTTTCTTTGTCGTCTTCGATATTGCATTCACGATATGTAAAAATAAATTTATAGACCTTCAGCTGTGTACTGTAAAAATACGAAAATACCGAATATTTTTACTGTTTACTTTCCAATATTTGCTTTTAAAATATACGACTTTATTTGGTTCATACATTTCAATGCATTTACACGAGTAATAAATCAGATCCATCAACATAAATAAACCGTATTTTTCCGTGAGGGGAAAATTTTTACTTGAATATACCCATATTCTAGTAACAAAATTACCTACTCCTTGCCTACTCGCAGATGATACCAAGACGGTTCAAGCCTGTCACCGTCAAGGCAGGAGTGGTCGAGGCAGCGAAACGCCCTAGAGCGAGATCGCTTTCCGCCTCCCCGCCCGCTAAGAAACAGGCGCACAGGGACCCGAGCCCGTCGGCCGGCCCATCAGAAAGTGCGCATAAGACGATGCCCACAGCAACCCCCATGGCGCTGGAAGAGCCCAAGCCCCAAAGAGTGGCAAAGAAACCCCAGTCCCAACCCGTTTTCACGCCGCCTGCCGTCGAAAGAAAACAGGCGCAAAAACAAATCGAAACGAGGTCGTTCGCGGAAGCCGCGCAACTAGCGGCGGGCGCAACGAGCAAAACAACGAAGCCAACCACAGTCACACCATCTGTGACTAAGAATGTGACGATCCCGGCGGTTTCACTGGTTAGACAACCTACGGCCGTACCGGAAAAAATCGCTCAGAATGCCGCGAAAATTGGTACAGACAAAGAAGCGAAGGCCCAAGAGGCAAAGAAGTCAAAGTACCCGCCGCTAGTCGTCGAGAAGATCGACAACTGGACGCGGCACTTTAAAGTGTTAGCTGCTAAGCTCGGCCGGCCTCCTAACGGAAGACCCTACGGGCAAGGGATCCGATTTACACCAGCTGATGAGGATGAATATAGGGCGATTCAGTCCTATCTATGCCAGCTTGAGAAGGAGGAAAGTATTAGCTGGTTCTCATACTCACTCCCAGCAGAGCGCAGCCTCAAAGTCGCCATCCGCGGTTTGCCGGCGGACACCGAACCTGAAGAGGTCCAGAAAGACCTGGAAGAGAAGGGCTTCAGCCCCGAGTACGTTAAATGTATTAAGGGACGCATGGGGCGCCCAGGATGCATTTTTCACGTGCAGTTGAAGAAGACGCCAGACTTGACACCGGCCATCTATGACGTCACAGAAATGCTATATATGCCGGGCGTTAAGATTGTAGCATGGCGAGGGAAAAAGGGGCCTTCGCAGTGTCATCGATGCCAACAATTTAGGCACAGCTCGCACAACTGCCACAGATTACAGGCATGTGTGAAATGTGGCGAGCCCCACCTCGCAAGAGAGTGCCCAAGACCACGGGAAGAGCCGGCAACCTGTGCCAACTGCCAAGGGACGCACCCGGCAAATTATAAAGCGTGCCCCGTTTTCAAAAATGAAACCCGCAATAAGAAGGCAGGTACAGTGGCCACCACAATCGCCAGAAGAGGCATAGTGCCCGTCGTACCGGCGACGGTAGAAGAGTCGGCTCCCGCATCCCTTATGGCGCCGGCCAATCTACCTAAATCGACAGGGTCGCAAGCCAAGAAGGCGAAAAAGAAGAAGAAGACGAAGCCCAACCAAAATGAAAGGAGTGAGCCGGCCGCCGCCCCAGCGCCCCGCGCCCCCGCCGCTTCCCGTGCTCTCCCCGTGTCAACCGCCCAGCCGGCCGAGCGCAGAGACTCACTGGGCCAAACTATTGGGGTCCTTAAGGACATATTGGAAGCCGTGCAGACTGGCATGGACCCCGAAACTGCAACTCTCCGTGGACTCATGAAAATACTGAACCATAATGGATCACAACCTATGCAGTAAAATAGTCCACTGGAATGCCCAGTCGCTCACGGGGAAGAAAAACCAGCTGATCATCTTCCTCCGTGAGCACAAAATTAACATTATGCTGATCAGCGAGACGCACCTCAACAAGAACCACCCGCTCAAGATTCCAAACTACATAGTTTATAGGAAAGACGAGGTGAGCACAGAGGGGAGAGCATACAGAGGGCTCGCCGTCATAGTTCACCGGAAAATCGTCTACCAACTGCTGCCAATCCAAGAGTACAAGTCCATTCAAGCCCTGGGTGTGCTTGTGAACATCGCCGGTCAACCGCACCGGTTCTACGCCATATACAAACCGCCAAACAGCATCCTCAACACCTCCGAGCTAAGGGCGTTACTAGACGGAGAGACACCTACTATCGTTGCCGGCGATATGAACTCCAAGCACACCCACTGGAACTCTAATAAGGTGAACCAAAATGGAAAGAAGCTCTACGACGATTCGGTGAACTATGACTACGACGTCATAGGCCCCGATGAGCCGACGCATTACTCGACGATAGGCGATGATGACGTCATCGACATCGCCATAGTGAAAGGCCACCGCACGATGCCCGCGCAGACTGTGATGATCGATTTGCCGTCGGATCACAGGCCTGTGCTACTGACGCTCAAGGAACTACCCACCAGAGTAGCCGCCCCCACCCTAGGAAGGCGGAAAATCTGCTGGGAAACTTTTAAGACGGAAGCTCAGAATGCCACAACAACAGCGCCAATTCAAACGGCCGCAGATGTCGACCGGGAGTGTGAAAACTTGACCACTGCGATCCAAAACTCGCTCAAAGCCGCAACTCACACCTCCGCACCGGGAGCGCGTACCGACTCCCTCCCGGCAAGGATAAGGGACAAGATCCGAGAAAAACGGGAAGTAAGAAAACAGTGGCAAGTAACACGCTGCCCGACGCTCAAGCAGAAGCTCAATGCCCTTATAGAAGAGACCAGAATTGCCCTCTCAGACCACGAAGCGGAGTCATGGGAAGAGCACATAAACACGGTAGGCGACCACGTGCCCTCTGTCCATCGCCTATGCCGCCAGCTATCCAAAGTTCCGCAGCCGACCAGACCGTTACTGGACAGCGCGGGAAATTTGAAATTTGAAGCCACAGACCGGGCCGAAATCTTCGCTGAGCACCTGGAGGCTCAGTTTCAACCCAACCCCATTCGAAACCCAGATCACGTGAAAACCGTAGAGGAGCACCTGGAAAAATATTTCCAAAAGAGTGAGATAGCATGCGATGGACAGAGAGGCAACGAGTGCAACGAGTGCGAAGGAGAAGCTCTGAGTGAGCGAGAGGGCAATATTCCTGAGCAAGAAAACACTACTGTCTTCTCCCCGGGTCGCGTCGCGCGCGTCATCTCAAAACTGCCTCCGAAGAAAGCACCCGGGCTCGACGGGATCACCAACGCGGCCCTACGACACCTACCAGCGAAGACGATTGCAGCCCTGACCCGGATCTACAACGGGATTATGAGATCGGGTCATTTCCCATCCTCGTGGAAAACCGGAAAAGTTGTAATGCTGCCTAAACCCGGAAAGGACCCTAGAAAGCCGGGAAGCTACCGTCCGATTACGCTACTGAGCACCCTCTCCAAGGTCTTTGAGAGGTTGCTGCTCACACAGCTGATACCATACATCCAACCGCGCGAGGAGCAGTACGGGTTTAGGTCAGAGCACTCTACTACACTGCAAATCACGAGGATGGTGAACGAAATAGCAACAAGCTATAATAAGAAAGAAGTCGTAGCGGTGATCCTGTTGGACATGGAAAAGGCGTTCGACAGAGTATGGCATGAGGGGCTGCTATACAAACTGTCGGAGTCAGCCGTCCCCAAGAAGACAGTAGATGTCATCGCCTCTTTCCTGACGAACAGAGAGATCGTAGTATCGGTTGAAAACAGCATCTCGACCAAGAAGCCAGTCAAAGCCGGAGTCCCGCAGGGAAGCTGCATCTCGCCAGCCTGCTACGCCTGGTATACCAACGACATCCCGGTCGTTGGGCAGGCGCAGCTAGCTCTATACGCCGATGATGCAGCCTACTTCGCGTCGTCGTACAGACCGGCATATGCGGCGAAGAGACTTCAACATACACTTGACGCCCTACCAGAATGGCTCGACAAATGGAGGCTCACCGTGAACGTCGACAAAACGCAAGCCATGCTCTCAGGTAGAAACAAGCTACCCGCCCCCCTAACACTCCTAGGGAAGGAGATCCCATGGAGCCCACACGTAATCTACCTGGGAGTAACAATAGATCGCTGCTTGTCATTCAATAAGCACATTGATGTCACCTTAGGAAAGGCCAAAGGAGCGCGCGCAGTACTCTCGCCGATACTACGATCCTCTCTGCCACTACGTACGAAAACAGGAATTTACAAAACGTACGTGAGATCCCGACTAACATATGCAGCCGCCGCATGGTACGCATTCCTGTCGAAAACAAATAAGAAGAGGCTGCAGTCGCAAGAAAACCTCTGCTTACGCGCTATTGTCAATGCACCACGATACGTAAGGAATACAACAATAGCAAGAGACTTAAAACACGAAGACCTAAGTACATTTGTCAAGAAGCTCACTACTAACATGTTCGCGCGAGCGGACAAGTCTAAGCAAGCGCATCTACGGGGCATAGCCCCGTTACACGCAAGACCGCCAGAAGAAAAGGGGAGAAGAAAATTCAAACCGTACTCAAGAAGCCTAATTCCGATTGATGAAGAAGAAGAAAATGCAAACACGCAGCGAGAGAGAGAGAGGGCAGTAGTGCGGGAACCGCCGGCTGCCGTTGCCAGTGTCGCTGATCGGTCCGCTGGGCTTCACCCGTGTAGGCGGGGGATCAACCTGGCGCGGCCTGATCGCCCTGGTTGAGCGGAGGCCGGGCCTAGGCCCGTACTAGATTGCCCTCAACAGCACCCACGCACCAAGAAAAGGTGCGCATAAAAAGACACCACATGAACGAGCGAGAAAGAGAAAGAAAAACAACAACACAAACAGGACGCGATTGCGACCGAGAGGCCCAAGATTTCAATTAAAGAGAGAGAGCAATAGTGTGGGAACCGCTGGCTGCCGTTGCCAGCGAGCTGATCGGTCCGCTGGGCTTCACCCGTGTAGGCGGGGGTTCCACCTGGCGCGGCTTGATCGCCCTGGTTGAGCGGAGGCCGGGTCCAGGCCCACACTAAATTGACACCCTCAGCACCGACAAAAGGTGCCAAAGACCTACCCCTCGTAAGGGGCAGAGAATAGCCCGGGACTAGAGTGCATAGCACTGATGCCCGTTCCCCACATCAATAACACGATGTGAGATGAAGAAGACGAACGAACAAAATTCCCGTCAGCACGCACTGTTCCTTCCACAAGAAATAATATGAAATAAAAAGCTCGTTAACCTTTTCGAATTGATACTTGCGCTTTAGTGAATATCAATTTTGTACTTGACAATTTTGATACTTTTTGCTTATAAATAGCCTCGAAATAGTAAGAAAACAGTTCTAAACATCCACATTTCACCAGAAAGTTTTGGCTCTAGTTTTTCTGGCCTGCCAGCTGCCGGATACTAACCCTCGTTGGAAATTCTTTCGTTTGTTGTATACGTTGGGTAATCAAATCGTTAAATGGTAAGGAGCCTTGATGGTGCACCTGACATGCAGTAACACTCTACTTAAATTGACATGAGTGGTGGCATGCTCCTCAGTAGGCTCATATTTCCCTGAGTTGCACTTGTTACATCCAGTATGAGCAGAATATGAAAGAATGTTTGTTGCCCAAGAACTACAATGATGAAACGTCAAATAAAAATCTTGATCGTGCGTGTTATATTAAAATATTAATTTAGGGTTTTCTTAAAATATTTTAAAAACGTTCGTTATTTTTTTTATTTCTTTTTACGTCTGATAGCTTAGCCTTTGACCACTATCTCACCTGATGGTAAGTGATGATGTGGTCAAAGATGTTGTTCAGGCTAACCGAGAAGTACTGGCTCTCAAGGACAGCTGCCGGAACAAACCGTTAGGTGCTTGGCGACAGATTTTCTACTTGAGGGTGGTAGCTAGCCAGGCGGGCATTCGCAAAATGCCCTACCACCATGCTATGACGACCGCCATCCTAAGACAACAACCGGGACCGACGGCTTAACGTGCCCTCCGAAGCACGGAAACGCTCAGTAGTTATGTCACTAGCGGTCACCCTTCCAACTCATGACCGCGCGCGCCGTTGCTTAACTTTGCTGATCGGTTGAGAACAGCTAAGTAAGCTTCGCTACGAGCCCTTCAAATATTATTATGCATTGTAATGTTTTGTATTTAATGTATTGAGCACCCCGCCCACTTCTCATCAATCGCGCCGCAAGAGTACAAACGGAGCGCTTTCCATACAAACGTAGTTTTATCACATTTTAAAAACCAAGTTTTCAAACTCGGTCAAATTTTGTATGCATATTGCTGAGCCAAACATCCACGCTTCTGGTTTGCCAGTTTATCAATTAAATATTTATTTTATCCCTAAATGTCAAAAAATCACATACAAAATGATTTTTCTAATTAATTTAGAAAATACTTAATTTTAAGGAAATGGAATGGAATGGCAAACCAGAAGCATAGATAATAGGCTCAAGAACGTACATGCAAAGTTTTACCGATTTAGTATATTTAATATCTAAAATATGACGAAACTACGAGTAGAGTATAGTGCTTGTGGCGCTTTCCATTCGTAAGGCAAGCGCCACGAGCACTATACTCTACTCGTAGTTTCATAGCACTATACTCTTAATAGGTAACAGTTAGTACGTAATTTACAAAAGGTGCCGACACTGCCTAACAAGAATAATAAAACACTTGAAAAATATAAAATAAATATATATAGTGACAATTCCACCTAATTTACCTATAAAGCCGGCGTGACGTCACAAACGCCAATCAAAACGAATTTTCGACACGTTTCGCTTCTACACGAAGCATCCTTAGGAGGTGTTGACTCTTCGAGACCATTTATATTTTTCAGTTGTTCTATTAAAATATTAATTAAATATTTTCTAAAAATAAATTTTAAACGATTTATTAAATATGGATTTCTGCAAAGTAACCTGAATCTATTTATTTCTTTATTATTATTTGATAATTTGGTAGATATACTTAGGTACCCCCCCAGTTTTGGAACAGGATTTTTATTACGTTCCGTATAAGAAAATAAGTACACCACGGCTGTTTATCCGCTCCAAGGTAAAAATATTCATGTCTACTAGTTCTTGGAAAGCATTTCTGAACGAAACATCAACATTAAACAAACGACTTACAATCGTGTATTTACTTCCTCTGTGAAACATTGTTTATTCCTTTTGATCCTAAGAACACAAAGTTTCTTAGATCGGTGTCCGTAAAACAATATGTGTAAAACATCTCGTAATTCTTATCCCAACTTCGAGAAAACGTCAGACGACTTCACTGTGACACCAAGATTTTAAGGATTTTCTCGCAACAAAATAATATTTCTAGTGTGTGGATTGATTTAATAGCTCTTTACCGAGAAGTCAAAAGGAGCTCGAATCGTTCGTGCAAATATACTCAAACATTTTTCCATTTTACATGGCTCTGGTTTTCTCTTCAATACTTCATAATTTGGACCACAGCAGCTTTGCTCTCAACAGTTATTGTTATTGTAATCAATGCTCCTTGAAATAACAATTGGAGTTGATGCCAAATTTCCAGTTTATTTAAGTACCTTGAATTTTGAAGTAACATTATGTGACGTTAAAATTTCATTTATGATGTGACGTTAAAATTTCAGGGACATAGTTTTAACTGCATACAATTTTATTTAAACCCACAAATGTATATTTAGTATTAAAATTTTCGGAAGTCAATAGTGATACCCAACCTCAAGTTGCTCTTGCCTTACATATAGGTAAAATATAGATGGTCTCTATGTAAATGCGGATAATCATCATCATCACATCAACTTGAACGTCCACTGTTGGACAAGGTCCGAGAAGGACATTTGAGGGATCTGATGTAATCCCCACGCTTGGTAGTCGTCTTGGGATCGCAGTAGAAGTTGTGAGTTCTTCAGAAGGTGCTGCTTTCCATATACCGGTACTTATCCCTTAATCGCCCTTTTACGTTACCAACGGACAAATAGGGAGAGGGGGTGACATTTAATCCTGGTACCGTATAAGTTCGTTTTCGTTTGGGAAACAAACAACTTATACTTAGATATTTGAAATAAAATATTTGTATTTGTATTAGAATAGAAGTACAAGATAATTAATTTACCCTTAAACTAGTTTTCACTTCTAAAGTCAGGTAGTGACCCATAAAAACGTCAACAAGGGCTAACACCTATAGTAAGTACCTGATTGCTCCATGCAAACCTATGAAAAATATGATCTAAATTAAATGATGTATACAAAATCTAACAGTCAAATTCATACAAAATCAACAAATCAAAAGTTTGGTACCTATATTTAAAATGTATATGTATCCTTTATTTATTTTAATTTTTATCTGCAAAAAAAATTTGATCCGTAATTGTCAAAAAAATACTCAAACGCTGAGTATTTTAACTAATGGATTGATTTATAATGAACTAATATATTGGCAGGAACTTTTTGTTTTGATCCTTACTATTGAAGGTAATTTCTGTGATACCCTGGTCGGTGCACTAAGTTGATTTTAGGAATGATGCACCTTTCGTTCTTAATGGACAAAGTTGTGGTTTCTTGGTTATAAAAAATATGAGGTCTACCGCATCTGCCCTCATAAAGTAGTGGTGATTACAAGATACCTCGTAAATAGAGCTGCAACATTTTACTTTGTAAGTAGATTTAAGCTTTTTTGGAGTCTTTCTAGCATAACAATAAATACGCACTGTACTGCGGGTTCAAAACTGTGAAACATACTTGAGCTGATTTTTAACCACAGAACAAAAATGGTCTCAAGGTGTGTATAATTTAGAAATCTTTTTTGACCAGTCTCGACTGGGCATGAAGTTAAGCTTCATGCCCAGCTCCATGCCATTCATATATTATGTGTCAAAAAGAAGCTTGGGATCAAGAGTGGCGCCAAGTTCGACAATGGAATCAGTTCTCACCAAAAACTTGTCATTGATAGTGGTAGACTTGAGTGTTTTATTTAGGGCCTCTTTCACGACCTTTAAGTAAAGTCTCGAGTAGGCTAATTGCCGGTTTAAGTAACTGTGTATAAAAATTTCACAATGACTTGGTAGTACTAACTCACAGTTAAAGTGACCACTAACTTACTTCTTGGTTCATCTGTCAATTAGCTTCTTTATCCGATGAGTAACATAAAATACATTATCGATTTTTTTAAATATATATGTGAAATATTTTTGATAAGTGGAGTTTCTGGCTAAACACTCATTTAAAAGAAAAGGTGACTGGGGGAGAACTGCGCCTATTTAGCAGCACCTATCACCACTCACGTCAGTATGAGTTGGGTATCGATTGTACGTTAGGTCCGATACTCTGTTTCATGTTTCTACTGAAAAATATAATATTTAAATAGGCAACCCTATTCCAAATCCTATAATGTTGGCTGCACTGCGCGTGACCAATCACGCGCCATGAACTAAGGCGCCAAAACGGGTATAGTACCACCAACTTAACTGTGCAGTTTTCGAGGGCGCTACTGGTCATGGAAATCAACTACAGACTGTCACAATTTGAGGGAAAGTTTTAGTTCTTTTTTCTGCCACCTGAACAGATAAGTTGGTGGGTCTGTACAACTAGCGCCACTAACGCGGTGTCCATGCCCCAGTCTGTTGTCAACCACAATCAGTCTGACACTCGTGCGCCGCATCGCTTTCCTGCGCGAATTCGTAGGGCTCCGCCCCGGCTTGATGTCTATAGTTATAATAAACTAGTACTGTAATATTCTTAAGATACCTAGGTATGTACTGCATACTTACTAGTTTTATCAGTGTTTTACCTATCTGACATTATGACCTACTTTTATGTGAAAACAGTGGTTAATTCTTCATCCCACGTCATCTAAACCCTAAACCTAAACCCACCGGTTATAAATTTTAATTTTTTTGTATGTTAATACTCGCAAAAACATAGATTAGATAAAGCTCGCAAAAACAATATATTTATTGTTCGACAACATTGTTCTAAATCAAAATGAGAAAAAAAAGTGTTTCAAAGTAAACATTTTTGGCATCGGCGATAATGATAACAATAGAATTTCATTCATAACTAGGCCATAGTGGTCCAGTATGATGCCAACTTATTTAAAAAAAATTAGAGTTATCTCTAATTATAGATAGACAACCCATAATTATGTTCCATAGTAGTTACTACCTATGAACAAGTTTTTCTAAGAAGACAGCAGAAGTTATGGCCACTCTAATTAAACTAAAAACTATGTGAGGTACAAGTCATTTGAAGAGGTAAGGTAGGATAAGATCATGTTCACGGATTTTATAAAAAGTTCGGTATTCTAAACACTTCTTCCCGCGGGTGTACCATGTACCAAATACCAGAAGGTGGGAAGTAGTGCCTTCTGAAGAACTGACAACTTGTACTGCGATCCCAAAGACGCCTGTCAATCGGTGGATATTCCTTATACATATTTTTTTAGAATTAGTGGTTGGAACACACCGTTAGATGCTTGGTGACAGATTCTTGAGGGTGGTATCTAGCCAGGCGGGCATTCGCAAAACGCCCTACCACCATGCTGTAACGACTGCCATCGTAAGACAACAACCGGAACCGACGGCTTAACGTGCCCTCCGAAGCTCGGAAAGGATCAGCAGTAAGGTCACTAGCGGTCACCCATCCAACTCCTGACCGCGGCGCACGTTGTTTAACTTAGCGGATCGATTCAGAACGGCTAAGCAAACTTCGCTACGAGCGCTCCAAAAGTTGTGCGTCTAATGCCTTCAACTCCACACGTGAGAAAAGGCATGCTGCTCATTTGGCGCACTTTTCCCTTAGTCGCGTCTTACGACACCCAAGGGAAGAAGGAATGGGGAGGTGACATTCTAATCCGGCAACTCACAGGAAACATACTAGAATAACAATTCAAAGTGCTGCCAGTCTCGAAGCAAATTCGTTACTTGCTTGATAGGTTGATTGATGAACACTGAGAAAACCCGACCCGCTGCAGTCCATGCTCACACTTCGACAAATATTTATCTAATAATAAAAAAAAATTTTTCCTTTTTTTTGTGTTAGCCCCTATTTTGTACATCTGTCAATGGGGGTACGACCGAGTTGTCCTGAAATGTCCACGTTTTTTATCCCGCGACGCCCCGTAACGTTTTTTTTAGTACTTAAGTACTTAAGTTTCCATTACCTAAACATGTCACCCTAACATCCCCATACCCTAATATATTACCTATACCATACAAAAATAACATTTTCATCCATTTAGTTTGAGTGGATCAAACAGCGAATAAAAATATATTTTTCCAGATTTTGAGGTTTTTTGTTTTTTAACCGAATTTATTTGTGGCAATCTCCAATCAACATATAATCTTCTTGGTACCAATGCAATCCTCATCATATTCGCTTTACGGGAAAATAAATGAAAAAAGACCTTTTCATGGAAAATTTTACAGGAAAAGGGGTTTGAACAGACGACGAAAATGCCAGGAAACCGCAATTTTTTTTTTTTTTTTTTATTTTTTTTTTTTCGTAACTATTCCACCTACAAACTTGTTTTTTTTTAATGTGAGTATTTATTATGGTTCTTTACCCATGAATTATACCAGATTGTAAGGATAAATATTTTGTAAGTGATAACGAGATTAAGACAACGCGATTTTTTTTTAAGAATTTTGGCGGGAAAACTGTACATAAGCCCATTTTTTTTTTCTCAAAAACTATACCATCTACGAATTTGGTTTTTCTTTTGATATGATTACTTACATGTAATCTATACACCTTAATTATTTCAGATTTTTAGGTTTATAGGTTTAAAAGTAGTTACGAGATTATTTCTTACTTAAGTTTCGATCTGTGAGTGTTTGCGCGGCAAAATGCATCGAGTGAAAGTTTTTTTTTTTTCATTTCATTATTTGAGTAACTTTTCATTACCATAGAGTAATGCGGTTTTTTTGTTATAGCCAATGATAGTAGCTTACTAACAACGTTTGAATAATAACGATCGGATAAATACAAGCTTCACACTAAACCTTTTTTTTAGAACACCGGAATTCCGGTCGGGACAAAAACGGGGGTCAAATAAAAAAATATATAAAAAAAAGTTATCAATCCTAATCCTTTTAATTTCTTTTAACATCGTAATTGACTTGTTGCCTATACAAATGCAAAATTACAGCTTTCTAGGTTAATTACTGTAGAAGTAGTTACGAGATTATTTTTAAATGACGTAATATTTTAGCGCCAAAATGTAATTTGAGCTGGTTTCAGATTTCATAAAAGTTTTAAAAATACTTTCTGTTATATCAGAAAATTATGTTTTTTTTTCCGTATATCCCAAGGATCCATCCTCACGAAAACCGTTTGAATTATGAAAATCGAACTTACGCAGATTTTATGGTGAATATGTGAACACGACTATTGACCGCCCTCCGGCAGGCCGGAGAGGTCAAATAACCGCAAATCCGGCAGACCGGTGGATACAAAATAGGGGTGTATTTTACGGAACAAGCACGAGGACCATCTCATATTAAAAATCTCTTGTGCCTGTAATGTGTTATTTCATATTTTACATTACTTTGCTCGATGTAAATATTCAAAACTCTCTTGAAAGGGACCACGACGCGGTCCAGAGTTGCGGCGGCAAGCAAAAAAAAATAAAATAATAATACTCAATATGTTTCTTAGGCATAGCAGAAGTAAATCGTAAGAGGTTGTTAGTATTTTACCAATATCCCTGTATAACAAAAAAGAAGCATGTAAGTACATGCTTCTTTTTAACAAATTAATAAACAAGTAAACTGTACATTTAATATATCTCAGTAGAATATATAGATTCAAAAACGCAGGTTCTAAGACTAGAATTACTCGTAATAAAATAAAATTTCAGACAAGTTCAATTATTCATATTAAATGGATTTTTTAAATTGAAATATGTTAGATAAAATGCTTTGCATCTCAAAATACTTGATCAGTTGAAAACTCATTTACTTGCAATATTTTTGAAGTTTCTCGTGAAAT
Source organism: Plagodis pulveraria (assembly GCA_963890685.1). NCBI lineage: Eukaryota > Metazoa > Arthropoda > Insecta > Lepidoptera > Geometridae > Plagodis > Plagodis pulveraria. The sequence goes on along the minus strand of OY982955.1, from coordinate 30,892,848 downwards.
TCTTGTAATCGACATTCCACTGTAAATAATTCGTAGAAATAAACTTATATTAATGTGGAGTTTGGATTAAATTTTGTATCCGACGTAAGCAAGAGTCATTGTATATGCATAGATAACATTGTAGTTACTATGGACAACAGTTGAGGTATAAAAACGGGAATGTTTTTGATAAAAATAATATAATTTAATTTTCAAAGGCATGACCGGAAATGTTTTGTGTAAAAACGGAAAAAATCTAAAAGTAGGAAAACGGAAGCATTTATTAACTGTCTAAATTTATTTGACATAACAAGATTGATGCGAAGTAATCTGCTTTAAAAAAAACCGGCCAAGTGCGAGTGGGACTCGCGCACGAAGGGTTCCGTAACTAAATATTCTGTGAATAGTTAAAGCGTCTACATGTCACCGTATCGAGCAAGAAACGGTAAAAATATCAAGTTTGTTGTATGGGAACCCCCCTTAACTATTTATTTTACTTTATTTTTAGTATTTATTGTTATAGCGGCAATAGAAATACATCATCTGTGAAAATTACAACTGTCTAGCTATCACCGTTCTAAAGATACAGGACGGACAGCGAAGTCTCAGTAATAGGGAACCGTTTTTATCCTTTGGGTACGGAGCCCTAAAAATATTTTTTTCAGATTTAATGTATTTCAATTTGTCAAAGATTTACAGGTCAATACAATTTCCTTACCGCAGCGGTACAAATTCATGACCTACAGTTGATAAAAAGAATTGGTGTCAAAAATTTTGATTATTTTATAGACCATCGTCCTGTTATCGATAAGAAGATTGAACCCTGTTTTGGAAGGAATTTATTTCCTTTAAGGTAAAAATGTACCAACAACAGTTTTGGAAGATCATTGGAAACGTTAGTGTTAGCCCGAACATGAGAGATGATACAGCGTCAGTTGCCTTCTGGACTGAACAGATTTTGATGTGTTAAGTCACGGTCAGATAAATGTTTGTTTACAATTTTTTTTAATGTTATTGTGACGAAACAAGCCCAAGGCCTACCTGATCTTAAGTGGACTAACCTCTGCGTATAACAGATGCATTTCGTCAACACGAACTGCACTGTGCCCGTCACACTGAGACGTAGGTACAGTTGTTAAGTCTCATGTGCCTTTAATTTTACTGGCTCTCAAGGACTACTGCCGGAACACACTGTTAGATGCTGGGTGACAGATTACAGAACAAAACTACAAATTTACTAGGGAAAAAAATATAGTCATGTGCGGGATATTATATAAGTACTAGGACTATAATTTGTTCTCTAGTAAATTTGTAATTTTGTTATGTAATTCGCTGAGCAAGCGTTATTGTAAAAATAAAAACATTAAAATTATTGTTTTTTTCTAAGAATATATCAGAAATATGAGATTATTTTTATTGCTTGTTGCTTGGTAGAGTCTGTTCAGAATGAAAGTGGATATGGAATTTGTTTATGGGCTAGTGCTACTTTGATGATAATATTGAATAATATCAAGTTTTGTTAAAATTATGTAATAACAAAGATTATATATTAATATATGAAAACTTTAATGAAAAATCAGAAATAATTACCTACAGTTTATATATTTCTTTATTAGAAATACCAAGTCCACTCTTTCTAAATTATAATACATCCACACGTGCGTACATGTTGCGCATGCCCGTCTGGCTAGCTATCATCCTCAAGTAGAAAATATGTCGCCAAGCAACTAATAGTGTGGCAGCAGTCCTTTAAAGCCAGTAATTCCTTGCCTACTTCCTTTACCATCCATGACTACATCATCAATTACCAACAGGTGAGATAGTGCTCAAGGGCTTAGCCTATACGCTATAAAAAAAGTAAAGATGAACTTTTATTATTTTGCAGGTCAAGAATGGAAAGACATGAGGTCAACATTGAGTCCAGCATTTACCAGCTCAAAGGTGAGAAATATGATGACTTTCATGATGGAGGCTAACGAACAGATGATCAGGGTATTGAAGAACAAAGGACTCAAAAGGTAAGTACACCAGATCTATCTTTACGTATGTACCCAAGGCGCCAACTTAGCTGATATTATTTATGAACTTAATCACGTTTAAAAGAAGGCATATTATTTGTTCACATATTTTCTGAATATGCAAGCTCATTACACCACTGATTAACGTTATCAGGTCGCTTAGTATATAAAGTAAGCAGCGATACAAGTGCATATTATTAAGTATTGATCCAAGAAATCTCTTCATAAAAAAAGAGTTAATTTTTTTTAGTAATACAAAATTGACTTTCTACACTAAAGAGTATAAAATACATTTTAAAAGCCTGTCATTCTGATTCAAAACATTGACCTCAACGTTTAATTTTCGTATGGGAAAATGTTCAACATTATCGTGAACCGACGTCCTTAAATTAATTCAAACTATGAAGTGTTGCAAGTCGTTATCATTTTATTTAAAATATTTATTTAAATTTGTAATTTAATAATACAATTTTGACTAACCTCGTAATAATGACCGTGGTCACGAATAGACTGAAGAACCGGGGGTCATTGTCAATGCAACTTGATCGAAACCTCGAGGTTAGTCAAAATTGTATTATTTTGATGTTAATTCATGCGTGAATAGACCTTATGATTTAGTGATTTAGAAGTTTATATATTATATATAATTTGAGTTTATGAATTAGAAACATAAAAAGTAGTTATTGTGTCATAACTGCAATAGTCAGGCATACGGTATATATTGCGGAATTTTTCTTAGGTATTGATGTTTTCTATAAAATCGTAGTACATAATTTTGCTCTATTGTCAATAATTTCCGCAGCGTACGCGACATAAAGTATTTTTTGGTGTTGTTTTCTCATGTCGGATTTTCGGTTCAAAATTTTCATACGAATCCCTAAGTTTTTGATAATATTTTATAGTCTTTGTTCATGTGGGATAGTGTATAATTCTATTAGTGAAAAAATTAATCAAAACGGTCAAGTAGTTTTTAAGTTTAATTCATTACATACAAAAATACAAATCTTTCCTCTTTATAATATCAGTATAGATATAGATCGAAAAGATAAAAAATCATTTTTGTACCAATTATATTTGTTTTGAATTTCTCATTATCTTTAACGCAATTCTTCATGATAACACGGATTTGTTTTATCTGGATTGAAATTACGTGTAAAAAAATAATACTTTTAGGCTGCGTATCCACCAGAGATTTGCGAGGAAAATGAGCGGTATAAGAGGAATACATCCACCAATAAGATCGTTTCACTCAGAGATGCTTAGAAAATGAAGCGATTGTATTGGTTGTTTTTTTTTCTAAGGGCCGGATGGCCGGAGAGTGGAGGATTAATTACTGTCAAAGGCAATATTTAATCATTTTTGTCAGCAGTTTGTCGTTTGACGACGCTCTAATGAAGGGCAATTACAAATTTCAATATTTAAATATATTACATGGTACTGCCATGTCCAGCAAAAAAAATGTATAGAGCCACTGCGAGTAGAACGGGAAAGATACTCGGGGCCATTATTAAACGTCATTTAACACTCTGTTACATACTACATTATAAAATTACTAAGATATTTGTTTAAATAATGTAGGTGCCAGGCGATAGCTTGACAGAAGCGAAATCGTCGAAACATTTTTGTAGTTTAAATAATCACAAACTTTATAGTGGGATTTCTTAATTAAAATGTTTATCTCTTGCAACTTGATTTTTTCTTCTGTGAGCGTTGTAACATGTTTGGGAACTTTATTATAAAATCACACATAATTATCTAAAATACATCCTTTATATGTCTTTGCTAATCTAAAAACTGACACCGCTTTATCTTTAATCCTAAAGTTGTAATAGAAATTGTCACTGTTTAATTTATATTTGATTTTTTTTAAGGGACAAACTTTATTGTTTAAAATTTATACGGACTCGGTAAATTAAAAAATATCCATTTCTTTAAAATGATCCCTCACAGGTTCCTTAGGATCCATTTCATATAAGACTCGAATGGCAGGTCACAATTGTCCCTATCTCAGCAGCAGCTCCTCACAGTAATACACCATACGACATAATACGGTGGAAGTACGCGATTCATTGTTACCTATGGTTATTTTTAGAAATGGGGATATTTAACGTGTTTTAGAGTGTTTTTAAGCTCTCGATATTTCAGCACTGTTGCAATCGCCATGATCTCGAGTTAACTGAAGTCTATGCAAGTGGATGATCGGCACTAAGAACAGATGAACTGGTCTACCCTGTTTCTTGTACGTTTTTTTTTACAATCAAAAACACGGTAAATATTCCGTTTCTAATAATAACTATAGTTTATATGAGAGAGAGTTTAAAAACTCACAGTCAGCTGTTTTCTGATACTATTTACGGATAATGATGGTAGCAAATATTTAACATTTACATTGGATGTTTTTCAGATGCATACGTGGACATTGAATGCAAAGACCTGACTACGAGATATGGTAATGACGTCATCGCTTCCTGCGCATTCGGAGTCAAACTTGACTCTCATACTGAGGAAAATAACCAATTCTACAGAACGGGCACGAGCATCGCCACATTTGGCTTCAGAGCTATCCTTGTTGTTTTAAGATACCAAGCTATTCCAGCCATTATGAGGGTAAGTAACAAATGGTAAATCTTAACCATATTTTTTAATCTGTATTTTAACTTCGCCTATGACAGTCTTTGACGAGGTAAACCATAAACCATATATCGCTCTCTTAAACAATTGTACTTATCCTGAGATGCAAAAATATTAACTCGCACTGTAGAAACATGAACACAATTATCGCATAGTAGCGCATTTGGAAAATGCCGGTCTGGATAGCTACCACCCTCCAGTAGAAAATTATATTCCAAAACACCTAATGGAGCCGCTAGCCGCTCCAACGCTGAATTTGAGGACCGGGAATTCTAGGTTAGCCTGAACAACATCTTCTGCTGTATCTTACCATCAGGTGAGTCATCAAAGGCTAACCAATCAGCAATATCAAATAAAAGCAAACTCATAAACCACAACTTAGTAAATGCTTCTGATCCAAAATAGATCTCTAAGTATCATTAGCTAAACGAGTATTTTTTTCCGGCGTAGTACTGCCACCATACCTAGTTCTAACTGCCAAGTAGTAATGTTCGATTACTGTGTTCTGGTTTGAAAGGTATTGGTGGCGGGGAAATTACAGGCACATGAGACTTAATAACTTTATATCTCAGGGAGATGGGTGCAGTGCAGTTCATCACTTGTGACGATATGCAGCTTTTACACCAGGAGGGCTTTATGACTGTTCCGAAACCTAATTAAATTAAAAGTAAAGATTCCCAGTATAATACTATAACCCTCGAAAGAATTGTTGTGGTTAAGAAGTCTTCCGAGCATAGAATCAAAGCCATGATTTTATTTTAAAACCTTGTTAATTGTTGTTACAAAATATTTTATATTTTATAGGTATGTTTCATCTTTGCTAAGGATGACAATGCAATGTACGAACTCCAGATTTACGTAAAATAGGAGTAAACAATAAAATTATCGTCAACCTAGATATCAAACGTCAATTTAGACTAGACCTAGCCTCGCCTGATAGTACATGTTGATGTGGTCGAAGCTGTTGTTCAGGGTATCCTACTAGCTGTAAAGGACACACCGTTAGATGATTGTTGACAAATATTCTACTTGAGGGTGATGGCTAGCGGGCATTTTTAAAATGCCCTGCCACCACACAAAACATGCTATGTGTATGTCCTTAAAATTTCGATATCAATACACCCAAAACATTCTAAAGATAGTTTAATTACGAGATAAGTACATTCGTATCAACAAACGAAAGTCTTATCCGCCAAGCGGTAACGACCACTATCGTAATTAATATAATAATGTAAATATCACAAAATCACAAATATACGATAGGATAAATTTAAGTCATGTGCGGGATTAAATTTTTTCTATCGTATATTTGTGATTTTGTAATGTAATCCGCATAGCAGGCGTTGTTGCAAGTCTAACAATATTAAAAAAAAAAGTAAATATCCTTTTGATATAAATAATAACATTATATTTATGTATATAATAATTTTGTAAATCTTCATTATTATTTTTGACGTAATACTTAGAATGGAATTCGGCTATTAAAGGTAACTGCTGAAACTAAACAATCCATCCTGGCGACAGATTTTTAAGTTATTTTTATGACCTTGGTGGAATTTCAAACGACACCGAACTCTATGCTTATAGTTTATCTGTTTCCTTTACATATTATGAAAACGAAACTCTTCTCGGAAACCACTTTTAGTTTTTTCAAAGACTTGGTGATGGCAAATATGAAGGAAAGAGAGACAAAGAACATCCTCAGAGCGGATATGATCCACCTTTTGATGGAGGCTAGGAAAGGTAATTTCTCTTGAAATTTTATTACATTCGATAATTTTTGTCCTAATATCAAAGTGTAGGTATCTACTAAGAGTAATATTTCTCGTTGATCTCATCATCATGATTTTCAGCCGCAATGTCCACCGTTGAACCTCACCCATTATGTGGGTGTTTGTCATAATCCCCACGCTTGGCAGACGTCTTGGATATCGCAGTATAAGATAGCAGTTTTTAGAAGGTGCTGTTGCCAACTTTCTGGTATTTTCCTTCGTCGACTCTTACGATTCCTACATAAAGATATGGGGGGTCCACTTTTAACTTGGCACCCCGCGGCACTCGTAAATATGCTTGTTTTTTTTTTATTTTAAAATACTTTATTTTATAAAAACGATAAGAATATGATAAAAAAGTATACCCTATATAGCTACTCACTACTTAAACAAACATACTTAAATGTTTTATGTCTAAGTATGACATTACAATAACGTGTAATTAAAATATTTAAAAAAATATATTTTGATTTGATTTTTGTTATGAAAAACGCAATGTTAAACAAGAGACAATCACTGATTTGACATCCGTCAGCTGTCAGGTTAATAATTCTGATTTTTCTAAACCTAATTCATAAAAAAAATATCTTAATAGGACAAAAATTGCAAAATGATTATAATGCATAACAATATAATAATACTCAATTACATTTAAGTATCAAACTGTTACAACTTTAAGTTCAGTTAATAATAACAAATATTTTTAAAATATTTTAAGAAAACATCAAATTAATATTTTAATAAAATACTTAAAAAAATATATCTAGTGACAATTCCGCCTAATTTTCCTGCTAAGCTGACGTGACGTCACAAACGCCACGCAGCCAAACCGGTAGAATTTTCGACGCGTTTCGCATCTATGAAATAAAAATGCTTGTGACTATGAAATTGGATGGAATATTCTTACATTGGACACCTGTTGGTCCATCAATTCAATACGCACCAAAGGTAATACTGCTGCTCGTGGTTGAAATAATGAACACAGTAGTGGTTGCTTTTTCTTCAAGGAATACAACTATTTTGTATAATAGTAATTAAACAACTTTAAACGGTTTAAATCGCGTATATTTATCATTATTTTTGTCCCGACGTTTCAAACAGTTTGCAGTGATCGTGACCACGATCACGATAAATATACGCGATTTAAACCGTTTAAAGTTGTTTAATTACTATGTGTAATAATCGCGAAAACCTAAGACAACATTATTTTGTGTAATAATTTTGTTGGGCTGTCTGGCTTGAATTATGCGTAGTTAATAAGGTAGTTCAGTAGATATTTAAACGTTTATATGATCAACCGAATCATAAATTACAGGAAAACTATGACATGATGATAAAGCGCAAGCTACCGCAGGTGACACTGGATTTTCGACTGTTGAAGAGTCGGAGTTAGGAACTAAGACGGTTTATCGCGGTGAGTTTTATTTAACATTTTGCACGAATTTCCATTGCTATATACATCCTGTCGTTTTTTTTCCTTATTTTATGCATATAGGTTTAATAACGAATGGTATAAATTAACTCTTAGTGTGAGAGTTGAAGAAAATAATCTATATAATGTGTTGATATAATTAGGTATGAAATTATGATATAAAATAATTAAAATGTTTTAAGCTATCTATATAACTTTTTTCGGATAAGGTCTATCAACTATGATGTACATTAACCAAAAAAGTTGAGCGATATTCTTATAAGACATTATCATAGTAATTTTTTGCATAAGAAGTTGAGGAGACAAAATGTAGAGTCTCTTTTAACTGTAGCTAGACTGTAAAATATTTATTAAATTATAATATTTCATTTCATTAACAAAATTTTGTTCATAACTGATAGACTATTTATTGAATACGTACTGTATAAATTATGCAATCAAAAATAAAATTTGTAAAATTTCACCCCTATATCCGGGGTATGCTCTGACCGCTAAGCTAATATGACATATGACTCATAACTCTAATTTATCCTCTCGCTCTTAACCATCGTATGGGGATAGAAGGACACCTATAGTTCAATTTACGTTGTATTACAAACAAGATTTTTTTTTTCAATTAGCTTTAATCTTGTTAACGAGGAAGCAGCCCTATTTTTATTATAGCAATAACACATGCTCCGCGGATTACGTAACAAAATTACAACATTACGAGGGTACAAACTAGAGTTATGATTCATATGCCATGACAGCTAAGCGAACAGAGCATACCCCGGCTATAGGCGTGGATGGTGCGGGTTCCAATCCCGCACATGAATATAATTTTTGCTCTAGTAATTTTGTATTTTGTATCTATTAAATTAATCTATTAAGTTATCCGCGGAGCATGCGTTATTGAAATAATTAAAATATTAAAATTGGTGTGTTAATTTTGGTCTATGCAAATAATTTGTTTCCTATTATATATCTTTTCAGAATGGTCAGACAATGACCTGATTGCTCAAGCAGTTATTTTTTATCGCTGGCTTTGAGACCTTGTCATCCACGTTGTCTATTCTACTTTACGAGCTAGCTGTTCATCCTGAAGTTCAAAACAGTTTGTTACAAGAGATCATGTAAAATGAGGCCAAACATGGAGGAAAATTTGACTACAGCTCGATACAGAATCTAAAATATTTGGACATGGTTATTTCTGATAAGAAGGATTAATTTCACAGTTCTAATTGATTTTTGGAAAACTGTATGTGATGTTGTTGGAATTAGTTAGTCTGAAAGCAACTTGAAACTAGATTTATATAACAATATCGTAATAGCTGTAACGGTTATAGAAAGCACAGATATTTCGAATCTGCATAGTTGGTGTAACATAATTTGTTTAACTGTTGGTTCTCGTCAAAAACCATCGAGATTTTCGACGAATCGAAAGTTTTTTTGCAAAAATATACATTTAACTAACTCTTAAATTTACTCATGATGTAAATTGTTGTGACTCCATTTAAACCAGCCTTAATGATTATTTTTCATAGGTTTTGAGATTGTGGACACCTATGATAGGACTTGGTCGAGAATGTCGAAAGGACTTCAATCCTGGAAAGCTAACGACGAAGCTCCTTGTGACTACATTGTAAGTTGATCAATGACAAAAAAAACAAAGTCATCTCTTAATCCTTTTTTTTGCACCTTATAAATTTTCATAGATTCCTGGTGCTAAAATCTAAACACCAACAACTTAACCTTTCAGAATCAAACAGTTTCTGGGGACCATAGCAATACAGACGCAAGCAACTGTGCTGATAAAATATCTCTAAAATTATATACATTTGACCGATAGGCATTCGTATTTTGAGGCATCCGTGAACCGATATTATTCGAAGTTAACAAAAAAGCCATAGAATCTAGCTATCCCATATTTTTTAATGCCTTATAAGTTAGCCTTTGACCACTATCTCACCTGATGGTAAGTGATGATGTGGTCGAAGATGTTGTTCAATCTAACCTAGAATTACTGGCTCTCAAGGACAGCTTACGGTACACATCGTAGCTCGATGACAGAATTCTCACTTGAGGGTGGCAACTATACCGGACATTCGCTAAATGACCTACCTACCAGCATGCTTTAACCATCCTAAGACGACAACCGGGGTCGACGGCTTAACGTGCCCTCCGAAGCACGAAAGCGCTCAGTAGTAATGTCACTAGTGGTCACCCATCCAACTGATGACCGCGGCGGACGTTGCTTAACTTAGATGATCGGTTAAGTACAGCTAAGGAAATTCGCTACGAGCGCTTCAAAGTCCCCTATGGTCAAAAATAGCGTTTCCCGACTTCGTGTGGGTTTCTTATTTGTGGAGAAGCCAGATTCTGACTCTGTGTAATATGTGAATATTTATAGGTTCGTAAAGGAGAATCTATTACAATACCGGTGTGGCCGATTCACCGAGATGGAAGATACTTCCCTGACCCTGAAGAGTTTGATCCTGAGCGCTTCTCTGATACATATAAAGTTAAAATTAAGCCTTTTACATACATACCTTTTGGCGTTGGTCCTAGGAATTGTATCGGTGAGTAGGTTTTAGTACCTTTTTCAAACATAAGCATTGCCTCCTCCTCCGTTATTCGTTATCCTCATTACTGAGGGTCGTGACCTCCTCCATCAAGTATTCGCTCCTTGATCAGTGAGCGCCATCTTGATCTGTTGGTTGCAATTTGTAGTGCCCTTATTTAATGTTCATGGGGTCGGAACAATTATTATTTTACTTCAGTTATTGTTAATTATTTTTTATAGAAAGCAGAATTTATTACTAATTTACTACTAATTTATATATATAATCCATGATCGCAAAAATGTGATCAGCCGTTTATATTAGTATACGGTAAACCTTAAGCACTACGGTTTTCTAAATAAACTGCAGCGGGAATCATCAAATTATATAGATTTGGTTTGTATTTACGAAATCACTGGATTGACTATTTGTCGATGCTTTTTTAAATTTCGTATTCAACTTATTAAGTAAGACTTCTACAAAACTTAGCGTAGCAGTTGACAAGTTTTCGGAAAATTAAACATTGTTTTATACTAAAATTAGTTAAATAATACTTTACCATACAACTGCCCCATTGGTCGAGTCGAACATAACGTCGCTATCTTCAAGTTATGATTTTCGGAAAAAAATGAGAAAATAAACAAACAAATCTTCAATAATAATAAGCTTTGCGAAGTCTTAAACTGTTCCCTGTAGATGGCAACAGGCTTCACCAATATTACATAATGCAAAGAAATTTCTCTTTTCGAGGATAAATATGTAATGATTACAAAAACATATGTAAACAAAAACATATTTGTTCAGGTTCAAGATTTGCACTGTGCGAGGTAAAAGTAATGGCGTACCATATGATTCAACAAAATGGAAGTGATGCCATGCGAGAAGACGACGATTCCTGCAAAACTTGATCCAAAAATATTCAACGGGATCCTTAAAGGAGGATGCTGGCTCAGGATTAACGCTAGGAATAAAATAAGAATAGGAATATAATACGACCTTACAGATTATAAGTACCTGTTTATTGAGGCAATGATGGCCGAGCGGTAATAGCTATGGACTGCAGCGCTGCAGTACCCTGGTTCGATCCCCACCGCCGGCTTGAGCTTCACCGCATGGTGGAAGGGCTTTTTGCGACTGCCCGCCTGGCAAGCTACCAACCTCAAGTAGAAAATCTGTCGTTAAGCACCTAACGGTGTGTTCCGGCAATAGTCCTTGCGAGCCAGTGAAATTACAGGCACATGAGACTTAACTACATAACAACTGTGTCTCATGATGACGGGCGCAGTGCAATTCTTGACTTGTGACGAAATGCATCTGTTATAGGCAGAGGTTGGTCCGCTTAACATCAGGCGGGCCTCGAACTTGTTCCGTTACATTAGCATGAAAAAAAAATGCCAGTATGCTTTATATTACCAAAAATATAAATACGTTTTTCCAACGACGTTTCCTCTTTTTATTTTAAATACCATTGATGTGTTTTTGTACTGTGACTGCAATATTTCTAATAAGTGATTTATGCAAACTATGTATTATATATAAATAATTCGAGATGGTTGAACGAAGATAGCTGTATAAAATGATTCTATATTTTCAATGAGGCCATAGTACACTGTTCACTAAGGGAAGAAAGTGACCGAGTTCCATCGAGAGTGCATAAAACTTTGGTAATACACTACACATTGTACAAAGTGCTTTGAACCTTAGGTTTACCAAACCTAAGACGGAAATAAAAGACAAACTTTTACTACACATAACATAGAGCAAATCTACGAATAAATATTCATATTTATTCGTAGGAGCAAATCAATTATTCATATTAAATACTAGTTTTCCAGCTGTGGCTCCGCCCGCCAGTATGTCGGTTATCGCGCAAAACCATATTAACCTCTTTATGCGCAGTTGAATATATACTATTATGTCCTTTCCCGGGTCTCCAGCAATTTTCATATTAAATTTCATCCAAATCGGTCCAGTAGTTTTTAAATTTAATCGTTGCATACAAAATACAAATCTTTCCTCCTTATAATTTTAGTACAGATATACATGAGTATAGATATAGATAGAAAGCTTGCCACGCGATGTTTACTTGTCAATTCTTTTCTATTTAGTAATTGAAGCAGTGATGACTCAGTGGCTATGGACTGTCACGCAGCAGGTCCATGGTTCGAATCCCGCCGCGGGCATGAGCTTGACCGCATGGTGGATGGTCATTTTGCGAATGCCCGCCTGGATAGCGACCACCCTCAAGTAGAAAATCTGTCGCCAAGCACCTAACGGTGTGTTTCGGCTGCTGTCCTTGAGAGCCAGTAACTCTAGGTTAAGCCTGTAACACCTTCGACCATATCGTCACTTACCATCAGGTGAGATTGTGGTCAAAGGCTAACCTTTTTTTTTTGGGTTAGTAGGGCAAACTAGCAGGCGACTAACCTGGTGGTAAGTGATCACCGTCGCCAACGAGCATCCGCAACACCAGAGGTACCGAGGATGCGTTGCCAGCCTTTGAGGAGGGAATATGCTCTCTTCTTGAAGGCCCCTAAGTCGTATTCGTTCGGAAAAACTACACCTGGCAGCTGGTTCCATATTGTGGCAGTGCGAGGCAGAAAATGCCGTGAAAATCGCAAGGTTGTGGACTTCTAGACGTCGACATGAAATTGATGAATCATCATGCTTGGTCGGGACGTCCGATGGCGAAATTGAGCTGCAGGTAGTAAATCGAACAGTTCCTCAGAACACTCCCCGTGATAGATGCGGTAGAAAATGCAGAGTGATCCAACATCGCTACGTCAAAGGGTCTAGCCGTTCAGAGAGAATCTGATCGTCAACGATTCGAGTCGCTCTGCGTTGTATGCGGACAAATGGAAGAAGCTGGCACTGGAAAGCACCCTCCCAGAGGTGAGAGCAGTACCCCATGTGAGGCCGAACCTGAGCCTTATAAAGTTGCAGGCGTTGGGTCGACGTGAAGTACCGCCTCGCCTTTTCAAGCACACCAATCTTTTTAGAGGCTAATTTAGCCTTTTCTTCCAAGTGACAGCGAAATTGAACGACGCTAGATATGTCGACGCCAAGTACTCCGATGATAGTTGAGAGACAACGGGAATACGACAAAGGGGGATAATTTAGCGGTAAACGCACAAACTTGTGTCTTCTTGGGGTTAAATAGTAAGTAAAGTTCAGTCAGCCCCACTTCGAAACATTAGACAACATGGTCTCGACTTCAGACACAAGTATGTTCCGACTCTCCACAACGTTTTCCGGAGAAATTTTAGCACGGCTGGTGTAAGAGGCATCTCTGGTACTGTCATCCGCATAAAAATGAATATCACTGAGCTGCAGCATGTCATTGATGTGCAAGAGAAATAGAGTCGGAGATAGCACACAGCTTTGCGGAACGCCAGCGTTAATTGGCTTCAAGTTGGAGCATGCACCGTCGACAACGACCTTGATGCTCCGATCTGCCAAAAAACTGGAGATCCACTCGCACAATTTCTCGGAAAGCCCATAAGAAGGAAGCTTCGAAAGAAGCGCTTTACGCCACACCCGATCAAAGGCCTTCGCTATGTCCAAACTAGCCGCAAACGTGTGAGGCGTTGGCGAACACCAATCCACCACCTCCGCCCATCGATGCGTAAGGTATAATTAAACATCACCAGCTGAGCGACCGCAACAAAAACCTTACTACCGCTAATCAGCTGGTGCTCCTCTAGATACTGCAGTAATAAAAAAATTAACACAAATATTTGATTTAAAGCTAGTGCTCAATATCATTTATACAAACTTGTGCGAGAATGCGAGAAAAATAACCACTAATAAGATCGCTTCATTTTCCGAGCTCCCCTGAGCGCGGCGATTTATTGGTAGATATTTTCCTATTCTCATCTCCACGCACATCTCTGGTAGATACGTAGCCGGACATAATGTGGCTACGTATCTACCAGTAGTGTGGTGGCGGAACAAGCTCGAGGCCCCCTAATGTCAAGCGGACTAACCTCTGCCTATTACAGATGCATTTCATCACAAGTCACGAATTGCACTGCGCCCGTCTCGTTGAGACATAGTTGTTAAGTATCATGTGCCTGTAGTTTCACTGGCTCTCAAGGACTGCTGCCGGAATACAACCGTTAGGTGTGCAGCGACAGATTTTCTACTTGAAGGTGGTAGTTAGCCATGCGGGCAATCGCAAAATGTCCTTCCACCATGCGGTGAAGATCAAGCCGGCGCGCCGGCTTGAGCGCGGGTAGAGGCGGACCAAGGATCTGCGGCACGGCAGTCCATAGCTATTACCGCTCGACCATCATTGCTTCAATGTATGACGTAACAATACAATACAATAACTCTTTATTGCAAACCAATTTACAAATTTAACGCAGTCATATTAGTTAAATAACAATAAAAACCCTTAAAAATGGTATAATCTTATCGCTGTAAAAGCGATTTCTTCCAGACTACCTTTGGATGGACCGCATCAGAAATAGTTTCCTATTTCTGGCGGTTGGTGCAACTTGAAATAACTTGTGTAAGTTGGTACCATGCTGATTCAAAACACTGACCTCACATTAGCATGGTCCGATTTCTACAAGTCATTTCATACTTTTTATAGTGTTGGAAGTGAATTCCGTTTTTTTTATATGTCTTTTTCTCATTTTAATGATAAAGACTGCTCACAAGATTATTCACTCGTCTAAAATAGTATTCATCGTTGACAAAAGCAAACATAATTAAATATGAAGCAGTGATGGCTCAGTGGCATTGGCTATCGACCGCGCAGCTGGTTCATGGTTCGAATCCCGCCGCGGGCTTAAACTTCACCGCATGGTGGAAGGGCATTTAGCGAATACCCGCCTGGCTAGCGACCATCCCCAAGTAGAAAATCTGTCGCCAAGCTCCTAACGGTGTGTTTCGGCAGCTGTCTTTGAGAGCCAGTAAAAAATATACCAAATATGCGAATACATTTTTCAGTTAATTGACTATACCTTATAAACTACTTAACCGATATTGACGAAATTTATATGGAACTGTTGAAAGTATAACCTTTCCAATAAAAAAAAAACCTAGATTTAATGTCTCTCAAGTACAGATGTCGATACACACCTTTAGGTCCTTGGCGAACGATTTTCTAATATTAAAATTTTTTTGAGAACAAAATTCATCACCAAAGGGAACCCATGTCCCCCGATTTTACGCACCGGGTGCCTTAACCACAAGATAATAAATTTTCTACATACTCTAATAATTTGTAAAATTTGATATTCCGTTAGAACGCGAGAGTCCTTGTAATCACAGAAAAAAACAACTTTCTACTGGGTGGTGGTAGCTAGCCAGGCGGGCATTCGCAAAATGCCTGACTACCACACTATAATATCTACTAGGATCGACGGCTTAACGTGCCCTCCAAAGCACGGAAGCTCAGTAGTAACACCACTAGTGGTCACCTATCCAGTTCATGACGGCAGCGGATGTTGCTTAACTTGGCTGATTGGTTAAGAACGGCTAAGCAAACTACGCTACGAGCGCTTAAAAATACATCGAAAAAGGGCATTTGTTCGCTTCACAACTTTATTATATAAAATATATTGAAATACACCAGTATACTTTTCCCATCGTAATATGGTGAAAAATAGGATGTATATTTTTTATTTCAAACGATATGCATCCACGCCATTGGGTTGGAAAAATACTAGTTTTTTTTTTTAATTATGAAGAAACGTTCGCAGTAAGGAAGTATTGTTTGCTAAATGCTCGAGTGGTTTTGCAGTTTAATGGATATTTTGCTGAGAAGTTTTTATGTGTTAATAGTTTTCTTCATATACAGGTCTAGTATTGAGTAGATCAACTACGATGCATTTAAATCTTGGGTTTAGTACTGCTGCAGCGATGCTAACTATTTGGTTTTCGAACAGATGGCATTTATAGTACAATAATATTATAAATAATGCATAAAAAATTGTAAATAATATTTTTTTTTATGGTTATAAATATATATTTTTTATCAGATAACACATCTAGATATGAAGCTAAATTTCTATGTTGAAGCACAAATCTATAGGCGTGATAGTTTTTTAGTAAAAGGGGCCACAAATGTATAAATTATGGGATAGTTATAATAATAAACAAGAGGTGGGTTTTGTTGGTACTCGATTTTCAATGATAAGAAGTTGGCAACCTTTTTCTGCACTGCCTGCTACTACTGTTTTCAACAGTCGACAATGACGACGCTATTTTACCCAGGAACAAAGACTCAAAACTTAAATCAATAAGGTTTTCTGGTACTGTCTGACACTTTTAAGTTCTGTGTTCCGTAGTAAACAATGCCTATTCTGAGCCAAGAGCGCCCATCGCGGCAACACGGGACCGCGCCACGCTCCCTTTAAATAGAAATTTGAATATTTACATCGAGAATGATAATAAAAAATATTAAATAATAAATTACAGGCACAAGACTTTTAACATCAGGTCCTTGTGTTTATTTTGTCAAATACACATAACAAACACAAAAACGAAACAAAAAAAACATTTTAAAATGTTTTTACGACTAGCAGAAGTCAACCCTAAAGCTTAACACACACAGAGGCTGGAGCCGAAGTAAAGCGACCTGGCGCGAAGCTGTCGCGGTCCGGACCATGCCACACAGGGCTACCGCCCACAGTATGCGGCTTGAAGCGGCCGGTGTGACACGAAAAGTGGTCAGATTGTTCACACCGATTATAGCGCAGCACCATGTCGGACAGCGACAAAGAAGAACTTCTGATTTATTAGCATTGTGGCAAAAGAAAAAAACGCATACCCAAAAGTTTACCCCGTATTTTTGATATCTTTCACCAAGGTATATTTTTGTTATGTGTTTTAGTAGTTTCTGTCTATAATAAAGACATTGGTGTGGTCTAACTAATTCAATTAGTTTTTCAGTCGGATTCATGTTATAAATCGCGCTAAAGTTGTAAAAAAATACAATTCGTTCTACCGCTCTCAGATCGCTCTGCGACCGCTTCACTCTGTGTGACAGCTTGTACGGCCTACCGTAGAATACAGCGCCCGTGCCCACTGTCCGACCCGCCTCCAACCGCATCCTTTCCGCGGCGCGATCTCCTGTTTGTGGTAGCGATCGTCCCGCGCCACAGATCGCGCCGCGCCGCGCCGGATCGCGACCGCTTGCTATGTGTGGGGTTCCATACAAATTCGAACATCACAAAAAACTCCGTCCCGAATCACGACCGCTTTATCGCGGCTTAAGAGATTGTTAGCATAGTCAAAAAAGTCAAAATAAATCGAATGAATAATCATCTCAAAATGTTTCAGAAGGCAATCCTAAGAGGTTGTTAGGATTTTACCAATAACCCTGTATAATTCCGCATGTGCTTGGACATATTTAATTATTTTCTATAAAAATTACCTGGGATTTGTTAATAACCTAGCGCCTATTTATCCATAAGGTGTTTGAGAGACATTCTAAACACGTGAAGGCTTATGTCCGAGACATCTTAAGTATTACAAAATGACAAATTTACGACAGAAAAATGAAGTCATGTGCGGGATACAAGTTAAAAGTTTAAAATCAATTGCGAAATTGGTCTTGTTTGTAGTACAGCGTAAGTTGAACTATAGGTGTCGCTAGATCCCAATACGATGGTTAAATAAATAACGAGAGGAAAAATTTTAATTACGAGTCATTGTCATTTTAGCTCAAGCGGTCAGAGCATACCCCGGCTATAGGGGTGGATGGACGCGGGTTCAATCACGCACATGACCATAATTATTTCTCTCGTAAAGTTTTTGTAATGTAATCCGATGAGCAGGCGTTATTGCAAACATAACAATATTAAAATATCTTAAGTTTATTGTTAGGTCAGTTTGGCTTTTTAGTCCTGAGCTGTATTGGAAACGAGTTCTTGTTTGAGTTAAGTATTAGCCAGATTGTTCACTGCTGAATACAGCCTCTCTCATTAAGGGGGCTTTGCCATAATACCCACGCTAGGCAGGCGTCTATCAGAAGGCACTCAATTTATTACCATAAAACCTTTCGAGGTTTCTCTGAATCTTTTTCATGTATTGTTGAGATGATCCAACTGTTATCGACCTTCAAATTCGTCATTTGGCTTTGCCGTACAAACGAGTTTTTTTAGAAAATTTAAGTAGCCTTTAGTAATGCAAGCTCTTCTAATATAGCATTCTGTTAGTCTCGTTGGATAGAAAATAATGAACCAGGCACATTGACAGCATCAGCATGATCAGTGAGTAGCTGATGGTTCAGCTGCAGCTGAAGCTCTTTATTGGCACTTTTGGATCCTTACTAACTATTTTATGTCTAATTTTGATACAGTGATGGCTCAGTGGCATTGGCTATGGACTGCCGTACAGCAGGTCCATGGTTCGAAACCCGCCGCGGGCTTGAGCTTCACCGCATTATGGAGGGCATTTTGCGAATGCCCGCTTTGCTAGCTACCAACCTCAAGTAGAAAATCTGTCGCCAAGCACCTAGCTGTATGTTCCGGCAGCTATCCTCGAGAGCCAGTAAAATTACAGGCACATGAGACTTAACAACTGTACGTCTCAGTGCGAAGGGCACAGTGCAATTCGTCGTCGAAGAAATGCATCTGTTATAGGTAGGTAGAGGTTAGTTGACTTAATATCAGGTTCGGGCTTGTTCCGTCACAATAATAAAAAAAAACTGTTTGACCTTAATAGAAGTCTGATGGTAAATGATGATGTAGTATCTATCTACTTTTGTTTACATGCTCAAACTAGAAAGACATCTGTCAGAACACACCGTTTGGAGCTTGACTGATTTTCTACTTGAAGGGGGTAGAAAGAGGGCATGCAATATCCCCTAACCCTATGCGACAAAGCTCAAGCTCCTCCTGCGTGGCAATTCATAGTGCTTGGTCAACATAAGCAATGCAATCCAACGGAGCAATGCTTATTCGTTGAGGCATACCGCTAGTAAAAATAATATCAATGGGCCGTCCCTCCTTATAAACTATAGGGTTGGTCAGAAGTACACCATGCCTCAGAACCTAACAACCTCCAAGACTGGTCGTAAAGCTTATCAATAATATAGTATTAGAGTATCACCAATCTGTCTAGTTTTGTTTGGTATTGCTGAAGTCTTCAAAATTTTAAATGTATTTTAATTTGTAATTTTCTGTAATGCAAATTTATAGGTGTAGTAACTAAGGTGAAATTATTATCAATTAATTATGAAATAATTATGTATTATCATTAATAACATCGTAGTCAACGCTGTAATAACTTATACAGGATGTTTTTTATGCAGTCTAGTCGAAAAATACACAAAAATGTAATTCGCCAAGGAAGGCGTTATTGCAAAGCTATTTAAAATATATATATATATATATATAGGCGGTGTGTTCCGGCAGCTGGTCTTGAGAACCCGTAATTCTAGATTATCCTGAACAACATCTTCGACCATAATAATATCATCATTAAATAATCAAATATTAGGTCCTTACATATGAAATTGGCGTTTTGTATGGGAGGAACAAAAAGTCGAATATTTTTTAATATAATATATTTAATGAATCAAAGTATGAACCATTATTTTCTATGCACTTTTGCCATCTCATAGGTAGTTCATTGATCCCTTTACTAAAAAAAACAGTCGGACGGGAATCAATAAAATCTTTGAAGGCGATTTGGACTGCCCCATCGGAGTTGAATTTTTTCCCTTGCAAGAAGTTATCCAAATTTCGAAAAAAATGGTAATCTGTTGGAGCAAGGTCCGGGGAGTACGGAGGATGTCTTAGACTTTCCAATTGAAGCTCTTCTAATTTAGTAGCCGTCTGTAGCGCAGTGTGTGGTCTAGCGTTGTCGTGAAGCAGCAGTGGCGTGGAGCGATTGACCAGCCTAGGTTGTTTAGCCGCTAGCTTTTCCATCATGGTTTGCAATTCCTGACAATAGACATCAGCCGTAATAGTCTGGCCAGATTTGAAAAAACTGTAATGAACAATACCGGCACTAGTCCACCAAACGCTTACAAGTAACTTTTTTGGGGTTAATTTTCGCTTGGGGCAGGATTTGGCTGGCTGGCCAGGATCTAACCATTGCGCTGAGCGCTTCCGATTATCGTAAAGAACCCATTTTTCATCACAGGTAATGATTCGGTTTAAAATACCTTCATTATTGTGCCGGTTTAGTAATGTAACGCAGCAGTCGACGCGCGTTTGCCGGTTTGTTTCAGTCAATTCGTGAGGTACCCACCTTTCAAGCTTTTTAATCTTCCCAATTTGCTTCAAGTGAATTAAAACAGTTTTATCACTAACACCGCAGCCTGCAGCTAACTCGGACGTGGTTTGCGATGGATCCGCTTCCACAATAGCCTTCAACTCTTCATTATCAACTTGAGTCTCAGGCCGTCCACGGGGCTTGTTCTGCAGGTCGAAATTTCCAGAACGAAAACGTTGGAACCAAAAACGAACTGTGTTTTCTTTTGCAACACGACCGCCATACACATCATTCACCCTTCGAGTTGTTTCCGCAGCACTAGTGCCACGGCGGAACTCGTACTCGTAAATAATGCGATATTTAAGGTTTTCCATTTTGTAAAATGAGTGACGCAAACAGAAAAAAACAGAAGAAAAAAAACAAATGAATGACGATCATCGAAGCACAAATACATGAGTCTATAGCTGTACAAATTTGAATTTGGAATTCCTTACCAAAGAGGAGAAATTCGTGATTAAAGTGGCCAGTACGAAAAACGCCAATTTCATATGTAAGGACCTAATATATATATATATTAAAAGTAGTTATTACAATTGGTAACTTTATTAGCACGACGCTAATAATCATTACTGGTGAATGAATTTGAAGCATGCATGATTTTATTATTTATTACTTTTATAATGGATTCAATAAATAAATTATTATTATTATTATTATTATTATTATTAATGTCTTTATTTTCCTCAATAGCTGTTAGGCTTACCCACTATCTTACCTGATGGTATGTGATGATTTGGTTGATTGTGAACAAGTGTAACTCAAAATGGGTACTGGTTCTCAAGGAGAGCCGCTGTAACACACCGTTACGTGCTTGGTGACAGATTTTCTACTTGAAAGTGGTGTTAGCTAGCCATGCTGGCATTTACAAATTTCCATACCGCCTTGCTATAACGCCTACCATCCTAAGGCCGGTCACCCATCCAACCCGCAGAAAAACTAGCTTAACTTAGTGAACGACTAAGTAAGCTACGCTACGAGTGCTTTAAGTCTAAGGCCGATTATGACATAAACAAAATAAGAATCAAAATTTTACATAGGTCTGAAAATGTAGTAATATTTGTCAAAAAAACATTCTGAGAAATTTTAGACATTCTCAAATTTGATAGCTCTATAGGGCCGTGGGGTGCCGGGCTGGAATGTCACCCGCCCGTCTCTCCCCTATGGGTGTCGTTAAAGGCGACTAAGGGAAAAATATCGAAAGTTGGGCAGCAGCGCCTTCTGAGTGATTATATCTTTATATCCTTCTGATATCTTATTACTGCAATCCCCAAGATGCCTGCCAAGCGTATGGCAAAAACCCTTAATGACAAGCACAGAACCAAATCAGTCCCCAGTCCCCGACAGCTCAATTATTCCTGGCGCCGGTAGCAGGCCAAGTAACGGTGGAGCAGTGGGTGCCTAGAATCTCCGGAAGAAGCCCGGCTACCGCACTCGTATAAACCAGGGTGTACCCCAAGGCTCAATTCTTGGTCCAACTTTATTTGTTTTGTATAGTGCCGATATTAAGAATCAAATAAAAAATTTAAATATATATGCATAATGCAGATGACGTCCAGATTTACATTTCTTTTAAACCATAGGACCTTAACAGGGCTATCACCGCTATAAATGATGATTTAAGCAGGATCACTCCCTGGTCCGAAGCTAATAGTCTAGTCTTCAACCCACTCAAAAGTAAATATATGATTCTTGGTAGTAAACATAGACATTCTTGGTACTGTATCAGCCGTCTCGTTCACTGCTGAACACAGCTTTCCCTATTAAGGGGGTATTTTGCACTGTAACGACTCTCATCAAAATTACTGATGATATCCGTCTTTGTATGGACAATGGCCAACTTACTGTATTAACTCTATTAGATTTTAGCAACGCCTTTAACACTGTGAATTTTGACATTCTTCTTGCTCTCCTTCGCTCAATTAACATTTCTCCAACGGTAGTTGATTGGTTTCACAGTTATCTGTACGGGCGCAGGCAGCGTGTTCGCCTTGAAGATAAATACTCTTTGTGGTGTAGCACGTCAGCAGGCGTCCCGCAAGGTGGCGTCTTATCTCCTTTATTGTTTGCTTTGTTTATTAATTCCATTTCTCACAACCTCACTTCTTCCTACCACCTATATGCAGACGATCTACAGATTTATTCTAAGGCCCCAGTGAATAAACTATCTGAAGCCATTCAGATTGTTAATGCTGATCTTGACCGCATAGCTAAATGGAGCAACTCTTTTGGGTTACAAGTAAATCCCATTAAGACACAAACAATAGTTATTGGTAGCTCAAGGTTACTGTCTACAATAGACCTGACATTACTTCCTCAAGTTTCCTTCGGTGGTATTGCTATTCCCTTTAGTAGCTCTGTAAAGAATCTTGGAATAACAATGGATCGCTATATGAGGTGGGATCAACAGTTACAAATTACCAGTCGCAAGCTATTTGCCGCAGCAGGATCCTTAAAAAGGTTGCGCAACTTTCTTCCAACAGCCACTAAAATTGCATTAGCTCAATCTCTTTTACTTCCAATTCTTGACTACGCTGATGCCTGCTATCTAGATCTCACGGAGGAACAGCTAGATAAACTTGAGCGTCTTCAAAATGTTTGTATTAGATTCATATTTGGTTTACGCAAATATGATCACGTCTCTCAGTTTCGTTCTAAGCTCAATTGGCTGACAATACGCTTTCGCCGGAATACTCATATTCTTAGTCTCCTTTACAATATATTGTTCAATCCTACATCCCCGCGCTATCTCAAGGAACGCTTTGATTTCCTTCACTGTACTTCATACACTTTAAGGTCATCAGAAAATCTCACACTTGAAATCCATCCTCATACGAGTTCGTTTTATACTAAATCTTTCACTATTCAGGCTGCCCGCTTGTGGAATTCTCTTCCTGTATCAATCAGACAAGCACCGACTCTCAGAATGTTCAAGGATAAAGTTAAAAGGTTTTATTTGTCTCCTTAATTTAACAGTACATTTTTGTCAATGTCTAGGCTATATATGAGATAATATTATAATATGTATGTATTTCTTGTATATAATTTATATATTATTTAGATATGTATATATCATTATCTATATATGTATGTTGGTATGTATATACACGTATATATATATTTATATATGTATTTATTTAATTATTATAAAAAACTTATAAGTATTCTATTTTTATATATTTGTTTGGTAATTACACTAAAATACGTTTTTATTTTAAAATATTTTTATGACATTTGAATATGTACTATTTTTGGACTACACCCGCCCCAATTGTTTTGTTAGTTCAACTCCATCCTAAGGTTGCCTGGTAGAGATCACTTTTAGTGATAAGGCCGCCCATTGTAACACTATGTTATCATTATTTAATATGTAAACTTTAATATTTTAACAGTGGTGTAACAATAAAGAGTTTTCTATCTATCTATCTATTTTCCATAATCCCCACGCTTGGCAGGCGGCTTGGGGATCGCCGTGTAAGTTAGCAGCACTTTAGAAGGCGCTGCCTACCTTCCAGTATTTTTCACTTATTCGGCTCTTACGACACCCACGAGATGATATGGGCAGGTGCAATTCTAACCTGGCAGCCCACGGGGAATCAGTACAGAAAAAACAAAACCGATAAACATCAAGTAGCCTCTTTAAACTTAAATACGAATATAAGGGCGAAGCAGTTGAGCGTGTCTTTGAAGCTCGAAACTTAGGCATCATTATGATGTGAGATGTGCATTTACGATTTGAAAAACACATCGCAGATTGTGTACGAAATTACTTTTACATGCTAAGTCTTATATAAATTAAGATCCTCTATCAGTGAGGAGGTTCATATACATCTTGTTGAATCGTTACTATCTAAACTAAACTACGCAGACATTGTATACGGTCCACGGCTGCGTGCGAACTCAACAACTTATCCAGCGAGTTCAAAATGCCTGGGCGAGGTTTTGTTTTATTGTGCCACCAAGAAGCTACACTCACACGGAAACTTCATTTAGCATCTATTTGGAATAATTAATTAAAAGGTGAAACGCCATTTGGTTTCAATCTACATCTGCATAGATGTAGATGTTGACACCAATATTATGCAGAGGAAAGACTTGTATTTTTTGCAAGACACGAGTTAACTTAAAAACTACTGGCCCGATATGGATAAAATTTGATATGGAAATAGTTTGAAACCCGGAGAAGGACATAGGATACATTTATCCAACTGCGCAAAAAGAGTTTATGGTTTTGTGCGATAACCGAAGTAAAAGTGGGTGTATTCGCGGCTGGAAAGTTAGTAAGTGTACTAGCTTTCCAATCGCGGCTATGCCCGCATTATTCTATAGGAAACGTTCCCAGGGAATTTTAAAAGTTTTTACTAAGTCAAGAGTTACTTCCTTGAATGATTGGATGCCATCTCTTTGGCTTTATCACTATAAAGCCAAAGAGATGTAAACAAATTCGCGGGGAATTCACGGTCGGTTCGGTAATATAGTGAAATTAGGAAAAAAAAATTTTAAGGTGTTGGGTTTTTACGAAATAGTTATCGATTCTTAAACAACTTGTATGTAAATATGTTTATCTGTGCCTCGTGCTTGATAACAGTATCATGAAAGTAGTATTTTATTAGATTATAATAACCGACGATCAATATTAATAAGCGATAAAAAAATTATAAGGATTTAAAATAACAATAACAATATGATTTGATGAGACGAAAAAATACATGATTCTATTATATCGTATTCTTGCGTGAGATCAGACGTAAAATTGTAAGGGTTTAACATTTTTACTTACATAATTTGTTTTGTAACGTTGCATACTCGTATATCACTTTTCTTCCTTCTTTTGTAAAAAATATTATAAAAAAATATTTTGGATAATCATAAGTTTTCTTTTTCAGATACAATTTTCACAAAATGTTATTTGTGATATGGGGTGTTGCTATAATATTATCTTTATTCTTGTACCTACGAGAAGTTTATTCAACTTTTGATAAATATGGAATAAAGTATCTAAAGCCAATCCCACTGCTGGGAAACATGCGAGATATGATAACAAGAAAAAGTCATTTAGCTGAGATAATGCAAGAGTTGTACGAAGCATATCCTGATGAAAGGTTAGTATTTCTAGAACAATATAATCAACTTTAATAAGAGCGACGTTGGTGTTTAAAAGTGCATGGTTAAAGATCTTTGACTGAACTTCAGTTTAAAACCAATCAATATTTATAAAAAATTCTTTACTACCCTTTTTTTCGTGTGAGAAATGCTTTTACGCATTGGGATATATTGGACTCGGCACCAACTACTCCCAAAGCGTCAAGTGGCCCTTTCGACTAAACAACACAGTGTTCCATCTCTACCGCTTCTCGGCGGGACCGCGGGGACGCTTTTGCACACAACTGTGGACCCGCCATGGTTGTCTGTTGCCGGACCCCTCCTAGGGTCACCCCTCACGACGCACCAGAATACAGGGAACGTCGCTACCACTCGCAAACCAAGCCTGCAAATGGGTGTCAGACGACCCCGTTTCCTACGCCCAAGTTCCCCCTGCGACGGGTCAGATGAATTGTCCCGTCGCCTTGAATAAGCCTTTTACTAAAGTAGTCCAGTAGTTCCTTAGCCCACTGCTTCAGCCGCAGGATAGGGATAGCGGCCTCACTGTACCGACACTCCTCTTCTCCTGAGGCCCCACTCCGCCTTTCAATGGTGGTGGCCCTGCCATTACCATGGAAGGTAAGGAGAACGGCGCACCGTAATACCGGCACTCCTTTCACGGCCGTGTCCCCTCACCGTCAGTTGTGGTGTCGCCCATATAACACCAGAGCTCCATACAGCACCGTAGACTACTCTTTGCCACTCCATTCTGGACGTACAGGCAAAGCGCAGTGGAGCAGCCCCTCTGGGACCGATTGACTGCCCATGCCGGCATGGCCTCTCGTTCCTCTTCGCTTCACGTGGGTCACGAAACCACGGCTACTGAGCCCCACCGCCACGACAAGGCGGGAACTGTCGGGGGGTTTTTTACTTCTCCTTATCCATACACTTTTAACGTTAGCATCAAAACTTTAGATTAGATTTAAACTTGATGACTGTGGACTATTTTACAATAAAATGGTTTAAATGGATCGGTAAAACACTGGATCAGCCAGATTACTCACTGTTGAATATATTCGCTCCATTGCCATAATCCTCAAGCTTGGCATCTTGGGGTCGCAGTATAAGATAACAGTTCCTCAGAAGGTCTTACTGCCCACCTTCCTGTATTTTAGCCGTAGTCGCCTCTTACGATACCCAGGGTAGGAGATGAAGGGGGGTGACATTCTCCCCGCATCCCAACGAGCGTTCCATACATTACCTTACTAAAACACGATTGTGACTATTTGGCAAGCGTTCAAAATGACTGGGAATTGACGATGACTACTTTTATGCAAGTTTTCCTTATGTATCTACCATATTACTTGACGAACGGTAAATTTACTACCCGTACGAAAATAATCATTTAACACAAATAAATTCAGGCAGCTATAGTGATAGTATATAATTAAATGTATAAAAAATAATAATAACCATGATAAAAACAATGAAATGTCGTAAAACCGTTTCATTTTACGAATAATAACATCGCAGTTCGGAACAGTACATTTGGGATGATGCTTAATACACGACTTGCTTCTCGCTTGCGCATCCATGATACAAATTTCATTAATTCTATGGGCGTATTCCATATGACGCCAATTTCGTTATTTTCGATAATTATGACCACATTCTGCGTCTCTGGTTGTGATCACTGTGATCGTTTGTAACTGTTCTCCCCTGTTCCATTTCGGATAAGAACGCTTAGAATTGGCGTCACATGGAATACGCCCTAAGTAAAACCAATATTGTTTGAGGTGATTGTGAGTCGGTAGTTCGTTTCTACGTATAGTTATTTTAAGCATGAAACAAAGTGCTCCTTTTTTAGTGTGCGTAAATCCCCGTAGGGCCCCTTATCGCAGTTGTTTCAGACTCTGTTTGATGATTGGTGTCTATTTGTACCTTACGAATTTAAGACATTTATTTTTAGTACCTACTACGTTATAGAACAAAAACCAAAAAATAAATCGTGTTCGCTAGCGGGATGATGGTTTTGTAAAAGTTATTATTATAGTTATGTTATTTCAAGTAAAATCTAGGGAGGCTAAACTAATATTTCGTAGGCAATAACAGGTTCATTGATTTTAGGTTTACCGGCAAGTTTGACTTCGTGCAGCCTTCAGTCGTGATACATGATCTAGACCTGATAAAACGAATCGCGATCAAAGACTTCGAGAATTTCTTGGATCGACAATTGGTTGTTGATGATAAGATTGATACATTTTTTGGAAGAAGCTTGTTCGCTCTAAAAGGTAAAATTTTATACTGCCATTAAATAACTTACATTACTGCCATGACATGAATAGTTGAACATCTTGTATTGTGTGTGCCGATTTTCTTACATATTGACGTGCTAAGTTTCGCTTTGATTGGTCTATTGATTTAATTGTTGATTTTTCTTTACCCGTCATCACCAGTTCTACTGCCGCAATCTAGATTTAGGGTATAAAAGACAAGTAGCAAATTGGTAATTCTTTTGAGGGGTCCGTACGATATAACGGACCATATTACTAAGTCACTGCTGTCCGTTTACCCGTCCGTCCATCGTACCTTTAAAGTTTTTTTTTTTATTGTTGATAGGCTAGCCTTTGACCACTATCTCACCTGATGGTAAGTGATGATGTGGTCAAGATGTTGTTCAGGCTAACCTAGAAGTGCTGGCTCTCAAGGACAGCTGCGGGAACACACCGTTAGGTGCTTGGACAGATTTTCCACTTGAGGTAGCTAGCCAGGCGGGCATTCGCAAAATGCCCTACCATCATGCTATAACGACTGCCATCCTAAGACAACAACCGGGACCGACGGCTTAAAGTGCCCTCCGAAGCACGGAAGCGCTCAGTAGTAATGTCAGCGATCACCCATCCAACTCATGACCGATTAACACGATCAACTTTGCTGATCGGTTAAGAACAGCTAAGTAAACTTCGCTACGAGTGCTTCAAAAGTGCTGTATTTGTTGAACCATTACCAGGCAGCTAGTTTAAATTTTCTAATAAAAAGTAAGAGAAGAGGTCATCCTCAGTTTTTTTACGTTCATTATTTTGGATTTATTTAATTAACAGTAATACATACAATCTTCACGCTAGTGTTGTTATAGAAATAACTTTGAAGTATAACAACATATTTAACACCGGTAAATGCGGGTTGGATCACAATCCTGAACAGTATTATAAAGAAACGCTTTCTATAAGTCAATCTAAATTACAACAAATAATATATTGTTTGTTGGTACAGAATCTTCGATACGAGAGATTGACTGCGCTTCACCGATTTTTAACCATTTTGTGTTAGATTTATATTTTAGAAGTATTAAAATACTAATTTATATATAAAAATGGAGACATTTTTCGGTTTGCAATAACACGTGCTATGCGGATTACATTACAAATCACAAATATACGATAGGAAAAATTTTAGTCATGTGAGGGATACGAACCCGCGTCCATCCACCCCTTGAGCCGGGGTATGCTCTAACCAATTGAGATAACGTATGACATCATAAATCGAATCTTTCCTATCGTATATTTGTGTTTTTGTAATGTAATCCGCATAGCAGGCGTTATTGCAAACCTAACAATATTAAAAATATATAGAATATTTTTCACATGTAATATATTTTTTATACATGTTATTATGTTTCGGAACAAGCGTAACCTGTGCTTTCCACACGTGCATTTTGTCACAACTGACGAACTGTTTTGCGCCCATAACCCGAAGACTAAATTATTAAGAGGGCCCTTCCCGGTCCATCTATTGCCAAAGCGAGCACGGTTGAAAAGCTTGTTGTAGCATCTTTTTTCATCTTCAGCGCTTGGAATTCACTTCTCCGTCTCACTCTGCCCCAACCCTACCTCTTTCCGCCAATTGGCTAACAAGCAAGTGAGAACGAGATAACATTTAACGAAAAATAGTGTTCGTAAACTTAAAAAACTTAAACCAGAAATTACGTGTTTTTCATTAAGCCTTATAAGTTTGTAAATTAACGTTTGTTATTTAGAATCTCCATTATATTTGCAAGGTTTCTATCAAAATATGTTCTCTATTTTTACAATTTATGAGTACATACTGAACACTCAAAGTTCAGGTAAAATTTGTGCAAAAAAGCAGATTCTTGGAGTCTTATACTGAAGTTGTCTCTCCAAATTTTACTTTTTTGTTTGAATAAAAACCTAGATATAGTGCACAAGATACCTATAATCTCAAAAGTTTCAAAAAAAGGTCTGTTACAACGCCATAATCACGTACGAGCGTTTGTATGAAAAGTAAGACGGGTTGGCCGCTCTTAAGACTCATTTGCCTATACCATACCCTTCAAACCAGAACTAAGTGCGAACATTACTGATTAGTGGTAGAAAAAGGTTTAGTGGGAATACTAAAAATAGTTACAATGGCAGTACCCCGACCGAACTCGTTCACAAAGAGTTCTACTCCTACTGTTTTTACAGGTCATGAATGGAAGGAGATGAGGTCAACGCTGAGTCCAGCATTCACAAGTTCAAAAATGCGGGCCATGGTGCCTTTCATGGTGGAAGTCAACGAGCAGATGGTCACGATGCTGATGAAGAAAATTAAAGCATCCAAGAGTATGTACTTTTTAAAGTAATATTTTCCAATACACTTGAGGGTAAAATTTCTTTTATGACGTTAACTGTATTGAAATGTGTTTCTTTTACGCACATGTGCTTTTTGAGTTTTTTTTTATGTTATTGTGACGGATCAAGCCCGAGGCCCACCTGATATTAAGTGGACTAATCTCTGCCTATAACAGATGCATTTCGTCACGAGTCACGAATTGCACTGTGCCCGTCACACTGAGACGTACACGTGTTAGGTCTCATGTGTCTGTAATTTTACTGGCTCTCAAAGACTGCTGCCGGAACACACTGTTAGGTGCTTGGCGACAGATTTTCTAGTTGAGGGTGGTCGCAAACCAGGCGGGCATTCGCAAAATGCCCTTCCACCATGCAGTGAAGCTCAAGCCCGCAACGGGATTCAAACCATGGACCTGCTGCACGGCAGTACATAGCCAATGCCACTGAGCTATCACTGCTTCGAAAATCGAGTTGGCCATTCATGAGCACTCCAGTTTCATCACCTCGCGTGGTATGGATGATGGCTGATTTTTTACCATATACACGATCATTCTACTCCACGCAGTCAGTCTATTTTCAGGTTAATAGGTTTCTCGGCTCCAGTCCGATCGCAAATGTACATGTAACTGTATGTTTTTCTAAGAAGTCTGATGATTCAAGGGTAGATTATTTTTTGTAACAGATGTTGCCATTGTTTCTAAATCATAAAAAAAATGTTTGACCCATTGACCAGTGCAGGTATGCCGGCCGGCATACTCTCCCCCACACGCAGTTGTGCACTTGTAGAGATTACACGTGCTTTATAAATAGTAAAGTTTTAATTTTTAAATAGTAAAATTTGTTTATTTCATGTATAAGATAACAACAAATACATCCAGCGTTACCAAAAATAGTATCAACCACATATCTAACATTATTTAAAAAATGTTTGTCCGTCACTGCTAAGGCTGCATCTCTTCTCTTCACGACCCTTCTTTTTATCTACTCTATGACATCGCAAACATTTGAATTTTGGTCTAACAGCGGAAACCTCTTTTCCCACTTGTACGTTTTTTCTCGTGGAGTTTATACTAATTATTGTGGACTCTATTCGAACCACAACGTGTTTCGTCTTGATCTGAAAATGGTGATACGACCTGTGATGTTTTTTTCTAACGTAGACGCAAAAACGCCGCACTGATGACTTGTCATACCTACCCGGCAATATAATGGAAGATGGTTATCATGTCCAAGTCGGTATGTATCTATTTGTTAGGGCGGACTTCTGCTTGCGAGGTTTGTGCTGTCCTCCTGTAATCTGGTACATACATGTAGACGTCGGAAGAATCAACTGATTCTACTTGAGCCTGTACCGTTCCTACTCTGGATATATTGAGGCAACCATGAGTGTCACAGAGTTCCATCTCATCACCTACACATTAATATGCAAGAGTTCTTGTGCATTTTCAGGGATATGCATATTTACGTAAACAAGCATCTCTCTGCTCATCATAGGTTAATCGCCATTAACGTAGCTTTCATCTGCGTCGGGCATCTTGAATTTCTATCATTATCCATGATACGCATGGATTAATGGTCATCGCTTCTTTATTTTTAATTTCCTTCCGGCGGGGTGAAGTTCTTATGAACCAATATAATCACCGATGGTCACCGTACTAATAAATTTGGTTGAATCAACACGTTGCTTGAATGCGCCCAGCTTTTTTTAATTATTTTTAGCAGTTTAAAATAACAATACATATTCTGTACAAAAAACAAGTGGATTACGATCCAACATCAGACGGAGAGATGGAAAACAAAGGGTTTCAGTTATTTCGTCCAACGGAAAATCTTTGAAGTGCGTTTGCATGTGTTTAAAATAGACATAAGTATACAAAAAAGCTGTGCTTTTGAATTCTTCTTAATTAATTGAATGCAGCAAAAATGATTTTCCTGATAATCTATCACTTACGAGTACTTAGTTTTAGAAATGATCTTGCTCACAGCTTTGTTATCTTTTGACTTTGACCTAAGTATAATTAGCGATAACATAACACATAATAAATAATAATGTCAGAATCGTATAGGCAACAATAGTTTGGAATTAATAATAATAGGATATATTATCAATAATTAGTCATCGCGATTAAAATGTTTATTTTTTCTTCGTGCATTTTAAGTACATGCACTTAGTGCAATCGGTGCAATAATTAATACCAATTATTCAAAATAAATAAACTTTATCTTAAGAAATACATTCTTTATCTTAGTCAGATATATTAATCAGATAAACCTTGTGAAGGTCATGATTATTTACGTTATTTTGATATGAAATCAAGTAATCCAATCACTATAGGCAACTAGATGATTATCTGTTTTTTTAATGATACAGTGACTGAGATCGCTTCAAAAGGTTTTTTCTTTTTTTTATGTTATTGAGACGGAACAAGCTCGAGGCCCACCTAATGTTTAGCGAACTAACCTCTGCCTATAACAGATGCATTTCGTCACAAGTCACGAACTGCACTGCGCCTGTCACCTTGAGACAAAGTCGTTAAGTCTCATGTGCCTGAAATTTCACTGGCTCTCAAGGACTGCTGCCGGAACACACCGTTAGGTGCTTGGCGACAGATTTCCTTCTTTAGGGTGGTTGCTAGCCAGGCGGGCATTCGCAAAATGCCCTTCCATGATGCGGTGAAGCTCAAGCCCGCGGCGGGATTCGAACCATGGACCTGCTGCGCGGCAGTCCATAGCTAATGCCACTGAGCCATCACTGCTTCTCAAGCCCGTGGCGGGAATTTTCATCATTTACAATTTATTTACATTTTGACACAATTCATTGTGATACAGTACAAAATCAATAATTCTCTTGATAACTGCAACAGTTTTTAATAATAACCCAATCAATGACTTACGTATGAAACAAGCTTTAGTTTGCAGTCCTAACTATAAAAAAGTGGTGCCGCAGTTTCCATGTGACGCTGATTTCTGACGATCGTCGGGTGGGACAGTTTTTTCACTTGATTTGAAGAGACGACGTTTCATGTTGTAGTTCACGTAAATTGTTATTCTCTTCTGTGACCTAGAACTAAACAAAAAACTTTAACATGCTTATTTTTCTCACTGCATATCAATGACATGTTACAAGTCCTTTTTTTATGTATTTATGACGGAACAAGCTCGAGGTCCACCTGATGTTAAGCGGTCTAACCTCTGCCTGTCACAGATGCATTTCGTCACAAGTCACGAATTGCACTGCGCCCGTCACCTTTCTATTTTATTCGCAAAATGCCCTTCCACCATGCGGTAAAGCTCAAGCCCGCGGCAGGATTCAACCCATGTACCTGCTGCACGGCAGTCCATTGCCAATGCCTATAAGCCATCACTGCTTTAAATTTGTAACATGCATTGCTATGCGGACGATAGCACGGGCGATGCGCAATATTCTGGCCGTGTTAATGCATCTCTCGCATCGAAATAGAAAGAAGTAGACTTATTCTTGTGTCTAAAGTTGAGGGTTCATTGGAACTCTTCTCATTTTGGGGACAGCAGAAACTTGTCCAATTCAATCCCAAAAAAACTTAGACACTGCGTTTTCACCGCAAAAAAGACCCCCTTCATCATCGCTTTCCTAGAAATGGCAGAGAGTATCTGAGTTCTTGGCGTCGACATTTCCAAAGATGTCCAGTTCCTTTTTTCCGTTTCCTAGTAACAAAAGTTACTAGGAAACGGAAAAAAGGAACTGGACATCTTTGGAATTATCTTGTATATATAATAATATATCTTGGAATTATATAATGATATTTTTTCCAGCTGATAACATTGAGATCGAATGCAAGGACCTGACTACCAGATACGCTAATGACGTTATTGCCTCTTGCGCTTTTGGAGTCAAACTTAACTCTCACAGTGACGAGAACAATGAATTCTACAGGAACGGTAAAGAGATTGCAACATTTGGCTTTTGGTCCATTTTAGTTATATTTGGATACTACGCTTTTCCAGCCTTAATGAGGGTACGAAACATTTTATTTCTCTGTTAAATTCATGATCCATTAAAATGTTGCAATAATTAAATTTGACAAAATGATCCATAAATTAGCAAAGCTAATCAGCTGTACCCTATATGTATCCCTTAAACATTTGAATAAATTTCAAGTTTTTGTTCTGGGTGTAAATCACAATAAATATCAGAAAATAAACTAAACAAAATGATTGAGCATCTGTGTATCACGACACAAAATTGTAATTTTATTAAAGTTAAAGGTTCTTCTGTTTCTGCTGAGCAGTATCTACACATAATCATTAGAAAAAATAGTTTTAAGCTTGACAACCAATATTATAAGAAAACGTTTTAATTTCTATAACACTGTGAAATTACATAACATTATGAAAAAATCAAATAAAAAAAATGTTGTTATACCACACAGGTCTACATACCAGCCCAATAACTTTGGCGTCCCTCAAGGGAGCATTTTGGGTCCACTATTATTTATTTTGTTTATTAATGACCTTCCGTCGACAATAGATCATAATTGTACACTCTTTGCAGATGACATTTTGGTTATTACAGAAAAAGGAACCTTATTACGAATCAATCGTTAGTTTAGTTAGCATATAAATTGTCCAATTTATATGCTCATATCACAAAAACTAAATATGTTAACTTCCGCAACTACAATACAAGTAAACAATGTTGTAATGTTGTATGTATAGGATTAAAAGTTGATGAAGTAGGAGAATATGAGTTTCTAGGATTATTGGTAGATCAGCGTTGTAACTGGAAGTCACACATTACACATTACGTAGCGTAAGTCCTGAGATTCTCAGGACTGACGCTACGTACCCGTGATAAACAGTGAGAGCAGGGTTTTATTAGAAACTCGACGCAATCGTTTTAAGGCAAAAACTAATCAATTGAGTTTAATCTCAATTAACTTTTATTATGGGGAAATTCGACTGACAATTAGACCTAGCCTGCGAAGAATATCCACATTTTCACATCATTTCTTACCAACATTCTTAATCTAGAATTTTATAAAAATAAATTTTGTACAGTTATATAGTTATATTCATCTCTATACATATTTGCAGGCGCTGAAAGCCAAGTTACTCTCAGATAATGCAACAAGTTTTTTTAATGACATTATTTTAAACAACATGAAGGAAAGGGAGAAGTACAATATCCTCAGACCTGATATGATTCATCTTCTTATGGAAGCCAAGAAAGGTAGGCACAACACATCATATTATTTAAGTGTAATTACATATATGTTTCAAAAGCATTAAAGGTGTCAAAGGTCTACGACCACGTTCACTGCAAAGTTTTTGAAACTTCGAGACAATAATAATATAAATTAAAATCATTATAGGTACAAAATTGTTTGTCTTTTATTTTCCTTATAGGTGTAGTGTAGTACAGCACTATATATCATTCAGAAGAAAGTACCATTTCCAGATTATAAAAGTTTCAGGTAATCAATTGGTTACTTTGTCCCCTAGTCGAGAAATGTATTATATATTTAATGACCATCACGAATATTTGGATGAACAGAAAAGTCAGAAATGTAGTCAAGGATTTGTTAATTCTCTTTTTTAGAGCTAGCGCGTGAACAAATTGCTTTCAACGTCAAGTAAGATTTGCTAGGTTATTGTATTTGCTTCGTAATTCACGCTAAGCAATATGAAGCACCTTGATGAGAGCTGCTAAATAACGGATTGTGTATTAAAATATTATATGATATGACTACGTACATGTTGATTCGTAGTGATATAATTATAAACCTGATGTACTTAAAAATTCAAGTAGTGTTACTTGAATTTTTAAGTACATCACTTTTCTGTTTGAATTTTTCCTATAGTTGTATTGTTTAATAAATATAATACATTTCAGGTAAACTGAGACACGATGACAAGAATGAACTTGTCACTGATACGGGATATGCTACGGTTGAAGAATCTGAATTTGGAACTAAAACAGTCACTCGAGGTAAACCTAATTGATACAATGACACAATGATTTATTAGTCTGTGAATCTAGGTACAAAGGATATTACATATATTTATATAGAACGCTAGTTCCACCAATTTGGCATACAGACATTAATTTATTTATACGCGTAAGCTCATATAATTAAAATCGCAACAGCTCTAATGACATTAACATTAAAAATCTTATAAAATAATAATAATAGTCAATACAATATTAATTAAATGTCAAATATTCATTAAATAATTATAAAGGTGTTTAAGCAATATTATATACATTCATATTTTTACTATCAAGGAATTCATTAATATTATAATAGGCATTCTTAGTCAAAAAGTCATTGAGTAGGTTTTTAAAAATATTGATGTCATTTTTAGAGCGGATAGCTGATGGTATTTTGTTAAATATTAATGGTGCCATACAGAACACACTCATTCGCAGCAACTTGGTGCTGCATCGCACTTGTCGTAACATACCTTTTCGACGACTACTTAAAGGATATGTTTCAAAGAGCTCTGGATTTGACTTAACAAAAATTGCAACTTCACTTATATATAACGATGGTAGAGTTAATAATTTTAAATTGGCATATAGGTTCTAGAAGAATTCGAAATGCGTTATTTAAAATAATATATTAAATATGTTACCAATAATATATCAAATAACAAAAAGTGTTCAGGTTAAAGACCTGAAATCGTTTTACACGTCGCAACACAACATACGAACGATGGTTGGCTAAGCAATAGACATAATATATAAAGTAATTATTGTCCCGTATTCATTTTTATTTCATAACTAGCTGTACCTGCGACTTCGTTCGCGATTGCCGTACCTGCTAACTAATTATTCACATTTGAGCACTGTTTATTAAGCAACGCTGTGGTCTGCAGTGAAGCACTCCTAGTAAAGCATAGCTCAGAAAGCACCTTTTTACTTTGGGTTTGATAACTCCCGGGTCGTACTTTCCAGGAGACAGTAGTTAAGTAACTCAGAGAGTTCCTTCGCGGTTCGCACAATAAATGTTGAAGCAAAGTAGGTACCTACTTTGTGCGTTTCTTTGGAATTTCGATTAAAACGGTATCTTTTTGCCGAGGTTCTCCTTGTTGGCGGTAGAACAAAAATATATTAGATTGTACACTTCCATTGCGCAGTCTC
Organism: Plagodis pulveraria; assembly: GCA_963890685.1. NCBI lineage: Eukaryota > Metazoa > Arthropoda > Insecta > Lepidoptera > Geometridae > Plagodis > Plagodis pulveraria. The sequence continues at coordinate 30,855,407 of OY982955.1, read as the reverse complement.
CAAAATGTATCCGGCAAAATATAGATACTTAAAAAAAAATATTGTGGCGAATGTTCCAGATTTTAGAGTTTTATCTTAGCAAGCTGGCAAATCTAAATAAGAATGCCGAGATGCCCGTGGGATGCCGATCTGCCCATGGGGTGCTGGGCTGCCCGTGGGGTGCCGGGCTGCCCATGGGGTTCCGAGCTCACTCATCACTATTGTAACAAAAAAGAATCTTTGAAATCGGACTACGCGTTAATAAATTACAACTAAGTGTACATTTTGACTTTCATCCCCTTTCCCAAGGGAACCGTGCTGAATTTCAGGATAAAAAGTATACAATAACCTTTTTCGTAGTATAAACTCAAATCGTGTTAAGTTTCAATGAATTCCATTCAGTAGTTTTGGAGTGATGCGCGGCCGGGATACACACAGACAGACAGAAAGACAGACAGACAAAAATAAAATAAAATACAGTTTAGGCATCAGTATCAGCTACAGAGTGCTCTCAATTTTTTTTTTGCATAATATATTCAATGTACAGAATTGGACCTGTAACAGTTTTATTATAAGTATAGATAGATAGAATAGATTAAGCTTGAGCTGTACAGAACGGAGATGATTTATTGTTCAAAGCCATTTTCTTTCACAAATCTTTGTAACCATTCCAAAGGTGATAAAATTTGTTACCGTGATTCTTTTTTTCTTACGACAATGTAACATAATATCTCTGGATGAATATTTACTTTGCTATTCAAATTTGTCAAAGTGATGACTTATGGCACTGAGACGTGGACCTTAACTGTGGCCCTTATGGACAAGCTCAGAGTCACTCAACGATCTATGGAGAGAGCTGTGCTCGGAGTTTCTTTGCGAGATAAAATCCGGAACGTGGATATTCGGCATAAGAACAAAAGTCACCGACATAGCTCCCAGAATTTGCAAGTAAAAGTGGCAATGGGCGGGGCCACATTGCTCGACGAACTGATAGCCCGAAGAAAGATTCTCGAGTGGTTACCACACTACACCGGAAGACGTAGAGTTGGTAGGCCCCCCACTAGGTAGACTGACGACATCGTGAAAGTCGCGGGTAGCCAATGGTTATAAGCGGATTATAGCCGTTCTTTGTGGCGCTCTATGGGGGAGGCCTTTGTTCAACAGTGGACGTCTTCCGGCTGATGGTGATGATGATGATGATTCAAATTTATTAGTTATAAGTATATACTTATAACTTGTTATAAATATTTATAAGATCGAATTCAAAGCTAATAATGTTCTTGATGAGAAATAAATTTGTAAAATCTAAACTTAAAACCAAATCAAAAATCATAAAATTGTACTTTTTTAATAGCCTTTTCAAAAACAAAGACAAATCTGTACGTCAACATTGATTATAGAAATCATTCAGTTTAAGAAAAATGTTCACAGAGAAATTCAGTAAAATACAGTAAAAAAGGCAATTTATTTTTAAACTCAACTGTGAAGCCCAGTCAATACATTATTTTGACGGAATATTTATTTTTTAATAATTTTCGAAAAATATGTGTGAACATATAATAAAAAGCTTACTATTAAGTTTCAAATCAGATGAGATACAGTAAAACAAGAGAGTTTCACAGTATCTCATCGTATGCCTTATTAGGTAAAAATATACGATAGTGTTCTGACTGATAAATACTATTTTATGACTATGTATATGAGTTTTATCAGATTCCTAGCAAGTTAAAATCCCTTCAGAAAAAAGAATGTATCTTGGATATGTAGCCAAGTTTTTTTTTATCTTCAGAATGGTCCAACAATGATCTTACGGCGCAGGCTTGTGTATTCTTTGTTGCCGGCTTCGAAACTGTATCTTCTACGATGTCATTCCTCTTATATGAGCTGGCTCTTAACCCTGAAGTCCAAGATCGGTTATTTGATGAAATTAAAGAGAATGACGCTTTAAACGATGGAAAGGTTATCTACAACTCTATACAGCATCTGAAGTATTTAGACATGGTCGTATCAGGTGGGTTTTTGTTTCATTTATTTAAAAAGTTTTTGTTAACTTTTATAATTATTAGGCGCAAGATCAATACACTAACATATTTCGCCGGCGCTAATGTGGGACGAAATACTTCCCATTCACCTCCTATGGTAAATTATAACCTAGGAAAGACCTCCATAAAAATGTATTTCCCTATTTTGTACCTGGATAATCCATCTAGAGCATTTTTTTTGGTTATAATCAAGGCCTGCTATAGGCACTTTCCTGTCATTTCTTATTTCAGAAACTAGTTATTAATAAATAAAAATAATCATGTTAATCATTCAAATATTCCGTATTTCCGCCATGATCAAAGGACCACCAAACAAATATGAACAGTTTTCAACATGAAAAAAAAATTGAACCTAGATATGATATACTTTTGCTTAAATTCTGAGTCAAAAAATAGTAGGTTGGATCAGTTTTGTAGGTGTAAACACAGGGGTATGAAACGTTAGCGGTCAGAGTATACCCCGGCTTGGAGATGGCGTAGGTTCGAATCCCGCACATGACTATAATTTTTCCTCTTGTTGTAATTTCGTTATGAAACGTCAGTTTCGTGAAATTTCTTCGTATTCCTTGTACTATCTTTTTATTAAGTAGCATAATTAAATTCTTTTTCAAACACCTTCTGATGAACTGATATCTTAAACTGCGATCCCCAAGACACCTGCCATACGTGGGGATTATGGCAAATCCCCCCATAATGGGAAAAAAACTGTGTTCAACAGTGGACGATCCAGCTAATACAGTACAGTAATCAAATTAATGGAGCCCCTATGCAACACAGGCGTAAATTATAGCCATACGAAAATCAACAGAAAAACAATATTTACATCAGGAACTATGTATTAAGGTACAGATTTCTTTTGTAAATATTTTTTTATATAATATATCTGATAGGCTAGTCCTTGAACACTATCTAACCTGATTGTAAATGATGATGTGGTCGAAGATGTTGTTCAGGTTAACCTAGAATTACTGTCTCTCAAGTACAGCTGCCGGAACACACTTTTAGGTGGTGACAGATTTTCTACTTGAGGGTGGTAGCTAGCCAGGTGGGCGTTCGCAAATGCCCACACACCATGATGTAACGACTGCTATCCTAAGACAGCAACCGGGGCCGACGACTAAGCGCTTTATTAGAATCGTGGAAGCGTTGCTCAACTAAGCTGATCGTTTTTAAGAATGGCTAAGCAAACTTCGCTACTAGCGCTTCAAAAATATAAGTTATATATTACAACACTTTTACTTTTTTAAAGAGGTTCTTAGAAAGTGGCCTGCTGTCGTTGGTCTGAGCAGGGAGTGTCAGAAGGACTACAATTTGGGAAAAGCAAATGATGATGCTCCTCGTGACTTTATTGTAAGTACTTATATTTTTGATTAATTTACAACTACGTGCCTACAACTAGATCTCGTTCTGTAATACGGAACCCAAACAAAGTCAAATCTGTAGTGAACGTGAAAGACGTTTACGTAGAACATGATGTAAGAAAATTAAAAAGCAGGGAAAACTCAAACTGTCTAGCACCTATATCCGGGTCCAAGTCTTTTCCATAAATGATTGTTTTCACCGTGCGTGCGTAAATTTTATTTAAAATATTATTTTACGCTAGGTCTACGAGTGAAATTGATTTTAAACAAATTTTGATTATTGTACCGGGTGATTGGGTGTAGTTCTGATACAATAATATGTTTTTTTTTAATGTAATTGTGACGGAACAAGCTCGAGGCCCACCTGATATTAAGCGGACTAACCTCTGCCTATAACAAATGCATTTCATCACAAGTCACGAAATGCACTGCGCCGGTCACTTTGAGACGTAGTTGTTAAGTCTCCTGTAATTTCACTGGCTCTCAAGGACTGCTGCCGGAACACACGGTTAGGTGCTTGGCGACAGATTTTCTACTTGAGGGTGGTAGCTAGCCAGGCGGGCAATCGCAAAATGCCCTTCCACCAAGCAGTGAAGCTCAAGCCGGCGGTGGGGATCGAACCAGGGTACTGAAGCACGGCAGTCCATAGCTATTACCGTTCGGCCATCATTGCTTCGGAACCAATGGTACCATCAGTCTGATCCAGATGGAAAGGCACTTGAACTCTGTAACGGACCATTGTTTCACATTTTGCAGTTAAAACCAAAGGTTAAACCACCAGTATTTATCTTAACAGTGTGTTATTGCTATTGTATGACTTTCATGTGTTTCTTTTTTGTAATTTATAAAACATTTTAGTTTTTTCTTGATAGAGTACAATTAAGTCGACCTGACTTTATGACGTTAATATTAGTATAATTAAAGTTTTCGTGTTTCTTGAAACAAATATATAAAATTATTATTAATTAAAATCAATATCAATATTGATATACTAGCGGACTGCCTCGGGTTTGCACCGAAATGTAACAACATATTCAAAGAAACGTTTCAAATTTCATACTACAAATCTTATCTCTTTATGATATGACGGTAGATGTAGATATATTAATATATAATATCTACCGGCGGTTTGCCATTCTTAACAAAGTACTTCGAATAATATGCAACACTACAGCTACTACAACCAAAGCATTTAGACAACGTACAAGTCATTGCAGTCTCACAGGCAGTTTAAGGCTAAGATTCAGAGACATTTATGGAATACAGTCCTTAGACTGTCTAGTCTTAACCAGTCTTCGCTAAGCGTTGGATAAGCCAATGTTTAAATTTCTTATTCAGAGACAGCCAGAGTCCTACATACCTCGATCTTAGCTAAGATCGCACTCTATTATTTATGGTAGAGTTGTTTTACTAATGGAACATTTACTAGTTCAGAACAGCATTTTTCGAAATGTCACTAGACTAGAGTGTAACAAAATATGTGATATATATACCTATTTTCATGTAACAACATCGTATTGTACTAATTTTTTTTTCTTATCAGTAATATTAGTATCAGTATTTTTGATCGTAATTGTAATGAAAAGCCACACCAAACTGGTTGGCCTTTACAAATAAACGTCAAGTTGTTACTACTATCTTTGTCAATATATAAATATCATTTAAATTTTAAGGTTCGCAAAGGAGAAGTGCTAACCATACCAGTTTGGCCTATACATCATGATCCTAAGTATTATCCGAATCCCAACAAATTTGACCCAGAACGTTTTTCCGATGAGAACAAGGGTAAAATCAAGCCTCTAACGTACATGCCCTTCGGAATTGGCCCGAGAAACTGTATCGGTAAGGATTATGGATTTAATCTTCTTTTTAATTTGTGTTTGTTATACCGCTCAATATTGTTACAATAAAATTATATATTTTTTTTTTCTTTTTATGTATGATAGGTTAACCTTTGACCACTATCGCACCTGATGGTAAGTGATGATGTGGTCGGAGATGTTGTTCAGGCTAGCCTAGAAGTACTGGCTCTCAAGGACAGCTGCCGGAACACACCGTTAGGTGCTTGGCGACAGATTTTCTACTTGAGGGTGGTAGCTAGACAGACGGGCATTCGCAAAATGCCCTACCACCATGCTATAACGACTGTCATCCTAAAACAACAACCGGGACCGACAGCTTAACGTGCCCTCCGAAGCACGGAAACGCTCAGTAGTAATGTCACTAGCGGTCACCCATCCAACTCATGACCGCGGGCAATGTTGCTTAACTTTGCTGATCGGTTAAGAACAACTAACAAAGCTTCGCTACGAGCGCTTCGAACTGTTTTAACTGTATGTAAATGCATACGCAGAGGCGACTAAGGGACTAAATACTGGAAGGTGGGTAGCAGCACCTTCTGAAGAACTGCTAACTTACACTGCGATCCCCAAGCCGCCTGCCAAGCGTGAGGATTATGGCAAATACCCCCTAAATAGGGGAGGCTGTGTTCAGCAGTGGACGAGTCGGCTGTTACAGTAAATGCATATAACAATGAATGGTTTTTCATGACGATTCATGATGTATTCGAATAAAAATTACGCGGAATGTTCTACTCTATTATTGCGAAATCAGATAAGTTTTTATCATAATATTGACAGACATAATTTATTGGTCTCATACAAATTTCATCAAATTAGGTTAATGGGTAAGATTTGATTTTTAAAATCGTATTGCGTTATAATTTACAATTGAGGATGTTGGATTAAAAAATAAAAACAAAATATGTTACAAAATTTACATCTGGTTCCACCTGTTTCGGAGTCGCGGGTTTGATTCCCGCCTGATATGAACCATTTTGTACTTCAAAAATGTATACCAAAAAGAAAAGATTTTGATTTTGACTTTTCAATACATTAGGGTCTAGATTTGCGCTGTGCGAGGTGAAAGTGATGGCATACCAGATGGTTCAACAGCTGGAAGTGTATCCTTGTGAGAAGACGAGGGTTCCTGCCAAACTAGATCCTAACACGTTCAACGTGATCCAGGAAGGAGGATATTGGCTCAGGGTGAAGGCTAGAGTTTAAGTTAAACTGATATTCTTGACTGGTCATAATTAAACGAGAACTGTTTTTTAAATTACTTAATTATAAATGCATATTTAAATCAATGTGAAGCAATGTAATTTTTTCCATCGATCATTAATATGTCTAGATAAAGTTAGGAAAAAATTACACGGATTTTATTTTAGTTTCTTTATCATAATGTTAATATAAAGTTTACTTGCCGATGTAACGTAATTTTTTGAGTTGTTTTCAATAGTTTTTTATAATTCCTGCACACTTTTATAACGCAAATTGTAATTTTTCTTTGCCAAAGAATGCAAGTTTTCCGTACAACGACGTTGTCGCCACTGAGTGGGCGGGACAAGCTTATATATTGAGCCAACACTGGCTGAGATGTTTATTGGCGTTTAGAAGCTGAAATCTAGACATAATATCGAAGTTTTTTCCTTAGTCCAGATAACACTCATCATCTTATCTAAATAGGAAATGTAGGTTAAGATGATAGTTTCAGAGTAAAATGTCATCAGATGCTTTTCTATTATTAAACTCGAGTGGATTTCTCATAACCACGAAAATGTGATACATGTATCGTCCAGCCTAACTCCTGTAGGAAATATGGGTGCAGTGAAAGAAAATCGCTTATCTACAAACCGAGAACAGGCCCTGGGACGGACGGATACTGTATTAATTATCTACTCACTCAGGGCATTGATGAGATGATGCTGTGAAGGCTGTTTGTTCCAGGATTACCTACATAATAAAACTGGCCAGATTATCGATAGCTAAATCGTGGAATGCACTGCTTTATATGGTCATTGCAAAACTAAGCTTTACCAAGGAACTACTACTAATATATCATCCGGATCATACAACGTTGAACACAGCCTCACCTATTAAGGTATTTGCCATAATCCCCACGTTTGGCAGGCGGCTTGGTGATCGCAGTGTAAGATTGAAGTTCTACAAATGGTGCTGCTACCAACCTTCCAGTATTTTTTCCCTCAGTCGCCTATTAGCACACCCTCGCCAGATAAACAGGTTATCTAACCCGGCACCCCACAGGTCCTATGTACCTGTGTATAGGCACTGCATTCATTAAAATTCGTCGGAAAAGTTCATTAACACTTTCTGATCTAAAAAATATAGCTAGTGACAATTCCGCTTATTTTTCCTGCTAAGCTGACGTGACGTCACAAACGCCACGCAGCCAAACCGGAAGAATTTTCGACGCGTTCGCTTCTACACGAAGCATCCTCAGGAGGTCTTGACTTAACGAGCGCACGATCGAGAAGGTTTTAAGTGAGATTTATTTAAGTGTTTAACTGTTTATATTTTTTAAGTATTTTATTAAAATATTAATTTGATGTTTACTTTCTGATCTGTTATTAGGAAATAGTGGCGATAAATGTATTAATCCTAAGTTCTGTGGCTAAAAGTCTCATCCTGTTGCTAAATGCAATACAATTTGTTTTCGCAGTAACTTGACTTTTTTTTAATAAGAAGGCTAGGCTAGTCGTTACGAACGGCAAAAAGGAGTCCTATTATAACTACACTGTCGGTCTGCCAGTGCATTCAGTATATAATAGGTTTTTAATTTGGGAACGGAAACCTGAAGGGTCGATAGGTATTTTGATTGGATGACTACGGTTATCATGAAGTTATTACTCTTCATCGTAGGATGTTCCATGATCCGAAAGCTTCAATCAGGCATTAACCCATTTGCATCGGCGATAATGATAACAATAAAATTTCATTAATAACTAGGACGTAGTGGTCCTGACGATGCCAACTTCTTAACACATCATGGGTATATTTTGGAAAGTGGCAGCATTCATACACTGATACTGAGTGATTTTGGGGGCTGAGTCATCCGCGTCCGTAGGAGAGTACCCTAGAGCGAATCCCTACACGTGGTCCCCGGGTGGTGCTAAACAGATGATATACTGGTGGTAGGCTTCGGCCGAGGCTAGTGACCACCCACTGGACAAAGTCACGCCGCCAAACGACCTAGTCGTGTTCCGGCGTGTTGTCCAGTGACGCCGTATGAAAGTCGGGTCAGAACAGTAGCATCCTAAGTAGCCTGAATAAGAAGCACAACGTTCGGCCGCATTGGGCGACTATTCGCGGAGGGTAGCGGGATCCGAGGCACGGTGCACCGCTGGCCGACCGCAGTCAGTAGGGGACCCAATTGTGACTTAGCCACTCATGAAAGGCTGTCCCGCCAACTGTGAAAAATCCCAGAGATGCGCCATCACGCCGGTCGGCAACCGGGAGAGAGGACGCGATGGACATTTCTGGGGGGGCTCGGGCGTCCCCGCAGTCTCCAGACTAGTCCCCCGTCGATGTGTGCAGTTTCGTTTTGTTTTGCAGGATCTACTGGGCGTGATGCCTCGTTCTACTGCCGACTTTCAACCTTTTTACTCCCAAACTCACCATGCACAGAAACAAAAATATGAGAAAGTTTAGACAGCGGCTGCACTCCCTCTCACTGAAAGTGCACCTCTGCAATATAAGAGGCTTGCACTCTAATCTCGTTCCTGTCCATTACCACCTGGAGACAGATAAACCTCACCTTTTGTTTCTCACGGAGACGCAGATTGGTTGTCCATCCGACGTGTCGTACCTTACTTACCCAGGGTACACCCTGGAGCACAACTTTAAATCACACGCGGGCGTATGTGTATATGCCCGGGATGACATCTGCATTCGGCGTCTCCGAAAATTTGAAGACCCCATGTTCTCTGTGCTTTGGGCGCTGGTGGACACAGGTGTTGAGAAGATTCTCTACGCTTGTGTTTACCGCTCTCATAGTGGAGATCAGGGGACGACCAGGCTCACCGAATACCTCAGTGAGGTGGCGGACGCAGCTCAACAGAGGTACCCTACTGCCCAATTGGTGTTTCTGGGGGATTTTAATGGCCATCACCAGGATTGGCTATACCCATACCAGGACACCAACCATGCAGGTAGAGAGACGCGAAAGCTTGCTTTAGCGTTAAATCTCACCCAGCTGGTCCAAGGAGCCACGAGGGTACCTGATGTTGAGTCTCACACAGCCTATTGCCTGGACCTTCTGCTGACAACTGATCCAGACCGTTACTCGGTGTCGATTTGTCCACCGTTAGGTAAGTCCGACCATTGTCTGGTGAAATCTGTATCCGTCTACTCTCCGCCCGATTCCAGCCCTCGAGGCACCCGGCGGATGTGGCGATACAAATCAGCAGATTGGGATGAGATGCGGCCTTTCTTCGCATCTTATCCGTGGCAGCCTGTATGCTTCTCTTCTGGTGATACTACCGCCTGTGCAAACGCCGTGACAGATGTGTTGCGTTTAGCAATGGAATACTTCATTCCATTCTCTGACGTACCACTGTCCGGCAAAGCTCGCCCATGGTTCAGTCCTGAATGTGGACGCGCTGAGGCGCTAAAACATCAAGCATACTTAGCCTGGGTTGATGCTCGTAAGCACAAGGCAAAGGATATTCACTTAAAGAAGAGAGCTTTTAACAAGGCTGCCAAAGCCAGCAAAAAGGTCTTACAGAAGGCTCGTTTTGACCACATTGGCCGAATAGGGAACAAGCTTGCTTCATACCCTACGGGTAGTAAAGCGTTTTGGTCCCTAGCTAAATCGGTTGAATCGAACTTCTGCCGCCCCTCACTGCCTCCACTGCAGAAACCTGATGGAACGCTGGCTCACACCGCTGAAGAGAAAGCAAACCTGTTTGCTTCTCTGTTTGCGGAGTCTTCACGTCTTGATTCTGGTACTGCGACTCCTCCAATTCTACCTCGAAGCGAAATTGTCATGAATGACATACATATTCGCCAAAAGGATGTTCGTAAGACACTATGCAATCTGGACGTGAATAAAGCCAGTGGTCCTGATGGTATACCTGCAATAGTATTAAAAACTTGTGCGCCTGAGTTGTCTCCTGTACTAACACGCCTTTTTCGGCTGTCTCTTGAGACTGGTAAAGTGCCCAAATCATGGAAGCTTGCTAACGTGCAACCCGTGCCTAAAAAAGGTAGTCATGCCGACCCTGCTAACTATAGACCCATCTCTATCACGTCTATACTCTGTAAGAGTATGGAGCGTGTTCTCAACTGCCGGCTCCTGGCATACCTAGAAGTGAATGATCTCCTCAGTGACCATCAATACGGGTTCCGCCGAAATCGGTCCACTGGGGATCTTCTAGCGTATGCCACGTATATCTGGAGTGAAGCCATTGAGAAACAAGGGGAAGCGCTTGCCGTCTCCCTTGACATCTCTAAGGCCTTTGACAGGGTCTGGCATGACGCCCTTATTAGCAAGCTTCCTGCATACGGCCTGCCTACTGGTTTTTGTGCGTGGATATCGGACTTCCTGAGGGATCGATCATTACGAGTAGTCGTTGACGGCTGCTCGTCAGATCAAATGGGTATCAATGCCGGTGTTCCCCAGGGGTCAGTGCTCTCTGCGACGCTCTTCCTGCTGCATATCAACGATCTGTTAAAGCCCGGTACCTTTGGGTATGCAGACGACAGCACGGTTGTAGAGAGCTATACATCTACCGCACGAACCAGTGAGCCAGAAATCCAGAGACTCAGAGAAGCTATGGTCGAACGCTTGAACTTATCCCTTAAGGCAGTCTCTGACTGGGGCGATGCCAACCTGGTTAAGTTCAATGCCAATAAGACCCAGGCGTGTTTGTTCTCCGCTAAAAGGAGACCATTTCAACTGTCTCCAACTTTCCGAGATGTATCTGTGCCCGTCACAGACCACCTAGACCTCCTCGGTGTCACTCTATCATCGACTCTAAACTTTGGCTCGTATATCGAGTCAAAGGCTCAGTTAGCCGCCAAGAAACTTGGTATCCTCTCAAAGGTGAGACGGTACTTCACACCGGAACAGATGCTAACTTTGTACAAAGCGCAAGTAAGGTCCTGTGTTGAGTACTGCTCTCACCTCTGGGACGGCTCTGCCAAATACCAACTTGAGGCACTGGAGTCGATTGAGAGACGCGCCAGGAGGTTAATAGGCAGCGACTTTCTGAAGGAGTCTCGGCTGCAAAGCCTTGAGCACCGCCGTAAAGTCGCTTGTCTATCGGTCTTTTACCGGATACATTTCGGTGAATGTGCACAAGAACTGCACGACTTGGTTCCGCCCTCACCCTTTTTCCATCGGACGTCCAGACAAACGGGGAGGCGCCATCCGTACATGGTTGATATTCCGAAGACTCGTACGAAGCGCTTCGCTTCCACTTTTCTCGTGCGTACTGCGAAAGAGTGGAACTCCTTACCGTGGTCAGTCTTTCCCGATGAATACAATATGGGTGTCTTCAAATCGAGAGTAAATAGGTTTCTTCTAGGTAAGCGTGCTCCATCCTAGACCACATCAATGCTTAACATCAAGCAGGGTGTGGTCAAAGGCGAACCTATAACGAATAAAAAAAAAAAAAAAAAATACTGTATGAATGCAGTCTCAATTTGCGTGGCGTTACGAAGCTTTTTTGCAATATAGTAGCTACTATATTGCAAAAAAGCTTCGTAACGCCACGCAAATTGAGACTGCATTCATACAAGTATCACTCACCTATTAGGATGAATTTCCATCCCTCCAGCCAGCTGCTTTAAAATACAAGCGGTTGACTTTGAATTCCCTGAGCAACTTGATTTAGGCTTAATTAGAACGCTCATTAGATGCATAGCTCTCTGTGCTTTCATCGTCGTATCCAAATAGTTTTTTTTAGTAATGACATAAAGGTTTAAAAATATATTGAATTAAAATTCATGTTAGTCATTTTTGAGTCATGTAATGACAAACAGCCACTATTAGACACATCAAAATATAAAAAATAATGTTATGATTCAACATTATTCCGTTAAAATATTTTGTTTTCAGAAACGACCTCCACGACACACGACCTTCGTTAAAATATTATATAATATATTGCGCAAGTCCGCGTACTACCGCGGACATCGACTCATAAAAACATAACTGTGTACTATTTGACAACTTTCTTTTAGAATAATATTAATTTATATTTTTTCGAGGTTCTAAGACTGTGACAATCGTTGCTCTGAGCAGAGAATGTCAAAACTACAACATCAGCAAATCAAACGATAAGGCCACGCTTGGTTTTATTGTAAGTCATATTTTATGGGGTGTTTGAGCGGTCAATGGTAGAACAAGCTTGCCTGGTAGATGGAACTGTTTAGCCTTTGACCACTATCTAGTGTCAAAACATTAAAGCATAATTAATTCTGGATTGGATTTTATAATAAAGTTTCAAACATATTACAACACTCACAAAAGGAATTCTAGCTGCACGTGAAAAACATATTGATTAAGAAATCCTACTTCACAGTTTGTGTAGTAGTAGTAGGATTACATATACACGATAGATAGACACTACATTACTTACGCCCGAAATTAATAATCAATCTCAATCTGTTTTTAGCTATCTAAGATAGAATAAGCAATCCATTTTAAGGTTTTACCGTGCCAATAAGCTATTCAGAGATTGAAATTTCTATCTGTGGAAGCAATCTATCCAATCTATCGCTGGGAGGTCGGTTTACAGAAAAAAGATTGACCTCTGTATGTAAATGTCGCTTTGTGCGTGTCAATAATCCATCTATGGATTTTGGATCGGATTTGGACAGAAATATTACTTGCTCAATGGCCCAGATGGTATGAACAGTGCTGCCAGATCGGTGAGTTAAAAATTATCAGAGAATTACTTTAAAATTATCGTGTTTTTATCGCAAGTTCTAAACTTTATAAATTACTCAACCTTCGTTTCAGTTCTTAGTGTCAGAAGACAAGAGATATATTGTTAAGTGTTTTCTAAAATATTAATTTAATATTTTCGGTAAAAAAATTTTATTATTATATATCTTATTTTATTGATGTATAAAAATAACCTCTTCCTCAGAATCAGCACTCAATGAATAATAGTTCTGAGGGTACATGCCCACATATAGGCTTTGACGGGCTCTGGTTTTCTCAGGACCGTACAGTCCTGCGTTGTTAGTACACTCAATCATTGCTCGGTATAAAATCAATACATCAGGTTTTTCGCTTCTATTGCCACATCTTCATGCAGCCTGATCAGCTATGCAATTATATAACAATAGTTGTTTTATGACAGTTTCGGCTTTTTGTTTTTATGGAATTTATTTAAGAAAATACCTATCTCATTTTGCATTCGTTTGGATTGCCATAGATAATATAAAAATTATATCCGAGTAATGTAAAAATACTCGGATCAGAATTCGTTGTAAAATTATCTTAAAAAAATATCGTAGTAATTTGATGAAATATCGTGCGATACGTCATTATTATTTTTTAGCGCATGACACTCAAATATATCGTGGATCTAGGATAATTATCGCATGTCTGGCAACACTGGGTTGAATGGCAATAACGGACGGATGACCGGGAGACTAACACATTTTTGCATTACGTTCCATTCTACTCTATCATTTCCATTCTACTATGAGTATCTTGAGTGTAGCATCGTGAATATATTTTTCACGTTTGTGTAAATATATTAAGATATTAGTCCAATATTTTATAAAAATACACTAAAGTAATAATGTACTGCTGATTATTTCAACAAAAGAGATTGAATATTACCTAAAAGTATCATAAATCAAACTTTAGCTTTATTCTCTATGTCTAATAGAATGAAGTATGTCTAATAGAACGGAATGGTTGAGAGGGAAGAGATAGCAGGTTGGATTGCCACCGATCTCGGCACAAAAAAGATTGGGTGTGTTAAGTTTTGTTATTGGCATGCAGATTACAGATCAATCTGTGGATATGGTCTGATCTTGGATCGTTTTTAATCTTGGATTACAGATACGATATTAATTTTGGGCGTTAAACGACAAAAACGCTTGGACAATTCTGCCTCTGCCAAGCTATCGCCTATCACCTACGTAATTTAAACGGATAATGTGTTCTTTTGTTTTTTTTGTGAGTAACACATTGTTAAAAGACGTTTAAAAGAATGGCCCATGCAGAGTTTCTTGCCCGTTCTTCTCGAAGTGGCTCTATACATATTTTTTGAATAAATGATTTTGACTTTGACTTTAAAAGGGTGTTAAAACTATGTTCTGATAAAAAGCAAGATGAATCATATTTCACAGGTGGTAACATTTCACACATGTTTAGACTACCTGCCTCACTTCGCTGTTCGCAGAGTTCCGTTTTAACTTTTTAAGACGTTAAACTTTTTAGATAATTTTATGCATTTCAATTTCCGATAAACATCGCTTCAAGAATACAAGAGAACTTGTTTATTTTCTGCACCAAAGGTACTTCATGAATACATTTCCGCTTGTGACGTCATTGTAATGCAAGCTGTGCATGACACGTGCCCCGTGGTGACCAGTCGCCATGAAATTGCGGAAGCTACGCAGAATGTGGTTATCTGCCTCTGCAATAAATTTCATTCAGTTCCACTTATGCTACGAGTATCTTACTAATATAATCAATGCGAAAGTTTACTTGTTAATTATGGAACTACTCAGGATCTACTACTACATAATACTATTGTAGATAGAATTGGATACATGGATTTTACGAACTGGAATAGTCATTGTTTACCGATACAATAATTTTTACATGATTTACCGGACAGTTCCTTTGGGACGAGATGACCAAATTTCACAAAGTCATTGACCCGGGAAAAGAAGTTGCGCTGAAGCGTTCAATAGTGCTACGTTGATGTTGGTCTCAGATCGATTTGTTTAAGCAGTGTATACGCTGCCCTCATGGCTGTGAATGGGTGACCCTTAGTTGCCTTAACTACTGAAAGCCCTACCGTGCAAATTGGCGGAGCTTTTTTGCCGCACGAAGGCCTTTGATCTAACAACTGTCATTCTAAGAAATTTGCCAGGATAGAAGGCTTACTGCGCACTCTAAACATTGACCTATATATACTTGACGCGACACCTCAAACGCAGATAGTCGACCAGTGCCGGTATGCCCGCCGGCATACTCTCCCCCACGCGCAGCTGGGCACTCGTAGAAATTATACGCGCTTTACGTTCGAAAATTGTGTGCTCAAAATTCACAATCGATACACAATTTTCGAACGTAAAGCACGTATAATCTCTACGAGCGCCCAGCTGCGTGTGTGGGAGAGTATGCCGGCCGGCATACCTGCACTAGTCGACTATCTTTGTTTGAGATGTCGCGTCTAGTATATAAAGGTCAATAGTTCTAAAGCGCATTAGCATTGCTTAACCTGTTAATGGATTAAGAACGGAAAAAAAATGTTTTCTGAAAGACCTGTATTTTATGAGAAGGGGCAGAAGTTTAACACCAGATGAGCCTTTATAACAATTATTATTATAAAATTCATAAAACATTTATTATATTCTGAAGACTTTCAGGCCGTGTTACTTAGTTGAATGTCAACTAGAACAGATAGCAAAACCTGGAATGTGATATTCAAGCGGTTGAACACCGGAAGCAATATGGCGTCGTGCGGAACTGACATCTGTCAACGGGCAACATAGTCGTTGTTAATTAAACGTTCGTTGTGGCGATACCATACAGTGAGATAATGTAGGAAGTTCATGCTTCATAATTTTGTAAATCGATCGAACTTATTAGAAACCGAGATTCAGTTGCTGTATTATAATATTGTTATGTTGACAATAACGCCTGCTCTGCGGATTAAATTACAAATTTACAAGAGAAAAAATTATAGTTATGGGCAGGATTTGAACCCGCGTCCATATCCACCCCTATAGCCGGGGCATGCTCTGACCGACTGAGCTAACATGACAGTATGACTCATAACTCTAATTCTTGCTCTCGTTCTTCAACCATCGTATTAGTTACTCTATATTAAATTTGCCATGTTATAAACTTATAGACTTTTATAAAATTTAACATCAGACGGACGACTGTAGCAAAGGAAAAAACCTTATCCAAGATTAAAAATTACCAACGAATTTGGTGCGAAAACTACTTGCTCTTTACAGACCAAATTTGACAGACAGCTAGTTAATAGGAGAAGTCAGCTATAAACGGATAGTATGAAAAGGCAAGGTAAAGGAGGTTAAATCTTTTGCATGGAAGACACCGCCCAAGATGCACTGGAGGCCTGCCCAGGAGGAGCGGGACCGCGAAGATTTTTAATTTTATTTGATAGTTTTTGAAGTAAGAAGAATGAAATTTTAAGTTTCGTCACATAAAATAAGTAGTAACGCACGATTTTTTTCAGGCTAAGGATGAATTAAGGTACAAAAATAGGTGTTACAAATTAATACGAAAGTCTTATATGTCTTACAGCTGAAAAGTACTTTACCTGAAAATCTGATATTTGGCAGATACGAAGGTTAACATTAATAGTCAGTTATGGGTTGTAGGAAAGGGCAGAATTAAGGGGATGTGAAAATCTTATGCTACTGAAGTTAGACTCATGAAATTTTGTCTTGTGACACATGATACAAAATTATCTGTCACAAAACTTACTTAAGGGATTAATTAATTAAGGGACACAAAAAGTGGTTAGAATTTTAAAAGAAAATCCTACGAGTATATATGTTATAAATATATGTTTAAACTAAAAGTGGACATATAATACAGTATGTAGATCACTTAAAATATAAACCTTTTTAAAATATAACTAATTTATACACTTGATGATATATTAAAAATAAATAATCTATTTATAGCCTTTACCAATTTTTTTTGTATTTTTTTTTATATTCTTGATAGGTTAGCCTTTGACCACTATCTCACCTGTAAGTGATGATGTGGTTGAAGATGTTGTTCAGGCTAACCTAGAAGTACTGGCTCTCAAGGACAGCTGCCGGAACACACCGTTAGGTGCTAGGCAACAGATTTTCTACTTGAGGATGGTACTATACATGACTTTATACTTAAACACTATCTTTTTTAATTTTAGGGGCAACAGCGTTATGTTCTTGCTTGTGCAGTTTTCGTCCCTTCTCGCAGGAGAAATGCTGCGCTGTTTTTCAGCACACTTCAGCACACACGGTTAACCGATATGTATAGGTCTTAAAAATGAGCTGTGTTATGTAGATAAATAATATGAAATAAAACAGAAACAGCTTCTAAAAACAATCTAATGACATCATATGAAAATGTTTTCCGTTATTGGGTAATGAAAAATAAAAGTAAATGCCTGGTGACTGGGCGTGTTTAGGGTGTATGTGAGTGAGTGTAATATGTATCTATGAGTGAAAAAAATTAAGAATATGTGTTTTTAATATTTCAAGTGTTAATGTTGTCTTAGGTTTACGCGATTATTACACATTTTTATTATTACTTTAAACGGTTTAAATCGCGTATATTTATCATTATTTTTGTCCCGACGTTTCAAACACTTTGCAGTGATCGTGTGAGTGATTGTGTGAGTGATCAGTCACCCCGTGACCACGATCACTGCAAAGTGTTTGCAACGTCGGGACAAAAAAAATGATAAACATACGCGATTTAAACCGTTTAAAGTTGTTTAATTACTATTTCAAGTGTTATTTTTGGCCTTTTTCTGTATTTAAAAGGTTGCTTCATAGTTTTGTTTTTGATGGTTGTATATTTAAAGCGCTGTACTTGAAGCAACGTGTAAAGCCAGCGGTGATGTGTTAAGGAATGGATATCTCTGGACCATGTCAACTTCAGAGTTACTCAAGTTTGTTCTAGTTCTCCAAATGACTTCTTGTGAACTGCTTGCTCGGTGGAGTTTCCTTCTCAACTTAATGTTTTATTTACCAGAGAGTGATTTGCTCTCTTTTTGGTATCCTAAAGCAAAACCTTGCACATGCGTTTTGAACAACTGGTTGTTTTTTTCGGTATTAACTTGTATTCTAAGGCCATAAACTGCACTGCAATATTTAAATAGCGAGATGACTAACAGCGAGATGACTAACAGCGAGAAGCGAAGTTTGCTTAGCCCTTCCTAACCGATCAGCTAAGTTAAGCAACGTCCACCGCGGCCATGACTTCGATGGGCGACTAGTGAAATTGCTACTGAGCGCTTTCGTGCTTCGGAGGGCACGTTGAGCCGTCGGTTCCAGTTGTTGTTTTAGGATGAAAGTCGTTACAGCATGGTGGGAGGGCATTTTGAGAATGCCTGACTGGCTAGCTGCCACCCTCCAGTAGACAAACTGTCGCCATCACCTAACGGTGCGTTCCGGCAGCTGTCCTTGAGAGCCAGTCATTCTAGGTTAGCCTGAATAATATTTTAATTCGATCACATCATCACTTACCATCAGGTGAGATAGTGATCAAAGGCTAGTCTACCAAGTAAATAAAAAGGTTGCATGGCAAGTTCTAACCTCTTGCGATATATATTTCCTAATTTTATATAAGATTTTAAGTTTTATGAAAGCATTTTCTATATTTTCATTAACATGCTTAATATATTATTATCTCGTTTCACTGTCTATTATGAGACCCCAAATTCTTGATTTAGATTCTCTCGGTATCCAATGCCAATTATAGTTCAATACCTTGCTCACCTGCGCCTTGATGTCCAAGATAACTTTTGGATTTTGGATATAAATAGGTTTAAAACCAATTAATTAGGAGTAAGAGTAGCCTAACTATTAATTCTATCTAACTCCATATTGATTAATTTTATGCATTCAAGAGTATCAGCTATAAAAATTGAGAAGGAAGAAGATAGGTTTAAAAATGTATCCTTGTGGCGTTGAAATATCATTTAGTATCTGGAAATTCAAATTCAAAAAATCTGATATATTATATATCATATATACCCTTCACATTGGGTCGGTAGAATATGTCTCCTATAACAGGACAAGGGCACAAGATTGTAACAAGAAAACATTGTTGAAAGGTCTCCAATGAAGGACGAGGTAATAAAGTAGTTTGCAGCTGCCGTGGACATAAACTGTTGGCGACAGCGCCTCCAGTTTTAAGCGTTCCAGGGCCAACCAGCCCTTTTGAAGCTCTCGTAGCGAAGTTTACGTAGCTGTTCTTAACTAATCAGCAAAGTTAAGTAACTTCCGCTGCCGTCATGAGCTAGATGGGTGACCGCTAGTGACATTACTACTGAGCGCTTCCGTGCTTCGGAGGGCACGTTAAGCCGTCGGTCCGGTTGCCGTCTTACGATGGCAGTCGTTATAGTATAGTGATAGGGCATTTAACGAATGCCCGTCTGGCTAGCTACCAGCCTCAAGTAGAAAATCTGTCGCCAAGCACCTAATGGTGTGTTCCGGCAGCTTCCTTAAGAGCCGGTAATTCTAGGTTAGCCTGAATAAGATCATCAACCACATCATCATTTACCATCAGGTGAGATAGCGGTCAAAGGCTAAACTATTAAGCATAAAAAATAACAAGAATCCAACAAAGAGCTATAGTTTTTTTTTACATAACAAAGAACTAATTCATTCTACCCTCTCATCATCTTCTACTACCTCCAACGAGGTTAGATCTGGAAAAATCCTAATTTTCTTACGCCGGGTACTGCATGGCATTATTTCTTTTTTGTTTTATTATAGGATATCTTTATGTTTATGTTACTAAGCCCTCAACTCTAGTATTTGCTGAAAAACATTTTAATTTTAGATGAATTATGGAAACAGGAGGATAAGCGCTTGAGAACGCTTTGCATATTATAATTCGACTACTACAATGAACTTTGACTGTCTGATAGAGTAACAACATTTAATGGATACTATTTGAATAGAAACGATTAGGATTCTCTTCACAGAATCTATTTGAATAGACACGATGGATATTACAGAGGATGCTCAGAAATAATGCCAGTTGCAAGGAAAAAATGAAAAGAAACGTACTCCTACTACGTTGGCCACCGATAGGCAAATGTGGTAAAATATGCTACTAATACTGGGATGAAAGACATGTGATGAAAGTACGATAAAAAATCAAAATCTTTACTAAGAAAACTATTTATATATCTCTGGGTATCATGACATCAAGTTGAAAATTAATTAAATGTACTTATTCGACTATTAAAAAACTGAATAGATATTAAACATTTTTAATCTTACGGAAGGATTAGAATATTCATTCTTACTTTACTTTGTTTTCCATTACTGTGTGGTAATCACTTGCCAAAGCCTCTCGTTCCCGTGTTGCCAATTTATATGGCCTCCTTATTACCACATCAAAACAATGTTGCTTCACGTATATGCTATCTCTATTATTAGCCGTGTAACACTGAAAAACAGTTCGAGACCAAGATTATTACTAGGAACATACATTGGTTAAAAACTTTTGTCTTCAGGGTCTGTAGGATATTGGACTATCGAAACTGCTCTCTAATCACGCCTCGCTGCAGTTGGACGGGCTCCGTAAACCTCAAACCTGTGGCAGGTATCGAACCATTGACCCCCTGCATTCACAGCCTTTGTCACTGGGTTTTTCTTTTTTGTGTGAATGTTTATGAGTAGTGATCTTACATACACAATATATTAAGTGAAAAAACCATCACCTTATTGTTACGTATTTACATGCCCAAAGCTCCTTTCATCCAGTTATATGTCCAGTAATCCCTATCAATTAAATATTAAAGCTTCATAAACCTAATTACTACAGGTCCAAGCCACCAACGCTTTAATAATTCTGCCTTCTGATTCCCGACGCGACGGAAAACATAATCTCCAAAATAAATAGCGGCCATTATTTATGTGGACATTGTCCTAAATATCGCGTTAATCATGGCGAGTACAGTGTAAGCGTGGCTTAAGAATAGCGCACACTCGCAACTTAGCGACTTTATTGTGTTGTTTTACAGCTCTGTGGTAGAATTCTTCAAGAAAATGAAAGACTGATATGAAAACTGATTATGAAGTTTAGTGTTCGTAGCTTTGTAAGTCGTTATTAACCATTTAATTAGGTTTAGCAACGCTATCTGTGGTTACTTCTTGGGTAGGTAACTGCTGGCGGCATTCACAACTTAGAACTTCCATGCTTGTAGGGCACTAAAAGCCCTTGTTGTCTTAGGATGACAGTCTATGTTTTTTCAAGATGTTATTGGATCTATAGAAACATATCTCGAAGCAGTGATGGCTCAGTGGCGTTGGCTATGGACTGCCACGCAGCAGGTCCATGGTTCGAATCCCGCCGCGGGCTTGAGCTTCACCGCATGGTGGAAGGGTATTTTGCAAATGCCCGCCTGGCTTGCGACCACCCTCAAATAGAAAATCTGTCGCCAAGCACCTAACGGTGTATTCTGGCAGCTGTCCTTGAGTGGCTGTGATTCTAGGTTAAGCCTGTTAAGACCTTCAACCACTTCATCACTTATCATCAGGTGAGATCGTGGTCAAAGGCGTACCTATCAGCAATAAAAAAAACTGCTGATAAGTGCTACAGAGGTCATATAAGATAATAATGATTATTTCCAACCGTAACAAATACAGCGAAGAAATTATTTTTAACGTTAACATCGTATAGTATGGGGCAGATCTTATTTTTAGCAGCTCTTGCACGCATAATGATATGCAGCACTAGAGTTTGTTCAACAAAAACATATTTTGCAATTCCTTTGCTAATATGCAAATAGGCGTCTGAGGTGTTTTCTTTTGTAAAACGGTGTTATGCACTTACCATTGATAAATAAAAAAGAGAATTAATATTTTAGACTAAAAGTTTAGTCACCTCACCTGCGACTGTTTTTGTTTACGTTTTTCTGCTTAATATTTGTGAAGTTTTATAAAACTCTCCTTTACGAGAATTGGTTGAGTTATGAAACAGGAGTTCAAATCTGGTATTCGAATAGACATACGAAAACATTTCGGCTAACAACGGGCTCGCTTATTACCTACAATCTGCAATGATTACCTCATGTATATATATATATTAGGTCCTTACATATGAAATTGGCGTTTTGTATGGGAGGAACAAAAAGTCGAATATTTTTTAATATAATATATTTAATTAATCAAAGTATGAACCATTATTTTCTATGCACTTTTGCCATCTCATAGGTAGTTCATTGATCCCTTTACTAAAAAAACCAGTCGGACGGGAATCAATAAAATCTTTGAAGGCGATTTGGACTGCCCCATCGGAGTTGAATTTTTTCCCTTGCAAGAAGTTATCCAAATTTCGAAAAAAATGGTAATCTGTTGGAGCAAGGTCCGGGGAGTACGGAGGATGTCTTAGACTTTCCAATTGAAGCTCTTCTAATTTAGTAGCCGTCTGTTGCGCAGTGTGTGGTCTAGCGTTGTCGTGAAGCAGCAGTGGCGTGGAGCGATTGACCAGCCTAGGTTGTTTAGCCGCTAGCTTTTCCATCATGGTTTGCAATTCCTGACAATAGACATCAGCCGTAATAGTCTGGCCAGATTTGAGAAAACTGTAATGAACAATACCGGCACTAGTCCACCAAACGCTTACAAGTAACTTTTTTGGGGTTAATTTTCGCTTGGGGCAGGATTTGGCTGGCTGGCCAGGATCTAACCATTGCGCTGAGCGCTTCCGATTATCGTAAAGAACCCATTTTTCATCACAGGTAATGATTCGGTTTAAAATACCTTCATTATTGTGCCGGTTTAGTAATGTAACGCAGCAGTCGACGCGCGTTTGCCGGTTTGTTTCAGTCAATTCGTGAGGTACCCACCTTTCAAGCTTTTTAATCTTCCCAATTAGCTTCAAGTGAATTAAAACAGTTTTATCACTAACATCGCAGCCTGCAGCTAACTCGGACGTGGTTTGCGATGGATCCGCTTCCACAATAGCCTTCAACTCTTCATTATCAACTTGAGTCTCAGGCCGTCCACGGGGCTTGTTCTGCAGGTCGAAATTTCCAGAACGAAAACGTTGGAACCAAAAACGAACTGTGTTTTCTTTTGCAACACGACCGCCATACACATCATTCACCCTTCGAGTTGTTTCCGCAGCACTAGTGCCACGGCGGAACTCGTACTCGTAAATAATGCGATATTTAAGGTTTTCCATTTTGTAAAATGAGTGACGCAAACAGAAAAAAACAGAAGAAAAAAACAAATGAATGACGATCATCGAAGCACAAATACATGAGTCTATAGCTGTACAAATTTGAATTTGGAATTCCTTACCAAAGAGGAGAAATTCGTGATTAAAGTGGCCAGTACGAAAAACGCCAATTTCATATGTAAGGACCTAATATATATATATACACATATATATATATATATATATATGTATCTATTTGATTATCAACTTTATTGACAGTGGTAACTAACGACCTTCTAGAATTTTCACCCTGGCTACATTATTTTTTCCGAAACATAAGTATTTATATTTATTTTTCGTAAAAAATAAGAGTATAAAAATTATGTTAAGATTTTACATGTCATGTTTTGTAATGCAAAAATTAAGTTAGGAAGATTTAGCGGCAACTCTGTTAAAAGCTTTTAATAGGATAACGAAATATGTATACAACAACGTGCATCTCTCTAAAATGCTCACAGGTAAATATATTATTTTTATCTAGTGCATGTATCCAGTTCAGAAAACAGCGATACAACAAAAAACGCTTTCAACTATATTTATAAATTGAAGAGAGTGTGCATGTGTGTGTAATAGAGAGAGGGGTGTGTATATTTGGGTCCTGTATTACGATACAAAATACCTTTTTTACAATAAACTGAGTAGTTCCCGGGGTGACGTAATGTAATCAAAATCTAAGCAGGAGCAACCCGGGCGGAAGCAGGTAAAGATAAAATTTTAAAAAAAATCTTACACTATGACGATGCTTATTTTGACATCAAAAAGGACCAATTGTATAAACTTGAGTGACATCAAATCTTTTGTATAGGTATATAATAAAGCCAATATGCATCCGTATATGTACGCCAATATTATACTCGTGTTGATCATTACGTCTCGCTCTACACCAAATATTTAATAAATACTATATTTTCTCTTTTGTACTTATATATAATTTATTTTACCTCTTAAAGTCCTTTTTGAAACCATTTTATTTTCTCAAAGAACGTATGAAAGAAGGGATTATGGCGAACCATTAAAATAATGAAACCGGAAAAAGATAAAAGTTATCAAGAGAAAATAACAGCTTTGGTCACATTTTTTTTAAACATTCTTGAAGTTTATCATCTACACACTTTTGCACTTTGGCTATCGTTCAACCACGCAAAGCAACTGTACTAAGCAAAACGTGGTTTCAGCCTAGGGTGTCAATGTCAACAGCTCGGTTGGTTTATTTCACATATTTTCACAGCATAATATCGTATGGTGTATTGTTATGGGGAACAGCAGCTGATGTAGACACGCTCCTTATTTGGTGCTATATATGGAATGGATTCTGTTGAGTCACTGAGGGATCATTTTTTTTAAAGAAATCAACTGTTTAACTTAACCAAGTCTTCATATTCTTGAAAACACATTGTATGATCGAAATACTGGCGCCGAGATTCTTACCTTTGCTTGTCGAAATGGCTCTATACCAGTTTTGCTGAATGCGGCAGTAGAATATTATAATAGTATTTTTTTTAATTGACGTTCATAAAGGCGATAAATAGATGTCAAAATAAATGATTTTGATTTCAAAATGTCATAAAGTCATCATTCATTCATTACCTATTCTCAAAGGCATCGTATTATGACGATATCGCAGAGCTCTGATGCTCTACTAACAAAGTTGACAACGTTTCATTACGTAAAAGCCTTGTTTGCTGGATGGATGAGCCACATGTGTCAACGAATGGTAACTAGAGCTTACTGCACAGAATACGAGTAGATTGCAGTAGCTAGCTCTTGTTTCGTTCACACGGATTTCGAGCTGAATTAAATAAGCCGATTCTATCTCTGCAAATCGAACGGTTGTCGATGATCTGGTTGTTTTGTATTTCGCTGACAATATGGAATTTAATGCTACTTCTGGGTGTTGTTAGAGGAGACTAAAGGTAAAACATTGGAAGGTGAGCAGCAGCATCTTCTGAGGAACTGATATCTTAAACTGCGATCCCTAAGACGCCTGCCAAGCGTGGAAATTATGTATACCCCTCCTAACGGGGATTTTCAGTTGTGGACAATCCGGCTGATATAGTATAATAGTATAGTATGGAAGGAAAACATTTATTTTTTTTGTCAACTAACTATTTGTACTCTATGTAAAAAGTCCATTATGTCCTCCGTTGAACAAAAAGCTTCTCTATTAGGTTAGGTTTTCCATAATCGACACGCTTGGCAGGCGTCTTGGGCATCACAGTATAAGATTCTTCAGAAGACGCTACTGCCCGCCTGATATTTTACCCTCTGTTGCGTGTTAAGACTCCCACATGAAGTTATGGGGTTAGAATTGTAGCCCGGCACCCCAAGGGGGAGTATTGTACTTGATCATGTTATATATCTTATGATGTATATTTTTGATACTTGGCGAATTGCTTATATTAGTAGATTTTAATATTTTTGGCCGTATTTGGGGTATTTTATGCAATTATTGAACACACCAATTCACGTGAATTGGTGTTCAATTTGTTTTCAATATAGAAACATAACAAAATTACAAATATACGATAGGAAAAATTTAAGTCATGTGCGGGATTCGAACCCGCGTCCATCCGCCCCTTTAGCCGGGGCATGCTTTAACCAATTGAGCTAACATGACATGACGTCATAACTCGAATTTTTCCTACCGTTCATTAACCATCGTATTGGGATGGAGCGACATCTATAGTACCACTTACGTTGTACTACAAACAAGACCAATTTGGCAATTGGTTTTATACTTGTAAATGATGACGCAACCTTATAATTTTTATATTGTTATGATTGCAATAACGCCTGCTATGCGGATTACATTACAAAATTACAAATATACGATAGGAAAAATTTAAGTCATGTGCGGGATTCGAACCCGCGTCCATCCGCCCCTTTAGCCGGGGCATGCTCTAACCAATTGAGCTAACATGACATGACGTCATAACTCGAATTTTTCCTACCGTTCATTAACCATCGTATTGGGATGGAGCGACATCTATAGTACCACTTACGTTGTACTACAAACAAGACCAATTTTGCAATTGGTTTTATACTTGTAAATGATGACGCAACCTTATAATTTTTATATTGTTATGATTGCAATAACGCCTGCTATGCGGATTACATTACAAAATTACAAATATACGATAGGAAAAATTTAAGTCATGTGCGGGATTCGAACCCGCGTCCATCCGCCCCTTTAGCCGGGGCATGCTCTAACCAATTGAGCTAACATGACATGACGTCATAACTCGAATTTTTCCTACCGTTCATTAACCATCGTATTGGGATGGAGCGACATCTATAGTACCACTTACGTTGTACTACAAACAAGACCAATTTTGCAATTGGTTTTATACTTGTAAATGATGACGCAACCTTATAATTTTTATATTGTTATGATTGCAATAACGCCTGCTATGCGGATTACATTACAAAATTACAAATATACGATAGGAAATTTTTTTTTTTTTTTTTTTTTTGTAGTACAACGTAAGTGGTACTATAGATGTCGCTCCATCCCAATACGATGGTTAATGAACGGTAGGAAAAATTCGAGTTATGACGTCATGTCATGTTAGCTCAATTGGTTAGAGCATGCCCCGGCTAAAGGGGCGGATGGACGCGGGTTCGAATCCCGCACATGACTTAAATTTTTCCTATCGTATATTTGTAATTTTGTAATGTAATCCGCATAGCAGGCGTTATTGCAATCATAACAATATAAAAATTATAAGGTTGCGTCATCATTTACAAGTATAAAACCAATTGCAAAATTGGTCTTGTTTGTAGTACAACGTAAGTGGTACTATAGATGTCGCTCCATCCCAATACGATGGTTAATGAACGGTAGGAAAAATTCGAGTTATGACGTCATGTCATGTTAGCTCAATTGGTTAGAGCATGCCCCGGCTAAAGGGGCGGATGGACGCGGGTTCGAATCCCGCACATGACTTAAATTTTTCCTATCGTATATTTGTAATTTTGTAATGTAATCCGCATAGCAGGCGTTATTGCAATCATAACAATATAAAAATTATAAGGTTGCGTCATCATTTACAAGTATAAAACCAATTGCAAAATTGGTCTTGTTTGTAGTACAACGTAAGTGGTACTATAGATGTCGCTCCATCCCAATACGATGGTTAATGAACGGTAGGAAAAATTCGAGTTATGACGTCATGTCATGTTAGCTCAATTGGTTAGAGCATGCCCCGGCTAAAGGGGTGGATGGACGCGGGTTCGAATCCCGCACATGACTTAAATTTTTCCTATCGTATATTTGTAATTTTGTAATGTAATCCGCATAGCAGGCGTTATTGCAATCATAACAATATAAAAATTATAAGGTTGCGTCATCATTTACAAGTATAAAACCAATTGCAAAATTGGTCTTGTTTGTAGTACAACGTAAGTGGTACTATAGATGTCGCTCCATCCCAATACGATGGTTAATGAACGGTAGGAAAAATTCGAGTTATGACGTCATGTCATGTTAGCTCAATTGGTTAGAGCATGCCCCGGCTAAAGGGGCGGATGGACGCGGGTTCGAATCCCGCACATGACTTAAATTTTTCCTATCGTATATTTGTAATTTTGTAATGTAATCCGCATAGCAGGCGTTATTGCAATCATAACAATATAAAAATTATAAGGTTGCGTCATCATTTACAAGTATAAAACCAATTGCAAAATTGGTCTTGTTTGTAGTACAACGTAAGTGGTACTATAGATGTCGCTCCATCCCAATACGATGGTTAATGAACGGTAGGAAAAATTCGAGTTATGACGTCATGTCATGTTAGCTCAATTGGTTAGAGCATGCCCCGGCTAAAGGGGCGGATGGACGCGGGTTCGAATCCCGCACATGACTTAAATTTTTCCTATCGTATATTTGTAATTTTGTAATGTAATCCGCATAGCAGGCGTTATTGCAATCATAACAATATAAAAATAGAAACATAACATGAAAAAGAATATATTATTAATTGCAAGTACTGTAAACTTTTACAATAGTTTTTAATCTTGCTATAATTGCGATATGACTATATATATTTTGAATGTTCAGCCAAAATCTTTAGTTTACTTTTGGGTGGTAGCAAACCAGGTTAGATTTTGACCACTCACCTGATGGTAAGTGGTGATGTGGCCGAAGATGTTGTTCAGGCTAACCTAGAAATACTGGCTCTCAAGGACAGCTGCTGGAATATACCGTTAGGGGCTTGGCGACAGATTTTCCGACAGATTTTCCACTTGAGGGTGGTAGCTAGCCAGGCGGGCAAACGCAAAATATCCTACTACTATGCTATAACGACTGCCATCCTACGTCAACAACCGGAACCGACGGCTTTACGTGCCCTCCGAAGCACGGAAGCGCTCAGACCGTTAGTGACATTACTAAATGTTTCCGCCATGTACTAAACGGTCACCAATCCAACTCTTTACCGAGGCAGACGTTGCTTAACTTTGCTGATCGGGTTAAAACACTTAAGCAAACTTCGCTACGAGCTCTTCATAAATGCATTCGAAAATGCCCTTCCTTAAGCTCAAACCGGCAGTAGCGAATAATGGACCTGCGGTACGACAGTCCATAGCTGCTACCGCTTGGCCATCATTGCTACAAAAAGCTGATTTAAAATAAGCATATAGCGATACACATTCGCAGATGGGAATATGGGGCACTATTCAAATAATAAAATTGTTGCCTTAAATACGAAAAAACGGGATCAATCTTTTAATCATTTGATGTTACAATTACTTAATTATGAAAGTAAGGTTTAATTATTTAATTAAAAATGATTTCAGAGTCTTAACACAGTTTTCGTGGTTCCGGACCTTAAAAGCACAATGGAACTCTATTATTGACACTCCCCTGTTTGTATATCTGTCCGTGTGTCACGACTCTCTAGCACGTTAACAGAATGACTTTTAACGCGATTAAGTCCCGTTAAATAATTATAACTATGTGTTCAAGTCGCGTAAGTCCCTAAGTTACTATTTTCTTGAATTTTTGCCTCCATTATATGAGACAAAGAATCTTTTATACACATTTGCAATAGACAAATTAACATAAATAAATGTAAGCACTTATTCTTTTTTCTAAGAAACTGACTTGAAAAACAAAAATAATGGGATCTTAAAACAATTTAACCTCTTGTTTGAAATACGCGGAAGTCAATTTGCCTGAATTAAAGAAGTACGAAGAAATGTCTAACTTTTCCTTCCTTCTGCCATTTATAATTAAATATGCCTTTCCCTTGCTTTTCGCTCTTGATATATAAGGAGGATATTAATTTATCAACAATACAACAATTTTAAAGCAGTGATGGCTCAGTGGCATTGGCTATGGACTGCCGCGCAGCAGGTCCATGGTTCGAATCCCGCCGGGGGCTTGAGCTTCACCGCATGGTGGCAGGGTATTTTGCGAATTCCCGCCTGGCTAGCGACCACCTTCAAGTAGAAAATCTGTCGCCAAGCACTTAGCGGTGTGAGTAAGTCTCAAATGCCTGTAATTTCACTGGCTCTCAAGAACAGCTGCCGGAACAAAACATTAGGTACTTGACGACAGATTTTTTACTTTAATGTGGTCGCTTGTGTGGTCATGAGGGTGGTTTGAGTTTCATAGCATGGTGACAGGGTATTTTGCGAATGCTTGCCTAACTAGCTAACACCCTAGAGTAGTAGTATCCTAGTACGAAATCTATCGCCAAGCACCTTTCAGTGTGTTCTGGCAACAATTCTTGAGAGCCAGTAAGTAATTATGAAATTACAGGCACATGAGACTAGCAGTGCAGTTCGTCACTTTTGATGAAATGAATCTGTTATAGTTAGAGGTTATCACTTAACATCAGGTGGGAAGCGCACGTGTTCCGTCACAATACAAAAAAAATATCTATAATGATCTGTTTTTTTTTCTTTTATGCCTGATAGGTTAGCCTTTGACCACTATCTCACCTGATGGCAAGTGATGATGTGGTCGACGATGTTGTTCAGGCTAACCTAGAAGTACTGGCTCTCAAGGACAGCTGCCGGGACACACCATTAGGTGCTTGGTGAGAGATTTTCTACTTGACGGTGGTAGCTAGCCAGGCGGGCATTCGCAAAATGCCCTACCACCATGCTATAACGACTGCCATCCTAAGACAACAACCGGGACCGACGGCTTAACGTGCCCTCCGAAGCACGGAAACGCTTAGTAGTAATGTCACTAGCGGTCACCCATCCAACTCATGACCGCTGGCGACGTTGCTTTACTTTGCTGATCAGTTGAGAACAGCTAAGTAAACTTCGCTACGAGCGCTTCAAAATTGATCTGTTTTTCTTTATAAGAGTAGAGTCCTAAAACGGTCAATCTTGAATACTGAATCGACTTAAGTCTTCTTTGCACGTGTCAGCGGTTCACCACGATTCAAAGATAAAAATCCGGGACATCCCGGATCCACACCGGATAAAGCGTAATAGACAAACCCGATTACAGATTTCCCCGGGCGCCGGTTTCCAATGATCCCGCGTCCTGGGACTCTCCAAGTTAAATCGATTTAACTGTTTACTCGAGTTAGGATTACGGCTCGAATGTGCCCGCCTGGTCTATTTGTTGGATGACTGTTGTGGATTTATTGTTTGTTGGCATTGAGGCTTTGCCCGTGTGATTGGAGAGCGTGAGAATAAACATATTTAGCTTTTTTCTGTTTGCCTTCTTATCAGTATAATATTTGTTTGTTGGTTAATATACACCTCAACGCGTAGACTTTTCTTCTCAACTTTGACTTTAGCTATATTATATTATCAAAGTCAAGTTTAGCTATATTTTACTCGTTCGGTAACTTAGTAAATTGTGGAATGTTTAGGTACAAAATCTTTGCAGTTATTTATTTGGCTGTTAACCTAAACCAAAATATTATCAAGATAAATTTCAAAGAAATCATTACAAAATTACAAATTGATTATTTTTTAATCCAAAGAGCAAGCGTGATGCGAAAAAAAAGGAATATGACTTTAAAAAATAGCCATGTTGATGTTTGTCAAAAGAGACAACACCTATATTCTTGTGTTTTTACACATTAACAACATAACCGAAATAACATAGAGCATGAAATTAGAAAAACTTAATCAGTATCAGATGGAAAAAGATACTTCTAGCAGGAGATAGAGACAATCTTTATCATACAAAAGCGTGCAATTGGAGACATATATAAAATGGGTCCTAGGGAATCTCTGAGGGATATTTTTAAAGAAATTGATATTTTAACTTTACCAAGTCTTTATATATTTGAAAATATTATGTTAGTTCGTAAAAATTTGAGTAAATTTAAATTAAACAGTGACAATCACGATTACTATACAAGGAATAAAGATAAAATAGCGGTGCCAGGTTTTAGATTAGCAAAGACAAATAAAAGGTCCTTCTTAGGTAATTGTGTACGGTTTTATAATAAAGTTTCCAAAATATTACAACGCAACAGAAGGGAAATTCAAGTTGCACGTGAAAAACATATTGATTTAAAAATCCTACTACACAGTTTCTGATTACTTAAACAACAAAAATGCCTGGACAATTCCGCCTCTGCCAAGCTATTGCCTGTCACCTACATAATTTAAACAAATATTGTAATAACTCTATTATATAGTAAGTATGTAACACATTATTATAAAAGATGTTAAAAAAATGGCCCCGAGTTTCTTGTCTGTTCTTCTCGCAGTGGCTCTATACAATTTATTTGCTGAACGTGGCAGTACAATGTAGAATATTTCAATACAAAAATTGGAATTGATCTTCATAAGAGCGTCGTAGACGCCTAAATAGAATAAATGATTTTGACTTTGAGTACTTGACCCGAGAATACCGCCCTTGGTGCATTTCCAATTATACTTTGGAAGCGGGTGCTAAAGCTAAAACTGTATGTGAATTAACTTACATACATAATCACGCCTGTATTCCCCGAAGGGGTAGTCAGAGGTTTGTAAACACCCACGTTTCGCCAATTGGGTTTTGGCCCCATGAAATAGGTGGCGAGCCTATTGCCATTCACCGGGCACAGTTTCAAGGTCATCCAAAATGTTTTGTCTAACACACTGGACGGAACACAAGAACATTTAAGATTAAGATGTTTACACTAAGAACATAATATTGTAAAACAGGAACACAACAACATATTGTTTGAAACCCTGGCAGGGCACTTATATGGTATATAGCCCTGTTGTGCGTCTAATGCAAACAACACCCTACTCACAATCACGTGAGAAACGGCATGCTGCCCATTTAACGAACTTTCTTAGTCGCCTCCTACGACACCTACGAGAAGAAATGGACATTCTAATCCGGCACCTCACATTTATATATAAAAAATCACTTATTTTTTCATGCTTGTCAGGTAAGCTTTTGACCACTATCTCACCTGATGGTAAGTGATGATGTGGTCGAAGATGTTGGTCAGGCTCACCTAGGTGAGCCTGACCAACATGTTGAGAGCCAGTAATTCGGCTCTCAAGGACAGCTGCCGGAACAAACCATTAGGTGCTTGGCGACAGATTTTCTACTTGAGGGTGGTAGCTAGCCAGGTGGGCATTCGCAAAATGCCCTACCACCATGCTATAACTGCTGCCATCCTAAGACGACAACCGGGAGCGACGGTTTAACGTGCTATCCGAAGCACGGAAGCGCTCAGTAGTAATGTCACTAGCGGTCACCCATCCAACGTATGACCGCGGCGGATGTTGAAGATCGGTTAGGAACGGCTAAGTAAACTTCGCTGTTCAAGACAAGTTCTGTAAAATTTTGTTCCTAGTTTTCTTGTTCCCGCATCATCCGTTGATGTATCACTACCAATTCCATCAATATTCCTGCACCTCCATGATACCCCTTTTGAGCTGGCCTTTGGGGAACCCTTGAAGTACACTTTCTTCCCACGTATTTGTACAAAAGTAATGAGCATGATGGCTTTCTGTCTCATTTATAAAAAGGGTAGTGCTTGTAGCGTAGCTTGTTTAGTATTTTTGATCGATCAATTATGTTAAGTAACGTCCGCTATGATGACTTGAATGGGTGAACGCAAGTGGCTAAGCGCTTCCGTGATTTTTAGGACACGTTAAGGTAGGGCGTTCTGCACAAGCCCGCCTAACTCGCTACCATACTCAAGTAGGGAATTGTCACCAAGGACAATACAGTGGGTTGCGGCAAGATTATTTTTATATAATGCACTTTCCTATCAGTTAGGGATATTAGAAAGATTTTATTAGGTACCTTATTTTTATAATATATATTATTCCAAGTGTGCGCATGAGACTTAACAACTATGTCTCTAAGTGACGGGCGCAGTGCAATTCATGACTTGTGATGAAATGCATCTGTTATAGGCAGAGGTTCGCTTAACATCAGGTGGGCCTCGAGCTTGTTCCGTCAGAATAACATAAAAAGAAAACGAATTTCTAGCTTTTAGTATGTAAGGATTGTTCCATATCCTCATGTAATAGTTATATCGTAAAATCGTGAAATGCAACGAAGTAAAAAAATGCTCATAATAAACAGCATATCACAATGAAGTACACGAGCAAGAAGCTGTTGCACATCAATAAGTAAGTTTACCCGCGTCGCAGGCGATCGGCCATAAAACCGAAGCCAAAACTAATCACAAAATACAATGTTACGAGTACCTACATCCTAATTTTGTCCTGTGTGTACCTAACCGAAAACATATTTCTAACATTTTCTCGTGGTAGGTACTTATCATTTGTATTAGTTACCTGCTTGAAGGTACATTGTGCCGATTTCAAACAGGTGGGATAAGGGTAAGTACGATGATGATTGTGTATTATTATTGAAATTCTTACTTCAGCGTTTCACATACATACATATAATACATACATACATAAATCACGCCCCTATCCCGTAGGGGTAGTCAGACACCACGGATTTCCACTTACTACGATCCTTACATATCTCTTTCGCTTCATCTACAGTCTGCACTCATCAATCCTTTCATACATAAGCATCGGTTTAGGGTACTCTTGACCTGGCCTTTTTTCAGAACGTCTTCAACAGATTCACAGATGGTAACTATAATATAAAAATATACATTTATAGCTTGATACATTTCAATACTGTGTTCCCGACAACTATCTTCGGAGCAGGAAACATAGATTGTTTGCTGTTCCGGAGCATAGAACAGTTGCTCACCAGACATCTCCTATACCACGAACACTTGCCGCGCTCAATGATCTCCTTGATGCCAAACCAGACTGATTTGTTAGCAGACGAATGAAGGGATATCATGGTGGAATGCTTGAGTTATTGTTAGAGGGTCAAGCCACATTATAAAAATCGAAATATCGAATATTAACATTCGCTTTTACCTTGTTTCAACAGTATTTTATTCATAAATCTGTAATTATAGTCATTATTGTTTTGAAACCTGTTTAAATAGATACCTATTCCTTTTTTAACATTATTTTTATTGGCTTTATTTAATTGTTATTGTCGTGCATTTGACATTTAAAGCTGGTTAAGAATTAAGCATAGTACTTGATAATTATAAAAAAAAAGTGTGTTGTTTATTTTAATAATTCATAATCATAATCTGGTTTATTGTTTTATATTAATGTAAGTAGTTTTTGTAAATATGTAATCACACCTATGGTTATATTTCTATTCTGTAATGTATCATAAGTGTGATTTGTGTTAATTGAATAAATAAATAAATATATCCCAATACATTTTTCCATAGAAATTGACAACACACGGCAGGCTATTATGTATACCTTTGCATTTTCGTGTCTTAAGGTACCGACAGGTACGAAAATATATATTTTTTTATGTCTTGATATCTTACGATATATTTTGGTATATCTCAATACCTTTTCGTTTATTACGATGTATATCTCTTTAAACAGGTTGTTTCAATTTTTACTGACTATGTTGAGTAATTTTTTTAGTTGACTACTAAAAGGAGGGGTTTTGACCAATATGTTTTTTCGTGTTTTTCTACCGACTTCAAAAAAGGGAGGAGGTACTCAATTTGTCTGCATTTTTTGTTTTGTTTTTGTTTATGTTTGTTACCTCAGCGCTTTTGACTGGGTGAATTGATGTTAATGATTCTATTATTATTTGAAAGCTGATGCTTGCCATGTAGTCCACTTTAAATTTCATCAAAATCTGTCAATCCGTTTTTGAGTTACACTACAATAATTGAAAAGTATTTTCCTATCTTGATGATATAGTCATTGACAATGAATGACGATCGATCCCATAAGTAGCAAGGGTAACTAAAAATGGTAATATTTTTTTTCAAGAAATGGCACCGATTCAACACTCAAATGCGTGAAATTACTTTTCAAAGTCGGTACCATGAGCACAATGTTGTGATAGTAGGTACTTTTGAACTATCACCGATGATACCGTCTTCAACAAGTTATTTCACACATTTGAGTGTTAAAGTTGGTGCTATTTTTTGGTATTTTTTTTTATCTCTTTAAAATTAAAATTTAGATTAACGTTTCGATGTTTTGGTAAATCGGTTTAATCTCGATGTTGTAGGTAACAATCATCTATTCTATTTTACAACACAAACATTGTTACATCAAAAATCCTTCGCGAACCAGTTAGCCTCTGTTTGAGAGTGAGGATTTACCCGCGGCTGCCTTTGTGTCAGATATAATAAAAAAAGGGACGGACAATCTCGTCGTAACGTCTCCTTTTTGGGGACCAAAGTCGTTTTCGTAATGTTTTTGAAAGGATCGCTGCGAAATTTTTCGCTTCCCATAATTTATGTTGTTTATATCATGGCTAACACGATCTGTTCGAAAACCTTGTTAGATGGTAGTTGACATTTTATTTTTCTTTTGAATATTAGGTCTGCCTTGTCCTTGTGTTGTCATGTACGCTGTTAGGGAAAATATGTTTAAATATGGTGTTTTTGTGCCATCCCCATACCTACATGGTACAAAGGTGGTATTAAGAAATATATAATAGATGGAGTTTGAAGCGCTTGTGCAAGAGCCACTTAATCGTTCATAATCGACCAACGGCTCTACGGTCACAATTTGAATAAACGGCCGGTAGTGAGACTTCTGAGAGCTTCCATGCTAGAGCACGGTAAGCCGTCGGTCCAGGTCATTGTCTAAAGATGGCAGTTGTTACAACATAGTTTTTGCAAACAGCTGCCTAACTATATTCTCTAGTAGAAAAGCTGTCACTCGACAGCTTACGGTTTGTTCTGGCAGTCATGCTTAAGAGCCAGTAATTCTAGGTAAGCCTAAACAACATATTTGCCCGCATAATCTCTTACCATCAGGTGAAAGGTAACCCAATTAGAATTAAAAATATATATCTCATGGCTAACACGATCTGTTCAAAAACATTGTTAGATTATGGTATTTGCTGTGAAAGATATTTTATGTACAGGGTTTTTGGTAAAATGCTATCAACCTCTTAGTGACTTCTGCTAGTCCTAAGAAACATTTTGAGATGATTTTTTTGAGAGACCACGGTGCTGTCCAGTGTTTCGGGCGCTCTTGGCTTGGAGTTGGCATTAAAACACACAAAAATAAATAAAAAATATTAATAAAAATGTTTTTTTTTTTTTCATAACAAAACACCACATCTTAAAATGTTTCTTAGGACTAGCTGAAGTCAACACTAAGAGGTTTTTAGCATTTTACCAATAACCCTGTATAGTAATTTGAAATAATATTCTAGCAAAAGAAACATGAGGCTATTCGTATCCTCTTGTAAAATTCTATACAAGGAACGGTTCAATGCACGATCGTACAAGGCATATATGGCCAAAAAACTTCCTCCAACTATAGGGTGAAGCTCAGGGCCCCGGCAGGACTTGGATTATGATCCCACTGGGCAGCCGTACATAGCTACTGGATCTGGATTAATGATGCTTCGAGTATTATTTTAAAGTAGTAACTTTGAATTAATTAGTTATTAAAGCAGTGATGGCTCAGTGGCATTGACTATGGACTTGCACGTGTGAGATTTAACAGGATATTGGGCGTTAATCTAAGTTATAGCGTAAGTTCATCGGAATGGAATCGATTATAATTAGCGGAATGGTTAAGTATCTACCATACTTGATTTTATATTAAAAGAAGTTATTAGGGAATCGCACATTAATAAGACATTATTGAGAACAAATTAAACACTTTAATGCAAATAATACATTTATAATGCACATGGAGCAGTTTTAATAGTATAACAATATTGAATAGGGTTACCTTCTACTAAGTAAAACGTGTGTCACAAATAGTTAATAATACAGCACTTAACTTGATGCAAATAGATCTTCATACGGCAGTCACTTCGCAAGGAATGAGAGAAGGTGCAACCTTTTTCTTTATTCGTGTTTTCCGCCAAGTGACTGTCGCACCGCCATGTTTTTGCTCTTGCCAATCCAGTCCAAGAGCGTTCCCGCCACAGCGAAACAGCCAATCAGAAATATTACAGGATGATACGTCATTGGTAAGATTCTCTATCAAATACAGATAATACAGGGTTTCGGTGTGGCGGTTACTAAAAATTGTATAAATCGATAAGTTTGCAGTAGCAGACATGATAGCAATATTTCAATAATATATTTACAATTGCATATTTATAGTTCAGGTACTTAGGATAATCTAAGCTAAACGATGACGTCGCATAATATAATTATTTTAGTTGTACATAAAGATGTCTACGGTAAATAATTCTAACACGGCCATACTGACAGTACTTCGTCCACGAAGTACCTACTTAAGTAGGGTCTATCTACATATTATATTGTTCATTTACCTAAGATTTACTCGAATACCAGGCAAGTTTCGCTTAAATAATGTAATATTTTAGCGAGAGTAATAATTTGAAATAATAATATTAACCAAGGTAAATAATACCGAGTATGGAAACTTAAAAAACAAACCTTGTTTGACAAATTCAATAAAACTGATAGAGACTGATAGTGTGAATTAGGTTGCCATAGTCAAATAGATAACATATCGTTTATCTGTCAAAGTCATGCTAAGTGTGACTTATCTTTGGTGAGACTGTTTATGTTGTGAAATGTCGAAAAGAAATTAATTACCTTGGAATATTTACAAAATACATGTACCATAACTATTTATCATGAAATGATGTACAAACCAAGTACAAATACCGTTTAATTACATATAAAAATAAGTGACATGTAACGAAAACTTCATAGACATATCGAAAATATTAAGTACACATACATTCTAAAAATAGTGTTTCTTCTGTGAACTTACCAACAGTATTTAGAAATAGCACACATTTAGTATAGATCTAGTATTCTTATTGCATTATATCTTTAGTATACTAAAGCAAAACGAGGTTATGATGCAACTAAAATGACAAGGTAGTGGATATGAGTAAACAATCAACCTAACGTCTAACATACACATATGTCACACATATGTTCTAATTAACAATAGGCATAGCAGTCTATCTACATGTACTTACAGAGCAGTAAAATTTAAACTTGAAATTTACTTGAAAAACCTGTCATCATTATTATTAATTACCTGTTACCTAGACACAATGATTACTTTCACATGCCATGACAATCATTGCCAAGTAAAAGGTCAACCGGCTTCTTGTTATTTTAACAGTTTGCCATTTGAATAGACATACAGGTCGCATTCACACACTGCTTGTGAGATCAACCAGCACCAATCAAATGGGTAAGCAGTGTAATTAGTTGAAACAGTAGATGACATTTGAATAGACATGCAGGTTGCATTCACACACTGCTAGTGAGATCAACCAGCACCAATCAAATAGGTGGGCAGTGTCCTTTTGTATATAATTATGCCGCAAGTACATGTAGATATTTGGTTTTATTAATTTTGCTGTAATAATTCAAAATCAATAGTTCATTACAATTCTTAACTAAAAGATTCTACATTATTATCTTATTTATTTAATACATAAGTACCATAATTATTCAATCAATGTTTTCACTGACCCATTCTCCTGGCCAGTATCTTAATTTTTCCTTGGCAATTATAATATTTCGTAATGAACCTAGACCTCTCAGAGCATAGCGATCATTTGGAAGTATCAAATCAATTTCATAAGGACCCTTAAATTTGGGACATAATTTGTCATAACGCCTGTGATTTTGGCTCACATAAACTGTGTCTCCGATTCTGAAAACCCTATTATTACGTCTGACTAAGTCAAACCGCTCTTTGAATTTTTCTGCAACCTTTTGCAAGCGAAGCCTAGCTAGTTCCCTATCTTCTGAAAGATTTATATTAGCTTGTGATGGATCGTCGCTAATAACGTCGCTTAGACAAGCCTGAATACAAGGTATATTCGCTTCTACACCAATCAATAGACGCAGAGGTGAAAATCCCGTAGATTTCTGTATGGTTGTATTGATGGTTTGCTGAACCTTCCACAATCCGTTCGGCCAGTCTGATAAGTCATGGCACATTGTACTTAACATATTAATTACTGTATAAACATATCGTTCTACCTGACCATTACTTCTAGGTGTTCCGGTAGCAATCATATGATGTTCAATTTGTAATTCGCGAAAAAGAGATTGAATTTGGTTTGAACTAAAGTTTGTGCCACGGTCAGTAATAATAAGTGAAGGGGTGCCAAAAATTGTAATAGTTTCTCTTATGATAGGAATTAACTCCTGAGAATTTAAAGTTTTAAGTTTTTTTAATAAACAGAACTTCGTAAAGCCATCTACCAAAATCAATATATATTTATACCCTTCATTAGTTACTGTAAAAGGCCCTATACAGTCGAGGTGAATAGTGTGAAATGGTATGGGAGTTTTGTCTATAGGATGAAGTAATCCTTGCTTGGGGCCTGAGCTTCCCTTCTTTACAGTACAGATTAAGCAATGCCAAATATATTTTTTTATAAATGCTGCTATTTTAGGAAACCAAAAATGTTCTTGAACCTTATTCAATGTTTTCTCAAAACCTACATGGCAGTTTTCATCATGAAAAAGTCTTAATAAGTTTAATCTATGTCCTTTTGGTACAAACAATTTTGGGTTTGCATCTGGGGTAATTTTGTAGTGTAATAAATTATTTATGACAGAGTATTGATTTATATCTATTTCTCCTGCCACTACTTGTGAGATCAAAGATTGGGTT
This sequence comes from Plagodis pulveraria, assembly GCA_963890685.1. Classification (NCBI taxonomy): domain Eukaryota; kingdom Metazoa; phylum Arthropoda; class Insecta; order Lepidoptera; family Geometridae; genus Plagodis; species Plagodis pulveraria. The sequence goes on along the minus strand of OY982955.1, from coordinate 30,814,930 downwards.
TCAGGGTCATTATTTTGTGCGATTTCTAACCATGACCGTGAGTCGTTATCAGTATTTATTAAATTTATTATATACTGTGAACATTCAGGCTGTTCTGGAGATTCAACAGGATTACGACTTAAAAAATCCACATGGCTAATAAATTTACCTTTTCTGTAGATAACCCCGAATTTAAAATCCTGCATGTAAGTCCACCAGCGGGCCACTCTAGGAGACAAATCCCGCTTTGACATAGCTAATTTTATTGAATTACAATCTGTGATTATATTAAATTCAATGCCGAGGAGATATACTCTAAAGTGTTTAAGAGCATTAAAAATTGCTAATGTTTCCAAGTCATATGAACAATAATTGGCTTCTGCGGGAGTTGTGCGCTTACTGAAATATGCAACCACCTTGTTATTATTATTGACTCTTTGCATAAGTATCGCACCATAGCCTAACGCACTAGCATCTGTATGCAATTCGGTTGGCAAGTTTGGGTCAAAAATAGTTAATAAGGGTTGAGAAGCTAAATGTTTTATCACATATGCCCTTGCAGCATCTTGCTCAGATCCCCACTCCCATTTTTGATTAGCCTTAGTTAATTTTGTGATCGGGAATGTACGTGAAGCAAAATCTGGTATGAATTTACGAAAGTAACTAGCAAGGCCCATGAATTGGCGAACTTGTTTAATATTCTTTGGAATGGGGGAGTTAGCAAGTGCAGTAGTTTTAGACTTACTTGGACGGACGCCATCTTGTGAAATATGTCTACCAAGATATTCGATGTTGTCTACAAAAAATTTACATTTTTTGAGGTTGATAGTGAAACCTGTCGTGCTAAATGCCAAAATAGTTTGCTCCAAATATTCGAGCCCTTGGTCCATAGTCAAAAATGGTATCAAAACATCGTCCATGTAAATTACAAGAAAATCGAGATGTTGGACTGCTTTAGTGATAGCTCTTTGAAATACGGAAGGCCCGGTACAGATTCCGAATGGCATTTTTAAAAATTCATAATGTGCGTCAGGCGTCACAAAAGCAGTGTATTTAGTGGAATGTTCAGAAATTGGAATTTGATAAAAACCATTTTTCATGTCAATAGATATGTAGTACTTGGCGTTGCCTAGTTTGTCTATTTGATCCTCAATGAGAGGAAGAGGGAACCTGTCTTTTTCTATAATTTTATTCAAAGCTCTGTAATCAATACACATTCTGTCGCTGCCATCTTTTTTTTTTACTAGTATTACTGGGCTAGCGAAGGGAGAATTACTCTCTTTAATAATTTTCTTACCCAATAGATCTTGTACTATAGCTTTAACTTTATCTCTTTCTATAGGGGCTAAACGGTATGGTCTGTAATAAACTATTTCGTCTCTTTTTAGTTTGATATTCAACTCTCCAGTTTTTACTGTACCAATATCGTTCAACACAGAGGGATATTTTTGAAAAATGGCTTTTATCTTTTTCTGAAAATTGTAATCTAGATGCTCTATAGCAGAACTAAGTTCTGAAAAGATATTTAGGCTTTTGTCAGTTTGGGTTAAATTGACCTCTAAATTTGGCAGGGGCGAGTCTTTCTGAACTAATCGAGACCCAGAAAGATCAGTAATAATTTCAATATCCGAGTGTTTAATTGCATTTCTACCAATCAAAAAATCATAATGTAAATCAGCATCTTTGACAACAAAAACTTCGAGATCAATACTAATATTTTCGAAATTGATCGAAATCATAATTTTGGCAAATGCATCTAGACTACCTTTTCCTACACCACAAAGGCGCTCCTGACAAGGCAAAATATGGCAACCAAGGCGTCTAGCTACAGATTCTTTAATAATACTACAATTCGCACCAGTATCAATCAAGGACTGAATCGGCAGGTTATTAACAATTACCTCTGTTAATTGGAGGTTGTTTGCTCTAAAAAATTTACCTGCTTCTCTGATATGAGCTTGTCAGCATCCATGCGAATTTTTAGTCTGCAAACAGTTTCAATATGGCCTACTTTTTTACAAAAAGAACAAAATTTTTGATCTGGTTTATTCGGTTTTTGTTCTTGCTTAATAGCGTTAACATTCATGAGAAAACATTTTGCCTTGGTATGCCCTATTTTGCCGCAAGAATAGCATTTCAACATATCACGGGTTTCAATCTTACCGCGTTTTGTCTGAGATGAAGTGAGAGTTTCTCTATCGCTATGCTCAGAGGATCGCTTTCTTACCATAGGAGTATTTTTTACATAAGAGGTAAAGAGTGATATCAATTCAGATGTGGTTTTAACATTGCTATTGTATGACGCCAATTTTACGTTCACATCACTGATGCTACCACACACTAGTTCAATCAGCTGAGCTTCGGTGAAAATAACTTTCGTACGCTGAAGAAGTCTGATTTTTTCCCGAGCATATTCACAGTAAGAATCTGCCGTTTCAGATGTATACGCTACGGCTTTGAGAAGTTTTTCGGTTAGGTTTTTCTTCTCAGGGTAGAGATCGGTTATGGTAGTACGAAAATTATCCCAAGACCGCCCTTCAGTGGGGTCCCAGGACTGGAACCATATTAGAGCAGACCCCTTCAGGGCCTTACCTGCTTTCGCTACCGTTGCAATGCTGCTCCAGCCAAATTCTTTCGCCAATACCTCGATGTTGATACACCAAGACTCGGCGCCGCTGTCACTAGTAGCAGGATCAAAAATTGGCAACACGATGTCGTCGTCTTGTCGCCGGGTCGTAGCGACTGCTTCCCGAATCGCGGCGATCAAGTTTTCAATTGTAGGGGCATCCATTCTGAAACTAACATAAATTATTAAAAAAAAATGAAGGTAGGCAATCTGAGTGATCCCACTTCTGATGTGAGATTTAACAGGATATTGGGCGTTAATCTAAGTTATAGCGTAAGTTCATCGGAATGGAATCGATTATAATTAGCGGAATGGTTAAGTATCTACCATACTTGATTTTATATTAAAAGAAGTTATTAGGGAATCGCACATTAATAAGACATTATTGAGAACAAATTAAACACTTTAATGCAAATAATACATTTATAATGCACATGGAGCAGTTTTAATAGTATAACAATATTGAATAGGGTTACCTTCTACTAAGTAAAACGTGTGTCACAAATAGTTAATAATACAGCACTTAACTTGATGCAAATAGATCTTCATACGGCAGTCACTTCGCAAGGAATGAGAGAAGGTGCAACCTTTTTCTTTATTCGTGTTTTCCGCCAAGTGACTGTCGCACCGCCATGTTTTTGCTCTTGCCAATCCAGTCCAAGAGCGTTCCCGCCACAGCGAAACAGCCAATCAGAAATATTACAGGATGATACGTCATTGGTAAGATTCTCTATCAAATACAGATAATACAGGGTTTCGGTGTGGCGGTTACTAAAAATTGTATAAATCGATAAGTTTGCAGTAGCAGACATGATAGCAATATTTCAATAATATATTTACAATTGCATATTTATAGTTCAGGTACTTAGGATAATCTAAGCTAAACGATGACGTCGCATAATATAATTATTTTAGTTGTACATAAAGATGTCTACGGTAAATAATTCTAACACACGCAGGTCCATGGTTCGAATCCCGCCGCGCGCTTATGCTTCACTGCATGGTGGAAGGGCATTTTGCGAATGCCCGCCTGTCTAGCGACCACCCTCAAGTAGAAAATCTGGCGCCAAGCACTTAAGGTGTGTTCCGGCAGCTCTCCTTGAGAGCCAGTAATTTTAGGTTAAACCTGTTAACACTTTCGACAACACTTACCATCAGGTTAGATTGTGGTCAAAAGCTTACCTATCAAATTAAGAAAAAAATTGAGGTATATAGTATCCCATTATTTCGTTTAAAATCATATAAACCAAAGAGTATATAAGAAAAATAATATTTATAGAATGAGATACAGTTTGGATGGCAAGACAATTGTTAATTCAAATAGACTTGTTATTATTACAAAAAAAAGCTTTAACCTTTCCAGATCTCCGTATCTCTAATACAAATTTATCCGACGGAAAATTCTTTAACATCACGTCAAAAGATATTACTACATTCAGACAGAATAAAAACTGGAATTTCGAATTTATTTTTAAAAACTCCTGAAATATTATTTTATATTTACGTAATAAAACTTTAGTCTGAAATTGCTTTGTTTTTCGTAAGGCCTCCGCTCCATTAAGACAGAGTTAATTACATTTTTCCGACCAAGAAGTAGAATGTTGACATGAACGTTTAGCCGCTTAAGATTGAGCGAAAAGAGCAAAGTGATGTTGGTATTTAATTGCGATTCTTTGAGAAAAGTGTGCTAGACGCTCGCCTTTGAGCATGGAACGGTATTAAAAAACATTTAATACCTAACAGTTCCCGGCAGATTATAAAAACACCGTTTAGTTTCCTCCTGTCCGATTATAGATTTCGTAAAAGACAACTTAGGGCGATGTACACCTAATAAGCAGCATGCCAACACTTTCAACGTTGTGAGATTGTCGTTAAAACCTGGACGCACAAACAGAGTTCCTTACCATTTTAACGTCATAATTACCTGAAAGGTTGCGGGAAGAGTTTAAGGAGTTTAAGAAGGAGTCTACCAACGAGAAGATTGAACTTTCTTGGGTATCTTCTCATTAGCGCGGCAGTGGCGGATAAAATAATCAAATCCAAACTATTTTATAACCATGACCATGGGTTTCTTTCAGTGTTGTTAGTGTTACTGTGGTTTCTTTTTCATGCCGTACAACCACATCCACGCTGCCGAAGTAGGGACAGCATTTACAGAAATTGTGGTGTTAAAGTACTACTATGATTTCGTTTTGTTAGACGTTATTCAGGCTAACCTAGATATACTGGCTCTCAAGGACAGCTGCCTGAACTCACCGTCAAGTGCTTGGCGACAGATTTTCTACTTGAGAGTGGTAGCTAGCCAGGCGGGCGTTCGCAAAACCCCCTACCACCATGCTATAATGATCTGAAGACAACGACCGGGCCCGACGGCTTAACGTGCCCTCCGAAGCACGGAAACGCTCAGTAGTAATGTCACGAACGGACACCCAAATAAAAATAAAGAAAAACCATGTTTTGGACAAAAAAAATTCATTGTCCAAAACATGGTTGTTTATCTTTATCCTATCAAACAACTCATGACCGCGGTGGACGTTGCTTAACTTAGCTGATCGGTTAAGAACGGCTAAGCAAACTTCGTAACGAGCGTTTTATATATATTCACTTCTGTAGCATAGTTTGTGAGCTTCAATGTTTGTTTACATTCTATTACCTAGTCCTTTTGTTACATGACCATAAGTTGTAATTTATTCTGTATAAATAAGCCTATGGATGTCAGTATGAAACACAAAAACAAATTATCTTATTGCAAATAAATAAGACATATTATGTCTTGTTATACAAAGTAACGTGGTTTTCACTACGGGACAACTCACGTGAATAAGTCAGATAGCTCCGACTATAGTTTCAACCACATTCAGTGGTCTTTTTGAAGGGGAGCTCGCGACGCCCGCGTTGACGTATTTAATTGACACATCATTTCTATTTTACTATATACATTATATTGTTTAGTTTTTGTAAGGTCATTTTACTTGATCACATGACACGCTAGAATATTTGCAACAATATAGCAGATTTTTTCAATTGATTTCTTTTGTGACGGGTAAACGTCTTTTAAATATTTTTAACGATTTTAGTGACAAATTATGTTATGTGCTATGGTGGTCAAAAATTTTCATACATAATATATTAATTAAACTGTGATAATGTAGGTATCACAACGTGGCCTCTAACTGTGGGCCTTATAATTAAGCTCAAAGTCGCACAACGAGCTATGGAGAGGGCTATGCTCGGTGTTTCTCTACGAGATCGAATCAGAAATGAGGAGATCCGTAGACGAACGAAAGTTACCGACATAGCCCGGTGGATTAGCGAGTTGAAGTGGCAATGGGCAGGGCACGTAGCACGCAGAACTGATGGTCGATGGGGCCGAAAATTTTGGAATGGAGGCCACAAACCAGCAAGCGCAGCGTTGGAAGACCACCTACAAGGTGGACGGACGACGTTATTAAGGTCGCAGGAAGGCGCTGGATGCAGGCCGCTTCCAACCGTTCTATTTGGAAATCTATGGGGGAGGCATATTTCCAGCAGTGGACTTCTTGCGGCTGAAATGATGATGATGATGAATGTAGGTAGATTGATTACCAGGGCTTTCTTCAAGTGTGATAAAACTTTTTACTTTTTAATATACCACCACTTATATACCCACTTATATTGCGGCATTGTTATGCAAGGCCTGTTTACATACTATGAAGTATTAATTAGTGTTAAATACTTAAAACGACAGAACATTTTAAATTTTCTAGGTAGTTGTGCTAATTTTTGGGCTTGAATGGGGTCTTCAATATGTTAATGACTTCTCTCATAGAAATTCCTTGTCAGCACCGCCGTATCTTAACCTAGAGAAACATTTCCGCAGCACATAAAAACTGAAAGTTCCCGAAATAGCCCCATACTTCACGCCAGCGATAAAGCGAAGTCAGCATTCCTGAAACACCAGACCATTCTTAAGTGTCCGGAAGTGCTTTTTCTCACGAATTTCATGACCGTAAAAACGTCTGAAGAGTTCTGTAATAGTACTGAAAATCATCGAGTTTGGCATAGAAGATGGTTTTCATGGATAAGTTTGCTTTTAGTGGTTACGAATTGTGTTTTATTACTAATAGATGCCAGTGTGCCATCTTATCATATAGCCATTGTGTACCAGAATGCGTTGGGAGACGTGCACCCACGTTTCACCGGTGTCTTGTAATAAGGGGCAAGCCTATGGCTACAGTTTAACCAGCCTGTGTGTTGAAAATAATGGAATTAATGATAATAACTCTTAAACAGGTTCTTTTTGCTTAATCCTTGATAGGTTAGCCATTGACCACTATCTCACCTGATGTTAAGTGATGATGTGGTCGAAGATGTTGTTCAGGCTAACCTAGAATTACTGGCTCTCAAGGACAGCTGCCAAAACACGCCGTTAGGTGCTTGGCGACATATTTTCTACTTGGGAGTAGTAGCTTGCCAGGCGAGCATTAGCAAAATGCCCTACCACGATGCTATAACGACTGCCATCCAAAGACGACTACCGGGATCGACGCCTTAACGTGCCCTCCGAAGCACGGAAGCGCTCAGTATTAATGTCACTAGCGGTCACCCATCCAACTCATGACCGCGGCGGTCGTTGTTTAACTTGCTGATCTGTTAAGAACAGCTAAGCAAACTTCGCTACGAGTGCTTCAAAAAAGGTACTGTTAATTAGTCCCTCCAAGAAGTCATTTGCATAGCAAGTGCTTACGTCTCTCGAGTATTAATATACTAGTGACCCGCCCCGGCTTCGCAAGGGTGCAATACTGATACTATATAATCTGTAATATATTTGAAAATATTCATTTGAATTACTCGTACCTGCTGCCATATTGATCTATATTAAATGCACAATGTATTTAAGGTATATAATTGGATAGGGATTAATGCTGTATTGCCTAAAATCACTTCCTAAATTTCTCGTAAAAAGTAAAGGGTAAGAAATGGTTATTATGGTGTACAATGTAAGCGCAAAAAAATTTGTTTATGACATCATATTAGAAACTTCTAAAATTATCAGTGTTACTCTACTGCTTCAGCCGGATTGTCCACTGGTGATTGTGTCTGTTGGCTGTTGTTGTTGTGGGGATTATAGCAAACCCTGTGGGTTTGCCATAATCCTCACGCTTGGCAGGCGGCTTGGGGATTGCAGTGTGAGATATAAGTTCCTCAGAAATTACTGCTGCCCACCTGGTGTATTCTCTTAGACGCTTCTTACGACACCCACGGGTAGAGATGGGGGGGGGGGGTGAAATTCTAGTTCGTATACCATCGTCAATTGAGACGACAAATTTTGATAGCCAAAATGTACCCACTCAAACTTTCTGGGGTTATGTTCAAAGTCCCGGTGGATGTAAGAATTTCCAATCTAAAAATTATTTAAAAACATTATATCAAATATCACATTATATCAAAATGATAACGGGCGAAGTGTAGAAGGAATGAAATGCGTCTTATTTCACACAACATTTCAACAGAACCATTACGAATATTACTGACAAAGCACCAAAAGATTATTTAAAGGAAAAAACCATAATTATACTGCGTAAAATCAGAAGAAGACCTTCTCTGACGAACAAAATATTCTAGTAGGTACTCGTTTTTTCTAATACTACCTTTTTAAGTCAGCGTTTTTTCATTTCTTGGACAAAATAATTTATAATCTTTTACCTATACCCAAATCTGGTAAAAACTTACTTTAGGTTATAGATATTTTTACATAGAATTCTGTTAAAAGCAGAGGTTACGGTTTAAAATCAGGTAGGCATCAATAACATAAAAAGTGAGAAAGTGAAAGGGTATATTTGTTTTCCCGTAACCAATATTACGTCATCTCGGCGACCCCACTAAGCTCTATAAGCTCGTTCCAGAGGCAGTCTGCTAATCCTGCACCAGTAATTAACTCAATGATGGTGAAACTGAACCAGCTCATTTAACTTACGGACAGACTGGATTGTATAATTTAATTTTTATTTTTATTCGGAGCATATATTTTTATCTGCCACTACAAAGTATGGAAAGACTTTTCAGATTCAAAACACTCATAAGCTCTCATTTTTACCACAACTTCTACAAGTTATTTCATACTCTTCAGTGAACTCAGTTCTGTATTTTTAACTTATTCAGTGATATGCTTACAAGATCGATTTTACTCGCGCACAATACTGATTATCATCAACAAAAGTTGCATTGACTAACTGGGATATTACCTATGTATTTTGACATTGGTTAATTGTTATCAATTGTATTATGTAAACATAACTTCAGTGCACTGACCTCGATATAATTCTTATGTCCAGTTGTTCTCCTCTACAGGTCGCATTTTTCAACAGACTTTCGTGAAATTTTGACCACTATCTCACCTGATGGTAGGTGATGATGTGGTCGAAGATGTTGTTCAGGCTAACCTAGAAGTATTGGCTCTCAAGGACAGCTGCCGGAACACACCATTAGGTGCTTGGCGACAGATTTTCTACTTGAGGGTGGTAGCTAGCCAGGCGGGCATTCGCAAAATGCCCTACCACCATGCAAAAAAATTACGGATTTATGGCGTTTATAAACTTAAAAATACGTATATATATTAAAAAAAACAATGTTACATAACTTTAATATTACCCTTATCAAGAAGCAACTTTTGTCAGACCACCTTATACATTCGATGAACTTATGGAGGCTGGAATAGAAAAGATTGAAAAAAGCCGCTGATTTCCTGTCATATCAAATCATAAGACAATTTTATCAGATTTTGGAATAGGTACCTAATGGTTATGTACGCAGTGAACCCTTATTCAATTGTAATCTATGCAAGGACAGACTCGCGAGGTTTACAGCTCCGGGAACCACTAGTATTTACTCAGCTTTATACTCACAGATCACATTCCATTAACAATTCCAATTGAATCTGAATTTTTATGTACAATATAATTATGATTTATCACCCATCGAAATGGAAATGTATTGAACAAAGTTGTAAAACATTTACGTTCTATGTCCCCACTCAGTTAACAGTACGCCAACACCTGCTTAGTTAGTTTTCATCGAGAACCAGGTCAGCTCATCCCGTATGCATCTCGGCCCACTGCGGTGACCGTGGCATAGCATTCCTAATAAGAATTTATTATTCCCACGCCTCTGCACCGAGTCTTTAATATATTATTTAGTTTTGTATGCAAGAGATCCATTTGTTACATTGGACTGCGACGTAACTTATCATAAGGCAGATATTTATATCCGTTTTATTTGGCCCCAATATACACGAATAGTTTGAATAAGCGAGTCGTGATTTTTTAAAATCAAAGTCGAAATATCATTTACTGCGTTGTTGCAAGTTAAATGAGCCCCTTTTAGCCCTCATAGGAGGGGAGCTCTCTCTACTAAGCGTAGTAAACGCCATGCTCGGCGGAGAGAGATCGTGGCAGGCGGTGGTCTCCTTCTGCGACGCGGTAATGGCGAAGAAGGAGGCCGCGGAGCGGGTCAGGGAGGGCGATGCCCATGCTGGTCAGGGAGGGCGATGCGTCTGGCTCCGGCGCAGACGAAAGGGAGTGAGGAGGTGGCAGTTCGCCTGCCTCCTCCCTTCTCCGTAGTGGGATCACTGGTGGAGAGGCTGGGGATTCTTCACCCGCTTGCACGGCCCCACACGTTTGGGGGGTGGCCTTGGTGAGCAAGGTCGCCCCTCCACAGGCGCAGAGGCCCGACGGAGTTTGGGCCTACCGCTGCGGCAAGATGGTGAGGTTAAATGATCGATTGCATTCTGCAACATACCAAGAAGGCATGCAGTATTATGTTTGCTAGTCTCTGCGAGTTCTAAGAGAGCTTCGAATTAATATCATTATTTACAGTCATTATATTCATGTAAAATTATTATGATAATTCATTTATGGTCAGTGATTGGAATTGATTTACAATAGAAATAACAAAAATATATACTTGGACGAAAAACAATAATGATATTTCAAAATAATTCAGTTACATAAATATATTGTTGAATTTATAAGAAAATTATAATTACATGGAATTATGAATAAAAAATTCGTCAGTTCAAAACATTGCATTTTCAAAAGTTGAAATATTATTTGTTTGGAAATATCATCATAGTTTTTACTTTTTATGATGGCTGGAAAATGATTAAAACATTTTAATAGGCTTCCAATATGTACTTTCTCGAAATAGTGCCCTTGTTTATTTTAGGGCAAAAATATCGTTTTTCCTCTGAATAATTATGTGTTGAGGAGTTCTTTAAATAGACTATAGTAGTATTTTACAAAGAGAGAACATTACCAAATACTAAATGCGCACAATGTCATACTTTTTCATTTTATTGTATATATGTACCTAATATGTTGGTCTACGTAATATTTACACTAAAACACTTGCGATGTTATAGTTGGGCAACAGGTACCTAATCATTTGAGATACATTTCAATTCTAATAATGTTTCGTATTAAGCATTTTTGAGTATATGTTTTCCATATTCGAAGAAGATCGATGTTACTAAACATGTCTTAACCAAATAATATCATGAATTTTGTTGAAATATGTCAACTTTTAAGGAGTTTTTTTTATCAAGAGCCCTAAACCATGTTCTCTATGCGAACATATAGATTATATTTTTCAATAATTACAAAACTACTCATATAAGCTTATATGTAACTCTACAAATCTTCACAACTGTAATAAAGCTTAGTGGAAAAAGGGCAGTTGTTTTGTTTAGGCTGTCTCCGTAGATGGCCGTTACGTACTTTTAGTTTACTTGTAGTCCCATTTTGAAACCATATTTTTCTAATTGATAATAACACTAAGACTTTCCCTACGTGAACACATAGCTATAAGTATTTGACGAACGCAGACGTTGACACCCGTCTCTTCAGTCCGCTCGTGACTACGACTAATGCATCTTGGTTGAAACATCGAAGTAAATAATATATACATAAAGACGTTTATCACGATTAAGTCCCGTTATATACATTTTAATTAATTAACAGTATTAATAATAGGTGAAGGTCGATTCCTGATAAGTAGTCAAAATGAGTTTTAAAAAAACGTACAAGAAAGAGGGTAGACCGGTTCGTCTGCTCTTAGTGCCTACCATCCACTCGCATAGACTTCAGTTTACTCGTGATCATGGCGCTTGCAACATTGCCGAAATATCGAGAGCTCAAAATTAATCAAAAACACGGTAAATATCCCGTTTGTAATAAATAATTAAAGTAGTCAATGGTTTTGATCATATCAATAAGTTCACTTTCTTTTCATGTGAAATAACAGCAATAGCATTTGTGCATCTTTGCGAAGCTGGATCGATAGATTTGTTTATAGTTGTTGCTGTTCACTAATCTCTTTAGTGAACAGCAACAACTATAAACAAAGTAATAAACACATAATTATAGCTTAAAAAAGGGGACAATAGGCGACCTTTTCGCAAAAAACGATCAGTCTTCTTTCCAATTACCTGACAAGTTTTGAATAGAGTGAATTTATGAAACCTTATGGTTTATAGCACTTCTAAGGATTTTTATAACTACTAACTGATAATTTTAAGGTATATTAATTTGTTGAGAACAATTTTCCATTCTGAATCCACCTATAGTCATCCTTAGTTACCAATGATGGTCAAATGCTTATAAAATACTCCAATTCTCGCATTGGTCACATATAAGTAAAATTGGTCAGGAGAAGGAAACAAACATGTTTTCACATCCTTACAGGGAGCATAATGGCTTTTACCTTCATTCTTAAGGTCAGGATCACATAATATCGTGGCAATCCAGTTGTTTTAACATAACCGTAACCAGTCGGGGGCCTATCCCACGGAATTTACGTGGTAATGAAAACAAAGTGCGCGCTCGATGTTACCGTTAGTTACATACATTATCCATAAATAGGGACAGCTAGGAATAGAATGAAGAGGAGAAATATATACATTTTTATTATTATATTTTTCTCAATGTTTTTTTTTTATATTTTATACTAAAATAAGTAGTAAATATTTTTCATGTGACTCAACAACTCTGTGTCAAAGTGACGGGCGCTGTGCAATACGTGACTTGTGATAAAATGCGTCTGTTATAGGCAGCGGTTAGTCCGCTTAACATCAGGTGGGAGCTTGTGTTACAATGACACAAAAAAACAAACTATCAATTTACTTTACAGAATCGGGGCCTTTGAGTATCAGCATCTCTTGATGTTGCTTCGTAAAGAGGCAAACAATTCCATGATTGTTCCAGCCTTGGGTTATGTAATGTTCCTCACGTGATTTCTGGTATAAGTTTTCTCAACAGTCATATCAAAATGTATGTATATTTTTATTCTTATTTATTGATTTCGAATTGTGATTTGTTTTAATTTAGAATTGTGATTTTCAATATTCAGCTGGATCAACCACCATTCCCCCAAAGTTAATAGTAATTTATTTTAATAATTCAGATACAGTTTACAATATGGATAGAAAATCGAGAGTGAAATCGAATGTCTGTGTAACTTAAGTATTAAATAGCGATGTATAACTTCCTGCATGCATCTGTCACCACACCGCTCCCTGTTCCAGCATTCAGGAAATGGGGTGCGGTGTGAATGGGGCCTATTATTGCCACAATCGCTCTAAATTACCTCACTGTAATATAAGCTAATCAGTATTGAGTCAAACTACACAGTGCTGAACGTTTGGCATTTCGGAGAATTTTGTTTTATAACAACTGCTTCGTTGGTACAGTGGCGAAAGCATCGCTCTGGAATCTCTTTTGAGGTCCTGGGTTCAATATTTTATAATTTTTTTAAACGTTTATTTTATAGATAAGCAATTGACCACAAGCTATATTTTATAGGTAAGCAATTGACCACAAGCTCAGCTGATGGTAAGTGACAAGTTGGTCGAATGTGTTAACGGGCTTAACCTAGAATTACTGGCTCTCAAGGACAGCTGCCAGAATACACCGTTAAGTGATTGGCGACAGATTTTATCGCTAGCAAGATGAGCATTCGCAAAACGCCCCAAAAATAATTATCTTGATGGAGTCTAACACTTTGGCTGCTGGATGGAATAGGCTCGCTCCTTGCCACATAAAACCAAAACATACCCATACAAACATGAGTAGAAAAATATTCAGGCATATTTCTGTTCAATTCTTGAGCTTAGCAATTTGGTCAAGTGACTCGTATAAAATGTAACAAAAAAATAATAATTGTTCAATAACATTCAATAATTTATTCCAGTTTATAGTATTCAAATGCCTTAGTTATTTTTATTTCAACATATAATGAAAACCATAATAGATCATTAAGATATATCAGCTTAAAGACCATAATATCAACTGAAAGACGTCCACTGTTGAACAAAGGCATTCCCCATAGAAAGCCACACTTAAAGGCTACTTATAACTGTTGGCTACCCGCAACTTTTACAATGTCGTCAGTCCATCTAGTGGGGTACCTGCCAACACCTACATCTTCCGGCATCTTCCGGTATAAAAGTGACTTTTCTGCTGCCGGAACCAGGAAAAATAAGGCTACCGGGGACTGCGGGTCGTGTGTAATTTGTGTTTATTCATAATTTGGGAGGTTTTGGCATATCCTTACTCCTGGAGGTCGCAGTTTATGATGTTCATTTCTCAGAAGGCCGCTGCCCACCTTCTGTTATTTTTCCTTTAGTAACTTCTTGCGACACCTATGGGAAGATATTAGTGACTATATAATATATATATATATGAACGCTTCCTGTGTCGGCAGTTAAATCACTTGGAGTGAATGGGGCCTGATATCTGCCTCAATTTAACTAAATTGGCTCACCGTAATGTGAGGAGCAAAATAAAGTTTATTTAACGTTTAGGAGTATTTTACCTCTTATTTTTTTTCTCTGGTAATTTTGTAATGTAATCCGCAGAGCATATGTTACTGAAATAATAAATATGTTAAAATTATAGGGTTTGCGTCATCTTTATTAAGTTTTTGCTAATTACAAACACTAGTCTTGCTTGTAGTACAACGTAAGTTGAACTATAGGTGTCGCTGCATCCCCATACGATGGTTAAGAACGAGAGGGCAAATAAGAGTTATGAGTCATATGTCATGTTAGCTTACCGGTCAGAGCATACCCCGGCTATAGGGGTGGAAGGTGCGGGTTACAATCCCGCACATGACTATAATTTTTCCTCTCGTATTTTTTTAATGTGCGGAGCATGCGTTATTGCATTATTCAAAATAGCATTATTTTAGGCTCCTTAAGGTGTTTTTTTTTCATACGCTCATGGTTAAATTGTAATTTTTTGTAAAATTTTTACTAGTCACATGTCCACAATGCTTGATATCGCAATTGGCTTCTTAATATTTAATCAGAGATATCGTTTATAACTTTAACTGGCTGATACAGTTCGGTTTGATTACGGTATGATACAGCAGTTTTTGAAATATACCTCAAAACAAAAATGGTCATGATTTGACAACCTTAACGGCCTCTTATTTATCCTTTCGATAAAGAAAACGAACTTGTTCTCTATTCGAGGTTTTTTTAAGTGTCATTGTGACGGAATAAGCACAAGGCCCATCTGATGTTAAGCCTTAACCTCTGCCAATAACAAATGCATGTCGTACAAAACACAAAAAAATATCATAGGACGATGATTTAGACTATTCACATAAAATAAAATATAAAAACTAAAAGATAGTGAAAAAGTTAACTTGGTCTAGTATTTTTTTTTTAATTGCCTTACGGGACTCTAGAAAGTATTTGTAGACCAACGCCCTACAGAGCTAAGTCGGGATAAGAAATTCAAGTTGTTTGATATAAATGTTGTTCTTCCAAAGCCGATAAAAGAAACTTTGTGTTATTAGTATCGAAGGATAGTAACATTGACCCAAATAAATGTTTAAGGATGTAAGTCAACAACGTGCTATTTAATTTTATTTCCATTCCAGTACTTCAATATACAGATTTATTGGTAAATGCTAACAACCTCCTAGGGTTGACTTCTGGTAGTCCTAACAAATATTTTAGGATTTTTTATTTTTTTTAATTTGTTTTGTATGTGACGGAATAAGTGAACCACCTGATGTTAAAAGTCTCTTGTGCTTTTTATTTATTAAATCATATTTTTTGTTATTTTGCTCGATGTAAATATTCAATACTCTATTCAAAGGAAGCGCGGCGTGGTCCAGTGTTGTCATAGCGGGCGCTCTTGGCTCGGAGTAGTCATTGTCTTTTATTATTTTTTACGCTCCCTTTGAATAGAGTTTTGAATATTTACATCGAGCAAAGTAATCAAAAATATGAAATAATAAATTACAGGCACAAGAGACATTTAACATCAGGGGGTCCTCGTGCTTATGCCGTCAAATACACATAATCAAACACAAAAATAAACATCTTAAAATTTTTGTTAGGACTAGCAAAATCCAACCCTAAAAGGTTATTAGCATTTTACCAATAACCCTGTATATCATTTAGATGATCATATTTTAATTGATTTTCAAGCAGAAATGGCCTAGTGACACCATCCAAGCAGTACAGTTTACGATCCAGCCGACGGTTAAGGCTTCACACACACAAAGCGCTATACTACCATAGTAAAACTACTTGTCCGTAGACTTCTTAGAGTGGTATTAAACGTGGCCTGTACGTGTGTGCGCCTGTATTCACGTGTCGCAGCATGCACACTATGGCAAATACCTAGCGTGTTCAGAGTGCATTGATTTATTTAATAATGTTAACTGTGGGGCATGCGTCACTACAAAAATAAAAATATTCAACTATGTTCATTATTTTAAGGTCCTTAAGGTGATTTTTTGTGACAAAATAACACTTCAGAATAAAAAAAATATATACATCTCTGCATTGTAATTATTATAGAAAAAATACGAGATTACTAACATAGGTAAGCCAAATAAATCAGACTACAGTTTCGACCAAATCCAATAGTCATTTTCAAGAAGTGTTCGAGATGCTTGCAGCAACGTCTCGCTTGGCACTGCAGATACGGTTTACGGTTTAAATAATTTATTTCTCAAACTAATTTAAAATTCACTTACAGAGAAATACATATTAGATAAATACGTGCTAAACATATATGTCGCTAGATAAACAACAATGTGTATAAGTAAGATTGAAGGTAGTTGTAAATTGTCTACTATGCGATTGTTGTTGATGCATGCAATAGTCCGGTACATGCTCAGTGCTGCAATCATTTCATTATGGAATTAAAATATCATTTAAAAACGGGGGCTATAAGTAATTTTTTGAAATAGCTTAGAGTGTTTATTTCCTTTATAAACTTAGGCAACTCGTTTTAACGCCTTCATAAACTAGACATCTTTTACCGTAGTTAGTAGTTAGATACAAAGTTACTTTATGCTGGCTGCTGTAGCTCGTAGCACACGCGACGTCATAGATTGGTGCAGGGACTGGGATGCGGTATATTGCGTCAGCGGGTTCAAAATATAGCACTCTATGTTATTACTGGAACACTGACTAGTATATAAATTAACATTCGAGTTAAGATGGTATACAGATGGATTTTACAAGACAAAGTGAGATTTCTTCGTATTCACATTTTATTCCTCTTGCACAGTAAAATACAGACATGGATATCAAACTAAATACCATAGATTAAAGAGACCTAGTTACAGTTTAATTATATTCTTTAAAGCTTCGATGTTACCTTTTGTATTTTTTTTAATGTTATTGTTGTCGGAACAAGCTCGAGGCCCACCTGATGTTAAGCGGACTTACCTCTGCCTATAACAGATGCATTTCGTCACAAGTCAGGAATTGCACTGCGGCCGTCACATTGAGACATAGTTGTTAAGTCTCATGTGCCTGTAATTTCACTGGCTCTCAAGGAACATTGCCGGAACACACCGTTAGGTGCTTGGCGACAGATTTTCTACTTGAGGGTGGTAGCTAGCCAGGCGGGCAATTGCAAAAAGCCCTACCACCATGCGGTGAAGCTCAAGCTGGCGGTGGGGATCGAACCAGGGTACTACGGCACGGCAGTCCATAGCTATTACCGCTCGGCCATCATTGCTTCACAAAGTATGTAAAGAAATAAATATTTAATGTTATTGCAATAATTACACTTGATACAGTCCCAGTAGAAGGCCTACTATCGTATTCTGTATATAAGCATATGACAAATGAATAGAGTGATTCCTATAATCACCCATTGCTTGAGTTCTACGGATATAATTATACGGACACGAAAAATACGGGGATTATCACTTAGATAAGCCAGATAAATCCGACTATAGTTTTGACCTAGTATTTTTTAAGTCCTCATTTCAGTAAATAATAATCTTCACACTTTGGAGCTTCCGCAAACAGAAACAATGGGCACGTGCGTCTACACACACAACTAAGACCAACCCGCCTTCGTGAAAACTGTATGCATTGCAGCTCCCAAGAGACAAACAGGTCACAGTATTATGTCATATGGCGTATTGCTGTGGGGAACTGCTGCTGAGATAAAGACAATCTTTATCATACAAAAGCATGCAATCCGAGCCATATATAAAATGGGTCCTAGGGAATCTGTGAGGGATCTTTTTAAAGAAATTGATATTTTAACTTTACCAAGTCTGTATATATTTGAAAATATTATGTATGTTCGTAAAAATTTGAGTAAATTTAAATTAAACAGTGACAATCACGATTACAATACTAGGAATAAAGATAAAATAGCGGTGCCAGGTTTTAGATTAGCAAAGACAAATAAGAGATCCTTCTTAGGTAATTGTGTGCGGTTTTATAATAAAGTTCCTAAACATATTACAACGCTCACAGAAGGGAAATTCAAGTTGCATGTGAAAAACATATTGATTTAAAAATCCTACTACACAGTTTCTGATTACATAAACGACTAAAATGCCTGGACAATTCCGCCTCCGCCAAGCTATTGCCTGTCACCTACATAATTTAAACAAATATTGTAATAACTCTATTATATAGTATGTATGTAACACAATGTTAAAAGATGTTTAAAAGAATGGCCCCGAGTTTCTTGCCCGTTCTTCTCGCAGTGGCTCTATACAATTTATTTGCTGAACGTGGCAGTACAATGTTTAGAATATTTCAATACTAAAATTTGTAATTGACCTTCATAAGAGCGTCGTAGACGCCTAAATTGAATAAATGATTTTGACTTTGACTTTGAGGCTGCAGCCTAACCAAAGCGAAACAGTAATGTCGCATTGGTGCGTGCAGCTATGACGTTATGTTCAATGACATCTGAATTGCACGGCACACCAAGTAGGTTTAAACACTCAGAGCTCTGTGGTAAGTGTGAGTACGCGCGTGACTAGTGCTGAGTAGGCACTAGTCACACGGGTGTCAGCATGTTTACAATTACATCAGGACCACAGTCGTGATGATACTATTTATTAATGAATAATAATATCACCACGAAACATATTTGTAAGCTATGATATATGTATGTACTACACAATAGCTATAATTAAGACCAAATGTAAATTAGTAGCCCACTACTCTAATATTGCTCAAAAAACACCTTCATTCGACAAAAGGAGTATGCTGAAAATCAGCCTTGTATAGACTTGAGTCTATGCAGTCCAGTGGTGAGCATATCCCCTATTGCCGATTATGATTCAATTTAGGTATATGTTAATTGTAGTTACTGTATTATTTTTTGTGGCAATAAAATACTTACTTTCAAACATCATCATCATCATCATCATCACATCAACCGTCACGTCCAACGTTGAACAAGGTCTCCCCTATTGGGAGGAATAGCCATAATCCCGACGCTGGGCAGGCAGCTTGGGGACCGCAGTAAAAGTTGTCAGTTCTTCAGAAGGCGCTTCTTTCCACTTTCTGGTATTTTTCGCTTAGTCGCCTCTTACGACACCCACGAATAAATTGTAGGACCTTTTCTGTTTCTGGCATATATAAATGATTCCCTTTACATGGTAAATGATTTCCCTTCTCTGATTTTTTAAGTAGTAAGAATAGATAGCGAATTGATTCAAGTAAATAATATGTCATCATAGGTCTTTTAATAGTACATCATAATAATGTTATCTTCAAAAATATACTAAAATGTTACAAGTTTTTTTTTACAAATTTTAACTATGTTGAACCAAATTGGCTTAACAAGCTCGGTCTAGATAAATTTTCGACTGATAATGTGACAGTCTTCTTGGAAATCATAATAAATCTTGCACGTCCTAAAATTGATCCTTGTGAAACTCGTATTTTTACATAGGACCCGAAAGATGTATTGCCATTTTCACAATTGTATATAGCGTGTCTAACAGAGCATGGATTTTCTAAGTTAATCTTAAAAAGTCCAAGCTCTATGCTCTGCTTCTCCTTGAACACAGTCCTTTGAATGCTTACAAATTAGAGTGCGGTGCTCTACAGAGTGGGATGCTATTGACATAAAGACTTTAAAAAGTGTCATTCAAAACTTTATAAAGGGATAATGAATAGATTCAGGCGTTACTTTGCGGAAATCCATTTTAATAATAACAAATACTTTTAAAATATTTTAAGAAAACATCAAATTAATATTTTAATAAAACACTTAAAAAATATAAAAATATATCTAGTGACAATTCCGCTTAATTTTCCTGCTAAGCCGACGTGACGTCACAAACGCCACGCAGCCAAACCGGAAGAATTTTCGACGCGTTTCGCTTCTACACGAAGCATCCTCAGGAGGTCTTGACTCTTCGAGCGCACGATCGAGAATGATCGGCTGGCGGCTCGGCACGCCTTTATATAGACGGGCTGAGTCCGCACGCCTTTGTCTAGACTCAAGCGTGAGTCACCGCTCTTTGTTGTAGCTAACAATTGGTGAGTAATACGTTTTTAAAGTGACAATGACATCATAATGGCCATAAATTGATAACAAAAAATAATTTTGAATTGTTTATATTATGGAATGTGTTTTAGAATATGAAAAATATCGTAAAAAATTTAACAAAATTACTTCCTAAAACTAATACATATTTAACTATTTTGTAGGGGTAAATTATCACTAAAAATACGCAACAGTGGTGATGAAACCAATTGCGTCTGTTCATTCAACAGTGCAACGCCTGTACTATGTTTTAATATTTCTAACTGTTCCAATACACACAATCGAAATCCCTTATCGCAACAATGTAAAATCTTAAAGGTATTACTATCAAGGAGTTGATGACTGCTTTCAATTAAATGTTTTGCAAAGTGAGACTGTTCGGGATGGTCGTTCCTATACGCGGATTTGTGTTCTTTATATCTAATATCAAAATTACGTCCGGTTTGACCAATATAAACACTGTTACATTCGTCACAGGTAAGTTTGTAAACACCGGATTTTTTGTTGTTTTCTAAACGATCTTTTCCGTTACATAAATGGCGTAAATTTTGGTTTGTTCGAAAAGCTACATGGACGTTATTTTTCTTAAATATATTGGAAATTTTTTGAGAGATTGGACCCATATAAGTAATGCTACCTACGTACTTGATATTTCTATCAGTAGGGCAAGAATATAGGAGTGACATAGCTCTATTACGTTGTTTATTATGAATTAATCGATCAACTAATTGTTTATTGTAGCCGTTGGAAATAGCAATTTGGTATATTATATTAAGTTCCTTATTATAATTATATTGATTAAGAGGAACCGATAACAGTCTATGGACATAACTTCGAAAAGCTGCTAACTTGTGTTGAATGGGATGACAAGAAGAGAAGGGGATAGCAATATCTGTGTGTGTCGGTTTTCGATATATTTGAAAATCTAATTTATTGCTAACTCTTGTAAGAGTTAAATCTAAAAAGTTGATAGATTGATTAAATTCTAATTCGAGTTTAAATTTAATTTTGGGATGTATATTATTCAGTTTCTTAACAAAGATATCAATCTGGCGAGAAGTGCCAGTCCAACACATGATTATATCATCAACGTATCTATAATAAAATAGAATATTAGGTTCCTGTACTATGTGTTTACGCTCAAAGTCGTCCATAAAAAGTTCTGCCATTAGTGGACTTAAAGGTGACCCCATAGCTAATCCTTCCTTTTGAAAATAATACTCATCATTAAACCTGAAGTAATTTTGTTTCATACAAATAGTAGTTAAATCAAGTTTAACTACTATTTGTATGAAACAAACCTTAGTTAACTTAAGTAATACCCAATTTCAAACGTCAGAACTTTCTCTTTTAGAAAAAGGTTTAAAATATAATCTTACCCCTAATTTGTCACAGATAACTCTCGAAACTTTGTTCGTAGATTCTGAAATATCTTGTGTTAAAGGTAAAGTTGATATTGCTGTAAAACACCAAATAGCTGTTCAAATTAAAAAAGCTTACTCCTCTAGTAATCACCATAGCTCTGAGATAAGGCAGTTTCATTCTTTACAAGATAAATTAAGCCAAAACAATCTAGTTGTTTCCAAATCAGATAAAGGCAATAGTGTGGTTATATTAGACAAAAATAATTACAACCAGAAAGTTAATGATATAATCCAAGGTGAGGAGTTTGAGCGGTTGAATTCCGACCCAACTAAGAAATTCACTCTAGATATTAAAAATGCAATCAAGGCTACTTCATTTATCCCGACACATTTACTCAATAATATAGTACCAATGAACCCTAGGTCCCCCTGTCTCTACGGTTTACCAAAAACACACAAAGAGAACATTCCTATTCGTCCCGTTGTCTCTTATGTTGGGGCTCCCGCGTACAACCTAGCAAAACATCTTAATATTTTGTTGTGTAGCAAATCATCTTTCAAACCCAAATATAGTTTAAAGAATAGTCTAGATCTGATACACAAAGTCAAAGATATTAACGTACCTCCCGGTGCCAAATTATTATCCCTTGATGTAGACAGTCTATTCACCAACGTTCCTTACGAAAATTGCTTACGCGTCTTGGAGAATCACTTTGAGAAACAACGATTACATCCCGGGGAAGCAAATGACCTTATTGATTTAACTACTATTTGTATGAAACAAAATTACTTCAGGTTTAATGATGAGTATTATTTTCAAAAGGAAGGATTAGCTATGGGGTCACCTTTAAGTCCACTAATGGCAGAACTTTTTATGGACGACTTTGAGCGTAAACACATAGTACAGGAACCTAATATTCTATTTTATTATAGATACGTTGATGATATAATCATTGGTTGGACTGGCACTTCTCGCCAGATTGATATCTTTGTTAAGAAACTGAATAATATACATCCCAAAATTAAATTTAAACTCGAATTAGAATTAAATCAATCTATCAACTTTTTAGATTTAACTCTTACAAGAGTTAGCAATAAATTAGATTTTCAAATATATCGAAAACCGACACACACAGATATTGCTATCCCCTTCTCTTCTTGTCATCCCATTCAACACAAGTTAGCAGCTTTTCGAAGTTATGTCCATAGACTGTTATCGGTTCCTCTTAATCAATATAATTATAATAAGGAACTTAATATAATATACCAAATTGCTATTTCCAACGGCTACAATAAACAATTAGTTGATCGATTAATTCATAATAAACAACGTAATAGAGCTATGTCACTCCTATATTCTTGCCCTACTGATAGAAATATCAAGTACGTAGGTAGCATTACTTATATGGGTCCAATCTCTCAAAAAATTTCCAATATATTTAAGAAAAATAACGTCCATGTAGCTTTTCGAACAAACCAAAATTTACGCCATTTATGTAACGGAAAAGATCGTTTAGAAAACAACAAAAAATCCGGTGTTTACAAACTTACCTGTGACGAATGTAACAGTGTTTATATTGGTCAAACCGGACGTAATTTTGATATTAGATATAAAGAACACAAATCCGCGTATAGGAACGACCATCCCGAACAGTCTCACTTTGCAAAACATTTAATTGAAAGCAGTCATCAACTCCTTGATAGTAATACCTTTAAGATTTTACATTGTTGCGATAAGGGATTTCGATTGTGTGTATTGGAACAGTTAGAAATATTAAAACATAGTACAGGCGTTGCACTGTTGAATGAACAGACGCAATTGGTTTCATCACCACTGTTGCGTATTTTTAGTGATAATTTACCCCTACAAAATAGTTAAATATGTATTAGTTTTAGGAAGTAATTTTGTTAAATTTTTTACGATATTTTTCATATTCTAAAACACATTCCATAATATAAACAATTCAAAATTATTTTTTGTTATCAATTTATGGCCATTATGATGTCATTGTCACTTTAAAAACGTATTACTCACCAATTGTTAGCTACAACAAAGAGCGGTGACTCACGCTTGAGTCTAGACAAAGGCGTGCGGACTCAGCCCGTCTATATAAAGGCGTGCCGAGCCGCCAGCCGATCATTCTCGATCGTGCGCTCGAAGAGTCAAGACCTCCTGAGGATGCTTCGTGTAGAAGCGAAACGCGTCGAAAATTCTTCCGGTTTGGCTGCGTGGCGTTTGTGACGTCACGTCGGCTTAGCAGGAAAATTAAGCGGAATTGTCACTAGATATATTTTTATATTTTTTAAGTGTTTTATTAAAATATTAATTTGATGTTTTCTTAAAATATTTTAAAAGTATTTGTTATTATTTATAAAGGGAGTATAATCTAATATGTTTTACATAGTACGTATCATAATTCTGTATTATACTTATATTTAAAATATTGATTGTAAATTATTAAACTACGAAGTAAACTTTAATTGAAACAGTAAAAGTAATATTGCTGTGGCTGGGTACGCAAGAGTTTGTTGCGTGAAGAAGTTGCGTTGCGTGCATAGCACATATGCGTGAGCGTAAGTGTGGAATTCGTAACCTTGTATGTGTAGGGTGCACACGCGTGCATGGATATACGTAAATACGTGTACGGATTTTATGTGTTCTGGCCTTTCAAAGTTATGCAATCAAAATTATGGTCAGATTTAATTTATCCACGTGAGTAAATACGTATGTATATCTCATCTATCTCTCGCCTGTATTCCCAGAAAGGGTAGGCAGAGGCACGTTTCGCCAATTGGGTTTTGGTACCATGTAATAGAGGGCGAGCCTATTGCCATTCACCGGGCACTGTTTCAGGATCATAAAAAATGTTTTCTCTAACACACTGGATGAAACACAAGGACATACTACGCATGATCTGTTTACGCTAATAACATCTAAGACAGGATCACAAGAACATTGTATGAAACCCTGGCAGGGCACTAAGATACTATACAGCCCTGTTGCAACCCTGGTGCGTCTAATGCACACAACACCCTACTCACATCCAAGTGAGAAGAGGCATGCTGCTCATTTGGCACCCGTTTCCCTTAGTCGCCTCTATGACACCCACGAGAAGAAATGGGGAGATGACATTCTAACCCCACGAGTAATTCCGTATTATTAAGGAAACTTAGTTAAAACCACAAAGATTCATTAAAATTAAGTAGTCTTATTGAATAAGTTCATATATCTTTATAACTTCTGTATCAAACTACGATATATGAATTCCTGCATCAGTCGATCACATCGCTTCCTGTGTCGATGGTTTAATCATTCGGTGGGAATGTGCCTATTATCTGCCATAATTTGTCCGAATTCGCCCTTTGTAATTATATGCGGTGCTAAATTATTAGCGCTGGTATTTTGGGTATTTGAATAGCTGTGACTGTGTTGCCTTGTTAGGTATTACAAATTGTTTTAGCATGAATGGAATCGTATGACAGTAGTAAAATGACGTGGTTCAAATTTGTAAATTTTATTGGATAATAATAAAAATATTAGGTTTGGTCTACATACAAACTAAACATTTCTTTTGTCTAGTTATTTAATTGTTTTTACTGCAAAGCGCTTGCCCTGACGATATGCCCTAAACCCGAGTCGACGCATTTGGCTCGAAATTCAAGTAATTACCGGTTAATTTTGTTTTCTTTTTGTAAAAAATCAACACAATAATATAAATTAACTCTTATAAAAACTTATACTATTTTCCTTTCCTTTCTTTACCTTACTTGATTTTTTTTTTAACATAAGTATGACTTATGTGCTACGAATAAATATTTATTCGTAGCTTATGTGAGAACATTTCTTAAACCGTTACAAAATTAAAAATTTACGAGAGTAAATATTATAGTCATGTGCGGGATTCGAACCCGCGTCCATCCACCCCTTTAGCCATTTTATGCTCTAACCAATTGAGCTTACATGACACAATGACTCATAACTCTAATTTTTTTTGCTCTCGTTTCTTCAACCATCTTATCGGGATGGAGCGACACCTATAGTTCAACTTGCGTTGTACTACAAACAAGACCAATTTTACAATTGGTTTTACACATGTAAATCAGCGGTCTTCAACGTTTTAGAAATCAAGGGCCAACATTTTTTTTTCAGCACAGCGGTCCGCACCTTTGGTATTTTTATAAGGATTTTTTTATTTCTAATGGTCGGGATGATTAAGCAAGTAGATAAGTAGAAAACATTTATTTATTGAGCCAAAATCAATACAATGCAATTGGTTAATGAGATGTCTGACATCAATATCTGGTTTAATATTGCTGGTTGCAATCCTCAAACTTTTCTAAAGGTGAACATCGGTGATTCTGGTCCTCGTTTTGGATTTCAAGTTTTTCACTCGTGAAAATAACTGCTTACATGTATATGGATCCAAAAAGTGATACTGTTTTCAGTGCAGCGGGATTCGAACATGGGCCTGCTGCGTGGTAGTACATAGCTATTGCCAATGAGCCATAACTGTTATTACTTAAGGACGATATCTGTACCGTAACGCCTATAGTGTATTTTTTCAGCAGTCCTTTCCGATAGTACTAATTTACAGTAATTCTAGGTCAGTTTTAACAACATTTTTGACTTATCGTCAGGTGAGATAGTGTTAGAAGGTTAGCATAATTATATAATATCTCAAGGCACGATTTTTGCAATATTTTTTCGCACAGATCGCATTTACAGACATTTTAGACGCATACTGTTTTATGACGCGGTTATAAAAGGCACGGTCCTTCAAGGCACGTAGGGCCAGATAGTATCCTGTGACAAATCGGTGAAGCTTAAAACCGTACCAGAGCTTGAACCATGGCCCCGGAGCGCGGTAGTCCAAAGCCACTGCTGTTGGATATTAAAGCTTTAATTTAAGTATAACTGTTCAAAAGATGATACTTTAATATGAGGTAGGCTTTATAGTGTCCCATTTTCTCGTACAGAACTATTAAAGGCAAACATCTACAATTTGGATGGCCTAGACAAATTTTATTACAAAATAGCTTGTTATTATTACACATTAGAGGCTTTATTCATTCCACTTCTTTGTATGCAAGATAATTATTTTAACATCATCCGTCAAAATACGTTATAACATTCGGACAGGATAAAACTTAAATGTCGAAATTGTTTTTAAAATAATGGCTCCTGAAGAGTATTCTTTTATCTTTTACGTAGTAAGACTTATTCTAAAATGGCTTTGTTTTT
The DNA here is from genome assembly GCA_963890685.1 of Plagodis pulveraria. Taxonomy (NCBI): domain Eukaryota; kingdom Metazoa; phylum Arthropoda; class Insecta; order Lepidoptera; family Geometridae; genus Plagodis; species Plagodis pulveraria. The sequence continues at coordinate 30,787,900 of OY982955.1, read as the reverse complement.
TCGTAAAGCCTCCGCTCCATTAAGACAGTTAATTACATTTTTCCGACCAAGAAGTAGAATGTTGACATGGACGCTTAAGCAAAGTGATGTTGGAAGATAGTTGAGATTCTTTGAGAAAAAGTGTACTAGACGCTCGTCTATGAGCAATGATGGAATTGATACGGTATAAAATATATTTAAAAGTATGTATGTACTCGTAAATACTCGTACACTCTGTTTTGTAGTCAAGTGAAATTTTGTATACATGTTAACACATACAAACACATGTTAAGCCAAATTGTTGCTACTGGTTTGCCGGATTTTCATATTAAATAAGTAAACAATAGAAAGAATATTAATTTTTATATAAATTAAAATGAAACTATTTTTGTTTAAAAATGAGTTATGACAAAACTATGTTAGTAATAAAAAGTGCTGTGCATAATAATAACAAATACTTTTAAAGTATTTTAAGAAAACATCAAATTAATATTTTAATAAAACACTTAAAAAATATAAAAATATATCTAGTGACAATTACGCTTAATTTACATTTTCTTCCGGTTTGGCTGCGTGGCGTTTGTGACGTCACGTCGGCTTAGCAGGAAAATTAAGCGGAATTGTCACTAGATATATTTTTATATTTTTTAAGTGTTTTATTAAAATATTAATTTGATGTTTTCTTAAAATACTTTAAAAGTATTTGTTATTATTAAAAATGGATTTCCGCAAAGTAACGCCTGAATCTTTTCAGTGCTGTGCATGTTTTTTTTTTTATTGCTGATAGGTAAGCCTTTGACCACAGTCTTACCTGATGGTAAGTGATGATGTGGTCGAAGGTCTTAACAGGTTTTACCTAGAATTACTGGCTCTCAAGGATATTTGCCAGAACACACCGTTAGGAGCTTCGCGACAGATTTTCTACTTGAGGGTGGTTGCTAGCCAGGCGGGCATTCGCCCAATACTCTTCTACCATACCGTGAAGCTCAAGCCCGTGGTGGAATTCGAACCATGAATCTGCTGCGCGGCAGGCCGTAGCCAATGTCACTGAGCCACCACTGCTTCAAAACCATTACCTTACGAAAAACTTAACACTTACCAAACGAACCAGTTCCTGTCGTAGATCTAGACTGCTGCGGTCATCTTTGATTGCATAATCAGTTATAAGCCAATGTTTGAATGTAAAGTATACATTTTTTAAGCTATCGCAAGTTATTACTTAGAATTATTATATAGCAACCAACAATGACTCGCGTAATGTTTACCGGGAAATTTGTCCAACCACTTCTGTACTTATTGTAAGTCTTTCACGTGGGGGTCACAATAAGACCAGCGGCGAGCATAGTCCTCCCATGGGCGCTAAGGCGGTGCGCTGTTCTAACCTGTCGAAATATTTATCTACTGGCAGGCAGTAGAGTAATCACTCATATCTCTATCAGTTCTTGTATCACTCACTACCGTTTTGAAGCTGTTGACACAACATACTTGTAATGTCATCCTAGGGATTCTACAGCTCTAAGACTGCTGTGATTGTAAACTTCTTAGTGAATGTAAATCATAGAGCGGTGAACTACCGCATGTTTTGGGCCTGGCGCCTATTAAGTAGTTTATCATAACTAATTATAGGTTCAAAAGACTCTGACATAAAATTGACATATCCTCCGACTTTCGTACATCACTAGGGAAACGTTTGGCGACATGGTTCGTTACCGCCCTAGAGATGTGTCATTAGATATATAAGCTGCATGATTTATATAATTTATCTCTTTTCCATAACAAAAACAGTTAATTCTATCTATATTTAGCAATATCTAATAAATGTATATCCGATCGGTGATGCAGAGATTCCAGGTTCACTGGTTATATATAGATTATCAATTCTGATAACCGTCGGTAACGATTACGATTTGTGGGAAAATTATAAGTTGATATACCAAAAGCAGCAAATTCTAGAAAAGTCATCATTATTGTAATACAAGTGCATAAATAACATCACGCCTTTTTCCCGTAGGGGCAGGGAGAAACCACAGATTTTCATTTGCTAGATTTGGGATGTGCTAGATAGATGAAGTGAAAGAGATAAGCAAGGATCGTACTTATTTGATTTCGGAACGTTCGCCTAAGTTCCAACCAACAAGTCCCTTCCAACACTTCCGTACACTTGTTCCATGTATACCTGTTAAGTCATTCTCATTTCATGCATACCTCTGTGCCATTCTCGATTTTTGTCGCTATATCCTCATTCACACCACATCGTACCCTTATCACACTATACCTGTCACATATCCTGTCGTTTCGTTTGACTCCAATCTTGCTTCTCAATGCTCTCATCTCCACTGCATTTATTCTACTTTAATGCTTTTTCTGCCGTACCTAACTTTCACTACATACATTAGTGTTATTGCGTAGTGCTGTTTCGCTTGAATGAACAAGTATAATAATTTTATCTTAGTAGATTCCTTAGAATTCTTCAGGTACTAAATTTCCGAAATAGCGCAATATAAGCGAATTCCAAGGTGGAAAAGTTTTTTTTTTTTTTAATGCCCCATAGGTTAGCCTTTAGCACTATCTCACCTGATGGTAAGTAATGATGTGGTCGATGATGCTGTTCAGGCTAACCTAGAAGTACTGGCTCTCAAGGACAGCTGCCGAAACACACCGTTAGGTGCTTGGCAACAGATTTTCTACTTGAGGGTGGTAGCTAGCCAGGCGGGCATTCGTAAAATACCCTACCACCGTGCAGTAGTAGGCAGAATGTACTGTATCTCACTTATATTATGAATACATCTTAAAGCTTTTGAGTTTATGTTACTGCATCACACTTACAGCTGAAACAATGTAGATGACACTTAAAATATGGCTAGTTAGATCCTCGATTAATCCTTGTATAGGATATTTTTTTTTTTTTTTTTTTTTATGCCTGATAGGTTAGCCTTTTGATCACTATCTCACCTGATGGTAAGTGATGATGTGGTCGAAGATATTGTTCAGGCTAACCTAGAAGTACTGGCTCTCAAGGACAGCTGCCGGAACACACCGTTAGGTGCTTGGCGACAGACTTTCTACTTGAGGGTGGTAGCTAGCCAGGTGGGCATTCGCAAAATGCCCTACCACCATGCAAATTTATCTTCATCACTTTTCATTATTGTCTATGCAGGGCGAAATCAAGGGGCGCACCTACATTTCTACTAAATTTGAACAGAATACCTTATTTAATTGTTAATAGGCTGTAGCTGATAGGCTGTAGCTTAATTGTGGATCATCGAGAACGAAGTGCATTTTGACCATTAATAAGTTATGAAATGGTCGAAGAATTGGAAACTTAATTGGAATACGCCTTCAAGGACAGCGGCCGGAACACATTTGTTGTATTTTAGCGACAAATTTTTACTTTTTCGTTGAAAATACAACTCAACGAATAAGCGTTGAATACGTGCCAGCATTTTGATCACGTGTCGCATTGACCAAGCGCTCTGGTAAGTTTTGGACTATTAGATAAGTATTTATTTTTTTTACAAATTGAGACTACAAGTCTCTATGACATATCTGTCGATAATGGTGGAAAACTAAAAATTTCCATTTAAATTTTTTGTAATGTCCTCTAACTTTTGTTCTAGATCTCGTAATATGGGAAAATATTTGTAACAGTATCAGAAGATATGACAAATATTTTTCAATTCACTAATTTTCTTCCGAGTTAAACTAAATTCAGCTTCTCTGTGTTTATGTTTTTTTTTTATTATTGCTCATTGGTAAGCCTTTAACCACAATCTCACCGGATGGTAAGTGATGATGTGGTCGAAGGCGTTAACAGACTTAATCTAGAATTACTGGCTCTCAAGAATAGCTGGCAGAATACACCGTAAGGTGCTTGGCAACAGATTTTCGGTGGTCGCTAGATAAGCGGGCATTCGCAAAATGCCCTTCCACGATGCGGTGAAGCTCAAGCCTGCGGCGAGATTCGAACCATAGACCTGCTGCGCGGCAGTCCATAGCCAATGATACTGAGCCATCACTACTTCGAATGTTCAACAACATTTCAAGACAACACGAGAAATATTATTTTTCACTTTCGAATACTACGATCGTGCAAAACTGTTACCAAAGCTTACTGCAAGCGTGATCAAATTATGAGGTTTCTTTCACATACCTACGTGAGATACTACATATTCTAACACTAAAGCATCATGGCATGTTTTAGTTAGGAACACTAACCTGGTAAACTACCAACCAATAATTATTTATAATGGATCAAAATATTATTAAGTCGGGATGCTTATTTTTGGGAGGTTTTTAAAAAGTTTAAGTGATCTCTCTTGTATGTTACTGCTGACAGATTAGCCTTAGACTACAATCTCACCTGATGGTAAGTGATGAAGTGGACGAATGTGTTAAGAAGCAAACTAGAATTACTGGCTCTCAATGACAGCTGCTGGAACATACCGTTAGGTGCTTGGCGACAAATTTTCTACTTGAGGGTGGTCGCTAGCTAAGCGGCCATTGGCAAAATTCCACCATGCAAAAATTTATCATTGAAATTTCTTGTCAGCACCGCCGTATCTTAACCATAAAAACATTTCCGCAGCATAAAAATACTGAAATTTCCCGAAATAGCCCAATACTTATACCTTACGCCAGTGTTAAAGCGAAGTCAGCATTCCTGAAACACCAGACCATTCTTAAGTGTCCGGAAATGCTTTTTCTCACGAATCTCATGACCGTAAAAACGTCTGAGTTTTGAAATAGTATTGGGGGTCATCGAGTTGCCTTAGTAGTTTTTTTCATGGATGTGTATTGTTACTTTGATTACGAATTTTGTTCAATTACTAATACATGCCATTCTAACATTACAAATTTATTACGTATTTGTGCATCAGTAAAATTTTAACTATTAATTGCGTCAGAACTTTCTATTTTCATGGGCAGAAGCAGGAAATGAAGCATTCTATTCAAATTGTAATCTTTTCCTGTTAAAAATGTACCATTTGCATTTTAAAGCAGTGATGGCTCAGTGGCATTGGCTATGGACTGTTGCGCAGCAGGTCTATGGTTTGAATCCCGCCGCGGGCTTGAGCTTCACCGCATGGTGGAAGGGCATTTTGCGAATGCCCGCCTGGCTAGCGACCACCCTCAAGTAGAAAATCTGTCGCTAAGCATTTAACGATGTGTTCCGGCAGCAGTCCTTGAGAGCCAGTGAAATTACAGGCACCTGAGACTTAACAACTATGTCTCAAAGAGACGGGCGCAGTGCAATTCGTGACTTGTGATGAAATGTATTGTTATTTGCATAGGTTAGTCCGCTTAACATCAGGTGGGCCTAGAGCTTGTTCCGTCATTATATAAAAAAAAAAGATCTTGTCACGTAGAAAATGAGAAAGTGACGTATATTTATTTCCCTGTAACCAATATAACATCGTCTCATTGACCTCACAAAGCTCTATAAGCTCGTCCCAGAGTCTGTCTGCTAATCCTGCACCAGTTATTAACTCAACCGTGGTAAAACTGAACCATTTCATTCAACTTCCGGGCAGACTGTATTGTTAAAGTTTTTTTTAACTTGACTTATATCTGGCATAGAAAAGGTTAAAATAACTTGTTGAATTCGGTACCATGCTGATTTAAAACACTCTGAAGTCCCATTTCATGGTCAGTGTTAAGCATCGGTTCTGTTTATAGAAATTAAACAACTTTCAACGGTTTAAATCGCGTATATTTATCATTATTTTTGTCCCGACGTTTCAAACACTTTGCAGTGATCATTGCCGTTATTTAAACCTTTTAAAGTAGTTTAATTACTATGTGTAATAATAGAAAAAACCTAAGACAACATCAGTTCTGTTTTTTTTTCATCTGCCATTCATTCCATAATTGCGTGCTTTTTACGATAAATAACAGCCTCTATGTATGTATACTGTCTAAACTAATTTCTACGTATATTTTGATCTAATCTTTACCTACTCAGCTTTATACGCACAGATTACATTCCAATAATATTATTAAATCAATTTATTAATGTAAAAGTTGACCTGCCAGTTACGTATGTTCAGTAATGGCCAATAAATGATCTTTATCTTTAATAATAACTATGGAATCTTAATAATTATTCATCACCCGTGTGCCGGGCCAGAGTGTCACCCCCCCCCCCCCCCTCCTCCTTTCTACCCATGGGTGTCATAAAAGGCGACTAAGGGTAACACCCCAGAAGGTGGGCAGAGCAGCGCTTTCTGAAGAACTAATATCTCACGCTGCGATCCCCAAGACTCATCACACTACACATGGGTCTGGAAATGTATTGACTAAATATTTAAACGTTTACGTTCTATGTCCCCTTTCAGATAATAGTACGCAAACACCTGCTTAGTTCGTTTTCATCGAGAACCGGGTCAGCTCATCCAGTATGCATCTCGGCCCACTGCGGTGGCCGTGGCATAGCATTCCTAATAAGAATTTATTATCCCCACGCGTCTGCACCGAGTCTTTAATATATTATTTTGTTTTGTATGCAAGAGATTCATTTGTTACATTGGACTGCAACGAAGCTCATCATAGGATTAGATATTTATTTCCGTTTAAGTTAAAAGAACCCACTTTACGTAGGTATATGTATATGTGAAAATCTTTTTTTCATTATTGTTATGATCCTATTTAATATGTACGTAATATCATGTTCTTATATAAAAACTTGCGATAACCCTAGTTGGGTAGCAAAATACTTGTGAATATGCATTTCTGCGAGTTAATGTTTTTCGTAAAATAATCGAAGAAGAACAATGTAACAAAAACTTTCTTGACCGTGTCATTTGCAGTAGTAGGTCAACTTCGAAATATGCGATTCTTTCTTATCAAGTGCCTCAAACTTCTATGTAAAGAACATACAATCGTATAGATTACATTTCGCGAATAACAAAATTCATAATTTATGATTTTGTGATTGCCCGCCTGGCTAGCTACAGCGGTACTAAGCACTTAACAGTTTGTTCCGGCAGCAGTCCTTGAGAGCAAGTGAAATCACAGGCACATGAGACTTAACAACTATGTTTTAAAGTGGCGGGCGCAGTGCAATTAGTGACTTGTGATGAGATGCATCTGTTATAGGCAGAGGTTAGTCCGCTTAACATAAGGTGGGGTTCGAGCTTATTTCGTCACAACAACAAAAAAGAAAAATATTACTTATTGTCTTATTCTGAAGTTTTCTTAATAATTCATATCTACAGTAAGTGAAAGTTGATTCCTTATCAGAAGTCGTCAGTTCATTCCTGTCAAATATACGTCCTTCTTATCACGTTGGACGATCTTTTGCGAATATTTACCAAGCTCGATATATATAGACAAACTCTTTATTGAACACCATATATTAACAACAAGGTAATAAAACATAATTATAGCTTAAAAAAGAGAACAATAGGCGGCTTTATCGTTCAAAACGATCAATATTCTCTCCATCTTTCACATAACGTTGGAATACAGAGAAGCTATTTTGACAAATAATGCCTAGTACCACTTATAATGAAAAAATCTCACTAATCGTCTTTATGGTATATCAATTTAAAAACAACGAGTTTCCATTCTGAATCCATCTTCCTACCATCTTCAATCATAATTACTTACCAACAGGTGAATTCATATGAGAAATACTCAAAATCTCGCATAGGTCAATCAAAAAAAGTCTATATTTCAGTAGTAGGAAGCAAACACACTTTTCTTATCCTTACAGGCAGCATAATAGCTTTAACCTTCGTTTTTAAGGTCATGACCACATAACATCGTAACACTCCGCCTGTTTTAACATAACCGTAACCAGTCGGGGGCCTATCCTGCGAATTTACGTGGTAATGAAAACAAAGTGCGCGCTCGATGTTACCGTTAGTTACATACATTATCCATAAATAGGGACAGCTAGGAATAGAATGAATAGTAGAAAATATAGGAATTGTTTAAGCAATTTGCATGCTCATTTTTATCTTATTAACTGTTTTATATCTAACTATTTACTGTCCGAAACCGAGATCTTGATTTGAGGATGTTGCTTTTTGGAAAGCAAAACGATTCTATGATAGTTCCTGGCTGGGTTACGTGGCGTTGTTCACGGCATTTCTGAAATAAATTTTACCACAATTTTTATTAAATTTTCTTATTTAATATGTATTATTTTCGTATTTTATGTTTAATTAATAAATTACCTCTTTGTCATCCAGCCGTATCATCCACCATTTGTTCATAGTTATTTAATTCATGTCATGAATCCAGATACAGTGTATTAAATGAATGGAAAGATTAGATTGAAATGAAATGTCTGCGTAACTTTAGTATTAAATAGCGATGTATGACTTCCTGCATCGATCTGTCGTGGCCGCGTAGCTTCCTGTGCCGGGAGTTAAATCACTCGGTGTGAATGGGGCCTATTATTGCCACAATTTGTCTAAATTGCCACACTCTAATGTGTCATGAGTATTGAGTCGAATTCGTTACAATGCTAAAACGTTTGGTACTTTGAAGAATTTAGTTCTCTAATTTCTGCATCGTTGGTGTAGTGCCGAAAGCATTGCTTTGGGATCTTGCTTTGAAACGTTGTAGTTGTTTCCCGGATGTGGTTGTTTTATAATATTTTTGACAAATTAATCATCTATAGTCTGAGACTTTGTCCGGTAGGCAGAATAGCCTCGTATTGTTAATTAAGATTAAACATATCTTGCTAAGCAGTATATTTAAACACTAATCCTTTGGCACAGGTGTGACAATAACATTGATCGGAGTGTGATTTATTTTATTCGGACAATACTTTCATAATTCATTAAGTAAGGTAAAGTTTTCATTGTACATCGGTATTTATTGTTACTAGAAGTTGAACTATTTAAAATTAATATTTTCATGTGCTCCAAACGGAAAATCAGTCTTTTCTCTTTTTGATTCAAAACGGTATTCAAATATATTGGCTTAGCGCTACGAATATATTTATTCGTAGGCTTTGCGAAATAATTCGCAAAAAATGTGGATGCTTTTTTGTTTTTGACGGTGTTGAAGGTTTTCAGACCATTTTAGGTTTATTTTTGCTACTTAACTTTGACGGTGTTTTAAGGTTTTCGGACCATTTTAGGTATTTTAGTTATTTTGTATTTGACGGTGATTGAAGGTTCTTAGACCATTTTAGGCTTATATTTGCTAGTTAGCTTTGACGGTGTTTTAAGGTGTTCGGACCATTTTAGGCTTATTTCAGTTATTTTGTCTTTGACGGTGATTGAAGGTTCTTAGACCATTTTAGGCTTATTTTTGCTATTTAGCTTTGACGGTGTTTAAAGGTTTTCAGACCATTTTACGCGTATTATGCAAATTTCTAATGGGTAGGAAAATTTTCAAAATATACTCTCACACATCTCCCGTCGTGACATTTAAGTTCAATGAAGTCAACCTTTCAATAACAAATATAGCAGACTGACGTAGGCCTGCTCTTCTAATTAGCAGGAGCTCTATTCATAGTGCGTCAATTAGCTCAGAGTACCTACCTACACTATCTCCAACAATGCACATTCAACGCCGAGGATTAATGCCTCACCCAATGTTATCTGATGTTTCGTGGGATTAGCTGAAAGCATTATGACTATTAGTGAATCTGTGGCATTGTGAAGATACATAATATAAAGCACGCGTGTTAAATTGCTAGAATGCAAAAGCATGCTTATAAAAATAAATGATGTTGTGTTGCATATATACAGCATTTGATGTTAATTTATATGTTTAACAAAATGGTATTTTTTTTATCGTATATTTGTAATTTTGTAATGTACTCCGCAGAGCAGGCGTTATTGCAAACATAACAATATTAAGAAAATACTACGAATTATATAACACCCTACAGCTACGACAATGAAAGCATTTAGACAACATACAAGTATTGCAGACTCACATGTAGTCAAAACTCTTTAGCCCAGTACCAGTCGGCAGCGTGGAGTAAGAAGTATTATCAGCTCATGAATAAATTACGGTTCTTTATTCATGTGCTATCAGTGAGGTTGTTAAAATGTTTTCTCTAACAATATTGTGACATTTGTTTTAACTGCTATGATTAACTGCATTTGCATTATTTTCTACATAAGGTAGGTATATATGTAGAAAATAATGCAAATGCACTCATAATAAGATTACATTACTTCTTTGTCGCGCGTGACACACAGAGTACGTTGAACATGTTATAAATAAGAAAAAAAACATGATCACTCATTGTTTGGAAAATAAGTAACAAGTATGTTCCCCCGTAACGAAGCGCCTCTCGGAAGGAGATACCAGATTTAGCTGTGATTTTCTCCCTCATTATGTTTTTCTGGATAAAATAAAGCAATTTCACACACCAGTGAGATAAAATTCTCTTTGACGAAACGCGCATGTTTACTTTCGGATAAATTGAACAATATTGAGAGCTTATGAAAAATATTATCTCTAAAAAGCTCTCTTGGGATATAAGATTTAAACTTGTGGTCAACGTCGTTGGTATCGCAATTAGTTATATGTTTTATATTTAAACTTTTTTGTAAATTTTTTATTGTGTGTACTGTTAGTTGATCCATGAAAATAAATGAAAAAAAAAAAAAAAAAAAATAAGGTCCGCAAAAAATTTTTTAACTTAATTTTGTGCGATATTATTAGCGACTAGCTGAAACGCCCGAAGCTACATTTGCCCACGCGTGACTCGTTAGTGTTTTCTGTTTCAAAATTTACATTTCTAACAGATTTCTGTAAAAGAACATTTTCTTTGTGGCTTTAATATTTGTCCCGGTCATAATTGCTTCATTAAAAGGAAGTTCGTAGTTGTATCTTCTTTTCACTTTGACAATATAAAACGATGGCCTAGTGGCAATGGCTTATGGACTACCAAGCAAGAGGTTTACGGTTCAAATCCTGCCTAGGGCTTGACTTTCACTTTAAGCTGGTGGACTATTTTGAGCAAGCTCGTTTGCAAAGCTACCAATCTTAAATAAAAAAGAAATCGCCAAGCACCTTTTTCTTATTGCTGATAGGCAGGTTGGGCGTAGGTGAAGAGGCGCTTGAAGACAATTCAGGCTAACCTAGATTTACTTACTCTTTAGGATAGCTATCGCTTGCTTAGTAACAGAATATTTTCTTGATGGTAGTAGCTAGCCAGGTGGGTATTCGTAAAATGCCCCTCATAATTCTGTCAGTACCTATGTAACATTATAATAACAACGATTTAACGCACGTTACAAATAACGGTAGCGATCTAGACAGTTGTTCGTTACTCTGTTATCTCTACCGTTATTGTTAACTCAAGCTGCAGCGTTTAATTTCCGTTTGCACATCATAGCGTGTACCTACACACCATATGTTCCGTATTACCATTAGCATTTGTCAAGCCTTATGGATAAGGAGCATCTAGCTTCTCTTAATCCTGTTAGCGCAAACAATACAATACTCATTATCTTTAATAATTTAAAATGGAAATGTATTGGGTCATAAACTTGAAGCATCCGCACTATCTTCAGGCGGTATACGCTCCCAGCAGCCACAAGTGCTGCCACCTATCACATTAGAAACAAAACACTCTTACGACGTCCGTCTTCCCAGCAACATCTCGTTCGCTGACTTTTCGCGTGTGACACAAACAACATATCGAAAAGCTAATATCGTAGGCTAACTGGCCTACTATATGCCTATATTTGTTTTTATCACGAAAATAATCAATATTTGAAAATGACAATGTTGTAGGTATTTTGCAATGGGCGGCGATATGAATAAGATGAATGTAAGGTATAGGTGCATGCACCTTGCCTCGCCTCTATCATGATACATGTACAAGATTAAATAGTTCTGTCTATAACGCTGTCATGACATAAATGGTAAACTGAAGAAAATATGAGTTATAATAATTATGGAGTAGTTTCCGACTTTAAAATGTAAAGATTGTTCAAATTACCAAGGTATTAAAATCGCACCCAAATTTGGGCATTGTGGAACATTAGAATTTCATTTGAAAATGCCCAAAAATAAATACCTTGGTTACATGAAAGTTTCTTTAAAAGAACCAGAGTAATACCGAAGAGGGCTTGGCATTTTTTTACAATATTTTGTTCCTGGTTATCTTTTGTGTGAGAAAGCATCGTCCGATCTCGCATTTATGGGATAAGTATTGGAAGATTATGATAATCAATCAATTCTTCAAATTTCCTTATATAAAAACTAACGGATATTACGATTTCACAAATGAATTAACTACATTATTTATTCGTAGGAATTAACCAAAATGAGTGACGTGGTTTATTTATATATTGTAGAAATTGGAGCAAGGGGTATACCAGCGAAATCCCTATATAACCTACTAAAAGATCTTGGCCTGTCAAGAGCAGCCGTAACTTCTATCCTAGAACGTGTATCCCATGCGGCATTATTAGGATCTTACCAAATTTGGTTGGACAGAGCAGGAGGCTCGAGCGGTGAAAGGGAGCATTGATGTATCATAAAGGGGCTTCTTAACCTTACTCTCTGGGTTGCAAGTCCCAGGTACCTTGACTTGGGCCTCTTCCTCGGCAACGCTATGGCCCGGCACCCGCACATTGAATCCATGGAACGCTAAGTAATTCGTCTCTGTTATTTCAGAAAAATATTGATTTTTTCTTATATATCCAAGGATCAGTGTGCCTAATTGTGGTGAAGTTAGAGCCTCTTAATTAGCAAGTGTGTTGTAAAGTAATATATGTATATTTTTAAGCAAAGCTGAAGAAGCAATATGTTGATTCGTAGATTTTCAAAGTGTATGGATACTGTAAAAGAACCCTTTTAACCTTTCTAAGGTATATTGCTAAACTATGTACTTGCAATCTGTGGAACAACTATATGCAGAAGATTTTCAACGCCCTATGAATACATAATAGCAAGGGATTTAAAACGTCGTTGAAATTGTCTCGATTCTGTAGTACATCAGATATGTTCATAAGGACTTTTGGTTTTAAAACAATACTACGTAAACGTACGACCTGACTGATGCATCGCGTGAGAGATAGTAGCAACAGCCTCCTAAATACTATATGGAGATCTGACCGACCAATCGTGCGCAATCGGAATAAGATTCATGCATGGATAGCCAGATATAAAATATAGAATTATATAAAAAAAAATGTTGTTTTGTTAACTTGTTAGTAATACCAACAGAATAATGTTAGTTTAACACCTAATAGATTTTTAATTCATATTTCAATACAAAAAACTAAACGACAAAATTACTTTCTATTATTAAATATATTAGAGTACTATGTACCCTCACAAGAACATTCATCTAGGAACGTGGAAGTCTCCAGATGGTAGGACAATCAATCAAATCGATCATGTCCTTATAGATGACCGACATAAAACTAGCATTCAGGATGTAAGATCATTTAGAGGTGCCGATTGTGCCAGCGATCATTATCTGTTGGGTATATGAATAAAAGTTAGGATAAAAGTTGACAAAATTAAACATAATATAATTGAATCAGATGTGATTTTTGTGATGCCTAAATAATATACATTTTGAAAATTAAACTAATTCATAATTTTCTACATAATTTGGTCGCTCCATCTCTTAAATTGTACGCCTACATAGGCAACACATGGTGGGACTAAATATTTACATACATTCCATGTGCTGAAATTTAATTTTATGTATCATGTACACATGTTTTGGACAATAAACATATCTTTATCTCTTTATCTTGAAGAACCTATTAATGTTGAAAATATTAGAAATAATGAATATAAATTAAAATTTCAAAAAGAAACAGGTTCAAAGATTTACCAGTAGAAGAAAGCATTGATACTGATTGGGAGAATATTAAACATATTGTAAAAGATGCAGCTGTAAAGATATTTTGTCGAAAAAAGAGGAAAAAAACAAGGAAATGGTGGAGCCAGGAATGTGAGGACATAATAGACAAAAGAAGGAAATATAGAATTCTATCTGAACAGGACGAGTTGTGGGTAGATACATACAAGGAAATCAAAGCAGATGCGAAGAGAATCTCTTTGTTTTATTAATTGCGGACACCAATAGCAGATCGTCTTATGTTGGTAGGTTCAATAGCTAAAAACATATTAACATTTGTTTATTAATATCATTCAAAATTTCGTATATATCATTAAAAATAATGTAATTTCCATAATATTTCAGTATGTCCTCGCACACCCACCACGCAACACGCGGGCCGCGATCCCCGACCGTTTCCCGTTTGTTTAATCGCAATCGGAGCAACTTTTTTTTAAATTGAGCAAAATATATGTTTTTTTTTCAAATTTATGTATTCACATTAGGTGTACCACTCCTTATACATTACAAAAATAACAAAGTTAATTTCACTTCGGACCAAAGCGTGTAGCATATCAAAAGTTGCGTTTCCGGTAGTGCACTACGATTAGACAATAACAATTCAAACGTTCCATACATTTTTTTACACCCGACAGCATAAAACTAATTATGATTCAAATTTTCATTAGATTTTATCATTACTATTGCTCCGCATTTCCTAATTTTCTTGAAGCGTGCGCCTTACGGTTTGGAATGAAATATATAATTGGAATCCGAACGAATTTTTGAAATTTTTCTCGACTCGAAAAAAAAAAACAAATGTTTCTCTCGATAAAAAAAACATGTAAACAAACTTTTCGCTTCATCAAGTTTTAAGTCTTTATAATAAATATTATCAAATCTCATTCTATTTCCAATTATTATGAAGCAACCATAATGATACAGTACTTGATATTTTCCGTTCTCTAAAAGCCTTTTAATATGAAATGAATAAAATAATACGCTCTCTCTATTCAAATAATGCGTTATTCTGTTTTGCTTACGTAAAACCTCGATTCGCATAAGCACGGGAATCGAGATTTCTCCGTCCTACAGCCTGCCCTCAGTCAGAGATTTTGTAATGACAACTACAACATTAACGAATGCGTGAGCATAACAAGATATTAAAGAAAAGTAGAAAGAAAGATAAGCCGTCTATTTCATAAAATACCAACAGATTTATCATTAATAATGACAAATACAATCGAAACGCACAAAAAAATACCACAAAGTACCACAGGAGTACCTGTAGTACATTTTTAACAGGTAAAGATTACAATTTGAATAGAATACCTGCGTTTGCCCATGAAAATATAAACTTCAGACGCAATTAATAAAATTTTTGTACTGTCCAAAGTCAGAGACCATCATCAAGCAAAGCGTCTTGGGGACGCCGTAGAAGTTGTCAGTTATTCAGAAGGTGCTGCTGCCCACCGTCCGGTAATTTTCCCTACAGCTCGACGTGTCGTTGCTCCGGCGTCAGCGACACTACTGATCTGCGGTCGGACGACACTGCCGTCTGCTGCTCGACGACGCGTCGCTAGCTTCATGTCGCTAACTACGCAGGGAATTTCATAGAAGTACATAGAAACCAGTAGTGTCGCTGCGACACGTCGTTTGCTGCAGCTTCATGTCGTCCGCTACGAACTTGTACCTTTAGTCGCCTCTTACGACAGACGGGGGGGGGGGTGATATTCTAGCACAGCAGCCCACGGGAGATATGTATATTCTATGTTTACCTTAGTGTAAGCAGAATTTTAATATTATTAGCTATTATTAACTATTGCGTCTGAAGTTTCTATGTTATTGTGACGGAACAAGCTTGAGGCCCACCTGATGTTAAGTGGACTAACCTCTGCCTATAACAGACGCATTTCGTCAACGACGAATTGCACTGTGCCCGTCACACTGAGACGTCCAGTTCTTAGGTCTCATAGCCTGTAATTTTTCTGGCTCTCAAGGACTGCTGCCGGAACATACTGTTAGGTGCTTGGCGACAGATTTTCTACTTGAGGGTGGTCGCTAGCCAGGCGGGCATTCACAAAATGTCCGTCCACCATGCGGTGAATGCATTCATGGGCAAAAGCAGGCATTCTATTCAAATTGTAATCTTTACCTGTTAAAAATGTATCCGTTGAATAAAGATCTTTTCACGTAGAAAATGAGAAAGTGACGTATATTTATTTCCCTGTGACCAATATTACATCGTCTCGGTGACCCCACTAAGCTCTTTAAGCTCGTTCCAGAGGCAGTCTGCTAATCCTACACCAGTTAGTAACTCAATCATGGTAAAACTGAACCATTTCATTCAACTTCCGGATAGACTGTGTTGTTTAATTTTTTTTAACTTGACTTATTTCTGGCATAGAAAAGCTTGAAATATCTTGTTAAAATTGGTACCATGATAATTCATAACACACTGAGCTCTCATTTCATAGTCCGTGCCCCACAAGTTTTGAAATAACTTTTGCAAGATGGACTTTTCAATGTTAAACATCGGTTCTGTTTTTTTTTTTTTCATCTGACATTCATTCCATAATTGCATGATTTTTACGGTACTAAACATACTTTTAAATTATATTATAATTCTGTCTAAACTAATATCTACGTATATTTCTGTCTAAACTTTACTCAGCTTTATATGCACAGATTATATTCCAATAATATCATTAAATCAATTTAGTAATGTAAAAGTTGACCTGGCTGGCCAATAAATGATCTTTATCTTTAATAACAAGTATGGAATCTCAATTATTATGTATAATATATTATTACTCATCGCCAGAATGTCACCCCCCCCCCCCCCCTCATCTCTTCTACCCATGGGTGACATAAAAGGCGACTAAGGGTTACACCCCAGAAGGTGGGCAGCTGCAGCGCTTTCTGAAAAACTGATATCTCACCATGCGATCCCCAAGACTCATCCATCACACTACACATCGGTCTGGCAACGTATTGACAATATATTAAAACGTTTACGTTCTATGTCCCCACTCAGATATAGTACGCCAACACCTGCTTAGTTAGTTTTCATCGAGAACCAGGTCAGCTCATCCCGTATGCATCTCGGCCCACTGCGGTGACCGTGGCATAGCATTCCTAATAAGAATTTATTATCCCCACGCCTCTGCACCGAGTCTTTAATATATTATTTAGTTTTGTATGCAAGAGATCCATTTGTTACATTGAACTGCAACAAAGCTCATCATAGAATTAGATATTTATTTCCGTTTAATTTTAAAGAACCCACTTTATATACCTAGGTATATTATTAAAGCGGCAGTCAACTTTTTAATTCTTACGATGTTCTTGTATAATGTGTACGCTAAAACACTTGCGATGACCCAATACGTATGCTAGTTGGGCAGCAAAATACTTGTGAATATGCCTTTCTGTGAGTTATTGTGTTCCATAAAATAATCGAAGAAGAACGATGTAACAAAAACTGTCTTGACCTTTGTCATGTTATTTGCAGTAGTGTACAATCGTATAGATTACATTTCGAGAATAACGAAATTCATAAAATATGATTTTGCCATTGCCCGCCTGGCTAGCTACCACCCTCAAGTAGAAAATTTGTTGCCAAGCACTTAGCGGTGTGATCCGGTAGCATTCCTTGAGAGCGAGTGAGATTACAGGCACATGAGACTTAACAACTGTCTCAAAGTGACGGGCGCAGTGCAATTAGTGACTTGTGATGAAATGCATCTGTTATAGGCACAGATTAGTCCGCTTAACATCAGGTGGGCCCCGAGCTTATTTCATCACAACAACCAAAAAGAAAAATATTACCTGTTGTCCTATTCTAAAGTTTTCTTAATAATTCCTATCTAAAGTTAGTGAAAGTTGATTCCTGATCAGTATTCACTTCATTCCTATCAAACATACGTCCTTCTTATCACGTTGGACGTCTTTTTCGAATATTTGCCAAGCTCGATATCAATAGACAAACTCTTTATATATATATATATATATTTTATTTTTTTTTAAGTTTGATAGGTTAGCCTTTGACCTCTATCTCACCTGATGGTAAGTGATGATGTGGTCGAAGATGTTGTTCAGGCTAACCTAGAAGTACTGACTCTCAAGGACAGCTGCCGGAACACACCGTTAGGTACTTGGCGACAGATTTTCTACTTGAGGGTGGTAGCTAGCCAGGCGGGCATTCGCAAAATGCCCTACCACCATGCTATAACGACTGCCATCCTAAGACGACAACCGGGACCAACGGCTTAACGTGCCCTCCGAAGCACGGAAACGCTCAGTAGTAATGTCACTAGCGGTCACCCATCCAACTCATGACCGCGCGCAACGTTGCTTAACTTTGCCGATCGTTTGAGAACACTAAGTAATCTTCGCTACGAGCGCTTCGAAGTTACTTTATATAGAATACCATAAATTAACAACAAGGTAATAATTATAGCTTAAAAAGAAAACAATAGGTGGCTTTATCGCTCAAAGCGATCAATATTCTCTCCATCTTTCACATAACGTTGGAATACAGAGAAGCTATTTTGACTAATAATGCGTAATACCACTTATAATAAAAAAGCTCACTAATCGTCTTTATGGTATATCAGTTTATAAACGACGAGTTTCCATTCTGAATCCATCTTGCTACCATCTTCAATCATAATTACTTACCAACAGGTGCATTCATATGAGAAATACTTAAAATCTCTCATAGGTCAATCAAAAAAGTCAATATTATTTCAGTAGTACTTACGAAGCAAACACACTTTTCTCATCCTTACAGGCAGCATAATAACTTTAACCTTCATTTTTAAGGTCATGACCACATAACATCGTAACACTCCGCCTGTTTTAACATAACCGTAACCAGTCGGGGGCCTATCCTACGAATTTACGTGGTAATGAAAACAAAGTGCGCGCTCGATGTTACCGTTAGTTACATACATTATCCATAAATAGAGACAGCTAGAATTAGAATAAATAGTGAATATTAGAATTGTTTAAGCAATTTGCATGCTCGTTTTTATTTTATTAACTGTTTTATATCCAACTAATTACTGCCCGAAACCAAGGTCTTGTTTTGAGGATGTTGCTTCTTAAATAGGCAAAACGATTCTATAATAGTTCCTGACTGGGTAACGTGGCGTTTTTACGGCATTTCTGAAAGAAAATTTACCACAACCTATATCAAATTTTCTTATTTAAAATGTATTATTTTTGTATATTATGTTTAATTAAAAAATGACCCCTTTGTCATCCAGCCGTATCATCCACCATTCGTTCATAGTCATTTAATTCATGACATGAATCCAGATACAGTGTATTAAATGAATGGAAAGATAAGATTTAAATCAAATGTCTGCGTAACTTCAGTATTAAATAGCGATGTATGACTTCCTGCATCGATCTGTCGTGTCCGCGTAGCTTCCTGTGCCGGGAGTTAAATCACTCGGTGTGAATGGGGCCTATTATTGCCACAATTTGTCTAAATTGCCTCACTCTAATGTGTCATGAGTATTGAGTTGAATTCGTAACAATGCTAAAACGTTTGGAATTTGGAGAATTTGGTTCTCTACTTTCTGCATCGTTGGTGTAGTGCCGAAAGCATTGGTTTGGGATCTTGCTTTGAAACCTTGGGGTTGTTTCCCGGATGTGATTGTTTTATAATTTTACTGACAAATTAAATATCTATATTCTGAGTTTTTGTCAAGCAGGCAGAATAGCATCGTATTGCTAAAGATCAAACATAGCTAGCAAAGCAGTATATTTAGACAGTTTTCCTTTGGGACAGGTGTGAAAATAAGATTGATCGGAACGTAATTTATTTTAGTCGGATAATACTTTCATAATTCATTAAGTAATTTAAAGTTTTCATTCTTTATCCTTATTTATTTTAACTAGGAGTTGAACTATTTAGTAATAATATTTTCATAGGTACTCCAAACGGAAAATCACCCCTATCTCTTTTTACTTCTAAACGTTTTCAAATATTGCCTAAGCGAAATTCAAACTTTTGGCGCTTTGAAGGTTTTTGGACCTTGACTTATCATGCAAATTTCTAATGGGAACGCAAATTTTCAAAACATACTCTCACTCATCTCACTTCTTGACCGATTATTATTTTGAATTCTATTTTAATTTGAATATAATTTAATTTAATTAGTTTTTTTTTTCCTTTTCAATATTTTGCGATCACTAAACCACCTGCCAAGCGTGGGGATTATGGTCAACCCCCCCATATTGGGGGAGGCTGTGTTAAGCAGGTGACTGTCCGGTGTATACAGTATATCTTTCAGGAACAAATATAGCAGACTGACGTAGGCCTGCTCTTCTAATTAGCAGGAGCTCTATTCATAGTGCGTCAATTAGCTCAGAGTACCTACCTACACTATCTCCAACAATGCACATTCAACGCCGAGGATTAATGCCTCACCCAATGTTATCTGATGTTTCGTGGGATTAGCTGAAAGCATTATGACTATTAGTGAATCTGTGGCATTGTGAAGATACCTATTATAAAGCATGCGTGTAAAATTGCTAGAATGCAAAAGCATGCTTATGAAAATAAATGATGTTGTGTTGCACACAGCATTTGATGTTAATTTATATGTTTAACAAAATGCTATCGTTATTTTCTCTCGCACATTTGTAATTTTGTAATGTAATCCGCACAGTAGGCGTTATTGCAAACATAACAATATTAAGAAAATACTACGATTTATATAACACCCTACAGCTACGACAATGAAAGCATTTAGACAACCTACAAGTATTGCAAACTTACATGCATTCCAATGCTTCAGCCCAGTACTACTTGGTAGCGTTTAGTGAGTAAGAAGAACTGTGAGGTGATAAAATATTTTATCTAATAACATAATAAATGTCTGAGGCATTTGTTTTTAACTGCTATGATTTTAGGTTGGTATATTTGTAGAAAATAATGCAAATGCACTCATAATTATATTACATTTTTGTTTGAAAGTTCCAGTGAGTATGAGACATATTAATAATAACAAATATTTTTATAAATATTTTAAGAAAACATCAAATTAATATTTTAATAAAACACTTAAAAAAATATAACAATATATCTAGTGACAATTCCACCTAATTTTCCTGCTAAGCCGACGTGACGTCACAACGCCACGCAGCCAAACCGGAAGAATTTTCGACGCGTTTCGCTTCTACACGAAGCATCTTCAGGAGGTCTTGACTCTACGAGCGTGTTAGTTGGATTTAAACAACAAAGTCAATAGTCAAAACCATTTATTCAATTTGTTGAAATTGTAATATTGAATGATTCTACATTGTACTGCCACGATCAGCAAACAAAATTGTATAGAGCCACTGCGAGAAGAACGGGCAAGAAACTCGGGGCCATTCTTTTATAAGTATTTTAACAATGTTTTACATACTTACTATATACACTTTATTTACACTTTCACTGGATTATCAACTATTAATTAACATATAAAGTCATTGTTTACATATACAGATATTTTCTTATTCGATATATAATTGTCATAACCTTTTTAACAAACCATGTAATGGTCCAAAAGGACCATTACATTTAAACGAGGTTTGTCGTTATGTAACATCAGAAAAGATAATAATAAATTACTTAACTTCACAACATCTTGATCGGGCAGCACTTCGTCACTAAAGACTACTTTCCAAATATATTTCGACACCCCCGGAGCTCTGCTCGGCACGGTGGTACGACCGAAACTGAATCAAGCAGCACTTCGTCGTCAAACACTATTTCAACACCACTGGAGGTCTGCTCGGCACGGCGGTCCGCCAGAAAGTGAATCTACTTGCCTTACACTACCCGTTTTATAGCAGTGAACAAACAAGGCGACGAAGCGACTACCGTCACAAACACAGTACTCTTTAAAATTGACAATTGTGTGATTTCAAGCTCTATACTTATGGCAATAAGTATAATAAAATCATCAATGATTTTACACATAAAGTACATAATATATACTATTTTAAATAAGTATCTTTACAACTGTCACGTGATCAATTATACTACTAATAATAAAATATACGGGTAGTAAAAATATTATCAAATAATGATTCCAGTGATGATAATCCATATATGATGCTTAATCACAGTCTCAAATTATACAAAATTAGGTATAGTATTAAATTCACACCACAGATAAAATATACACATAGATAATTAAACCAATACTTATTTTCATCTTAAGAACCACAGAGTATTTCTAAAACGAAATTAAAATGTCACATTATACCAGTTGATTAAATCTTAAGCTTAAAGCCAATCAAGTGAATATGAACAAATATTTCAATAAACAGTGAGCCAATTTTCAAATAATCTATCAAGCGCATGATCGAGAAATCGATTTGCATCGATCGATCGATTTGAATTGAAAATGAAGATTAGGCGGAATCGTCACTAGATATATTTTTATATTTTTAAAGTGTTTTATTAAAATATTAATTTGATGTTTTCTTAAAATATTTTAAAGATATTCGTAATTATTAAATATGGACTTCCGCAAAGTAACGGCTGAATCTATTCATTATCTTAGACATATTAATGTTTACAATAACTGGCTGTACTCACGCGTATTGGTCGAGATTGTCGACCTAGGTTTCGGGCATGTCCGATGCCCTTCATCAGGTGAGTTCACACGTCTCAATTAATATTTCATTACTCCTTTGTCGTGCATGACACACAGAGTACGTTGAACATGTTATAAATAAGAAAAAAACATTACACTCATTGTTTGGAAAATAAGTAGCAAGTATGTTCCCCCGTAACGAAGCGCCTCTCGGAAGGAGATGCCAGATTTAGCTGTAATTTTCTCCATCATTATGTTTTTCTGGAATAAAAATAAAGCAATTTCACACACCAGTGAGATAAAATTCTCTTTGACGAAGCGCGCATGTTTACTTTCGGATTAATTGAACAATATTGAGAGCTTATGAAAAATATTATCTCTAAAAAGCTCTCTTGGGATATAAGGTCCGCAAAAAAATGTTTAATATAATTTCGTGCGATATTATTTGCGACTAGCTGAAACGCCCGAAGCTACATTTGCCCACGCGTGACTCGTTAGTGTTTTCTGTTTCAAATTTTACATTTCTAACAGATTTTGGTAAAAATACATTTTCTTTGTGCCTTTAATATTTGTCCCTGGCTGTATAATTACTTAATTAAAAGGAAGTTTGTAGTTGTATCTTCTTTTCACTTTGACAATATAAAACGATGACCTACTGGCAATGGCTTATGGACTACCAAGCAAGAGGGTTACGGTTCAAATCCTGGTTAGGGCTTGACTTTCACTTTATGCAAGTGGACTATTTTGAGCACGCTCGTTTGCCAAGCTACCAATATTTAATTAAAAAAATCGCCAAGCACCTTTTGATTATTGCTGATAGGCAGGTTAGGCGTAAGTGAAGAGGCGCTTGAAGACAATATTCAGGCTTACCTAGATTTACTTACTCTTAAGGATAGCTATCGGTTGCTTAGTAACAGATTATTTTCTTGACGGTGGTAGCTAGTCTTGACGGTGGTGGGTATTCGTAAAATGCCCCTCATAATTCTGTCAGTACCTATGTAACATTATAATAACAACGATTTAACGCACGTTACAAATATGTAACGGTAGCGATCTAGACAGTTGTTCGTTACTCTGTTATCTCTCCCGTTATTGTAAACTCAAGCTGCAGCGTTTAATTTCCGTTTGCACATCATAGCGTGTACCTACACACCGTATAAGATCCTAATATATTTACAATATGTATATGTAGGCAAGTAGCGCGTCTATTATATCCGGCAATACTAGCTGGAAGCTTTGAAATTATGAATTTGTTTTCTTTTGTTAAGGTTATATAGATTAATATTTGAAACAACATTGACGTAATAAAGAATCTTGGCTCAATAGCAATAACAATTGAATGTCAGTCAGAGATACGTGATAACCTTTTGATTTCAGCAAGTGCCAGTTTTAATTTTTCAACGTCTACTTTTTCTACAAACGTCTTGCTGGCCATTAAGATAAAAATAAAAGTGATTTATCATGTAACAATATTGAAGAATCTACGAAATTACCTTAAATTAGAGATTTCTCTATCTACCTCTTATCGCTACAGGGAAACAGATACTGAGGGAGGTATTTAAGATATTTAGGTCAATTAATAATGAACTCATCGAGTTATATTATATTTTAAAATTTACCAACTGGTTTGGGATGATTCCCAATCCATACTAAGGCAGTAAATGAAATTTACCAGTTATTTAACATCTTATTTTTTTTACTGCTGTTAGGTAGGCTTATGACCACAATCTCACCTGATGGTGAGTGACGATGTAGTTGAAGGTGTTAAACAGGCTTAACCTAGAATTACTGGCTCTCAAGGCCAGCTGTCGGAACACACCGCTAAGTGCTTGACGACAGATTTTTCTACTTGGTCGCTAGCCAGGCGGGCATTCGCAAAATTACCTTCCACCATGCACTGAAGCTCAAGCCTGCGGTGGGATTCGAACCCTGGACCTGCTGCGCGGCAGTCCATGGCCAATCCCACCGAGCCATCACTGCTTCAGACACTACAAATATTTCTGATTAATTGATAAAAAGCTTTTTTTTACGGACTCTATATCAAACATTTTACTAACAATTTTTTAATGGCATTCCAAAAGTTTATTTTACAAAAAAATACATTCGATATACTGTCAGAGTTCGAAGCTCTAACAAAGGATTCAACCGCGAATTACAACGGAAGCATAAAAACGGTGGACATTTCCTACCTGGAATACGACTGCTTTGAACGCTCTCTTTGGACTCTGAGTGGAGTGCATCCAACAATAACTGACCCGTTACACCTCCCCAGACCGTAGCGATTCAGGAGACGACTAGAGTTCTGGTTAAACTGGTTACACGAGGAAAATTTTCCATACCCCAATAAAACGTGGAAAAAAATCTCTTATGCATATTTGAACTCCTTGTAATTTCAGTTGGCTTGCGGCGTTCTAGGTAAATTTTTGAGCTATTTACTGCAGTTTACATTTTGCTGAGTTGTATTTAGAACGGTAATTAATAGGAAGTACTCATTTTAAACAAGTAAAGGCGGGACACATACATAAATCCACATTATTAATTGAATTCTTATAGATTAGCTACACAAATTGATTCATATATTCTTATATCTGTGTTCTTACATATTTTTATATAATTCTTTGTTCGATATAATAAAATTACGGAACTTCACTTGCCAACAGATATACACTTTACTTTTAGAATTACACAGTGTGATAGCCCGTAAATGTTGCCCGGATGCCGCGTTGTCAAGATTCCTGATGACTAAAATATCAAACAAGCTTACCATTGATTGACCTCAAACTCCGAGTATGAGGGTGTCCATGGTGTAGAAATGTAGTAACATTATTACTTGGGAGGATAGCGATGACTATATCGGTGAATACGGGTCGCTGAGACACCACGGAGGACGTGTGGCAGTTGAGCAAGCCCCAGTAGCAGTTGGGTTAGTACTGGTCTAACTGCAGCACAGTAACGGTGATGGTAACGGTGGTGGTGGCAGGCAGTGGCAGTGACAGAGACAGTGAGAGTGACATTTAAAATTACAATAATGATTCAAGCGCTCGTAGCGGAGTTTACTTAGCTGTTCTTAACCAATCAGCAAAGTTAAGCAACGTCGCCTGCGGTCATGAGTTGGATGGGTGACATTACTACTGAGAGCTTCCGTGCTTCGGAGGGCACGTTAAGCCGTCGGTCCCAGTTGTTGTCGGGACCGACAACAACGGTCCCGGGTGTTATAGCATGGTGGTAGGGCATTTTGCGAATGCTTGCCTGGCTAGCTACCACACTCAAGAAAAAAATCTGTCACCAAACACCCAACGGTGTATTCCGGTAGTTGTTCTTGAGAGCCAGTACTTCTGGGTTAGCCTGAACAACATATTCGACCACATCATCACTTACCATCAGGTGAGATAGTGGTGAAAGGCTAACCTATCAGGAACAAAAAATACAATTATAATCTCACACAAAAATACAATCACAATTTCAATTGTTATAATCTCAAATGTACTACACTTTGTTATCCTCTTGTCCTCCTGTCTGTCAATACCCTATTTTTCAGAAACGCGTAAAGGTATCAAGTTCAAATTTATATCCAATACTCGTGTCTACACTTTCTTTTAGCTGTGAAAAAATCAAACTTGTAAATCAACACGATCAAAGAACTTAACGCCGTTATTTTGCTATTTAACAAAAGAATAGAACTTATAGCAAAGAAAATACAGAAAAGTAGTTTGATTTAGGAGGCCCTAGGCCCGTAGATTTAAATGCATACTCTATTCTCGATGCACAGGTTTTCCATGTCTCAAAGGCTTATAGATATTTATGTAATATGTACAGGTCTATTGCAATTCAATTCGTACCTACCTACAAACACTACTATTATGATTGTCTTTAAATTAATCAGCGCACTCTTTACTCGCTAGATTTAGCCATGATGTGCATGGTGTAGCATGTGCGTAAAGGCACGCACACATGCATCTGTGTTTGGTATCTCTATAACGTCAAACTACTTGTCAGGTTTTACTATGCTCATAGGGTACCTTCTGTTGACGTAGAATCCTCAACATATATTATATCACATGGAAAGGATAAAATCTCGTTATCTAATGAATAGATTCAGGCGTTACTTTTCGGAAATCCATATTTGATAATAACAAATATTTTAAAAGTAATCTAAGAAAACATCAACTTAATTATTTAATAAAACAATTAAAAAATCTTTATAACAAATATATATATGTCTAGTGACAATTCCGGCGAATTTTCTGTTTAGCCGACGTGACGTCACAAATGCCACGCAGCCAAACTGGATTAGTATTCGACGCGTTTCGCTTCTAAACAAAGCATCCTCAGGAGCTCTTGACTATACAAGCGCACGATCGAGACTAATCTATCTATAATCGATCTAGTCTCGATCGTGCACTCGTAGAGATTAGTTTTTTTAAGTGTTTTATCAAATAATTAATTTGATGTTTTCTTTAAGTACTTTGAAAATATTTGTTATTATTAATCTCGTAATCGTTAATATTAAATATTATTTGGATATTTTTTTTTAGTTCAATATATACATGATCCCTAGGCACTTTTGATGTGTGTAGAAATAAATTGTAGTTTAATAAAAAAAATGCCAATCCTTTACTTTTTAATTTTATAAATTGCGGTAATACGGTTATACCTACAAGCGTCAAACCTGGTATGAAAATAATCCAAATTCTATCATCTAATTATTAATAAATTCAATTATATAATAAAAATATTGAAAACTGTTTATGTGCGGGTCGTAGTTCCACAAAAAAATCGAAAATCGGTGCATACTGTACGGGACTCCAGGTGTACGAATCTAACTCGCACTTCGCCAGTTTTCTATACCTGATAGGCTCACTTTTGACCAATATCTCATTTAAGGTAACTGATACTGCGGTCGAAGATATTTTTCTGGTTACCTTAGAATTATTGGACCGAATTATTACCGAAACACTGGCAGGTGCTTTACATGATTTCCTTGTGATACATTCTACATTCTATTTTACTATTTCTCTGAAGCCAACTTCATGGAAACTAACAATGTACCAAGCCACTCAAGCGATACAAAGCGACACTGCCTTATTGCAAATATTCCTTTAATATAGTAACATATTTTCTATATGGCACTAGTAGTTTCCAACCCACTGGTTGGATGTAGCGTTATTAAATAAAACTATTTGCACGTTCCTTGGTAATAATGACAACAAAGCTATCTTTTTTTTTTAAATGATTACTGAGTAGTATTTTTTATAGACTGCCGTCTTATCAAAATGTCACACAGTAGTTGAAACTACATAAGATAAAAGGCTTAGAAAGATCTTGCATCTTATTTGCTTTAATGTTGCATAATAATAACTGCAATATACGAGTAGAATAGCATGTTAATTAAGTATCTGAACACATGCTGACAGCATGCATTGGTTCAAGTAAACTGCTGTGATGTTAGGCTCATATGGAAACAAGATGTTAGTTAAACTGAACACTGATATTACTTAAAGTAACGTATTTTTTTTTTCAGTGTATAAACGAGAATATACCCTTATTTTATACTATATAAACGGTAATTTTTTTGTAAATGTTTGTTACTCATACGTAAATTTTAATTTTGTGCCTTACCTATGATAGATAGTGAAAAATAAAGTCCTGTAATATATAACAGTAAGTAAGCATACCTAGATCTGTATGAAAATTCAAAGTGAACCTACCTACGTAGAAACATCCACTTTGCAACTGCGGAAACTCACTAGAATCGTACGGTAAGCATATAAAGTGCCAAGCTAACGGAGCGCATCGCGCGTCTGCATATTCTTTGACCGTTTTAGTGGTGTAGCAAGCTCGGAACGTAAGATGATTATGATCAGCGATGCGCCGGTAAAGTGAGCTCGATTGGTCCCAGATGCTCAAGGCCATTGGCGACTATACACGCTTTAACGGTATGTGCGGCAGCTGCTGTGTTTGAAACGCAGCTCCCATCTTGGCTAAGCAGTTTTACCTTCTTCGAGTTCATCGTCAGGTGATATATTGGTATAATGTGGTGAGTAGGTTTAACCATTAATGGAAACTGGCACTCAAGGTCAGCTGTTGGAACACAACGGTATATAGAGGCTCATTGATAGATTTTCTACTTTTATTTATACTTTTCTACTGGTAGTTAGCCCGACAGGCAATTGCAAAATGCCATGTCATATTGCAAAGTGTCGGAGTTTTCGGGTGGCTACGACATATTGTTTATCCAATATGCGTGAAAGTGAGATAAAGTGTTACTTTTCACATGAATGTGATGGATGTGATAACCTTATGGAATTTTTTCCATAAGTATTTGTTGAGGATTTTTTGTCCTGAACATGGCCGTTGACAACATATCCACTGTGAAACTTACCTGGTTGTAACTGGCTAGAAAATGTTAATAGCAACCCCAATAAACCTGCTATCTTAAATATATGACAGCGAAAATAACAAAAGTGCCAGTTATATCCATATAATTTAAAATTTTATAATTCGAGTTGGTTAAAAATATTTACCTTGCATAATTAAATACACTAAATACTTAAATTGAAAATGAGTTACTTTCACGTGGGTGCTGTAGCATTCAGTGGAGAATTCCATTCCCGCGTTATATGTTTCAATTATTGTTACTGAATATGCAATAAGAATTGAAAACATATACGTATGAACTGAAAATAAGGTATTGATCGGTTGTGATATTTACAACACATCGTGCGGCCTTTTTTCCACAATATTTTCCGCGAAAAAACTTGTACAATATGTAGTCAGCATAACTAATGATCGCTACGTCATCCATCAATCATCTTCCGCTCGATTTGCCAACTTAATCAGATGACTTGGCTCAGTTTGAGAGTATCATATCATTGGGAACGTTCCGTATCATCTGATTACTGAGTCCCAACGATAACATTTGCAACATTTAATATTAATAAAACTAGCTATACTCATAATAATAGGCATACAAAACTGAAGCGCACAGCTTTTGTACAGTGGTTTTATTTATACTTGGGATTACTTATATAGTTATATAAATAAAGAGTCTAGACGTGCACAATACATATTAATACTGAGCATTGAGAGGTTCGTGGGGACCGGGAGCTCACCGGGATTTTCCAAAACTTATCAGGTCACTTGTTGGATGCGACGCGTGATCGAAATGCTGGCACTTGTTTGGCTCAACAAAAAGCATTGTAGGGTAATGCTGTCAGCATGCTGGGTACGCTTCCAACTGGTAATGGGCTTGATCATTTTGACTGCCTCTGGGCCCGCAATGGCCTTTAGGTTGCTTGTAGTGTTGTATTTAGTTTTTGTGTTTTGTTAATAAGGAAACAAAAACGCAAAATCATATAACGTTATTACTAAAGTTGTGACTTTTCCAATTATGAGAATAATGTTAATTTAACATTTGAGGATAACTGAATTTGATGTTCAAAATATCTGATATAAATACTCTATAAATTTATTTACTAACCTTTGAAGGTTAGTAAATACATGTGAGAGATTCAATTTTATGTCAGGCGTATTAATTTATATATATATATATATATATATATATATATATATATATATATATATATATACACCGTGTCCCAAAATTCAACAATAAGCCGGCATCGGTGCATGCACCTACTCATGACTCCTCGGAAAAAAAAAAAAAATTATAACTGTTTTTTTTTATTAATTACAGAGACTTATAAATTTCATCGATATTCGATACCCATTATGCTATTTTCAACTACCATGACCACAACTTTTGACATATTTTTGATATTTTTTGTGCATTAGCAACCTAAGAAGGACGGCTATCTACCACAATCCTTTAAAATTACAGAAAGTCTGTAGTTATATTACAAAAATCAGTAAAAAAAAAATTTTTTCTTATAATTTTCATAGATTTTAACGTTCTATGCACTTTCTATAGTCTGGGTTAAAAAAAAAAGTATGGACACTACCATGGCAAGTTTTATTAAAAATTGGCGCAACTTTATAAAAGTCTCTGTAATTAAAAAAAAAGAGTTATAATTTTTTTTTTATTTTTTCCCGAGTAGTCATGAGTAGGTCCATGCACCGATGCCGGCTTATCGTTGAATTTTGGGACACGGTGTATTTATATATGTTTTAAGATACATACATAATTTTGTCAAATTATTATATTTACAATTCACTATCACTTATAAAAAATGTTCCATAAATATTTTTCAATAGTTTCATATCATTTTGATACCAAAAATTTTAACAATATTCCCTCAAACAACACGACGCACTCTTTTCATATTATCTACTCTTTTTATATTAAGAACCAATTCAGGAATAATAGCAGATCAAAGAATGATAAAATTAATTTCAACATATTTATCTATATTAGTTTTAGTGGAAACAAACTTTGGAACTTAGTAAAATAAACTAGAAAGAGAATTGAGGAGGGTCTTTGAAGCGGTGAAAAATTGAATAAAGAAATAGGATAGCAAAGGCAGCAAAGACTTGTGATGTAGAAGATTAACGTTCACGTTACACGTTCTTCGACGTGACCGGAAGAGGTTTGATCAAGGTCAAAATTGGGAATAGGATAGAACGTAGACCACCTAGGGACAATGTGCACGAACTTCAAAGAATCTTTTTTTTTCCTGTATGTAGGTACATAACTCCTTACCACTAACTGTGCGAGTTCGGGGGAAGTACTACCACCATACCTATTCGTACCACCCAGTAGGTAATGGTCACATTACTGAAGGATATGAGTTTTTTTTTCTTATGTTCTTGTGACGGAACTAGCACGAGGCCCACCTGATGTTAAGCGGTAACCACTGCCTAAAACAGATGCATTACATCACAAGTGACGAACTGCACTGCGTCCGTCACCCTGAGACAACAGTTGTTGAGTCTCATGTGCCTGTAATTTTACTGGCTCTCAAGGACTGCTGCCTGAACACACCGTTAGGTGCTTGGCGACAGATTATTTACTTGAGAATGGTCGCTAGCCAGGCGGGCATTCGCAAAATGCCCTTCATGCGAACTATGGACCTGCTGCGCGGTAGTCCATAGCCAATGCCACGGAGCCATCACTGCTTCAAATTGAGAGTGCCGGGAAATTACAGGCACATGACTTGCGACGAACTGCATCTGTTATATTCAGAGGTTACAGGTGAAGCCTCGTACATGTTCCAACACGATTTCCGGTTCTTGTTGGTGGATATATATCATAGATAAATGAAAAATCTGTCGGTGGTTACCTGTTGGGAACAAGGTTCAAAGAGAGTCATAGATTTATCAAATTATTGGAGTACAACATTTTATGGCCTAAGTCGGGAATCAAACCCGCGTCCTCCGATATTGCGTTGGATGCCTAAACCTCCTCGGCCACCTGGACTCGGCATTTCTAGCCGAAATTTTGTGCTCCAATTGTATTACTTTAACCGTCATAGAGGACGGTGGGCGGCCATCATAGGTCATAGATGTTTTGTTATATTACTGCAATAGCGCATTTTCTGCAGATTACATTACAAAATTACAAATTTACGAGAGGAAAAATTAAAGTCATGTGCGGGATTCGAACCCGCTTCATCCACCCCTATAGCCGGGGTATCAGACCGACTGAGCTAAAATATGACTCATAACTCTAATCTTTCCGCTCGTTCGACGACACCTATAGTTCAACAGTTGTTATAGTACAACGTAAGTTCGAAGCGGGTTCGAATCCCGCACATGACTATAATTTTTCCTCTCGTAAATTTGTAATTTTGCAATAAGTCATAGATGCTTTAGTTGACTACATGATTTTCATTTTATAAGTTAGCTTCTAATAATATGTTTTGAGTGTTAAACAATCAAAATATTTCAATGAACTACCACAGGTGGTTAGATAAAGAGTCTAAGGCGTATGTTATGTGCCGGACGCCTTGCGTGTAGGTACCTATGTATTGACCGGAAATGAAACGAAGCGATATTCTGAATCACAACACAGTTTATGGTAGGTACACACAATGTCCGATGCTACGCTACGCTTTTAATACTTAATAATGTATACAAGAAGGAATAGAGTGCTGCGTGCGCGCGAGAGTATGGGGACGCGGAAGTCGTGCGTCACGGGTCGCAGCGGGTGGTGGACTGACGAAGGGAGCCACGAGGACTCCCTTCCGCGATCGAGGTGACTTCTCCCCCGCTCTCCTGCGCATACAGGTGCACGCAAGTGTGTGTGCGTGTGGTGGAGATTGTCGCCACAAGTCTGATAAAAGATCAGATTTTTACATAATCTTTCGATTATTTTGTTCGTTGGTTGTGAGTTAAGATACTTTGCTTAGCCGTACTCAACCGATCAGCATAGTTAAACAACGTCCACCGCGGTCATGTGTTAGATGGGTGACCGCTAGTGACAATACTAATGAGCACTTCCGTACTTCGGGGGGCACGTTAAGGGATGATTTATATTAGACCGGGCCGTGTCCGGGCCGGGCCGTGGACGGGGCGGGCCCGGGGCGAAGCCCGTCCGTACGTTAGTAGGCGGGCCCGGACGGGACACGGATCAGGCACGGTCAAATATAAATTGCTTCATACAAAATGTATGTAACGTTTCAAATCCGTGCCCCGTACGGGCCACGTGCACGGCACGCCCCGGGCACGGCCCGCTCTAATATAAATCTACCCTAAGCCGTCGGCCCCGGTTGTTGTCTTAGGATGGCAGTCGTTAAAGCACGGTGGAAGGGCATTTTGCGAATGCCCGTCTGGCTAGCTACCACCCTCAAGTAGAAAATCTGTCGCCAAGCACCTAACGGTGTGTTCCGGCAGCTGTCTCTCAAAATGTATGAGGCATAATAAAAAACTTTTTAGCGATTTTTGTCACTTTGTTATGTTATTATGCCATGCAGTCGAAAACTGGAAACATGTCTTCCTTATACATATTTCTCCAGGCGCCTCGTAAATAAAAAAGTTTTAATTGACCGCTATATAATTCAGGAAATCTAGTAAAGAAAGCTTGCCAAGAAAACAAACTCCATTGTGGCTAAAGAAAATTGAAGACTGCAATGTATCAGCTGAGCTCTACTGAGCTACTAGGTACCAAGGCGTTATAAATTGCAAGGCGGCGACAGAAACATTTCATCACCGACTTTTCCGCAGCTCACATTGTTACATTTTATTATATTACTACTTCCTTCACATTTCTGAAATCCTGGTAATACGGTGCCAAACTTAAGCGAAATAATTTGTAACTGAGAGCGAAGCAAAGTTCGGAAAAAAACCTTTAGGGGGCTGTTATTAGAATGTCATGTCGCATTTTTAGTTCCCAAAAGACATCCATTAAAAATAATGTTTGTTTTTGTAATTTCTTTTCTTTACCTGATATTTTCCATGTTTGTTCCTTCACAACTATAATAAACGCTACAAAACGCAAAGTTTTAAACACAAGAATACCGTTTTAATATTTCCCTGCGTTTTTAGGTATCCAATATTCTTCCTATGTTTTCTGAAAAATCGTTCATCAATTACCGAGGAACAATGTAAACCAATTAGTGTTTAAAGCTTCAGTGAGATTGAAACCATGTTCGATACGACGAGCGACTCAAAATGTAAATGGTTTATACCTTACCGGAAACAAATTGAAAACCTGGCCAAGTGCGAGTGGGACTCCCGCACAAAGGGTTCCGTTACTAAATATTATGTGCATAGTTAAAGCGTCTACCTGTCACCGTCATTAGTATCGAGCAAGAAACGGTAAAAAATTCAAATGTGTTGTATGGAAGCCCCCCTTAAATTTTTATTTTATTTTTAGTATTTGTTGTTATAGCAGCAATAGAAATACATCATTTGGGAAAATTAAAACTGTCTATCTATCACCGTTATTGAGATACAGCCTGGTAACAGACGGACGGACGGACGGACAGCGAACTCTCAGTAGTAGGGTCCCCTTTTTTACCCTTTGGGTACGGAACCCTTTAAATTAATAAACCTAAACATTAAAGATGTTTATTATAACGTTATACAAAATGAATAACCTGCAGAATGATGGAATTTAAAATTTTGTCTCTGTGAAAACTTGATATTCAATTACAATGCTAATACTAGGTTAGTTATGGTCTCTTAATACCCAATATTCTGAAACTGGCACTAATAGTTCGATCATTTCCAGGCATAGTCATATTTCACAACTAATAAATGATAACTAACTATTTACGACATCAATTCACTGCAACATATCATCACGCCTGTTTTCCCGAAGGGGTAGGCAGTCATTTCTTAACACCTATGTTTCGCCAGTCATGTTTTGGTTCAATGTGTAAGAAAGCGAGCATATAGCTATTTACCAAGAATAGAGCCAGACTCCGGACTACTAGTGAAAACTTATTTTCCAAGAAAAACCCAATACTCAGCAGGTGCATGGTTCGAATCCCGCCCAGAGCTTGAGCTTCACCGCATGGTGGAAGGGCATTTTGTGAATGCCCGCCTGGCTAGCGACCACCCTCAAGTAGAAAATCTGTCGCCAAGGACCTAACGGTGTGTTCCGGCAGCAATCCTTGAGAACCAGTGAAATAACAGGCAAAATGAGACTTAACAACTGTCTCAAGGTGATGGGCGCAGTGCAGTTCGTCACTTGTGATGAAATGCATCTGTTATACTGTCTGTCCTCGCGCTTGTTCCATCACAATAACATAAAAAAAAACTCTCTACCCTGGAATCCCGAAGCAGCGCTTCACATGCATAAACCAGGCAATCCTCTATTATTTCTTCTGATAATTAATTTAATCCAAGTCGAATTTGGAAATTTGAAATTCATAATTAATAATAACAAATATTTAAAATACATTTTAGGAAATTATTAGGTATTTCATAAAATATTTATAAAACCAATGTTTTTTTTTATTTTTATATTATTATGACGGAACAAGCTCGAGGCCCACCTGATGTTAAGCGGACAAACCTCTGCCTATAACAGATGCATTACGTCACAAGTCACGAATTGCACTGCGCCCGTCACCTTGAGACGTAGTTGTTAAGTCTCATGTGCCTATAATTTCACTGGCTCTCAAGGACTGCTGCCGGAACCCACCGCTAGGTGCTTGGCGACAGATTTTCCACTTGAGGGTAGTCGCTAGCCAGGCGGGCATTTACTAAATGCCCTTCCACATTGCGATGAAGCACAAGCCCGCGGCGGGATTCGAACCATTGACCTACTGCGCGGCAGTCCATAGCTAATGACACTGAGCCATCATTGCTTCAAAAATTTACAATAAATTAAATCTAAATTTATAATTCCACCTAAAGTTCCTGCTAAGTCAACATGGCGTCGTAAATGCCACAAAGAAGGACAGGAAATTTTTAGGAAAAATTGTCACTATATATATTTTTATAAGGTTGTGTTTTTCAAAATTATTAAAGTGGTGAAAAATTTCAAAACATTTTATCCCCTATTAATTTTTACCGACTTCAAAAAAAGGAGGAATTACTCAATTAATCTGTATATTTGTTTTTTGTCACCTCAGCACTTTTGACGGGGTGACCTGATTTTGATGTTTTTTTTTATTTGAAAGCTGATGCTTGCCACGTAGTCCCTTTTAAATTTCATCAAAATTTAATTAAAGTTTTTGAGTTACACTCCAATAACTGAAAAGTATTTTCCTATTTTGATGACATAGTCATTGACTGTGAATGACAATCGGCAGTAGCAAGAGTCACTAAATAGGGTGTTTTTTTTTATATTATTATGATTGCTATAACGCCTGCTATGCCGATTACATTACAAAATTACAAATAAACAAATTTTTTTTTTTAATCCTGCACATGACTTAAATTTTTCCTATCGTATATTTGTAATTGTGTAGGGTGAAATTTTTTTTTACCAAAAATTGGAACCAACTTCAACACTCAAATCTGTGAAATAACTTGTCGAAGTCGGTACCATGCGCACAAATAATAGGTACTTTTGAACTATCATGGTACCGACTTCAACAAGTTATTTAAGACATTTGAGTGTTGAAGTCAGTTCCATTTTCTTTTTTTTTTCATAAGCTATATTTTATTATTCATCTTTTCCTGGCCCTTTTCTACCAGAACATCATAAACATCAAACGCTATGAACGATCGTCGGATGGAGTAATCGCGTCGCTCGTCCAACAAGTTGACAGCCTCAAAGGAAATGCGGTTAAAATGTTTCAAAGGGCCGCATATTCAGTATAATATTAGTATGCCCGAGCACGGTCGAGGCCGTAGAAGATAAGTGCTATCGATTTATGGAATCATAATTGGAGTTTTATTATACAAACATATTGGAGCAGTAGTAATTTTTGGACCCAACAGTTAGGTGGGATATTGGAAGAGCAAGACCGAAGTATGGCTAGATTAACTAGAAGATGATAATGTGCAATCGAAGAGTAAGACTCGTAAGGTGGAAGGTCATTTTGCAAATACTCATAGCCTCAAGCAGAAAATCCGTCGCCAAGCACCTAATAGTGTGTTCAGCAGCAGTCGTTGAGATTAAGGAAAATTACCTACAAGACCATGAGGCTTATCATAGAGAAATATATCGCTTTCTCTTTTCTGTGAGACTTATCAAATGTATGTCTCAGGGCGCAGTGCATGTCGTTACTTGTAACTAAATGAATCTGTTTGGTTAGGCGTGTAAATAGCCTACATCTTGTTTTTTTTTTCATGTTATTGTGACGGACCTAGCTCGAGTCTCGCCTGATGTTCAACGGCTAACCTCTGCCTATAACAGATGCATTTCGAATTCGAATTGCACTGCGCCCGTCACCTTGAGACATAGTTCTTAGGTTTTCGCGATTATTACACATAGCAATTAAACAACTTTAAACAGTTTAAATCGGGTATCACTTTCCAGTGATCGCAGTCACGTGGCACGATCACTGCAAAGTGTTTGAAAAGTCGGGACAAAATAATGATAAAATATACGCGATTTAAACCGTTTAAAGTTGTTTCATTGAAACATAGTTGTTAAGTCTCATGTGCCTGTAATTTCACTGACTCTCAAGGGCTGCTGCCAGAACACACCGTTAGGTGCTTGGCGACAGATTTTTTACTTGAGGGTGGTCGCTAGCCAGGCGAGTATTCGCAAAATGCCCTTCCACCATGCGGTGAAGCTCAAGTCCGCGGCGGGATCCGAACCATGGACCTGCGCGGCAGTCCATAGCCAATGCCACTGAGCCAGCAATGCTTCATAACTACTGTATACTAGCGTACTGTTAATAAGTTGAGGTCAATGGCACCAAAAATTATGGCTGACCTTTAGAACAAATTGATAAACATCTCTGAAAACACTAATACATACACAATTGAGTAGTAAAAAGCCCACGTACCTTAAGCAATCTTCGTTATGCCTACAAATCCTTCAAGTTGGGATTCACAGCAGACATCGTTCTAGGCGCTCTTATATGGCGACCGGCCGGCGACACACAAATCCAAAATCGGAAGATTGCTTAAAATATGTTACACTCACAGCACTGTGATTTCCAATAATGAGTATATTGCAAATGTTATTTCTTGCGTCATTAGTTGTTCAACTAAATTAATAAACTTAACACGGAGCGGCGATGTGCGTTTTTTAGCGGAGAATCGAATGAATTGTCCACACTTTATCCTCTATCCAAAAATATTTGTTGCGAGCATCTTGTATGGATTTTGTAGGTAGATTATTACACCAAATATCTACCGAATCGATAGGTACTGCTAATGCCATCTCTGGGATCTGTTGAGCAAAAAACTTAGAAAACAGCTGATACGATGGGATCTGCAGCATATTGGTGCTATCCTGAGGGTTCATAAATTTAGAATTAAGATATTTTTATATTATATTAATATATATGAGAAAATTGTTACATAGTGGCAATGTGACTGACATGTACAATGGCCCCGAGTTTATTTCCTCTTTTTACTCGCAGTGGCTCTATACACTATTTGCTGAACGTGGCAGTACATACAATGTAGAATATTTTTAATATTAAAATTCGTTATTGACCTTTATAAGAACGTCGTAGACTAAGAAAGATTGTGATAAAAATAAAAGAATGATTAAAATAAAATAAATGATTTTGATTCGGACTTTGAATTTGACTTGACTTTTGACGGTCACTTGCTACAGAAATGTCTCTTTAACAAGTGTTCCATATTTTGTCTTGAAGCAGTAGTAGTGCGCAAAAGTGTTTAAGCGTAAAGGGTACTGTAGCAAGGAAATATACTGGGCGAACGAGACACAAGCTAACGTCTCCCAGAAAGGAGAGACTGCGACTGTATTGGACAGACGGCCTTACCGACAGGCGGGCGACTTGTTCGTCGTGTTATTTTATTTATAGCTGATAAAAAGAGTAAAAAATATAAAAAAATCTAAACAGACCACTGAGAAGTATGAAATAGCTTGTGGAAGTCGGACCAAAATAATGTGAGGTCAGTGTTTTACATCAGCGTGGTACAGAGTTTCAGTGATGGTTCGATTTCTTTTGTGAAATTTAGTTTACATCTTTCTTTTAGCAGTCCATTAACTATTTGGCATTTTTGTAACGGTATATCCTTATTCATATTCAGAACCCTTTTCGTTATATGTATTTGGTCTTTTCTGGTGACTTGCTCATACCACTACTCGCTTCCTTTTCCCAGTTTTGATGCTAATTTCAATCTTCTTCCGATATACTCATTACTTACCTGGTCATTTTTCGCCATCTAACGACATCTAGTCAATATTGTATGACCTACATTTGCACTTAGCTTTAAACATGTTAATTGGCTCAAACCAACAATAGTTACACTCTAATTATTGAATAACAATAATAGTGTTATAAGTCTTTATCGATAAAAATAAAGAACTAAGATTTGGAGACTCTTATATTATCCACCTACCTTCGAGAAACTAAAAGCTTCATAACACCCACTGGTCCCTTAAATTCGCACCCTGTTCCAACTCATCTCCTCAAATGTTTGGGGTTCCCAGTAATCCCCTGAACTAATATTTATTTTTAATCATTTATACTAATTTAGATATTTTCCCCTGTGGTACAGTCGAGCACTAAAGGTAAAAATAAAAACAGACAGTCATTTTAAAAATATAAGTTGAGTGACAATCAGTCTTCTAGAACAAAAAAATATTTTCTTTCTTTTGTAGTGTTTAAACTTATTTATAAAGATTTACCAAATTCGATCCCGTTACTGTAACAAACACCGCGTCAATTCAATTCAATTTCTTGGTTATGGCTTCTGTGACTGAGCGATATCGCAATTTTGCCAATGTCATGTGCTGAGTGTGCTAGACCGACAAGTGACGGAGAATAATCTGTTGCAAATGTAGGTACGGTATGGTTTTATAGGAGTATCCAAATGATGAAACACCGCGTCTTTTATCTGTAGCGTTGAGAACGCAACCCTACTTGTCAACTTCATAGAACTTAACTGTCAATTTAATGTCTGTCAAACATTACTTTGACATCCGTAAAGCGGTCGGCACGGTTTATGCATACTACAATCAACCTCCGTCGAGTGATAAAGGTTAGTGATATTTTACAAAATGATAAATATACGATAGGAAAAATTTAAGTCATGTGCAGGATTCGAACCTGTGTCCATCCACCCCTTTAGCCGGGCTATGCTCTAACCAATTGAGCTAACATGACAATGACGTCATAACTCAAATTTTTCCTTTCTTACCACATTTATTTTTTAACCATCGTATTGGGATGGAGCGACATAGTATAACTTACGTTGTACTACAAACAAGACCAATTTTGCAATTGGTTTTATACTTGTAAATGATGACGCAAACTTATTATTTTAATATTGCTATGTTTTAATAGTATTTGTTATTATTGTAGTAATATATTATATTTATATGTATTAATGTTTATTATTAAAATTATAAGGTGTATCTAATTAATTATATATATTTTTTAATAGATTGTGTGAACTGTAACCCTGTAACAGCTAATACTAGTAGGTACAGGGTACAGTGATTTGGATACTATATCAGCCGGATCTTCCACTGGTGAACACAGCCTCCACTATTAAGGAGGTATTTGCCATAAGCTCCAAGCTTAGCAGGCGGCTTGGGCATTGCAGTGTAAGATGGCAGTTTTTTTTTTTTTTTTATACTGAACTGGTCTCTCTTGACCACTATCTATCATTTGAAGGCTCTGCTGCCCATCTTCACCCACGGGATGATAAGGGGAGGTGCAATTCTAACCCAGCACTCAACGGGGTGCTAAATATAATTACGAAATAGATTTATGCTAGTATTATATTATGATATATACGAAACATCATTGTAACTAAATTGAGCAATACATTTACTATTATTAAAATAAGGAGTAATCATGTAGTGAAATGACTGTATCCAAATAACCCAGTTCTATTTTGATTTCTCAACTAAACCTTCCTGCCAATTCGACATATCCGTAGATTGAACGGAGAATGTTGAACGTCTGTCTGAATTACGTTTCAAACAATACTCCGGTTACAAAGCAAACAACCTGGCAAAGGCGACACGACATGTCAATATTGACTCACCAACCGATAGTAACTGTTATCCTTCTGTGGTGTATCTACTGCCATGACAGGGACAAACATACTTTGCTGTTGAATGTTATTAATTATTTTAGCTTGATACGTAACTTTCAATTTCGTGAATTATTTCGGTGACAATCCAAATGATGTACAATACTTCTTTAAGTTGTATGGTCTATTCGTAACGTATTTTGTTAGAATTTGTTTATTTATTATGTATGGGAGCGTTTTGTTTGTTCAAAATTAATTTTAGGCAGGGTGTACTACAGTGGTGAAATAGTTATTTTTAGGCGATTTTGTTGACTGATCTATTGGTTCCACGGAGACGGTATTTTTTTTTATGTTCATCGCAAACAAATTGTGGTTGTTTATAATTCTTGCATGTACCTATTCCCATTTCGATATAAAAAAAAAAGTAAATGTTACTTTGACAAAAATAAAATTGTCCAAAACTACCGAATGAAGTCCCTTGGAAACTTATAAGGAAATATAATATGACCTTGTTTAATAATCTGTATGTTTACCTAATTTTTGCTTTCATCGCTTCCATGTGAAAAGTATTATACACTCTATTTTTTGCGCATAATTTTTAAAATTATCTAACCTGCACATCATTTGGTAGTTTCTCGATTTCTAGATTATCAATGACATTTAAAATAAAGCTTTAAGGAACATTTGCTTGCATGACATATTTCATTCAAATTGATTTACTTATGACATTTTTAAATTGAAGACGATTTGCGCTGAAGCCATATTAGAATAATGGACTTTGTCTAGTGAAGCAAACAATGCCAAGACTATTCAACATTGAAACCATCCGATCCGTGATCAACTGTTGAAAGAGACAACGGATCCTTTTCAATGATCAAAGTGAACAAACAAACAAGTGCACTGACAGGAGCCTTCCTCTCATCAATTTAGTCATAACCAAAATCCGCAAAATTAACGCTTTATTATGCTTATACACAAATTTTTATTTGGTGCCATCGGTTTTATTGGAAAATCTAATTAAAAACTTTGTCAAGCTTAATTTGAATGTCAGTTGCTGTCCCGCCGACTTCATTTAGCTTTAAGAGTCTGTGCAGATTTTCCACGAAAGTTTCTGTTTTTCATTGGTGGTTCCGTCTTTCAAGGCAGAAAGAGGAGTATTAAAGGTCCAAATTGGTTGACTAATACGGTCACCCTTTTACAGATTTTTCATGATTTTGAGATGAGAATTAATAAGCATTTCCCAAGAGCTGAGATATTTTTAATATTATTATGTTTGCAATAACGCCTGCTTGGCGAGTTACATTACAAAATTACAAATTTACAAGAGAAAAAAATATAGTCATGTGTGGAAGTCAAACCCGCGTCCATCCACCCCTTTAGCTCAATTGGTTAGAGCTTACCCCGGCTAAAGGGGTGGATGTGTTCGAATTCCGCACATGACTATAATTATTTCTCTCGTATGTTTGTAATTTTTTTAAGCTGAGGTTTCTTCAGTGCTAGAACTTCAGTAAAAACTACGCGTTAAATCGAAGTATTTTAACGAGATTGTGATAAAACAAGCACGAATGTAGTGTTAAGCTGTAAACTCTATATATAACTCTATACATGTAATTTTATCACACATTATTAGAATTGAACTGCGCCCATCACCTCAGGTCACATGTGCCTGTAATTTGAAGTTTTCATAATTGTTGGTTAAAAATAAGATACGTTACTAACACGATAAACCAAAATTTAAGGCTGAGTTTCACCATCTCTGGTTAACGTCAAATTGTTCGTCAATTTAATTATCCCGTCGGAATAAGGTTCAAATATGGAACGTTTTTGCGAATTTAACCATCGTCAAATTTGGTGCAACCAAGCCTTAGATTTCCAACTAGTGATAGACCCACAACAAAAGTGGTCTAAAAAGTATACAATTGAATGCCCCGATTATTTTATTAATGATTACAGTAAGAATAATATTTGTAGACAACTCAATAAGATATGGGACGAGTGATTCGATAAAATAAAATGTAAGTAAGCACGAAAAACAAACATGTCTTTCAATTCCGCCGTAGGTTATTTTTCACAAGAAAGCTGAGATCAATTTGAGCCGAATAAAGATTCGAACGAGATTGATCTGCATTTTACGATGATGGAACCATGTCATACGTTATTGGAAACTTATTGTTGTTCACAAACATACAGTAAGGACTTTGTTAACATTTTACAATCATGAAGCAGTGATGGGTCACTGGCATTGGCTATGGACTGCCACGCAGCAGGTCCTTGGTTCGAATCCCGCCGCAGGCTTGAGCTTCACCGCATGGTGGAAGGGCATTTTGCGAATGCCCGCCTGGCTAGCGACCACCCTCAAGTAGAAAATCTGTCGCCAAGCCCCTAACGGTGTGTTCCGGCAGCGGTCCTTGAGAGCCAGTGAAATTACAGGCAAAATAAGACTTAACAAGCATGTCTCAAGGTGATGGGCGCAGTGCTATTCGTCACTTGTGATGAAATGCAACTGTTATAGGCAGAGGATACCGCTTAACATCAGGTGGGCCTCGTGCTTGTTGGATCACAATAACATAAAAAAAACATTATTTCCTGCAAGATTGGTACTTGAAAATAGGGAACTGACTTACAAGTCACAACACCGAAGAGTAAGAAATAACTTGTTGAAATTGGTACCACGTTGATTAAAAACACTCTGAACTCTCATTATCATTGTCAGACTTCCTCAAGTTGTTTTATACTTTTCAGTATTTGATGCCATAAATAAAAAAAAATAAGTATGTGGGTTTATACCCGTTGACTGAGAATCTTTATATTTTTTCGGAATTCAGTTAAAGTATATAAACCTGAAGGTTCCATACCAACGTACTTTTGATGTTAATATTTACGACATATATAAATCGCTTTTAAATGTTATTTTTTACTGACCACACAAACAACATACATTAACACCACATACACTAACCACAGTCAACACC
The DNA here is from genome assembly GCA_963890685.1 of Plagodis pulveraria. NCBI lineage: Eukaryota > Metazoa > Arthropoda > Insecta > Lepidoptera > Geometridae > Plagodis > Plagodis pulveraria. The sequence goes on along the minus strand of OY982955.1, from coordinate 30,744,071 downwards.
ACCGAAGATACTTTACCGAATATTTTTTAAATATAGCGTAAAACTGGCAAACTTCACGCATTTTAATGCTGTGAAGCTGTTATTTACTGAAGTAAAATATTATCTAATTTATTAGTAACAAGTTAAATTTTAAATTAGACAAAAGTGAAATCATAGAAAAATAGCGGTTTCACGATAGGTTATTCACTGTTTTTACGAAGTGAAGTTGAAGTAAGTTATGAGACTTTGCTTTTAATAAATTACTAGCTTGTTATTTTTTTTTATTTGAAAGCATGCGTTTTTTTAGAGCCTAAAACATTCGTAGTGGAGCTTGCTTATCGTGTCAATCTTTCATGATCACTTTATCATTGAATTATTATCAAGTCCATTATGAATAACTGAATTGATTGACATTATTAAACCTACTAATTACGTATTGGCACTTGGACGCACTGTGCCGCCTCGCCGCAGAAAACATTGTTTAACCTACTTAGGTATTACGTAGGTATGGATTCTTGGACGTGCAACCGGTAACATTTACTAACGTTTCCTTGATTCAAGGTGCTCTGCCGCAACACACCGTATCAATTGGCGATAGATTTTTTACATAAGAATGATGGCCAGGCGGGCATTCGCAGAACACTACCAACACACTATACAATGATATTTAAAATATATTATATTTAATTCGTTAGGTACTGTAGCAGCCGGATTCTACTGCTGAACACAGATTTTTTTATGTGATTGTGACGGAATAACTGATCTTCATCTCACTCTCACTAGGCTCATCTGCTGAAGCGTACTATGCAATTACGTCACACGAATTACACTGCGCCCGTCCCCCTGAGTCATACAGTAATTATTGTTAAGTCTCATGCGCCTGTAATGTTACTGGCTCTTCAGGACTGCTGCTGGAACACACTGTCGGGAGCTTCAATGGTGACAGATTTTCTACTTGAGGGTGTTACCGCTAGCCAGGCGAGCATTCGCTAAATGCCCTTCCACTATGCGGTGAAGCTCAAGGCGGCGGTGGGGTTCAAATCATGGACCTGCTGCTCGGCCGTCCATAGCTATTACCGCTCGGCCATCATTACTCCTAGGCTGCTTATGAAGGCACTAAGAGGGAGGTCGGTCATAATCTCCACACTTGGCAGGTGTCTTGGAGATCGCAGTGTGAGAAGACACTGCGGTCTACAATCCAGGATTTGAACCTTTGTACCTTAGCCGCTTCGTATAGTCTCTCGAAACTCACGGGAGTGGAATGAGACGGGGGGAAATTGAAACTCCAGTACAGCACCCCAGGGGCAATGCATTAGCTACTACTAAGTAAACAATTTCGCTGAATATGAACTAAATAAAAACCTCAAAATCTCATGGAGTAGGGAACATGTTCATCTTGTCACTGTATTACACAAAAATAAAATAAATAATGAGCTGTCTTTTCTCCCCATCCCTTATTTTCATCGCCGCTGAACCAGGAGGTATTTCAATGACAAATATCGTTGTTCCAAGCCTCGTTTAGGATTTATTCGCGGTTTGTGTACTTTGAGTGTCGTCTTAAGAATATTTCAACGCTGATTGAGGTCGAGGAAATGTTGCTGGAATATGCATAATATAGTAGGTAAGAATGGCTTTGACAATTTGAGAAATTATGTTTATGTTAGAAATTTTTGTTTCTTTTTTTGGAGAAGTTACAATCATATTTCACCGTGAAGTATATAATCATGTTCTGTAAATTTTGGCGGTGTGGTTAACAATTTTCTAGGTACCCATATTTTGCCAGATCTTATTAAAGTTCCATGTAATCGAATTTCGAGTCCAATTTCGAAGCAATGATAGTCGAGCGGTAATAGCTATGGACTGCCTTGCCACATATCCATGGTTCGATCCCCACTGCTGGCTACTTCAATTAGAAGATCTGTTGTCCACACTAACAGTGTGTCTTGAGTCTTCTTGGGGTTAAATTTGACTATGTTCCGTCGGTCCCACTTCGAAGCATTTGACAACATGGTCTCGACTTCAGACACAAGTTTGTTCCGTCTCTCGACAACCTTTTCCTGAGAAATTTTAGCAAGGCCGGTGTAAGAGGCATCTCCGGTACTGTCATCCGCATAACAATGAATATCACTGAACTGCAGCATGTTATTGATGTGCAAGAGAAATAGCGTCGGAGAGAGCTCACAGCCTTGCGGAACGCCAGCATTAATTGGCTTCAAGTTGTAGCATGCACGTCCGACAACGAGAGTGGTGATTAGGGCAATCCCACTTCCCTACTAATAGTAGTGTTCCTAGTTTAACGGTGGACGTCATGATTTAATCGCCTCTTACGACACCCACGACGGTCGAGATGGGAGGGGGGACATTCCAGTCAATCACCCCACGGGCATTACATATTACCTTTCAAATATATTGAATAAATAGATTTATTTATAAAAGAATCACATTAAATTCAAACGCTACAAAATTCTCCTTATTCCAAATCAAATCACGAGATAAACCTAATCTATGTCTGAAAATTTATTCGGTGTAGTTTAAGTCGGGATTTTATATGAAAACGAAATTGTCTTTTTAGAAATGGCAACAAAGTGTTTAACCTTCAAGTTGTATAAAACTGGACGTGAGAACGTCGCAATGCAATCTCAAGAACAACATTGAGCAGTAAACTTGTACTTTATTTATTTTGACTCTCCTTGGTTCGTGCCACAAAATAAGTTGACGTGCAGTCAACTTATTTTGTGGTTCTATAGCATTTTTTATTGCGTACTGATTCACTTTAATTCATAAAATTTAAAATTTTGATACAATGATGGCTTAGTGGCTTTGGCATTGGACTGCCGCGCAGCAGGTCCATGGTTCAAATCCCGCCCCAACTTGAGTTTCACTGCATTGTGGAAAGACATTTCGCAAATGCTCACTTGGCTAGCGAGTAGGCTGGCTGGCTCAAGTAGAAAATCTATTGCCGAAGCACCTTACGATATGTACCGGTAGCCAGTAAAATTACAGGCACTCGTAATTTTGTTGTTGTAATTTGTCAAATCGTGATTGTCTGTTTAATACATTTTTTTTTTACGAACATACATAATGTTAAGATTCCAGATTGCCCAGGCAGGGATCGTTCAGCAGAGGCGCCTTCCACCTGGACAATCTGTTCTGAATGCTTAACTCCGGCGATTCACCGGTAAGGCTGAAATAAAAACACGAAATACACAAGCAATCAAGTAGTATATATGGAACTTACGTACCATACGTGAAGTCTCGTCAATTTGGACGAACCAAGCTTAGCTACCTATCTAATCAAATCGTCCGATGTAATTAGAATGGACTTGCCTAGCCGACGAATGTGGTTCCCGCTGCTGCGGTTTGCACAACACACCAAAAGTCCAAATGTCTTTAACACGCGCGGATCGCAATCGCAGGGGTCGATCAAAGCGGTTTTCAAAAAAGCAACATAACACAAAAACATCAATTTAAATACCGCTGACCCATATCGTCACAGAATTTTCAAGAAAAAGCAATCAAAATCAAAGGCAAAAGTTACAAGTTAATTTCACGTACAAAATTCCATAGATCACAAATAGAATACAGCAAAGGGGTGTGTTCCAATTGCCCGCGAAGTTGATCGGTCCGAACACATAATATCTTAAAATATATACAGACTTGGTGAAATTAATATATCAATTTCTTTAAAAAGACCCCTAAAAGGTTTCTTCTCAGAGGTTTCAAATTTATTGTATTTTTGTTATTATACATAACCACTATCTTCTTTTCGTAGCAGATGTTCAGCTTTAGCAATATTTTTACTTCATAAATTACATTATAAAAAGAGACATCACGATACAGCAATATCGTGTAGGGCCATAGAGTTAGATAAAATTGCGACTTTGATTAGTGGTTTAACTCCTATCATTTTCTCGTTTAGTTGATAAACAACCAGTAAACAGCACAATAGTACCCCATTCTCAACTTTTAAAATACTCGTACAATCGTCACGCTTCATTGTCACGTCATCGTGCGCGAGTTGCGCGTCCCGTACTCAAGTCAGCTCAGCAACAGCTCAGAATCGGTGGCGGGGTGAGGACGGCTCGTTTTGGTGGGGGGTGAGGAGTGTCCATTCTATACGTAGTATTATTATATGTTCTATGGCGTTGATTTAAAAAAAAGGAAAATAAATATATTATTTCACACTGATATCTTACGTGGGTATATGTATGTGAGTAAGCGAATGTACTTTTGTAATACCTAAACGGATGAACCAATTTGGATGAAACTTGGAATACCTATATATCGCTTAAATCCTAGATTAACACAACGGTTACTTTTCATCATTGTCTACGCGGGTGAAAACCCTTAAATTTTCAGAGGCATGGTAATAAAACTTGTATGCATGCAAGCATGTTTTAAGCTTAAAACGTGAACTTTAATTAAAATCGTAGCTGACTTGATATTACAAAATACAAATACAAATACAAAATATTTATTACTTGTTCCACATAATAGGTTATCTTATTTCTATAGTTGAAGCCCTACCTTCTGCTTTAGTATTAATACTGTGTTGCAGAAAGCAGTGTCTTCCCCAAATAATGAGGACAAGTTACATACCTAATATATTACAATTTTTAACTGGTTACATAAATGAAATATCTCAAGGTATAAACAAAACTGGTTATTTTATATTTAGTGTGTGTATTAGAGTGTGTGTGCGTGGGTATATTGGGTCGAGAGAGTGGATGTGTGGTGGTCGGGTTAATATAAGAGTGTGTGCGTGTGTGCTACGGAGTGCGTGCGTGTGAGTGTGAGAGCGTGAGCATGTTTGCATTTGTGCACATGGAAGTGAATACATGTGTTACATTAATTAAGGGGTATACATATCCTATATTAGATTTCAGTGTTTATTTTTTAGAGCTATTTTTGCCATGTCAACGATAACCACGAAACAAACGATAAATAAACATACATAGATAGTACGTTTTGGAATTGAACCCTTAAATTCTTGCTTCTACTAAATGCCGTAGGACGCATTGTATAATTGAACCCTTAAATTCTTGTTTCTACGAAATGTCGTAGGGCGTAGAAACAAGAATTTAAGAGTTCAATTATTCCAAAACGTACGATCTATTTATTTTTAGTGTGTTTCGTGGTTTTCGTTGATATAGCAATAATAGGTTGTAAAAATATTACAGTTATTATATTACCACATAACGGTTATTTGTTCATGTGCTAAGTCAGCTACGATTTGAATTAAAGTTCACGTTTTATGCTCAAAACGTGCTAAGTTCTATTACCATTCCTCACAAAACATACTTTAGCCATATTATATATATATATTATGGACTCGTATCATATATTTAAGTTAATTTATAATTTACATTTTGTACGGTATTAACGTCAAGAGCTATTTTGAAAACTACATAATTATTGATATTTTCCCATTTATCAGTTAATTTGATTTGATGAACTTAGTAGGAAACGTTTCCTACGTTATGGAAAAGAGCAATTCAATTACGCATTATTGTTACTACATTTGTTTCGTAGCAATCGACCATCGTTTTCGTGGCCCAAACCAATACAAACCGCAGCACAGTGAAAAGGTCAATGAATCCTCGGCCTTTATGCACGTTTTCTACAAATGGCAATACTAAGTTATTTAAATTAACGAAGATAATGGTAAGAAATTTATTTGATATTTAAAGAAATTATTTATTAATAAATTCTTCATGGCGGAATAACGCAAATACACTACAACAACAGAGCCTTCTGAAGATCTACTATCTTATCATCCCCAAGTCATCTGCCAAATGTAGGGATTATGGAAAACCTCCACTTAATGGAGTAGACTAATTTAATATTTTTATTTGTGGTGGTGGATGACGCGGGAGGAGGCAATGTACAGCAGGGGGCCGTTCCGAATCTTGGTTAGAGCGCACTCGGAGTGCAACTTTTCACTCTAAGGTCGTTCATAACCTTCATGTAGAGTGTTCGGTTGTTGCAACTTTTTAACTATGAAAGTCGGTCGTCAAGATGTTGTATTTTTAACTGACATGACCTTGATATATCTTGATGAGAGAATTATAGACACTCATTTGTATTTTGCAGGTAACGTTAGTTATTGCTTTTTAAATATCATTAGTCTATATATTTTGCTAGTTTCCCACCAAAAATCGATATTTTTTTGGCGTGGGGAAATGCTGTTACGCATTACCGTATGCGGGGGGGGGGCATACGGAGTATACTCTATAGGACTCGGCTTAAGGCGCCCATACCGTCGAAAACCCCACGGTGTTCCAGCGTCTTCGACTGATGACGGGGGGGCGTGGGACCGCATTATTATACCACAGCCCCCGTCGACGCCGCTGCCCGCTGTAAAGTGGCGGGCCCTCCTCGGTGAGGGGTGTCAATAGGAACAACCCTCCACCTCGTGTGATGCCCCCCGAACACGGAGGGGGCATCAACATCGCGAGAAGACCTATCTCTGAGGGACACCGAATGCCCCCGCATCCGACGGCCCAGGCCCTCTCAGCGGAGACGGAGTGCGGGCTCGATTAGCCCGCACCCGTGTCCGCGCTCTCCGGAGCGGAAGAGAGAGAGGGTCTCTCTCCCTCTCACGCTCCGCCGCCTCCCTCCGCGAGACAATAATCTCACAGAAGGAGGCTACTGCCTCCCAACATCTCTCATCGGCGACCATCCTGGCTAGGATGGTCGGCAATGAGAGATCCGTCCCTACAACCGCGACCAGAGCCTGTCGCGGTTCATCCTCTCCAGGGCATGCCTCCAGTGCGTGCTGGGCAGTGTCTGTTGCACAGCCGCACTGATGGCAGGCCGGGGGTCGTTTCAAACCTTGGAGTAAGTTAAAACAACCAAACAGCTACACTCAGAGCCTTGGAAGCCCCAAGTAGACGATCTAATACCACGCGTAAAATGAAGTGAAAAGAAAAGCAAACAACTAATATAACATAACAGACAAGCAAAATTAACAATTCTCAGAAAAGAATGAACAAGCTCATAGATATGTTTTTATTTAAAAAAGCTAATTTAATACATTCGACATTCGCAATTTTCGTACATGAAGATACGTTTCTTGAATACACTTTCAGAGATTTTTGACATTGACGAGAACGCACGAAACATTGTTGTCTTACAAATTATTTAATCATGTGACTTTGATATTTCGTAGACTTGCTTTTGTTTTATTTATTGTAGCTCCGAAGACGAGACAGTTTTGTGACCTTATAATAAAAAAGTGCAAATGTGAATTATATATCGAAAATGTATCACGACTCGACTTTGATTCATCAGTTCTTAACACGTGCGATACATTTATAAAATGATCAGATACATTTTTATTTATAATTATTTTGTAGTATCGTTTCGTTTGCAATAACGCCTGCTATGCGGATTACATTACGATGCTTAAAGAACGATAGGAAAAAAATGAGTTATGACTTATTGTCATGTTAGCTCAATTGGTTAGAGCAAACCCCGGTGAAAGGGGTGGATGGATGCGGGTTCGAATCCCGCACATGACTTAAATTTGTCCTCTCGTATATTTCTAATTTTGTAATGTAATCCGCAAAGCAGGCGTTGTTGCAAACATATAACAATATAAAAATTATAAGGTTGCGTCATCATTTACAAGTATAAAACCAATTGCAAAATTGGTCTTGTTTGTAGTACAACGTATGTTGTACCAGAGAATTCGCCCCATCCCAATACGATGGTTAAAAAACAATAGGAAAAATTTGAGTTATGACTTATTGTCATGTTAGCTCAATTGGTTAGAGCATACCCCGGCTAAAGGGGAGGACGCGGGTTCGAATCCCGCATATGACTTAAATTTTTCCTCTCGTATATTTGTAATTTTGTAATTGAATATATTTTTAAGGTATTGTACACAAAGGGCAATACGGCACCCTATTAATGAGACTCAACTGTCTGTATGTCTGTCCGCCCGGCCATTCGGTACGTTAAAGTTCTCTAGCTCATAAAAGGAATGTGATAAAAACTTGAAACTTTGGTATTTTCTGTAGAACGTTCACCCAAACATGAGTATTGGTCTTGAAAATGAATTAAACTATTTTCAGTGGGGCATTTACACATGCATTTATTACGCCCCTGGGGTGCCAGGTTAAAATGTCAGCTCCCCCATCTCTTCCCGTGGGTGTCATTAGAGGCGACAAAGGGTAAAATACCGGAAGGAGGGCAGCAGCGCTATCTGAGGAACTGTTATCTTATACAACGATCCCCAAGGCAGCTGCCAAGCGTGGGAGTTATGGCAAACCCCCCTTAATGGGGAAGGCAAAATAAAAAAATATTTTGATACCTTTTCGTGTAATAAACTGTACTGGATTATCCACTGCTAAACACACAGTGGATAATCCAGTACAGTTTATTACACGAAAAGGTATCAAAATATTTTTTTCCTTTGGACCGTAGCATGTGTCGTTTCAGGTTAATATTTGCTCTAGAGGTCATAGAGATAAGTAAATATATAATTTTTATTAATATTTTAGCGCAATAAATAAAGGAATCTGGGAATTCGATAATATGTGTATCCTCTTGTTAACCACCAAATACTAAAAACTGGAAAATAGTGAACAGCACGATTTAAGGCTAGAGTGCACCCAGAGTACCTATGTCATTTTGGCACACGGACAACAAGCACCAACATTAAAATGCATGCTATTATAATGTTCAGTTAAAATGCCTATGTTCCGGCTCGAACTCCGAAATCAGTCGCACATGGTAACGTCCTTTTGAATCAAAACTAAACAAAATTGCCGTGTTTCAGGCTGACACCACAATTTATTAAATACTCACTTCTTCAGATTTTCTGACACAAAATTAAACAAGTACGCTTATACGCTAAATGTAAACACTAAAGACTGGGTCAAATAAATATATCGTAATTATTATTACAACTGTACTAAAAATAAAACTACGTAGTGCAGCACATCACAGCACAGCGCAGCTTAAGTCGTTGTTATGTTTGGAATATTATGATAAATGACTTACGAAACGATGCTGTATTTTCCATTATATTGTGCTGCATTTAGTTTGACCCCGATGGATTCTCTGTGACGTAGGGGATTTTTGGACTTATTGTCCAATTACCCCCTTCCAACACTCAAAGACGACGCGCAGGGGATTTCTGGAATATGCCAGCATAATCATATATATAATAAACAAACATGATAGTGCGCATCACTTCATGACATATATGTAAGTTACGGTCGGGATACGTTCCTGGGACCCCGAACCAAGAAATCAAGTTACGATATTAATTAATGATAATATCAACTACTTATTCCGACATTGTTATGTTTGCATTAACAACTGTGTGTGAATCCAGGTCGTAGTTATTTTTTTCCTTTCGTTTAAGTTTGTAAGCTTATTTGCTAAGCTGGCGTTAATGCATGAATGACAACATTAGGATCATCCAGATCCAACAAAAAATATGCCCGGTCAAGGATGCCAAAAAATAGTAAATTGTACACCGAAGGGAGAAAACTATATATATTTTTCCACATCGGGCTTCAAGGAAACTCGAGAACAGAAACAGAACTTTCTCCCGAGTGATAGTGCTTTAGGTATACTATACCTACAAGGAAAATAAAATCATTATAAGTTTTCTCGTATTTGTCCCAAAACTTCTCAGGAAGTAAGTTCTTGTAACTTCTTGAGCTGTATTTTTATTTCTGGTGCCGTCATCATTATACAATTTCTGTTCGTGCCACTTGCGTTGGCACATTTATTTATTTCTACCCTCTATTTTCTATTCATACTTCGACGACTATCTGTCACCCCACCGCACCTGCAAGTAATCCGCTTGCCACCGGCGCCGCAAGTAGACGCTGCGAACGGCTCTTGCCCATCGTAGCTACCGCACCACGCTCAAATCGAATGTTCTGGATTTTCCATTCTTTGGAATTATATATCGCGTAACTCGACCTGATCCTCCGGAATACAGAGAACACTGGAAGCTGCCATCGTACTAGTAGCCTCCAACCGCCCGCGAATAAAATACTGTCCACAACCGCGGTGGTGAAAACTACCTGAAGAAGCCGAGAAAAAGCGCTATAAGGCTGGATCACCTAGCTGGACAAGACAACGAATTAACGGAGATACAAGACCGAGGATCGTTGCTCGTTAAGTGCAGTGTCGGTTGGAAGACCAGGTAAGTCGTCACCATTTGAACCAGCTACCCTTCCCCCGCGCTTTTTGGAAACGTGCTCAGCTTTATATATTATACTTAGCTGCCGCGTTTGCAATTTCAATTTAACTTTGAGATGACATTTTGAAAAATTATTTAAAATAATTCAAAGCGTGCTGTTAAATTATCAATTTAATAAAAAACAAAAGTAAATTAACAAAATAAATTGCCACGCGTTTTTTTCTTGGTGCAGAAAAGGTTGTCATACTCCTTTATTTGAAAATCGAGTACTTAAACAATCCCACCCCTATTTGCAAATTATTTGATATTTGACTTTTAGAGAATTGACGTTTGTATATATTTATATGTTCCAGGCTAAAAAAAACAAAAGAACGCTAGCACGGCAGTAATGGATTTTCATACAACATTCTTTTACTGCTACGGAGGGCAGGAATGAAATTCTGTGTAACACTTCCCGTCACACTTTTGTAAGGGAGAAATTCGAACTTTATAACACGTTTTTGAACGAACAATGACACACTTTCTGACTGGGTGTGTTATAAATATATATACGCGCCTGAGAACCTTCCTCCACTTTCGGAAACTGTTTAAAAATGACACTACTACACAAACTACTCTACTCACCCACCTGCGTTATTAAGCTCAGAGTAAAAGATAAAAATTACAGTAAGCTTTTAGCGTATATTTACGTTGTCATAGTGCGAGAGAGGCCATTAAACCGACCGTTACGGGCGGTGTAATGTTTTAGTAGTAACTCTACCCCGGTTCATGCAGACGAGCGATCAGCTGAAGTTGCCGGGTAAAGTCGTAAAATCATAACACCCACTTACTTTTTATTTTATGATAGAAAGTAGAAAGAAACTACGGATTTTTACTTACTGGAACGATCTCGGCATATCTTTTTACTTTCATATAATTAATCATATACACAAATTTGTTAAAGTTACTCACGACCTTTTTTTTAGGAAATTTAGCATATTCATTCATATACGCCGTGTGTAATTATTGCTTTATCAATTTGTATTTCGTTCATATAAATATTTTATTAAAATATAATTTGTTAATATTTATTCATCCTTTCTACAAATCTCTTATACTTTTGGATAGGTTCCATCAATTTTAATATTGTTATGTTTGCAATAACGCCTGCTTGGCATTTACATTACAAACTTACAAATTTACGAAAGAGAGAAAAAAAATATAGTCATGTGCGGGATTCAAACCCGCTTCCATCCACCCCTTTAGCCGGATGCTCTAACCAATTGAGCTAACATGACACAATGACTATATTGCAAACATTTAAAATTATAAGGTTGCGTCATCATTTACAAGTTTAAAACCAATTGCAAAATTGGTCTTGTTTTTAGTACAACGCAAGTTGAACTATAGATGTCGCTCCACCCCAATACGATGGTTGAAGAACGAGAGCAATAATTAGAGTTAGGAGTAATTGTGTCATGTAAGCTCAATTGGTTAGAGCATACCCCGGGGTGGATGGACGCGGGTCCGCACATGACAAAATTTTTTCTCTCGTAAATTTGTTATTTTGTTATAGTTTCTATTAAATTCGAACAATTACTTTATTATAAACCTTCTAAAACTGACGAGAGTTTTACCGAAAAGACAGTCATAATACGAGTTACAGTCCTGACGGTGATTTGACAAATGAATCTGAGCCAGGACTGATGGCGTGGCAGCCGTCGCAACTTCAGTTACATACTTACTGAGGCCCGTGCTCCTTGCTGACACAATTGTGTATCTATATAATATATAGAAGGACTCAAAACGCTCCGAAACCGGTAAATATCACGCGAGATCTAGCCGCGCTAGAGCCTAAGCCTAATAAGTTATTATACATGAGGCTCGCGACAGTTTCAAAATGAAATAATTACGTTCAAAGTTCACATCCGATGAAAAAGTATACACGTATATACCTAGATTTTTTCATATTAATAACATAAATACACATTATAACAATGTATTGCGTTATTTATGCCTTCCATTACATTTTCACAATCACCATCCTCGCTAGTCTCTCCAAGACGTTAGTTATTTTGTCTTGTTTGCCCAGTCATTTGACTCCCCTACTATAGAACTATAGTGCCTTTTTCACTTAATCAATAAGGTCTATGAGGCTATTTGACACTGCGGTGCTACCCACCAAAATGGATTCCTTGCTGTCTACAGGAAGGATGGTAACCTATTACCTGGTGAAAATATTTTTTGTTTAATTACCTCGCATTTATATCTTGCATATGTTTTACTACTCCAGACATTTACTGAGAGATGAATGAGTATTTTGAAAACATACGTAAATATTGAAATGTTAAGCAATAGCACTTTGTACGCATTAGTAGGTATATTTTTTATGATATTTGCCATTTTCGCCGCAACAAACATTCACCGCTCTGTGGCCCGTTCAGGCTATCGGGCTTTATATAGGGCTGCTGAAAGATAGTTAAAAATATTTGTATAAGTATAATATATGATTATTCATAACTGATTTAATAATTTGAAGCAGTGATTGCTCAGTGGCATTGGCTATGGACTGCCACGCAGCAGGTCCAAGGTTCGAATACCGCCGCGGGCTTGAGTTTAACTGCATAGTGGAAGGGCATTTTGCATGTGTCCGCCTGGCTAGCGACCACCCTCAAGTAGAAAATCTGTCGCCAAGCAACTACTGGTGTGTTCCGGCAGCTGTCCTTGAGAACCAGGGAAATTACAGGCATATGAGACTTAACAACTATGTCTCAAAGTAACGGGCGCAGAGCAATTCATGCAACGCATCTGTTATAGGCAGAGAAACGTTTAACATCAGGTTGGCCACAAGCTAGTTCTATCACAAAATCATAAAAAAAAATTGGAACTTCTTATTTTGGTTCATGCACATCATTGACTGTAAAAGTGACAGGATTGTGAGTGGAAAACTCATATCGCAACTTTTGATTGCCCGTCTGCGTGCACTAAAATGTTTGTAAACAAATGGCGTTTATTAAAGATAATGAGCAGCGCGGCTGCATTAGCGACGCGTATTCGTTATTCCAGCGAGACTGTACCTTCTCTTAGGTACCGACTGGAGACCGTTTCACAATGAAGTCTTACAGAAGGGTCGCTAGTTTGTATGCAGAAAAACTATATCATGATATTTAAGTTTATCCTTAATTCAGAAGAACTTTTGCGTAATATTTATTTATTTATTTATTAAAATAGAAATAACATCATTACAGTTTTGAACAATGCGATGCTATACTTAAACATTATGACAACTTAATAATACATATTAGTGTCAATAACAGAAAAAATAATATAACTACAATATTACACATTATGTTACTAGTTTAAAAGACATTTCTGAAAGATATGTTTTCACAGACCTTGTGCGCTTCTGTGAACTTCGCCAGGCAGCAGTTAAAAATATCAATTTCATGATTTGAAATTGCATTTAATAATTTTAGAGCGCGAACCATGGGGGCAAACTTGGGTAGGTTTGTACGGCAGTGTGGCACACTGAAATAATATGTTCTAAGATACTAAAGTACCTATCTAGGAGTAAAATAAAACTATTTTCAATTTAATATATCTGATAATTGTACACACACTAACGTTAACTTCGCACTATACCAGAGTTTGAACTGTAAAATTTCCTGAAAGAAAAACTAAGAACACTTGGCCGACCAGGGGGCGATACCCTCACAGTTTAGATGTAATCCTCTTGCCCCTGAATCAACTCATCAAGAACTACGTAAAACTTTAACAGAAACAATTTGATTTTGAAATAAAAATCTTCCTATACTTTCTAAATCTATTAAAATCTAGCTTGAATGAAAACATAGCCTTGGATAAGTGACAATGTGACCGAAGATGATAAATAGGCTTAGCTAAGAATGGGATTCCCAAGGACAGCTGCCTAAACACACCGTGTGCTTGGCGATAGATTTTCTACTTGGTAGCTAGCCAGGCGAGTATTTTCAAAATGTTTTCCTACCATGAAAATGTCAGAGATTGTAGGGTTGTCCAAAGGTCTCTGACATTCTCTAACGACTGCCATGACAACAAATGGGACCACCGAATGGGACCGACAGCTTACGGCTCTCCAAAGCACGGAAGGTCTCAGTAGTAAGGGTCACGTGGTCATCCATTCAAGTAGTGACCGCAACGAACATTGCCTGGAGAAGTTCCGCTATGAGCGCTATTAGTAAATACAATCACATTAGAACCTAAATATTCAGGGGTTACTAACCTAAAAGTTGCCAAACAACCAAAAACTTTGCACGAAAAATACCCGGTTTTAAAATAATATTCTCGTAAAGAAAACTTCACAGAGTAATAAATCCCTTTCCCCAATAAACCGCATCTAAGAAACATTAGTCTCGATTTAAAGCCAATATTGTGCCGTAATCTTCGGGCGGAAGTTAAAATGGCTGCTTCGCTATTAAGTTTTTGACAAGTGGCCAATTTATGTTCGTATATGGAAACGGCGTCGTTTGTTATGCGGACTCCTCTTCATTTTATGTTTATGGACGTTAATATTGTTTATTGATAAGCTTTTATTATCACTTTTATTTGTATATTGTTGTAATTCTATTCTATGTATCACTTATCTATGCAGTGTATTAATGATGTTCTAAGTGGGATAGAATATATGTTTGGATTATTAAATAAATAGTTTTTTATTGTTCTTGATAGGTGTAGTCTTTGACCACTATCTCACCTGATGGTAAGTGATGATGTGGTCGAAGATGCTTCTTCAGGCTTACCTAGAAAGTACAGTTGCCGGAACACACCGTTAGGTGCTTGGTGACAGATTTTCTACTTGAGGGTGGTAGCTAGCTAGGCGGGCATTTGCAAAAGGATGGCAGTCGTTATAGCATGGTGGTAGCCATTCGACGTCATAACGTGCCCTCCGAAGCACGGAAGCGCTCAGTAGTAATGTCACTAGCGGTCACCCATCCAACTCATAACCGCGGGCGACGTATCTTAACTTTGCTAACCGGTTAAGAACAGCTAGGTAAACTGCGTTACGAGCGCTTCGAATTCAATCGCTAAGAAGACCAGAGAAGCCAAAATACAAACATAGAAACTAATTGTTCAGAATTGTTAAGCTTACTGCTTATCTATGCATTTGAACTGCCTGGTCTGACATAGGAATTGCTAGTATAGTATTTACCTACAGTATGCAACATCTATTGTACTGTTTTTATTAAAACAAGATCTGATAGTAAATCATGCACCTGTTATTTTACCCTAAAATTTGTTACTAATTTAAAGTATGACTGTAATCAATAACACTTCCGGTATGAAATTTTGTGTTTTTTGGATCGTTACGTAATAAGCGCGATTCCCATCTGATGTTAAGCAGTAGCCCGTGGGGTGCCGGGCTAGAATGTCGCCCCCTCATCTTCACCCGCGGGTGTCGTAAGAGGCGACTAAGAGTAACACACAAAATAGTGGGCAGCAGCGCTTTCTGAGGAACTGATATCTCACACTGCGATCCCCAAGACGCCTGCCAAGCGTGGGGATTATGGCAAAACCCCCCGTATTGGGGGAGACTGTGTTCAGCAGTGGACAATCCGACTGATAGTGTAGTACAGTTAATCAGTATCCGGACATATGCATTTCCTGCAAAGTGATGACCTGCGTTGCGCCCTGAGCCATACCTATAGTTATTAGGAGTCATGTGCTGTAACTCTACTGGCTCTCAAGGACTGCTTGGCAACAAATTTTCTACTTAATTAAGTAGAAAATCTGTTGCCAAGCAGTCATAGATATAGATATAATTGTATCATAGGATTTAACTTGAGAATATTGAGCTGATGTATGTAGGTGTACTACACTTCATACTTACTGCTTGAAGGAGTACATCTGCACTCAAAGGCGTAGGTGTAGCTGAAATGTTCGTGGAGCATAAGCCTACTGTTATTATTTGATCGCTGAATGCAATAAGTGAAATAGTTTATATAATTACATTTCTTTCACTTAGAAAGTAGTAAAGAATTGCATAAAAGTGCAATTCCTTGCAGACTATAGGTATTCATAAGTAATAAAAGTTAATTCAGGTTCCAATACAACAATTTTTTCTAAAAATTCAAGAGAAATTTATACACAAATCTTTTCGTCTTGAAAATACGTTCATCGTCTACAGCACAGGTTTTTTTTTATTGTTTAGTTATAAATATTTTATTAAAATGAATTTTGATAGAAAATTCTGTTTCCAGTTGTGGCAATAGTTGAATTTGACATCAAGAAGAATGCGAAGATAACGCGTTGGACCCTATTTCCTGTCGCAAAACTTTATGTTCAATTAATTATAATAGAAAAACAAATTGGCCTAGAAAATGAGTAAGTCTGAAGTCTGAGCGCTATCAAGCATGAGTTCAAATCAAAATATTCCGTACCGGACGGACGTCCACAAACCTTAGGAGCATATATCCAAGTTTCTCACAGAAAAATATGTACAATAACCATGATACCATTCTTTATTTTTGAGTTGTGTTTAGAGTAAAACATACACAATGTCAGGGCCCTAGGTTCACCCACACGACGTCAGAAACGTTATCTTCACAAGCTTACAGGAATTTTAATTATACACGAAGCGTCTTTGCCTGTTGGCTCCCGTGCTCAAGCAGAAGCTTCTGACACATTACCAATGAATATATTTCGTATTTTAATTATTGAATAGAGAAATCTCAAGCCTTATATAAAATTAAGTTATTGATTCGTGTGTATACTAAACAAAGTATGCCAATCATAAGTCACTTGGTTGTAAACAAAAATATATTTATAGAGAAAAAAGGACAGGTCCAGGGCTTTCCGCTCATGAAGAATGAACGAAGAAATATGAAGCAGTGATGGCTTAGTGGCATTGACTATTGACTGCCGCGTAGCAGGTCCATGGTTCGAATCCCGCCCAGAGCTTGAGCTTCACCGCATGGTGGAAGGGCATTTTGCGAATGGCCGCCTGGCTAGCGACCACCCTCAAGTAGAAAATCTGTCGCCAAGCACCTAACGGTGTGTTCCGGCAGCAGTCCTTGAGAGCCAGTGAAATAACAGGCAAAATGAGACTTAACAACTGTCTCAAGGTGATGGGCGCAGTGCAGTTCGTCACTTGTGATGAAATGCATCTGTTATAGGCAGAGGATACCGCTTAACATCAGGTAGGCCTCGCGCTTGTTCCATCACAATAACATAAAAAAAAAAAAAAGAGCATTCGAAACATGCCCTACCACCATGCTATAACGACGCGACGGAAGCGCTCTGTAGTAATGTCACTAGCGGTCACCCATCCAACTCATGACCGCGGGCGACGTTGCTTAACTTTGCTGATCGGTTAAGAACAGCTAAGTAAACTTCGCTACGAGCGCTTCAAAAACTTTATTTTCATTACCGTTCTAGACAGACAATAAAGATTGCGCTTTATTGTCTGCATAAACATGGATACGTAAATTACAGACTAGTTACATACCCGATTTTTGCTGATGTACTCCTTCAAGCAGTAAGTATGAAGTGTAGTACACCTACATACATCAGCTCAATATTCTCAAGTTAAATCCTAAGATACAATTGTATCTATATACAACACTATATATACAACAACCCAAATCAGGTCACGCTAAGTGACCTGATTTGTGCACGCTATGGCACTAGTGGTCAAAAGCTAACCTATCAAGCATAAAAAATATAAAATAAAAATATTTTTTTTGCTCTTATTACATTCAGTGATGACTTTGGAAACGTAAAAAATAACCATAAGCTAGTGCTCCACTAACATTTAAGCTATACTTATCTACGCCTTTTGTGCACAAAATACTTGAATATGTTATAAATGTTGCTTTTGATTACTATAAATAATAATGTGCATTCATTCATCGTTTGTAAATTTGAGATAGTTAAACTGTAATGTATAATATAATAATAAACATTTTAGAGAATAAATAGTGTATTAAAATATAATTAAAACTCTCACACGTTTTAAAATATTATCTTTACTGAAAACGGGTTATTCAGGGTAAAAAAACACATCCATGATCCCAATTACGATAGGAAATTGGTAAAGAAGGCTTTGTTTTCAGCGGGAAAAAAATGTGTATTGTGATTATTGCATATTTTATTTTCACAAAAAACATCCGTTTTTATACTGCCAAAAGCAAATGCCAAAAGCAGAGTAATATTTTAGGGTTCTTATTTGTATGAGACTTTCTTTATTCCAACATACCGTTTAAACTCTTGAACAGATATGAATTCTTAGATTATCCTAAGAATCTTTTTAATCCTGAATGACAATGGTAAAATTATTTACAATTTTATAAAATAATTTAAGAGGTAGGATATTATGTTTTGAATCTCTGATCGGACATGTGTTGTGGATTTTTCTCACTACCAATCATAAGTTACAATCGAGTGACTGGAACTTAGTATGATAGATGGTAATAAGTTCGTCCATATAAAGATATATTCAATGTAAAAAAATCGAGTGTGTGTTGGGTTTTCCATATTGTAACTGTCCGTAAAAGAAAACAATGTTTGTTCGTTAAGACCACAGTAATAATGAATTACAGTACTAATCGATGTGTGATGTGAAATGTACTATAAAGTGAATAAACTTAATTGTATGTAAACAATATTTTTGTCAATTTTTCTTCTACAAGGGAAAATGAAAACATCATCGATGTAGTCGAAGCCAATTACATACGCATTATTAAGGATAACATAAAAACTACTCATCATCGCGCTAAAATTGATATGTAACCACATGACAAGCACCAGCTAAAGAAAAAAAAATCGACCAATACGAGTGGGACTCGCGCACGAAGGGTTCCATACCATTATCTGTAACCTAATCTTGCATGTTACAGACACTTTTCGCAGTGTCCGATCGAGCTGGGTTAGTACGGCGAAAACCTCTTTTATTGTATGGGAGCCCCTTAATTATTTATTTTAATTTAATTAATTATATTTAAAGATAAAACTAAATATTATATGAACTGTTAAAGCTTCTAACTGTCACCGTTATTAGTATCGAGCAAGAAACGGTAAAAAATCAAGTTTATTGTATGGGAGCCCCTATTAAATATTTATTTAATTTTATTTATAATAGTTATAGCGGCAATAGAAATACATTATCTGTGAAAAATTCAACTGTCTAGCTATCACCGTTCTTGAGATACAGCCTGGTGACAGATGGACGGACAGCCAAGTCTCAGTAATAGGGTCCCGTTTTTACCTTTTGGGTACAGAAACCTTAAAACAGTTCACTTTTTCAAGTCGGTTAAAAGTTATGGCCTATATTCAAAATGAACGAATATAGCAGTCGATACAAAATAAACCTCTCTCGAGACCTTAGTGGGTTGCCATAAAATATAGCCCATATAATGTGACACACAACTAGTAACTATCGTGTAAAATATAGCTTTTGGCTTCAGCGGCGCTGAATTAACATTAAAGTGACTCGCAAATTGGACGTTAACTAAGTTAGTGTGGCCATGTAGGAGGTGAATGGATGTGTTTATACTAATTTAGTTAAGTAAAGAACATATATATGATAGTTTCTTGATATTGCCTTTGTATATACTGTCCGGAGTCGTAGTCCACCTGCTTTTTTATATGGTTTATTACATTTTCCACAGACTCCAGGGTCTATGCCATTTTTTAAGTTTAGTTAGAAATTTATTAATTAATTACATTACTATGGGGAGCATTTTTACATACTTAGGAGGGGAACAAAGTTATAAGGGATGCTAATTATACAGATTTATTATATTTACAAAAGAGTTACAAACAAGTTTGCACAAGCATTCCGAACGGACCAGATGTCCTCAAGCAGCACTCGTTTACGAGTTGACCGCGTGCCAGCCATCGTCCTCCTCAACCATTTGTGAGGGAAGAGGGCGACCCGATACACGATGCCGCCGCTTGCCTACACTTTTTGTGAGCATGACCGTTCCGAATGCCCGCGCCAATCCGCTGTCCGCCGCCAAAGGGAGAGAAAACTATAGTTAAACACAACATTTTTACACATACAATCAAATTTTAACTTTTGATTTTTTCTTAGTCCATCTGCTTAGTTCACCTTGGTGGACCACGGGCATTTTTTCTTGCCGGTGGATCACCTAAATGTTGAAGAATATACAAATCAAACATGTCTATAGACCACCTGGTCTATAGACATGTTTGATTTAAGTTTTTAGTATGGTCCGCATGGAAATAATTCAACGGAAATAAAGTCCTCGTCCTGATGTCTATAATTCGATGTCCTTTTTTAGTTATTTTTTTATTCCGTTTGTAAGTAAGATGAGAGGTTGTTAGCATTTTACCAATAACCATGTGGTTATTGGTAAAATGCTAACAACCTCTTAGGGTTGACTTCTGCTAGACCCAACAAACATTTTGAGATGAAAAAAAAATGTGTTTTTGTTGTTTATGTTATTTGATAAGCACGAGGACCACTGATGTTAAAAGTCTCATGTGCCTGTAAATTAATATTTCATATTTTTTATTACTTAGCTCGATGTAAATATTCAAAACTCTATTCAAAGGCAGCGACGCGCGGTCCAGTGTTGCCACGGCAGGCGCTCTTGGCTCTTGAGCATTAAGTTTGAACTGTTATGGGCACTTAGCCATCCAAAACATTAGTCAGGGTTGAATTTCTCCCCACGTCATCCCTTACTCGCAACTGAGACGTTTTGTATTTTTATCCATGTAAATAAGTACGTAATGCAATGGATGTTTTCATATCGAGTCACGTGAATTTGGGTACATATCTTTTCTTTGACTTAACTGGACGTACCGATCCTTGTGTGCCTTTGTTATATGAACTATATTTTAATCTGATCTTCTGGCAGCAGGTTCCATGCATTTTGTATAGTACTGCGAGAACAACCCAACTTTGTATTTTTTGTGCCGGATAGATTAGCCTATGACCACTATCTCACCTGATGGTAGGTGATGATGTGGTCGAAGATGTTGTTCAGACTAACCTAGAATTACTGGCTCTCAAGGACAGCTGCCGGAACACACCGTTAAGTGCTTGGCGACAGATTTTCTACTTTACCAGCCAGGCGGACATTCGCAAAATGCCCTACCACCATGCAAACCCACATAACGCTGTGAATATCCTTCTTGAATCATTGTAATGACTCTGGTTGCAGTAATGGTATCCATGTATGTGCCTTCGTACTGGTGGAATGATTAACGCAAGATCATAATAATAATCAATTAATATTTCAAAAAAAAACATTTGTTCTTAAACAAGCGATAAAAGCTAAGAAGATAATCGAAGCGAAACATTTGAATAACATCCAATTATTATTGTTTTATTTATGGCCAGTACTTTTCAAATTAGGAACACGAACACCACCATGAAAGAGATCAGAAACCAAAGAGTTCGTAATAACAATATAATGCGAACTTACCAGTTACTTTAAGTTTACTAAGGTACACTTAAATATAAATAAGCTAGTGGTCCTTATTTTGTTTCGAGTAGTATATTATGGCCACCCCAAACCACTGCCGCTGTGGCAAGTTGCAGTGTGCTTGTTCTAAAAACGACGCGATCCTGCCAAATATGTGCTATTATGCAGTAAAAATATACGAGACGATATTTTGGACATAATGTCAGCAAACTTTACTTTTTTTTCTGACAGCTATCTATTTTGCTATTAAAGTTATTCTTATGTATATGCATAGTTTGTTATATGTATAGTTATACGAAATGTACGTACTTATATACAAACATAGCATTATTGGTTACATATTGTATAGTAGTGTGTGTGTTTATGTATTAAATATAGTTTTGTTGTATGTAAAAGTTCATAAAGGTATATTGCTAGTATTTAAGTCATTGCTGTTTGTTTTTGTTTAGGAAAATATTTCTGATTAAATAATAAGTTAGCAGTCTGTTCAACTGGACTGTTAATAATAATTTAACGTTTTATTACTCATCTATTTCCTCTCCATTCAAAGGTTGCTTAGAAGAGATCGCTGTTGTGATATGGCCGCCCATTGTTACACTTGACATAACTATTGTATTATTATAATGTAGTGATGTGTACAACAAAGAGTTATCTATCTATCTATGCGTAAATATGTACAATACAATCCATTCCTGTTAAATTATCATTTTTCTTGTTCTGCATTCTTGATATTTTCGAAGGATCAATTAGGTCTCATATCACTTTCACTACTAGTAAAACACAGAGCTCTACTTGTATATTAAATTGAAGGTATAGTAGCCTATAGGTGGTGGTGACATCAGGTTTAGTGATCCAAATGAAGTGTCCCGTTTAAATAAGAATCACTTAAAAAGCAATATAATTTAATGTATTTATAGTAATCGGGATATTTCGTTATGTTGCAGAACAAAACTAGTACCTCCTCCTATACAATTTGACATTGACGTTAGAATTTTCTTCAAGATCAATACGATTTTCTACAGATACACTTAATACACCTATATTCGATCGGCACATACGATTTTAAAATCTAAGAACGGCGTTTATGTGGTTTTTTATCTTCATTTTTTACAAAATTGCCTGAAGTTCACAGAGATGTAGTCCTATGTGGACTGTTCCAAAAAAATAGCTTAGACTGGCGCAATAATTTGTGGGAATAATTTTGCGTAAACTATCATTTATATCTCTAGTGGATATATCTATAGGTTTTTTTATAAGCTAGCTTTTGATTACAATCTCGCCAGTATGTAAAACATCGCTCTTGCCATTGAGAATTAAAAATTAGAAGTACTTGTGCACACACACACGGAGTACCAACAATATTTTTTACTTACACAGTACCTATTACACTTTTCAAATTTATAGTAACTAAGTACTACACTTAAATGTTTATAATGAACAGGTTCAGGCGTTACTTTGCTGAAATCCATATTTAATAATAACAAATTTAAGAAAAAAATCAACTAATATTTTAATAAAACACTTAAAAAATATAAAAAATGTTAAGCCGACGTGACGTCACAAACGCCACGCAGCCAAACCGGGAAAATTATCGACTCATTTCGTTTCTACACGAAGCATCCTCAGGAGGTCTTGACTCTACGAGTGCACAATCGAGAAATTCTCGATAATAATCATGATAAATGTTTATAATGTTATTATAATTAAAGTCGTGTAATTTTTTGACCAATTAACAACAAATTATTGTTTTAAAATATTAGATAAAATGTATAAGGTTAATTCCCGTATGTTTTCACCGAAATGTGCTTATTCATGTTGAGTTTATAGCGTTACTTTGCAACTTTAATATTAAATTCGATGATACGTCCCAACGATGCCGACGAATTTTATTGGACCGGATTGCTTTAATATAAATTTATTGTGGGATTGGTTTATAAATTAATGCTGTAAGTTTATTTTGTAAAATATATAGCACTCGACCAAAATCACATTACATTCAAATATTCCATCATCACACCAAATACGAAATTTTATATGTAATAATATATGTGTTTTTCTTTTTGAAACTACTTAACGGATTTGGTAGTTTTTTTATAAGTAATCTTTATGTTATTGTGAAGGAACAAGCACGAGGTCCACCTGATGTTAATTGGACTAACCTATGCCTATAACAGACATAATAACCTATGCCTATAGACAGATGCATTTCGTCAACACGAGTTGCACTGTGCCTGTCACACTGAGACGTACAGTTGTTAGGTCCCATGTGCCTGTAATTTTACCGGCTCGCAAGGAATGCTGCCGGAACACACAGTTAGGTGCTTGGCGACAGATTTTCTACTTGAGGGTGGTCGCTAGCTAGGCGGGCATTCGCAAAATGCCCTTCCACCGTGCGGTGAAGCTCAAGCCTGCGGCGGAATTCGAACCCTGGAACTGCTGCACGGCAGTCCATAGCCAATGGCACTGAGCCATCACTGCTCCAGAACACTGTTCTGGAATAACCATTAAATACTTATTATCTACTTTTTTTTTTTTTATGCTTGATAGGTTAGCCTTTGACCACTATCTCGCCTGATGGTAAGTGATGATGTGATCGAAGATGTTGTTCAGGCTAACCTAGAAGTACTGGCTCTCAAAGACAGCTGCCGGAACACACTGTTAGGTGCTTGGCGACAGATTTCCTACTTGAGGGTGGTAGCTAGCCAGGCGGGCATTGGCAAAATGCCCTACCACCATGCTATAACGACTGCCATCCTAAGATAACAACCGGGACCGCCGGTTTAACGTGCCCTTCGAAGCACGGAAACGCACGGTAGTAATGTCACTAGCGGCCACCCATCCAACTCATGACCGCGCGCGACGTTGCTTAACTTTGCTGATCGGTTGAGAACAGCTAAGTAAACTTCGCTACGAGTGCTTCAAAGATTGCAAAATACTTCAAGATTGCAGGGCATTTGGTGTAATCATGGTAATCATTTACCGCATCATCACTTACCATTAATGGAGATTGTAGTCAAAAGCTACCTAACTAAACACAACCAAAAGGTAAAATGTCGTATAATTTGTTAAACTATACATATAATTTTTTTCAACAAGGGCAAAACAAACAACAACAAATGTCGGATATACGGTCGGAAGCTGCTAAGTAAAAAATTATGTAAAAGTATATAAAACGGTATCTACACGGAATTCATTGGTCTAGCTAGTGGGATACAGTGACATATCCTATCTGCGAAATCTTGATTCCAACTCCATTTGGGAAGCAAATGCCAAAGGGCCAAAGAAGACCCATGCTTTGCATCTCCCAATTATTAACCGTTAAATTGTAGAATTCTGAGCATTTACTTTCCTAAGACATCCAATCCTTTTCATCATTCAAGAAATCCATACATTCTTCTATAACTTTATAAGCTCATATGTAGTGATTTTTAAGCAATAATTAGATAACTAAATGTTATTAATATATGTATTCAAATGGTTTGCAGCAAGTTTTAGTGCTCACTGTTGGTACCAGAAGCAATGAGATAAATAAGTGAATGCAATCATGCAGGGAAGATGTGGAAAACCTTTTTTTAGTAATTAAACTTGATAAGACGTAACCAAATAATTTTAAGTTTAAAAAAATATATAAATGTAATCAGTAACTTTATAGATCTTTAGCATCATTCATGCATTTAGTAGTTGTATGTCAGAAAGAGAGAAAAGAACACCAAGAAGTTTGAAATGTTAGAGGCGCACGTCAAGAAGATGTCTAAAAGAAAATAAATAAATTACAATTGAAATGACCGTCCACGTTTTTATCCAATCAAAAAATATCAACTTATTTTTTAAACAAATCATATTATGATTTTGCTAAACAACGGGTCTATTCATCATAACATATTTGAAAATTATCTAAGTTCTAAGCGCACCCAAGTCCCATCTTTGAGCTTAATTTCAGCAGGTAGCAACTGGATCGGATCCGAAGTCTTTTCACATTTTAGCATTTTGATGTTTAGCACAGCACCGTTTATTATGAAATATTGTTATGCTACTGCTACGATTGTGTCTTAATGCGTTAATTCGTACGTTGCTACAACTGCATCTTAACGCTTAAGTTCACACGTTAATTAACACGTAACGCACTAAGCAATGCAGGCTACATTTACACCATCTCATTCTGGAGGGCGTATGCGCGGTGCAAGGAAAAGTACTTTGTTTTCTGACGGGAACTGCATTATTACGACTATGAGTACATTTTCTTATGCCTGATAGGTTAGTGTTTGACCTCTACCTTATTTGATGGTAAGTGATGATGTGGTCGAAGATGTTGTTCAGGCTAACCTAGAATTACTGGCTCTTAAGGACAGCTACCGGAACACACCGTTAGGTGCTTGGCGATAGATTTTCAACTTAAGGGTGGAGCTATCCAGGCGAGCATTCGCCAAAAGCCGTACCACCATACTATAACAATTGCTATCTTAACACAACAACCGGGACCGACCACTTAACGTGTCCTCCGAAGCACGGAAGCGCTCAAAAGTGATGTCACTAGCGGTCCAACAAAATCGTATAAAGCTTTTATTCACACCCATTACTGAAACCAGTGCAGCTGTTTTAACCTCCATTGTTGTGAAGCTTAATGCGTTACTTCACTAGCAACTAATTCTTGACTAGTGTATAACTTAAGTAGTTATAATTTATAAATACAAATTATTACTATAAAGAACGTGGAGTTCTCCATTTGGCTAAAAAAAACACACGCCCTTATTTATTAACCCCAAGTCTTTTTACGGTTAAAAATAGTGTTTATTCTAATATTCAGTAACTCAATCGTAACCGTTTTTGTTTTTGGATTACTACAGACGAGGCACGAGGCTGGTGTTTAGCGGTAACCTCTGCCTATAACAGATGCTCCTATGCCCTGTACCCATTAGACCTTAAGACAAATTTGTTAAGTCTCATATTTCTGTAATTTCACCGACTCCCATGTCCTTCAAACGGGAACACAGTAATGCGAACATTATTACTTAGCGGCAGAAATAGGTATGGTGGCATAACTTCCTTATACGAAATCGTTCACAAAGAGTTCTACTGCAAATTAACTGTACTTGTATATATAGTTACTCTAGCGACGAAATTTTGCTTCACCTTACGCAAGTTTGCAGCAAAAACTTATTAAGAAATATCAAACCAATCTCACCTTTCAAATGAAGCAAATATCTGTCTAGTAAGGGGTCTAATCGAACGGGAAGGAATCTTTTTCGTTCTCAAAGTGATCAAAATATTTCATATGATACGTCATGCCGCACTAAGCTTGCTACCATAGTAGAAAGAGTGGGAAGTAGGCCATCTTCGACCCAATTCGCGATATAATTACCTACCATACTTGCCTGTCTCAGGATTGTTACTTATTTATAATGTATGTACTCGTATATGCTAAATTTTAATTTAGTACCGGCAAGGGCCGGGAAGTTGTATTTTTTACTTGTGTTGTCTGGGTTCAGGGTTAGTGAGGTCGGTTTTATACCTAAACGATGATAACACCTTTCACGATGAAAAAAATACCGACTGGCGATACCTATGTGGTTGCGGGGCCAGAGACGTGCGTTGCAGGGCATACCTAATACAACAAAAAAATAAGTTTGCATCACTCATCATCAAGTAAAAATCATAGGTATACTAGAATAAGTGACTTGCTTACCTTTCCTGTTCAATAGGTAATCTGAACAAAGACAACTCTGGAATCTATGAATAATTTAGACAGCCGAACACACAGCAATAAGTTCTCATGCGATTATCAAACATTTTTAATTTATTTAGCGGTGCCAAATAGCCGTGACGCGCGAACGTTGTTCGGTGTTAGCCCCGGCTGGCGCACTGGGAAACGGGTCGAGATTGTGTTAGAGTGTGCGTGCGGGACGCATAGATACTATGGCGCACACAAACAAGCCGCGCGAGGTGCGTTTGTATGAAGATAACTTACTTCCCCACTCCTTCTACTATGTTGCTACGTTGGATACATTGCAAAATCAGTTTTTGAGACTAATAGGAGGATTCATTAAAAGTATTCATGTTATGGAATCAGAACTTTGTATACCACCATTATTTGTACGTAGACAATACCTGGCAGGTAAATATTGGCTAAAGGCGAAATCCTTAAAATATAGTGATATTATAAGTAGGCTGGAAGAGCCGTCTAGTTCAATGCACTTGCCTTTTTGGATGAAAAAAAAGAATCCGCTTCTAGTATCTACTCATAATAGCCTAAAATGCAATAGTATTTACTGCAGCAAACAATTAGAAATGTTTAGCTTACAAACTTGGGTCAGTAATATTAAATTAAACGACGTTTTGGAACACGAAATAGAAATTATCGACAAGCCTAAGCGACGTTACAACTCATGTGAACTTAAAATTAAGTGTACATCATATTTACGTGCGAAGTATGGCGGATATTATAAGCTTTTTTCAGATGGTTCTATGACAAAAGACGGAAGAGGAGCCGCTTTCTTGGATGCAGAGAACGGTAACTTCACTAAAGTTTCAATAAGGACAAAAATTAATATTATGAATGTAGAACTTGTTGCGTTAACAGAGGCTTTATCATATGTAGAAACTTTAAACTATAACAAATTTGTAATTCTTACTGACTCCAAGAGTGCCATATGTTGTGTCAGTGGCTCTAATTTTAGAGGCATTATATTAGCATATTGTTTAATCAAAGGCTTAATGAAATTTAGAAGTATGAATAAAATAATTAAAAATCAATGGATACCTTCACATGTCGGCCTATTGGAAAACGAAGAAGTGGATCGACTTGCCAAAAAAGCTGTTGATGACGGAGTGAAAATCACCTGCCTTCCATATTATACAGATTTGATTTCGCTTATTAAAAAACGTGCATTTGAAGGTTGGTCATAATATTTTGACGAAAGATCCCTTTCTAAACGAATTTCGTACAAGACGATACAACCAAATCTTCTTCGTTTTCCATAGTTTTTGGGAAGCGACATGGAAAGAAACGAAATAGTTACAGCACTGAGACTTCGAACCGGGCACATTCCTTTAAAAAAAATTGGGTATATGATGAAGAAAACGGACAATTCAAATTGTGACAAACGTGACAAAATAGAAGATGTATACCATGTTTTAATGGAGTGTTCCCGCAACGATACTCTGCGTCGGCGATTATTTGTATACAGCCATGCTCTCTGGCAGGTAGGAGGGTGCAACGGAGTGCTGTCGCAGCCTGACTCCGAAGAAGCTAGAAAGCTTTATAACCTGTACCAGGTAGTCTGAAAGACACCCAGTACTGGGCAAGAGTAGGCTTAAATTAATAATAGATATAAGTTTCCTGTTTAGAAATAAGGGTGGCATATTATTTAAGAAAAAACCCTGTATTCACAAAATTTAGAATAAAAAAAAAGAATAATGTAGATAAATAACTATTATTTACTTTCCTTATATTCGAAAAGAAGAGTGCTTAACACGGACAAAAGTCATTAACTCCTACTCGGACTATAGCCACCCTCGCTCCGCTCGGGCGTCTTTATACCTCGTATGGGAATTGATTCCTTTCGACCCTTGTTTAACAATCTACTATTCCATACGTTCCTAAAAATTGGTACCATTTGTGCTACAAACCGAGGAAGCGTTTTTATGTTATTATAAAAAAATGCGACAAGAATACACAAAACTAGGAATATCACGAGTAAAATCATGTTTATTTCCTGTGTGGGGTATGTTTTTATACGTGCATGTGGGTATTTATGTTCCCAAATTTGTAAATTAAATTTAAAATTATTATAAAACACGTATTTATTGAAACAGATGTTGTGTTAATTAATTTTGAATTGTTATGTCAATTGAATATTGATATTTTCACCAAGCAAATATAATATAATTGTAGTTTAATAAGGCATTTTTTGGTTTGTTTAGTTGTAATTCAAAAAAAGTTACCAAAGTTAAAATTCAAAGTCTCAGGGAAGTTGTTAAGATTCCAGATTGCCCAGGCAGGGATTGTTCAGTGGAAGCGCCTTCCACCTGGACAATCTGTTCTGAATGTTTAACTTGGCCGGCAGATTCATCGGGCTGAAATAAAACACAAATACACGAAAATAAAGTTCAAAATACAAGCAAGAAGTACAATTAATCAATACAAGGAAATTACCTATCATTTATGAAGTCTCAATTGGACGAACCAAGTATTAGGACTACCTATCTAATCAAATCGGCCGATGTAATTAGAACTGACTTGCCTTGCCGACGAATGTGGTTCCCGCTGCTGGTTTGCACAACACTTTATCACCATCACAATCTTGTCAATCAGGGTTAAAACCAACTAGTTTTGCAATTCAAATGTTTATATATAATATCTATTAACAAAAGCAAGCAAACGAAGATATTTTTCACCAATTTTTTTTACCAAGATAATCTCACGTAAAATCCATAGATTACAATAGACGACTAGCAAAGGGGTTCGTTCGAAAACTGCCCGATAAGTTGATCGGTCCGAACAGAAGTTGTGTTGAGGTGGCCGGATGTTGCTGTGTCGTTTGTTGAGATTGTATGTAATATGATAGCAGGTGCCCCTGTCAACATAAATCACAAACTTTATCTATATCATTAGATATACCTATAACTTAGCAAACTCGTGAGTTGAATCCTGAAACTCACACTTTAGAAACTGACTGCAGTCTTACAGCCGGAATTAAGAGGAAGCCGTTACAAAAAAAAGGTTGCTATGATGATGAATGATGAATTCTTAATCGATCAGCAAAGTTAAGCAACGTCCGCCGCGGTCATGAGTTGAATGGGTGACCGCTAGTGACATTACTACCGAGCGCTTCCGTGCTTGGTGTAAAAAGTGTACCTTGCGGCGAAACAACATTATCTTGACGCGACAAATTGGAATCGATCATTTCTAAGCGCCAATATGGAATTTGTAAGATTGTGCGTATGTTGTTAACTGTGAACTTGATGAGTCCGTGATTAACGCGATAACAATGGGAAGAGCACTTCTTTGCATATTTTTCGTAGTTTTAACCTTAATTAGTTGTAAAATCTTGCTACTTTACAACTAATTAAGGTTAAAACTACGATTGCAAGACATATGATTGTTTATTTTATTTTATTTATAGCTGATAGGATAGCTTTTGACCACTATCTCACCTGATGGACTAATAGAATTTTTGGCTCTCAGGGACAGCTGCCAAAACACACATTTAGGTGCTTGGCGACAGATTTTCTACTTGAGGGTAGTAGCTATCCAGGCGGGCTTTTGTTAGATGCCCTATCCCCATGCTATAACGACTGCCATCCTAAGACGATAACCGGGACCGACGGCTTAACGTGCCCTCTGAAGCAAGGAAGCGCTCAGTAGTAATGTCACTAGCGGTTACAAGTCATGACCACGGCGGGCGTTGCTCTAAGCAAACTTCGCTACAAGCGCGTTGGCTATCAGAGATTCATGTATAAAGTATAGAGCAATATCATTCTAAATTCATGCACATCATATTTTTAAAGGTCATTCATATCATATTTTTAACGATAGAGGATTTTAAACTTAAGTTTTCAATAATTTGTATGAAAGTCTATTTGCCAAAATACCACGTGGTTATTAATTACAAAATGTGAAAACATGCCTTGTTTGATCCCCAATATGTTAACATAGAAATTATTTCGGATGGAAAAAAGTTTACTTCTAGCGGGACTTGAACCACAATCCCAGAACACCGTCCTGGTGCATTTTCAATTATGCTTTGGAAGCGGGTGCTGGACAGTCGAACCTTTTTGCATCGAATCCATCAATTAACCTTTATTGTACTAATTAACCGTAAGGCAATCCGTAGCCAATAAGAGCATTGCTCATTATGGTTTTTATGTTACAATACTATGCAGATAAAATCAACCTGCAAAAAGGGTACTGTTCGTGAATTAATTCACAAAATGATAATATGCTGTCTTCCTACGACACGAACTACACTAGCTATAGATAGATATAGGTAGAAATTATATATTATACGAGTATATCGTCGGATGTGGCGCGGCACTGAGTCGTTAGTCGGGATGACGCGGGTCCTGATAATCTGAGGATACCATGGATTTATTACTTTTGGATATGGTACGACCAATTCTTTCGCAGAAGCTGAAAAAAATAGAGTATTCGGCTAAGTTAGGGTTAGGCTTTGATTTTTGGCTGGTCGTCTTTCTGTCTATTAATCCTCGTTGGGAACGCCCTTATTGATTGTAAATCCGCTATTTATTCATTATTAAAATGTAGTTCTATAAGATGATAAAGTCCCCTGGTATTTTTGTGGTGCGACCATTCATAGTAACTTGTTAATGTGCATCTATATATATATATATATATATATATATATATACCTTTAGTGTTAATACTATTGGTTATACAGTTATTTAATCAAATATAAATAAGGTCGATTGGATGGGAAGTATTAGTTGCAATACTACACTAAAAAACAATGTCTAACAATGAAGTTCAATGAATATACACTATAGGTATAAATATGATATGGGTTTAATAACATATACCTGATAAAATAATAATATCATAGGTATATTGTATCAGGATGTTAGACAAGCCCTAGTTCACGGTGGTGTACTTAAAAACGTTTGAAATAAAACCTTATTATAGGGAGGTCATAGGATTTTTCCTGACCCAGCTCAAAAATCTAATTTTCGTCATAACATATGCGCAGCAACCCGCTGTCCTGCGGCCCACAATGCAATTGCAGCAATGTTGTGTTATTTATTCCCCCTGGCTACTATTTTAATGTAATATGTAAACATAATACACTTTTTGGCTTATGTGCCTGCTTATTATTTTCCCCAATAGTTCGATTCACGATTTTTTTTTTATTTTTATGGATGGACTAGTGTTGTTTGTACACTCACCATTCATCAATTTAGTTGAATGTGTAACTAAGTAGTTGAGTCAAGACAACAGTCACGCGCAGCTACATACGTCTAGCCACAGTCATTATAAAGTCATATGTCACAAAATCTTATTTTTTTTTTATTATGTGTATACTTTACCGTATTGAGTTGTAGGCAGTACTGTATTATGAAAAACCTATGTATGTGCGGATATCATCAAATAAATACTTTTATTACTTATTTGTAATAGGTTTCAGTTGTTACAAAGGTAGAGCACAGAAATTAGTTTTAAATACTACCTAATTTATTGACAAATTGTTTTTTTATGGTATTGTGACGGAATAAGTTCGAGGCCCACCTGTTGTTAAGTGGACTAACCTCTGCCTAGAACAGATGCATTTCATCACATGTGACGAATTGCACTGCGCCCGTCACCTTGAGACATAGTTGTTAAGTCTCATGTGCCTGTAATTTTACTGGCTCTCAAGGACTGCTGCCGGAACACAGCGTTAGGTGCTTGACGACAGATTTTGTACTTGAGGGTGGTAGCCAGCCAGGCATGCAATCGCAAAATACTCTTCCACCGGTGAACCTCAAGCCAACAACCAGGGACCTGCGGCACGGCAGTCCATAGCTATTACCGCTCGGTCTTCATTGCTATAAGCAAATCCAAAAATTAACTATCCTCTTTACAACAATACAAATATGAGTACACTTACGTAGTGGAAAGGTCGGTCGCGACATGGTGCCCGTCGTGTATTCTCCTTCGTCGGCTCTTATAAGATCCAAAAAGATCCGAGGAGAAACTTTAAACTTTTTGCACATCTAAATATTATACAACCACATCCACATTCAATCGTCACGTCCGTATATGCAGAGATGTCCCATGTTACTTATATTTCCATCTACTGGACCTAGTTACAGATCCAGGACTGCTAATAAAAGTATATTTGAAAAAGAAAAACTAATAAGTTGGTCCGACTTGGGATCGAAGCAACATTCTCAATATACAAAGCAGTTATTAGGTATTACTGCAGTTTATCGATAGACAGAACTAATAGGTAATATATAAAGCCTTATCCAAAATTGCTCTTCCACGTTATAGAGACAGATTTTCTCCGATGGTGACTTGTGGATTTTTGATCGATGTTCCGCCCAACGCCAAGACATATTTACTCGCTTCAGATAATATTTTTTCCCGTATACAGCATGATTTTTCTGAGTAAATCCCAAATCCTAATTTATTTATTTTATGTTTCGCAGATAAATTATAAAATTACTCAGGGAGACTCAAGGCAGATTAGTATAACTGCATTATACAAGGTTATTGGAAAATGCTAACAACCTTTTTTTTTTAAATCTTTATTTATTTAAGAGGGTTTTATCATGGTTGATTATGTCATCCTAGAGGAAACTATTAATAATACTTATTCTCTACGTTTTACACCTAACCTAGCAATTTTATATATGTATTTAGCTGACCTAGACAAAGGTTCAGCCAAAATACTGTTGTACATGCCAATATTAAGTACATTCAAAAACAACCTCTTTGAATTGACTTCTGTTAGTCCTAACAAACATTTTTAGTAATATGTTTTTTTGTAGTAAAAGACAATGCCTAATCCAACCTCCGAGCGCCCGCCGCGGCAACACTGGACCGCGCCTCTCTCCCTTTGAATAGAGTTTTGAATATTCACATCGAGCATAGTAATAAACAAAAATGAAATAATAAACTAGAGGCACACAACATCAGGTGATCCTCGTACACAAAAATAACATTCTACTAAAAATATTTGTTAGGACTAATCTGTCAACTCTAAGGAGGAGATTTTAGCATTTTCCAAAAAAACTGTATAGCTGACTTTTTTCTACCATAGTATACGTAACTTTAATCAATGTGGCATTACAAGCTTTTGGTGTAAAAATACATTATCAGATTGTGTCGTTAGATCATAATAAGCAAGTTAAAACCTAATTAAATATGAGCCTGATTTCTATATGAATTCACATTGACTGTAGATGTCGCTTCATCCTCTTACAACGGTTTTATGATAGGAAATAATTAATTAATTAAATAATAACTTATCATCATGATAACTCAATTTGTAGTTGAAACAGTCTTAGATATAGGTCTCCGATCAGTCGGGGGTTCGAGTCATGGTTTATTTATCGGTTTTGAATGATTTTGTAGGGTTATTATATTTTGTAGGGTTATTATATATAACTATAATAACTAAATAAACTTAGATTTTATCAAGTCGGCACCAAGATTCTTTAGAAAAGTTTGACTACTCCTTGTTTTGATAAAAGTAATTCCGGGGCCTTTTTTATGCCTTTGACCACTATCTCATCTGATGGTAAGTGATGATGTGGTCAAAGATGTTGTTCAGGCTAACCTAGAAGTACTGGCTCTCAAGAACAGCTGCTCAAGAACACACCATTAGGTGCTTGGCAACAGATTTTCTACTTGAGGGTGGTAGCTAGCCAGGCGGGCATTCGTAAAATGCCCTACCACCATGCTATAACGACTGCCTTCCTAAGACAACAACCGGGACCGACGGCTTAACGTGCCCTCCAAAGCACGGAAACGCTCAGTATTAATGTCACTAGCGGTCACCCATCCAACTCACGACCGCGCGCGACGTTGCTTAACTTTGCTGATCGGTTGAGAACAGCTAAGTAAACTTCGCTAGCGCTTCAATAATTAAATCACACTGTATATGGTTCGAGATGATCTCTTTGCTATCACATTATTTCTCTAGATATTATTCCTTCAGATGTTATTTGATCGAGATATAAGAGACATTGAATAAACAGTTCGGTTAGATGACTTGCTATATTTGAACAAAATAACTATCTGGGATTATTTTTCTAGAAGAAATGTATTAATTTTATTTATCAGCTAATAGACTAGGTTTTGACCTATATGTCACCTGCAAATAACAATAGGGTTGATTATTGGTGATATAACTAGTTATACCTATCAGTTTGAAGTTTAGGAGAGCGTAGCGTAGTCATTTTTGACTTGTCTAATACTAACTACTCCACTACTACGCTACTCTACCCGCGTGTATATCGGTTATCGCGAAAACCATTTTTTTTTATACTTGATAGGTTAGCCTTTGCTTACTATCTCAGCTGATGGTAAGTGATGATGTGGTCGAAGATGTTGTTCAGGCTAACCTAGAATTACTGGCTCTCAAAGTCAGCTGCCGGAACACCGTTAGGTGCTTGGCGACAGATTTTCTACTTGAGGGTGGTAGCTAGCCAGGCGGGCATTCGCAAAATGGCCTACCACCATGCTATAACGACTGCAATCCTAAGACAACAACCGGGACCGACGGCTTAACGTGCCCTCCGAAGCACGGAAACGCTCATGTCACTAGCGGTCACCCATGATCGGTTGAGAACAGCTAAGTCAACTTCGCTACGAGCGCTTCCAAACAATGAACATGTTTTTGCGCAGTTGAATAAAAACTATCCTGAAATAATTATAGTTATTAATTAGGGAGCTGGTTCCACATTGCGGCAGTGCGAGGCAGAAAATGCCGTGAGAATCGCTTGGTTGCGGACTTTAGACAACGATATGAAAAGGACGAAAGATCATCCTCCATTCCTCTGAAGTGAAATTCATTCATTAAACTTAACAGTTCCTCGAAACATTACCAGTACATTACAGCTGCCTGGTGAAGTATTTCTGAACAGATACGACTTAGGGGCTTTCAAGAAGAGAGCATATTCCTTCCTCAAAGGCTGGCAACGCATCCTCGAGACCTCTGGTGTTGCGGATGTTCGGAGTGATGGTGATTACTTACCACCAGGTGAGCCACCTGCTCATTTGCCCTCCTATCCCATAAAAAAAAACAACGAAACAATGCATGAATTATAGTTTTGTTTAAAGCTAATTGAAAGGTTGAAAAAGGTCGTGAAGGTGAAAATGGCGCTGTTATGCGCGATATTAGAGAAAACAACACTTTTCACATTCATTCATCGTTCGATATCAATTTTGAAATAATTAGATCAAAGTTCTTTCTGTAAAGGTGTTAAAATAGTCCTTTAGAAATAGATGCTAGTTTTTTTGAATGAAGGTAAAATAATTGTGAACTTATGTTCACCAAGCACAATTTTCGAAATAATTATTTCATCACACATATTTGGAAAACTACAATTACATTACAAAATTACGAATTTACGAGACGAAATATTATAGTCCCGGACATGACCATAATCTACCCCTAGTAAATTTGTAATTTTGTAATGTAATTGTAGTTTTCCAAATATGTGTGATGAAATAATTATTTCGAAAATTGTGCTTGGTGAACATAAGTTCGCAATTATTTTACCTTCATTAAAAAAAACTAGCATCTATTTCTAAAGGACTATTCTAACACCTTTACAGAAAGAGCTTTAATCTAATTATGTAAACAAAGAGCATGCAATATTGCAAAAATATATAAAATTAAACGACAATTGCCTTTCAAAGACAGGGTGACCTAAATGTGTTTACATTTGAATTTATGTTTATATTATATTTAATGTATGGGAGTTTGGCTTTTCTCTGTTGTGATTCGCCCGCGCTCGTGTTACTTTACTATTAGTTAGGCAAAACGTTTTAAGTAGTAATATGGTACATACTTCTTATTTATATTGTCTATACATACGGCTTTCGAGTGCTGTTTCTTTTTTTCATAAACCTGCACTGATGAAAAACGCGCTTCAACTATGACACCTTGTGTAAATAAACTTTATTTTATTATTCATTCTCTTTATCCTGCGGTACGGCACGGACGTCTGATACCACGTAGAAAAAGTGTTTCTTTTAACAAGACAATTGAATAACACAAATAATTTGAAGCAATGATGACCGAGCGGTAATAGCTATGGACTGCAGTGCCGCAGGTCCATGGTCGGTGCCGGCTTGAGTTTCACCGCATAGTGGAAGGGCATTTTGCGAATGCTTGCCTGACTAGCTACCACCCTCACGTAGATAATCTGTCACCAAGCACTTAACAGTGTGTTTGAGAACCAGTAAAATTACAGGCACATGAGACTTAACAACTGTATCTCAGGGAGACGGCCGCAGTGCAATTCGTCACTTGTAACCTCTGCCTATAGCAGTTGTTGAAATGCATCTGCTATAGGCAGAGGTTAGTCGACTTAGCATAAGGTTGGCCTTGAGCATGTTCCACCACAATCACATAGAAAACACACACAAGGAAATAATTTTCCTTCGATTTTATGGTCAGCCAGCTATCTGACGCCAACAAAAATAAAAACAAAAATAATTGCGAACTTATGTTCACCAAGCACAATTTTCGAAATAATTATTTCATCACACATATTTGGAAAACTACAATTACATTACAAAATTACGAATTTACGAGACGAAATATTATAGTCCCGGACATGACCATAATCTACCCCTAGTAAATTTGTAATTTTGTAATGTAATTGTAGTTTTCCAAATATGTGTGATGAAATAATTATTTCGAAAATTGTGCTTGGTGAACATAAGTTCGCAATTATTTTACCTTCATTAAAAAAAACTAGCATCTATTTCTAAAGGACTATTCTAACACCTTTACAGAAAGAGCTTTAATCTAATTATGTAAACAAAGAGCATGCAATATTGCAAAAATATATAAAATTAAACGACAATTGCCTTTCAAAGACAGGGTGACCTAAATGTGTTTACATTTGAATTTATGTTTATATTATATTTAATGTATGGGAGTTTGGCTTTTCTCTGTTGTGATTCGCCCGCGCTCGTGTTACTTTACTATTAGTTAGGCAAAACGTTTTAAGTAGTAATATGGTACATACTTCTTATTTATATTGTCTATACATACGGCTTTCGAGTGCTGTTTCTTTTTTTCATAAACCTGCACTGATGAAAAACGCGCTTCAACTATGACACCTTGTGTAAATAAACTTTATTTTATTATTCATTCTCTTTATCCTGCGGTACGGCACGGACGTCTGATACCACGTAGAAAAAGTGTTTCTTTTAACAAGACAATTGAATAACACAAATAATTTGAAGCAATGATGACCGAGCGGTAATAGCTATGGACTGCAGTGCCGCAGGTCCATGGTCGGTGCCGGCTTGAGTTTCACCGCATAGTGGAAGGGCATTTTGCGAATGCTTGCCTGACTAGCTACCACCCTCACGTAGATAATCTGTCACCAAGCACTTAACAGTGTGTTTGAGAACCAGTAAAATTACAGGCACATGAGACTTAACAACTGTATCTCAGGGAGACGGCCGCAGTGCAATTCGTCACTTGTAACCTCTGCCTATAGCAGTTGTTGAAATGCATCTGCTATAGGCAGAGGTTAGTCGACTTAGCATAAGGTTGGCCTTGAGCATGTTCCACCACAATCACATAGAAAACACACACAAGGAAATAATTTTCCTTCGATTTTATGGTCAGCCAGCTATCTGACGCCAACATTTCTTGGAAATGCTCTACTCGGTAAAATAACCACTACCTTACCTTACATAAGATCAATCGGTATTATGCTTTATTTTTGACCTAAATCCTCAAATAAGGGAGTGATCACCCAACGGCGTTTGTATGGAGAACGGGCCGGCCAGTTCACCCTTAAGTGCCGAACACAATATTTAAATAACAGAACAACATAATACATTTACAAGTTTCGAAGTGGCAGAAGCTGAATATGCTTATTCAAACGTTGCCTAAAATTTCAACCCAAGTCTATTTTTCTAGTCAAATTATAAATAAACTGAAAAAGGGTTCATAATGCTACATAAACACGTGCGAAAGGGCAAATTGAAAGGGGCAAATGTGAAACGGCGTCTCACGTTTTTGTTCCTTGCGGCCGTTTCAAGGTTGTCCGAAACTAAAACAGATTTATACAAAAAATATAAATATAAAAATTAGTTTCCAGTTTCATACTTAAACATGCTTTAACTGTTACCGAGACTGTGTGATCTGGTGTGGAGCAGCTTTCCTTAAAATTTTGTTGTCTAGGCTTCTTAACATGCCCACTAAGATCAGCCTATATAAAACTGTTATAAATCCAATTTGAATGTATGACGCTGAAGGAAGAAAAACACTTCTCTTCACGACAGGTACTTGGAAAGATATTGGGCCAAAAGCGGATGAAATCTAGAGAAGAACCAATATAAAGGTAAAAAGATTGTAGCTGAACCATATCATGGCCGAGATATTATAAAGAATGGAAGAAAATCGAGTTGGTAAACGAGTATATCAGAAATTGCCGTCCGACGACGCCCTTGAGGCCCTGGAGGCTCAAGACAGACCAAAGTGGCGGATCTTACTGTCGGAGGCAAAAGACCCTTGTGCCAGTAATAGTTAATTAATGCGCCTAAAGAGCAGCATGCTAGTCATGTCCATGTTGTGATGCACATTAGGCACCGTAGGGTGTAGGGATCCTTTTCACCTTTACGCCCTAGCTACCAAAAGATAGTTGCCCCCTCCGCTCTCCCCCGAAGAAAGTTGCCCCTCGCTCCCCCCTCCCAAGGATGAATTACCTACTAACTAACTAAGCTAAACATAAAACTTTTTACCATTATGTCCTTGTGTTGCATGTTAGTTGCGAAACAATTTTTTTATGTTTATATTTTTTCATTTTGTCTTTAGCGAAGATATATTTTACCAACCCCACATGAATAGGAAATGGGTAGGAGCATGAATGAAGTCAAGACATTCAATCGTAATATTATCTTTATTTGTAGCGATTTTCAAGAGAAAGTATTAAAAGGTTTTTGCTTTATTTGCACATTAGTGACTAAGTAGAACAAATAAATGTAAAAAAAATAAAAAAAAACACAAGTGCTCTGCCGCAAATGTTTAGCCGGGATGATGTCTAAAGATACTATCGATACGACCATACATCCGAAACTGTTCAGGCATTACAAAATTGTGATGTGGAATAATTAACTTACAAACAAACATACATGAACCCTAAAACCAAAACCTTAAACCCTAAAATCGTATTGTTTGTAAGTGCTAGTTACAATAAAGGTTCATTTTAATAAAAAAAATGGTTACAATCTGATTACTAATGAGTCTGAGAAATACGTGGACAAACATACATACATACATACATACATACGAGTACGAACACCTGTAAATATTTGTTTCTTTGGAAGCGCGACTAGATTATCGTTCCAATAATATTACATACCTCATATTTTAAAGTATGTTAAAAAATGCATGATCTCTTCCATGCCGATTTCGGCAACGGCGACCATCTTCTGTCTAATAATTACTGATGTGACCTCACATGGCTTATATGCCCACATTTAGCAGTAAATGTTCTTGAACACTTACTACATGTGAGGATACTATTTACCTAGTTATAAATTATGTTAGATAGCGGCTTGTTGGTTTCTTGATGGCTCCGTTTGTCTTCAAATGCGTACACATTTTTATATACTTTTAACTCCATTCTAAGGGAATGGTTTGAAAAATTTGCTTGTGATTCCCATGTCGAGGGCTCAATCCCGCACCCCTTCATATGCCATTTCAGCACATCTTTATATCTCAGAAATATTAATCTAAAATATGTATTTGATTTTGTAATTTGAAGCGCTCGTAGCGAAGTTTACTTAGCTGTTCTCAACCGATCAGCAAAGTTAAGCAACGTCGCGCACGGTCATGAGTTGGATGGGTGACCGCTAGTGACATTACTACTGAGCGTTTCCGTGCTTCGGAGGGCACGTTAAGCCGTCGGTCCCGGTTGTCGTCTTAGGATGGCAGTCGTTAAAGCATGGTGGTAGGGCATTTTGCGAATGCCCGCCTGGCTAGCTACCACCCTCAAGTAGAAAATCTGTCGCCCAGCACTTAACGGTGTGTTCCGGCAGCTGTCCTTGAGAGCCAGTACTTCTAGGTTAGCCTGAACAACATCTTCGAGCACATCATTACTTACCATCAGGTGCGATAGTGGTCAAAGGCTACCCTATCAGGCATAAAAAAAAAGGTGAGGGACCACGGCGGGAGAGGAGTGCCGATATTACGGTGCATTGTGCTCATTACCTTCCATGGTAATGGCGGGGTCACCACCATTAAAAGGCGGAGTGGGGCCGCAGGAGATGAGGAGTGTCGGTACAGCGAGGCCGCTATCACTATCCTGTGGCTGAAGGAGTGGGCTACAGGACTACTGGACTGACATCCTAAAAGGCTTATTCA
The DNA here is from genome assembly GCA_963890685.1 of Plagodis pulveraria. Taxonomy (NCBI): domain Eukaryota; kingdom Metazoa; phylum Arthropoda; class Insecta; order Lepidoptera; family Geometridae; genus Plagodis; species Plagodis pulveraria. The sequence continues at coordinate 30,702,456 of OY982955.1, read as the reverse complement.
CAATATAGAAACAATAATTGAATTTGGGTGAATTACATTATTAAAGTTGTATTAAACAACTAAAATAAAACTAAACATTTAATGCAAAGAAACCCCGATTTAGTGTTTTTTTTTGTACCCTATAGGATTTCCTATATAAAGTTCCAGCAGACGACCATGAAAGCCATCGAAAGGGTAAGCCCAATAATCACTGGCTTATCGTGAAGGCAAATCAACAATATTTAATCGACAATAAATATCAAATTTATGTTTAGAGACGTCCATAATCGACAAGTAATCGACAATTTCGAGAAAAATTTATCGCGTTTATTGAAAGATGGATGAATAATAGCCATGCTACTGACCGTTGACAAAATCACTTTATCCGATAAGTTATTTTCAAATTCCTACAAGCGAACCATGGTCTCACAGTTGTTGGGACAGCTGTTTGAAGATTTCTGAAATGAACCTTCCAAAAAGCATTTTATGTTATTGATGACATATTCCCAAGCACGAACAATGTCTTTGGGCCTGTTTCAGAATGTTCGAGTAAGTTCCGGTTATACTACCTAGAACATATTTAATAAATAAAACACTATCTTTGCGTTTCACAGTCATCGATTTAGCCTATCCATCGGTTAAAGCTTGAAACGCGCTGCATGTTAACTGTAATTTTTATCATTCAGTTATATTTATATTCTGGGTAGTATAACCGGAACTTACTCGAACATTCTGAAACAGGTTTAATATATAAATATTCTTAGGGCCTGTTTCATCGAAATAAAATAATTGAATGATAAAAATGACAGTTAACATACAGCGCGTTTCAAGCTTTAACCGATGGATAGGCAAAACCAATGACTGTGAAACGCAGTGAGAGTTTTTTATTTATTAAATATGTTCTGGGTAGTATAACCGGAAATTACTCAAATATTCTGAAACAGGCCCTAAGTATTATCAGCATGTATTTAAAAGCAATGAAAATTGCTCCGCCACGTCGATCCCAATACCGAACATACTGAAACAAAATGTTTGTTGGGGGACATAAAAAAGCAAGCGTTTATTCGAAAGTGAGAAAACTGATTAAATATTAAGACATTCCCTTTTTGCTTGTTCTCGAGAGCAGCGCTGGTAACATAAGGAGGAAAATTGTGTTGCAAATGTGTCTTTAAAAACTAACTATGCCTTTACGTGCTTTGGAACCTACCATTGGGACACGACTCGCTTCCGTTTAATATAAAGTGATATCCTTTACTTTGACCACTATCTCACCTGATGGTAAGTAATGATATGTTGCTCAGGCTAACTTAGAACTGCGGGCTCTCAAGAACAGCTGCCGGAACACACCGTTTCTTGGCGACAGATTTTCTGCTTGTGGTAGCTAGCTAGGCAGACACTTTTTTTTTTATGCTTGATAGATTAGCCTTTGACCACAATCTCACCTGATGGTAAGTGATGATGTGGTCGAAGATGTTATTCAGGCTAACCTAGAAGTACTGGCTCTCAAGGACAGCTGCCGGAACACACCGTAAGGTGCTTGGCGACAGATTTTCTACTTGAGGGTGGTAGCTAGCCAGGCGGGCATTCGCAAAATGCCCTACCACCATGCTGTAACGACTGCCATCCTAAGACAACAACCGGGACCGACGGCTTAACGTGCCCTCCGAAGCACGGAAACGCTCAGTAGTAATGTCACTAGCGGTCACCCATCCAACTCATGACCGCGGGCGACTTTGCTGATCGGTCGAGAACAGCTAAGTAAACTTCGCTACGAGCGCTTCAAAACACCCTACCCTTCCTGCAGAACGGCAAAGCAAACTTCGCTAAGAGCGCTTAAATTTTCCTACTTGACACTTATCGTTATATTTTGGACAGTTCTCACAATATCTTCATAAGTTATAGCCTATGTATTATTCTAATAAGTAATCTATATTATTGTAAAGTTTCATTAAAATCCATTCAATAGTTTATGCGTGAAAGAGTAACAAACATCCATTCATACATCCATACATACAAATTTTGCGTTTGTAATATTAACTTAGGTAAGTAGGTATAGTAAGGATTATATTTATTAGACATCGAACTTCTAACCTTGAAGATATCTAGACATGAGATAATATGATCTGTGTTGCTTTTTCACGCTTGAACAATTGTACCCTTTTTTCTATGTTGAGCATTGATATAGAATTTATAGCTTGGAGATAGCAATAAGGGTAAGTGCCCTATTGCTATACCGATATTACACGCAGTCTCAGGAGAAACAATACAACACAATAACGTAAAGTTTTTCTTACGGATTTGTTTTTTTTTTAATTAATATTACTAGATGCCACGTCAGAGAAAGGATAAGAGTAGGAAAATGACAATGGTTGCATCTAGCAACATATACAGCGTGTCCCAAAATTCAACGATAAGCCGGCATCGGAGCATGGACCTACTCATGACCTCTCGGAAAAAAAAAAAAAAAAAATTATAACTGTTTTTTTTTTATTAATTACAGAGACTTTTATAAATTTCATCGATATTCGATACCCATTATGCTATTTTCAACTACCATGACCACAATTTTTGACATATTTTTGATATTTTTTGTGCATTAGCAACCTAAGAAGGACGGCTATCTACCACAATCCTTTAAAATTACAGAAAGTCTGTAGTTATTTTACAAAAATCAGTAAAAAAAAAAATTTTTCTTATAATTTTAATAGATTTTAACAATCTATGCACTTTCTATAGTCTGGGTTAAAAAAAAAAGTATGGACACTACCATGGCAAGTTTTATTAAAAGTTGGCGCAACTTTAAAAAAGTCTCTGTAATTAAAAAAAAAAAGAGTTATAATTTTTTTTTTATTTTTTCCCGAGTAGTCATGAGTAGGTCCATGCACCGATGCCGGCTTATCGTTGAATTTTGGGACACGGTGTATATTTTTTAAACTTATTTTTGATTGCTGAGCTTTTGATCACTAGGTTAGATCACCTATTGATAATTGTGATCGAGGATGTTAAACAGGTTTTACCAATAAGGCTGGCTCGCAAGGACATCTTCCGAAACACGCCGTTAGGTGCTTGGTGACTGATTTTTTACTTGAAACCTCAAACTAGCTAGCTAAAGGAGCATTAGTTAAGTGTCTTACCATAACGCGGTGATGCTCAAGCCATGGGCGGAATTTGACCATACACCCTCCATGAAAAAAAATTATAAGTCCTAATATAAAAATCAACAGGTACTCAACAGAGAACCTTACACTGGGCATCTAAAGTAAGAGCAACGATCAATATTTTGGCCGTGTGCTGAACTTGAAATACGAAATAAAACAAAATTTTATTGAAGCACCAACGATCAATTAGTGACGACGTTGCATCAATATATTTTCGAGCTAGTACAACTTGGGTACGTTTAAAAAAACATATTACGTCCTTAAAATTCAGCAACACCCTTGAGACCTTTGGTGTTGTGGATGTCCGAGGTAACGGGGGTCACTTACCCCCAGGTGAGCCGCCTGTTCACTTAGCATACGACCTAGGGACCTTTAAGAAAAGAGCTTATTCCGCCTTTAAAAGCCAGCTCCAAAACGCATTTTTGAGATTGCGGATGTCACTGGGTGGCGGTGATCACATAAAACCAGATAAGCCATCTTTCTTATTAAAATTACTTAACTGTATCAGCCGGTTTGTCCACTGCTAAACACGGCCTCCCCCATTAGGGGTGTTTGCCATAATCCCCACTTGGCACGCGTCTTGGGAATCGCAGTATAAGTTAACAGATCCTCAGATGGCGCTGCTGCCCACCTTCCAGTATTTTACCTTTAGTCACCTCTTACGACACCCACGGGTAGCAATGTGGGTGACATTCTAGCCCCGTACTCCGTGGGCAATTATTAAATTTAAAGACAACAAATATAATTTATAATTTAATAATTTATTTATTGGATCCATTATAAAAGTATTAATAATATTTGGTGACCATAAATGTGTACATATCAAATTAGGTACTTAAGATTTCTAAAGATATTTTTTTTTAATAATAAAATCATGCATGCTTTAAATTCATTTTTCAAAATAAAAACCCAATATCTCATAAATCATTTATTCCTCTTTTTAAACATATTTTTCTATTCCTGGTTTAATCAATAGCATTACAAAATCACAAATATAATATAGGAAAAATTTTAAGTCATGTGCGGGATTCGAGCCTGCGTCCATCCACCTCTTGAGCCGGGGTAAGCTCTAACCAATTGAGCTAACATGTCATGACTTCATAACTCAAATCTTTCCCATCGTTCTTTAACCATCGTATTGGGATGGAGCGACATCTATAGTACCATTTGCGTTGTACTACAAACAAATCAATAGCATTCAACATTCCTCAATCTATTTCGAATTGCAGAAGGGTTCCGAAGATAAATATATACAAATAGTACCCTTCGGCACTCCTTGATGAAGTGTAATTCGATTCGGAACGTCGCAGACCGCTGCTGGGACTTTGTAACTTAGTTCTAACTTAGAGAGTTACTAACTCACTAAGTTATACGGGTGCTTAATATTTGCTGTAGCTGTGTGCATGGATACTAGGAATATTGGTCGATAATGTCAAGTTTTGTGTCGCATTTCTGACTTCCTTTAGTCGAATAGACATTATAGCACTTAAGTTCTAACATATTTAGCCCATAGAATCCCGGCTTAAAAACATAAGAACTGTTCTTTATCCTGCTTGTGGGGTGCCAGGTTAATATATCACCCACCATCTCTACCCGGGGGTGCTTTATCCCGTTGTTATCAAATTAGACCCCGGCGTCCTAGTTATGAATGAAATCTATTGTATCAATATTGCCGATGCCAATGGGTTAAGAGGCGAATAAGGACACCAGAAGGTAGGCAGCAGTATTTTCTGAGGAACTGATATCTCACACTGCAATGCCCAAGACGCCTGCCAAGCGTGGGGATTATGGCCGTTGACCTATATATACTAAACGCGACATCTCAAACGTTGATATTCGACCAGTGCAGGTATATAAGCCGGCCGGCATACTCTCCCCCACACGCAGCTGGGCACTCCTAGAGATTACACGCGCTTTACGTTCGAATATTGTGTATTATCAATTGGGTATTTTGAATACACCCCACACAATATGTGGGCAAACCCCCGCATATTGTGGGAGGCTGTGTTCAGCAGTGCACTATCCGGCTAATACAGTACAGTACAGTTCTATATCTTTCTCTTGGGTGTCGTAAAAGATGATTCAAATAAAAATGTTAATGAACAGAACTCATTTAATTAAGCACTGGATTTGAGTGCACTAATTTTTTTTTGTTAAGAAAGAAAGAAAAGAAGTTTTTTCAATACTACAACAAAAATATTATAAACCATGTTAAACTAAATCCTATAAAGTTATGAAATGTTATCTATTTTCTTAAATATATATTCGGTAGTGTGATGTCTAGTAGTATTGAATGAGCCTTGTCTCAGCATAGTGCTTATTGTCTAAGACAAAAGCGCTGATTTTCAGTCAAGCGCTAAGAAAAAATATATATATTGTGTTAAAGCTCTGGCTAGTTACTAAGCTTACTTACTATAATATATACACGATTAATATTAATCGTGTATATATATATAAGAAGTGATGACATGGATAAGTTTCCATCTCCAACTGTGTAAATTAGCACCGCAACAAAATCCTGCGTTTAATATGCTCATTGTATTCAGTTACCAATACATGTTGTTACTACTTATATATATTATAATAACACATATAAGTAATTATAACAAATATTTTAAGAAAACATCAAATTCATGGTGGTCAAGTCCTCCTGAGGATGTGTCGTGTAGAAACGAAACGCGTCGAAAATTCTTCCGGTTTGGCTGCGTGGCGTTTGTGACGTCACGTCGGCTTAGCAGGAAAATTAGGCGGAATTGTCACTAGATATATTTTTATATTTTTAAGTGTTTTATTAAAATATTAATTTGATATTTTCTTAAAATATTTTAAAAATATTTGTTATTATTAAATATGGATTTCCGCAAAGTAACGCCTGAATCTATTTAATAATACATATAAATAGTTTATATGTGTAATAACTTGACAAAGCAAAGTAGCTGGTAACGGTAAAATGGTATAACTAAAGTTCAGAACAAAGTAACGGTTACGCGCACTGCGGAATAGCGGGAATCACGTGCAGTGGCTGCAACACGTTTACTGAAACGTTATAACCAGAGAATATCGGAACAGAGGGGACACTGAAAAGTATTAAAATGACTTGCATCACAGAGGTTCTACTAGTTATTTAATATTAGTAGATTATGATACAAGTGAGCTAAGTTGCTCATTATACACGAGGCTGTGTGTTGCAGCCCGAGCCGTAGGCGAGGGCTTAAATCAGCCGAGTGTATAATGAGCAAGTTGCTCACGAGTTTCATACGCACTTTTTCAGCACCTTTGCGAGGAAAAAATATATATATTGCACAAATGCGATACAAACAACATACGAAAATTATGCAAAATAGTGGCCAAGTTTTTTTTTTTTTTGCGCGCGGCACTTGTATGGTTTTTGATTACATATAAACATCTTTGATGTTACAAATCTGTATTACCCGGTTAAATTGAAAATGCTCTGTTTACTCCCATATAATTTGCAGTTAGGTACTAACTTAACTTTGTAGGGATAATTCTATTACGCACTAGTGTATAATATTATTATGCACGAGGGTGTTATAGTTCGGTTTATGGCCCTAAGAATAACATAATATAGCTCACTTTACGAGCAAGGATGTTGAAAAATATATTTATTTTTACGTGATATATGATTTGAATGAATGATGAATTATTCTTTATATTTGAAGCGCTCGCAAAGAAGTTTGGTTAGGCGTTCTAAACCGATCAGCAAAGTTAAGCAACGTCCGCTGCGATTGGATGGGTGACCGCTAGTGATATTACTACTGAGCGCATCCGTGCTTCGGGAGGCACGTTAAGCCGTCGGTCACGGTTGTTGCCTTAGGATGGCAGTTGTTATAGCGTGGTAGTAGGGCATTTTGCGAATGGCCGTCTGGCTAGCTATCACGCTCAAGTAGAAAATCTGTCGCCAAGCACCTAGCGGTGTGTTCTGGCAGCTATCCTTGAGAGTCAGTACCTCCAGATTAGCCTGAACAACATCTTCGACCACATCATCACTTACCATCAGGTGAGATAGTGATCAAAAGGCTAACCTATAAGGCATAAAAAAAAATTACAAAAAAAGCTTGCGAATACCCTGATCATCTACAATACCAAAAGAATGCGTAAGCACCTCACGGTGTGTTCCAGCAGCCTGAACAACACACAGAATCACTTACCATCAGGTGAGATAGTGGTCAAAGGCTAGCCTATCAATAATAAAAAAGGCACCTTTTCCACTTATTATAAGGGCTTATGCACTGTGTTTAATTGTTTATAAAATAATACAATATATTGAAGCGACATCTAACACCGAAAAGTATGAAATAACTTGTTGTATGAATTAAAGTCGGCCGCCTGCTGATTCAAAACACTTACATTTTCATGGTCCTACTTCAACAAGTCACTTCATTCTTTTCAGTGTTAGAAAAAGGTTCAACCTTTTTTTAATTTTCACACTCTTAAGTGATAATTACTGTTTAAACGATCGATTTTCATTAACCTACAATACTGGTCAACATCAACAAAACTTGCAATTACCAAGTCTTCTAGGCATGTCAAGCATTTTCCAGTTAAAATTAGTGTAACTTAAAAACCAATTCTTCAAATTCAAAATCGATTTTGATAAAATAAAGGCCGATAGATTATACGAGACCACCTCTGAGGTATACCTATTTCAATAAAAAAAAATATTATCAAAATCGGATCACTCTGTAAAAGTTATGCGTGGTCATAGATAAAAAAAAATATGTCGAATAGAGAAGTTCTCCTTTTTCGGAAATCGATTTAAAAAAGTTTAGGAATATCCAGATTGTACCGCTTAGTCAAAGAGAAGAGAGCATAATAACCATACCGAAATACGTGGCACTCCAGAAGTATAAAAACTCATAGGAAAATAGATGATGAATAAGAAACTGACTTTAAAGAACCTATGACAGTTTTAATTCACTGACCAAAGTATGCATCTTTAACGACAGAACTGGATGTGGCCACACATTTCTTATGCCACTGTTACAATGGATGAATGATATTGTACGTTAAATGTCAGGATATACTTGGATAATGAAAGTGGAAATCTGTGATCATTATGTTTCAGGACTCAGGCAATAGTAGCACACCTTTAAAGTTATCTATATACGCAGACGCAGCTCAAACTAAGATTGAAATACTTGATATTTCAGGGAGCAGCAGCAAACATATGGAGTACGTTCTAAAGGTAGCATTTCGAAGCGCTCGTAGCGAAGTTTGCTGAGCTGTTCTTAAACGGCGGCATCAGCAAAGTTAAGCAACATACGCCGAAGTCATGAGTTGGATGGGTGACTGCTAGTAACTTAACTACTGAGCGCTTCCGTGCTTCGGAGGGCACGTTAAGCTGTCAGTCCCGGTTGTTCTCTTAGAATGGCAGTCGTTATAGCATGGTGGTAGGGCATTTTACGAATACCCGCCTGGCTAGCTACCACCCTCAAGTAGAAAATCTGTCGCCAAGCAGGTAGTGGTGTGTTCCCGAGCTGTCCTTGAGAGCCAGTAATTCTAGGTTAGCCTGAACATCATCTTTGACCACATCATCACTTACCATGAGGTGAGATAGTGGTAAAACAGGCTTACGTATCAAGCATAAAAAAAATCATTTCAACAAGTTTGACTTTCATTTCATGACAATGACGTAGATTAGATTATCCTGGATGGTACAATCGCCAAACTCATTATCCTTCACAGAGGAGTGGCAGACTATGGTGGTAAACTTTTTTTTTTTTTTGCTTGATAGGTTAGCCTTTGACCACTATCTCACCTTTATTTTTATTTTTTATTTTTTTTGTGCCTGATAGGTTAGCCTTTGACCACTATCTCACCTGATGGTAACTGATGATGTGGTCGAAGATGTTATTCAGGCTAACCTAGAAGTACTGGCTCTCAAGGACAGCTGCCGGAATACACCGTTAGGTGCTTGGCGACAGATTTTCTACTTGAGGGTGGTAGCTAGCCAGGCGGGCATTCGCAAAATGCCCTACCACCATGCTATAACGACTGCCATCCTAAGACAACAACCGGGACCGACGGCTTAACGTGCTCTCCGAAGCACGGAAACGCTCAGTAGTAATGTCACTAGCGGTTACCCATCCAACTCAAGACCGCGGGCGACGTTGCTTAACTTTGCTGATCGGTAAAGAACTGCTAAGTAAACTTCGCTACGAGCGCTTTAAAACTTTATCCTTCACAGAGGAGTGGCAGACTATTGTGGTAAACTTTTGACATTCGTCTACTTCTCCGGTCCAAATGTGACTAGCTGTTTCGAACTTCAAAATCTAGAAGAAATCTATCTTGTGGCTACCTAAATAACTGGAACACCGTATAGGGTGTTTGTGAAGGAATGACTCACAGGAGACAAAAGTCATGGCAGAACTTTTTGTTACTTTTCTTTAAACTTTCGTGAACTATTGCTTTTTTTTGGTGCTATCTGCGAGCAATTTACATTAAAAAAGGTATTTTGATTTGATTACAGCATGATTTGGACCGTATACCTACTACTAAATGTGTTGAAGAATCTCAGTTTGAAATAACGTTGTTTTTCTACTATTGACAGCATATTTATGTATAGCATTTTGTACACGAACAAGTTATGGAGATGTTTTTCTTTGAGACAATACCCTTGGCTTTTAATTTCTTTGACACGAGTCAATAACCCGGGCCTTCACACCTACATTCATAAGGGTATCTTGAAAACTACTAAACTTACTATTGACTTACTTGAATTACTGTGAAAAATCATACAAGTATACACGTTTAATATTTTGTTTAATAATCTGTTTGGAAGACCTAATAGATTATTATATGTGAATATGGTGTTAGTAATTCCAATAATATTACATATATACGTGTCAAGTTCATAACCTCCTTTTGAAAGTAATAAAATACTTAAGATGTCTCACACAATATATAATGACTCCTTTTGTAGATTTTTGTACACGAATATTATGAATAGAATAAGAATAAAACAACCTTAAAAGCTTTAGAACACTTGTTAACAGTCTAAAATATAAAAGAACATAAAACAAATTTCTAATACTAATGTATTAGCTCTCCCACCGCCACCCTCTAGATAGGTAATGAAGATTTTACTATTTTGGTAGAAATACAAATAATTTCTGAAAAGTTTTTTTTTTTTTTGCCGGATAGCTGATAGGTTGACCACTATCTCACTTGATGGTAAGTGATGATGTGGTCGAAGATGTTGTTCAGGCTAACCTAGAAGTACTGGCTCTCAAGGACAGCTGCCGGAACACACCGTTAGGTGTTTGGCGACAGATTTTCTACTTGAGGGTGGTAGCTAGCCAGGCGGGCATTCGCAAAATGCCCTACTACCATGCTATATCGACTGCTATCCTAAGACAACAACCGGGACCGACGGCTTAACGTGCCCTCCGAAGCACGGATACGCTCAGTAGTAATGTCACTAGCGGTCACCCATCCAACTCATGATCGCTCGCGACGTTGCTTAACTTTGCTGATCGGTTGAGAACAGCTAATTAAACTTCGCTACGAGCGCTTCGATTGTGGGGATTATGGCAAACCCATACTCAACGGTGACAGTCTTTCGGCTGTCGATGTGATGATGTACGCTCCCAGATGTATTTTGAACGTTAAGTGTTTATGTTGGAACTTTCATTGTAAAACGGGTTTTCTCGATAAATAATTAAATGCATACTTTGTATTATCTTTTTCATGTAATATAATAACTGCCAAAAAAAGGAGTGTTATGTTTTCAGGGTTCATGTATGTATGTATGTGAGTTTCTTTACTCCACCATAACTTTTAAACGGCTCAACCGATTTTAATGTATGATATAATAATATATTTGTCTTGATAGCGCAGGTAACACTAGGTTATTTAAAAAAGAACAAAATGGTGGATTTAAGATGCCATATTTTGAGAAAAAAAAATCCAAACACATCGAGTAGGGTATCAAAATAAAGGGCTTTAAGAAACTAAAAATATGCATAACTTGCAGTTTTAATTTTAATGGGACGATAAACGCTTAACTAATACAAATAATATTTTTTGAAGCAGTGATGGCTCAGTTGTATTGGCCATGGACTGCCTCGCAGCAGATCCATGGTTTGAATCCCGCCGCGGGCTTGAGCTTCACCGCATGGTGGAAGGGCATTTTGCGTATGCCCACCTAGCTAGCGACCACCCTAAAGTAGAAAATCTGTCGCCAAGCACCTAACGGTGTGTTCCGGCAGATGTCCTTGAGAGCCAGTACTTCTAGGTTAAGCCTGTTAACACCTCAGACCACATCATCACTTACCATCAGATGAGATTGAGGTCAAAGGCTTACCTATCAGCAATAAAATAAAAAAAAATTGCAGTCGGGTTTTTTAAGTTTTAATTAATTAATATTTACTTGTTGTTGATTATGTATATTTAGACATGACGTCACAAGCACAAAAGCTAATCCATAAGTTCTCCAAAATGTTGTTTTGTAGTAAATTCGAAAAACAAAAGTTATTCTAATCTATTTGAGCGATCGGAAAGCAATCCCGGCACGTTTCAACATTCCCAAATATAATCCAAACTCGAAGTATTGTACTGATCCTTTTCCTGCCTGTTCGTGTCTTATAAATTGTATAATTTCACAATTCTGTTACAGGAATCAGTATCGGCGTCGCCCGGTGCACGTTAACTCCCCGCGGAGTTCTGGACACGTGAGCTGACTACTTATGATCTGGCTTAGGGGTTAGAGTGTAAGAACATAGCGGGTAGAATAAAAAAATTACAAGATATAAAGAAGTTTTATTAGCCCTTCAGTAATTTTTTTACAGGCAAGTATAAAGTACATTTAACACATATAACTACTTAAATAATTCTAATTAGATCTATGTAAATCATTGATAAAAAAATTATAATCGTAATTTTTTTACACTTAATATAGTTAAATAATTTACAGTTATCACGTTTGCACTTGTCCTAAGAACACAGATTCTACAAGCTGCATTGACATATATTCTTATAATGTGTAGAAGGAATTGTTTTCAAAAAGTTCTTAAGTTTTAGTTTGAACAAACTATATTTTAAGGTGGTCAAGCTTTTTGGTAATTTATTATACATCAGTATTTTCGAATAACGACCTTGTTTCTGTACTTTAGCTAATCTGATTTTGGGTACAACCCGAATTTCATTATTTTTTATAATTCGCTTTTCGTTATTACGCAGATTGTAAGGTAAAACCGTTTCCTGTTTTTCTGGAATATCCCTATCCTCATGAATTTCTAACAAACAATTAAATATGTAAAGAGAAACAACTGTCATAATTTTGTCTTTCTTAAAGTGCTCCACACACTAAGACACACACATTGTAATGAGTAATTCTAGGTTAGCCTACACAACATCTTCGACCATATCATTATTTACTATCAGCTGAGATACTCGTAGTGGTCAAAGGCTATTCTATCAGTATGAAAAACAATGAATTTTCCGAATAATTAAAAAAATACAACAAAAATATCAGCCGAATTGTCCACTGCTGATCACAGCCTCCTATTATTGGGGGGTTTGCCACAATCCCCACGCTTGGCAGGTGTCTTGAGAATTGCAATGGGATATATCAGTTCCTCCGAAATCGCTGCTGCCCACCTTCTGTAGAGTTACTCTTAGTCCCCTCTTACGACACCCACGCATTTATGTTGTCACGGTGGCTTTGCGGGACAATAAGAATTGTCTCCAGACAGAATTCTGTATATATGAAATGTTTTTCTAAAGTATTGATTTTATGTTTTCATAAAATATTATCCAAATATTTTGTTATTGTTTATTATAGTTATCCGCAAATTAACGCGTTTATATATTATTGATATTTAAAAAAATAAAATTTGAATACTTGCAAATATTTCGTACATGGAAAATGTTATTTCTGGGTGCTTTTTAATATTATAAATTCGATAGATTTCTGTCCGAATGATAATAGAGCGACCTTCTCGTGAGGCTGATGATGACCCAAGAAGATGTAATACGCTGAGGTCATCTATCCTACGCATCTAATTCTAACAAGAAAATAAAAATAGAAGATAGCCTGTAAAGTTTGTATTCACATATTGCTGTGTTTAACTTTTTCTCGGACAATCAATTATTTTTTAATATATTCATTGATATAATTTAAAGGAAAACCAACAGCTGAAGTAATTTATATATGATACGAATAGTAATAGAAAGCTAATAGTATATATCGCTATCAGCTTATAACTCAACACGAAAGCGAACTTTCAATGTGGTCACGAGGCGGATATGGAATCAAACGAAATATTGCTTCGTTCCCTTCAGATTTTGTTATTGTTTGCTCCGTGTCTTACTTCCGGAGATTAACCCGGGAAAATAGATTACATCTAATTCTATTTAATCCTATTACGAAGTTTGCTGGCAAAGGCGGGTTCATTTTAAATGGTTTTATGGAACTTCGTAATTGTTCTCCTTTATTTTTGTTCGTGAGACAGTAATAGATATTTTATATACCTACATAATAAAATAAATACTTTGAAAAATATTGATTAACCAGCACTAATTTTAGTGTAAGGTATTTGAAAACAAAACTGTTATTATGTAGTAACAAAATTGTTATTATGTAGTAAATTGTTATTATGTGACTCGTGTAATATTTACCGGATATTGCTCCGACCAGTTTCGAACGTATTTGAAGTTTTTCTGGGAGTCACGATTGTGCACAGCGGCGAGCGCGGGCCTCAGCACGTAACTGGCATTGAGACGGTTGCGCCGCAGCTGTCAAACGTCAGAGTTCCTCCGTCCAAACTGTCACTGCTGTCACTATCACTGTGATTGTCACTGTCGTTTTGATAGGTATAGGATTGTTGACACCCTACTACTAGTGCTGTCCTCTTCGCGGTTCCACAACTCCGATGCCGTATCACAAATATTGAGGACTGGTATCCAGGACGGCGGAATGTTCCACCCACGAACTCGATTAAAATTAGGCTGGCGTCTAATTTTGATGGTCTTTCGTACTTTCAAATCAAAGTGGATAGAGAAAATAGAGAACGCGATGATTAATTGGATTAGTTCTTTTGTATCATATTAAGAAGTCCAAGCTTGATATTGTATCCAATATTATTTTCAAATTTTATGTCATATAGAAAATTAAGTTAATAACCGTTTTAATTTAATTACTAAACAGATATTATCTTACGGTAACATACGGAAACATTGAGAACTCCCACGCTTTAGAAAATCGAAAGTTCCATATTCGTATACTTTTATACTTGTAATGTGTAAACTTGGTGGCAAAAGTTCTAATTATAATTTAAATATTTTTTGAAAATTTTGGAAATACGTAGAGGTTTCTATGAAAAATCCATCTAGTACCATATAATTAAACTACCTAATGAACATAATTTCCAACGAACTTTTTTATATGTAGGTATTAAGAAGCATGAAATATCTCTTCATGCTATTCTGTTTTTTTTAATGGCATGTTATCCATTGACCACTATCTCACCTGATGGTAAGTAATGATGTGGTCGAAGATGTTGTTCAGGCTAACCTAGAAGTACTGGCTCTCAAGGAAAGCTGCCGGAATACACCGTTAGGTGCTTGCACCGTTAAGTGGTAGCTAGCCAATTTTACCTATGGGTAAAATTTGTCCCTTCGATCCTATCGTTTAACCGACTAAAGGGGTTATTTTCAGGTGTTAATGTAATAAATTAACTCAAACTAAACTATATTTCTAACAATGTTAGTTAGTTAGTAATGTTAAATAAATATTCAAAATTTGTAACTCTCTTAAAGACAGATCTCAGTACATTTAATTAATATGCATTTGGATACAAAAATTTGTTTTATTCTATTATTTACACGCTGTATAAAATAATTACATCTTACATTTTTAGAACTATAGTTTAGTTTAAGTTGTAAAAAAAAACCTTTATAATTTGTAACTCTCACAAAAACCAGATCTTAATACATTATATATATAATTTTTTATATTGTTAGGTTTGCAATAACGCCTGCTATGCGGATTACATTACAAAATCACAAATATACGATAGGAAAAATTTAAGTCATGTTCGGGATTCGAAACCGCGTCCATCCACCCCTTGAGCCGGGGTATGCTCTAACCAATTGAGCTAACATGACATGACGTCATAACTCGAATCTTTCCTACCGCTCATTAACCATCGTATTGGGATGGAGCGACATCTATAGTACCACTTACGTTGTACTACAAACAAGACCAATTTTGCAATTGGTTTTATACTTGTAAATGATGACGCAACCTTATAATTTTTATTTTAAAGAACGATTTAAACATCGTATTGGGATACATGACGTCATAACTCGAATCTTTCTTATCGTTCTTTAACCATCGTATTGGGATGGACGCGGTTTCGAATCCCGCACATGACTTAAATTTTTCCTATCGTATATTTGTGATTTTGTAACATTAAATATTTTCCATTGAGCTACCAAAGTTTTTTTTAATCCATTACGCGTTGGATAAAATATAAATTGAAATAAATATAGAAAGCTATTATTAATGGCCGCCCACTTGCTTTGCTTGCAGTGCAAATATCAATTAAAATGGATAAGAGCGCGCGTAATGACAGACAAACAAACTCAACAACTTACAAATTGGACGTTTCCTGATTGATATTTAAAGTAGGTTTTTTTAACGACTGTTTGTACTAACACCGTGATGAAAAATAATATTTGATATTATTATTGCGTTGGCGGTAGCTGAATAAAACCGAAGGCAAACTCTGACCAAATTATGTCTTTGTGTTGTCCGTGTTGTTAGAAAAACATGTTTATGATATAATGTTCTTGAGTTGTCTTTTGTGCTGTTAGGGAAAACATTTTGTAGGTACCGACCCAATAAGAGTAGGAAGATGATACCACGTCCTTCGATTTCGCGCTGCATGCCTTAAACACTAGGCCACCTGGACACGCTCTTTCGAGCTGGAATTTCGTTGTCCATTGTATTACTTTAACCGTCATAGGGGCCGATGCGTGGCCATCGACCAGAATACTAGACTTCATCTGATCTAAAGAAGTGCTGCAAACATATTACTTTTTTTTAATGTTATTGTGACGGAACAAGCTCGAAGCCCACCCGATGTTAAGTGGACTAACCTCTGCCTATAACAGATGCATTCCATCACAAGTCACGAATTGCACTGCGTCCGTCACCTTGAGACATATACCCCCTTACTTATAAAAAATCCGCTATGTAGTTGCTAAGTAATGCATAACTAAACAGTGTTTAAGTAATGCTTAAATATTTCTTACTTATAAACGCTACTTAGCAACCTATTAGCTAAACAATGGCTAATGAGGTCAAACGTATTTTAAACTGACAACATTGAACTAAAAGGCATTATGGAAGACCCAAATTGCCAAAAAGCATGTATCTAATGCTAAAAATATTAATATTCAAAAGTAAAAAAAAACTATACTTTGTAGGAACTGATTTTTGTACATGTGGTTAGGTGTACCTACTGGAGACATTTGTAGCGAGTTTATATTTTGTAATTTGGTAAATTCAAAAGTGCCCTAATAAATTTCCAATTATGCTATGGAATAGCAACCTATTCCATAGCATAATTGGAAATGCATTATGGGGTTACCCCAGAATTTACGGGTGTAACCCCAGAATACAAGTCAAATCCCGCTGGAAGTTATCTTTTTCCATCCCAAACAATTCCATGCCCAATTATGTCTACGTTTTTTTCTACGAAGCCAAGATTCCAATCTTTATTTTTTTTTAATCATTTTATAGCTATTCCTTAAATCACAGTAAGTGTAATTTAAGGTATCGCTTATCAAACGTCTAGTGTGCCAGAGAAAACATGGCAATAGGCTCGCCCCTTATTACATGGGACCAAAACCCAATTGGCCGAAACATGGGTGTTTACACAACTTTGCCTACTCCTTCGGGGAATACAGGCGTGATTATATGTATGTATGCAAAGTTTATGTATATGTGTTTTTGTCTTCTACATGTATTCACGTTTTGACGGCTTGAGGGTTTGGATAAACAACAGAATAGTTAGTTAAGGTTCTCCATACTTTTCATCATCATTGTCTACGTGGGTGAAACCGCGTGGCGCGGGTAGTTAATAAGAAAATTACAATGAGTTCGATCACCAGATCGGATCAGATATAGGGTTTTTCTGAGAAAGTGATTTTCAGTAACAGTCCGGTGTCTAATTTGGACTAGTTTATTTCCATATTGTAATAAACTCGCACCCTATTAAATAGAATCCTTAATCCTAAAATAAAATGTTTTTTGCTAAACTGAATCCACATTTATGCTGAAATTTGCAAATAAGTACTCAATTATGCTTTTAAATTGAATCTCTATTTATATTATTTACGTCATCTTACCGGTATTCTATACTATAGTAGGTATAGAGTAATATTGAATCTCCCTACCCTAACAAGAATTATATATTACCTACAATTATTACGCTAGGGAGATATATCCCTCTAATGTAGGGTCAGTAATATCTCAGCTATATCCGTACAAAATACAAAGCAACAACATATTTAAAATATTCGCTAACAACACAAGAACAAAAATGTAAAAAGTGATGGCTTTGATTTTATAATCGACAACCAACTTTATAAGTAGCAGGTATAGTATACCCGCAACCTTTTCGGCCATAATCGTGACATTAAGATTGTACGGAGAACTGTTTGCACCCAATGTTCAGCAACACCCTACTCACATCAACGTGAATAGTGGTTTAATACTGAAAAACATTGAGCGCATCATCTCCCAAGTTGCCTTTTAATACTTCCAATAGGAAGATACGAGTATGGCACAGTCCTTATATTTTAATTCAGGAACTGTACCTGCGGTATACTCTTTAATAAGATCACGAAAAGTATGTAGGTTACGCATAATATTTATTTCATCATGCAATGTTTGTTTCTACTTGCTATATTTTTACGATTTATTAACAGAGTATGGTCGTGTTTATAGTTTTGTATGCCTCCTTGACAATATCCTCAATAGTAACTAAATCAGCTGATCAGAAATATGGGCGCCATCTTGCTACTTAAATATTTAAACATGGGTTGGACGGTGTTTAAATTGACAGCTGATTTAAGCAGTACTTAGGTAATGGATAAAGTTATGTAGCGTTTATGAGTAAGGAATTTTGCTAATCAGCGGCTAAGTAATGCTTAAAATTTAAGTAGCGTTTATAAGTAAGACTGATAGTTGTTTAGTCTCATGTGCCTGTAATTTCACTGGCTCTCAAGGACTGCCGGTACAACCTAACGATGTGTACCGTTAGGTGCTTGGCGACAGATTTTTTATTGAGGGTGGTAGCTAGCCAGGCGGGCAATCGCAAAATGCCCTTCCACCATGCAAGAATGATGACTAGCGCGAAGCGAAAATCATATAATTACAAATTACTGGAGCACAAAATTTTATGCCCTGGGCGGAAATAGTACCCGCATCCTCCGATTTTGCACCGGATGCCTGAACCACTCGGCCACCTGTCGGCCAAAGTGCCTTGATATTTAAGTTATGATATTAGGCGTTAACGGAACATGTCGGAGTATTGAACTCTATTATATTACTACAAAATACATAGAATTACTTGATGACAAAGCAATTATAACATTGCGCGACACTAAAACAAAGATTGATCGGGGATTTGTAATCCAAGTAGAGTTTCTAACATATATAAAATTAAATTAAATATAGGTTCAATATCTAAAGTATGTTATATTTCGAAAATTCTTCCGGTTTGGCTGCGTGGCGTTTGTGACGTCACGTCAGCTAAGCAGGAAAATTAGGCGGAATTGTCACTAGATAATTTTTTTTATTTTTTAAGTGTTTTATTAAAATATTCATTTGATGTTTTCTTAAAATATTTTTAAAATATTAGTTATTATTAAATATGGATTTCCGCAAAGTAACGCCTGAATCTATTCAATATGTTATATTTCCCTGCGTTATTTTGAGAAAAATACTATAATTGCCTCGGTGGAAATGGCAAATGCCTGTCAAGTATTAATGAAGTCCTCGCCTAGGGCTCGGCCTTCAAACTCATATTGGACTTGCATTTGTCTATTTTACGGCCTTTGCATGAATGTACTATTGCACCCACTAGCGAGGAAAAGGTTTTGAAATTAGAACCTTTTTATAATTTCTAGAAAAATAAATGTTTCAATTCAAATTTTGTAATATAATCATGAGCTGTGTTTCTTACACCTGGCATCTTCTTCGTAAGAGGTGAAAAATTGTGTGTTTCGCTCGGCAGGAAAGTTTTTTTGCGTCTTATTCCTTCCCATCGCTTTAAGGAATTTGTACATTTGAACCACTTGCTTCGTTCATAGTTCAATCCTTAAATGTTTCACTTCCTTAGGTATTAATGCAATTACTCGCGCCAAATGACTTTGCAGGCTTGTATACAAATAACTATAAATAATCTATCAACCGAACGTCCACCGCTGAACAAAGTCTTCCCCATTGGGGCGATTTTCCATAATCCTCACACTTGGCAGGCGTCTTGAGGATCGCAGTAGAAGTTGTAATTTCTTCAAAAGGCGCTGCTTCCTACCTTCTTGTATTTTTTAGTCGTCTCTTACGACACCCGTGACAAGAAATGGGGGGGCCACATTCTAACCCGGTGCCCTACAGGGAATAATATGGAATAATAACTATAAATACTCTAATTCTAATCTCGTTTACCTAAAATGTGTTATACTGAACCATAAAACTGTTACGTCGGAGATATTGCGACACGTCGTAATTTGTAGCTGGTGCTCGGAAAATATTTGTCAAATAGAACGGCGGCGGCCAACATTTGAAAAATTTGAACCGAAGCTACCAATATAAACGGTGAGCATTGAAGATTAAATCGGAGTTGAATGATGTAGTTATCTAGATGTGACTCTTTCAAAGATTTATTTTAATAGTTTTCATTTTGCTAACATTATCTTAGGTTTGTGGGTTAGGTATAAGCATTATAGGTGTGGATGTTTGTTGATATATGTTTGAACAATTTTACTATACCTAAATTATGATACATATTATGATACAAAATCACAAATATACGATAGGAAAAAATTAAGTCATGTGCGTGATTCGAACCCCTTGACCCGGGTTATGCTCTATATAACCAATTGAGCTAACATGACATGACGTCATAACTCAAATCTTTCCTATCGTTCTTTAACCATCGTATTGGGATGGAGCGACAATTATAGTACCACTTGCGTTGTACTACAAACAAGACCAATTTTGCAATTGGTTTTATACTTGTAAATGATGGACGCGGGTTCGAATCCCGCACATGACTTAAATTTTTCCTATCGTATATTTGTGATTTTGTAATTTAATCCGCATAGCAGGCGTTATTGCAAACCTTAAAATATTAAAACATTTTATGATTTTTAAAACTTGACATTATTAATTTAATACAATAGTTAGATAACTTGATAAATTGACTGTATGCGAGTTATGTCATATAATCAAATACTTCGTGTTAAGGCCGGTTGCCTTCTTTACGCCAAACTTCCTTCAGAATGGTCATTTGTTTTTTTTTTTAGGTCATAAATTCCCGTGTCTGATCGTAAGCATTACGTCAGTTCATTACAGTTATAGGGTCACCATAATGTGTGACAATGCACTTCGCATGACACTCCAAGACATTCGCTTTTAAGTCTCGATTGTCTGGTAATTGTACTTGCCACATTCCCCTCAAACCTAAATACAGCAGTGTTTGCATACTGCCGCTTGGAGGTAGAGCATCTGACACTGCAGTAGTACTCACCAAGACCACCTCTTGCGTATGGGACCTACCACCTGATTTGTCACCTGATTGGCACCGCACGCAGGGACCACGTGTGGGGTATTGAGATTTAAGGAAACCTTCCACGGATGAGGGCGACTCAGCCTCCAATATGATGGCTGTATACCTGCTACTTTTACGGCTACTTCTTGGGTAATTAGAGCGTTTATAGTGACGATATTGTTTTTCGCCTAATGTGCGACAATCATCATCATGAGAAGTCGAATAAATGTCTTATTTATTGACTATTTTACTACTGTTAGGGCCTGTTTCAGAATGTTCGGGTAAGTTCCGGTTATACTGCCCAGAACATAAACATAAAAATGACAGTTAACATGCAGCGCGTTTCAAGCTTTAACCGATGGATAGGCTAAATCGATGACTGTGAAACGCAAAGATAGTTTTTTATTTATTAGATATGTTCTGGGTAGTATAACCCCATATAGGATTCCAGTCTTGTCTATGAGCACTTACTCACTTGTTTTTTTCATTTCTAATGATAAGGTTGATGATTACTAAAAAATCATGGTTTTATTATATATTATGTGAGAAAACATCGGTCAGAGAAAAAAGTATCTAGTTAAGCCCAACTTCAGTATTATTGTAACACAAACACGCCAAGACAATAATCCTATCAAAATTAATCCTATTTGTATAGCCTACGCAGTGAAGATGCTTTCTATAAAGTAGATAAGCAAGCAATTTGCATTATTATATAATCAGTTGCAGTAAACAAATAATGAGCTAGGAATAATTATTATTCGTAGAATTGATAAAGTATTATTACAAAACTACCCATTACTGCACATACAAAAAAAATTGTCATATCGTGTTCGAATTGTTACGTTTAAACTTTATGTCCTTGTAGAAGTTTTCAGCGCGCCGTTTTATCATTTTAATTTTAATCGGTTTCCTGGCACACAGGTGTGAAAAATCATAAATTTTCAACAACTTTGTTTTATCCATAGTCTTATCCCAAGACTTACTATACCAAATGGAAAAACACCCACGAGTTCTCAGATTTGCTCTAGGACAACATGTAGTGGGCGAGCCTATTACTACCGAGAACAGCCTCTACTGCGTCTGTTTTTTTTTTTTTTTTTTTTTTTATGCTTGATAAGTTACCCTTTGACCACTATCTCACCTGATGGTAAGTGATGATTGTCGCTACTGTTTCAATCCGTGTATGAACCCAGGGGACTCGATAGGATAGATACCATATATATACCAGATAGATAGGATACCATAGCTTCTAACAATACCGATCAAAGGAATTGTCCAAAAATAATGGATTCATGTATAACTCTTTTAAGCCTAGTATATATTTATTATTTTAGGTAAGATTGGATGTGTGTAGAAAAAATACTTCTTATAAAAGCAACAACATAAAAAAGGAGACAAAAATATCGTCGTCATTCCTCTTCATTCGCCGTTCACATAAAAACGCAATGGAACGCAAAATTACTCCAAAATCGTCTCCGAGAATTCAATGCGCAATTTACTTTATTTTTGCAGACTTCTTTCAGAATGACGCTTTGGAAGCGTGACTTCAAGAATCGTTACCATAGTTTAAAGTCCATGGGATTGGTGTAATGACACGGTACAAGTTATAAGCGAATATCATGCTTTTTTGAAGCGCTCGTAGCGAAGTTTACTTAGCTGGTCTTAACCGATCAGCAAAGTTAAGCAACGTCGCTCGCGGTCAGGAGTTGGATGGGTGACCGCTAGTGACATTACTACTGAGCGTTTCCGTGCTTCGGAGGGCACGTTAAGCCGTCGGTCCCGGTTGTTGTCTTCTGATGGCAGTCGTTATAGCATGGTGGTAGGGCATTTTGCGAATGCCTGCCTGGCTAGCTACCACCCTCAATTAGAAAATCTGTCGCCAAGCACCTAACGGTGTGTTCCGGCAGCTGTCCTTGAGAGCCAGTACTTCTAGGTTAGCCTGAACAACATCTTCGACCACATCATCAATTACCATCAGGTGAGATAGTGGTCAGAGGCTAACCTATCAGGCATAAAAAAAAAAAAAAAACATGCTTTGAAGCACAAAACCAGTACCTAATATGCTTCGATGACATAAATTAATTTGTTGATTAATTAATAAACAAGTTAATAAGCACAATATTTTCCCTTCAACGAAATAGATTTTCTCAAAGTACAAGGATCTTAAAGATCTACTCAATCAAATCAGATATTACTTTTTTGTGATGAAACGAGCACGATGACCACCTGATGTTAAGCAGCAACCTCTGCCTATACTATAACAGATGCATTTCATCACAAGAATTACGCTCGTCACCCTGAGATATACAGTTGTTGAGTCTCATGTGCCTGTATACTGGCACTTAAGGACTGCAGCCAGAACACACTGTTAGATGCTTGGCGACTGATTTTCTACTTCAGGGTGGTAGCTAGTCAGGCGAGCATTCGCAAAATGCCCTTTCATCATGCGGTGAAACTCAATCCGGCGGTGGGGATCGAACCATGAGCCTGCGGCACCACAGTCCATAGGTATAACCACTCAGCTGCCAGTGCTTCAATCTCTTACTTATCTCTTACTGTTTGATCAGCTTTAACGGTTTTCAAAATAAGAACTCTTCAATACTATATCGTTCTAAAAACTTCTTGGTTTCTTTTCAATTCCATTAGATAGTAAGTGATTTTTCTGTGCTAATGAGTATTCCTGAAAAAAACTTTTCTTTTAAAACGGGAACAGCTTAGAATGTTGCATGTATCCTATTTCTTATATGTAGTTTTAAATAAAAACTCGTAATAATTAAAAAAAGTGACGCTCCCTGGAGTGTGTGGCGTGTCGATTTATAAATTAAAAAAATAAAAATAAAGTGATTTTTCTCTTGATAGATTTTGAGCTAGTATACTAAAGTAAAATAAGCTGATTTGTAGTGTATAGCGTTACTAATCAATTATTTAGGCAGTGTATCCACTAGGTGTGTGAGAGGTAGAAGAGCGATATACGAGGAAAAAATTCCATAAATAAGAATAAACCTTACGACTACTTGCACAAATCAAAAGTAACCAGTAGTTATAAGTAGATATACAGGTAAAGCAAGAAATCTCGATTGTTGTGTTGTTAGGAGCAGAAGACTTCAGCAACTACTTGCTGAAGTCTTCTGCTCCCTACGCGTTTTGAAGCAGTGATAGCTCAGTGGCATTGGCTATGAACTGCCGTGCAGCCATGGACCTCTATGGTTCGAATCCCGCCGCGAGCTTGAGCTGCATCGCATGGTGTAAGGGCATTTTTTGAATGCCCACCTGTCTAGCAACCACCCTCAAGTAGAAAATCTGTCGCCAAGCACCTAACGGCGTGTTCCCGCCAGTCCTTGAGAGCCAGTAAGTTTACAGGCACAAGAGACCTAATAACTGTACGTCTTAGTGTGACGGGCACAGAGCAATTCGTCGTTGACAAAATGTGTCTGTTACAGGCAGAGATTAGTCCTCTTAACATCAAGTGGCCTAGGGCTTGTTACTCACAATAAAATAATAAAAAATATAAAATAAAACATTTCGCAATCTCTCTCGCAGAAGGCTCTAACTTGGCCCCAACTATAAATCTAGCAGGGCTTAATGTTGGTAGCTCGGCCGAGTCCTTTTTACGATATGAACGGTACCCGAGTTAAAACCCGATATCTGGATACGA
Source organism: Plagodis pulveraria (assembly GCA_963890685.1). Taxonomy (NCBI): domain Eukaryota; kingdom Metazoa; phylum Arthropoda; class Insecta; order Lepidoptera; family Geometridae; genus Plagodis; species Plagodis pulveraria. Next base: position 30,677,857 of record OY982955.1, on the reverse strand, counting down.
CGTCGACATCGTTTCCTTTTTATAAAAGCTAGCTTGAAAGTGTCAAACTTATTTCGAAATTGCTCTCAGTAACAAAAGCATTTAATTATATATAACAAGCTTTTTTTGGATCTTTAAGGCGATTAGTTGATTATTGATGGCAATCAGTACCACAAATGGTTTTATTGGCTACGCGCTATTTGTTATTAAAACTCATACCTTGAATTTTAGGTTAACAAATTATTATGCTATTTGTAGGGTTGTGTTAGGCAGTAGTATGTTCTCCTTCTGCGAAGCGAACGTGTTAAAAGTTTAAAGTTGGACAATCACATCACATGGAATTTTTTATGACGTCTAATTACCGCAAAGTTCACCAAGTGCAGTGCGCGTTGAGATTGTCTTTATTGAAGTTTGTTTATGCTCCTAATTGATTAGAATCTCCCCCTTAAAAATACAAGTATATAACTCGTGACCTATATATCGCCCCCGGTCAAAATACATACATTCCTACCTGCGCCGCCACGCCGAGCGCACCTCTCCGCAGCTGCAAGTGACCCTCCAGTGAGACCGCAATAGTCCCCGCACTATTGCCGTCTCGCCTGGACCATCGTTCCGACGCTAGTTGCGACAGTGCGCATCGAAGAGCGACCCCGATTCAGCTTGTGTTTGTGTGTGCAGGAGCTGAGTTTTCGTCGAACGCCGTGCGACGCGAGCTGCGTGCTTGCTGAGCCGGCGCTCCACCGTCGGGCAACCGCCGCCCCTCCACCGTCGGGCAACCGCCGCCCCGGACAAGCCCGGGTCGGTGTTGCTGCTTTTAAACTGCACTGAAAAGTGCAGTTTATCCTTGTTTCGCATCTTTGTTTCTGCACGAACAACACCACCCGCTCAACAACACACTTTGTGCTGTTAAGCGGCATCGTTCAGGCAGGTGGAGCCCTACCGGGTTAAGCTCGCTCGAACGATCAAATCCGCCATTTGCTGCGGTCGCAGAGTGATCCCTAACGGTGCCAACTACCTCTGTTGATTTTTGGTTTAACCTTGTACCGCGGCCTTTTCCCGCCTCACGGGATCAGCCGAAACAAGCAGGTCTCCGGGGCAACTGGCCTTGGGGTCGCCCCTAGTCAATCCCGGAGTCGTTAGGACACCCCTTCACCGCCCCAGAAAAAAAGTGCGGATAGGGACACACACCTAGGGATACACAGTAGGTACTCACTCCCTCTCACACAGTGAGCTCACAGGTTGTGCGAGGGAGACACTACCCTGGTTAGGGCATCCTGAGTGCACCCCTCAGGATGCAGTCCCGCCCTACCAATAGTGAGGTCTAAGCTGACAGTAGCACCTGCCTCACAGGTGACTCCCGCTCCTCTACCCACTAGAAACGCTTGGTCAAAGTCACCGAGCATGGTTAAAACCATCGCTCCCACTCGCGCCCCGGCCCGCGCACCCGTCCCCGCCCGTACCGCGGCCCCTGCTCGCGCACCGGCCCCGGTCCGCGCGGCACCCCCGGCACCTCCTGCCCTTATTCCACGCGCCGCTCCTCGCGTCGCCCGGCCTATGGCCCCACCCCCTATGCCACTGATGGACACCTCTCTTCAAGAGGATATAGCGCTAGTCAGCGACCTAGCTATGTCCATCAACATAGAGGAGGTCCGTGCACTAGCACGCAAGATGTACTCCGCACAATCACCTGCGGAAGTCATCCAGTACACGCTGGAACATGCCAGCCTTCTTAGCGCTCTAAAGCGCTTCGCCCCGCAAACTCCCCCCCAGTACACCCACTATGGGTAGTACAACCTTAAGGACTAAACCGCGCTCAGTTTCGTTAGCGTCCTTCAACGCTAACGGCTTCTTCAGACAACGTGACCTTGTCCATGACTTTTGCATTACCCACCTGATCGATATTATATGCGTGCAGGAAACCTTTTTAAAACCGGGAAGGGCGAATCCCAGGTTTGCTAATTACCGATGTGTACGTAATGATAGGTTGACTTCCGCTAAGGGAGGCACTCTTATCTATTACAAAAGGTCCCTGCACTGCATCCCCTTGGATACCCCGACTTTGAGTACTATGGAAGCATCTTGTTGCTTACTAGCTATGACGGGTCATCAACCCATAGTCATAGCATCCTGCTACCAATCTGGTTTAAAGCGCGTCGCCCGCGCTGACTTAGAAGCTCTCTTCTCTCTTGGAAGCGCCGTCCTTCTGATCGGCGACTTCAACAGTAAACATATCCTATGGAATTGTAATTCTAACAATCCTAACGGTATTATCCTTGACAACCTAGTCGCTGACTTGAACTTTGACGTAATTGCACCTGTTGGCTCGATCAACGCACTACCCCGAAAACGTCCGCCACCGACCAGACGTCTTAGACATGGCACTGTTTAGAGGCGTAACCCTTCAGTTACGCTCTATAACAGTTTGTCACGAACTACATTCTGACCACCGCCCCATTATACTGCGACTAGGCCCCGACCCTACAGCAGACTTACCCCGCCCCACCAAGACGATGGTGAACTGGAAGCAATTAGGCAATTCCCTAAAGGCTATCAGTTCACCCGACCTCGACAAAATCCCTGACGACATTCTGACCAAAGATGACGTATCCCTAGCGATCGATTCGTTCACTAATCACCTCTCCACCGTAGTAGGTGCATCCTCAAAGGAAGTCATTGTGCCGGACGACCGGCGCCTTGTCATTCCAGTGGATGTGAGGCGATTAGTGACGAAGAGTAAAGCAGTGACCAGACATTACGACTCCTACCCAAGCGAAGTAAACAAAACTCGGAAACGCCACTTTGAACGCATGGTTGAAAGTCGCATGTCCGAGTTGCGTGACCACAGCTGGGGCGACAAGCTTTCAAACCTCGTGCCTAGCCAGCGGGCTTATTGGGATCTCGCACGAGGTATGAAAGGTGTCGGACAGAGCGACATACCTCCGCTATACCCACCAGTCCCACGCGCCCCGGCGTTCTTTGACGAAGACAAAGCTGAGTGCCTAGCTGATAGCCTAGAGGCTCAGTGCTCCCCCAACGTAGATCACGTAGACCAAGCCCACCTCGATTCGGTGGACGCTGAAGTCGAACGTAAAAGCTCTGTGGTCATCTCTGAACTCCCCCCGCACACCCCAGTATCTTACGCTGAGGTGACGAGACTGATCAAGGACCTCAAACAACGTAAAGCCCCCGGTGCCGACGGCATCTCCAACAAGGTACTTAAACACCTTTCTCCCCCCCTGATTCATCTACTAGTAAGCATCTACAATGCGGCCATGAGCCACTGTTTATTTCCCGACGTCTGGAAATGTGCAAATGTCATTGGCATTCACAAACCAGGCAAAAACTCCGCTGACCCCACCAGCTACCGTCCCATCAGCCTTCTCAGTGCCCTAGGCAAGCTATACGAACGGCTCCTTTCGAACCGTCTCTCGGCTCATGCGCAGGAACACCACCTTATTCCCGATGAGCAGTTTGGCTTTAGGCCCAAGCACTCATGCGTCCAACAGGTGCACCGCCTCACGGAGCACATCCTTGAAGGTTTCAATAAGAAACCCAAACCCCAAACGACGGTAGCAGTCTTCCTCGACGTAGCGAAAGCTTTTGATAAAGTCTGGCACAATGGCTTGATTTACAAGTTATACCACTTTGGCGTGCCAGTACGTCTTGTGCTCACCTTACAAGACTTCCTAAGGGACAGAAGCTTTCGCTACCGCGTGGAAGGCACCCTCTCCACCCCCCACCCAGTCAGTGCCGGAGTCCCTCAGGGCTCCGTACTATCACCCATTCTCTTCGCGCTGTATACCAGCGACATCCCACGCTCACAGCCCAAGGTTTTCATAGCCCAATATGCGGACGACACCGCCATTTATTCCACTGGCTGGCATATTAATAGACAGACCTATTTTCTCCTTCAACGAGCCATCACCGAGATCGGTGACTGGTTCCGTAAATGGCGCATTGCAGTCAACCCGACTAAAAGTGCAGCTATATACTTCAATGAGAGTACTCACTCGAACCCCCGCTATCCTAAACCTTTAACTCTGTTTGACGAACCCATTCCCTGGATTGGTAAAACAAAGTATCTTGGAGTCACCCTTGATCGGCATCTCACCCACCTTTGCCGCTCACATCACTGATGTTCGTAACAGGGCGGCCTTTGTTATGGGTCGCCTAGGTCCCTTAATTCGTACAGAGAGTAAAATGTCTCTTAAAAATAAGAAGACACTTTATACTACTTGCATCCGCCCCATCATGACATACGCTTCAGTAGTGTTTAGTCATGCTAGCGAGGCCCACCTACGTAAACTTCAAATCATTCAAAACAGGTTCCTCCGCCAGGCAACCGGTGCTCCGTGGTATGTACGGAACGCCGAGTTGCACTGCGACCTAAACCTTCCCTCTTTAGCGCAGTTCAATAAGGACTGCGCCCGCCGATACTTTGATCGAGCGCCCCACCACTCGAACCCTCTAGTTGTCCAGGCATCGAACTACTCGACTGCCTCATCCGACCCATGGTTTAAACCCCCCCGTCGCCGACCACGGCAGGTATTGGACGACCCGGATGACCCCATCGCAGCCATTACGTTGGCAGCTTTAGCGTTGTCCGCAAGTCGTCCTGGTAACATCCCCAGGTGTGCGGTAATCAGAGGTTACACAATCAAACACCGAGCTCGCCGGCGAGCTCGAGGCAAAAATAAAATCCCGATTAGTGTCTCTCCAAATAGTCACAGAGTAATATTCAATAGGGCCCATTCTCAACGTTACAACACTGCAGTTGTACCGGGGCATTTAGTTCCGATTCCCCCTTTGTCTCTCGGCAGCGAGACAAGCCGAGGTCCGAACCACAGTGGTGCCCTTGAGCTCGCTGTCACCCCTCCCGATAGTAGCGTGGCGTTTTCGGCGCCCGCAGGAGACGGAGGTATAAGGCGCTTTTCGCCTTATACGCCCGTCTCAGAAGAAGTGCCATCAGCGCTTCTTCCTCCTGGGCTATAAGAGGGCCTCCCCTCGCCCAAAGTCCGGTGGAGCTGTACGTCCGCTTAGCGGTAGTCAGCATCTATGTCCTCCCTAAAAAAAAAAAAAAAAAAAAATCGCCCCCGGTGCAAGTACATTAAAAACTGTTTGTAAAAATTACTAGACTGCATAAAATTGGAGTAGTATAGTTAAACTGAGCCATCGCTTTTTGCAGTGATGGCTCAGTGGCATTGGCTATGGACTGCCGTGCCGCAGGTACATGGTTCGAATCCCGCCGCGGGCTTGAGCTTCACCGCATGGAAGGGCATTTTGCGAATGCCCACCTGGCTAGCGACAACCCTCAAGTAGAAAATCTGTCGCCAAGCACCTAACGGTGTGTTCCAGCAGCTGTCCTTGAGAGCCAGTCAAATCACAGGCAAATGAGACTTAACAACTATCTCTCAAGGTGACGGGCGCAGTGCAACTCGTGACTTGACGAAATGCATCTGTTACAGGCAGAGGTTAGCCGCTTGACATCAGGTGGACCTAGAGCTTCATACGTTATAATATATAAATAAAAAAAACTATACTGATTGTGGTTGTGTTCTGTATTTTACTTTGCCAAGTTAGATTTTAGTTCGGGACAAAATTGCCTCAACTGAACCAATTTAAAAAGTCACTCTTTTTATGCCCTATAATTTTAGAGAAGGCGTCATTTGTAAGGGCCGCTCGTCGGTAAAATTGGGAGTCTGAAAAAAGGACAATCGCTTAGGCTCCAATAATGAGAGCAGTTTGATATTTACGACTTGTGCCTAAAATAAAATTGGAAAGAGTACCAAAATAAGCATTGCGTCAATTATAAAGGGTTGCGTATTAACTTTCATGATTACGTGCTTCATTTTTTACATGACTGCATAAAAAAGGAGTGCTATGTTTTCAGGGTTCATGTATGTATGTTAATGAGTTTCTTTATTCCACCATAATTTCAAAACTGCTTCACCGATGTTAATGTATGAGATATCATAAGATTTGCCTTGATAGCGCAAGTGACATTAGGCACATAAAAAAAAACTGGTGGATTTCAGATGCCGTATCGTTAAAAATATTGTCTTCCAATTCCAACGAATGTGGTTTAAAATGAAGGGCCAATGAAATTCCATAAATAAAATCCATTCCATTGTTATTAATACTGCAAGTTTTAATTTAACGAAAATAAATAATTTGCAGTTGGGTTTTTCACTTTTTAATTAATTTATACTTCTTTCTCTTCATTTCCCCATGAGAAGGCGTTAGTACAAAAAGTATTTCGGTAACACATAATTATGCTATGTTATTATATTTATTATCATTAAATAATCTTTATTATTATTATGGGAAGACCTAGGCGAACGTTCCGAAATCAGATTGAAGACGTTCTGAAAAAAGGCCAGGTCAAGAGTACCCTAAACCGACGCTTATGTATGAAAGGATTGATGAGTGTAGATGAAGCGAAAGAGATATGTACGGATCGTAGTAAGTGGAAATCCGTGGTCTCTGCCTACCTCTACGGGAAAGAAGCGTGATTTTATGTATGTATATGTATGTAAATAATCTTTCCTCTTTATAATATTAGTATAGATATACGTGTAGTGTTGGCGCCGTTGATGTAAAGAAACATGCTCGACAAGCTCTTTACCACTTTCATAATGGTAAAAGTATATCAGTGCATGACTACTACAGATATAAGCAGATTCTTAGCTAATAAGTAGAAGATAGTACCTACTCAATAAAAACTTCAATATCGGTTTAACTTTTTTTGCGTCTGCAATATCAAGGTGATATATTTTTTTCTACGGGTCATATTTTATAAGGACCTTATGTTTTTTTAGGCTTTAACGAATTTCCTATCCAAAAACATTGACCTATATATACTAGACACGACATCTCAAACAAAAGTAGTCGACCAGTGCAGATATGCCGGCCGGCATACTTTCATGCAGCTGGACACTCGTAGAGATTACACGCGCTTTACGTTCGAATATTGTTTATTCAAAATACACAATTGATAATACACAATTTTCGAACGTAAAGCGCGTGTAATCTCTACGAGTGCCCAGCTGCATGTGTGGGAGAGTATGCCGGCCGGCATATCTGCACTGGTCGACGAATTTCGTTTGAGATGTCGTGTCTAGTATTTATAGGTCAATGTCCAAAAATCTTTGTTTATATAGTTTAATTAGGTGTAATAAATCCAATAAAGTTATGAAATTGAAACACTCAGACATAATTAAGTCCACGTCTTCTAGTTATAAAAACTAACGTGGTTTTCACTCATTTTAGTAAAAAATACGAGATAACTCACGTGAATAAGTCTGATAGCTCCGACTATAGTTTCAACCACATCCGGTGGTCTTTTTCAAGGAGAGCTCGGGACGCTCGCGTTGACGTCTCGCTGAGCACTGAAAATGATCACCGGATGTGGTTGAAACTGTAGTCGGAGCTACCTGACTAATTCACGTGAGTTATCCCGTATTATTTACTAAAACGTCTTCTAGTTTTAAATATTTCATTCTACTCCACGACACTATTATTTTTCATTGTGTTTCATACGTATGTATACGTCATAACTATGGACAGCTGCAAGTAGATTTCAACCAAACAGACTGGCAGCCCTGAATCTAGAGAGGTCATTATTCCACGATCACGGCATTCATAAAGCGAATATGTATTCATTCCATCTGATACAGCGCAGTCTCCTTTGGCGGTCGTAAATTCTGATTAATTGCATGCTCGTGCAGTCTTGATACTGGGGTTGTATTTGATAGGATTATTTTATTATGTTTGTGAATTGATATGGTACTCAACCCTCCCCGCAGTTTAATCACAGTTATTAAACCCTTAGTCTTCGTATACTAAGTTACATTACCGTAATGTACAAGGAAATCATATTCCTTAATCAGAATCAGGTAATGTTTAGGGAATAATTTTTTCTGTGTGGTAACAGCTTATGAAGCGCTTGTAGCGTAGTTTGCATAGTCGTTCGTAATGCTTCAATGTTTTGCAGGGCGTAAAGCCGTGGGCCCCGATAACAGTCATTATAGAATGGTAGTAAGGCATTTTGCGAATACCCGCTTGGCTAGCTACCATGGCAAAAATCTGACGCCAAGCAACCAACGGTGTGCTCAAAGACTAATTCTTTATGGCTATATAAAAAGTAAAAAATAAGTGTTTTTATGCTTGATGGGTTATCCTTTGACCACTATCTCACCTGATGGTAAGTGATGGTGTGGTCGAAGATGTTGTTCAGGCTAACCTAGAATTACTGCCTCTCAAGTTTTTCATCATACAGAGCGTATGACGAATTATTTGTTTTCTTTCATTACAACTATTACAGTTAGTACGGTGAATTGCCTATCAAATAATAATAATAGCAAAAGACAAAATAAAAGAGAGTCGCCATACAAGAAACGTGTTTTCTACCGACTTCATAAAAAGGAGGATGTTCTCAATTCTATTGTATTTAGTGCGTACATAACTCTTTACAGGTTGAACCAATTTAAATTTTTTTTGTATGCTATGATGCTTTTCATGTGGTCCTATTCTGTGATATAATTTAAAATACAATGACTTCCGTATAGCAACAAATATAAAAACCAGTCTAAGTGCCGGTCGAACACCCTAAGGAAAAAAAACGTATTATTTTTATTATTATTAAATTCCGAAATTGGTGCGGAACCCTTGCTATGAAAGTCCAACTCACGCTTGGTTTTAATTAGCTTATTTAATATTTAATATTATTAAAAAAACGCGGAAAAGAACACATACAGGCTACGAACCATAAGTATGTATGTCTATTACGTAAGCACGTAATACAGCTTTTACGAGAGAAAAGAGTTTCAATATGTGTTTTTCCAGCACATGAAGATTCTATACATTAAGTTTCACATTAATCTGTCCAGTCGTTACTGAAGCCAGTGTTGGCAAGCTACCTTCTTCACACCAACTTAATCTCCAAACGTTCAGAAACTTACTGTGCATAATAATGAAAATCAAAGGTTAAAAAAGTAAAGATTTAATTAGTTGTTCACAACCGGTGCAGCCGGGAGCTGTTAACAAGTTATTGCATCCGACACAAAAATCTATTCGCCGTTGGGTTAAAGGTAGAACTTTTAATTGAAAATTGTGTTTTAGTGTTTGTTCCAGACTTAAACAACGTTGTCATGAGTATATTCTGTATACTCCAACAGAGTCAACTCGGATCCTGCGTTTAATGTTATTTATATCGTATCAATCAAGAATTCAAGTACTCTTAGATCTACATTCCCAGTTGACTCTTTAAGAGTTACATCCATGGAGAAATGAGGGGGGACAGGAGGTGCCGATCACAAAATATTCCTTGAGGAAACGTGTCGCCAGTTTGCGGGGTGAGGGAGGTTGGAACGCTGGTCTGGCCTCGCCTTATTCCTAAAACCATCTGATTGTGAGTAACAATAGCTCGATGATTGTTAATCCACCCTCAACGGCAGAAACAGTGATGACTCAGTGGCATTAGATATGGACTGCCACGCAGCAGTTCCATGGTTTGCATCCCGCCGCGGGCTTGAGCTTCACCGCATGGTGGAAGGGCATTTTGAGCTACCACCCTCAATTAGAAAATCTGTCGCCAAGCACCTAACGGTGAGTTCCGGCAGCTGTCCTTGAGAGCCAGTAATTTTAGGTTAGCCTAAACAACATCTTCGACCACATAATCACATACCATCAGGTGAGATAGTGATCTAAGGCTAGACTATCGGCAATAAAAAAAAGTTACACATACTACTAAACAGCTGTTTACAGGTCTAAAAGGAGGAGTAAATCAGGAGTACCTATCCCTTTGTTAATATATGGTTATTAAAACAGTTTTCAAAACTACGGTAATATAGAGCTAGTCTAGGATTACCTTCTTCAGCAACCCGATCTGCGTTTGACACCGGATTGATAAGAATTGACGCAAATTTATCGTTAATTTGCATGTGAATATCTCATAGGAGTTTATTTTTTAATTATGTTATTGTGAAGGAACAAACACAAGGCCCACCTGATGTTAAGCGGTATCCTCTGCCTATAACAGATGCGTTTCATCACAAGTGATGAACTGCATTGCGCCTGTCACCTTGAGACATACTTGTTAAGTCTCATTTTGCCTGTAATTTAACTGGCTCTCAAGAACTGCTGCCGGAACACACCGTTAGGTGCTTGGCGACAGATTTTCTACTTTAGGGTGGTCGCTAGCCAGGCGGGCATTCGCAAAATGCCCTTCCACCATGCGGTGAAGCTCAAGCCCGCGGCTGGATCGAACCATGGACCTGCTGCGTGGCAGTCCATAGCCAATGCCACTGAGCTATCACTGCTTTTTTCAGTTGTATGTCTCTTCAAGAAAGACACAATGTATTTAATTTACTTTTTTAAACGATCGTTATAAAATGTTACTGATTACTTTGCCGTCAATCAGGAGAGTCAATGAGGAGAATCATTTTTTTTATGATCTTGTGACGGAACATGCCCGAGCGTCTAACCTCTGCTTATAACAGATGCAATTCGACGACGACGAATTGCACTGGGGCCCGTCACACTGAGACGTACAATTGTTGGGTCTCATGTGCTGTAATTTTACTGGCTCTCAAAGACTGCTGCTGGGATACACTGTTAGGTGCTTGGCGACAGATTTTCTACTTGAGGGTTGTCGCTAGCCAGACGGATATTCGCAAATTGCCCTTCCACCACGTAATAAAGTGAAACAGACACTATATAAGAATTTGAAAATATAATTCTCTAACGTTACTTCATGTTACTTCACACTTCATAACGTGTAAGGGCGATATTTGCTCGTCTTTTCAACTTTATTTTCTTTAGTATTAGGGATGTACACCTAATTCAAATAACTTATCGATAATATCGAATAGTTTTTTTGCGTGTTTTTTTTCATTAGACCATGACAACAATCTCACATAATGGAAAGTGATATTAAGAGATGATACGGACAAGTAGCCCACCTGATGGTAAGCTTCAACAATGTCCTTTTTTTTTTTTGTTTTTGCATGATAGGTTAGCCTTTGACCACTATCTCACCTGGTGGTAAGTGATGATGTGGTCGAAGATATTGTTCAGGCTAACCTAGAAGTACTGGCTCTCAAGGACAGCTGCCGGAACACACCGTTAGGTGCTTGGCGACAGTTTTTCTACTTGAGGGTGGTAGCTAGCCAGGTGGGCATTCGCAAAATGCCCTACCACCATGCTATAACGACTGCCATCCTAAGACAACAACCGGGACCGACGGCTTAACGTGCCCTCCGAAGCACGGAAACGCTCAGTAGTAATGTCACTAGCGGTCACCCATCCAACTCCTGACCGCGCGCGACGTTGCTTAACTTTGCTGATCGGTTGAGAACAGCTAAGTAAACTTCGCTACGAGCGCTTCAGGTCTATTACAGTTCCAGTGTCACCGCTTTCATTTGAGGTTACAGTGCCTCTAAGCATAGTGGTAGTGTTTGCATTCTACTGCGTTGATGCACAATAACTGACACTGCGACACCAAAATGGACTCTTGCTGAAGAGACCACTACCAGCTATAACATTCTTTGCAACAAAAAGAGCTTACCTTATCCCACATTTTTAGATATTTTCAGAAGTAATCTAGTGTCTGTCAAAACGGTAGATGGCGATAGGTTCGCTTCCTATAACAATGAATGAAAACATCTAAAAAACGGATTCATAAACATCTGCAATGTAGTTTAACGTAATTAGACGTAATAAGATACATATTACACGCAACTTAATTCCGAAAATAATGGTGCCGTAGGGTGCCAGATTATAGTGTCACCCCCCGATCTCTACCCATGGTTGTCGTAAGAGGTAACTGAGGGTAACACACCAGACGATGGGTAGCAGCGCTTTCTGAGGAACTGATATCTCACACTATGATCCCCAAGACGCCTGCTGAGCGTGGGGATTATGGCGAACCCTACCATAATGAGAGAGGCTGTATTCACCATTGGACAATCTGGCAAATACAGTAAGTCCTATAAATATTTTTACCTATTTGATTTTATTGTTAGTAATTTTAAAATTGTGAAATGCCTTTTTTCCTACGGTTTACATCACCATTTTTTTTAATTCAAAGGTTTTACTGCCATGGTTACAGAGAATACATATCTACCGTCCCTTTCACAAAGCAGCGGACTTTGCATGTACCGTCCCTCTTACTCGTCCAGGTGCGAACCCGTGTCCCCGAAGCTGACCTGCTTCACTGGCAGGAAATCCTTCTCGGTTATGTCGCCACCGTCCGTTTGGAATTCTAGAAACATAATCAAATGCTTTTTAATATGGGTTTAATATTTACATTCTAGACAAATATGTGTTAAAACATCTTAATATTCATCGAGGGTATAGAAAAATGAGAAAGAAGAAATAAAGTTACGCTATTGTAGTATCGTTTTAAGATAAAATCCATAGTCTATTTATCATTTTGGAAACAAGAAATGGCTATGTCAGAGCGGTGGGGACATCGTGTATTTTTCTTACACTCTGTAATTTTGTTGGTCGTCATCATACTACTGTGGTAATCACCACATTATATCCGCAGTATCTTTACCTTATCCGTCTACTATACTACTATTTTAGCCGGATTGTCCACTGCTGAACACAGCCTCCCACATTATGGTTGCTTTGCCATAATCCCAACGCTTGGCAAGCGTTTTGGGCATATATGCATGACTTAATTGTGGTCCTACAGACCTAACTCCATTTCATCCATATTGCATTCCAGCAACATGTTGTCCTGTATCTTTAAAATACCTATGTGGTTTGGTCTCAGAATTTTAGTAAGTTAATTAATTTCAAAATTAAATCATATTTATTAAATATCAACACCACAATTCAAATAATTTCACTAATAGGTGTGTCATATTTAGAAAACAGTGGTTGGAAAAAACAATCGATAGAAATATCTATAGCCTCCTCCCTATTGCTACAAAGGCGATATTTGCCCCGAGGGAAGAAAAAATCTGGGCGGGATAAGCCGGGTATGTCCGGTGTTGACTGGATATGGCCGTGGCGTCACTTCATCCTAATCCCGCAATACCCTGGGGAGGGTATAGTGTTGAGTTTTAACAACCCGCAGTGAGATTACTATTTTAATATATGATATATTTGAACTTCTTTGAAGTCTTTCTTTGAAGAAAGATCAAATAGTATGTTGATATACAAGCACTTATAGTTTAGTTACATAGCATGGTAGGTTATACATAGCATCTTATCTTCTATGAACTTATGTGTAACACGAAGTTGTAAAACTTTTCTGGAAATAAATTGTATTGTATTGTATGGTAGTTATATCTTGCTAAAAACGGAGGGCGTTGTTGTCTGTACTACAGTTTTAATACTACAACAGGCATCAACGATCTGACTAAGAAATGTTTCATGTCTATATTATATATAATATATGAATTTAAATGTTTATCTGACTGCATACTAAATTTTCTTAAAAATTGCCTGTAGCGCACAAACGGCGCACAAGCACACAATATTATGAACGTTTTATCCCGAATTAGCATCTAGTAGTATGTGTGCCGATAGACTCAACACTTCCGGAAGGTACTTTATGTAGAAGCAAATAACGTGTAGAAAATAATTCTGTAGAGCTTTTGATATCACATTGACAATAAATTTTGACAAATGTATCCCTATCCCTTTTTCATATAGCATACTAACTATTTTGTTAGAATATTTTTACAATGAGCAGTTAATATAGAAACAAAGAAAATATAAAAAATAAATAATCAACGTCTAGTCCTCGAGACAGAATAATTTTTTTGTCAAATTAATTTTAGTCAGATTCTGAGTCACCTCTGCCTAACGTTTAAGATGCAATGTTTTTTAAGATTCCAGGGTTACCACATTTATACGCAAACAGTACAACAGCAAATAAAAGGATCAACTGGTATGAAATCAACCTACTAACCTTATACTTCACTCATCATAACGAGAAAACTACTTTACCTCCACAAAATATGATAACGTTGAGAATAAGCATCATACCTACCAACAGCTACGAGTAAAAGCGATATAAAGCTAAAAAGTACCAGTTTTTTTCAAATGCTTCAAAACTATTTTGTGGTCAATTCCCAGTTCTTCAGCTTCGTCGTAACTACTGATATGCCGATTTTGCTAAATTTTTTCATAAATGGCATCCATTTTAACCGTAATAGGGCGACCAGAGCGACGTGCATCTTTGACATCAAAATTTCCGGATTGAAAACGCTTAAACCAAATTTGTGCTACTCTCACAGACACTGCACTAGGTCCATAAATATCTCAAATTTTTTTCACGGCTTGCGTTGCATTTTTACATCTTACATTTTTATATTTTAAAATGTATCGAATTTCTTCATTAGATTCACTCATCTTGACAGTAAGAAAAACACACATTTTCCTAATTTGAATTTGGAATTATGTTCTTTAAAATTTAAACTTTAAATTATAGCAAAACCAGCCAGATACAAAAGTATAGCCAAAGAATTTTTTTACAAGTTCATACATACTATAATGCGGAAAGATTATTTCCGCAACCTTATATTTACATGTGATTCATAAAATTAAATTTAGTAAATGTAATATCATATTACCTATGAGTTGCCGGGTTAGAATTGCACCTCCCCATATCATCCCGTGGGTGTCGTAAGAGGCAACTAAGGGAAAAATACTGGAAGGTGTGCAGCAGCACCTTCTAAAGAACTACCATGCACTGCGATCCCCAAGCCACCTGCCAAGCATGGGGATTATGGCAAATCCCCCTTAACCCTTTACTTGTCTCATCGACCAGTAAAGAATTACGATAATGAACCTTATGAACTTCCACCGTCCACAACATTCATATCAGTATCGGCAAACGAAAGAATGCTCGACAACTTTTTATTGTAATTATTTTTTTTCAATTTATACTCAAATTTTAACAAAATATTTTTTGCACCATTCTTGTCTCGATGAATACCTTTACGACATACACTGCAGTATACGTAACGGTGTGGAGATTTTGAAACGTGCAACTTTTGTTGTATTTGCTTCTCGTAACATTTGCTACAATTTTTAGTTGTAAAAGCTTCATTGATTATATATAATGATAAATTCTTTCGTTGTTTTATTATTTTCAAAATATCATTGTGTCTGAATTTACGGTGACCCTTGAAAGTTCCTTTATTCATAAAATCAAAACCTGCTCCGTACACAACCAACGTATCAGGTTCTTTTCCAAAATATTCATCCACAATTTTATGATTTGTTTTTTGTACATTTATATATTTGTCAAACTTTAATCTTTGTAATCTTCTCTGCTCGTACACTTTCTGTTTTTCGTCGAACCATTTTAGTTGAAATTTAGTATAATCTTCCACGTTTGAATTTTTGCAACTGATTCCAAAACCCAATTCTTTTTCCAAACATTCTCTATCATTTCTAATTTTAGAATCGACATCTTTTGTAAATTTAAATCGCTTCTTTTCCCTGTGATGCTCTTTTGTTTCGTAAACAACTTTTCCCTTTTTCAGAGTTTTATATTCAAAAGTATCATTAGATGATGATTTTCTAACACACGTCACGATTGGTGTTTTTGCTCCAGGATCAACAGCAATTATTTTTTTATACTTTTTACAATACATTTGATTCTCGTTTTCGTTTGAGGCTTCCTCTTTCTTTGTACGTTTAGCTTTATATTTATCCTTTTTTGTAATCAATTTATTCATAGATAATGAAACACAAACACCGTCGGTGTTGAAACTCCAACCAAAAGATTTAGGTATGGAAAAATATCGTCTCCAGTATTTTTTTGGGTCATTTTCTGAAAATTGAACCCAAGAAGATGGCGTGTTTGTGGGTTCGACTCTACGTAACAATTCATGTAAACATCTAGAATCATAGGTGTTTTAATCCATGTTTATATATTGGGAAAACATTGAATGATTTTTCATTATTTTCATACAACTCGTGTTGAATGTTTACAAATAGAGGAATATACTTCCAGAAATTCTGCTTCAGTTCCTTTTCGGAAATTTTATTTATTTCGAACCATTTTCCGATTTCGTTATCGTTATATGTTTTTTTATAAAAAGCATTAAATGTAGATTCGTGTATTTGTGATTTTGTCAATTTTTCTGAAAACTGGTGATACATATACTTCTTTAGACGTTTGAATGCATGTGTATTTACATTTGTCTCTAAAATTGTTTTATATTGATTTGCAATCGAAATTAGATTAAAAGTTGTCAAACATCCATTGTAAATTGTATTTTTATTTAATTTTTTATACTTTTCAATAATGTCGAGAGGGTCTTTCAGTTTATGTTTCGTTCCTTTGAGTATGTATGTAAACTGTAGTGGGTCAAACTTGGGAAACAATTGATTAAAATCTTTATGATTATAATAATTTTTAAAGAAATAATTAACCAAGTACGACAGCTCTATACTCAATCTAGATAATTTTTCAACATCTGTTTTTATAGTTTTCAACAATAGCTGTCTATTGTCATACAAAGGACATAAGAAAGAATAAAGTCCCTTCTTTACACAATATACTGAAATTTCTTGATTTTCTTCGAGTTCAGTTTCTCTTACTCTTCTTTTACGTTTTAAGCATTTGGAACTAGACGACCGTTGATGATCATTTTCACCACACGATGGACATACCATTTTCTAAAACAGGTTACAAGCTATTAAGAGGCATGGCGTATTATTGATTTGAAAAAAAAAAGAGAAATCTCTCCGTAAAGGTCGTTGTCGTTAAGGTTTATAATCACTTAAACTGTAATGTATATTAAATAATATAAATTATTAATATTATTTAATAATAATATTAATTAATAATAATATATTAATTAATATTAATTGAATTAAAGGGTTAATAGGGGAGGCTGTGCTCAGCAGTGGACGAGTCAGCTGTTACAGTACAGTACAGTAATATCATATTTATTATATATTTTTTATCATTATTTTGTGTTGTTATTTTAGTATTATTTATAAAAATTACAATGATAGAATTATTGAGTCAAGACGTAGACAAATTTAAAGCTATTTCCAAAATTTGTATTTTCTGTGCAGTAAGCCAATTCAAATAACAATAGAGGTCAAACTATCCCTATGACATTCAAAGTCAAAGTCAAAGTCAAAATCATTTATTCAATTTAGGCGTCTATGACGCTCTTATGAAGGTCAATTACAAATTTTAGTATTGAAATATTCTACATTGTACTGCCACGTTCAGCAAATAAAGTGTATAGAGCCACTGCGAGAAGAACGGGCAAGAAACTCGGGGCCATTCTTTTAAACATCTTTTAACAATGTGTTACATACATACTATATAATAGAGTTATTACAATATTTGTTTAAATTATGTAGGTGACAGGCAATAGCTTGGCGGAGGCGGAATTGTCCAGGCATTTTTGTCGTTAATGTAATCAGAAACTGTGTAGTAGGATTTTTTAATCAATATGTTTTTCACATGCAACTTGAATTTCCCTTCTGTGAGCGTTGTAATATGTTTAGGAACTTTATTATAAAACCGCACACAATTACCTAAGAAGGACCTTTTATTTGTCTTTGTTAATCTAAAACCTGGCACCGCTATTTTATCTTTATTCCTAGTATTGTAATCGTGATTGTCACTGTTTAATTTAAATTTACTCAAATTTTTACGAACATACATAATATTTTCAAATATATACAGACTTGGTAAAGTTAAAATATCAATTATTTTATTAAGAACCAAGGGACAAATAAGAACTATCACTAGTAAATACGGTTGCTGGAATTAGAAGAGCATTTCTTATCCTTAAGGGCAGATAGAAGATAGTACCACCGCTCACGTAGTGAAATTTCCTTTTATTTTTTTTTTGTTTGTGACGGAACTACTTCGAAGCCCATCTTGTGTTAAGCGGTTAACCTCCGCATATAACAGATGCCCATTTCATCACAATTGTCAAACGGCACTGCGTTCATCACATTGAGACAAAAAGTTGTTACGTGCCTGTAATTTCAGTTGCACCCATACCCCATAAGTAATAATAATAATAATACTTTATTTTACACAAATAATTCACAATTTGGTTAAAAACTAAATAAGGTTCTTAAAATAAATACAATGCGTATATTTTAACACAATTCCCATCAACATCGCTCGCTGCTCGTGGATACTGTGACACAAGCCTTACTAGAAATCCAACCTCGCACGTCACAGTAACCGCGAGGTAACGCAAAGGTAGTGTTACCATAACATAACGCAATAAGACACGTTGTGTATAAAAAAGGCACCATCGTTCATAATCAACGTCGTGGGATATAGAGAATAAACGAGGGGGTAAGTTTTACCTGGGTACAGTCACGTGCAAAAAGGAACAATAATAATTTAGTTGGTTTTTGAAGCAATGATGGCCGAGCGGTAATAGCTATGGACTGCCGCCCCGCAGTACCATGGTTCGAATCCCGCCGCGGGCTTGAGCTTCACCGCATGGTGGAAGGGCATTTTGCAATTGCCTGGCTAGCTACCACCCTCAAGTAGAAAATCTGTCACCAAGCACCTAACGGTGTGCTCCGGCAGTAGTCCTTGAGAGCCAGTGAAATTACAGGCACATGAGACTTAACAACTATGTCTCAAGGTGATGGGCGCAGTGCAATTCGTGACTTGTGATGAAATGCATTATAGGCATGTTAGACCGCTTAACATCAGGTGGGCCTCGAGCTGGTTCCGTCACAATAACATAAAAAAAAAGTTTTAGCAACATTTTATGTGATAATAACAAATATTTTAAAAGTATTATAAGAAAAAAACCAAATTAATGATTCAATAAAACACTTAATAAATCTTTATAAAAATTACATATATCTAGTGACAATTCCGCCTAATTTCCTGTTAAGCCGACGTGACGTCACAAACGCCACGCATCCAAACCGGAAGAGTATTCGACGCATTTCTCTTCTAAACGAAGGATCCTCAGGAGGTCTTGACTCTACGAGCGCACGATCGAATTAATTATATAATAAAACACTTAAAACATCTTTATAAAAATTATATGTATCTAGTGACAATTCTGCCTAATTTCCTGTAAAACCGACGTGACGTCACAAACGCCACGCAGCCAAACCGGAAGAGTATTCATCCTCAGCATCCTCAGGAGGTCTTGACTCAACGAGCGCACGATCGAGACTACATTGTATGTGTAGGATTTTTTTTTATGTCTGATAGGTTAGCCTTTGATCATTATCTCACCTGATGGTAAGTGATGATGTAGTCAAAGATGTTGTTCAGGCATACCAGAGAAGTACTGGCTACTAATTAACTGATTACTCACCAGTAAAGGTGTTACATACAATAAATGAAATTGGCCAAATGCGAGTTGAACTCACACTCATAGGGTTTCGTACCAACACAAAATGACATTTTTATGTGATAATGACACACACTTTGCATGGTAGGGCATTTTACGAATAGCCTACCACCATCAAGTATAAAATCTGTCGCCAACCACCTAGCGGTGTGTTCCGGCAGCTGGTCTTGAGAACCCGTAATTCTAGATTATCCTGAACAACATCTTCGACCATAATAATATCATCATTAAATAATCAAATATTAGGTCCTGTATTTGATTTATACATATGAAATTGGCGTTTTGTATGGGAGGAACAAAAAGTCGAATATTTTTTAATATAATATATTTAATTAATCAAAGTATGAACCATTATTTTCTATGCACTTTTGCCATCTCATAGGTAGTTCATTGATCCCTTTACTAAAAAAACCAGTCGGACGGGAATCAATAAAATCTTTGAAGGCGATTTGGACTGCCCCATCGGAGTTGAATTTTTTCCCTTGCAAGAAGTTATCCAAATTTCGAAAAAAAATGGTAATCTGTTGGAGCAAGGTCCGGGGAGTACGGAGGATGTCTTAGACTTTCCAATTGAAGCTCTTCTAATTTAGTAGCCGTCTGTAGCGCAGTGTGTGGTCTAGCGTTGTCGTGAAGCAGCAGTGGCGTGGAGCGATTGACCAGCCTAGGTTGTTTAGCCGCTAGCTTTTCCATCATGGTTTGCAATTCCTGACAATAGACATCAGCCGTAATAGTCTGGCCAGATTTGAAAAAACTGTAATGAACAATACCGGCACTAGTCCACCAAACGCTTACAAGTAACTTTTTTGGGGTTAATTTTCGCTTGGGGCAGGATTTGGCTGGCTGGCCAGGATCTAACCATTGCGCTGAGCGCTTCCGATTATCGTAAAGAACCCATTTTTCATCACAGGTAATGATTCGGTTTAAAATACCTTCATTATTGTGCCGGTTTAGTAATGTAACGCAGCAGTCGACGCGCGTTTGCCGGTTTGTTTCAGTCAATTCGTGAGGTACCCACCTTTCAAGCTTTTTAATCTTCCCAATTTGCTTCAAGTGAATTAAAACAGTTTTATCACTAACATCGCAGCCTGCAGCTAACTCGGACGTAGTTTGCGATGGATCCGCTTCCACAATAGCCTTCAACTCTTCATTATCAACTTGAGTCTCAGGCCGTCCACGGGGCTTGTTCTGCAGGTCGAAATTTCCAGAACGAAAACGTTGGAACCAAAAACGAACTGTGTTTTCTTTTGCAACACGACCGCCATACACATCATTCACCCTTCGAGTTGTTTCCGCAGCACTAGTGCCACGGCGGAACTCGTACTCGTAAATAATGCGATATTTAAGGTTTTCCATTTTGTAAAATGAGTGACGCAAACAGAAAAAAACAGAAGAAAAAAAACAAATGAATGACGATCATCGAAGCACAAATACATGAGTCTATAGCTGTACAAATTTGAATTTGGAATTCCTTACCAAAGAGGAGAAATTCGTGATTAAAGTGGCCAGTACGAAAAACGCCAATTTCATATGTAAGGACCTAATATCATCATTTACAATCAGGTGAGATAGTGGTTAAAGATTAACCTATCAGGTAAAAACAAAACAAGCACCACGCCCACTTGATGTTAAGCTGTAACCCCTGTCTATAATACATTTATTTCGCTATAAGTGACACACTGCACTGCGTCCGTCAATCTGAGTTCGTCAAAGTTGGTCACAAATGGCGAACTGCACTGCATCCATCACCTTGTGACACACGAATACAGTTGTTAAAACTCATGTGCCTGTAATTTTATGGTTACTGGCTCTCAAGGATGCTGCCAGAACATACAATTAGGGGCTTGGCGACAGATTTTCTACTTGAGGGCAGCTAGTCAGACGGGCATTCGCAAATTGCCCTAACACAACGAGTTTTAAACCTAAGTTAGTTGCTCGATGCCCTAACACCATGCAATGCATGCTGTCTGTAAAAAAATTACTTAAGCGAACCATCGAGATTACGTCAATGAAGCGAACTTACATTTTTACAAACAGCATATATACTTTACAAAATCAAAAGTATACGATAGGAATAAATTAAGTCATGTGTGGGATTCGAACCCGCGTCCATCCACCACTTTAGCCGGGGTATGCTCTAACCAATTGAGCTAACATGACGTAACGTCATAACTCAAATCTTTCCTATCGTTCTTTAACCATCGTATTGGGATGGAGCGAATCTAATTGGTTAGAGCATACCCCGGCTCAAGTGGTGGATGGACGCGGGTTCGAATTCCACACATGACTTAATTTATTCCTATCGTATATTTTTGATTTTGTAATGTAATCCGCATAGCAGGCGTTATTGCAAAATTAACAATATTAAAAGCATATATACTTTTCCATGGCTTTCAGTGTATGTGAGAAGATCTGCTATCATCTGCCATAATACCATCATTTATGTTCTAGCTCGCATGTCATTTGTTTTGATTACATCTACGTGCGGTGCGGATTTTGTTATCTTTTATTAACCCCCGTCGGCGTACCTAGTGGTAAGTGGGGTGTTAAGGCTACCTCATAAAAACATAGATTCATAATATTTGAAATATCAACTGCGAAATTTTTATTTAACTGAGACTTAGTTAAATAAAAATTCATGTCCTTGAAAGTTATGCGCTCCTGGTATATCAGTTGTGCGTTGTATGATTTGTTCTATCTCAAAATGTTAAATAATTTCCATACAAAACATTTTTCCAAATATATCTGAAAACATTATTTTACCGGAAAGTAGAAAATAAAGAGCCAAAATTTTTGCCACATTTATGGTAAAGATGAAAAATGTTGTGAACTTGAAAAAAATATTTTTAAGACAAGATAAAACTAAGTTCTTATTAAGAGTGCCTCTAAAAAATCTGTAATAATTTATGTGTAAAGAAAAATAGTCAAAAACCATATTAAAAGAAGAGCCAAAGTTGTAGGTTGAAATAATTTCTCAAAATAAAGTAAAAAATTATTGTTTTCCGCCATTTTTGTCGTGTGTTCAAACCTCTGTTCCAATAAAATTGGATTCTTGGTGAATCACCAAGAAGTTTATATGTTGACTGGAGATTGCGTCAAATAAACTCGATTTAAAAACAAAAAACCTCAAAATCTGAATAAATATATTTATATTTTAATATTGATATGTTTGCAATAACGCCTGCTTGGCGAATTACATTACAAAATTTACGATGTCTTGTTTGTAGTACAACGCAATTTGAACTATAGGCGTCGCTCCATCCCGATACGATGGTTGAAGAACTAGTGCAAAAATTAGAGTTATGAGTCATTGTGTCATGTTAGCTCAATTGGTTAGAGCATACCCCGGCTAAAGGGGTGGATGGACGTGGGTTCGAATCCCGCACATGACTATAATTTTTTCGCTCGTTAATTTGCAATTTTGTAAAATATATTTATATTTCGCCTTTTCACTGACTTTTGAAGAAGATTCTTAAGTAGATATATCTTAAGAAAAGACCATACCTTTTTACTGGAGCGTTTTGCGAATGCTCGCCTGGCTAGCCACCACTCTAAGTACGAAGAGTTTACACGTCGACGAATATGCATGTTCGTAGATGTTGTCATCATATATCTAATAAAATGTTAATTTAAGAATGAAGGACGTAGTTAATGCTTACCTAAAGTACAAGTTTCTTTCAAGGACAGTCATTAAATTTCCTAATAATCGAAGATATATGAATAGATGGAACATGGTGGTGTCTGAATACACACGTGATATGTTTTGGCCCCAACTTAATATTGTGCGTCCTCTTATTCGGAAATAATACAAAAAATATCTGACTCGGGGATCAAACGCAGGACCTTAGAATACCAAAACGACGCTTGCACCACTTGACCAACGAGGGAGAAGTCTCATAAATACTGAAAGATAAAAGAACTTAAAAACGATGTGGTTATATTCTCATACCGTTGAAGCAATAATAGCCTAGCGGTGGACTGCCGTGCTGAAGGTCCATGGTTCAATACTACCGCCGTCTTGAGCTTCACCGCATCGGCATTTTGCGAATGCTAGCCAGGCTAACTACCACCGTCAAGTAGAAAATCTGTCGCCAAGCCAAAATCTCACTATAAAAAACTATTTTAATTCTTTTAACTTTCTTGCGAGAATTCTGTAAAACCGTTGTCATATCGGAAGAAACATAAATCCGTATTTGAAATAGAGTATCTGAACGGATGCTTAAAGTCAAAGTCAAAAGTCAAAGTCAAAATCATTTATTCAATTTAGGCGTCTACGACGCTCTTATGAAGGTCAATTACAAATTTTAGTATTGAAATATTCTACATTGTACTGCCACGTTCAGCAAATAAATTGTATAGAGCCACTGCGAGAAGAACGGGCAAGAAACTCGGGGCCATTCTTTTAAACATCTTTTAACAATGTGTTACATACATACTATATAATAGAGTTATTACAATATTTGTTTAAATTATGTAGGTGACAGGCAATAGCTTGGCGGAGGCGGAATTGTCCAGGCATTTTTGTCGTTTATGTAATCAGAAACTGTGTAGTAGGATTTTTTAATCAATATGTTTTTCTCATGCAACTTGAATTTCCCTTCTGTGAGCGTTGTAATATGTTTGGGAACTTTATTATAAAACCGCACACAATTACCTAAGAAGGACCTTTTATTTGTCTTTGCTAATCTAAAACCTGGCACCACTATTTTATCTTTATGTAAAGAACAATGCAGTGTTATTAATGCCAGTTGCTGGCGCGCGGCGTTGGCGCGACTGGCGTGTGGCCAACGCTTTACATAATAAACCTCTTCGAGGTGCTCTGCTTGGTTTTATATGTCATAAACAGTTTTACAATTTCCGGTTTAAAAATCAAAACTATTCCTGTTACTGGAAGGTTGTTGGTTTAGGGAAAATAATACGCCAGAATACCTATACTACGCACTTTAGCGTATGGTAAATTGTTGCACTTAGTAATAATAATAATGTTTATTGACATATCTTATGAGACTAATTTAACAATCAAAGTATGAAATTTTTTTTATTTTTTTTATGCCTGATATGTTAGCCTTTGATCACTATCTCACCTGATGGTAAGTGATGATGTGGTCGAAGATGTTGTTCAGGCTAACCTAGAAGTACTGGCTCTCAAGGACAGCTGCCGGAACACACCGTTAGGTGCTTGGTGACAGATTTTCTACTTGAGGGTGGTTGCTAGCCAGGCGGGCATTCGCAAAATGCCCCACCACCATGCTATAACGACTGCCATGAAGACAACAACCGGGACCGACGGCTTAACGTGCCCTCCGAAACACGGAAACGCTCAGTAGTAATGTCACTCGCGGTCACCCATCCAACTCATGACCGCGCGCGACGTTGCTTAACTTTGCTGATCGGTTGAGAACAGCTAAGTAAACTTCGCTACGAGCGCTTCAAAATCTAAGTAATATGAATATACGTAGGTGATTATAACATAAAATAAGTTTGACAACTTCCAGCTTGAATTTACTTAGTATATAAATTTTAGTCATCGTATAAGTATAACATAAGTACACATGTGCACCTTGTTGACTAAATAAATTGTTTGATGCTGATGGCATCTGAACTAGTAATAATAAAAAGTACATAAAGGCGTACTACAGGACACTCTACTATTAGTATCTGAGGTTCAGTGAAAGTTTTGCATAACTCAGAAAAGAAAGTTCATATATTTTCTGCTTAAAAAATTACAACGAAAGGAATAATTTGAATTATGTGCGGGATTCGCACCCGCGACCATCAGTCCCTATAGCCGGGACATGTTCTTCCACATGAGCTATCGTAGTGAGTGAGTCAGAGCTCAAGTTGATGCCTTCGCTCCTATCGTTTAACCGTATCGGGGACATAGCGACATCTGCAGCCAAACTGAATTGAACTAAAAATAATACATTTTTTTCTGAATCGAACTATAAATAAGATTAAATTTATTTCTTTCGTTCTAATTTTTTACTGACATCAAAAAACGAGGAAGTACTCAATTCGAATGCTTTTTATATGGTTCTGAGGTTTTTTTTTAGAAGGAACCGATTTTGTTGGTTTTTTTATTTGAAATCTGATGCTTTCCATGTGATTCCATCTAAATTTCATCAAAATCGGTTAAGCCGTTTCTGAGTTATACTCATTGGAGAACTGAAAAGGGTTTTCCTATCTTGATGATATAGTCACTGACAGTGAATGACAATCGATCCAGTAAATAGCAAGGGTCACTAAAAAGGGCAAACATTTTTTTTTATCTAAATTGAAACCGACTTCAACACTAAAAAAATTTAAATAACTTGTCGAAGTCGGTACCATGCGCACGATGTTGTGATAATAAGTAGTTTTTAACTATCATGGTACCGACCTCAACAAGTTATTTCACACTTTTGAGAGTTGAAGTCGATGTTTAGGTAAAATAAATATGTAAGCTTATTCACGTAGCAGGCTTTAATTCAAACATTAAAATTGTAGAATATTTTCTGCTTTCGAAGTATTTTCCAATAAATCATAAACATGCTTTCACTTGTTCTTTTTGAAAACATGAGGACCATTGATCTGAGGGCGTGTATTTCACCTACTTGCCGCAAGCTGTCGTGGTCTCTCTGGCTCCTTAAATGTCAAACTCATCAAATCTTTCATTATTGGGAAAATAAACAAATCACATACTCGTAGTGCTAGGTCTGGACTAAGCGCAGGATGAGTAGCTCCACCGTTTTTGAAGCCAAAAATGATATTGTCTTATTCGCGATGTGCGCCAAAGCATTGTCTGTCATGGGGCACCAGGGTGTGATTTCTTGGTCTATTTGCCTAACTTTTTCATAGACACTGGGCAAACAAACAGGGTTTTGCCACTCAACATTAACTATGTTTTATTCTTCAAGTGTATGGTATGGTATAGACAGGACCCGTCTAGAAGTAAAAAAGCGTTTTTTTTTACGTACGCTTCTTGTTTTTCTTAATATTGTTATTTTCTTTCTAGCATCTAGAGATCTTAATATTGTTATGTTTGCAATAACGCCTGCTCTGCGGATTACATTACAAAATTACGACAGAATCAGAGTTATGAGTCATACTGTCATGTTAACTCAGTCGGCCAGAGCATACCCCTGCTATAGGGGTGGGTGGACGCGGGTTCGAATCCCGCACATGACTATGATCTAGAAATCGTGTAGTCTAAAAATTTACGCTTTTTGTATGCCTTTATAGTTTAACCTTTTGACCACTATCTCACGTGATGGTAAGTGATGATGTGGTCGAAGATGTTGTTCAGGCTAAGCAAGAAGTCCTGGCTCTCAAAGACAGCTGCTGGAACACACCGGTAAGTGCTTGGTGACAGATTTTCTACTTGAGGGTGGTAGCTAACCAGGCGGGCATTCGCAAAATGCCCTACCACCATGCTATAACGACTGCCATCCTAAGACGACAACCGGGGCCGACGGCTTAACGTGCGAAGCACGGAAACGGTCAGTAGTAATGTCACTAGCGGTCACCCGTCCAACTCATGACCGCGTGCGACTTTGCTTAACTTTGCTGATCGGTTGAGAACAGCTAAGTAAACTTCGCTACGAGCGCTGCAAAAAAAGCTTTTCCAAGTTCTTTACCCCTACATACAAAATAACTTACGCAACCTCAATAACATTAGTTTTTCAGTCTTTGGTGTGTAATTGCGATCTGCGTGAACGTTTCCCAATTCACAACAAAATCGCTGCACGCACACATTCAATAATCACACGTGTAAAAGAAAAGAAAGACCTCTAAAAATACATCCATACCTTATCTTCTGTCACAATTTCATACACAGCATTTAAACTGGGGCTTTTGTTTCGGAGAAAAACATGAGGAATCCAGCGACATCAAAGTTTGCTAAAGTTCATAAGTTGATATAAGATTTCTCAAATTCGGCTCCTATCATGAAAATTAGTTAAAGGTAACTTTCAACTATGATTACTGAAGACTGCCACTGTCAAATAACTAAGTATAGAAAACTGACCAGCTTTCGGGAGTTTTGAGGGTATTTGGGGATCCATATGCTCTGAAATAATACATAACCGTAGTTGAAAGCAAGGTGGCTCAATTCACGTTCAAAGTCATTATAGATAGAAAGACTGCCATAATCAATTGAGGTGCTTCTATACCAAAACCATTTTTAAGAATAGCAGTACAGTTTTGCGAAAACTTTTGACTTATAAAATCAATACAAATCATCGTTCTTAAACCATTTTTGTTACGGACGATGATCTTCAACTTGGGATGAAACTCAATAGGCACTCAAATTCTTGGCAAAAAATATTTGAATCAATCAAAGAGATTCTTAAGTTTCAAAATAAAAAATCTAAATTCAAAGATATACGACCGGCTAGGAGTGCAAATCTTCCAGTGTGCTCTATGTACTATTTCTCATAGAATGTTCCATTATACTACATCTCTGCCTTTCTTTATCATAAACAACGCTGGAGCCACACCTACAGTTTTCCGAATAAAGTTAAAAGTTTCCGTTGCAGGGCTCAAACAGATATCCTACTAGCGATGATATCTCAAGACATTAGGTAAGTTTATATATATAATATATATATATATATTTTGAAGCACTCGTAGCGAAGTTTACTTAGCTGTTCTTAGCCGATCAGCAAAGTTAAGCAACGTTTTTATTTTTATGCCTGATAGGTTAGCCTTTGACCACTATCTCACCTGATGGTAAGTGATGATGTGGTCGAAGATGTTGTTCAGGCTAACCTAGAAGTAGTAACGTCCGCCGCGGTCATAAGTTGGATGGGTGACCGCTGGTGGCATTACTACTGAGTATTTCCGTGCTTCGGAGGGCACGTTAAGCCGTCAGTCTCGGTTGTTGTCTTAGGATGGCAGTCGTTATAGCATGGTGGTAGGGCTTTTTTGAATGCCCGCCTGGCTAGCTACCCCCCCCAAGCAGAAAATCTGTCGCCAAGCACCTAATGGTCCAATACTTCTAGGTTAGCCTGACCAACATTTTCGACCACATCATCACTTACCATCAGGTGAGAGAGTGGTCAATGGGTAACCCCATCAGGCATAAAAAAAATATTCTGTTAGTTCAGTCTTCTTGGAAATAACGGCGTATGAGGGGACGAAGAAAAAATACCAGAAGATGGGCAGCATCGCCTTCTACAAGACTGGCATCTTACACTGCGATCCCCGAGACGCTTGCCAAGTATAGGGATTATGGCAACCTTCCCTTCCTTAATGGGGGAAGAATTTGTGTAACGTTCTAACCTTTTCTTTTAAGGCAGTTTTCCCATAATCTCCGCACTTGACAGGCGTCTTGGGGATTGCAGTGTAAGATAGCAATTATTTAGAAGCTGCTGTCCTCCATCTTTTTTTTTGTTTTCGTCGCTTCCTACGACCCCAGATGAAGATATAGGGGTTACAATTCTAGCCCAGCACCACACGTGGATGAAAATATGATTCATTTAAACTAATATATACGCATTGATTTGAAACCATTCCTTGTTTTTTTTAAGTCCGTTAAACATTTTTTTTTTCCTGAAACTGCAACTTACTTTAACACTCAAAAGCGTAAAAAAACTAGCTACTTACAAGATCGATTGTCATTCACTGGCAATGACTATATCGTCAAGATAAGAAAAAAAACAGTTATTGGAGTGTAACTCAAAAACGGCTTGACCCATCTTGATGAAAATTTAATGGTACAACTCGGCAAGCATCAGCTTTCAAACAAAAAAGATTCAAAATCGGTTCACCCAATAAAAAGTTCTGAGATAACAAATATAAAAAGGTCAAATTGAGAACCTCCTACTTTTTTGGAAGTCGGTTAATAAGAAGATGTACAAGATGTTGTTTCGGTTAAAATTAACATACAATATCTTGTCCACGTGCAATAGTGTAGTTAGCTTTAATAGACAATTTGCATTGAAGTCCATTATTACGCCCCTAATTTGCAGTAAATCAAGCAATTCATTCCGTAACACAACACCGCCGCCGTAGCCACAAGAATAACATGGATCGCCGAAACCATGGGATAGGATGAAATACTATAATTTTATAACACATTTGCTCGTAAAGGGTCTCTTACTTCACCAATTTCAATATCGTATTGTATCTCATTACGTATTTGTGCGTTATTGTAATGTAAAACGCACGAGTTTATTTTCAATAAGGTAAAACGCACGGCTTAATAAGATGCTCCGTCTAAAACGAACGATACTTTTAGTAGTTTAAATTATTGTTATTTAATTTAAACTACTTTCAAAATAATTTTGAAGCAGTGATGGCTCAGCGGCATTGGCTTTGGACTGCCACGCAGCAGGTCCATGGTTAGAATCCCGCCGCGGTCTTGAGCTTCACCGTATGGAGGAGGAGCATTTTGCAAGTGCCCTCTCCTGGCTAGCGACCACCCTCAAGCAGAAAATCTGTCGCACAAGCACTAAACGGTGTGTTCCGGCATTTGTCCTTGAGAGCCAGTGAAATTACAGGCACATGAGACAACTATGTCTTAAAGTGACGGGCGCAGTGAATTAATGACTTGTGATGAAATGCTTCTGTTATAGGCAGAGGTACGCTTAACATCAGGTGCGCCTCGAGCTTGTTCCGTCACAATAACATAGAAAAAACTCGTAAAGACTTACGGGTATTTATTATTTTTTTAGTTTACTTCACCAATTTCAATATCGTATTGTATCTCACGTATTTGTGCGTTATTGTAATGTAAAACGCACGAGTTTCTTTTCAATAAGGTAAAATGCACGGTTTATCAAGATGCTCCGTCTAAAACGGTACTCTTAGCAAACAGTTTTATGTCAGAAAAGTGTTCAACATTTTATGAATAAAATTAACTTTGGGCGATAGAGACGCTTAAATGATTTAGTTAAGTTTATGAAACTGCCACTGAATGAGTATACTTTTAAGTCATTTTAAGTCATTTATTGACAGAATTGTGGGAGAAACGGGAGTCAAGAGTCTAGTAGTTTAAAGTCAGTGATCCGAGTTTTATTTATTACTTCCCAAGTATGTTATATAAAACTTATGACATACGTGCGCTTTGATAATTACAGCCCCTGCTTTCTTTCTTGTCTGCTTTCTAGCAATACTACAATAATTTTCAACTTACCGCACTTATATCATAATGTACTATTATAATACAACTAGCAGCCTCCCCGGATTCACACGGGTATTTTATTTTTTATTTTTATGCCTTATAGGTTAGCCTTTGACCACTATCTCACCTGATGGTAAGCGATGATGTGGTCGAAGATGTTGTTCAGGCTAACCTAGAAGTAGTATTTTGAAAATGTTATATCGCCTATGTTCATCAGGGATTGTTTAATACACTAGGGATCGTATGCACAACAAAAACCACTATTATGACATAACCTGAACTTTAATTGTATATTACTTTCGTCGGTTCGAGTTTGATGTTTCTAACAGGGATAATGAAGAATTCTAGTGTTGAATAAATATTTCAAATCGGTCAACTATCGAACCGATTGAATATTATTCAATGCATATAAACAGTCAAATCTTTCCTATAGTAATTCAACTTGACGGTTTTTATCGCGTATTAATCATTATTTTTGTCCCCACGTTCAAACACTGCAGTGATCGTGGTCACGGGGTGACTGTAATAGTTTTCTTTTTTATGCTTGATAGGTTAGCCTTTGACCACTATCTCACCCGATGCTGCCGACAGCTGCCGGAACACACCGGTAGGTGCTTGGCGCGGTCTTTCCGCTTTATAATATTAGTTTAGGGTTGTTCCTACAAAAAGAAGATTATCGTAAGTTTTTGTACGCTTTGCCTCGGTGATTATTATTTTTAATCCTTACTCTATAACGACTTTTAAAACAGAGTGTCTCAGTTTAGCGCCAATACATACCTAGTTTTATACTTATATAGTATGTACTACTATTCACATAAATTGTGAACTAATTTTGTTAATTTTTGCTAAATATGTTACGGAAGACCTTTTTTTGAATTAGAAAATCTGGGTAAAAATCTCAAATATATAAATAAATGTTTTATTTTTCAAGTAGGGAATTTATTGCGTTGTTTCTGAATAGAATAAATAAGTATGGAGTGAAAAAAAAAACAAAGAATATGCGAAAAACCAGACATCCTGCTATTTATATTTAATTAAATTATGGTATTAATGAGCTTACATTTTTTAGAAACATTAAATACTATCTAGACTTTGATTGATATTATCTAGACTAATATTTTTAGTCCCAATTCAGTATAAGAAATTGTATCAATGTACAATGAGGAACACATAGAAATAAACAAGTATATATTAATTAAAAAAGTAAAAAAAACGCCACTGCAAATTATTAATTTTCGTTAAACGTTTTACCGTTCCATTGACATTAAAACTACAAGTAATATCTATTTATTGAATCGTTTCTAAAAGATCTTCATTTTGTTACCACGCTCGATGGGTTTGGAAGAAAAAAAATATCTCAAAATATGGCGTCTAACATCCGCCATTTTGAATTATTATTAATTTTTATGTACCTAGTGTTACTTGCGGTATCAAGTCGAATTTAACAATATCTCATTCATTAACATTTATTCAGCCGTTTAGGAGTTATAATATAATAATAAACCATTTATTTCAGGCAACTTAGCATTATAAATTAAAAAAAAACATTTTTTTTATGTTATTGTGATGGAACAAGCTCGAGGCCCACCTGATGTTAAGTGGGCTAACCTCTGCCTATAACAGTTGCAATTCATCACGAGTCACGAATTACACTGCGCCCGTCACATTGAGATATAGTTGTTAATCCTCATTGTGCCTGTTTCACTGGCTCTCAAGGACTACTGCCGGAACTCACCTTTCGGTGCTCGGCTACAGACTTTCTACTTGAGGGTGGTAGCTAGCCAGGCGGGCTATCGCAAAATGCTCTTCCACCATAAGGTGGAGCTCAAGCCGGCGGTGGGGATCGAACCAGGGTACTGCGGCACGGCAGTCCATAGCTATTACCGCTCGGCCATCATTGCTTCGCCTTAACTTTAAACTAATATATATATATAACAGTTTATATATAATAGTTTATATGATGACAATAATTATAATTTAATGACGTTTTTCTTAAGTTATGGTGGAATAAAGAAAATAACAAACATACATACATGAACCCTGCAAACATTAATCAACTTTTTTTGGGCAGTCGTCTGGGCAATTTTTAAAAAGAAACTTTGGTAAAAAAATAAGCTTTAGAATGGCTTAAACTCAACGATCGAGTAATGAATGACGTGGTAATGAAGATGCAAGAGTAAACTTTAAACAATACCGAATGGAAGATCTTCGCTTCAAAGATCCATGGATAATTAACCTGTAACATAATGCAATTGTCTATAGCGCAAACAAAGGTGCGCAGTAATTATTGTGACAATAAGCGCTAATTCACACTAGAGCGCGCTTCATTGTAGAATGTTTGACGGCTTCATGACTCTTGACCTTACTTTTACTTCAGTATATTTTTATTTATTTTTTATTTTATTAACTTAGTTATCCATACAGCGCTACAAATAATATTACTTAGTTTTACTATTTACTACAATTTAACCAAAATAGGACACAAATAATTATTTTAAATAATTTAAAGTACCTAGCAGATGAGTAGAATAACAATTGAAAAAAATTAAGGACTAAAAAATATAACTTTTGGGTATCGGCTCAGTTCTATAATATATACATTTATTTATATAATCCTAATTATAAGACTTATCCCGTCTATTTTGTGAGGTCCATACTTAAACCACGTAATGGATTTTAAAATATACTTGTGGCTCTCGGAGGTGTAAAACTCGCGAATGTGTCCTTACATAATAAAGATAAAGATCCTTACATAAAAAAACCATTGAATAAAGTTTCACTGAGCACTCTGAAATATAGAATGGTGAGTTACAAAATCCAAAAACCATAGTCATATTCCGAAAACGGATGAAATGATATTGATGTGACACAGATTATTCGCGTTTCTTCATTGTGTTAACGCACTTGGCTGATTTTTGGTATTTGTTGTTGTAGCGGCAACAGAAATACATCATCTGTGAAAATTTCAACTGTCTAGCTATCAGTACCTAACGCTTTAAACAGAAGACTGCCTTAGTTGTAATGCATACAAGTTAACTACACTAATATTATAAAGAGGCAATATTTGTATGTTTGTATGCAACTATTAAACTTAAAATGGATTGGAAAAAACCGATCTGGATGAAATGTGGTATGGAAATAGTTTGAGACCCGGGAAAGGACATAGGATAGTTTTAATTCACATGCGTAAAAAGAAGTTAATGGTTTTGCGCGAACAGCGAACAGCCCGGCACCCCATGGGCAGCTCGGCAACCCAAGGGCAGCCCGGCACCCTTAATTAGTATTGCAAGCTTGCTAAGATAAAACTCTAAAATCGGGAATATTCGCCACAAATCTTTTTTTATCTATCTATCTTTTGCCGGATATATTTTGGAAACTGCGCAATGGAAATGTACGATCTAATATGTTTTTTTAAATTACAAAGAAACGCACAAAGTACTTTGTTTCAACAATTATTGTGCGAACCGCGAAGTAACTCTCTGAGTTACTACTGTCTTCTGGAAAATACAACACAGGTGTTTTCCAACCCAAAGCAATTGTGTTCGCATGGTGGTAGGGCATTTTGCGAATACCCGCCTGGCTAGCTCCACCCTCAAGTAGAAAATCTGTCGCCAAGCACCTAACGGTGTGTTCCGGCAGCTGACCTTGAGAGCCAGTACTTCTAGGTTAGCCTGAACAACATCTTCGACCACATCATCACTTACCATCAGGTGAGATAGTGGTCAAAGGCTAACCTATCGAGCATATAAAAAAAAAAGCTCCTTTCTGAGCTAAGAGTGCTTCACCACAAACCATAGCGTTGCTTAATATGAGATAAACAGTGCTCAAATGTGAATAATTAGTCTGCAGGTACGGCAATCGCGAACGAAGTCGCAGGTACAGCTAGTCATATATACGTATACTAATTATGAAGTC
The DNA here is from genome assembly GCA_963890685.1 of Plagodis pulveraria. Taxonomy (NCBI): domain Eukaryota; kingdom Metazoa; phylum Arthropoda; class Insecta; order Lepidoptera; family Geometridae; genus Plagodis; species Plagodis pulveraria. The sequence goes on along the minus strand of OY982955.1, from coordinate 30,643,525 downwards.
GCAATGCGGAGAGCAATCTAACACCTTGGCATGTGATTCATAGCTTCTATTAATCAATTATTTTGACGAATGTCCTTTGTACCTGATACTGCATTCACCATGATTGAACTAATGTATTTGTTGCTATGGTAACGTTTAACAATATAGATATCTGCAACTACTATATTACTTACTGCATAAAATATAATAATTAGATTCATAGTAATAGTCACGTAGTAAACGTGATTAGTATTAAGGGATATTTGAGTATCTATTTAGAGTTCCGCACAAAGATTCATTGGTTCCGCATTAAATGCGTATCATACGTAGCCCCACTGCTGTCACTCTTCTCTCTCTCTGTGTGAGTACGACACAAAGTCGAAAAGTTCAGGCGTCCCCGACGCACTGATTATCATATTCTACATTTTACTGCCACTATTAGCATATAATAAAAAATGATGCCACTGCGAGAAGAACTGGCAAAAAAAACTCCGGGTCAATCTATTTAAATGTCCATTGTTGATGTGTTTAATTCAAATTATTTCAATATATATTTGAATTACGTAAGAGAAAGGTGGTTTGTCAGAAGCAGAATTGTCCGAGTATTATTCGGTAAAGTATTTACTAAACAATTCATTTAAAAAAGCCTACCATAGAGGTATGTTTTCTTAATCAAAATGGTTTTTATGTGCAACCTGGTCTTCTCAGTCAGTTCTTTAGAAGGTGCTGCTGCCCACCTTCCAGTATGTTTCCCTTAGTCGCCTCTTACGACACCCACGGGATGATATGGGGAGGTGCAATTCTAACCCGGCACCCCACGGGGATCTAATCTTGGGGCGGTGATAATATACATAAACGAAGACGTGTTTAAAGTTTTAGTTAGATACACATTTTTTTTACCTCATATTAGTGTTTGTAGATATATACCTACCTACCTACCAAAAATTATTGTTATGGTGATTATTATTTAAATACTTTTTTACTTTGACGTTTAAACTACTTACATTTGTCATGGTCGTGAGTGGACTAAATGTGAAGGTTAAAAATTACTTTGTACTCATGAATACGCCACCAAACTAGCGATTAGCATATGAAAAGCTTTCAGCTGCTCTACACGGCGCGGCGTGTGCGCACATAGACTTGTCATTGAGCTGCTAAAAATTTCTACCATTGGAATAGACAATAGTTTATAAGATGTATCTAATTAACATAAAGGCCATTCTTGTCTGAGTTTTTAATTTATTTCGCAATGTTAAATAAAAATATTAGCTAAGTTGCAGCATAGAGATCATTCATAAAAACACCGCGTTCACTGCAAGAATCCAATTTATATCAAGGTTCTTCCAAATGGTCTTCGAGCTTTTTTCCTTTGGTCTCAGGAAGGAACAAGCAGGCTATTATTCCAATAAGTGGAAATAGTGCAAACCCTGCTGCTGGGGCCCAATTAGCCTGAAAATACAAATAAAAACACATTAGTGTATTTTGTTGTCCCCGTTGCTTGTATCCATAGAGTGACTGTGAAAATTTGAAACAAAGTTCCACTTATAGGAACTGGATACATTTTATTCCAATCATTTCCTGTCCACTGTTTGGTTCAAGAAGATGTGGCTATAGGAAGCAGTGAAGGCTCAGTGGCATTGGCTATGGACTGCCGTGCCGCAGGGCCATGGCTTGAGCTTCACCGCATGGTGGAAGGGCATTTTGCGAATGCCTGCTTGGCTAGCGACCACCTTCAAGTAGAAAATCTGTCGCCAAGCACCTTACGGTGTGTTCCGGCAGCAGTCCTTGAGAGCCAGTGAAATTACAGGCTCATGAGACTTAAGAACTATGTCTCAAGGTGTACAAGGGCCTCGAGCTTGATCCGTCACAATAACATTAAAAAAAAAGAAAAAAAAAACAGTGATTTTTATGTGAAACACCTTTGAGCAATGGTTATGCTATGGCTTGGCAGAGTTGCATATATGCGCTCTCATTTCTTCAAATATATTTGGTCCTGTGTAGCTTTGTTGTCTGCCAGGTATAATTCTGAACTTCGGACTGATTACAAATATTTTTTTGTCGAAATCTGTAGGGAACATTAAAATTAATTGGCTGACTTAACGATTGAAATCAAACCCAGGCACTCGCTGTTGCACTTGAATCTTGTTACTTATATACCTCTTCACTAACTTATGAACGCTAGATGAAGTCAAGATTTTCATTTGTATGGTTAATCTGAGATTATAGTTCCTATTTTATTTATCTAAACTAATATAATAAAGAGGAAAGATTTGATTGTTTGTTTGTTTGCATTGAATAGGCTCTGAAACTACTGGACCGATTAGGATGAAATTTGGTATGGAAATAGTTTGAGACACGGGGAAGGACAGAATAGTTTTTATCAAACTACGCATAAAGAGGTTAATGTTTTTGCGCGATCACTGATCTACTGGACTCATTAGGATGAAATTTGGTATGGAAATAGTTTGAGACACGAAGAAGGACATATGATAGTTTTTATCAAACTGCGCAAAATGAGGTTAATGGTTTTGCATGATAACCGATATACACGCGGGCGGAGCCGCGGCCGAAAAGCTAGTTTTATAATAAAAAACAAACTCACCTGTACGCGCAGACCTCCGATAAGAGGGGCCAATGTATTACCTAGCCGGTTAGCTGTAGATGACGCTCCTACACCCATCGACCGCGCCACAGTTGGAAAAAGTTCTGACGTGTACACGTGTCTGTAAATACAACGTAAAATAGTATTCTGATAATTGCTGATGACATTTTTCGTTCGGCTTTGCTTGCGTAGTCTATGTTCATTGATCATCAATCCTGGACAGAGTTCGATATATCCTCAGGTATTTCAGACATAAAAGCATTGGAACTAAGAAGATGTTACGAATGTATGATCCACTAAGTGTTCTTGTTCTTACTTTACATTTCCGAGTGTATTTAAAAAATATAGAACAGCAAAAATGTTGCTTTTGGCTTTTGAATATTTGTGATATTACTTTTTGTAGCATGCAAAATCTGAGAGCATGTGGATGTGAGTGTGTAAGCTTTATCTTTATTAAAAATAAAATAAGTTAGGAAGAACGAAAAAGTTGTGGCAAAGAAAAATAATCTGTAGAGGACTAAAAGAGGAGCTAGTCCAACAATGAAAAGGTCCGGCCATGCAGAAGGGTCTATAGATGTTATATTTTTATCGCTCGTTGATCCTCTATTTTTAAGAACTTACACAAGAGGGCGAATGGCGCACGCGGAGCAAAATCCAATGATTCCTGCAATTAGTCTCGCGTAGTACCATTCATCGGGCAATGCTGAGGCTGCACTTCCTATACCGTGGATGATAAAAAAGGCTATCAAAGCCGTTCGCCTTCCAAACACGTTGGATATGTATCCTCCGAAACAAAAACCCACAATCTGAAACATAATTGGAATATAATGAATACTTGAATATACAGGGGTATTGGAAAAATGCTTACAACCTCTTAGGGTTGACTTCTGCTAGTCCTAACAAACATTTTAGATGAATGTTTTTTTTGTGTTTTTGAAGTTTTTTGTTCCTGTAATTTATTGTTTCATATTTTAAATTACTTTGCTCAATGTAAATATACAAAACTCTATTCATAGGGAGCGGCGCGGTCAAATATTGCCACGGTGGGTGCTTTTAGCTCGCAGTAAGCATATCTTTTACTAAAAGGCAACAAAGAACGGCTAATAGTAGCCATTTCATACATAACCATTGGCTACCCGCGACTTTTGATGTCGTCAGTCCGCCTAGTGGGGGGCATACCAACTACGTATTCCGGTGTTACGTGGTAACCACTCTAGAACCTTATTCCCCATCGGTTATCAGTTCATTCGAATGTGACCTGCCCATTGCCACTTACACTTGCAAATTCTTAAATCTATATCGGTGACTTTGGTTATTCGGCGAATATCCTCGTTCCAGATTTTATCACGCTAAGAAACTCCGAGCATAGCTTTTTCCATAACACATTGAGTGACTCTGAGGCACAACAGTCAAGGACAACGTCTGAGGAATAGTGAAAGAGATGAAAAAGATGATTGGGATCTATTACTTTACTTTTTATTCTATATAAATTGCATGTTTGGGAACTATGTTTACAAAAGAAGTTTTTTTTAATGTTATTGTGACGGGACAAGCACGAGGCCCACCTGATGTTAAGTGGACTAACCTCTGCCTATAACAGATGCATTTCTAAAACATGAATTGCATTGTGCCCGTCACACTGATACATACAGTTGTTAGGTCTCATGTGCCTGTTATTTTACTGGCTCTCAAGGACTGCTGCCGGAACACACTGTAATGTGCTTGGCGACAGATTTTCTACTTAAAGGTGGTCGCTAGCCAGGCGAGCATTCCAAAAATGCCCTTACACCATGCGGTAAAGCTCAAGCCCGCGGCGGGATTCGAACCATGGACATGGACCCGTCACTGCTTCAAAAAGGATAGTGAAAAAGTGGTTTAATAAAACCATTCAAGTGCAAGTTGAACTCATACATCGTGCATTCTGTACTAAACACAGTATTACAATATTTAAAATATAATATAGCCTACAGTAGTAAAATGCAATTGATGTCTGTCGACACCGCCGTCCGCGTCATACTTATACGGTGTTACGCGCATATGTGTACGAATTGTCACGAAATGGAAAAATATAATAAATGTGATTAATATTATTCAATCATTTACTTACAATAACACTTTAAAGACTACTTTTGGTCACTATTGAACACGACCATAGGAACCACATTGAAATACCCATAATATTAAATACAGTTATTGTAGTTAATAAACATGATAATAATTCAAGTCACCCCTAATACCTTCTTAAACATCAAAATTTCATTTACCCCTAAAATATTACTACATAATTATGAAGGCTAACTAGACTTAAAAGCGGTAGTACTATCAGAAATGAATGAAATGAAAAATCTATTTATTGCCACACAAATAACATAAAAACAGAATAAGATTTACATTTATAATGAGGTGATTCGTAAATATTGCGGGCAATAGGGTTACACTCAGCATAAGCCGCGTGACATTTTCATGCACTCGCGACGCTGTTTTTCAGTGCACCCCTATGCTCGGGCTGGTGTTCACCGAGTTAGGTATAGTGAATGAGGATGAATATGAGCGATCACACTACGTAGAGTTTCTTAATAATTACAAAACAGCTACACATAAAACTGTAATTACAATTGACCGAAACTATACTAATAAAAATATATATTAATTAGGCGTGAGTGGTTGTGTGAATGTTGTGATGGGTGTGTATGCGTGTGGGTGTATGTGTATTGTGTATGAGTAAATGTGTATACATGTAGTTGTGGGTGACAATGGTGTAATCAGGTGAAATTAATGTCAAAAGCTAACTTAAAATCTACGGCAAATCAGTTCCTCAGATAGCTCAAAATATCTGTATTAAAGAAAAAAATACCCCAACCCCATTACCTTCCTGTAAGAGAAAAGCGTAATAAGTGACGAAGGGAAAACTGGTACGCATTTTGTACGACGGTGACTGTATACGGTTATAATAGCTGTAATACTAAGCAATGATGGCCGAGCGGTAATAGCTATGGAATGCCGTTCCGCAGTGCCCTGGTTCGATCCCCACCGCCGGATTGAGCTTCATCGCAAGGTGGAAGGGCGTTTTGCGAACGCTCGCCTGGATAGCTACCGCCCTCAAGTAAAAAATCTGTCGACAAGCACCTAGCGATGTGTTCCGGCAGCAGTCCTTGAGAGCCAGTGAAATTACAGGCACATGAGACTTAACAACTAAGTCTCAAGGTGATGGGTGCAGTGGAATTCATGAATTGTGATGAAATGCATCTGTTATAGGCAGAGGTTAGTCCGCTTAACATCAGGTGGATTTTTGAAGTGCTCGTAGCTCGCTCGAACGGCTAAGCAAACGAAGTTTGCTTAGCCGTTCTTAACCGAGGGCAATCGATACAGCATGGTGGTAGGGCATTTTGCGAATGCCCGCCTGGCTAGCTACCACCTTCAAGTAGAAAATCTGTCGTGTCGCCAAGCACCTAACGGTATGTTCCAGCAGCTGTCCTTGAGAGCCAGTACTTCTAGGCTAGCCTGAACAACATCTTCGACCACATCATCACTTACCATCAGCTAGGCTAGCCTTTGACCACTATCTAAAGGCTAGCCTATGATCAAAATAAAAAAAAAATAGTAAAGAGGTATGAATAGGTCTTACCAAAACTAACCCTGTTGAACCGAATGTCAAAAATACGTTCGAGCTGGTTTGTCCGTAGTATTGTATGACTCCATAATATGTCACTCCAATTGTGAACCAAATTAAACAGCTACAGAGATTTTTGATTCTTAAACTTGGTAATGTCAAGATGTCGAGGCATGTTGCTTTCCTTTCGCTTTTTCTTTCGGCTTTCGACTTTTCAGCTATACTTTCAACCACTGCCATCATATTCTCAGTTGGAAGTTTGTTCCTGAAATGCAAAAAATAAAAATATTTTTCCTACTTAAAAAAAAAAAGTTTATAAGATTTAGGTATTTATCGTTCATAACTGACAAATGTCGTATTTATGTAGGTATATATACAAGGTAATTAAACAACTTTAAACGGTTTAAATTGCGTATATTAATCATTATTTTGGACCCGACGTACAGTGATCGTGGTCATCCCGTGACCACGATCACTGCAAAGTGTTTGAATAGTGTTGTAATAATCGCGAAAACCTAAGACAACATTATATATACAAGGTTATTGGATAAATACTTACAACCTCTTAGAGGTCAAGTCTACGTCTGTCAATCCTAACAAACATTTTGATAATAATATAAATGTTTTGACAACAATCTCACCTGATGGTAAGCGATGATGTGGTCGAAGGTGTTAACTAGCTTAACCAAGAATTACTGGCTCTCAAGTACAGCTGTCAGAACACACCGTTAGGTGATTTTCGACTGATTTTCTACTTGAGGGTGGATTTTCTACTTGGCTAGCCAGCCGGGCATTCGCAAAATGCCCTACCACCATGCGGAGAAAAAGCCCGAGGCGGGATTCGAACCATGGACCTACTGTGCGGCAGTCCATAGCTAATGATACTGAGCCATCACTGCCTCATACTTAACATGCCTTAACATCAGGTGGTCATTGTGGTTATTCCGTTACAAACACACTAAAATAAAATAAAAAAAAAAATTCATCGAAATAAGTTTGTTTGGACTAACAGAAGTCAACTCTTTGAGGTTGTTAGCTTTTTTCCAATAACCCTGTAGTTTTTCAGAATTAGGTATATGTATTTTTATTAATTATATTATTGAATTATAACTTATAATGCTTTTACATATTTATGTGGGTAGTTATAAGCATATTACGATATCCGTATTTATAACTTTATGTATATGTCGAAAGCAAATTGTAGATTTCGCCGCGACTGACTAATCATTTTAAGTTTTAAGAAACATAGCTGTTTTGTCTTAGGTGTTTCAAATTTAGCCGGCTTGACTTTTTACAATACGTTGGTCCATGTCTAGCCGCAGATAATCAAGTCACATTGTACCATGACAATAATAACAAAATGAAACATAGATTAGTAAAAAAAAATTAGTTAGAATGTACTTGGCAAGCAGTTCGTAACCTTAGTATGAGCTACCAATGTCGATGAACGTTAGTGCGAATGATTGTAACATACATACTACCAATCTACGGAATTGTATGCCAACGAATGACTTGTCTAGGACAAAGTCATATTATATACGACAAGCTAAGCAAGGAGGACTGTTAGGTTATTGGCGACCCGAAACAACGCGCGCAGCGACGGGGTCAGCGCCAGAAGTATTACCGCTTTCGCACTAATGTCGATCGCAATACGATTTTGTCGATAAAGGTTGCCAATGTTGCGGTTCATAATTCGCTGAATTACATTACGGTTAGTCACGTTGAAGAACGTGAAGCATGGATTACAATGCGGAGGATGTTTGTTCATTCGGCTGATAATACAAAACGATTTTTTTATTTTATACATGGTTATTGGGTAATGGCTAACAACCTCTTAGGGTTGAATTCTGCTAATCCTATCAAACATTGTGACATGTTTTTTTTTAGACAGAAAAATATTTATATTTTTTTATATTACCTACTCCGAGCCAAGAGGGACACACACAGAACACTGGACCGCCCTGTGCTCCCTTTGAATAGAGTTTTGAATATTTACATAGAACAAAGTAATAAAAAATATGAAATAATATATTATAGGCACAAGAGACTTTTAACATCAGGTGGTCCTCGTGCTTATTCCGTCAGAAACACATAATATAAGAAAAAAAAATTGAATAAAAACATTTTAAAATGTTTCATAGGACTAGCAAATGTCAACCCTAAGAGGTTGTTAGCCATTTACCAATAACCCTGTATAGCTAGTCCTAATGTCAAAATGCAATATTTACGATTCGCCTGACGTGATAATAAGTAATATTACAAATGTATGTAAATATATACATTGTACTGTTTTTTTTGGTACTTGATTTTTTATGTAGACATAAATAATTATACATACTTGTCAAATAAATAAATATGAAACTTTTGATACGATATTGAACATCAAAAATGTTTACCATTTTGCTGCAGAAGTCATGACAACACAAGCTTCTTTTAATCTCCCAACCGAAATGAGCCATTTGGGCGATTCCGGCAAACAGAAAAAATAGGCCAGATATGTCATAGTAGGCACCGCCATTATAACACTGATTCTTCTCCAATCTCTAAGATAATATGCGATAACACTCCCTAGGATAAACCCTAAGGATATTGGCATCATAAAAATGGATCCCAGCAGATCTCTCTTCTTTTGTCCAAAGATCTCCATCAACAAGACAAACGCCGTCGTATTAGTCCCTCCAGACGCTATGCCGAGAATTAGTCTGACGAATAAGAAGGACCACAGTCCTGAACAGAACGGTGCTGTGAAATTGGAACATGTCTCCAATGTACCAGCTATTATCAGGGTTATTCGACGTCCGTATCTGTGAAAATTTTTAACGTAGTTATTTAAAGATACCCTCAACATTTGTTTATTGTACAAAGTGTTTTTGTAAGCAATTGTGTCGTCACCCACTGGAATGTACATCTTATGAACGGAAAGCATGAATATGGTATCCTCGGTCGTATATACATCATGAAGCGCACATTTTTCAGACATTGATTGAGAGCTCAGTAGCATTGGCTATGAACTGCCGTGCAGTTTGAGCTTCACCGCATGGTGGAAGGGCATTTTGCGAATGCCCGCCTGGCTACCTACCACTCTCAAGTAGAAATCTGTTGCCAAGCACCTAACGGTGTGTTCTCGTAGCTGTCCTTGAGAGCCAGTAAAATTACAGGCACATGAGGCTTAAGAACTGTACGTCTCAGAGTGACGGGCACAGTGCAAGTCGTTAACGAAATGCACACTGAGAAAAATCTAAAGTCAAAAGCGCCCTAATGACGGCCAATTTATATGGTATAAGGCGAAAAACCGACCAAACGTAAATACGTACAAAAACGCCTTCCAACTAGAAGGCGTTAAACGAGGTCAGTAAAGGCGAATGTTTCTTTTCGTCTTCATTTAAGGTGTATTTTGTGGTCGTTCTTAAATATTGACTTTTCGATGAAGCTGATTAAGTCGTACGTTATAGTGATAATCACCGTATATAAACCGCCGTAAAAGTAAGGTATATTTTATGGTCAATACTGCAATTTTTATCGTATACCAAGTTCAATTCTGAAAATACTTTACGGACGGCGTTTTTGACGGTTGTGTTTATTATAAAACATGGTACATTTTAATTGATTGGTGAAAATCATCTTAAGAGTGAATTCATCTTACGTATTTACAATTCAACGGTAAAAGGTCAAATTTGATTTAAGCCTTTAAGTCGTTTTTCTCAGTGCATCTGTTATAGGCAGAGGTTAGTCCACTTTACATCAGGTGGGCCTCGGACTTGTTCCGTCACAATAACATGAAAAAGAGCATAAGTATGTGACATACATTGTATTATTCGAGCCTTACACTTTCATAATATGCCTATATTCTTACCTATTTTTGTTTATCTGTAACGAATAATAATAGTAAACCATGTATCAACACATCTAAAAATTAGATTACGTGAGGCATACTAAATGATTCTGGAACTGGTCACATACGATAAAAAAGCAGTTATGGAATTTAAAAATAGAACTCTCTACAAACATGTTACTTTTTAATTTGGGAGACGGCGCTTGTTTTTCTCATGACGTCTTAAAGAAAATTGTTTGTCGCTATCACAATGTATTTAACTGGTGACAATTTTACCTCAATGTTATTTTTACGATTTTTGCTGTGGTTTATGTCAACAAAACAGCTGCCAGAGACTTCGATTGGTATATTGTGATGAAGCCCCATGTCGCAGTTTTATTTATTCGTGATTCGGATAATACAGACGTGCAGTAACACTGCCACACATTTAGCCGTCAATTGCGTTTTAATATGAGTTTTTTTATGATTTAAGGTTTAAGTAATATTTTTTTTTCTTTAAAAATAAACTTTACTTTATAATAAGAGCGGTATTGATGTATTCAGTGACCAAACCCTTACCAATTCTAACTGCATTTGGCTTAAAATTCGTGCCAAACGTAACTTAATCCAACTAAACCAAAGCTTAAACCAAAGAAACTATGTGAACCAGACATAGCAAAACACCTAAATGGTCAGAGACAATTATTGTCTATATAGACAATTATACTTGAAAGTTAGTTCTTTAAGCTTTATGATGTGAATTAGAGGCATATTTCTGATGATCACGTAAATATGGATATTATAATGTAAATTAATGAATTGAATAATTAGGACAGAGCTTCATGACACTTGATGTGATTCGTATAGTTTATAACGTTATTTTTATATTTTACAACAGTGTATTTTTAATGACGTAACTAATAAATTCAATATTATAAACGATACTTTATATTTTTATTTAAACTAAAGTCAAATTTATCAAATATCATAAATAATCGCATAATAAAAATTTGCATAAAAGTCATACTAATAGTAAATTTTTCACTAATTATTTAAAAAATGTTGTAATTATACTCTACAAAATGATAATATTTTTGAACAATAAACCAACATAGTTTCTTTATTAGCCAGTTCCTCAGTTTATTTTTTTAGTTTAAAGAGATCGGATGAGGATGCATTACGAATTTTTTTTGGTAGCCGGTTGTAAACTGCCGGTTCCGTTACATGCACTAGTTTAGAAGTCTAGACATGGCTTTGCGACACAGAATGCAGCTGGTGCTAGTGACATACATTCTACTCGAGCCCACTATACGTATGAGTAGATACTTTTTTAGGACACTTCTTGAGTAGAGCACAGCCTAAACTGAAAACGAGACATTGAGAATTTTCAAAGACTGAAAGAACTCGCTTCGTAGCTTTTTTTTTATGCCTGATAGGTTAGACTTTGACCACTACATCACCTGATGGTAAGTGATGATGTGGTCGAAGGTGTTGTTCAGACTAACCTAGAATTACTAACTCTCAAGGACAGCTGCCGGAACGCACCGTTAGGTATTCGGCGACAGATTTTCTACTTGAGGGTGGTAGCTAGCCAGGCGGCATTCGCAAAACGACTGCCATCCTAAGATAACAACCGGGACCGACGCCTTAACGTGCCCTCCGAAGCAGGGAAGCGCTCAGTAGTAATGTGAGTAGCGGTCACCCATTTCACTCAAGACCGCGGGAGACGATGCTAAACTTTGCTGATCGGTTAAGAACAGCTAAGTAAACTTCGCTACGAGCCCTTCAATTTATGGTTTCAGACTTGCTCTGCGACCCTAGCTCGATGCTGTACTATTTATTGTTATAATATTTAGCCATCTCTTTTAGAACAACTTCCAAAATAGGTCACAGCGCATAACAGGTGTGACTTATCTATTAGCAGTCAAAGTCTTCCCAAGTCAACCGATCCATTTGATAACCCAGTGAAGCATGTTGACTGACTTTTTTTTTGCTGTATTTCCAATGAATACATTGGGTTGCCTGGAAGTACAACAGGACATTTATAGGATGTTAATGTGTTGGGTTTTTGATAGTTAAGGTTAAAGCTATTAACCCCAAATCATTGGTTTTAGACATGGGCCACCTCATTTAGTTTATGTTTGAGTTGGGCAAGGGAAGATGCAGTCAAGGTTGTCGCAACGTCAACATAACTCTACTTCCATCAATCCAAACCGAGTGTACTTGTACCATCAATAGTCTTATTCCATTTACAATTGATTCATATAATATTATCAGTTGATATGGCGCTTGCATTGCTTCGTTTTAGCGTATGGCGACTAGAATGCTGATATTGAGATATTATTTGGTAACGAATTAATGTAGCTTTGCAATGATAACGACTTCATGCTGACTAAGAATTTTTAAAGATTAATGGTAATATTTGTACTAATGACTTAAAGAGCTGGCTTGTCTGCATCGGAACCCTATGGGTCAAGAAAGGTTTCTGGTAAATCAAATGTGCAGATTCAATTTCATATCAGTCAATCGAGGAGAGGGCAACAAAGTTATTTTTACCTATCTGCCTATAGATGTAGGAACGGATGGGCGTGGACGGCGTGTAACCATCACGTTAACTTAAACTGATAAAAGGGATAGTAACTTTTTAGTTACCTAAATGCTTTTAGTAGCTGTAATGTAGTAGAGTAGTAGAATATAGTTTGTAGTGTTTTGTAAACAAAGACACGTCGGATAAATTTTATTAGTTGTTACAAATAGATTGGTTAACTAATTGAAAACGTTATGAATTCTTCCAACTTTAATCATTGGATAACAAAACAAAAGCCAATAGCATTTTATACAGAAATCAAAAACAAGTCAAAGACAAGATACGGAATGTTAAAATATTTTAAGAGATGAATAAGTTGCGTATTGGTGATGGTGTAAAAATGAGTAATTCAGTTAAAAACAGAAGCCCCTGTAAGGAATATAGTTTATACCTGTCAGCAGCAAATCCAAATACAAAACAGCCGATCACAACTCCAAACATGCAAATAATTTGTACGAAGTCAGCTATCCAGGCTCTGTCGCAAATCAAATTCCACTGTTTAATAATATTGTTCTCAAAATCACTGATGTACTCATACTCCTTGCAATCACTATAGCACGTCATGTTTACAAGTTCTCCAGTAGCATTCTCCCTTTCTAAACATCGGTAAGTACTTTTCGGGGCCATGAATATAATTCCAAAATGGACACTGGACAATACTAATTTCATTGGTAACGCAGTGATCAGAAGCACAAACATTTGCCATTTACCTATTTCACCAATAGCTTTTGTGTATTCGTCTTCAGGTTCTACAGTCGTCTCACCATTTCTGTCAGTGTTATTTCTTTGCTCACACATTGTTGTGTTTAGTTTAGCACAATTTATAATAGTACCCCTGCTACTGAAGCATTATTGTTAATAAGCTAATAAAATTTCCCAGATTTTAATAAACATGTTAAAGAATTTGGAGGAAAACACCAAACTTTGCATAGAGTAACGTTGCCGTATTTGGAATATAACATATTTTTCAAGCGGAACATAATGTAAATTTGCTTATTTTACACGCAAATTTGTTAAGGTATCAACGCTTTTTAGTGTTCAGTTTTGACATGTTTTCGGGTTCCTCAGTGAATATAAATTGTAATTTAAAACTAGGTAATTTCTCATAGAAAATAGACACAGCCACTAAAAAGACAGCGGTCGATGCAACTCAATTGAACTGTCGAAGTTAGTCAAAATTAGGCTTACCTTTATAAGAGCCAAATACGAATCAGAGCTGACGATCTATTTTAATAGAATGTATTAATTTATTGAACTTTTTACTTGTATAAACTTTCTTGTAAATTTTCATCGTATACTTTTTCTTTTTGTGCGGACTACACTCGAGAGCAATGAATCCGGGTCACTTAAAGAATCCTAAAAATCTCGGAAACTAAAAATGCTAGGTTAATGCAATAAATTGTATTTAATAGACAATGTAATACTCCTTAAATGAAGGTATTAAAACTTCTTAGTTATTGTAAAGTTATATCATAAAAAAATCAAATTTGAAAAAGGGCCACTTTCGAAGATGGAACTACGAAATTACAGCATTTGGTTTTGCTTTTGTTTGTAATCTGTCATTTATGTGGGTACATAAACCATGTTGATAGTGCTCTATATTCATTATTCAAGCTGAAATTATGTCGCTTACGCCTGAAGAATGCACCAGAATACTTACAATGCTGGAAACCGGCCGGAGTCAGCGCGATACAGCCAGGACTGTCGGTGTGTCGCTGTCAACAGTACAAAGAGTTCTCCGACGTTACGAAGAAACTGGTTCTAACCTACGCAGACCAGGAATGGGCAGAACCAGGTGTACCACAGCACGAGAAGACCGATACTTGGTGAACACCATGCTTCGAAATCGCTTTCTCACAGGAACTGAACTCACCAATCAGTTTCGACGCCTCGGAGGAAGTAACCCAAGTGCATGGACAGTAAGACGTCGGCTTGCTGAATCTAACTTAAAACCCCTTAGACCTGCAAACGGCCCTAAACTGGAGCGTGGGCATCGTATTTCGAGACTAAGATATGCCCAGAGCCACGTAAATTGGAGTATTGAAGATTGGTCAAAAGTTATGTTCTCCGACGAATCAAAATTTATGCTCTACAAGCACGATGGAAGACACAGAGTGTATCGAAGACCAGGGGAAAGATTCAAGCAAGCATGCATCGAAGAAAAAGTAGCCTACGGTGGTGGGTCTGTACTTGTGTGGGCCGGAATTTCTTCTGAAAGTCGCACAGAGCTGGTGATCATAGAAAACGGCTCTTTAACTAGCGTAAGATATGTGGAAGAAATCCTCAATGATCACGTTGGTCCATTTATGGTCAATTTAGGTGAGGATGCTATATTTATGCATGACAATGCCCGACCTCATACAGGTAGGATTGTGAATGACTACCTTCAAGAGATGAACATTACTCGTATGGAGTGGCCAGCGCGCAGCCCGGATATCAACCCGATCGAGCATGCTTGGGACGAGCTAGGCAGATGCGTAAAACAACGAAACCCTCCCCCAATCACGCTTCGTGAGCTCAAAATTGCTCTCACAGAGGAATGGGAGAATATTCCCCAAAATCGTATAAGGAACTTGGTGTACAGCATGCCAAACCGCGTAAACGCAGTAATGGAAGCACGAGGAGGCAATACGAAGTATTAAAATTCAAGAAAATCGTAATAAAGTTCAAAAATTTCATGTTTCCTATTTTTGTTTTAAGGAGAGATCAGCTGTTTTTTTCTTTATGTAATTTTGTGTTAATAAAATGTATGGTGACTCATATTTTTTTTACTTTCATTTAAGGAGTATTACATTGTCTATTAAATACAATTTATTGCATTAACCTATCATTTTTAGTTTCCGAGATTTTTAACATTCTTTAAGTGACCCGGATTCATTGCTCTCGAGTGTATTTGATTGAGTTTACGGAAATACTAGGAGAAATAAGTGCAGTGATTGACAGTTGTGAGATCACATTTGTGATTATCTTAGGAGATTTTAACGCTCATCCTAATTCGTTATTCTGTAATGAATTATTGAATTTTTGTCAAGATCAGCAGTGGCTCTGTGCAGATATTATTAAGTTAAATGTACTATCTGACACATATACTTATGTAAGTGACATTCATAATAACTGTAGACGTTGCATTGATCATTGTATAACAACAGAGGCGGCTTTTTTTTATGTTATTGTGATGGAACAAGCTCGGGGCCCAACTTATGTTAAGTGGACTAACCTCTGCCTATAACAGTTGCAATTCATCACAAGTCACGAATTGCACTGCACCCGTCACATTGAGACATAGTTGTTAAGTGTCATTGTGCCTGTAATTTCACTGGCTCTCAAGGACTACTGCCGGAACACACCTTTCGGTGCTTGGCGACAGACTTTCTACTTGAGGGTGGTAGCTAGCCAGGCGGGCAATCGCAAAATGCCCTTCCACCATGCGGTGAAGCTCAAGCCGGCGGTGGGGATCGAACCAGGGTACTGCGGCACTGCAGTCCATAGCTATTACCGCTCGGCCATCATTGCTTCGCTTGGCGCTGTGTTTCTGATATGACGGTGCGTTATGATGTTTTTTGGTCTGATCATCTACCGCTAGAGATAGAATATACGATGGAACATTTACCATGTGAAACTGATAACGTAAATATGAGTTTTAGTTAAGTAAAATGGGGTAATCGAAGTGAGAGAAAAATTGACGAATATATAAAAATGTGTAATCTTGAACTTAAATGTATTGACTTTCCAGAAGAATTTAATAAATGTGCTGACAATTTTTGTAATAATTTGAATCATAGATTAGTGCTCAATGACATGTTTAGTAAAATTGTAAATATCTTGAGAGAAGCAGTGACAATTTGTTGTAATCAAAATAAAATTAATAGACGAAAACATGTAGTTGGATGGAATTTATATGTAAAGGAAGCGCACCAGGAGGCTGGACTGTGTTTCCAATTTTGGATGCTTCAAGGTAAACCACCATCTGGAATGGTTTATAAGAAAATTTGTGCAAGTAGGAGGCTCTTCAAATCTAGGCTCAAGTGGTTTCAAGATAATGAAAACCAGATGCAAATGGATATCTTGGCCACGAGGCATAGAGATAAAGATTTTAAGGGCTTCTGGAAGCAAACCAAAGGTATGGAACCAGGGTCATGCTTACCGGCTAGTGTCGGAATTCAGTGTGAGCCGCGCCAGATAGCGGAATTTTTCAGAAAACATTTCAAAGTTGAGTCGTCGCTACCACAAATGCCACAACTGTTGAATGCTGAGGTCAAACCAGGGAAAAGTGTTATTAGGTTTTCGGCTAAAGAAGTGGCCGAAATTGTCAATAACATGAAAAGAGGCAAATCCCCTGGATATGACGAAGTCAGTATTGAACATTTGCAGTATGCTGGAGTACATCTACCCCGAGTGCTATCAATGTTTTTAGTTTATGTATTTGTCATAATTATCTTCCTCTCGCGCTTATGAAAACAGTAGTAGCACCAAATGTAAAAAAAACAAGACTGGGGATGCATCTGACGGGAACAACTATCGGCTCATATCGTTGGCTACCGTGATAGCTAAAGTGCTGGACGGTTTGCTTGACCGTCAACACAGTTTGGCTTCAGGCCGGGACTGTCCACAGAAACTGCAGTATTGAGGCTCAAGCATACTGTTCAGTACTACACGACTAGAAAAACGACGGTATATGCCGGTTTTTTGGACCTGTCTAGGGCATTTGATCTTGTTTCATATCATATCTTGTGGAATAAGCTCCTGAAAGAAACAAGTACACCCACAGAAGTAAAGAGTCTTTTAAAATACTGGTATGAAAATCAAATTATTGATTTTTGTAAGATGGGCTGGGACGTTATCTGATTAGTACAGGTTAAATTGCGGTGTCAGGCAGGGCGGATTAACGTCACCAAGACTGTTCAACCTGTATATGAATGGACTGATTGATGGGACTCAACAAAGTCGGAGTTGGCTGCTTTATCGACGGCAAATTTGTTAATAATATTAGTTATGCTGATAATATGGTTTTGTTGACTCCATCAGTCAGGGCTCTTCAGGTACTGTTGGGTATCTGTGAGGGGTACGCGGAGGCACATGGTCTAAAGTACAACTCAAAAAAAGTGAACTGCTTATGTTCAAAGCTGGTAACAAGTTACCTGAATCGGTACCGCCAATTAGTTTTGCAGGATCAATTTTAGGCAGAGCCACCAAATTTAAATACCTTGGACATTGGGTCACCGAGGATCTCACAGATGATCTTGATGTGGAGTGGGAGCGTAGGGCGTTGGCAGTTAGAAGCAACATGTGGACTCGTAGATTTGCAAGGTGTGCGGTTGATGTGAAATTAACCCTTTTTAAGACCTACTGCCAACCTATGTACACCTGCAGTCTGTGGACCAACTATAGGCAGAAGACTTTCAACGCCCTACGAATACAGTATAACAATGGGTTTAGAATGTTGTTGAAATTGTCTCAATTCTGTAGTGCATCAGCCATGTTCTCCCAGGCTCATACGGATTGTTTCAAAAAAATAATTCGAATACGTACGGCCTCATTGATGCATCGCGTGAGGGATAGTAGCAACAGCCTCTTAAATACCATACTGTGGAGATCTGACTGTCCAATAGTGCGTCATTGGAATGAGATACATGCGCCTATAGCAAAATTTAATATAAAATTTATTTTTTTGTAATGAAATAGTTATTTAGAAACTACTTATATTATATATATTAGGTATAAAACTAACATTATTCTGTTTGTATTACTAACACTATATGGATTGATTATCTGAAATAAATGTGAAATAAAAAAAAAATGTCTGTAGCACCAAAACTTCTCGAGTTAAAAATTTGCTTAAGAAACGAGGTATTATATTTTTACAAATTATTGGAGCACAAGATTTTTTGCCCTGGGCGGGAATCAAACCAACGTCCTTCGATTTCGAACCGGATACCTACACTACTCGGCCACCTGTGCACGCTATTTCTATCCGAATTTCGTGCTCCAATTGTATTATTTTAACCGTCTTAGGGCACGGTGCGCGGCCGTACCGTGCCGCATAAAGGGACTTATATTGCGCGAGTAGACTCTTTAGTCTTTAACTTTTTTTTTTTTTAGTTTGTAGTGTTTTGTTCCACGATGTGATAAGTCAGACAAATTGCCTAATGGTAAGCGTCATGATTGTCCATTGCAGTTGCAGAGGCCTTCCTGGATCTCTGCTTCACACTCTGCGCGCGTCGCTCCGAGATGATATTTCTTACGTTATATTTGCCCATTAATTTTACTTCGAAGCAGTGATGGCTCATTGACATTGGCTATAGACTGCCGCGGAGCAGATCCATGGTTCGAATCCAGCCGCGGGCTTCAGCTTCACCGTGGTGAAAGGGCACTTTGCGAATGCCCGCCTAGCTAGCGACCACCCTCAAGTAGAAAATCTGTCGCCAAGCACCTAACGGTGTGTTCCGGCAGCTCTCCTTGAGAGCCAGTAAGTTTAGTTTACGCCTGTTAACACCTTCGACCACATCATCACTTATCAGGTGAGATTGTGGTCATTGACTTACCCCTTTTTTGTTTTTATTTTATAAATCCCCAGACTCCAGGGTCTGTGAATTTTTAAATATGACCATGTCTTATTAAACTAGATACAAGAAATAGGAAACATTCAACATTTTACACGGGAACAGTGTTAAAAGAAAAGTTATTTTGTTAGTAAAGTCATTAGCACTAGCATCCAGAGAAGACCGTTGTCCTCTAGAAGCACCCCTTCAATATCAAATCAACTCTTGAACGGGTCAAGGTCCTTCACGCCTTATTCCAGTACTGTTGCACACTACTGCTTTGACGCAAAATATAATATTTGAAATTACGGTCGTTCTTAACAAGATAGACTCTTGTTAAAGAAACCTAGCATCTGACAAATACCTGAGTGTCGTCATTTGAACTGCAGTCCTAATACACAGGTAGAATAAATAAATATGAATTCATGCTTTTGTGTCTTGTAAATAGGTGCACACACTTAACCCATTGGCATCGGCGACAATGATAACAATAGAATCTCATTTATAACAAGGACGTAGTCATGGTCCTGACGATGCCGCTGAGTTATGATTGAACTTATGTTAATGATATACAAATAACTGCAATATAGGTATGTATCCAACACTCTTAATTTATTTATTTAATAAATTTAAAATAATCATAAGGTATTTTGTAACCTAATAATGTGTTTGTCGGTAAAATTACATTATGATAGCTAAAAGCACCAGGGTATGTATATCATTTGATGAAAGTTAACTTATCAAATAAAGTTTAAAATTACCTGAATCACTATAAAAAAACTTATATATATTACTAATTTATAAATAGTTTGAATTTTTATTGCTTAATGCACAACTTTAATCGATAATATGTAGTATAAGTTACAGGGTGGATTGTCGGTCACTTCTCCATACAAAAGTCAGAGGGAGAGGGACTCGCTCTTATTAGGGTTTTAGGTCCATAAACTAAAAAAGATATTAATACAAATACAAATTGTTAATTCCTATAAAAACAAACAGGATATAAATAATTACTTACATCCTAAGACAATACACAGTATACCTATTTACCTTCCATTAGCTAGTACTAGATGAACCTGTGTTACGTCAGCTAAGGGTGTTCCCACAAATATGTAAATAGGTTAATTTGTTACTGCAATAACTATACATTTATATACACGTAATCCATTGGTATAACACTATAAAATACATAATAACAACAAATACTCCATATGTCCACCTGCTATCGCTTTGTTCCATAGATTAACATGAAATAAAACTACCTGCCTAATTATAAGAAATATTTAAGAGTCGACAAGAAGTACCTAATTTCTTTTAAAAAAGTACAGTATTCAACTGTAGCATATAAAGTAGCTTACTCGCTTACCTACTATTGTTTGCATAACTTTAGTAAGCACTTAGAACCATATTTATTAAATTAAACAATCAAATATGTAGTACAAAAGAAAACGCAATACATAGTGACTAACTGAAAGGTATACGAGTATATCTCCTATTTAATATTATAAATTAACAAAACATTCACGTTGAAGATCGAATACGTCACGGTGCGTGTGCTGATGATGGTGATGCGATCACAGACGACGAAGTAGGCCCACCGTCTTCAGCCGGGCACGCTAGGATTTCATCACCTAGCACCAGCAACGCGGGACTCGCTCCAACCCCACCCAGCTCCCCGCTGCCGCCGCCGGCGTGTCGCAGACGCAGCTGCGCACTCGCCCTGATGATGAGCATCTGATATGCTCGAAAGCCGGGTTGACGTATTCGATCCTCAACGTGAGTGTTTTTTGACGGTTTAATTTATAATATTTAAATATATGTGAAACTCACGAGAATTTCAATTCAAATAGTGTATCTCCTACCTACTTAAAATCTTCTTTATTTGTTACCCAGTATTAAATATAAAAAAACAGACGAAAATGAAGGCAGTTTGTAAATTTGCTTTAAAGCCAAGACAAAACTATGTTACCCGCAACACTATATATGATTCTTCTTTATTGATTCCTTAATTATGTAAGGTTTTTATTGTTACAATTTTTTTAAAAGTTTATTAACTTGATTTCTGTATGGGACTCTAAATTTTTTTACGCTTACGCTTTAAGCGATAAGGCCGCTAATTGTGCCATTAATGTAATTTATTTCTTGTAAATTCAGCATATATCTGTACTTTTGTGTTTGAATAAAGAGTAGTTAAATCAATAAGGTCATTTACTTCCCCGGGATGTAATCGTTGTTTCTCAAAGTGATTCTCCAAGACGCGTAAGCAATTTTCGTAAGGAACGTTGGTTCACCAACGTTCCTTACTGATTTAACTACTATTTGTATGAAACAAAATTACTTCAGGTTTAATGATGAGTATTATTTTCAAAAGGAAGGATTAGCTATGGGGTCACCTTTAAGTCCACTAATGGCCGAACTTTTTATGGACGACTTTGAGCGTAAACACATAGTACAGGAACCTAATATTCTATTTTATTATAGATACGTTGATGATATAATCATTTGTTGGACTGGCACTTCTCGCCAGATTGATATCTTTGTTAAGAAACTGAATAATATACATCCCAAAATCAAATTTAAACTCGAATTAGAATTAAATCAATCTATCAACTTTTTAGATTTAACGCTTACAAGAGTTAGCAATAAATTAGATTTTCAAATATATCGAAAACCGACACACACAGATATTGCTATCCCCTTCTCTTCTTGTCATCCCATTCAACACAAGTTAGCAGCTTTTCGAAGTTATGTCCATAGACTGTTATCGGTTCCTCTTAATCAAGAAAATTATAATAAGGAACTTAATATAATATACCAAATTGCTATTTCCAACGGCTACAATAAACAATTAGTTGATCGATTAATTCATAATAAACAACGTAATAGAGCTATGTCACTCCTATATTCTTGCCCTACTGATAGAAATATCAAGTACGTAGGTAGCATTACTTATAGGGGTCCAATCTCTCAAAAAATTTCCAATATATTTAAGAAAAATAACGTCCATGTAGCTTTTCGAACAAACCAAAATTTACGCCATTTATGTAACGGAAAAGATCGTTTAGAAAACAATAAAAAATCCGGTGTTTACAAACTTACTTGTGACGAATGTAACAGTGTTTATATTGGTCAAACCGGTCGTAATTTTGATATTAGATATAAAGAACACAAATCCGCGTATAGGAACGACCATCCCGAACAGTCTCACTTTGCAAAACATTTAATTGAAAGCAGTCATCAACTCCTTGATAGTAATACCTTTAAGATTTTACATTGTTGTGATAAGGGATTTCGATTGTGTGTATTGGAACAGTTAGAAATATTAAAACATAGTACAGGCGTTGCACTGTTGAATGAACAGACGCAATTGGTTTCATCACCACTGTTGCGTATTTTTAGTGATAATTTGCCACTACAAAATAGTTAAATATGTATTTGTTTAAGGAAGTAATTTTGTTATATTTTTTACGATATTTTTCATATTATAAAACACATTACATAATATAAACAATTCAAAATTATTTTTTGTTATCAATTTATGATTATTATGATGTCATTGTCACTTTAAATACGTATTACTCACCAATTGTTAGCTACAACAAAGAGCGGTGACTCACGCTCGAGTCTAGACAAAGGCGTGCTAACTCAGCCCGTCTATATAAGGGCGTGCCGAGCCGCCGCGCCGGCCGCTCTTCTGGGCTATAAGAGGGCCTCCCCTCTGGGCTATAAGAGGGCCTCCCCTCGCCCAAAGTCCGGTGGAGCTGTACGTCCGTATAGCGGTAGACAGCATCTATGTCCTCCCTAAAAAAAAAAAAAAAAAGCCGGCCGCTCATTCTCGATCGTGCGCTCGAAGAGTCAAGACCTCCTGAGGATGCTTCGTGTAGAAGCGAAACGCGTCGAAAATTCTTCCGGTTCGGCTGCGTGGCGTTTGTGACGTCACGTCGGCTTAGCAGGAAAATTAAGCGGAATTGTCACTAGATATATTTTTATATTTTTTAAGTGTTTTATTAAAATATTAATTTGATGTTTTCTTAAAATATTTTAAAAGTATTTGTTATTATTAGTTCTACGAGTATCTAAGATGTACTTTTTTAAAGTGTTTTTATTTTATTAAAATGTGACGATACACGACCAGATACAAAAGATGTACCTATGCTTATCACCCTGAGACATATTTACATTCTTCTCATATATGCCTGTAATTTCGTTATTACTGGCACTAGAGGGCTGCTGTCGGAACACACTGTTAGGTGCATGACGACAGATTTTCTGCTTGAAGGTAGCCAGCCTGGCGAGCTTTTGCAAAACGCCTTTTCACAATGCGATGAAGCTCAAGCTGGCAGTAGGGATTGAACCATGGATCTCTGGCAGTTTTTCTATTCCCGCTCAACTACTTCAAAAGTGATACCGTTGAACCCTTGGCGTGGGATTCCATTTCACATTTGGCCGTTTTTCTTTCACTCAATGTTTTAAAGACTTGCTGACGTTGGTTATGTCCATGAAACTGCGTTATTATTCTCTCTCAACTTATAGCTACCATATTTATATAATACACTCGAGAGCAATGAATCCGGGTCACTTAAAGAATGTTAAAAATCTCGGAAACTAAAAATGATAGGTTAATGCAATAAATTGTATTTAATAGACAATGTAATACTCCTTAAATGAAAGTAAAAAAAATATGAGTCACCATACATTTTATTAACACAAAATTACATAAAGAAAAAAACTGCTGATCTCTCCTTAAAACAAAAATAGGAAACATGAAATTTTTGAACTTTATTACGATTTTCTTGAATTTTAATACTTCGTATTGCCTCCTCGTGCTTCCATTACTGCGTTTACGCGGTTTGGCATGCTGTACACCAAGTTCCTTATACGATTTTGGGGAATATTCTCCCATTCCTCTGTGAGAGCAATTTTGAGCTCACGAAGCGTGATTGGGGGAGGGTTTCGTTGTTTTACGCATCTGCCTAGCTCGTCCCAAGCATGCTCGATCGGGTTGATATCCGGGCTGCGCGCTGGCCACTCCATACGAGTAATGTTTATCTCTTGAAGGTAGTCATTCACAATCCTACCTGTATGAGGTCGGGCATTGTCATGCATAAATATAGCATCCTCACCTAAATTGACCATAAATGGACCAACGTGATCATTGAGGATTTCTTCCACATATCTTACGCTAGTTAAAGAGCCGTTTTCTATGATCACCAGCTCTGTGCGACTTTCAGAAGAAATTCCGGCCCACACAAGTACAGACCCACCACCGTAGGCTACTTTTTCTTCGATGCATGCTTGCTTGAATCTTTCCCCTGGTCTTCGATACACTCTGTGTCTTCCATCGTGCTTGTAGAGCATAAATTTTGATTCGTCGGAGAACATAACTTTTGACCAATCTTCAATACTCCAATTTACGTGGCTCTGGGCATATCTTAGTCTCGAAATACGATGCCCACGCTCCAGTTTAGGGCCGTTTGCAGGTCTAAGGGGTTTTAAGTTAGATTCAGCAAGCCGACGTCTTACTGTCCATGCACTTGGGTTACTTCCTCCGAGGCGTCGAAACTGATTGGTGAGTTCAGTTCCTGTGAGAAAGCGATTTCGAAGCATGGTGTTCACCAAGTATCGGTCTTCTCGTGCTGTGGTACACCTGGTTCTGCCCGTTCCTGGTCTGCGTAGGTTAGAACCAGTTTCTTCGTAACGTCGGAGAACTCTTTGTACTGTTGACAGCGACACACCGACAGTCCTGGCTGTATCGCGCTGACTCCGGCCGGTTTCCAGCATTGTAAGTATTCTGGTGCATTCTTCAGGCGTAAGCGACATAATTTCAGCTTGAATAATGAATATAGAGCACTATCAACATGGTTTATGTACCCACATAAATGACAGATTACAAACAAAAGCAAAACCAAATGCTGTAATTTCGTAGTTCCATCTTCGAAAGTGGCCCTTTTTCAAATTTGATTTTTTTATGATATAACTTTACAATAACTAAGAAGTTTTAATACCTTCATTTAAGGAGTATTACATTGTCTATTAAATACAATTTATTGCATTAACCTAGCATTTTTAGTTTCCGAGATTTTTAGGATTCTTTAAGTGACCCGGATTCATTGCTCTCGAGTGTAGTTGCATCATCTCTTTATTCTACGGCGTTTTGTTCATGCATATTTTTTTTACCAACTTCAAAAAAGGAAGGATTCTCGGGTATCGGTTTTTTATGTATGTGACCCAATTACTCGAAGATGCCTAAACTGATTAGTTTTTTTTTAATAGGGTATTCTTTCCCGGTGGTTCCATGTAAATTTTGAAGCGCTCGTAGCGAAGTTTACTTAGCTGTTCTCAACCGATCAGCAAAGTTAAGCAACGTCGCGCGCGGTCATGAGTTGGATGGGTGACCGCTAATACATTACTACTGAGCGTTTCCGTGCTTCGGAGGGCACGTTAAGCCGTCGGTCCCGGTTGTTGGCTTAGGATGGCAGTCGTTATAGCATGGTGCTACCACCATGCTATAGATTATGCTACCACCATGCGACAGATTTTCTAAAAGAGAATCTTTTTTTTTTTCTAAAAGAGAATTTAGAAAATCTGTCGCCAAGCACCTAGCGGTGTGTTCCAGCAGCTGTCCTTGTGAGCCAGTACTCCTAGGTTAGCCTGAACGCTAGCGACATTACTACTGAGCGTTTCCGTGCTTCGGAGGGCACGTTAAGCCGTCGGTCCCGGTTGTTGTCTTAGGATGGCAGTCGTTATAGCATGGTGGTAGGGCATTTTGCGAATGCCCGCCTGGCTAGCTACCACCCTCAAGTAGAAAATCTGTCGTCAAGCACTTAACGGTGTGTTCCGGCAGCTGTCTTTGAGAGCCAGTACTTCTAGGTTAGCCTGAACAACATCTTCGACCACATCATCACTTACCATCAGGTGAGATAGTGGTCAAAGGCTAACCTATCAAGTATAATAAAAAAAAAATATTGAATCAAAATCGGCTAAGTAATTTTTAAGTACTGGTCAATTAACTGAAAAAATATGTACCTGGATGATATGCAACTCTTGTGTGCTGTTCACCATAATAATATTTAGGTGAGTTACAATGGTCTATTATGGTATATTATATGGGTGTTATTACTATGTAGTTAAATACTTACCTTAGATATTTTTTACATATCTTTCGAAACTTAGGCACTTGCACTAACGAGAATGGGTAAACTCGGGTTAGTTTAACCCAAGCTCAGATCCCAAATTAAAGCAGCTTTTTTCGTACATACGTAGTTTAGTCACATTTTAAATACAAAGCGTTCAAACTCAGTGAAATTTAATATGTGTATATATATATATACCTGAGCCTGATAGCTATGCTTTTGGTTTTCCAGTCTTACGTAAAATTAAGTAAGTATTTTCAAAAATATTTGGAAATATCGTTTTGTATGGGAATTCATATTTGCTCATGGTGTAGGTGTCACCCCGTGAATAATCTGGGTGTAAATAATTTGAAATAATAGAAGAATAATAGTAAAAAATAGTAGTTAATGTACACTAATTCCACCGTCTGCTCATTTCTTAGTTGAACGATAGATCGAACACTTAGCCACCAGCGGAAGCAATTTACAGATAATCCGCTAGGTGTCGCTATTATAAGGACAATTTATGAAATAAATTAAATAATTATTGTGACATTGAATAATTATATTATAATAACGAGCAAGTAATATTGAATAAGAATCTACTTATTAATAAAAAAACTAAGATCCTTCAAATAGTTATTAATATTTCTTCTCTCCTGTCACTTGTCAAAATGAGATTGTACGTCAGATACCACGGTTTATCCATAGTTTTTGGCGTGAGGCGTCGTTAGTATTTTGAAAAAAGAGACCTGAAAGCCAAGTTCGTCGATTGGTCGAAAAAAAACAGTCCTTCATTACCTTTATTGATTTGATTTGTTTTGACTTATATGGTGACGTTCAGAGAAGCCTCGTAACGCACCATATAAGGAGCGCTATAACTCTGCAGTGCACATGGAGGGAGGCTGCATCTTCGATGAACAAAAAGTTACGATCAATCCTCAGCCAACTCTCAGCGCGTGTGCTTTTTTTTAAACCTATTATAGGGTGTGACCTAATCCTAACCTCTCTACTGGTGTTTTAACTGAGCAAAAATTAGTTCTGCGCTAATTCTATTGGTATGTAACCATTAAACTTCTTACTTGTGTATTTTAAACAACGTTGTTTTCTATGCTTCTTAGTTCTGCTAATATCATAATGTAACTTGCTATCTACCTAAACTTTAACTCCAACTTGTGAACATCCTCTGTATATCTACGCCCTTCAAGCTGAAACAGTGAGTCCTTCTGACTACAAGACGTTGCTGGTGGTTCACAATTCACGAGTGCCTTAGGTTAGTCCCTTACCCACGATAGTGAATGCACTTCGTGAATTGTAACCCATATAACCTTCAACATCATTTTATAATCTGAGCCCTTCAGGCACAACTAATGTTTGCTGTCGGGCCAAATACTCCAAGGCCCTCTGCTAGTCCCTTCATGCTCGGTAACAGGAGGTCATTGGACAATCTTGACTGGAGCTCCCGTGCATTCCAGGGTTCCAGTGCCAGGATCCAGTTGTAACTCTACCTGCACCAGACCTCTACTTCCTCAACGATCGGCATCTGCAACCTAGTCACTACGGCTAAGGCTGGGACTACCTGCGAGCAAGGTTCCTGTGTGCAGAGCACTTCTAGACTTGAACATCTCCGGTATCTGCTGCTGAGCATTTCCTTACCACTAGAGGATCAGGAGATAAGTTCTTCAACAAGGAAGCCTACCATTGCATAACCTGTCTGTGATCCACGACCCTTTTGCATTATACATCTATATCTATCCTGCTCTTATATATGCTCACAAACTATCCAAGCTAGGTAGGAAGGTGAAATAGGTTCAAAATTAATCATTAACCGAAAAAATAGCAAATCAAAAGCAAATATAATAAGCTCAGGGAGTTTGAACACGTCTTGGTATTTATAAAATTACAAAGCTAGGTTTATTTGGAAAGCGTTACGTGCACTCTAGCCTTAAGAGTAGAGTGCACGAAGCGTTTTCCATAAAACCGTAGTTTCGTCATATTTACCAAGTGTTCAAACTCGTTAAAATTTTGTACGCTGTTTTTTTATTTATTATATCCCTAAATGGCAAAATATAAAATCCCATACAACTAGATTTTTTGAAATATTTTTGAACGTACTTTATTTTACGGAACTCTGGAAAACTAGAGGCATAGATATTAGTCTCAAGGATATACATACATGCAAAGCTTCACCGAGTCTAAACACTTTGTACTTAAAATATGACGAAACTACGTTTGTATAGAAAGCGCTCCGTGAACTGTACTCTTAAGGTTATTCAAACTATTTTTGCCATTACCTAGTAGAGTTTGTATTTGAGATGAAATTCAGCTTGTAAAACAAATGACCGGATGCAAAAACATGCCAGATACCCCAAATACATGTATACCTACTTTAAACTTTACAAGAAAAAGCTTTTAAGCTTTAAAACTCATTTGTTTCTCAAACAGAGTAAAACAAGTTTGCCCTAATATAAAATGAGAATTTTATACGCGGCTGCATCCAAAACGCCAATGTTTTTTTAGACTTTTGGCTCTCACATGCGAAATCCTATTAGATTATGCAGAAATTTCAAGTTAGTTTACGGAACTCGTTAGTATTTGTTTGAATAAAAACTGTACTATTACTGCGTTTTGAAGCACTAATAGCGAAGTTTGCTTAGCTGTTTTTAACCGATTAGCAAAGGTAAGCATCGTCCGCTGCGGTCATGAGTTGGATGGGTGATCGCTAGTACATTACTACTGAGCGCTTCTGTGTTTCGGAGGGCACGCTAAGCCGTCGTTCCCGGTTGTTATATTAGGATGGCAGTCGTTATAGCATGGTGGTAGGGCATTTTGCAATCACCCACCTGGCTAGCTACTCGAGGGTTCAAGTAGAAAATCTCTCGCCAAGCACCTAACGGTGTGTTCCGGCAGCCGTGTTTGAGAGCCAGTAATTCTTGATTAGCCTGAACAAAATCTTCGACCACATCATCACTTACCATCAGGTGAGATAGTAGTAACCTAAAAGGCATAAAAAAGAATTACTTGCGTTTGAAAACAACTCCAACTTGTGATTCAGACGTGGTAAATTTTAATATATTGAATAACAACAAATTTTATTACTTGCATGATAAACATTTATTCAGAGATATTTCCGCCAACCCTGATTCCAGCTTATACGTGAAATCAAAAGCGGTACGTGGTCTGTTTCTGACATGACGTCAGTGTACTGAGCTGGATTATTTTTACAGCTAGAGTAACTCATACATCAAGAATAATTATCAATATATTCATCTTATACGGCCTAGCATATTCTCAGAAACTTCTTCAACTATGTTCCAAAAAGTTTTCGAGAAAGTGACTTTGCTATACCTATCGCATTTTTGGGAAATATATTCACTGATTTCATATGGATCAAAAGATTTTTTTCTGTATAATGTCACTATTGTATTTAGTTTAAAAAAAAAGCACATAGTGTTTATATAAATTATATGCTATTTTATCCAGTTTCAGAATATGTTTTTTTTTTCGGAATAGACAATCATTTGACCGCAGTCTCACCTGATGGTAAGTGACGACGCGGTGGACGGTGGAGCATGCTTGCCTAGAAGATACTTATTCACTCTATATTTGACGACATCCAGATTGTACCTCTCGGGGAACAAAGGCGCTGGGAGGGTGTTCCATTCCTTCGCTGTTCATATTATAAAGGTGGACGCAAATCGCTTTGTGCCGACAGGAGGAATGTCAACCATATACGGATTCCGTGTTTCCGTACGTCTTGTAGTCCGGTAGTGGAAAGGAGATACAGGAATTAAATTATGCAACTCCATCGCACACTCTCCGAAATGTATCCTGTAAAACACTGAAAGACCAGCAACTTTGCGACGATGTTCAAGGCTGTGGAGTCTGCTCTTTACCAAAGCATTGCAGCCAATGAGGTTTTTTGCACGTCTTTCAATGGAGTCCAAGGCTTCGAGCTGGTATTTTGCTGAGCCGTCCCAGACATGGCCGCAGTATTCCATACATGACCGGACTTGTGCTTGGTACAGGTAAAGAAGCTGCCCTGCCTTGGTACAGGTGTAAAATACTGCCTAACCTTCCCTAGGACTCCCAACTTCTTCCCAGCTAATTTAGCCTTGGACTCAATGTACGAGCCAAAATTGTATATATGTAGACTAGGGGCCTCTTTCACGGCCTTCATGTAAAGTCTCGAGTAGGCTAATTGCCAGTTTAATTCACAAGTAATCGTGAATATGAATTTCACAATGGCTGAGTAGTACTCAGTATTTAAAGTGACCGCTAAAGTACTTCTTGGTTCATCTAGCTATATTTTTTATAGGTTTCAAAAGTTGGTATTGCAAACTCCATACTAGGTAAAAACTTCTTGGTTAAAAATAAAGTTCGACGAATGAATGAGTGACGTTGTTGATAGATGTTGTACGTATGTTTGAATTTACTTCAAAGATCCTTCAAGCATGTATCGAGTTGTTAATCAGAAGTCTGTTTTCTATTGTGAAAATGTAAAACCATAATTGTAACTTTTATTAGCCGAGTAACTTTAACCAGGAAGTAAATAATTAACACTTTAGTTAAAGGGCATGAAAAAGGCCCTATATATATATTTTTTTATGCCCTATTTATTTAATTCATATATTGTAACGGAATAAGCTCGAGGCCCGCCTG
This sequence comes from Plagodis pulveraria, assembly GCA_963890685.1. Classification (NCBI taxonomy): domain Eukaryota; kingdom Metazoa; phylum Arthropoda; class Insecta; order Lepidoptera; family Geometridae; genus Plagodis; species Plagodis pulveraria. The sequence goes on along the minus strand of OY982955.1, from coordinate 30,612,623 downwards.
ATGTTAAGCGGACTAACCTCTGCCTATAACAGATGCATTTCATCACAAGTCACGAATTGCACTGCGCCCGTCACCTTGAGACATAGTTGTCAAGTCTCATGTGCCTGTAATTTCACTGGCTCTCAAGGACTATTGCCGGAACACACCGTTAGGTGCTTGGCGACAGATTTTCTACTTGAAAGTGGTAGCTGGCCATGCAAGCAATCGCAAAAAGCCCTTCCACCATGCGGTGAAGCTCAAGCCGGCGGTGGGGATCGAACCAGGGTACTGCGGCGCGGCAGTCCATAGCTATTACCGCTTGGCCATCATTGCTTCAAAATGTAATTGTGTTATTTGAAACTCAAATATAAAAACAATAAATATATTAAATAGTATATTAAATAGTAATGTTCAAAGTGTAATTTGAAACTTGCTACTTCGCTATGCGACTTGTCATTATTGTTTGCCACAACAGCTGCCACGGGAGGGGATATAAATCCAGTATTTTGGCAGACATTTTTATGCATATATTTTCGCGGTTAATACGGTTATCTAGTAGATTCTGAATAATCTTACGTGTACTCAAAGAATCATTATTTATAACAGTTGTAGATAAACATTTGTTACTTAAAAATTATCACCAATTACATACAAATGATTTGTCAATTGGGTATCCACTAATTATACGAAATATAATGAAAGCATGGTAGACAGCCTTCAACAAGTGATTGCAGACTCACAGGCAGTCCAAATGCTTCAGTTGGCTGCGTGCTTGCAGCATAGTGCCGTTGAATTGCAATGCTCATTTGTTTAGCCAAAAAAGCGAATGTGAAAAGTGTGAAAAATGTAAATGCATTCATTTTAGTTACTGTTATGTTGTATATAGTTCGTTGTATTTTGTATGGGAATTCTTATTTTGCAAAAAAAATTAAGATTAAATCAAAAAGAGGCAAACTAGAAACACACATAAAAGGCATAACGCCGGTAATAAAACAATTCGAGAAATACAGCTTACCTACTTATTTATTATTTTGGCTGATTGGTTTGCCATCGATTTTTCATGGAGGAAATCTCTTTACTATGCTCTTCCACCATACCCACTAAATTCCCTCCATGAGCAGTCCTCTACTGAGGTGGGGTAAGATAGGGTTACGTTAGCATTCACCATTTCGCCCCAGCGGGAGGCCTGGACTTATTCGGGCCACTGCGCCTGTGAAGGGGCGACATTGCTAACCAAGGCGGCAACCCCGACGTGTGGTGCCGTTCGAGCTGGTAGATATCCCGCAACTCTCCTTCAGTGATCTCACTACAGAGAAGGGAGGAGGAGAGCGTTCGTCTGGATTGTCATGGATCAGCTCGGATATCATCCTCTCTAATCCACTCCACGATTTCCTTCAGCACCATTACCGCTTCGTAGAAACACACCACCACTTGCCACGATCTCTCACCACCGAGCATGGCGTTTTCCACGCGTGGTAGAGAGAGAACCCCTCCTATGAGAGCTGTAAGTGGGTGCATCTATGGGTTTGCTCTCTACCTCAATCCTACCTTCAGGCAAATGATGATCAAAATATAACAGTCTAAACTTAGTAATATTGGCTCGCAAAGTGCAGCTGCCAAGCCAGTATTTGTATAACTCTTTTATTAAGATTTTTTACTGCGGTAAGACTTTGAACATAATGTCACCTAATGGTAAGTGATGATCTGGTCAAAGGTGTTGATAGGCTTAACCTAGAATTACTGACTCTCAAGAACAGCTGCCAGAACAAACCGTTAGGTGGTTGGCCATAGATTTTCTACTTAGGGGTAGCCTAGGTAGGTACTTAGGTACCTAGTACCTAAGTAGTAGCTACTTAGGGGTGCCAGGCGGCCATTCACAAAATGCCCTTCCACCGTGCAGTGAAGCTTAAGCCCGCGGCGGGATTCGAAAAGAAGAGGATCTCTCTCCCTTTCCCGCTCCTCCGCCGCCGAGGCGGACTCTTTCTGTTCCGCTCCGCAGAGCGTGGACGCGGAGGCGAGCCGATCGCGCTCGCACTCCGTCTCCGCTCAGAAGACCTGGGGTGTCGGCCGTGGGGACAGCTGGCACCCCCCATCAGGGTTAAGTCATCATGATGTGTGGATACCCTCGTGTTCCGGGGCATCCCACGAGGCGGCATTGGGGGGGAGTTATTACCAGAGGCTGGGCCTGTTTAAGCGGGCAGCGACGTCGGTGGGGGCTACGGATGTGCCGCGGGGTCACTCCCGCTTTCATCCTTGCCACTAGTTTTTTGTCGTAGGTTTTTAGTCGGTAGTGGGGTCCCTATTGACCCTGAGCCCGACATAACCTGCTCCCCGGCGGATGTGTATACGTAAATGCATTTTCCTCATGTCAAAAAAAAAAGGCTAACCTAGAATTACTAGCTTTCAAGGACAGCTGTCGGAAAACACCGTTAAGTGCTTGGCGACAGATTTTTGCCTCATACCGACCCCAATGCATATTGATGAGATAAGGGTAGGGCTAGGAAGAAGAAAACGTGTTTGACAAAGCTATTGTGATTACAAAACCTTATACACATAAATTGTTGCGAAACCAAACATACACGTAAATTGTTTTATGCCCCGAAAGCCTTTGTAAAATTTGTACAATTCCTTTGTAAAATAAATAAACATTGATATTTATACAACGACAAAACCGAAAGCCGTTTATTCATAATACCTCCCTTGACGACAAAATAAGCCAAAGTCATTCCGGAACGAGAGGAACATAAATATTCCGCAATTCAAACAACCCTCAAAAGTATCATCAAACAAGACTTAATTGCCAGTCCAGTCATACCGGTTACTGAGAACGGTACTCGTTACCCGTTTTTCCCAATGGCCAATTTTTCAATCACGACATAGCCAACGACATTGTATAAAACAACAAACCGGTATACGGTAACAAAATATATACGCTATACGCAATTTAAACAAGAAATAAAGATAGCTATCAGCCGAATTTTGTTCAGTTCTGTCGCTGTTGTACAGTATAAATCACGTGCAGTTAATAAACTTCATACAAATTATTCAAACGGCCATATTAAAACAGTGCATATTATAACATGTTTTCTCAGCAGAGCACACGGGTGATATTTAGCCAGTTTGTATTTTGATTACGTACTTTGTGGTTGTTACTAATAAACTATAATTGTTTATTTTGTAAAAATTAGAGTAGCGCTCAGAACAGGAGATTGTCTTCATTTTGAGGACAGTATATGAGCGTACGATTATGTTTGGAGTTTTGGGCTTTCCAAGTAATGGTTTGTCCTTTTTATGAAAGAGATCAAATGCCTAAAGGATATGACCACTAACTAGATTAGTATATTTACGCTGCTTCAATCACTCCGCTGAAGTAGCCGCGCACCTGCCTCACGTTTATTTCAGAAAGATGTTACGCCGCCAAAGTGTCAACATACCTACGTAGCGTCCCACAATTATGATCGCCATAACTTTCACGGAATTAGAGTTTCTCAGGTACGCATTAGACCATCCGGATAGAGAATAGCTGCAACATTGGCGCTAGTAAAAAATTTAAAACGTAAAAAAATTTAGAGCAAGAGAGGCCAACGTGACCAAGTGAATTAATCAATTATTATAAATATATTATACATATTATATATGTCATGCTTTTCTTCTCGCTAGTAGCTTACGTTTGGGTGCAGAGTTGTGTTGCCTATTAACTGCCAGTGTGTTATTACAGTTATATTAACAGCAGTGTTGAAAGAAGGAATGGCCAACAATCAAAGATCAGATTCCCACACAGATACAGTGATAATAAGAGGCCGACCTGCGATGATAGGACACGCATTTAAAATATCTTGACTTAGTTCGCAGAGGAGCTTATTCCACTGTTTCTTAGGAGACAAAACCTTAGGGAATTCAATATTAAGACAAGCCAATGCAGCTGTATTTGTCGGCCTTCACCAGACATTTTGCAAATATTTACATCAAAAAAAGCTAATAAAGTATGCGTTTTTTTTTACCAATTAGTATGTAATGTAGTTATTAGTAATAGTATATGGCGCGATAAGTAATAATGTGGCGTATTCACAATACACGAGTAATTATGCAAATGTTATTGAATGAATGCCATACTTTGGAAGTACATACGTATGAAAAAATAGAAACGTAATTTTTGTACATGTTAATGGACTTCTCCCACTGAGCCTTATTATGAACTTTCGCCAGATAAGGCGTGGAAACAAACACGCAACTACACATACTGTTAATACGATTACTGTTTCAGCCGTGCTGAGCGAATAAGTGATGAATAACGGCGAAGTAAATCGATTGTCAAATGAAAAATATGGGCGTAAGTACGAAATTGATGGAGTGTTTATTCTACGGCCAGCATTTATGCTACATACCAATAGTGAGTTGTACTTTAAAAATTTGGGATTCAGGAAAACTTAGGATATTTCTAAGTGCTGTACTGTATCAGCTGGATTGTCCACTGCTGAACACAGGCTCCCCCATTAAGGGGGAATTTGCCATTATCCCCACGCTTGGCAGGCGTCTTGGGAATCTCAATTTATGACATTCTTGTAAGTACATCTACTTTATTATAAAACAATGTTATTCTATGGACTGACAGCAGCCCAAACAAAGAAAATGGTATAACATGAAGTGGTCTTTGAAAAATGACAGACTGAGGTCGTAAGACTTTGACACTTATATTTGCATGCGAGTGAGCGAAACAAACTACCTAATATTTAAGATAGGTGAAATTCATAAAATAAATTCATATAAAAGTGAGGTGGAAACCTCTGCCCATAACATGTTCATTTCGTACAATTTGTTAAACTGCACTGTGACCGTCACCCGAGACTTACAGTTGTTTAGTCTCATGTGCCTGTATTTTTCAACTGCTGGCTGCTCACAAGGACTGCTGCCGGAACAACCTGGTAGGTGCTTGGTGACAGATTTTCTACTTGATAGTAGTAGCTTGCACGGGCAACCTTTTGCAAAATGTCCTACTATGCGGTGAAGCACAAACACGCAGTGGGGATTGAACCATGGTCCTTCGGCACGTCAGTCAATAGCTATTACCGCTCGGCTATCATAACCTCAAAGTTGATAGAGAACCATCTACTCTCGTTAATAACGTGCATACGTCTTTAAAATTGCTTCCATAGGGACGCAATTCATAAAAACGATACCAAAATTGGGGGATACAGTTTAGTGTTGCAGCTATATTAATATCACCCCCATCCAAATTTCAATTACATCACTGGATAGCTAAAGAATCAAAGAATATATTACGTTAAATAGGGCCTGTAACACATCGCGCGCGGCGGAGGGGGAACCAAGCCATTTTGAAGGTCATTCCGCTGCGTATCGGGATTTCCATTTAATATAACTTTCGACTCGGTAAAGCTACGACGTTCATTCAAGTTTCAATCGTCAGCTCGCGTCAAAATCGGTAGTTGTGTAAAAACAAAAATATATATACTGTCCTGTGTGCTACTGTGTGATATATGTACTGGCCTTTACGCGTCGAAATACAGAGATCGTATACGGTTGTAAAGAACATCTCAGAAGCAATCGAATGATAGCAATAAAACACCATAATAATATGACTGAGTAAAGCAGTGACGGCAACGTAAAAAAATTAATGCGGTGGAGCGGATCAACGACTTACTTTTCGTATCAGAGACCTATATTTAATAAAGTTATAACACAGTTATTATTTGTTTAGTTGATTTATTTCCTGAACCCGTTAAATGAAACAGTTGCATTCATAAACAAAACAAGTTAACCCGGAAGACTTCCTATAATTATGACATAAGTACATAAATAATAATATTTTGTATATGACATACATAAATAATAATATTTTGTATATGACATACATAAATAATAATATTTTGTATATGACATACATAAATAATAAACCTTTGAAAAAAAAATACCCGTTACTTCAAAGGTTCGTATTTTCGTCGGTTTGTGGTCTAACGTCTCATGTTTACTGAACTGGTTGTACAATCAATCGTCTTTGTCATACACGTGTCAATAGTGGAGAGGACAACAAAATTTTAGTTTTATTTAAAGTAAATTATGGATCGCCGGGCTATCCAGTCTGGCTATAGATAGTGTCATCCACGAAGACGGGCCCCAGTCTTCTTCTTGATCGCTTACAGTACAAGTATGTACAAGTGTGCTAGTGTTTTAGTGTTGTCGGTACACACTTATTACCTATAAGTGCGCACGCACACTACAATGAATAGACACATCCCGAGCACATGAATAAATAACAGTATGTGTAGTGTCGTGTGCATCGAACCGCGGTCGGCTCACAAATTATATAGATATGTCTAAAGACAGATAGGTAACAGACCTTCATGCGACCGAACTATAATCGCCGACCGTTTTTTTCTTTTCTACCTGAGACGATAACTGGCAAATGCTTTCATCGAATAAAAAATACGTACTATCCATTCTACTAAAGAGTTTATAATAGCATAGTGTAAACAGGTTGTACTCCTACGGTCAGTATTTCCTTTTATTTTATATTCTTATTATTCTATAATCGAATTAAAACAAAATTTAAGTTTATATTTGTATTTATTTTAAGAACACAATTAGGGTTAGCCCAAAATGTATATATATCTTCCTCCACTCCGCTTCAATTTTAGTGTGTAATGGCCAATGGGTATCTACACTTTGGATACTGCAACACGTTTCATACGCTTGATATGTCCTGTAAAATAAAATCAAATTTAATAACATAATCTGTGAACCGATTATGTTATCTTCAGAAACTTGTAGAGCTGGTATCATCATCCCTCTAATTCAAAATCTCATCGGAGTTAATTTCGAATTGCCATTTTGTAATTTGATTTGTTATAGCATGGTGGTAGGGCATTTTGCGAATGCCCGCCTGGCTAGCTACCACCCTCAAGTAGAAAATCTGTCACCAAGCACCTAACTGTGTGTTCCGGCAGCTGTCCTTGAGAGCCAGTAATTCTAGGTTAGGCTGAACAACATCTTCGACCACATCATCACATACCATCAGGTGAGATAGTGGTCAAAGGCGAGCCTATCAAGGATTTAAAAAAAAACTTCGAGGTGGAGTTGATACAATATGTCTTTCTTTTAAATACACATCATCACTGCTATATGATATAGATATTAACATCTTGACACTACATTTTTATAGTTAGATTAATTAGTAATGCATGAAGACAGATTTTTTCGGTAGGGTGGGTGCCTGGCTAGGCATCCACGGGTACAGTTCAGCACGGTATATAAAATGACCCTGTCATGCTAAGTAAAATACTACGCTGTCAATAGCGTGTTCACGACATCATCAAATACTATAAAATATAGACATAAACAGTCAGTCTGAATTTTTGGTATTCGCAGAGCTTAATGGGATACTACATCTTATGATTTTAGTTTCATAGGCTAAAATAAATATATCAAAAGGAATAAATATATCTTTGACGTAATCCACGACATTAAAACAATTCTAAACTCAGGTTGTTAGGAACCAATGCAGGTACCTAATTTAATCAAAATTAGTTTAGTTTCAATGTTTTGGAACCGAGTAACAATAAAAACACATTCGTTATATCACGTCATTGTAACATTATATAATACTAGCAGCCCATCCCGGCTTCGCACGGGTATTAAAAAAAATATTATAATAATTTTTACATTAATACATAAAACCTTCTATTTAAGTCAGGTTACTAAGAAAAGATAAAGAATGTTTAATGTAACTTTTATAAATGAACTTTCATATGATATTCGTTTTTTATTCTATTGTTTTTTTATCTGGCAAAATCATTAATCTCCTTTTGCGCAGTTGGATAAAAACTGTTCTATGTCCTTCCCCATGTCTCCAACCATGTCCATACCAAATTTCATCCTAATCGATCCAGTAGATCGGTTATCGCGCAAAACCATTAACCTCTTTTTGCGCCGTTGCTTGGCTAAAAACTATCCTATGTCCTTCCCCGTGTCTCAAACTATTTCGATACCAAATTTCATCCTAATCGGTTGAGTAGATCGGTAATCGCGCAAAATCATTAACCTCTTTTTGCGCAGTTGGATAAAAACTATCCTATGACCATCCCCGTGTCTCAAACTATTTCTACACTAAATTTTATCTTGATCGGTCCAGTAGATCGGTTATCGCGCAAAACCATTAACCTTTTTTTTTGCTCAGTTGGGTAAAAACTATCCTATGTTCATCCCCGTGTCTCAAACTATTTCCACACCAAATTTCATCCTAATCGGTTGAGTAGATCGGTTATCGCGCAAAACCATGAACCTCTTTTTTGCGCAGTTAGATAAAACTATCCTATGTCCTTCCCGTGTGTCAAACTATTTCCACACCAAATTTCATCCTAATCGGTCCAGTAGATCGGTTATCGCACATTAACCTCTTTTTTGCTCAGTTGGATAAAAACTACCCTATGTTTATCCCCGAGTCTCCAACTATTTCCACACCAAATTTCATACTAATCGGTTGAGTAGATCGGTTATCGCGCAAAGTCATTAACCTCTTTTTGCGCAGTTGGATAAAAATTATCCTATGACCATAATCGTGTTTCAAACTATTTCCACACCAAATTTCATCCTAATCGGTTGAGTAGATCGGTTATCGCGCGAAACCATTAACCTCTTTTTTGCGCAGTTGGATAAAACTATCCAAGTCCTTCCCCGTGTCTCAAACTATTTCCATACCAAATTTCATCCTAATCAGTCCAGTAGATCGGTTATCGCGCAAAACCATTAACCTCTTTTTTTCGCAGTTGGATAAAAATTATCCTATATTCATCCCCGTGTCTCAAACTATTTCCATACCAAATTTCATCCTAATCGGTCCAGAAGATCGGTTATCGCGCAAAACCGTTAACCTCTTTTTTTGCAGTTGGATAAAAACTATCCTATGTTCATCCCCGTGTCTCGAACTATTTCCATACTAAATTTCATCCTAATCGGTCCAGTAGATCGGTTATCGCGCAAAACCATTAACCTCTTTTTTTCGTAGTTGGATAAAAACTATCCTATGTTCATCCCCGTGTCTCAAACTATTTCCATACCAAATTTCATCCTAATCGGTCCAGTAGTTTCAGAGCCTATTCAATGCAAACAAACAAACAAACAAACAAACAAACAATCAAATCTTTCCTCTTTATTATATTAGTTAGTGATCAAAGGCTAGCCTATCAGTTGTAAAAAAAACATGCATTCATTAATACTCGTAAGTAGAATGATACACAAAGTTGTCAGTGACTATGATTAAGTTGGAGTTGATTGCACCTAAAATGTATTCGCTAAAAATGGAGCATACTTTAAAATGCGTCCGATATGTGCGCTGGTTATGACTAGTCCTATCCTAATAGATGCAGTGTTCACTATGGCGGCCTAGGCTTTAACTAATACTCGGTTGTGACTGCGATTGATTAATTATTAATGACTGATCAATTTTTAGTTCACGACCGTGTAGAATTGGTTTCACTCGTCTGTGGACTCCGCGGTGTAGCTTTTTAATTATTTCATATCTGTTACGTTACTTTTTCTTTCTTACTGATCTATGTTCTTGAAAGAAATCAAAAACTAAATATTTCTCTTTTTTAGTAATACTTTTCATTTTTCAATGATTAGTTTAAGGATAACAGTATATCAGACAAACATGTCCAAAAGAGTAAAGACAAGTGGTTTGGTTATCAAAGAAGCATTGTAACATATTTTCGGTAACCTCTATTCAAAATCAAAAACTAGGTGAGAACCTCACAAAAAGCTCATACTGAATGAAATGATACTGACTTAGTACTATACCATAAATTCATAATAATGATATTCCCGTATACGTATGTATCACAGTTTAATTATCGATTGATGATATTGACAACCAGTTAACTGTTGTAAGAGTGATCAAGAATGAGAGTGCACTGCTGTCTAATTACACTTTGGAGACATACCTGACCAGGTTCTGGTTAAATTACCCATATACTGCAAGCAATAATAAATATTGTGATAGTCAAAGTTTTTATTACAAACCATGCAATAGAAAGGCTAGTAATATATAATCATAGCTATTAACTAGCTAAATATTTGGCTAATTACTAGCTATGAAGGAATGCTCAAGGGAGTAGCAGTATACTGCGAACTTAAATATATTCTGCAAAAATTACATAATGTAAAGTTATTTATTGATATCTTCATTGAGATTGCCATTATATGTCATGAGTGTTAAAATTATAGAATTAAATTATGTAAAATAAATGTATCTAGTTATTTACTGTACTGTATCAGCCGGATCGTCCACTGCTGAACACAGCCTCCCCTATTAAGGGGGTATTTGTCATAATCCCCACGCTTGGCAGGCAGCTTGGGGGTTGCAGTGTAAGTTGACAGTTCGTTAGAAGGCGCTGCTGCCCACCTTCCAGTATTTTTCCCTTAGTCACCTCTTACGACACCCATGGGATATATATGTGGAGGTGCAAATCTAACCCGGCACCCCACAGAGAAGTCCTGTCTAGTTATTTATGTCCTTTAATTTCTTTTCAATAGTCTAATAAGTATACATGGATTGGTTTTATGTATTTTATTGACCTATTTACTATATTGTATCAGCTATATTGTTCACTGCTGAGCACAGCCTCACACATTTGTGGGGGGGTTTGCCATGATCCCGACGCTTGGCAGGTTTCTGTGGAACAGATATCTCATACTGCGATGTGGATCGTTTATCAGTTCCTCAGAAAGCACTGCTATCCACCTCCTATTGTGTTACCCTTAGTCTCCTATTACAATACCCAAGGGTAGTGACATTCTAGCCCTAGGATGTAATAGTGTCATAACTTGAACCTTAGATAATGTTATTTGTTAAGTTAAATTGTTACCTTAACATTAATCATCAGGAAAGCAGCCGGCCTTACAACCAAAGTCAAGACATTCTATAATATGTTCTTGTATGAACCTTATGAGTTGAAAGAGAACTTATTGTACAGTCGCCTGCAATAAGAAGTATACACATTGTAATTTTCAACATAGTGGCAAATAGTTCTGTTTTTCTCTATGTAATCAGCAGTATCTTAAAACCAAAGAATGATTTGAATATTTTTACTCGTGTTAATGTTAACTTCGATTATTAATAACTTAGCGACATTACATTATTTTGAAAATTACAAAGTATATACTTCTTATTGCAGGCGACTGTACAAACCTAACATTCATGGGATAAGAGTAGAAAGATGACGATGTTCAATATAATTTTATAAGTACATTGCATTTATGTATTCTATAAACTAATTTGTTTTAAACTTACTCGTCTTCCTGAAGTTGAATCAATTCACTCAAGGTATTTTCTAATTTTCTATGTTTCTGAAGCAATTCCTTTACCAAATAGCTCTTCAATTCTATTCCTGGAAAGATGAAAATTAATCCTTGTCATTCCCTCAACGAGTTAGTTGACGCAGTTTCCAAATCTGAAAACCAGGTGTTTTTATGAAATTTGGCTTAATTACACATAATTACCTAGATTACCTATGTATTCTACTATCATAATTATAGATAGATCAACAAACATTCGGGTCAGCTGAAAGTATGGCATAATAAGCAACATTATAAGGATAGTACAAGTCTTACATACAGCGGTGGACCATAAATGAGTTGTTTCTTTGTTATTTTCTATATCATATCTATATGAAACCTAAGGTACCATAAGTAACTTCTGTTTCACTAACATGTTGAAGTTGTCAGCAGGGCAGGCCTTAGATGAAATGAATCACAACGAAAACTTATGGTTCACACACACCATTAGAGAAATAAACCCTAACTATATCCAGAAGTACCTATTACCATGCAATTACTGTGAAACTGAAAAACGCGGTAGTATATACTTTCGTTTGCTAATAACAAGGTCCTGTAAACCTTAAACATTATAATGACAATGTTCCTAACCCATACTGATCAAAGGTCTGGTCACTGGCTGAAGGTTACAAGTTTTATACAAAGTAGTATTTATACAGCTGGGGGGCTGCCCAACCACCGCCAACTGAGCTGAGGGTAACTCCTTATTGAATATCTAGGAACACTTACCCAGTATGGTAAATTTCTTACCACCTAAATGACCACTAAAATAAAATCGTAGTTGTCTTCTCAACCAACACCTTTTCTCGATTCCAAGACATTTGTTTAATATCTCCAGGTCAGCGATCCGACATAATACGCGTTTAATTTTGTAGATTAAGCAAAAATAGACTTATTATAACACTATGTGAAAATTATTTTAAATTATAGATATCCTTTCCCGCCATTTTGTCATAAAAATCCTCAATTAGGGATACTCGATATATATCGATGCATCGAAACTACTCAATATTTACCGTTCGATACATCGAAATGATCCGATGTTTTTCACAGACAAGAATGTATTTTTAATTGCCATTTCACAAAATCACGCTACTGAAGTTTAGGTAAATACCAGCGCTTCACATACACAAGCGAAAGAAGTGACGAAGGAATAGCGCAATTGTGAGTAACATATCTTGATACTTGCACTCATCAATAAAGAAATATAAATTGTGATTTTAAAAATTGTGCGATTAGCACGAGTGAATAATCAATTTCTTGTCGATTACTTGCTAATGTTAAAGTATAGTACAGAAGTAGGCATGTAAATTAAATAGTCTATCTACATTGAATCTTATATTTAAACTAGCTGTACCTGCGACTTCGTTCACAATTGCCATACCTGCAGACTAATTATTCACATTTGAGCACTGTTTGTCTCATATGAAGAAACGCTGTGGTCTGCAGTGAAGCACTCTTAGTAAAGTATAGCTCAGAAAAGAGCTTTTTACTTTGGATTTCCAAACTCTGTATTTTCTAGAAGACAGTGTGCAACTCAGAGAATTCCTTTGCCAATAAATATGCCGGTTCGCACAATGTATGTTGAAGCAAAGTACTTTGTGCGTTTCTTTGGAATTGCGATTTTAAAACTGCGTCTTTTCGCCGAGGTTCCCCTTGCTTGGTGGTAGAACGAATATATTAGTATTAGATTGTGCACTTCCATTGCGCAGTCTCCGAAATGTATCCGGCAAAAGATAAATAGTTAAAAGGAACTGATTGTGGCGAATGTTCCAGATTTTAGAGTTTTATTTTTGCAAGCTATTTAATTTCGAAGTGCTCGTAGCGAAGTTAACTTAGCTGTTCTTAATCGATCAGCAACATCGCCCGCGGCCATGAGTTGCATGGGAGACCGCTAGGGACATTACTACTGAGCGCTTCCGTGCTTCGGAGATCACGTTAAGCCGTCGGTCCCGGTTGTGGTCTAAGGAGAACAGTCGTTATAGCACTTATATAAGGAGCACAGTCGTAAGCACGGCCGTGGGGTGCCGGGCTGCCCGTTGGGTGCCGAGCTACCCGTGGGGTGCTGGACTACCCGTGGGGTGCCGAGCTTCAAATGTGGTGCCAGGCTGTCCGCGGGGTACCGGAATACCCGTGGGGTGCCGGGGGTTTTTTTTTATGCTTGATAGGTTAGCCTTTGACCACTATCTCACCTGATGGTAAGTGATGATGTGGTCGAAGATGTTGTTCAGGCTAACCTAGAAGTACTGGCTCTCAAGGACAGCTGCCGGAACACACCGTTAGGTGCTAGGAGACAGATTTTCTACTTGAGGGTGGTAGCTAGCCAGGCGGACTTTCGTAAAATGCCCTACCACCATGCAAATGCATGGTGCTGGGGTACCCGTGGGGGTGTTGAATTGCTGGAAAAAACCGTGCTGAATTTCGGGATAAAAAGTATATTTAATGTCCTTCTTCGTAGTATGAACTCAAATCTTGCCAAGTTTAATTGAAATTGTATCAATATCTATAATTCAGTAGTTTTGGCGTGCTGCGAGGCCATGATACAGACAGACAGAAAAAAATAACAATAAAAACAGTTTTGGCATCAGTGTCAGCTACAGAGTGGTCTCAAAAATTATTTTCAAAATATCTGCAATGTACAGAATTGAACCGGTTACAGGTTTATTATAATTGTTGTATAAAAAATAGAAATGTTTATATTATATTGTAACAATAAAGTTAAATAATTTAAAAATTACATAGATATTTGACGTAACGGCATTGATCTAATTTTTCTAGGGTCTATAATTTCTGGGATTAGGCAATCATTGTCAAATCGCACCAATTTCGGAAACATAAACTTGCAAAAAAATATCATCTTTATGTATCCTTAGAATACTTATTACTTTTAGAGGAAAATCAGTTCCAGTCCACACTGTAAATAAACATGTATCTTTCCTAGCAATGTGCAACTGGCATTGTACCTGATAGTCATAATATAATCATCATTTTAATGATGGCCGAGCGGTAATAGCTATGGACTGTCGCGCCGCATTACCTTGGTGCGATCCCCACCGCCGGCTTGAGCTTCACCGCATGGTGGAAGGGCTTTTTGCGATTGCCCGCCTGGCTAGCGACCACCCTCAAGTAGAAAATCTGTCGCCAAGCACCTAACGGTGTGTTCCGGCAATAGTCCTTGAGAGCCTATTGCTTTGAAATTACAAGCACATGAGACTTAACTACTATGTCTCAAGGTGACGGGCGCAGTACAATTCGTGACTTGTGTGTGAAGAAATGCATCTGTTATAGGCAGAGGATACCGCTTAAAATCAGGTGGGCCTCACCACAAAAAAAAATGGGAATAAACATCCTTAAACCTACATATTTTATCCTCTAGTAGGAGTTAAATAAATCTTAGGTATATCCAAAAAGTATTCGATATGTGATAGCGATGTATCGGAAAAAAAATCGATACTTAGTTTCGATGCGTCACATCGATTAAAAACATAGTCAAATCTTTCATATGGACATATCTAGCACAGATGAATAAGTTTTTTTAATGACCTGAACATTGCTACAATATGCACAACATATTACTTGCTCAGTGGACAGCAGTTTGCGAAATTAATGAACAGTCTGACGTTTCGTCATCAGTTATCGCGGTCGTTTTTAGCGACATCGGGGGCGTTCGGTTGATTCCGCCACCTGGGTCGGCTCGCGACTGGCGGTTGGGTGAGACCCCCCGCACACCGCGATTCCCTCTGTTGAAAAAGAGAGGGGCGCGTCTTCGTGGATGGTACTATCCATACCTTCAGGGACGAAATCAGCACATAACGCTGTGTTCTGTTAGGTGTCTTTGACAGCCAGAACTTCTATAGGTTATAGCCTGAACAACATCTTCTATTATCACTTAGCATAAGATAGGAATAAAACTTTAAAAAAAAACACACCACGGCTACTTAAAGGACCTATGGAGGTAAGAAAAAAAATAAGAACTAATTGACGGTGACAAAGATAACCTCGTTTAAAAAATTGCGTTTTTTTATTGCCTTACGGGACTCTAGAAAGTATTTGTTACCATCACCACACAGAGTTCATCTGTGAAAGTGTTGCTGAAGTCGGGGTAAGAATTTCAAGTTGTTTGATATAAATATTGTTCTTCCGAAGCCGATAAAAGAAACTTTGTTTTCTTAGGATCGAAGGTTGGTAACATTGGCCTAAGAAAATGTTTGTGTATGTAAGTCAACAAGGTGCTATTTCATTTTATTTCCACCCTAGTCATTCAATATATATTATATATAAATTATCATTTAGATGATCATATTTCAATGAGTTTTAAAGCGCTCGTAGCTAAGTTTACTTAGCTGTTCTCAACCGATCAGCAAAGTTAAGCAACGTCGCGCGCGGTCATGAGTTGGATGGGTGACCGCTAGTGACATTACTACTGAGTGTTTCCGTGCGTCGGAGGGCACGTTAAAACGTCGGTCGCCTGGCTAGCTACCACCCTCAAGTAGAAAATCTGTCGCCAAGCACCTTACGGTGTGTTCCAGCAGCTGTCCTTGAGAGCCAGCACTTCTAGGTTAGCCTGAACAACATCTTCGACCACATCATCACTTACCATCAGGTGAGATAGTGGTCAAATGCTAACCTATCAGGCATAAAAAAAAGATAGTTTAGTGACACTGTCCAAGTGGCCCATTGCCCCGAGCCAGCCGAGGGTTATAGCTTCACAGCATTTTTAGATGTACACTCACAAAATGCTGTGAGTGCTGCTAATATACTACCATCTTAAACCAGACAAGTAGACTTCGGAGAACAGAACTAAACGTGGCTTGTAGCGTGTCCATACTCACATGTCACAGCATGCACACTATTGCAAATATCTAGCGTGTTCAGAGTGCGTGGATATATTTAAAGTAAATCTCATTATCAACGAAGAAATAATTTATTCGTAGGTCATCCTGCCATTTAATGCTTCGTGTAGAAGCAAACGCGTCGAAAATTCTTCCGGTTTGGCTGCGTGCGACGTCACGTCGGCTTAGCAGGAAAATTCGGCGGAATTGTCACTAGGTATATTTTTATATTTTTTAAGTGTTTTATTTCAATATTGATTTGATGTTTTCTTAGAATATTTTATAAACATTAGTTATTATTAAAGATGGATTTTCGCAAAGTAACGCCTGAATCTATTCATTATAAAAAATATGTTCGTCATGAAAACCACGAATTGATTTGCTACAGTGCATCTAGACATATAACATAGATACCTATAAAACTTAGAGATATAAAACCAGCATATCCAGATTAGAGTAGGCATTTAAATCTCGTACGAGACTCCAACTGATTTTCTGGTTGTACACATATTGTATTTTATAAGCATTGTCTTATTTAGATTTTAGATAACTTGAGTATAATTCTTTGTAACTATTACATATTATAGTTGAATGTGACATGGACATTATGTATATCTTTATGATATGTTTGAAATTAATGGTTCGAAAGAAATAAAATTATTTAATTCGAACCATTGAGTATTTTAAAGTTAAAATTTTAAAGCTATGTAGTATTTTCAGGACGGGCAAACGTAGGGTACCGGGCTAGAATGCTAAGCCACCACGATTCTCGTGGATGTCGTAAGAGGCGACTAAAGACAAAAATAACGGAAGGTGGGCAGCAGCGCTTTCGGAGGAACTGCCCTCTTACACTGCGATCCCCAAGACGTCTGCCAGGCGTGGGAATTATAACTCTTCCTTGATTAGGGAGACTGTGTTCAGCAGTGGACAATCCGGCTCAAAATGTACAGTATTTTAAAATGCGTTGTTCCACGCAGCCTCGAAAATTACTCAGTAAATTGGGATGAAAAATTTAACCTATAGAAATATTATAACATCATATATCTTGCAAACCAAGACGAACGTTTTCTAGAAAGCTTTAGTAAACATCAGGCAGGGGATCTGTTTGCTTCGTGACGTCCTCAAAACAGAACGAAACATAACCATGGACTTTAAATCTCCATTAAAATCATTAGGGACAAATATAATAAGCCAATTTTATAATCACAGTATTCTTATGTTTGATAAAAGTTACAGAGTACTGAAACTTCTGGTTCAACTATAACTTTGTGCTGAACAACCTTCATATATCGTTAGGTTACGATAAAACTTATCGGTAACTTAGGGCGACGGTTTCCTTTTAAGGTTTAAGAACTTTCTTGTTGTTAAGTCATTTTGTATGAAAAAATAGAAGGATGCGCACCCATCCAAGGTGTACGAAGAAGTTAACCTTTGAATAATGACTTGGATAAGCAGGTTGATGTAATAAAGGTTCATGTGACGTTTCTAAGGCGCCAACGAAAGTATATAAGAAATGGTACAATTATGACTAACTACATAAGTGACCAAACTATGTTCCAACTGTTTTACGAAATTTTCTAACAGTTGGAAGCAGCTCTTATATGAAATAAACATTTAATTAAGAAATCTTAAAGCAACATTTCTTTCAGACATATATTAATATCTACATCTACACTATCTATACTCATATAATTATTTTAGTATGCAGCGAATAAACTTACCTATAACTAATCCTTTTTTTTTTTTTGACCCGGGAAAATCCTTTATGGATACCACCCGGCTCCGGGGGGGGCAAAGTGGTTATGTGGGAGTCCTCGCCTGAGGGGCCTTACTACCCCCACGGGGGGGTAGTAAGTGAGGTTACCCACTAAAAACCCGGGATGAGCAGTCTGCCGCCTAGTCGGGGCGAGATGGGGTAGCGTTAGCATTCACCATCTCGCCCCGGCGGTTGGCCCGTCACCGGTGACGGGCCCCGGCCAATGGAGGGATGACCCAGCTCATTAGGGCCATCCCCCAGACGTGTGGGATCGTGCAAGCCAGTGGAGAATCCCCCGACTCTCCACCGATGATCCGCACAACCTATAACTAATCCTACATTATCTCTGATGAACATAAACTATAGAGTATGTTCAAAAAAAAATATTTGTTCGTTATTGTTAAATACCCGGAATACCAAGCCGGGGTCGCTAGTGCGTTATGTCCCGCTCCAGTGTTACTCGGCCTGCCCCGGAGCCGGGAATAATAGACCTGCTGGGGACTGCGTAATATTTGTGTATTATGCTTAACATTAAAAGGGCGGAGGGGAAGGGGAGTTTTCCGTAATTCACACGCTTGGCAGGCCTCTTGGAAATCGCAGGTACAGATGTCAATTTCTCAGAAGGCGCTGCTGCCTACGTTTCAGTAATTTTCCATTATACGCCTCTTGTGACATGGCAGAAGGTATCGCGAGTGTGCAATTCTAGCCCGGAACTCCACGGGGCTGAGTAACATAGCCTCTGCTATCCGCCCGAACACACTCTCTACTTTTATTATTATTATGAATATTTAGAACCATATCAGGTAACGAATTCAAATTTTCACGCAATGTGAGTTCATGTAGAAAACTGAAAAACTGCAACAAAAATATCATTCTTTAAATGCGAAATGCCTTTATTAACAAAATACTACGAACTAACAACTAAAAACATTTAGACAACCTATAAGTCATTGCAGATTCATAGGCAGTGTAAATGCTCCAGCCCACTGTCAGTTGGCAGCGTGCCCAGCATTGCCCCGTTGAATTGCAATACGTATTCGTTGAGCCTAATAGATATCATCATTATGATCACAAGTCTCATCGACCAAGCGCTCTGATAAGTTTTGGAAAATACGATGGGTTCCCGGCCCCCACGGACCCAACGTCTCTACATCAAACGTCTCAAATATATAACCGATACCGAGGTTAGCATGATAAATTAAAATAATAACTAACGAAAGATCATAGCGGGACCCTATACAAGAGACAGTTATACATAATATAAACAAGCATGAAACTTGGTATGACCATATATAAC
Source organism: Plagodis pulveraria (assembly GCA_963890685.1). Classification (NCBI taxonomy): domain Eukaryota; kingdom Metazoa; phylum Arthropoda; class Insecta; order Lepidoptera; family Geometridae; genus Plagodis; species Plagodis pulveraria. Next base: position 30,593,413 of record OY982955.1, on the reverse strand, counting down.
TATGAATTATAAAACACGGACAAGTGCTAGTCAGAATGCTGCTAATTATCTCGAACTGTAGTTCGAATGAAATAACCGAATTTGCAAATCTAATCACTTGACTCTTATTTTTTCTCCGTGATGGTTAAAATATATGAAATGTCACACGCGAGCGTCAAACAGCACTCAATGGCCTTAGTGGGTGAGTTATTAAAGTACTTGCCAATAAATTATGTGACAATCTCTACATTGAAAAACTATTTTGCTGGTCTACAGATAGAAGACTGTTCCAAAAATCCCTGGTGCTAGACCTTCGCTAGTTTGGACTGCACTATATTTTCCTCATGATTCAGTCGACAACTAATATTTTACACTCGTTTATATGAGATATCACTCCAAACAGAAAGAGCTACTAATTCCCTAAAGTTAGCCTGAACGACGTATTTGACCACAGAATTGATTTTCGGTTATCTCTTACCATCAGGTGAGATAGTGGTCAAAGGCTATCAGAATAAAAAATAACAGAAAAAATCCTAAAAACATTGCTTGAAAACCTTTTATCCTGAATAGCGTGCACCGACTGAGATCCAATTAAAACTACCCGCCAATTGCAATAGCAAGGCTTTATTAGCACCCAATTCCAATTACCGACACCGATCGCGAGTACCGCGACACTTGACAGAAGGCAATTACTTTTTACCCGGCTGTAGTAGAAGGTTTCTGGTGGCAATATTTACTACCTAATTTGACTCCAATGCATTATGACTCCACTTGTTCTGTCCATGGATGGGAAGTAAAATTCAAAAACTACCAGACAAACAGTCTTTTAAATGTAATTACAATTTTTGTAATTAATAATATTAACTCTAACTATCATTTTCTTTACGTATTTGTATATAACATTTTTACACGTTTACCCACAAAAAGAAGTTTTATGATAAAAGTGTTCATTTATTTATGTATGTTTGTGAGTATCTAAATTTTTTTTTTTTTATGTTATTGCGACGGTACTAGCCCGTGGCCCACCTGGTGTTAAGTGGACTAACCTCTGCCTATAACAGACGCATTTCGTCAACGACGAATTGCATTGTGCCCGTCACACTGAGACGTCCAGTTATTAGGTGTCATTAGCCTGTAATTTTACTGGCTCTCAAGGACTGCTGCCGGAACACAGTGTTAGGTGCTTGGCGACAGATTTTCTACTTGAGGGTGGTCGCTAGCCAGGCGGGCATGCACAAAATGCCCTTCCACCATGCGGTGAAGCTCAAGCCCGCGGCGGGGTTCGAACCATGGACCTGCTGCACGGCAGTCCATAGCTAATGCCACTGAGCCATCACTGCTTCAAAAAATCTAAAACGCATAGTACTTCTAGAACTTACTATGCCGTTGGAAATAAACGTACCTAAAGACCACACAATAAAAACTAACAAATTACAAAATCACAAATATACGATAGGCAAAATTTAAGTCATGTGCGGGATTCGAACCCGCGTCCATCCACCCCTTGAGCCGGGGTATGCTCTAACCAATTGAGCTCACATGACATGACTTCATAACTCGAATCTTTCCTATCGTTCTTTAACCATCGTATTGGGATGGAGTTCTATTCGAGTTATGAAGTCATGTCATGTTAGCTCAATTGGTTAGAGCATACCCCGGCTCAAGGGGTGGATGGACGCGGGTTCGAATCCCGCACATGACTTAAATTTTTCCTATCATATATTTGTGATTTTGTAATGTAATCCGCATAGCAGGCGTTATTGCAAACCTAACAATAATAAAAAAACTAACAAATTATGAATTAATTAAAAACGGTTATGTGGTTAATTTACATTCTGTAGAAGTCGGAGCAAGGGGTATACCAGCAAAATCCCTATACAACCTACTAAAGGAGGTTGGGCAGGGGAGGAGGCTCGAGGGTTGAAAGGGAGCTTTGATGCATCATAAAGGGGCCTCTTAACCTTACTCACTGGGTTGCAAGTCCCAGGCACCTTGACTTGGGCCTCTTCTTCTGCAACGCTATGGATCCGGCACCGGCACGGTGAATCCATGGAATGCTAAGTAAATTCGTCTCTGGCTTAAGCGATTTATGCATAAAAAAATAAATAAAACAAACCATCGGATTTTACTCACCGTATTCTGATATAATTTATTTATTCGTTCAAATCCCGTCGGGTATGATTTCAAAATGAAAGGCTTTAAAAACGATTCCATAAATATACTTGCAGTTTTAATTTCAATGGTTCAATGAGCTATCTGTTTTTATCATTATTTCTATGTGCATGTCACTGCAGCGGTTAGTTTATGCCTATATTAAAGAAATAAAAAAGAGAAATACGTCTTTAACACCGAAGATAAATCTTATCGTTGTACACTTCGTTTTGTTGAAAGATATTGTACCCAAACACATACGTAGAATAAAGGTAGGAAAAAATTCTGAACGTTGAGGTATTCCGAAAATGCAATACTGAGTGTGAAAAATAATTTAATTGTACAATCAACGAAATGCGATACTGAATAAATTAATACGTACAGTCAGTGTCAATTCGGTTTTTAATTGGGTATTCAGATACCATCTGAACATGGTTTAATTTTTCACTGTTAATAATATTTTTGAAGAGAAAATAAACCTTAAAACTGAGTAACAATTTTTTTTTGTATATACCCAAATCGCATATTCAGTCGAAACTATTTTGCAATATTTACACAAAAGGTACGACTGAAAAATATGGTTTATTTGCGTTGATAAATCTGATTTATGCATTGTGTGTTGCTAAGTTTTGTACAAATTTATGGATTCAGTAAAGTTGCTTGTTTGTAACGATCATTGGAAAGGATTATGTTATGATTTATATAGAAAATATTAAGCAGCAGTGTCGCTTTTGACATGGTGGTAAGACCTAACGGTGTGTTCCAGCACTGTCCTTGATATCCAGTACTTCTAGGTTAGCCTGAATAACATTTTTGTAGCTAATCAGGCATTCACAAAACGCTCTACCACCATGCAAATTTGTTATTGGGCATTTACAAATGAAATTCAATTGTTTTCATAATGTATGATACGCAAGGACTTCATAAAACTTGATAAGGATGAAAAAGTACAGTTAAGGATTGAAAACAGTTACAAAGCAGCCCTGATTCTGTGGTCAAAAGGCTTACCCATAACTAGAGCCGATACCATACATAGAGATATCTTGTAGTTACAATAAACAATAAACAAATAGTCAGACGCTATTAGCTAAGACGGACAGCTAATTCTTCTGCAAGATATTGAGAATTTCGTTTTAACAACAACGAAACAGAATACGTTCTATTTTGGCCACATGTTGCCGAGAAGCAGTGTCAGTTCTTAAAAGTTCGCAATTGTTGGAAACGTGCAAGTAACTACTTTCTTCGACGGATTATTTCATGCAGTAGGAAAATTATAGACCCGAGTCTATAGAGATATGTGGTAATGCAAATTCTCTGACCAAAATGAACAGAAATAAGAGGTTGTTTATTTAATTATGACGAGGATATAACAACAACGGCACCCTTCTGCCCAATTTGTGTTAATGGGGGATTTCAGATTTCACAAAAACGCTAGCCACCGAACGCTTTTACCGAAAAAACTTTAAAGGTTTCCCACTTTTATCTTCCAAGCCACGCGACCGATTTGGATGAAACAAAAACTACTAACAGCGTATTGATCTTAGCTACAAAGCAGTATAAGTTTCATTCTTATAACTCCACTTTATTCCAATTTAAAATAACAAAGAGTTGAGAGCAACCAAACGCGAAAGTCACCTTAGCAAGCTCAACGGCGCGGCAGTACAGCGGTGGGCATAGATTCTCACGTATTTCCCAACATTTCAACGTAGTATCTATATCACCAAGCAGAAATTCCTGGAACGAATTGTGTAAAAACTTCAAAGCGATGTCAAACTACGGAAAAACTTTACTACATCCCGTCCCATATTAAATTCCAGCAAAAGTTTTGTAAATGAGTCTAACAGAGCCAGTGAAGGTATGCATGGCCTATGTTATTGGGATATACAAACGCAATGTAAATTTTGCTATTCACTGATTTTTTTCAAGTTGCATTCAGCGAATGTGACGATAACTCATTTGTGTAACCCGATTTATTTTAGAAGTCGAATTGAAGATGGCGCCACTAATCGCTTGCCTACTTGACTTTGTAAGTTTGTACCACTATTAATAGGTTAATCATTTTAAGTCTTACACTATATAACATGAATTTTGGTCCACATTCAAGTAATCACTTCGAAATTGACACGATTAGTGTGGTGTGTCTATAGCTCTACACGGCACATAGCGGCGAAAGTGACAGTGAAGATAGTGACATATCGGACAATTTGACATGTGCAGCTGAGCCGGGACCGACAGCGCCATCGTTACGTCAGTTAGGTGCTGAGGCCCGCGCTTGCCGCTTTGCGCAACCGTGACTCCCAGACGAAGGGCTACAATATAGCCCGAAACTGGGCGGAATCTATCCGGTAAATATAACGCGACTCCCAGCCGGGTACCTATTTATTAATAATTACTGCCTTCATAAATTGTCGATTTATATACAATTATATTTAGAAGGTAAAGAAAATTAGCTACTTTTACTGAAGTTCCATGAAATTGGAATATCAAACTATAATAATACTCATGCTTAATTTTAGCACCAAAAACAATCTTACTAGTCCGCGCTTTAGCAAAGAGATTCAATTAGGTAAGCAATCAAATTTTACGCAGCGCCGGTGGGAATTTAATGCCAAGGTTTGACTAACGTAGCAAGATACTAGGTACTTACTAGTTCTCTGGTTTAAGCAAAGTTTTGGCAGCAGTGATCAAACAAAAGTCCGCCCGGGTTTATTTTTTATTGTCCTGTCCTTGACTTCCGTCTAAAATCATGAAACTACTCTGATTGCTTTAACTTATCAAAGAAACTATTGTATGACAATTCTTCTGGGAAATTCTAGAACTCTTCAACTTTCCAACCGATCAAAATAAGTAGGCAGGTTCCTCAGATTGACGCGTGTAGATATATCATATATTATGTATGACCACGCAAAACTTTTGTTACTTTTAGTAACACTCAAATAGTTGAAAAATTGGAGTAGTATATACGCAACACAGACAGAGTAACTAATTTTTCATGAAAAACGGAATTTTTTTTACACTGAAAAGTATGAAACAATTTGAGGAAGTTGGATCATGATTTCAACTCGCCCGTGGGGTGCCGGGTTAGAATTGCACCTCCCCATATCATCCCGTGGGTGTCGTAAGAGGCGACTAAGGGAAACATACTAGAAAGTGGGCAGCAGCACCTTCTATAGAACTGCCATCTTATACTGCAATCCCAAGTCGCCGGCCAAGCGTGGGGATTATGGCCAATACCCCCTTAATAGGGGAGGCTGTGTGACAGTACAGTACAGTACAGGGCCATTTTGTGAGGACTGTGTTTTGTATCGAAATGGTTCTTAAAGACTTACACAAAGTATTTCATACTCTTCTGTGTTTTTTTTTTTTTTCAACAATATAAGTTACCTATTTCGTATTGATAAATATAAATTTAGTGACACTTGAACCCGCAACTTCAGAATACCATCCTGGTGCGTTTCAAATTATGCTATGCTTCTACTGAAGTCCCGTGAAATTGGACTATCAAACGAAATATTTATAATACTCATGCTAAATTTTAGCACCAAAAACAATTCAAGTAGTCCACGATTTAATAAAGAGATTCAATTAGGTAAGCAAGCTAATTTCACGTAACACCAGTGGCCATATGTGGGTAATATGTGTACTATACATTATTTTTCTCTATTCGCTTGAATGAACGTTTTTTTGACTTTTGAAGACTATTGATTTAAACTAGTAGTTTGAATTTGAAGTACAATCAACACTTAACACTAAAATTTATATTTATTTATTTAAAAATAAATAAATATCAAATGATGAATCTATTGTTTTACTTAACTATTATTATTTTAAAATAAAATAACTACTATGTTTTCAAAATACTCTTTAAAATAATACAAGTCAATTACATAAGTTTACTTCATATAGTACATGATAATGATTAAGCCAGTAGCAGTTACTTTTTGGATTTATGCAAATTAATAACAATGAAGCATCTCTACTACTATCATTCTCTTTCTAACATAATTCTATTGCTATGCGACCCGCGTGGACCGCTTACTGTTCCGGCTTCCCTACAAAATAAGTTGACAGCACCTGACTGCTGAAACGCTGGTTAAATCAAGATATTCTACAAGTTACCTACTTAGTACCTTTTGGCTTACGGCAGTTAACCAAGTTATGATCGACGGACGACTTGGTTACGACCTCTTTGGGAGTCGTAAGGCGTAATGAATATTTTGATGCAACAAGAAATTGTTGTGATAAATGTTTATTAACTTTTTACCTGAACGTTGAGGAAGGAAATGAGACGTTTGTTGCCATTTACATTTTAAAGAAGATCTAAGACTTCATCAAAGAAAGTGTAATCATATCGCTTGCCAAACAAACGTTTCTTTATATAGACAAAACCAAGAGTTAAAACTTATTGAAATTTTGCGTTAAAGCGTTATTTATGGGTTGTAATTTTTCCATAAAGTTACGAGTATATTCATAATTATTAGTTTTAAATTGTTTTTTATAGGAATGGTTATTGGCACTGTTTTATTTAGACATGACAAAAATTCCCAATCAGTTAAAATTATCAGATGCGTGCTCATGGGGTGCCGGGCTAGAATGTCCCCTCCCCCCCCCCCCTTATCTCTAACCGTGGGTGTCGTTAAAGGCGACAATAACACACCAGAAGGTGGGCAACAGCGGGACTGGTATGTCACACTGCGATGCCCAAGACACCTGCCAAGCGTGGGGATTATGGCAAAACCCCCTTATTGGGGAAGGCCGTGTTCAGCAGTGGACAATCCAGCTGATAAGTAAGTACTGCGTTTGCTGAACACGCTAATTTCGTTTACATTTACTCTTCACACAAAGACATTTTCCTGCCCTTATCCTCTTCATGGTCACAAGGTCGATCTTCGCCAACAACGCAAACGAGAAAACAATGACTTATTATATATATATATTTCGCTTACAAATGACATAATTATAAACAAACTTGGCTTCAATTTAACGGCCAGTAACCTATCCTTGGGCATGTTCACGTAGGTAGTATACCCACTACATTTCAGGTACTCAAGGCTTGTAGAAGAATCAACCTGTGACATTTTGGTGAGACGACAGTCTACAAAAATTACCGCTCGGATATCATGGCTTAAAAAAAATGGCTGCTCTTTTTTTGCTATTATAAAGGACCGTGCAAATAATTTTATTTACTTTGAGACTAGCTAGGATCCGCGAAATGTCTTGTGGCCTACTTGACCTAAGGACGTCGCACCAGTATTTCAAAATTTCCCGAACAGTAGTTACTTCAGAACTGGTAGATGAATTAACTACATTAACTATGAAAATTGTCACTCATCATCTCACTATTGGTACCTATATAAAATGCAAAACGCCTAAGTAGGCAAATGCCCTTCCACCATGCGACGAATCTCAAGCCAGCCTGTCACATTTTGATAAGACGGCAGTCTATAAAAATACTACTCAATAATCATTTCTTGAAAAAAAAAGGCAGCTTTGTTGTCATTATTACCAGGGAACGTGCAAATAGTTTTATTTAATAACGCTACACCCAACCAATGGGTTGGAAACTACAAGTGCCATATGGAAAATATGTTTCTATATTAAAGGAATATGCGCAATAAGGCAGTGTCGCTTTATATCGCTCTAGTGGCTTGGTATAGTGTTAGTTTCCGTGAAGTTGGCTTCAGAGAAATAGTAAAATAGAATGTAGATTGTATCACAAGGAGATCATGTAAAGCACCTGCCGGTGTTTCGGTAATAATTCGGTCCAATAATTCTAAGGTAACCAGAAAAACATCTTCGACCGCATTATCAGTTACCTTAAATGAGATATTGGTCAAAGGTGAGCCTATCAGGTATAGAGAACTGGCCAAGTGCGAGTTAGATTCGTACACCTGGAGTCCCGTACAGTATGCACCGATTTTCGAGATTTTTGGCGGTATTACGAGCCGCACATAGCCAGTTTTCAATATTAATCGTATTATTATATAATTCAAATTATTATGACTTAAACGATAGACTATTTTCATACCAGGTTTGACGCTTGTAAGTATCACCGTATTACCGCAATTATAAAATTAAAAAGAAACAGATTGGCATGTTTTGTTATTAAACTACAGTTGCAATAATTTTAAAATTGAATATTCGATTTTCTGTGTTGTCTTTGTTTGTTTCCATACTGTATGATATTTGTGTGATTAGTAATTAGCGGCCACTGTTAGCGGTTCGTTCCACGTTAGTTTCAGCTAAATAGGTTCAATAGTGTAAAAGTTATTAACATTTTATAGTTTTGTTTAATTAAAAATTTCGTGATTTTCCCTTATATAATTTTAATTTTCCAAATTTTTCTATAGTTCCACGCATCACTACACGAGCGATCCTCGATCGTTTCCCGTTGAGCGCGATCGCAGTTATAGTTTTTTCAATATTTATGAATATTTGGTACATACCTTCTTTTGATCTGTCTAGTAGATTTTCCAGTAGAGTTACTACACACATCAAAAGTGCCTAGAGATCATGTATATTTTGAACTTTAAACAAATATTAATATTTATAAGATTTAATATATATATATTATATTATATTAAAAATATTCATATTAATATTTACGATTACGAGATTTTTTCCTTTCCATATATGTTGAGGATTCTACGTCAACTACGTTTTTCACAGCTAAAAGAAAGTGTCACGAGTATTGGATATAAATTTGAACTTGATACCTTTACGCGATTCTGAGAACAAGGGTATTGACAGACAGGAGGACAAGAGGATAACAAAGTGTAGTAAATTTGAGATTATAACAATTGAAATTGTGATTGTAGGTTTGTGTGAGATTATAATTGTATTCCTTTTTCCTGATAGGTTAGCATTTGACCACTATCTCACCTGATGGTAAGTGATGATGTGGTCGAAAATCTTGTCCAGGCTAACCTAGAAATACTGGCTCTCAAGAACAGCTGCCGGAACACACCGTTGGGTGCTTGGCGACAGATTTCCTACTTGAGGGTAGTAGCTATTAAAAATATATTAAAATGCCCTACCACCATGCTATAACACCCGGGACCGGGATCGACGGCTTAACGTGCCCTCCGAAGCACGGAGGTTCTCAGTGGTAATTTCACAAGCTGTCGCCCATCCAACTCATGACCGTAGGCGACGCTGCTTAACTTTGCTGATCGGTTAAGAACAGCTAAGTAAACTTCGCTACGAGCGCTTCAATCATTATTGTAATTTTAACTGTCACTGTCGCTCTCACTGTCTCTGTCACTGCCACTGCCTGCCACCACCAACGTCACCATCACTATCACCGCCACCATCACCGTTACCACCACCGTCACTGTTACTGGAAATGAATATAACAGCATTTGGAAATTTTGCATGGTGGAAGGGCATTTTGCGAATGCCAGCCTGGCTAGCGATCACCCTCATGTAGAAAATCTGTCGCCAAGCACTTAATGGTGTATTCCGGCAGCTGTCCTTGAGAGCCAGTGAAATTACGGGCTCATGAGACTTAACAACTATATCTCAAAGTGTCGGGCGCAGCACAATTCGTGACTTGTGATGAAATGAATCTGTTAGTAGGCAGAGGTTAGTCCGCTTAATATCAGGTGGGCCTCGAGCTTGAACCGTCACAATAACATAAAAAAAATGGTACTTGAACCGGAACCGGACAAAGACCAGTACTAACCCAACTGCTACTGGAGCTTGCTCAACTGCCACACGTCCTCCGTGGTGTCCCAGCGACCCGTATTCACCGATATATGCCATCCTCCCAAGTAATAATGTTACTACATTTCTAAACCACGGACACCCTCTTACTCGGAGTTTGAGGTCAATCAATGGTAAGCTTGTTTGATATTTTAGTCATCAGGAATCTTGACAACGCGGCATCTGACTAACATTTACAGGTACACTGTGTAATCATAAAAGTAAAGTGTATATCTGTTAGCAAGTGAGGTTCCGTAATTTAATTATATCGAACAAAGAATTACATAAAAATATGTAAGAACACAGATATAAGAAAATATTAATCAAATGATGTAGCTAACCTAAAAGAATTCAATTAATAATGTGGATTTATGTATGTGTCCCGCCTTTTACTTGATTAAGGGCCTGTTTCAGAATGTTCGACTAAGTTCCGGTTATACTACCCAGAACATATTAAATAAATAAAACACTATCTTTGCGTTTCACAGTCATCGATTTAGACTATCCATCGGTTAAAGCTTGAAACGCGCTGCATGTTAACTGTCATTTTTACCATTCAGTAATTTTATGTTCTGGGTAATGTAACCGAAACTTACTCGAACATTCTGAAACAGGCCCTAAATTGAGTACGTCCTATTAATTACCGTTCTAAATACAACGCAGCAAAATGTAAACTGCAGTAAATAGCTCAGAAAAGTACCTAGAACGCCGCAAGCCAACTGAAATTACAAGGAGTTCAAATATGCATAAGAGATTTTTTTCCACGTTTTATTGGGGTATGGAAAATTTTCCTCGTGTTACCAGTTTAAGCAGAACTCTTGTCGTCTCCTGAATCGCTACGGTCTGGGGAGGTGTAACGGGTCAGTTATTGTTGGATGCGCTCCACTCAGAGTCCAAAGAGAGCGTTCAAAGCAGTCGTATTCCAGGTAGGAAATGTCCACCGTTTTTATGCTTCCGTTGTAATTCGCGGTTGAATCCTTTATTAGAGCTTCGAACACTGACGGTATATGGAATGTATTTTTTCTGAAATAATAAACTTTTGGAAAGCAATTAATAAACAGTTAGTAAAATGCTAGATAGAGTCCGTCTAAAAAGGCTTTTTTATTAATTAATCGGAAATATATGTAGTATCTGAAGCAGTGATGGCTCAGTGGCATTGGCTATTGACTGCCGTGCAGCAGGTCCATGGTTCGAATCCCGCCGCGGGCTTGAGCTTCACCGCATGGTGGAAGGGCATTTTGCGAATGCTCGCCTGGCTAGCGACCATCCTCAAGTAGAAAAATCTGTCGTCAAGCACCTAACGGTGTCTTTCGAGAGCTGTCCTTGAGAGCTAGTAATTCTAGGTTAAGCCTGTTAACACCTTCGACAACATCGTCAATTACCATCAGGTGAGGTTGTAGTAATAGGCTCACCTAACAGCAGTATAAAAAAAAGCTTTAAAACAACTGGTAGATTTCATTTACTGCGTTAGTATGGATTGGGAAGCCTTCCAAACCAGTTTGTAAATTTTAAAATATAATATAACTCGTTCAGTTCATTAATAATTGACTTAAATATCTTAAATACCTCCCTAAACATCTGTTTTCCTGTAGCGATAAGAGGTAGATAGAAATCTCTAATATAACGTATTTTCGTAGAATTTTTAATATTGTTACACGATAAATTACTTTTATTTTTATCTTATTGGCCAGAAAGACGTTTGAACAAAAAATGTACGTTGAACAAAAGTGGCACTTGCTGAAATAAAAAGGTATCATTTTAAAATCGACAGGAAACTGGAAATGTTTTATCTATGTTGTTAATATTTTCAAATCATCCGAGTTTTTTATGTATTTTATCTTTCTCTTTCTTCGTTTTTAACGCGTTTTGTATAGTAAGGTGGCTCCTACTCATTTAAACCGGAAAAAGTGACAGCATCACTAACTGTAGATAAGCTACTACCCACAAAAACAAATTTAAACATGACAGATGAATCTTTCTTATCACTGATTGGTTAGTCATTACTATTATCTCAATCAAATATCAAATATTAGTTAAGTGAATGGGAATGGGGTTAAAATTGCACCTCCCCATATCATCCTGTGGTGGTCGTAAGAGGCGACGACTAAGGGAAAAATACTGGAAGGTGGGCAGCAGCGCCTCCTAAAGAACTTCGAACTCGTCTTATACTGCCATCCCCAAGCCACCTGCCAAGCGTGGGGATTATGGCAAATACTCCCTTAATAGGGGAAGCTGGGTTCAGCAATGGAGGAATCTGTTGTTACAGAAAGTGATAGGAATTAGAGCATTTATGACTAACAGCCTTAAGTTAAAATGGGATTTTGAAAAAAGCGTCAGCCATCGGAAAACACCACAATGTAAGCATATCTTGGCGACAGATTTTTGTCGAATCCCTATGACAGGCAGCTAACGACGATCCACAAAATGTCTTGCAGTTTATCTGAAATTAGGGGAGTTGGAACAGGAATTCAAAATTATTAGCAGTAGTTATTTCAGAACTAGTAGATTAATTGACAATATTAACATTACACTGGTCATCTTACTATTAGTTAGGACTGCGATGTCTAAAATGCAAAACGCCTAAGTAGGTGAATAAATAACAAAAAAGGAAAGGAGCAAAATGTCTCAATCAGAGATATCCTAAGATGTATAATGTTTAAAAAATAAACGGGTCTACATTTTTCAAAATCTTTAAGAGTAAATATTGCCCATGTGGCACTGCAACTAAAAACGGATTAACCATACATATATGTTAAAACATAGTTAAAACAATCGGTATGAGCCTGGGAGAACATGGCTGATGCACTACAGAATCGAGACAATTTGAACAACATTCTAAATCCAAGTTATACTGTATTCGTTGGGCGTTGAAAATCTTCGGCTTATAGTAGTTCCACAGACAACAGGTAGGTACATAGTTTGACAATATGCCTTAGGAAGGGTTATTTTTACATCATCCGTACACCTTGCAAATCTACGAGTCAACATATGACTTCTTTATTTTTGCTTAAAAGTATACAATATATTAGATACTGTTCAACATACTTGCTCATAAAGTAGGTAACTCTAACTTCACCACAATTAGGCACACTAAGCAAGAAATATATTTAATAATATTTTATCAGTAACTTCCCCTTACTTGTAGGAGCCGGCAGGCCGGCTTATAAAACAAAAAACCGCATCACTATACGATAAAGGGAAGTAATTCAAATAGTGAAATGAAAATAAAAAACTTTCACTCAATACATTTTGCCGCGCGAACACTCGCCAATGGAAACTTGGGTAATAAATTATCCCGTAACTTCTTTTAAACTACTAAACCTAACAATCTAAAATGATTCAGGTGTATAGATTACAAATAAATAATCATACCAAAAGAAAAACCAAATCCGCAGGCGGTATACTTTTTGAGAAGAAAAAAAATTACTCCCCAATACAGTATTTCCGCCAAAATTCTTTAAAAAATCTGTTTATTCTCGTAACTACTTTAAAAACATCTGGCATAAAAATCTGTAATAGTTCATGTGTACAGAACAAAAACAAATAATCATATTAAAAGAAGAACCAAAGTTATGGGTTAAATAGTTTCGGAATAAAATATATAGAAAAAGCAATTAAATTAGTGCTTTCCGCCATTTTCGTCGTGTGTTCAAACCACAGACCTAGGATTTTTTCGCTACGTACATCCTAAGCCTATGGTTCAAACCCCTTTTCCATGAAAAGGTGTATTTTCATTTATTTTCCCGAAAAGCGTATATGATGAGAATTGCATTGGTACCAAGAAGTTTATATATGTTGATTCGAGATTGCATCAAATAAACTCGATTTAAAAACAGTTAACCTTAAAATCTGTAAAAATATATTTAAATTTCTCTGTTTGATCTACTCAAACTAAATGGATGAAAATGTTATTTTTGTGTGGTATAGGTGATATTTTGGGGTATGGGGATATTAGGGTGATATGTTTAGGTAATGGAAAACAACTTAGAACTCAAAAAAACGTCACGGGGCTTCGAGGGATAAAAACTTTGACATTTCATCAATAATGCGCCGGTCCGATCTGTACAATATACAAATTAGGAGGTGACTATTTCATTGCTATTATTCATAAGTGAGGTATAGGGTTTTTTATATATTATTGGTTGAGTTACTTTGTTCTTAAAAAAGTTTCAATACAAAAAAGATCGTGTTCAATATAGTACACATAAATTAATGTGACTATTGTTAGCTCATTTCAATCAACTTCGTATTTAAATAGATAATTTCAACTTGAACGTGTTTAATAAATAAAAATTAAACTCAAATATAGCTTTTATTTTCTCTGTAATAAAAAAAACTTAAATTCCCCATTTTGTACGTGGCTAAAACGCTATCCGCGAAAAGCCAAATAAAGAAGAAACCTTATTTCTTAGTCTATGGCCGATCGCGATGCGCGCGCATAGGAATACTGATTAATTTTTCCCGCCTTGGCGAAAAAAAAACACAACTAGTTTTCACTAAACCGAACTGAAATTAAAGTTATATATTAATTAAGATTTTTACAATTACTAGTTATGAAGAAAATTGTTTATATAATGTGTATTTTATATATAAATTTTACTACCTGAAAACTCCAAGGAAATATATGTGTTAGAGCATCATTTCATACAATGTCAAAACAATAAGAATACGCAGTCTTTTTCAGAAATTGTGTTCATGACGTATACTTTAAAAAAATATATTTTATTACAAACCTAGTTTTTTGTGGTGTATATACTATATACACTCAATGTTAAAAAGTACAGTCCGAACAAAGATTGTGGAATGAGTAATTAGTAGTAAGAGAAATGAGTGGACTTAAAAACATCCTGTAATTTGTCAGTTTATATAATATAGAGACTATCCGATGAATTAAGAAGCTAGAAATCAAAGGTTTTATCGTCTGACGATATTGAAAATTGTATAAAAGATACTACATATAACCAATATCATCGACAGACTTGGGTCTCAATGGCGCCTCAGCGGTAATTACCAACATTACTTACACACTTGTACCACAATGTACCCAAAATGTACCTACTATTATAACCGATTCATGTGATTAATTTTTGGTTGATAAAATATTTGTTGTGTATTCATTCTTATTCATTCTTTTCTTCATGCGTTTGAACGGCTTAATTATTATTTAAGTTGCCTTATGTTAGACATACAGGCAGGAGGACAACCTCATGGAAAGTGGACAGTGGAATTCCTTTGTCTATTATACTGCTCTGTGGTTGTGTTTAATTTTCTCCTCATTATATCAAAGCGTACCTTATCTTCTTTTCTTTATCTAAATCAATGCAATTTTCACTTAATAATAACAAATTTTTTAAAAATATTTTAAGAAAACATCGAATTAACTATTTAATAAAACATCTTTATAAAAATTATATATATCTAGTGACAATTCCGCCTAATTTCCTGTTAACCCAACGTGACGTCACAAACGCCACGAAGCCAAACCGGAAGAGTACCTATTCGACGCGTTTCGCTTCTAAACGAAGCATCCTCAGGAGGTCTACACTCTACGAGCGCACGATCGAGACTACATTTTTTGTCAATTTTCACTTATTATTTTTCACAAATTTAAACTTATTTTGTTTGTTAGCCTTATCTAATGTTTCTGTAGGACTTGTCTTTCCGTGGCACTGACAGACTTGACAGAAGTGATTTCCTCCCGTCCGCCGCAGACATTGGGCGGACGGAATATTATTAAACACAATAGAAGTAATCAACAACGGTTATTGTAGGAATAGAATAAAAATAAAACCATAAAGCTACTTAGGTATAGCTCTTGTGTGGGTAGGTTTTAGTTTACATTTTTTTTTTAAAGCATGAAGAGATTTCTGTAGAAATTGTGTTAATCTAGTTGGTGACTAGTGACATAAAATGACTTTACCTGGTGGTAGGAAGGAGTTCGTCTTGGTGAGTGTTTAGGAGTGAAATTACGAGGCACTTCCTCATAGTGGAAGGACATTTTGAGAATGCTCGCCTGGCTAACTACCAGTAGAAAATCTGTCATCAAGCAGCTAACAGTATGTTTCGGCAGTACTTAATCCTTGAGAACCAGTAATTCTAGGTTAGCCTGAACAACATCTTCGACCACATCATCACTTACCATCAGGTGAGGTAGTGATCCAAAACTAGCCTATCAACAATAAATAAATAACAATACAGACACAAGAGACTTAACAAATGTGTTTCTCAGGGTGACGGGCGCAGTGAATTTCGACGAAAGGCATCTGTTTTAGGCTGAGGCTAAACCGCTTTACATCAGGTGAGCTTCGTGCTTATAACAATAACATCAAAACATAAGAACTAACGTGTTGTCAGAGTGACGAACGTGCAGTGTCAAGCAGAAAGAGGACGGTTGCACTGCAACTGTAATTAATTACCTACATTTAAAAGTATGCACGACACGTCACCCACGAAAGCAGTGATAAAATGTGTCCTGAGCTGTCATAAACTAACGTAGATATATGCATAAAAACTAATTATATATATATATATATATATATATATATATATATATATATATATATTTGTATATAACTAGCGGCCCCCCTCAGCTTCACACACGTAATTAACAAAAAATTCTTGAAAATGCTTAATAGCCTGTGTTCAACAGGGATAATGTAGCATTCTACTGGTAAAATATTTTTTAAATCGGTCCAGTATATTTTAGGTTTATTTGTTACATACTTAAATACAAATATGTCCTCTTTATAATATTAGTGTAAATAGTATAAGTATATATAGTATATAGATGTAAATAACTGAAGTATCTGAATTTGAATCGTATTGTCATCTTAGTCTGATTTAATTTTAATTGTAATATAGCATTACGATGTTTCAACTGCCAGTCATTGTGCGTAGCGTGTTAGATAAGGACAGATAGAACTGGAATGTAACGCGATATATTTGTAACAAAATCATATATTGCAGGAAATAGTCTGTTTTGTTACTATATTTTGATTTGAAATAGTAAAACAATAGAATGTATTTGTACGGTATCACCCGGATTTTACTGCCCAGAAAAACCGGCCTCTCCCATAAAGGGGGAGTTTGCAATAATCCCCACCCTTGCTAGGTGACTTGGGGATTGTCTTATAAGATAACAGTCCTCAGAAGGCGCTGCTGCCCACCTTCCGTTATTTAACCCTTGACTTGGGAAAAGATAAGTAATTACATTATAGCCCGGCACCCCACGGATTAAACAATATAAAACAATATATCTTACGGAGGTAGAAGGCACTTTTCGCCTCCTAAGCTCTTCTCGGGGAACCCCTCCCGGGCTATAAGAGGGCCTTCTCTCGCCCAAAATCCGGTGGAGCTGGACGACCGGCAGCGGTAATCAGCATTTATGTCCTACCTAAAAGAAAAAAAAACAAGGCATCTCTCTTTCTATTGCGATAGAAAGAGAGATGCCTAGTTTTTTTTTCTCGCCACGCATAGCTCTGATCTCTTCTAACGCGGCACGCACCGTAGAATAATCACGTCCGGACGGACACGCCGATGTACCTGTAGCTTTATACATAAGGTACGGATAGCTACCGCGTCAGAAGACGGCGTCATAATGAAGACTGACACGTGACTCGTGTCTTTTTTTCGTTTCATGCTCTATGTGTTAATTTTTTTTTGTTATTAGTTTAACTTTAGAAGTTAAGCTAATTTAGTAATAACAAATCCATTTCAAAATTAATTTGGTAATGGATGCAATACACGCAATTGACCATTTGGTTAAGCGCGATAGTTTTATAAATACTAGTAAGATACCAGATTTTTCATACACCAAAATTCATCTTTGTCGGAACTAACATTTTTAACTGGGTAGCCAAATGCATGACTACACTGACTCTGGGGAGAAAGTTTTAATGCACTCCATTAGGCAAAGCAACGCAGTAAATGGTTTCGAACGGACAAACAAAAAAAATCCTTCGATTGAAAACACCATAATTTTTTTAGAAGTCTAATAAAATCTTATAACACATTAAAGCAGCTACCTACTTTAAAAGTGCTTGCTCCTTACTTACCCAGTTCGTAAGATGTACTTTCGGACAACACAATGTACTCCATTAGGACAAACAACGCAATATATGGTTTCGAGTGCCGGAAGTGATGTCTGCGGACACGCAATCCCCAGTTTACGTAGTTTCGGCTTTATAATCTATTGCCAAAAGGGATACATCAGTTTCTCCGAGTTTTCCAGAGTGTTAGACATTCAGGGCGATCACTTTTTTTTCAGTTACTTAGAATGTTGTTTCACAAATTTGGGTATAACTATACAAAGAAAACTTTAACCTCTCTAACCATTATAATGTCGCAAAGTTTTGTTACCACCGTCTAGTGATGTTAGAGTATTTAAAATTTGGAATAGTAATGTTTTTTTTTATAAAATTTGACATCAGAAGCTGTAGCAAATGAAATGAAATGTAATTTATTCACTTAAAATAGGGTGTTGGGTAAATTAATACTGATATTAGGTTTTTATATTAGTTCTCCTATTTAGCAGTTATTCGGCATGTGAATTTGCAAAAAAAACATGGTATTTATACAATTTATCTGTTATATAAAATAAATATTTAAAAAAGCATATAATTCTATGTCAAGTGTTAATTATTTCAAGATATAAAAAAACTATTAATTTCAGTGTATAAAAAAAATATGGAAGCAATACATGTTATAAATATTTAAAATATAATAACGAAGTATGGAGGTATAAAAAAAAGAAAGTATAAATTCAATGTCAAATGCGTGGTCAACATTAATAATATGTCGGTATGTCAAAAGAATTATGTATACAATATAAAATAAAAATGTCAAATAGATAATTATTAAATGAAAGTGACATTATATTAAAAATATGTTATTATTTACATCCTAGGAAGACTTAAACATTATTTCATACAATAAAAACGTTTTTCATTAGGCCAAGTTTGAAGTTCTTCTCTAGTGAAGTTAATAGCTATAAATATGCCTTCTCTATAGGAGAAGGTTCTCACAAATATTTGGAGGATTTTTTTTGTGTGTGACCTTATAACTCTTTACATGGTGTAACGATTTTGATGTTTTTTTATTACATTTGGAAACTGGTGCTTGTCATGTGGAACCATATAAATTTGAGTGAGATCTGACGAGGAGTATTTGAGTTATCCCTCAAAATGCGTATTTGATTTATGAGGTCGGTTGTGTTCTTGTTTAATTTAATTTGATTTTAATTCATGTTTTGTTTTAATTTTCCGTTACAAGCTTACTAAATAATCTGAATCACCCCTTTAACTACCTACTTACACTAATCAAGTCAAAGTCAAAATCAAAATAATTTATTCAATTCTGCGTCTACGATGATCTTATGAAGGTCAATTACAAATTTTAGTATTGAAATATTCTACATTGTATAGCCACATTCAGCAAAAAAAATGTATAGAGCCACTGCGAGAAGAACGGGCAAGACACTCGGGGCAATTCTTTTAAACGTATTTTATCAATGTGTTACAAACTTACTAAATAATAAAGTTATTACACTTACCTACTACTTATCTTACTAAACATAAGTAAATGTCATTCAACAATCCAGATCACATTACGAAACGATTCCTGTTTTATTTGTAAAACATTTAGAGTCAACTTTAAATCCAACTAAGCAGTTTAAATAACATGAGTAAAGCAAGAAAGCCATTCTCTAATTGCACCCGAGTGACAGCTAAAGTGTTCCTATAAAAGAACAATGAAGTTGAGAGCTCTGGATTGTGCCACTTGGGTCTAACTAACTCGATTTTACCCCGGACGACATTTTACGGAAACGTTTGTTCAAATTGTAAAAGTTCTCGTTTTGTTTTTATGCAGTTGTAAAAATTTTAATTAGTTATTTTGTCCTTCAAAATTAAGTACCGCACACCTAGACGCGTAGTAACTGAAATCTTATTTTTTCCTGTTTGCTGATTTCTATTCGAGGCAGCCGACAGTCATAATAAACAGCCAAGTGCAAGTCGCACCTCTCTCAACCGCTGTAAGACCGCGATGACTAAAGAGAACGTACGTTCTGTTGGAGTTCTATTTCAATCTATGTCAATGTCCAACAATGTAGAAAATAATATCGAACTACCCCTAGAGACATTTTTTCAACTCACAAGCTTGACAAGGTGTAGTTGATCATCCCAAACAAAAACAAACTTCGCTACGCTCGGGATTTTATATTTTAACCACTCGCTATACTCGTGGCACATGAATAAATAATTTATTCATGTGCTTGTGGTTCAATTCTAGATACTAGTACCTTCATTTTCTAAGGAATCAATAAAAGTACTCACGTTAAATAACATCTTTGTTATCATCAGCCTAACATAACAGGGTTAATAACTAAAAACATAGTCAAGAGAAGAATGCGTGAGACGTGTGTATTGTAACTAAGGTTGCAGAATAGTAAAACTCCACCGTTCGCTGTGTGAAGTACCGTGATCGTCGAATGCAGAACTCTAGACCGTCAACCGCTATTAGTGGGTCCTAACTAACCTAACCTAACTAACGTTTCAAAAATAGAGCAATAGTCAACATTTATTCAATATAGGCATTTACGACGCTCTCTATTTGACTTATGACATTGGTGTCATCAATAAATGATTTGTATTTGTATGAAGATCAATTACAAATTATAATATTAAAATATTCTGCATCGTACCTACACCTCCAGCATTAAAAAATTACAGAGCCACAGCGAGAAGAACGGGCATGAAACTCAGGGCCATTCATTTTAAACGTGTTTTAACAATGTGTTACAAACTACCTATAATAAAAGATTATTACAATATTTGTTTTTAAATTGCGTAGGTGATCGCTTGGCAGAGGCCAAGAATTTTTGTCGTTTAAGTAATCACAAACTGTGAAGTAAGATTTCTTAACCAAAATGTTCATCATGTGCTACTTGATTTTTTTTTCTGTTAGCGTTGTAATATCTTTGGGCACTTTATAACCGCACACAATAACCTAAGGAAGACCTTTTATTTGACTTTGCTAATCTAATACATGGCACCACTATTTTATCTTGTTTCCTAGTCTTTTAATCATAATCGTCACTGTTTAATTAAATTTACCATTTTTTACGTTTGTTCGTAAAAAATGGTTCATAACATTTTCAAATATATACATATTCGGTAAAGTAAATATATTAATTTCTTTAAAAAGTTCCTTCAGAGATTTCTCAGGATCCATTTCATATAATGCTCAAATTGCACGCTTTTGTAAGATAAAGATTATCTTTATCTCCCGACAGTAATATAGCACACGATATTATACTGTGGAAGTACGCAAAATAAACTAGCCTAGCAGTAGCTATGTGTGTTAACTGTCTTTGGATAGGTCATGTATGTGTGGATCCCACTGTAAAGTTGAATCCATTTTGGTAACCAGGAAGACTGTCGTATTGTCAATAGAGAGTTCATCTAGGCCAAACCTATTGTTGAGTTCAACATAATTAACATTTGGTTAAACAAATCTTTAGACATTTAGTTTTTTTGAAATTAAGAGAAAATCACATTTTAAAATATTTTGAATTTAAGATAAGATCATATTAAGAAAATATTATTAGCGGTAAAAAATTAAATGATTATGGATGACACAGTATTATCTTGAATGAGATAATAATGACTTGATCTTTCCTATCTACTTTACAAATCAGAGAGGTATCATCTGCAAATAAAATAAAATATCGCAGAAATCCATCTAAGGCAAATAATTAATATCAGATAAAAACAGGAATGGCCCTAAAACTGATCCTTGCGATACTCCTATGTTTACCAAAGACCCGGAACCCCTTATTTAGTAATTGAGATAATCTAGAAACAAAAACGGTCTAAAACTAAGAATGTTGACATCTCCAATATTTTTCAAGTATAAATAACAATAACTATTAATTTACTTATGAAGCTCAATAGACGACGTCACCTCAATGAGTAGTATCTCACACAGAAGGATCATTTTGGACGATAAACATCAGCAAAACAAGCTATTGTTCTGAAAGATGTCTCAAGGTGACGAAATTTTTCACACAAAATTAAATTAGCTACGCACGCATTGAAAACATAATAATATATTGAATACGTGGCCTCAGTTTCCACAATATAATGAATAGCACTTTACAGAATTTTAAAATAGTTAATTTTCAAGGGGAACTGTATTTTTTTTTATTTTTTACTGTCTAAAAAAGGGAAGTTCTCAATTAAGTTCTATTATTTTTATATGTGTGTTACCTCAGAGCTATGTCATATATGAACAGATCCAAAAAAAAATTAGTATATATGCCTTAAAAATTTCATCAAAATCGCTTCAGTGGGTATGGATTTTTAATCATAATGTCGGTATTTTGTTTCAAAAAGTTTTTTGGAACAATAAACCAATTTTACACACTTACTCATCAACCGAAAATAGCGTAATATACTTGACAAATAAAAATATATAACATAAAGTTAGATAATAACTTACTTACCAATTTATTATTGGTTATTAATTGTCTAATGTTTTAATGGGTAAACATTTTTATGATTTGTATAATAATATATGATTGTAAATGCTTTCGGTATGTACCTATGTTTCCTTGTTAATTTGCTAACCAGTTTTTTTTTGATGATGATGATGAAAATGAGCATTCGCAAATTGCCCTTTCACCATGTGGTGAGGGTCAAGGCGGTGGTCGGGATCGCAACATGGACCTGCAGCGTGGCAGTCCAATAGCTATAATTGCTACAAAAAAGATATTGATGTAGTCAGGCAAGTATTCGCAAAATACTCTACCACCATGCTATAACGACTACACTAAGACAACAACCGGGACCGACGGGTTGACGTGCCCTTCGAAGCACGTGCAAGCTCAGTAGTAATGGAACTAGCGGTCACCAATCCCAGTCATGACCGCAGCGGACGTTGCTTAACCTAATTTGGTTTGGACCAGTTAAAAACTAATAAAAATCTTCTATCTTCCCGGTGACAATTAGTTTCTCTAGGCTGTCGTCACTCTTCCTACCAATTTGGCCAAAATATTACTGAACTCTTTGCAAGGAGAACCTGGACAGACTTATCTTGATCTTTAATTCACGCCGGATGGATTCTTTTGAACGGAAGGCTGTCCAACGTGGATTCATTTGTGCGGCTGTCCAAGGTATCCTGAGCATTCTCCTCCAACACCACATTTCAAAGGCATCTATCCGGTCTCGGTCTACTTTTTTAATACATATATATTCTTTTTATACCTAAGCCACTAATTCTACAATTGAAATTATCGTACTACGGACTGTTTCGTTTGGTATGTAATCTATTTCTGAAATAAACATTATTATTACCCTTATATATTTTCTGAATTAAAATTCTTTTGTTTTGTTTATTTTTGTCTCTTTTTGGAAACACTATATGCACCTTGAATCATTAGAAGTTAAGCAGTGTTTATTGAATATGTTTACGTATTTAAACAATACACATACAAAATAACAATGTATGATGAAGCGTGAAGGGAATACATGACAATGTATTGGCATTAGTAAATTTTGAGACGACATAGCAACAAGATGTGCTCATTAACTCATTTACTATTATTTGTTATTGTGATTTTATTTTCATCTGCAAAAACTATACCAGATCTGATAGACGAAGAATTAGAAGACGATTATTTAGAAAATGAACTTAACAAGGAGTCCGAAGATTCTAAGCTTACGGTAAATTTGTGGGTTTTAGATATCAGTGATGAGGTATTAGATAATCTGACATTGCGAAATCCCACAGCACAAGATGAGAAGGACTTCATCACGTATTGTGAACCCGTAATAAAGGAGTAAGTAGATCTTTTTTTATATTGTTTTGTTTGCAATAACGCCTGCTATGCGGATTACATTACAAAATTACAAATATACGATAGGAAAAATGTCAGTCATGTGTGGGATTCGAACCCGCGTCCATCCACCCCTTTAGCTGGGGTATGCTCTAACCAATTGAGCTAACATGACATGACGTCATAACTCAAATCTATCCTATCGTTCTTTAACCATCGTATTGGGATGGAGCAACATCTATAGTACCACTTACGTTGTACTACAAACAAGACCAATTTTGCAATTGGTTTTATACTTGTAAATGATGACGCAACCTTATAATTTTAATATTGTTATGTTTGCAATAACGCCTGCTATGCGGATTACATTAGTTCTGACGTCATGTCATGTGAGCTCATTTGGTTAGAGCATACCCCGGGTAAAGGGGTGGATGGATGCGGGTTCGAATCGTATACATATTTGTAATTTTGTAAAGTATATCTAGTATATTATCACCATGCAATTATAAGTAACTCAGAAGCCATTCAAGGAAAAGTACATTACTTGAAGTGCAATACGATACTATCAAAGTGCTCGCAGCTTGTTAATTCGTTTTTAACCTATCAAGTCTGCTAAGGCTTGGATGGGTGACCGCTAGTGGCATCACGACTGACAGCTACATGCTTATAAGGGCACGCTAAACCATAGTTCTCGTTTGTTGTGTAAGGATGGCAGTATATGACGGTAGGTATTTTGCAAATGCCCGCCTGGCTAGCCGTCAAGTATAAAACCTTTAACCAAGCACCTAACGGTACGATCCGGCAGCTTTCATTGATAGTCAGTATTTCTAGGTTAGTACGAACGAAGCTATGTTTCCGGCCATTTTCGGACAAACATGGTATGGTAGAAGGGCATTTTGCGATAGCTTGCCTGGCTAGCTACCATCCTCAAGTAGAAAATCTGTCAACAAGCACCTAACCGTGTATTCTGGCCGCTGTTCTTGAGAGCCAGTAATTATAGGTTAGCCTGACCAACATCTTCGACCACATCATAACTTACCATCAGGTGAGATAATGGTCAATGGCAAGACTACCAGGCATAAAAAAACTACATTACCTAGTGAGCACTGATAACTCTCTGGGTGTGTTTGGCAGCTTACCTTGAGGATGATGACTAGTTTCCATTCTAGGTTAAGCCTGTTTACAAACTTCCATCCCAAAATTACTAACCATTATGTTAGATTGTGGTCAATGGTTAGCCTATCAGTAATAAAAATATCTCAACTCAAACTTAACTTACAACATTTATTACAGGTACGAGACCCATAAATTGAACATAGTTGAAAAAAACGCAAAGCCTGCATACGACACCTCAAGAACGAAACTTATTACGAAAAAAGACATTTTAAAATATTTGAACAAGATTGTGTAAGTATATTTTTAACAGACTTCAAAATAAGGAGGATGTTCTCATATGGTGAACCGATTTAGATGTTTGTTTTCTTTTATTTGAAAGCTGATGCTTTCCGTGTGGTCCCATTTAAATTTCATCAAAATCAAGCCGTTTTTGAGTTACACTCCAATAACTGTTTTTTTTTTCTATCTTGATGATATAGTCATTGCCTGTGAATGACAATCGATCCCGTAAGTAGCAAGTGACACTAAAAGTGAAAAATTGTTTTTACCTAAAAATGGAACCGACTTCAACACTCAAAAGCGTGATATAACTTGTCGAAGTCGGTACCATTCGCACAATATTGTGATAATAGGTACTTTTGAACTATCACGGTATCGACTTCAACAAGTTATTTCACGGTTTTGAGTGTTGAAGTCGGTTCCATTTTTAAGTAAAAAAAAGTTTATGTACTAGATTGACATAATGTGCATAATCCGACGAATTAGCCTGACCTGTCGCACCGACAGAACACACAGTAAGCTACATAACAATCCATTGTTTATGATTTTAAGGTTGAACTGGCCGGTCATTTCTCCATACAAACGTCGTAGGGTGATCACTCCCTTATATAAGGATTTAGGTTTAAAATAACGCATAATACCGATTGATATCGTCATTATCTAGGCCTGTATGATGCCAAAATTTTAAAAAGATAATGAAGTTGTAAGTTATGAGTCGAAAACTTCACATGAAAATGTTTCGAGGCTCATAATTCTCAAGTTAATTATTTTATTATAATTTCGGCATCATACAAGCCTGGATAATGACGAGATCAATCGGCTATATGCTTTATTTTGGACCTAAATCCTCAAATAAAGGAGTGATCACCCTACG
The DNA here is from genome assembly GCA_963890685.1 of Plagodis pulveraria. Taxonomy (NCBI): domain Eukaryota; kingdom Metazoa; phylum Arthropoda; class Insecta; order Lepidoptera; family Geometridae; genus Plagodis; species Plagodis pulveraria. Next base: position 30,567,476 of record OY982955.1, on the reverse strand, counting down.
ACGTTTGTACGGAAAACGGGCCGGCCAGTTCACCCTCAACGCTAGATAATACAATAATATGAAAAGCACCTCATAACATCATCTATACTCGTATGCCCATAGTAAAACATAACAAAGCATTGCTGCTTGATGACGAAATAGCCAAAGCAGGGATATCCAGCCTTTTGTTCTCCTCACGATATGAACAGTCAACATAATATTATCATTGAATTGTTTCAGAATGTTTTCCAAGACGGGACCAGAGCCGTACATCTCCGATTCTTACCCAGAAGACAAACCTTCGATTACCGTAAGATAATTTTATATGATATAACTACCCTTAGGAAATTTAAGCTTACCCAAATACTTGAAAGACTTTAACAGCTTTATTATTAACCGATGAGATGCTGGACAACAAAGACATGGAGATGGAAAGAAAGAACCTGTACATTAGGTGCAAAATGCCCACCATTCACGAAATGTACTGAAGATGGAAGATTACCTTACTCAAGGTTTATTGTATGTGTCTATAAAGTGTTAGACCCCCCGCTATGTTCTTATGTGAGTCGTAAGAGGCAGCAAAGGAAAAGCACCAGAGGTGTGCAGCAGCATCTTCTGAAGAACTTTGCATGGAGGTAGGGCATTTTGCGAATGCCTACCTACCTGGCACTTTACGGTGCGTTCCAGCACAACATCTTCGACCACTTTTCTTTAAACTTTCGTGAACTAAGCTGATGTTTGTAAATCCTAACTTCTCCTGACTCCTTCTGAGTCTACTCGTGACCACGGTCAATGCAACTTGATTGAAACGTCGAGGTTAGTCAAAATATAATCATTTTGATGATTATTCGTGCGTGAATAGACCCGTTTAGGATTTAGAAACATCTTCGACCACATCATCTCTTACGATCAGGTGAGATAGTGATCAAAGGCTAGCCTATCAGCTATAAATAAAACTGCCATCCCCAATATGCCTGCCAAACGTGGTGATTATGGCGAATTCCCCCATTATGGTTTTTAAATTTTCTTTGTACAATGTGGATACTTTTTGCCTGCAATAAAGTTACTAATTTATTTTGATTGAATCGGGACGTCCATCCATATAAAAAAGGAATAATATTAATAGAAAAATGAGAATAAAAAAGAACGAAGGGATTCTCTGCCAAATGTATAAGTCAATTCAATAAAAAATTCAAAAGTCAAAAATTAAAACAAGTTACGGACAGTACGAACTGTAAAAAGTATGAATATATTCCAAATGTAAATTTTTAAACACCTAAATAAATTAAAAATGTTTTTTACTTTCAGATTCATTTCAAGGACCCGTACTCTGCTCTGATCGTTAAAACAGGCAGGAATCACGAAAATTATTTCTATGCAGTTTTCGTTGCATTGCCCTTTCCATCCTGGTTTTACGAAGAACATACAAACAGAAATCAAGATAACATCCCTGTACCAGAAAACGTGACAGAACAGTTTTATATAACACTGTATTCTTTACTGCAGCAAGCCATGGTTTTGGTGCTATAATAAAAATAAATATTAAAAATATATTGGAAAAAACAACGTTCGTTGCTAGAAAGTGTGAAATAACTTATTGGTATCATGCTGGTCACTTTGAGTCATCAAGTCTTGGTTGGGGACCACTGGTGGCATTACTACTGAATGCTTCCGTTGGCTCGGTTCGCCGGTCGGTTTGTCCCGGTTATTGTTGTAGGATAGTCACCATCCTACCACCCTCAAGTAGAAAATCTGTCACCAATCACCTAAAGTGGTGTATCTGTCCATGGAAGCCAGTAATTCTAGTGTAGCCTGAGCAATATTTTCTAACACAATATCATCACTTACCATCAGTTGGGGTAACAGTCACAGGCTAGAATACTATGTATAAAAATAATACCCACAAGTTATTTCACCCTGTGGTGAACACACATGATCACAGATGTGGTCGAAGATGTTGTTCAGGCTAACCTAGAGTTACTGGCTCTCAAGGGCAGCTGCCGAACACACCGGTAAGTGCTTGGCGACAGATTTTCTACTTGAGGGTGGCAGCTAGCTAGGCGGGTATTAGCTTTATGCATTACCACCATGCAAAATTACTGGTTCTCAAGGACACATAGCGGCTTACGCCGTTAAGTGCTTGCCCACAGATTTTCTAGTCATTAATATAATTATCATCAATATAATGTTATATTGATGATGTTATATATCATTATAATATTTATTCTGTTAAATGAGTAAAACTTTAAAATCACTTAGCCGCGATGTTGATAAGTAAAAAGGACTATCATAGAAGACTATGACGACAACCGGGACCGACGGCTTAACGTACCCTCCGAAGCATGAAGCGCTAAGTAGTATTGCCACTAGCGGTCATCCATCCAACACATGACCGCGGCGGACGTTGTTTAACTTTGCTGATCGGTTAAGAACGGCTAAGTAAACTACGCTAAGAGCGGTTCGAAGAGCGGTTCCACTTGAAAAAGCCATCCAACTGTAATTATGAATATTTTTTTAAGTTTCCATATAAATTTGTAGGCTCTGTTAGGTTTGTTTAACACGAGATGAGACATATTCGAGCAGATGGTGTGCAAAATATGAATACACGTAACAAATTCGCATGTAAAAAGCAAGTATATTTACAAAGGAAATTTGTTTTGCACGACATAAAATTATGTTTCTAACACGCCCTCAAGTGTTAATAATAATGAAATAATAGTGAAACTTTTGTCTGTTCAACACCTTTTGATATTGTCAATTTGTACGCATCGTGTAAAATGTACGGAATTAACTAAATTACGAACTAAATATATTTTCTGAAGAATTTGCGTTCAGTTTTATTTCCACTTGGTGAGCAGAGGTTTCCAAACACCTAATATTGAAAAGCTCACGCTACTTCAATGTGTAAAGAAATAAATAGTACTGATAAAAGAGACAAAGAAGACGAATATACTAAAGCTATTGGACAAATAGAAAATGGCAAATATTTGTTTTTCTAACCACAGCGTTACCTATAAAAGCAGTGTTGCCCAGTGTTCATTTAGGGATTGTATTCATGGCTCCAAAAACTACTTATCGATCTTTAGAAAGGGAGAATCTCACTGGGGAGTTGGTGAATATGACTTGTTACATTGATTGTAAAAAGTACGAGTTCTTCAGTGAATTTCAGAAAAATATCATCAAAGACTGGAACTTGATCTGCGACAGAGCCTGGATTGCTGACTTTGTACAAATTAGTTGCATGTTTGGAGTTTTAATTGGTTGTACTGTATTTGGATTTCTCGCTGATAGGTATCTTTTTATATATTCTTTTAACGTAGAGAAACGACAATGTAGCAACTCTAGAACATAATATATTGTTTATTGCCGGTGTTGTGCTCTCAGAGCTCATTTTATCAATAAAAAAATAATAGTATTGTAAAAAGATGTTATTGGATGATTCACCATAGTAATTGTAGGGTTAGGAAGAAATATTATGTGAACAATAACACTGTGTGTTTATAGAAATATAATGTAAGGACGAATTATTTTATTATAAACTTAACTTGGTTTAGGTCAGATTGAAACATCTATTGGCTGAATAGTTTCATGGGTAAGGAAGATAACTAAATAAATAGATACGATACAAAGTTTTTCGTTAAGGCGTGTATTTCAATCATTAGAAAACGTTAATTAGTTACTTAGATGAAATGTATGCAACCAATATGGGAACATCAGTGTTTGGTTGGTTTTAGCTTTGTTCGGTTAACGTTGGACCATTCTGATATATATTATCTGAATATACTTATAATAATAATTCTTAAATTATATATATAATTGCTACAAACTTATATTTCTTAATTAAAGTGCTAGGAGCTTTCTCCAGTGCCCCGTACATACTAGAGTACCTAAAACTTTATTTTACATTCAGTCCGGATTCATAGCGCAAATCCGATTCGCCCATAGTCGGTTTTTATAACATTGAAGAACAAAACTAACCCATGATGTTTTGGTATTTACTATCATTTGTTAATTCCGATATAATAAGACGTATTATGCTGTCGTACAAACGAAAAAGTGACAACCTCTGAACATTCCGTTCAAACGATTAGCGTACCTAAGCCTATTCTTTTTTATAATAATAAGTGCCGATACGGGCAAGCCAGTGCCAGAAGGTGAGCATCAAGTCTGTAAGTCTACAATAAAAAGTTACCTTTCTGTACTGTATACAATATTTTTACAGGTACGGTCGTCGAATAACTCTGATCATAGCTGGTGTGCTGGAGACATGTACCACTTTTATGGCACCGTTCTGCTTGGTACTCTGGTCCTTCAACTTTGTCAGGTTCATTCTCGGTATAGCATCCGGAGGAACTAATACGACATCTTTCATCTTGCTGATGGAGATATTTGGACCAAAGAAGAGAGATCTACTTCGGTGCTCTTATCTGATGCCAATATCCTTTGGATATATATTAGTGAGTATTATCGCGTTTTACTTAAGAGATTGGAGAGGATTTGGCTTGATAATGGCTATGCCCACTTTGACGTATTTGGCGTATTTTTTCTGTTTACTAGAATCACCCAAATGGCTTATTTCAGTTGGAAGATTAAACGAAGCCTGTGTCGTTATGACTAATGCGGCTAAATGGTAAGAATATTTTACAAGACGCGATCAAGTTTTATTACAACATTGCTTTTTCGAGGAAAAAGCAACGCATGATATGCGAAGTAAACAAAAAATTTTTATCGCAAGATATACAATTGTCAAAAAAAAACTTGCAACAAATGGAGAACTTGCAAGAACTTGAACCTTCTGATCAGCGAAAGTTAAAAATCCGAAAATATAGAAAAGTTTTAAGAAAGGTTTTAGTTTCGGCAAAAAAAAAACAATATGGACATAGAATTAGAGACTCAAAAAATAAGATAAGGGAAACTTGGAGTATTATTATTATTTAATCGTATGACTACAGGCAATATTACATCTAATACTAAAATAATATATAAAAATGTCAACAAAATTAAATTAACGTAAATTAGAATTCTATAATAAATTAAATGTCAATTTTTAGGTTCTCCAGCCAAGTAATAAATTCAGGAGGTAGATCCACAATATCACCCCATGGTCCTGGGTATGAATGGATGGGGCAGTGCTGGAAAATATGGTCCATAGTTTGGTTTCCTCGCCACATTCGCAGTATGCACTGTCTGTCCAGCCCCATTTGTGTCTGAAGTAATTGCAGCGCCCGTGTCCTGCTCTTAATCTGTTTAAGCGACACCATATTTTACGTGGAAAGTTCAAGCCTTTGGGTTTGGAAGTGGGGTCAATGCTTCGAGCACTTGAGTTTTTTGTAGCCTCATGCCAAACCTTTTTCCATCCGTCTGTGATTTGAAAATGTTTTATGCGATCGGCATGAGCGTACGGGGGATGTCTCGACTTTAACCGATGTGGTGGTGGGCAAAAGAAACCAGCATGGAGAGGTAGTTCTGGGTGTAGCTCAATTTTTTCTGTTTCTCTTTTTAGTGCATGTTGTCTGCGGAGTTGAGGTGGTTCTATGTGGCTAAGTACAGGAAGCCAGTGAAGAGGTGTAGATTTGATAGTACCGGATATACAGCGCATGGCTTCGTTCAGTTTAGTGTCTACTTTATGAACGTGTGCACTTTCCAGCCAAACTGGGCAGCAGTATTCTGCAGCTGAGTAGACCAGGGCGATACCCGTCGTACGCAAGCAATCCGCAGACGCTCCCCAGGTCGTGCCACATAATTTGTGCAGAAAGTTGTTACACATTTTACCATACACCTTTCTATAACCTCTTGGGATATTTTGCTTGGCTGCTTTTGTCACACGCTCCACAAAAGTGTCATAGTTTGAAGCAATGGGTTCCAGATTGCTCTTTCGCAGGTCTGCATCAAGGCAGTCACTAAAACCTTTCTAATTGGCTTTATTGAAATTCCATCTAGGTAAAGGCATTGAGTTCACCAGCGGTACCTTAAGCCCAACATCAAGTAGTATAGGGCGGTGTTGGCTGTTCGGGAAAAGTGAAAGAACAGATCTTATTATGTTCAAGGGTAGACACAAATGGTCAGTTGAGACGAGAGTGAGGTCAGGATTATAGTCTCTGTTCCATCTAGCGGAGTGAAAGGTGCCTTTGTCTTTTGCATCAAATACTAATTGCAGGTCACAGTCTTCCATCCATTGGGCCAGAATCCTCCCATTGTTGTCGACGTTTGAATATCGCCACATTATGTGGTGGCTATTAAAGTCTCCGGTGTAAATACAAGGATGTGGGTACTGTGGCAGGACATGTTGAGGCCAGCTCACTCTTGGGGGTTTATATATATTAACCACAATAATTTCATTTACTTTTATAGTGATAGTGAATACTTGACCAAGCTCGCTTGAATCTATAAGCCGAACACCATTAAGGCTCCTTTTTGCATATATAGCTATGCCGTATTTGGGATGGTGAAGAGCTTTCACTATGTCATACCCAGGTAATGTGCCTCTGTTATCTAGATCTTGGTGGTCTTTTGTATGTGTCTCCTGAATATTAACTATGTCAATTTTGTTATCCTGCAGGTATTTATGCAAGAAATCAGTTTTGGCCTTACTAATGCCTTCAATATTCAGTTGCAATATACGGACTGAAGGTCCGATATCTTTTGTTAATGGGCTCTGAAAAGAGCCATTTATAGGAGGGTTCTGAGAAGAACCATTTATTAGGGGACCCATATGAGGGCAATTTGTGTTCATGATCGTATTTTCTCTCTATGTTTGCCTGTTTCGTCTTATTTTTCGAGCTCCTTTAGCACCACCCAGGGGACACGTGCAGGGTTGTGGTAGGTAATTCCTGCGGACGCGAGCATAACCGTCCCCCCTTAGTTAGTACTTAGTTAGTATTATTATTGAACAAGTGGGATATAATAAGAAAATTAAAAATAAGAAAATAATTGACCTAATACATGAAGATGGCGAACAACTGACAAATAGTATAATTATTGCAGATTCATTTAATAATTTCTTCACGAATATTGCCCACAAATAGACTTGTAAATCTGAAACAGACATTGACCAATATACGAAACACTTAGACATAAACAAAAACCATTGACAATAATAAAACTTTACCCAATAAGTTAAAAAGAATTACAGACTATTGTTAGAAACATGGAGCAAAAAACCTCACCAGATGCTATTGACACTAGGACACTCAAAGATTTAATTTTGAAAAATAAATACTTAATAATATTACTGAATATTGTACTCAATGACTGCTTGAACAACGAAATATTTCCAGATTGTCTTAAAATCGGCTGAGTGTACCATTACACAAAAAAGGAGACAACTCTGTACTTGGAAACTACCGACCTATTATTCTTAAACTGAGAATTGTTGATTTTTTTGAAAGAAATAAACTTTTTTACAGTGGCACAATTTGGAATCCGTAAAGGTCGATCAAATGAAATGGCCATTAGAAAAGTTATTTATTATATCTTTGACTCCTTATACAAATCACAAAAATGCGCTAGTATATACTGCGATTTGTCTAAAGCGTTTGTTTGTTTGAGACACGATATATTAATTTCAAAGCTTCAGTACTAAGGGTTTTATGGTACGGATCTGAGCATGATGCATACTCACTTAAATAATAGAAAACAAATTGTAACAGTAACTGACGTTAATTCATCAGTTTTTTTTTATTGGCGATATGCCTTTATTAAACAAATACTACAAACTACATACAACAGTACAGCTACTACAATACTACAGCTACTACAGTAAAAGCATTTGGACTCATAGGGAGTCCAAATGCTCTAGCCCACTATCAGTTGGCAGCGTGCCCAGCATGCTGGCAGCATTGCCCCGTTGAATTGCAATGCTTATTCTTTGAGCCAAATAGGTGCCAGCATTTTGATCACGCGTCGCATCGACCAAGCGCTCTGATAGATTTTGGAAAATACGATGAGCTCCCGGTCCCCACGGCCCCAACGTCTCTACACCAAACGGCTCAAATATGTAACCCATACCGAGGTTAGCATATTTGCGCCGCTTGAGTTGCTCTGCCGAAGTAGCCGCGGCGCCAGCCCTCACGTGGGTTTCAGAAAGGTGTGACGGCGCTAAAGTGTCTACGCATGTAGCGTCCCACACTAAGGGCCGTCCTAACTTCCATGGAACCAGAGTCATGCCGTCAGGTCTTTTACCATCGTCACGCATCAGACCGTTCGGTTCGAGAACAGCTGGAACATTGGCGCTGGTAAAAGCCCGGCGAATGATATCGTTAAGGCTGGCGTGGCGGGAAATTCGACCAGCACTTCGAGAGCAGGAGAGGCCATGGTGACCGAGTTGGTCAACAGCAGTACCACACTGGCAGTGATGTTCAACACAACACCTTGCACCCAAGCGTAAGCTAATAGCGAGACGAAAAGCGGAAGGATCTATAAGGCTACCAGTTTTGTAAGAAGGAATGGCTTGTAACCAAAGACCTGATTCCCACACAGAGACAGCGAGAATACGAGCACGATCTGCGATACTAGGGCACGTATTTAAAAGATCTTTCCGTGAATTCATTCATCAGTTTATATACTAAATATAGGAATACCTCAAGTGTCAATACTTGGGCCAGTACTATTCTTAATATACGGTAATGACATTATTAATGCTATGCCAAGTTGGGCATATGCTAGTTTGTTTGCAGATCATACTCACGGAGTAAGTATGTGACATCAATGAATTTAATCTAAATATTAAACTTAATGACGCAATGAGTATATTAAAGAAAAGTTTAACGCAAACGGAATTATCCTTAATACAGATAAGAGTGTTATAATGAAATATAAAATACGAAAGGATTTAAAAAATAAAATCAATTTGACAGAGAATGTGTTCCTTGGATATACCGTGACACTATACGATAACACATTCATTCAGCCTATATTGAAAAACTGTGCAAAAAATTGGCAAGTGCTAATTACGCTCTGCTCAAACTAAAACCTTTGCTTGATAAAACTTCTTTGCTGTTTGAAGGGCAATTAGGATCATTTTTGGACTGCGTAAACCTATGTCAGTTAGAACACATTTTAAGAAGATTAAAATAATGACGGTGATATCTCTATATATATTTAATAGTTTACTGGACATACACGAAGGCAAGGAAACAATGTTAAAAAACATAAATGTTCATAACTACAATTTCCGCAACAAAGAAAAAGTTATCTCAGCCTGCAATAAAATTTCCATGTTCAATAAGTTACCATTGACAATATCAAAATTAAACATAATTGACTTTAAAAAAGTACTAAAGCAGTTTTTTGAAACACATCCACTCTATTCCCTAAATGAATTCAAGGACATGCGCCTCACGGAATTTACATTCTTGTAAAAGTTGAATTTTGATAAATGTTATTATGACAATTTAATTATTTATTAAAGTACACTTGACTGCATATGTTTAATAAAAGACTTATAACAGTAATTCATATAAAGTCTTGACATATTTTTAAAAAATTACATTTGTGTATTGAACCAATTCCAGACATTCCATTTATAATTATTTTACTATTTTGATTTTCCTTTTTCTTGATATTTTTTTTAGGAAAATGTAATATTTTTTATGTGATATCTACCTAAATATTTATTGCTGTTTTGTATTATGTGAAAAGTTAAATTAATATTATCCAAAAGTGTACTCGTTACTTGCCCAGTATGACAATCAATGTTATAAGGCCAATAAATATAGTCTATTCTATTCCTATTTTAATTACCTACAATATACCAAAAATCTTATATATCTGGATATATAGCTATCATATATTTGCATTTCAGGAACAAACTTCCAACTGCGAATATTATGTCTGTAGTTGAAAATATAGCTCAAGACTCAAGAGCCAACAGAACATGTGAAAGGAAACCAACATTTCTAGACCTTGTGACGTTGCCTAGTTTGAGAATTAAGAATTTGTGTAGCTGTTTGGTTTGGTTCACAATTGGAGTTTCTCTCTACGGAGTCATACAGTACTTCGGTCAAACGAGCTTGAATGCATTTTGCAGCTTTGGCATTGTAGGTTTAGTTATGGTAAGACTTATTTACCAAATTCAGGTATATCGATTTAAAGACGTTATTACCAAGTTAGGATAAAAGATCTGGGGAGCGTTTTAGTTTGTTTCATAGTTGTACTTACTTATTAAGGAGCATTACGGCATACGAGTTCGAACGTGTTTTGATCAACTCTTATAAGCCATTATAGGCGATTTTGTCTTATCTCCATCAGAACCTTTTGTAATTTATAATGGAACAAACAAGTGCTCCTCATATTTGTAGGTAGTATTTCGGTACTCCTCATTATTTTCCTTATTACCCTAGAGGGAGCGGTTAAACTATTTACAAAAGTATTCATTCAATAGCGAAAGCACATCAACTAGCGGCTGGCTATAAAATCAAAGAATAATCTTTACAATTATTGTCCTAAATTTATACCTTGGTTAGAGTTGTACATATAGATTAATGATTTAAAATTATTGGTTTATATTACAGATCCCGGCTGCTATTCTGTCAGGATACATATCCAGCATTTTAGGAAGACGAATGGCTGCAATAGCCTTCTTTCTCATCCATGGCATAGGAAATGCAACAGCAGCATTGCCCGATGAGTGGTACTATACAAAACTAATCACACAAGCTATCGGATTGTGCTGTGCATTGGCGCTTCTATCTCTACTGTAAGGATTGGTCATTTACCACTTTATTCGTAAGTTACAACTCAATTGACTGAAAAAAGTATTTGCCAGTATACCTTTACCCAGATGACCTGATGAATGCAATAATTTCCGCGAGTGACCATCATTATGAGCAAGCATTTGATACTGTACGGAGCACGCATAAGTTTTTATAAAGGATGTTATTTTGAAATATAAAACTGACTTCATTGCTGAAATACATGATATAACGGGTAGTAGTCGGACCATGAAGGTTTGAGTCGGTGGATCTTCATGGTACTGATTGTGGCAAGTTGTTTCATTATGAATAGATTCAGGCGTTACTTTTCGAATATCCATATTAAATGATAATAAATGTGTTAAAAATGTTTTAAGAAAACGTTAAATTGATATTTTAATAAAACACATAAAAATATATCTAGTATCAATTCCGACTAATTTTCTTGCTAAGCCGACGTGGCGTCATAAACGCCACACAGCCAAACCGGAAGAATTTTCGACGCGTTTCGAATCTAAACGAAGCATCCTCAGGAGGTCTTGACTCAACGAGCGCGTGGTAGAGAATTCTCGATTGTGCGATTTTTTATATTTTTTAAAATGTTTTATTAAAATATATGTTTTCTTAGAATATTTGTTATCGTTATGTTATTTTAGTATAAAATGGTAAAACCGTTTCTTTTCATTATTCAGTTTTTGTTTTAACCTTTAGTGATGCGCTACCTGTTGATGAACGCTGATATGAGTGATGAATTTATAATACACTTCCAAACTTAAAATGATAACTGGCACTCAGTGACAACTGATCGAATACACACTATTTGTTGCTTTTTGACAGATTTTCTGCTCAAGGTGTTGTTTGCTAGTTGAAGAACAATCGCCATGTAATAAAATCTAGGATTTGCTGTGTCGCTGGAACCATGGATACACAAGGTGTTTAAATGTGTGTCCACGCTTCTTATTTCTACGGTGTATAATGAAACAAAGTAATCACCTGTGAAATATTGGACTCTATCTAAGGTATCCGAATAAAATCATTAAAGTTGTTAAAGTTCTAGATAAAGTTTTGGCATTAAAGAGCGAATGAGAATGATGAAAAATTATATAAGTTATGTTTGAAGTAGAATTTTGAGTTACCTTATTGACCACAAAATTCTTTGAATAAGCTTAGGTCTTGATAGAGTTTTAGGTGTGCTTACGTTTAATTTAAGTGTTTTTTTACTACTACACTTACGAATATAGAGAAATATAAAATTGTGAAAGCTATTAATGACATAATTGTTAAAGAAAAGAGATAATTAAGAAAAAGATTGAGGCCACAGATTATTTTAAGAATTTCACACTATTTTTTTGCTGAAAATTCGATTGTTTAGTCAGAGCTATCAGAGCTCAGAGCTGAACTCATAAAGATAATAAGAAAATAATAGATTTTAGAAAAAGCAAATAAACGACATGGAAGGAGTGTTTTTTAAGCAACTATACTACCTACTCATGAAACATTGTTAATAGGACCTATATTTTGGTAGGGAAGAAATTATCTAAGTTGAAATCAAGTTCTCAGGGCTACTCTGTTACGTCATTAACAACATTCAGATCAGTTGATAAAGTGGTCAAAAGCTAACCTCTTATCGAAAAATGTCCTCATATTATATATTTTATTTACAGATATGTGTACACATCAGAACTTTTTCCAACCGTAGTGCGGTCGATGGGTCTAGGAGCATCATCTACAGCTATCCGGTTAGGTTCTACATTGGCCCCTGCTGTTGCAGGCCTACGTGTACAGGTTGGTTGTTATATTACAAAAAAATAGCCACACTTTGCTTATCCCTGAAGATGGGTCAGAGATTTAAAAATGTAAGGAAACTTGTATTGCCCCATAATTTGTGTGCAAATTTATGATACTTTACAGTTTTACTAAGAACGTCCTCGAAAAATGAAGATTGAGCCAGAATTTTGAGCTATAAATTAATTTGTGCCACGTTCAAACCACATGCCTTAAGTTCGATCTGTTTGTTTTTTCTGATCTAAGCATACTTTTTAATACATGCCGAAATTAGCAGGATTAGTTATACGAGTAGAGCACTTGTCTTCTACAATACACAATTATACTTATATAATGATGTGGTAAAACGCAAAATACGCTACCTGAGCTGAGGCTCCATCACTACACTTTCCTATCCTATCTAACAAAATGAAGTCTCCCAGATACAAGATCAATTTGAGGATCCTATTGTCAAGTTGAATCCATCCATTTTAATTCCCATGAAATTTATTGCTTTGTCATTCGAGAGTCTAACTTAAGCATTGCTAGCTTAAGTTTAAAGCTACCCCGTTGGATGCCGGGCTAGAACTGCATAACCATTTATTATCCCTTGGGGAGTCATAAGAGGCGAGAAAGGCCTGTCATCTTACACTGCTATCCCCAAATCGTCAGCTAAGTATATGGATTCTGGGTAATCCCCCCTAGTGAGGGTATGGTTGGTGCTTATGCTAGTGGTTTGGTTTCAGGTTTATTGGATGCCAGCAGCAGGGTTTACTATCGCTGCCGTAATTGGATTAATAGCTTGCTTTTTCCTTCCGGAGACTAAAGGAAAACCAGTGCAAGATCATTTAGAAGAGCCATGATTTTAGTTTTAACAATGGAACATCGTATATTTTCCACAGAGGGGATATAACAGTGTCTTAAGTCAAGGGTAAAATATTGCAACACGAGCGGAACGAAACACTTCGGGAATTAAGCTCTCCCAAGAAGAAGACGGCTTTATCCCCGATGAGAATACTCTGAATAACGCCCTTCCATATTGATAAGTAAAACTATAAATGAATAATCTTGTATAAAGTTAATACATTAAATAAATATCTATATACTCTTTTTAACAAATTATTGGAGTACAAAATTTTATGCCCAAGGCGGGAATTGAACCCGCGTCCTCCGATATCGCGTCGGATGCCTATACCCCTCGGCCACTTGGACACGATTGGAGTATGAAGTTTCGGCTACAATTGCCGTGTCCAAGTGGCCGAGGTGTATAGGCATCCGACGCGATATCGGAGGACGCGGGTTCAATTCCCGCCTTGGGCATAAAATTTTGTACTCCAATAATTTGTTAAAATATATTTCGCTTAGTACGCGATAGTGCTTGTAATTATATTTAGATCTATATACTCTTTACGAATTGACATATTTTTACCAGTGGCCTTTATTAATAAAATACTACGAACTATAAACAACACTGCGTTACTTTAATGACAGCATTTAGGTAAACTACAAGCTATAGCAGACTCACAGGCAGTTCAAATGCTCATAGTTGGATAACAATGGATAGGTTCATTGCTCTAATTGTGAAACTTCCTTTTTACTCTTCATTAATGTCATTAATTGTGTGATCATTATAATAATTTTAAAGTGCATAAAATACGGCAGTTTTATTAAACATTTCATATATCTAACTTAGGTAAATCTCAGTCTATTTATAGAACGTAAAAAATAATCAGAGATATTTCAGATTTCACAATAATTCTTAGTTTTTTATTAATTGTGTTCAGCTCTTGGCAACAGTTATATTGTTATTGGCTTAAATCTTCACTATCACTTAAATGTCTGAATGATGTAGCTACCCTTCTATATTTCTAAACATGTATGCAAGCACTATCGCGTTCGAAGCGAAGCCCTATCGCGTCCCCTGTGACGGTTAAAGTAATACGATTGGAGCACGTAATTTCCAGAGTTTTAAGCGTGCCCAAGTGGCCGAGTGGTTTAAATATCCGGCGCGCAATCGGAGGACGCGGGTTCGATTCCCGCCCGGGGCATACAATTTTGTGCTCCAATATTTTTAAAATATTACAAGTTCGAGTATAAAGTTCCACTATTAAGCCAAGTTTCCGTAATAATATCATGATCTATGGCAAGTAAATTGCTACTAAATTTGGTGTATTTTCGTTATAAGTCCGCGTACGTTTTCAATCTTCTATACTTATAATAAAACTGTAACAGGTCCAATTCTGTACATTGAAGATATTTTGCAAAACAAAATTTGAGAGCACTCTGTAGCTCTGATACTGATGCCAAAACTGTATTTTATTTTATTTTTGTGTGTCTGTCTGTCTTTCTGTCTGTCTGTCTGTATCCCGGCCGCGCATCACTCAAAAACTACTGAATGGAATTCAATGAAACTTAACACGATTTGAGTTCATACTACGAAGAAGGTTATGGTATACTTTTTATCCCGTAATTCAGCACGGTTCCCTCGGGAAAGGGGATGGAAGTCAAAACTTACACTAAGTTGTAATTTATTAACGCGTAGTCCAATTTGAATTATTCTTTTTTTGTTAGAATAGTGACGATTGAGCTCGGAACCCCACGGGAAGCCCGGCACCCCATGGGCAGCCCAGCACCCCATGGGCTATTAAATGGAATTCAATGAAACTTAACACGATTTGAGTTCATACCACGAAGAACGTTATTTTATACTTTTTATCCCGAAATTCAGCACGGTTCCCTCAGGAAACAGGATGAAAGTCAAAATGTTACTTAATTGTAATTTATGAACGCGTAGTCCGATTTCAATTATTCTTTTTTGTTAGAATAGTTACGAGTGAGCTCGGAACCCCACGGGCAGCCCGGCACCCCACGGGCCACCCGGCACCTCACGGGCATTCCAGCACCCCATAGGCATCCTGGCACCCCACGGGCAACCTGGCACCAAACGGGCATCTCGGCACCCTTATTTAGATTTGCCAGCTTGCTAAGATAAAACTCTAAAGTCTGGAACATTCGCCACAATAAATGTTTTTTACTATCTATCTTTTGCCGGATACATTTTGGAGACTGCGCAATGGAAGTGTACAATATAATATATTTTTGTTCATACCACGAAGAACGTTATTGTATACTTTTTATCCCGAAATTCAGCACGGTTCCCTCAGGAAACGGAATGAAAGTCAAAATGTTACTTAGTTGTAATTTATGAACGCGTAGTCCGATTTCAATTATTATTTTTTGTTAGAATAGTGACGAGTGAGCTCGGAACCCCACGGGCAGCCTGGTACTCCACGAGCCACCCGGCACCTCAAAGGCAGCCCGGCACCCCACGGGCATTCCGGCAACCCATGGGCATCCCGGCACGCCACGGGCAGCCTGGCACCCCACGGGCATCTCGGCATTCTTATTTAGATTTGCCAGCTTGCTAAGATAAAACTCTAAAATCTGGAACATTCGCCACAATCAATTTTTTTAACGATCTATCTTTTGCCGGATACATTTTGGAGACTGCGCAATGGAAGTGTATTGTTGTTCTACCGCCAAACAAGGAGAACCTCGGCAAAAAGATACCGTTTTATAATAGAAATTCCAAAGAAACGCACAAAGTAGCTACTTTGCTTCAACATTTATTGTGCGAACCGCGAAGGAACTCTCTGAGTTACTTAACTACTGTCTTCTGGAAAAACAAGCTGGGAGTTATCAAACCCAAAGTAAAAAGCTCCTTTCTGAGCTATGCTTTACTAAGAGTGCTTCACCACAGACCACAGCGTTGCTTAATATGAGATAAACAGTGCTCAAATGTGAATAATTAGTTTGCAGGTACGGCAATCGCGAACGAAGTCGCAGGTACAGCTAGTTATAAATATAATATGTTTTGTTACCCATTATATAGGTACTGAAATAATCCTACTTAAATAAAGTGTGCAATGTTCGCATAATATAACCAATCTTATGAAATTGAAAAAGAAGAATACATGGAATACGGAAAACGGCCTGCATAGACATAAGCTGCAAAATATGCTTGTCCCACTCGCATTTGGCCTGTTTTTTGTATACCAAATATAATAACGTAAGATAAAAAGAAAATGAACTTATTTTGAACAGTCTACCAAAAAAGAAGGAAGGTGCACAAATCGACACGTATAGTAAGTATTACCACATATAGCCGCAATCAGAGGAGCTACAGCTGTCTACCTCCCAAGCTGCCAAGCTGCTAGACTCATAAACAACGGTTAGTTTCTCCCTCCTTACTTGTTATCTTGATGATAATACTTGAAAATTTTAGTGATTTATAAAACAGTTAGCAACAACAGTAGATCCTTTATTAGCATTTTGTTGACGAGGTATCAACCACGGTAAACTGCAAAATAGTAAGACTGTACAATCCGTATTTCCTGCTTTCTTTCTTCACTCTTTTCAGAGACTCTATGGACCACGGTCAAAACAAGGTTTAGGCCACAGCATCGTCTTATCAAATCCTTTAGAGCCCTTGTGGACCACGGCGTACAAAACCACTCAGCACCACTGCATCAATCCCGTGAGTTTGTATCAACAAAGTTACAACATACGTTTTCAGAGCCCCTATGGACCATGGTCAAAATAAGGCCTAAGCTAAGCATCGGCCTTCCCAAATCCTTTAGAGCCTCTGTGAACCACGGCGTACAAAACCGCTTAGCACCACAGCGTCAAATCCTAACAAGCTGTATAAACAGTCATGTTAGAACTATTTCTATTTTCTTTTCATTTAGAACCCCTGTGGACCATGGCGTACATGATAGCCTAGCACCACAGCATCATCCCTGTCTACGAAAAATTAAATCATGCATGTGCGTGGAGCATTTGCACTGACATAACATAAACGTGTTATTATGCGTGAAGCATTACAAGCAATATCTTCACTACATTATTTATTCGTAGGATTTTAATTGATCGCGATTGATGATGGTGACATCGCTGCCTCTCTTTCACTCCTTCTTTGATAGTGACAATATTTCAGCATTTGAAATAATAATATAATGTGAAATGTTGAAATTTTGTTATATTATGTATGTTATATACATACATAGTTGTCTAGGGACAATCAATGTGACAGGTCAGTAAATTACAGATTTATTTTCACATAATATGTAATTTATTTTATTTTCAGATTCGTTAATTATTTTCATTCGTTCTAGTGGAATTTTGCCAGCTATTGTTTGCGTTTAGGCCTCTGTAGTTAGTTTCATTAACTTTTTAAACGATTGTTTCTTGACATTTCATGTTTAGCTAATTTCTGATCGATTATTTTTGTCTCCATGTCAACGCTGCCTTCAACACCGACGCACTACAGGCTTCAGCGTCGTCGTTGACGCGAGATTTCATCCGGGTCGAGACGTCACTCTAGAGATTCTAAGAGAAGTTTTGGTTTATTTATAAACAATACTTTGTACCCAAACTACGAATAGTGGGGAATAGTGAGGACCACTGTATCGCAAGCCAGATGTTATGTCTGCAATGCCCTCAGGCTCGTTTTATCAAATGTCAAAAAAGGCTCAAAAGCCCCCAAAAAAGGTGTCACAAGAAATCCGAAGTTCTCTTTTCAGCACCATTTAATCTTCAAAACGTAAAAAGTAGCAGTAGTCCTGCTACGCGTTTCAAATCGTTTTGGGAGGTTTAAGCTCTTACGAAAATACTATTCCTGCATTAAAACGCATTACTCGGGGACCGAGAATTTCTATTGCCCAATCGTCATCTTGTTAGCATTTCCGT
The DNA here is from genome assembly GCA_963890685.1 of Plagodis pulveraria. Classification (NCBI taxonomy): domain Eukaryota; kingdom Metazoa; phylum Arthropoda; class Insecta; order Lepidoptera; family Geometridae; genus Plagodis; species Plagodis pulveraria. The sequence continues at coordinate 30,549,294 of OY982955.1, read as the reverse complement.
ACCTCGTGTTTCACGTAAACATAGATAAAAAAAAAACACTTCCAACAGGAGAAAAGGAAAACTGCGTGAAAGGCACGGGAAGAGTAACCTTTTGCACAACTTTAATAATGCCGCCGCTGAAGTGAAATTCAAATACAAATAATGTCGATTCAGCTTCTATTGAAATAGTAGAAAACAAAATTAATGATGGTGAAATTAAAAGTACGTCACGCATTTCGCTTTCGAGTGATACAATCGCCCCTTTTACATCTGATATCTTATTTCCATAAGAAAAAAAAACCAATTGCAACTACTGGCCTCTTTTTAAATAGTAAAAAAATACCCTAACTTGTTTGTGGTGACACCAAAAAATAATAAAAAAACGAACTCTATCTCTACCCAGCTACATAAGACAAGAGTGGGAAAATGATTATCTCTGGTTTAATCAAAATAACTACAAAAACACTTTTTCTCCTGTCAGTGTATTCAGTAGCTAATAACTACCAACAAACATATTACTCCGTTGTATTGCCATGACGTCTTCACAATGGGCGGGTGTTCTGCGAGAACACATCGCTCTTTCAGTTTAGAGGCTGGACGTAGCCAGGGTGGGGCTTGCAGGTACTAAATATGCCATGAACAAAAACAATATACAGTGAGGCTTACTTGGTGATTATTGGTTGCCTTTGTAAAATACCGCGCCATAACAAAAAAACTATTTTTTTCACAGCACCATCCTTAGTTACCTTGATACGAAAAGTGGTTGTTTTATAATTCTATAGCGGACGATCTGATTGATTAATTTTGCCTTCTCTACCCTACATTTCTGTTTTGCTCTGACCATTCAACATCTTTTTTTTATTTCATCGAAAGAAGCACACCCACCTGATGTTAAGTGGTGTCCTCTACCTATAACAGATTCATGTCGACACAAGTGACGAACTGCACTGCGCCCGCCACCCTGAGACATACATAACAGTTGTTAAGTCTCATCATGTGCCTTTAATTTTACTGGCTCTCAAGCATTGCAGCCGAAACACAGCTGTTAGGTGCTTGGCAGCAGATTTTCTACTTGAGTGTGGTATCCAGGCGGGTATTCGTGAAATCGCCTTCCACCATGCGTTGAAGCTCAAGCCGGCGGCGGTAATCGAACCATGGGCCTGCGGCACCGTAGTCCATAGCTGTAACAGATCGGCTATCATTGCTTCAAAATCTACACATCACTATCTCGCTCATGTGAGGTCAGTTTGTCATTTATAGTATTTTACAACATAAAGGCATACTGGTCTTAGCTTAAATTTTGTAGCCGTCGTTTCCAAACATTCTTGCGAAATAGTCTCTCTGGTAGTATACCTGCCACTGTTCAGGTAGGGTGTGACGATGGCAAAGTGCCCTATTTTGCTCAAAATTTGCGGCAACACCCCCCAAAAATTGCCATGAGAGGTGGCATACTGCTCATTATTCGCATGTTTCCCCTTAGTGTCATGATAACCAACAGGAGGATAAAGTAGCCCTTAGGTATGTTTTAAAAATACGAAATCTGTGGACCCCACATATACAATCCTCAGTATGTCCCTGAAAAGTCCCGAGCTTCATCAATTTGCTACAGTAATCACGCCTCTGACACACGCGGGGGAAGGAGGGGAGTTGAATCAGTCTCGCAGATCACCAAAGTTATTATTCTCTATTTCGAGTTAATATTTAAGAGATGTTAAGTCTAATTAGAATAGATTCACGAGTTTAATCTTAGTGTAGTTTAAAATAAGAAATAATCTTATATATAAGAATTACTACTTGAAAGAATCACAGCGCCCCCTTTCACATGGGTTTCGGATTAGTTTTTGCCCATCGTCAACTATGATTCACTGATGATGCACTTTTTAATTCATCCTAAACTTTAATATTTAATAAAAAATATACCTTTATATCTGCGGAGGAGAGGGTTGTGGATCGTGTAAGTATTTAGATATAATATGTATATACTGTATCAGCCGGATAGTCCAATGCTGATAGTTGTTACTGTACAGCTTTTGAGATAGTTTTGGCCTGGATTCCAGGACACTGTGATATTGAAGTCAATAAATCCGCTGATTATTATGCTACACAAGCTGTAGGAACTGCTCTGGAGAATTACTCCAACGTCTTTGATTTTGATATACTTACTGTATCAGCCGGATGGTCCACTGCTGAACACAACCTCCCTCAATATGGGGGGTTATGCCATAATCCCCACGCTTGGCAGGCGGCCTGGGGATCGCAGTGTGAGATATCAGTTCTTCAGAAAGTGCTGCTGCCCACCTTCTGGTGTGTTACCCTTAGTCGCCTCTTACGACACCCACGGGTAGACGTGGGGGAGTGACATTCTAGCCCGGGACCCCACGTTCCCTTGATATACGTAACTCTGCTAAATTCAAGCTTAATAACAATTTTCAAACTTTTTGAAATCAATCTGGATCCTTCAAAATCAAAGCATTTTAGTGATATTCCACCAAATATCCCAGTTCACCCGTGGTTTTAATTTTTTTAAAGTACATAACAAGATCACTTATATTTTATTTCGCTCCGGTTTGGGTCATGTCTGTACACAGGTTTTTCTTACCAAAATCAGGGTTATGAGACATTAGTGATCATTCTCTATGTGAATGTGGTCAAGACGAAGGTTAAATCGACCACATTTTCTTTGGCTGCCCGAAACTAACAAACTCATTATATGATTTTCTAGATCCCAAAATACCCCGCCCACCAACTTTAATCCTCTTCTGTCATATGTTTTCTCTACATTTGTATATGTTATAAGTAAGTTTTAAAATAACCAATAATATTTGTATTTAAAATTGATTTATGCATATAAAAGTATATATTATTACCCTTCCTGTCCCTTATATATTTATTCCTTCCAATCCAAAACTTTATTCCCTTATAATGTTTAACCTGCCTTTGACCTGTTAACCTATTAGATATATTTTGTCTCTACAGGTCTCATGGACATAGATCCATGACAGGTATCTACGCCATTAAATGATTACTTACTTGTTACCTAACTTATTATTATTACTATTATTATTTCTTTGTTAATGGCTTCTGCGGTGTTACCTAACTTATCGGAATAAACATACACTGTTCATACTTTGACATTGGCAGAATATCGTCAACGAGAAGAAGAATACAACCTCCTCCTTTAAGGAGGTTTTGCAATAATCCCCACGCTGGGCAGGCATCTTGGGAATCGCAGTGTTATATAGCAGTTCCTCAAAAGGCGCTGCTGCCTACCTTCCGGTATTTTACCCTTAGTCGCCTCTTACGACACTCATAGGAAGAGATGGGAGGAGTGACATACTAGTCCGGCACCCATGGGCGAAAATTCATATACCATACAATAATATTTACTCAGATTACTATAGTTGTTAAATGCAGCTACACCGCCATTGTGTCGTTACTTCCGTGCAACGCTTGTTACGTCGTTAAGCGCTGCGCCAGATGTCTCAAGCCTGTAGTTTAAACTTTGTCGTTATCTGGATCTCGATTGTGTTATTTCAGTTGGAAATAGGTCGAGAAAATAAACCATAACATACACAAAACTTTTGAGATTTTACAACACCAGTTATTTTGTAGGTTACTTTTTTTAAAGTCATGCATTGCAACAGTGTGCTAAGCAATCTACCTACCTCTACTACAATATAACATTTTTAATATTTACCCTATGAGTAATTATAAATGTCAAAAAAGCCTTCATGAATTGCTAACGACACTAAGCTAGCAAGCTGAAAAAATCTTAGAAATTATTTTGATGTTACAATAGTACATTATGCAACAAGTGCGCGAAGTTGTACATTACAATCGAGACGGGTTTTAGGCCTGAGATCGAAGATCTCAGGCCTAAATGGAGTAGAGATTGTAATAAACAACGCGCACGAGTTTCATACATTGTTTTTCAACACACTTGCAGGAACGAATACGAAACTTTCGATACGAAAATATTTTCTTGATATTTTTAATAGCAATAATAATCTGATTAAGAAGGTTTATAATTAAATCTTCTAAAGTTCTACTTCAGTACTAAACCCTTTGGTTTGTTTTATATGAAAAACTACAACCTCCTTGGTGAGAAGTGTGGAAACGTTGTTTTTTTTCTATTTAAAACACTAGTGCATAAAAGTAAAAAAAGCACGAGTGCGTAATAGACTATATTATGACACTAAAATCGGTGCATGTAAAGGCCCGTTAGGAGCGAGTGTGTTGCAAAATTATTTCTGCACTTACACAAACTTAACAACTCACCCTACACACATTACATACACTCACCCACACCCAGTTGTGTACTCCTGAAATAACCATGCTCTTAAAAGATGGGTCAGTAGCACCCTCACTCTACAATCACACATCACAACATATCTCAAAACTTTAATTTAATAAAATATTAACACATAATTTAATCGAAGCCTTAAATACAAAATGTAAGCTAGTAACTACTAGATTTTTATTTTATTTCTTTATTAACATAAGTATTCACATGTTATGTACGACTCAGCGCTAGAAACTAAGTTACAACTATCATTTTAATTGTTTATTTTACAGAATAAAACCGCCTTTTAAAACTTATAAAATAAAATATTAACATTTAGCTAGATACAAAATTACAAATTTTCGAGATAAAGTGCGGGATTCGTACCCGCGTCCATCCACCCCTGTAGCCGGGGTAGTACTATAGGTTTCGCTCCATCCCCATACGATAGTTAAAGAACGAGAGCAAAAATTAAAGTTATGGGTCATAATGTCATGTTAGCTCAGTCGGTCAGAGCATACCTCGGCTATAGGGTGGATGGAAATGCCCTTCCACTATGCTGTGAAGCTCAAACTGGCAGTGGGATACGAACCATGGACCTGCGGCACTGCAGTCCATAGCTATAACCGCTTGGCTATCATTGCTTCAAACTGCACTGTGCTCGTCACTTCGAGGCATTCTTTATGTTTTCTTGTACACCAGTAATTTCGGTTGCTACAGTCGCATTTCACGCTGAAACACAGAAGTGTTTGCTCACAACTGCTTCGAGGCAGAATATCTGACAATGCTGTGATACACACCAAAAAGGGCTCTTGCTAAAGAGACCTACCACCTGGTAAAATGTACGAGAAGGCGAGCATATTGTCATCTTGTAGGCTGAGATTTATACTCCGGACTATAAACAAGATCTTTTTTTGGCAGAAATCTGATAGGATTGTCCGCTCTGGGAATTGAACCCAGGTCCTCGAGATCTACAAGCAATGTTATCACAATGAGTGGCGCATAATCACAAGGACATAATCTATATCTATACTAATACTATAAAGAGGAAAAAAATGATTTAGGTATGCAACGAATAAACTTAAAAACTATACTAGGCTGATTTGGATGAAATTTGGTATGGAAATAGTTTGAGGCCTGGGAAAGGACATAGGATAGCTTTAACTGAGTTAAAATAGATTTAGGGTTTTGCGCGATAACCGAATGAATATTTTTTTGTTATAATATTTTTTGTCAGGAAATCCGTCATAATGCGCTGAAAAGTTCAACCAGCTACCAATTAACATTCTATACAGCCCTTTAAAGGTCGGACAGAGTAAAAGGGGTCTTTTTTTCTGGTACTGTACCTACCCTAAAGTTTATTTCGGTTTTACAGATTGCCGCCTGCTTGATACTAACTCTTAATGGAAACTCTCTTCGTAAATTGAACAGCAGAGCTCACTATCTTGTTTAAATAGTCATGAGCACTTCTATACAACCGTGAATGTAACCGTGAATGGTGGCATGCTGCTTATACGGCACATTTTATCTCTTGGTTGCCTCCCATGGGAAGAGATGAGAAATTTCCCTACACTTTACACAACTCTAATCGATTTCAATGGGTAATTATGTTCTTCGTGAGCGCACTATGGGATCCATATAATCTGCGATATATAATAAATAAATATACAAATGAAAAAATCTTACTCTCACCTACGAGTATATTCCCTTTCGTAATAGTAGATACAAGTGAGCTAAGTTGCACGTAGGCGAGGGCGTAAATCAGCCGAGTGTATAATGGGCAAGTTGCTCACGAGTTTCATACGCACTTTTTCAAGACCCTTGTGAGGATAACAATAGGTATTGCATAAATGTGATACAAACAACATACGAAAATTATGGAAAATAGCGCGCAAGTTTTTTTTTTTTTGCACTCTGCAAATGTATGATGGTTACTTACATATAAACCTCTTTGATGTTACAAATCTGTATTACCCGGTTATATTGAAAATGCTCTGTTTACTCGCATACAATTTGCAGTTAGGTACTAACTTAACTTTGTAAGGATAATTCTATTACGCATTATTTCCCGTGGGGTGCCGGGTTAGAATTGCACCTCCCCATATAATCCCGTGGGTGTCGTAAAAGGCGACTAAGGGAATAATTATACTGGAAGGTGGGCAGCAGCGCCTTCTAAAGAACTACTATCTTACACTGCGATCCCCAAGCCGCCTGCCAAGCGTGGGGATTATGGCAAATACCCCCTTAATAGAGGAGGCTGTGTTCAGCAGTGGACGATCCGGCTGATACAGTACAGTACAGTATAATATTATTATGCACGAGGGTGTTATAGTTCGGTTTATGGCCCTAAGAACGATATAATAAAGCTAACTTTACAAGCAAGGGTGTTGAAAAAGTAATTTAAACTAATTGTTTAAATGTCCTGTAATCGATTACAATATAATAACACCGGATATTTTGCATACGGGTCTTCTTGACCGAACTTGACTATCGGTGTATTTTCTTAGATACTCGTATTGACGCCAGGTTAATGATCTTCGAGTTTCTTGCCCCTCGTTTCGGGAAGAAAATAGCAGGCAATCACTCCAATGATTGGGGTCATGGCGAACACTGCTGGTGGAATCCAGGGAGCCTGAGAAACATGCTTTAAGTTAATCACAACCACAACAAAAATTACGCACAAATAAAACATGATAATAGATAATAGATGTCATTCGGTTATGCATCACAAAGTAAACAAAAAACTGGCCATGTGTGAGTGGGGCTCGCGCCCAAAATTTTTAGTATTTGTTGTTACAGCGGTAATAGAAATACATCATCTGTGAAAATTTCAACTGTCTAGCTATCACCGTTCTCGAGATACAGCCTGGTGACAGACGGACGGACGGACAGTCTCAGTAATAGGGTCCCGTTTTTACCCTTTGGGTATGGAACCTTAAAAATAAATTAATGTACAAATGTACTTATTTTGTTTAGAGCTTGACTTCTTCATCAAAATTTTATTCAAATGTGGGTAGTTTTAAGCAGGTTTAGTAGTCATACATATCATTGCTAACTGGACTTAAGATTAAATAGAAACATTAATATCGTTAGGCTTATCATCCTTATGTTTATATTATTTTTATATTGCAGGTAAGCTCACCTTTTTCCACAAAAAGAAGCAGTGGTGGCTCAGTGGCATTGGCTATGAACTGCCGTGCAGCAGGTCCATGGTTCGAATCCCGCCGCGGACTTGAGCTTCACCGCATGGCGGCAGGGTATTTTGCGAATGCCCGCCTGGCTAGCGACCACCCTCAAGTAGAAAATTTGGCGCCAAGCACCTAACAGTATGTGCCGGCAGCAGCCCTTGAGAGCCAGTGAAATTATAGGCACATGATGAGACTTAACGACTATGTCCTAAGGTGACGGGCGCAGTGAAATTCGTGATTTGTGGCGAAATGCATTGTTATAGGCAGAGGTTAGACTGCTTAACATCAGGTGGGCCTCGAGCTTGTCCCGTCACAATAACATAAAAAAAACTATTACTTACCATTTAACAACAAATATAAAATGAACTCCAACCTTCTCAATTTGCGCTGCGCCCATCACACTGAGACATGCAGTTGATCTCATGTGCCTGTATTTTTTCTAGCTCTCAAGGACTGCTGCCGGAACTCACTGTTAGGTGCTTGGCGCCAGATTTTTCACTTGAGGGTGGTAGCTAGCCAGGCGAGCATTCGCAAAATGCCCTTCCATCATGCGATGAAGCTCAAGCTGGTAGTGGGGATCGAACCATGGACATGTAGCACGGCAGTCCATAGCTATTACCGCTCGGCCATCATTGCTTCAAAAAGTTGAAGTTGAAGATAAAGTGAGTTGACATAGTAGAATAGGCAAGTGTTCGTGAAAGGTTTTTTGGCGCGTACCCCGAGCTTCTAGTGAGCGGCCCAAGACTACAGCTCTCGATTCTTGGTTTCGATTTATTTGAGATATTATTTTTTTATGCCTGATAGGTTAGCCTTTGACCACTATCTCACCTGATGGTAAGTGATGATGTGGTCGAAGATGTTGTTCAGACTAACCTAGAATTACTGGCTTTCAAGGACAGCTGCCGGAACACACCGTTAGGTGCATGGCGACAGATTTTCTACTTGAGGGTGGTAGCTAGCCAGGCGGGCATTCCCAAAATGCCCTACCACCATGCTATAACGACTGCCATCCTAAGACGACAAACGGGACCGACGGCTTAACGTGCCCTCCGAAGCACGGAAACGCTCAGTAGTAATGTCACTAGCGGTCACCCATCCAACTCATGACCACGCGCGACGTTGCTTAACTTTGCTGATCGGTTGAGAACAGCTAAGTAAACTTCGCTACGAGCGCTTCAAAAGATTAGTATAGATGTGGTAAAAATTGGGACCTACCTGTATCCTCAAGCTTCCGATGAATGGAGCCAGCATCGAAGCTATCCGATTAGCGATAGACGCTGCCCCCATGCCCATGGTGCGTGAGACAGTTGGGTAAAGTTCTGTTGTGTAAACATAACTGAAACGAATAAAATAACTTAGATTAAATTTGTAAAGAAAACGTTATTTGGATTAGAAAGTAATCAGAATCGTTCACCATCAACACCTTATATTTTTTGGACGAACTTTATTTTTTGATGTTATAAATATAGAATTGTTAAGTTCTCTCGATAGCTCAAAATTGTAATACTCTAGATAGGCTTCCTCCATATCTTTCTGTGGCTGTCGTAAGGCAGCAGCGTTTATGATACAGTAAACAGCACCATTTTATGTTTCAAACGTATGTAATAGCAGGGTTTAGAGCTCTGCTACACCTTCCAAACTGGCCCTTAGTGTAGGACGCTACATGCGTTGACAATTTAGCGCCGTCGCATATTTCTTAAATAAACGTGAGGGCTGGCGCTGGATTTTGGCGAAACGCCTTAAGAAGCACAAGTATGCTAATAGGGTAGTGGCACATATTTCAACCGCTTTGAGTCCGTGGGGTCAGGAGCTAATTTCACACTGAGATAAACGATTTTGGAGCTTAAAATCAAACTTGACCTTTTACCGTTGAATTGTAACTACGCAAGGTGAATTCACAAGTCTTAAGATGATTTTCACCAAACAATAAAAATGTACCATGTTTCATAATAAACAAAACCGTCAAAAACGCCTTCCGGAAAGTATTTTCAGAATTGAACTTGTTATACGATAATAATTGCAGTATTGACCATGAAATATGCCTTACTTTTACGGCGGTTTATATACGGTGATTATCACTATAACGTACGACTTAATCAGCCTCATCGAAAAGTCAATATTTAAGAAAGACCACAAAATACACCTTATATGAAGATGAAAAGAAAGATTCGCCTTCATTGGCCTCGTTTAACGCCTTCTAGTTGGAAGGCGTTTTTGTACGTATTTACGTTTGGTCGGTTTTTTGCCTTCATACCATATAAATTGGCCGTCATTAGGGCGCTTTTGACTTTAGATTTTTCTCAGTGTATTTTCTAAAGCTTATCAGGGCGCGTCGGTCCTGGTTGTCGTCTAAGGATGGCAGTCGTTTTAGCATGGTGGTAGGGCATTTTGCTATTGCCCTCCTAGCTGGCTACCACTAACAAGTAGTAATTTTATCGCCATGCATCAGGATTCTAAGTAAGTCTTTTTTTTTGCTTTTTTTTTTCATTTATCTATATACAGTCTAAACAGCATCTTGATAGCATCATCACTCACTATCAGGTAAACAGTACTGCATTAGTGGCTCTTCTCTCTTCCATTAACACTCTTATATCTAGTTATGCCCTACAGGGTTCATATTGTACAAACAAAAATTACTTACATGAGAGATAATACAGCACTCGCACTGGAAACTCCAAGAGTACCTGCTGATAGTTTCAAATAGTACCACTCATCAGGCAGAGCTAAGATTCCATTTCCAATTCCACTTAAGATGAGGAAGGTGATCACGGCGACTCGTCTGCCAAAACGGTTCGATATGTATGCTCCCAAGATGAAACCGGGAATCTAAAATAAATTTTTATCATGTCTAGAATCACTTGAACAACAATCTCCGCGGTAACTAACACTTCACTGCTGTGTCACATTAGTGTAACGGTCTAGAATTTTAATTCTTCACCTTCTTTTTTTTTTTTTTTTTATATATAAATCTACACTCCACAGACTCCAGGGTCCGTGCCTTTTTTTTAATTATGACCATATTTTATTTACAAACTAGATACTTACAATATATAGGAAACATGCAACATTCTAAAAGAGAACAGTGTTAAAAGAACATTTTTTTTTTCCGATAAATGTCATTACCACTTGCATCCAGAGCAGACCAGTGTCCTCTAGCAGCACCCGTTCACGAGTTGACGCATGTGCCAGCCATCGCCTTCCTCAACCATTTTTGAGGGAAGATGGCGACCCGACACACAACACCGCCGCTAGACAACACCTTTATGTGAGCTTGACCGCTCTGGATACCCGTGCCAACGATTACAATTTGGGATTACTCTACTTTTTTGTGTCATTCCCCCACGTCACACAATTCTTCACCTTTATACCTACATACTGTTCGTAGGTAAGGTATCGTGAAGCTAAGAAAATTTATATCCTTGCGTTCATACTAAGATAGAAAGTAGTTCCCCAGGCCCCTCTAGCCTCTTCCTCTGCAACGTGATGGACCTGGCACCCGCACGGTGAATCCATGGAATGCTAAGTAATTCGTCTCTTTTATCTTAACACCAATTGGTACGTTTTAAAATGTATCCTGTTTTCCACCAGTCTCTAACAGAGTTACTTTTGAAGCAGTGATGACTCAGTGGCATTGGCTATAGACTGCCGCGCAGCAGGTCCATGGTTCGAATCCCGCCGCGAGCTTGAGCTTCACCGCATGGGGGGAGGGCATTTTGCGAATGCCCGCCAGGCTAGCGACCTCCCTCAACTAGAAAATCTGTCGCCAAGCACCTAGCAGTGTGTTCCGGCAGCAGTCCTTGAGAGCTAGTAAAATAATAGGCACATGAGACCTAACAACTGTACGTCTCAGTGTGACGAGCACAGTGCAATTCGTCGTTGACGAAATGCGTCTGTTATAGGCAGAGGTTACTCCACTTAACATCTGGTGGGCCTCGGGCTTGTTCCGTCACAATACACCGTTCCGTCACATAAAAAAGAGTATCTAATTAGTTAAAAGTACCAGTACAACATATTAATGAAGAGGTAATGTGTAAAGGTTTTTATTTGTGGTAAGGGTAATTTTTCACATAGATATCGTATATTTTTTTCCTCTCCAGTATTTTTGGTCTCTTAGTACTTAAAATAGGTAGGTATATGCAGTAGGAACATGTATGCAAAATCTGAATTTAAGATAGTCGGCTGAAGAGATATCACTTGATGTCAAATGATGATTGTGGTCGGAAATGTAAACAGGCTTATACTGGATTTGGTGACTGGTTCTCAAGGAAAGTTTCCGGAGTACTGAGTTATAGGTACTTAGCGATAGGATTTCTACTTGAAGATGGTAGTTAGCAAGGTGGGTCAAACAATATGCTTTACCATATTGCAAAAGCTCAAACAATATGCTCTATCATATTGCAAAAACTAATGACATCATAAAGTTGTTGTACAAGAGCAAAATTCAAGGAAAATATAACTTCAATTATACATGTAATAAGGCCCAATGTTCTTGGTGTGGTGCTCTATTGTCATTTGTTTTGTTTTATTTAACTAAAACTTCGTGGGTGCCAAGCCTCGGGTATAAGGTATTAAATATATGACAAGTGCTTAAAAATATGATATGGTTGAGTTATATATGCCATCAGAAAACTGCACTTAATCTTGTACTACCTATGCATCTGACAACGTCAGTTCCCTATAGTATTTGTATAGTCCCTACACTTTCACATTAAGGCTGCTGACGTGAGGAATATTTTTGTTTTTGGAATAATCATGGTTTTAATTAAATTTTTTACCTGAGTAACACCTGATAAAGAGTACATCCAAAATACATTGGAACTGGTTTGACCAAAGTATTGTATGCATCCAAAGTAAATAAATCCAGTCGTAAACCATACGAAACAACAACACAAGTTTTTTATTCTCAAACTTGGTGATGTCAAGAACTCTATTATACTAGCCTTCATCTTGTTTTGATCATTTGCTTTTTCATGCGCTATGTTTTGGACTACTAGCATCATATTGTCAGTTGGCAGTTTGTTCCTGAAATTATAAAACAACAACGTAGATTTATTTCTTTCATAATCTCAGACAGTGCAAAAATCAAGTAACTCACCATTTTGCCGCTGTAGTCATAACAGCGCAAGCTTCGTCTAATTTTCCAACGGATATATACCATTTAGGCGATTCTGGTATACTGAAGAAGTACGTCAGATACGTCAACGTTGGAATCGCTAATGCTACACTAAATACCCTCCAAGTCCTGTAGTAGTACGCAATGATGCTCACTAATATATGACCAAACATTAAAGGCATCATATTGACAGATCCAAGTAAATCCCTCTTTTTTTTGCCAAATATCTCCATTAACAAAACGAATGACACTATATTAGTCCCAGCAGTGGCTCCTCCAAGCATAAACCGGACAAATGTGAAAGTCCAAAGATTTGGACAGAATGGCACCATGAAAGTCGTGCATGTGTCAAGTACACCAGCCAAAATGAGAGTTATTCGACGTCCATATCTGTAAATACGCATTATTTCAATACATTCTGTGAAGTAGTCCCCTTATTATGCTCTCATAACCCTTTCGAAGACCTTGTAGGTTTTTTAGCTCCAAACTGCAGCTGTCCTTGAGAGCCAGCAATTCTAGGTTAAGCCTGTAACACCTTCGACCACATCTTCACTTATCATCAGGTGGGATTGTGGTCAAAGGCTTACCTAACTGCAATAAAAAAAAAATAAGTACGTCAAAAACAACTTTTTTATTATGTTATTGTGACGGAACTAGCTCGAGGCCCACCTGATGTTAAGTGGACTAACCCCTGCCTACTAACTGATGCATTTCGTCACAAGTCATGAATTGCACTGCGCCCGTCACCTTGAGACATAGTTGGTAAGTCTCATGTGCCTGTAATTTCACTGGCTCTCAAGGACTGCTGGCGGAACACACCGTTAGGTGTTTGGCGACAGATTTTCTACTTGAGGATGGTCGCTAGCCAGGTGGGCATTGGCAAAATTCCATGCGCCCTTCCACCATGCGGTGAAGCTCAAGCCCGCGGTGGGATTCGAACCATGGACCTGCTGCGCGGCAATCCATAGCCAATGCCACTGAGCTATCACTGCTTCGAAACTTACTTAACTTAAAGATGTACTGACAAAAACATTTTGACCTGTCAACATTAATATCCCAAATTCTCACTAAGTACACAGAATCGCTAATCCATAAAATAACAATGCAAAACACTCGTATTTTCGTCATAAGCTATTTCGTATCTGAAAATATTTGTGCATCTGTATTAAAGGATTGTAATGAGGAACTATAAGACCTTTATACTCACTGCCCAAAATAAGAATGTCGTTGTTAGGACAACTTTAGAGATATAAATTAATGCAAATAATTAGTGGTATTCTAAATATAGCTCTAGACTTAACGAGACAAACAGACACTAATAGACACAAGCATACAGTGACATTTCAAATTAGATTCTATCATATAATTACTTACCCATAATATGTATTTTTATACTTTATAAACCAATAGAGCAGACGATATGATTGACCGAGTAAATTTAATGGTTTAATGCTAATTATTAAATTTAAGATATTATCATATCAAATTGTTACAAATTAGTTTATATTTCAATTTATTTTAACGTGAACGTGGCATTATTGGGAAAATTGGTAATTCGGGAGCCCTATAAAAGTATGGTAGACAGTCGAAAATGGAAGAGATGTTCACATCAACAATTAACAAGGAAGATCATGGGCTAAACATATCATTAAAAAAATAACATTACCTATCACTGAGAATACCGAACACAATACTGCCGACTAAAATTCCAAACATGACAACCATTTGTGTAAAGTCAGCAATCCAAGCTCTATCGCAGATCAAGTTCCAGTCTTTGATAATATTGCTCTCAAACTCGCTGAAGTACTCATACTTCTTACAATCACTGTAACACGTCATATTCACCAATTCTCCAGAAGCATTCTCCCTTTCTAAACATCGGTATGTAGTTTTCGGAGCCATGAATATGATCCCGAAATGAACACTGGGAGCCGTTACTTTCATTGGTAACGTTGTGATTAGAAACACAAATATTTGCCATTTTCCAATATCTCCAATGGCTTTTGTGTACTCGTCAACGTTCTCTTCCTCAATTTTATCAATAGTTTTTTTTCGGGCAAACATTTTACTACAGATTTATATTTCAATGTTGGAGTGTGGATTCTAAACAGTCACCATAAGAAATATGTTAGAAATATTTTTGTACTTGTAGAATTCTTTATTTTAATGTTGTAGCTCACGTGTATTTAACAATTATTGGTCACGGTCGGATACATTTATGAATATTCTTAAATTAGAATTCATGGATTATAGCGTGTCTGTTGCGTGTTATGTAGAATACCAGCTACCTTATTGGCTTAGTAATAGGTACTTGTACCACCGCGCCGGCGAGAAAGCGAGTAGCTATCGTCTATTCACTCACTCAAGAAACGTACAAAACATACAGATCCCGTGTGAACAAAAGAAATGCAATTTTTTTAATTTTTTATAGCTGATAGGTTAACCTAAGATCAATATCTCACCTGATGGTAAGTGACAATGTCGTCGAAGATGTTGTTCAAGCTAAACTAGAAATATTGTCTCTTAAAGACAGCAGCCGGAACATATCGTGAGGTCCTTGGCGATCGATATCCTACTTGAAGATAGTAGGTAGCAGGTGGACATTTGTAAAAGCAAGCAAGAAGTTAGCAAGCGAACAAGCAAGAAGCATTCAGTTGTTATACCACCAGCTATATAATAGTCGACCTTTCAAGTCATGACTGCAGTAGACGTTACTTTACTTAGTTGATCGGTTAGTGACAGTTAAACAAGCTAAACGAGCGCTTCAAAAATTATGTAAATAGTTGATCGCTGCATGTTCACGCTGCTGCCGGCGAGAACCTCACTCTCCACTAGTTTAACGCAGCGACACGTATATATACGCACTAGAGGATGCTTGTTTGATGCTCAAAACAATCGCGAAGTGAATTTTGCTTCGATACGCATACTAATGTGCCACCACGAGTGAGAGTAATCCCCTGTCAAACTCCCTCACTCCCTGAATAACCATCGACAGAACTATTAGAACCACTAGCTTGTTATTCGCTGTTTGCCAGCTCGTTGCTAGTTTCTGGCTCTACTCGCTTATTGCTAATAGCTGACGATGGGACAAGCACCTAAGACATGAAAAACAGCTTAATGCGTTTGACAACCATATCACCTGATGGAGAATACAATTACGGTCAAAGCTGTAGCACGTGAGCGTATTTGTTGCCTATTCACTCTCAACTTCAACAATCCTGGTTAGTACTTCACCAGACCAGTGTTTTATGTGATTTGTCTAAAACGACGTTATTGAAGATGTAATAATAATCGATGACAATGCGTTTTACGTTTATAAAAGCTGTAACACTAGTATATATCAACCACCATTATGCCACAAATTGTACCAATCCTTTAAAAGGCCATTGGGATAACCACCATAGATGAAAAAATACACTAGATTAGCAAAGACCCGAGAAAAGAAAGCAATAGATTTGATTACATACGCAAACAAAGGAAAGGCATTTTAGCCAACATACAGATGGGAATATAGAACGAGCCATATTCGTAAATCGAGAAAAAGTTGAACTCTATTATTAATAACATATATATTTAATAACATTAAATTAAAATCTATTAAAACCCACTCAAGAGAGACGAATTACTTAGCATTCCATGGATTCACCGTGCGGGTGCCGGGTCCATCGCGTTGCAGAGGAAGAGGCTAGAGGGGCCTGGGACTTGCAACCCAGGAGTAGGGTTAAGGGGCCCCTTTATGATATATCAATGCTCCCCTTCACCGCTCGAGCCTCCTCCCGTGCCCACCAAATTTGGTAAGACCCTACTAATGCCACCTTGGATACACATTCTAGGATGGAAGTTACGTTTGTTCTTGACATGCCAAGGTCTTTAAGTAGGTTATATAGGGATTTTCCTGGTATACGCCTTGCTCCAACTTCTACAGCATATAAACTAACAACATAACCGTTTTTGGTTAATTCATTTGTTAGGTCATAATATTTGTTTGTTTTTATTGTGTGGTCTTTAGGTATGTTTGTTTCCCACGGCACAGTAAGTTCTATAAGTACTATGCGTTTTAGATATATTGAGTATAAAAATATATCTGGTCTTGAAGACGAAACACCAACATCCTCAGGAACTTTGTAGTGCTTTTCATACGAGTCCATCAAAAGAGTCCAATCGGGAGCTGCGCCTAAGATGTAGAAAGACATGGATTTAGATTTTGTAGATGACCCTTCTTTTATAAAATCGACGTGTCATTTATTCGTGGTCAAACCTTTTTTTGCCCTACCTACCGAGGGACTCGCCGCTTCTCGTATGATTTCGAGGACTTTATCATGGCGACGTGAATAATGACCCCTATCGAGGAGCACCCTACATCCTACCAGCAAGTGCCTAGCTGTACCGATCGCCTCCCGACAAATACCGCAAGACTTATCTGTGGCTTTCCCCCATCTTACTAAGTTACTTTGGTCTGGGAGGGTCATCTGAAAGGCGTTTAGATAAAATTTTAATATGGCAGGTGACCAATCGTATATCAAGGTACGCCACTTTAACGCCAAAGGGATGCAAAATTCACCTATGGTTAGCCATTCGCTTTGCATTTCTAAGCTCATTGCATGTACTTTATAGCTATCATTTTCGTGTTGTTGTATAAAAGATTTTACAATGTCTTTATCCTGAACATTCTTTTTCGACCCTAAACCCGCTTTGCTGGACTGTGCACCTATCATAAATTGTTTGTGGAATTGAAGCCTCGAATCAAGAATCAATCAATATATAAATATCAAAATATCGAAAAAAGTTTCATCTATTACGCACTGAAGGAAAAAAAACTTTAAAAATCTGTTTATAATTTAGTTTAAATATATTTTTTCTATCTATTTAGCTATCGTGAACAAAAGCGACCGGGTAGTAGGCAAGCCTAACGTGTGTCAATAAAAAGTGAACATATTTATAAAAATCACTATCATGTTTCATATATTACATACTCCAAAACTATGTTTTTCAATGCTGTGTTTTATTCATCATATCATCAACAACTGAAGAACGAATAAAAGATCCGAAATTGAACACGGAAAATTACATTGGCTAATATGAATAGCAATTTTACAAGCTAATATGGAATAAAATATAAAGCGCCTAATAATTACCACATTGAGACATATTTTTCGAATAGTTAGCAACATTTTTTGAAGCAATGATGGCCCAGCTATGGACTGATGTGCCACAGGTCCATGGTTCGATCCCCACCGCCGGCTTGGGCTTCACCGCATGGTGAACCTTTACTAATCTTTGACATATCAAGTATTAGTAATAGTCACGTATTATATTGATTATTTATTTGTTAAAATAACTGTAGTTTTATGTTTGCATTGACGGAGTGTTGTTCTAGTAATCAAATTATCCAAATCGGTCCAGTAGTTTTTAAGTTTATAAAAACTACTGGACCGATTTGGA
The DNA here is from genome assembly GCA_963890685.1 of Plagodis pulveraria. NCBI lineage: Eukaryota > Metazoa > Arthropoda > Insecta > Lepidoptera > Geometridae > Plagodis > Plagodis pulveraria. The sequence goes on along the minus strand of OY982955.1, from coordinate 30,531,290 downwards.
TAAAATTAGGTACCTATGGAAATATTTTGTGACCTGAGGAAGGACATAGGTAGTTTTTATCCAACTGCGCAAATTCGCATACGAAAATACAAATCATTCCTCTTTATAATATTAGTGTAGATGTAGATGTCCAAAATAATAGATCAAATCAAATCATAGCATTTTATTGCAATGAAACAGGTTAAAAATATAGATCTTAAATGTAAAAAGAGATCTGCTTAGTGATATAACAAAATTATTTGTAATAGCGATTAATTATATAACATACCTACATACACTTTGTGAAGTAACTGTTCTCTGAATATATCTAAGCACGTTTAATCTTTTTTTAGTCAATAAAAGATACTAATTAGGTACAATTATCGCTATTCATTATTATATATAAGTTATTCCAAGTGATCTTCAAGTTTCTTGCCCCTAGTTTCGGGGAGACAGAAGCAGGCTATTACCCCAACAACGGGGACTACAGCGAAAACTGCTGGTGGGATCCAACTACCCTGGTAAAAGAAAAAAAAAGGATTCAAATATAACTCTGTTTTTTTCAGCGTTGCCTATACTGCAGTCTTGTATTAAATCGTCAAATTACCTTACAAGCGCACATACACTGCGTAACCCATCATGAAGTCATGACATTAGGATGATGACCTTGAAAATAGCCTGAAACTCATTGGGGAATGGTAAACAATGGTAAACAAATTCGAGAGTAACGTTCCCATCCACTACTGATAAGGGTGCAACATGGATATAAGACATAATTTTCAGCATATCCATTTACATTTTAAGACCCACCTTCTTGGAAACTCTACTTGAGCATAGTGCTGAACTCATTAAGCGACACTGCCAGAATATCTTCGGCGATACGAAGGTGAGCGATGTATTCGGAATATATGTATTTGACATTCGGCTTTCCAGTTCATGAGCTTAAAATCGTTCTAACCGATGCGTTCATCAACAGTTTTGGAGAAATAACGCTCGTTGTAGTTAGATCGGTTCCGTTCTCTTGTTCTTTTGATAAAATCGAAATGGTGGCGTTTCTATACAAAGACTTCAGCTCTTCTATATACATATAGTCGATTTGGCATCGCTGAAGAGACTACGATACTGCCGAGGTTTCAAATGAATCAAAGTTTGAAGCGCTCGTAGTGTAGCTTTCTTAACCGATCAACTAAGTTAAGCAACGTCAGACGCGGTCATGACTTGGATGGGTGACCGCTAGTGACATTACTACTTAGCGCTTCCGTGCTTCGGAGGGCACGTTACGCCGTCGGTTCCGGTCGTTGTCTTATGATGGCAGTCGTTATAGCATGGTGGTAGGGCAGTTATCATTTTTTGCGAGTGCCCTCCTTGCTAGCTAACACCCTCAAGTAGAAAATCTGTCACCTAACATCTTTGACCGTATCATCACTTCAGGTGAGATAGTGGTCCAAGGCTAGTCTGTCAGCTATAAATAAAAAAAGGCTTTTTCATAGTCCACAAACGCTAGACATAAAGTCTGATGATATACTCTTTGGTCTTTTGTCATTTTGTTTCATTGTCATCCAAATGCTCCACTAGATAATTCTGTAGGAGTATTTGGGTGTGGTCTACGGTTCCACAGCCTTTTCGGAAACCGAATCGTTTGTAAAGCTAGAAGACATCATACCTACGAGCAAGACGTTTTGTGATGACTGTCGAGAACAGCTTGTAACCATGGCTCAGAAATGGGATGGGCTTGTTATTCTTCAACAAGGTCTTGTTATCGTTTTTGAACAATACTATACACTTTTACCATTCTTCTAGCATTTAACCTTCAATGATGATGGAACTAAATATTTTTTGCAAGACTGAGAGTGCAGTTTGCCCACCCGCTCTCAGATGTTATATCCTGATTCCGTCATCAACTGGCGCCACGTTGTTCTTAAGCTATTTGAGAGACATTCTAATCTCGTATATGCTAACTTCTGGGACGTCTTCGGTGTCATTAACTGTTCAGCTACGCATTAAATGTGGTTGTGTACTACACTATCAAGAACTATCAAGTTAAGAGTTTTCGGGGTTTTGGATATAGGCAACGCTAAGACAACACGTGGAGCTTATTAGACTCGACCTCTCAAGCTTAACTAGCATGTTAGGACTGCTGACTAGCACGAAATGCGTGGAAAGTTTACTTGCTTAAAAATACCAACGTGTATGTCCAGACCTCCAACGAAAGGAGCCAACATTGAACCAACTCGTATAGCCGTGCACGACGCTCCCATACCCATCGATCGCGTCCCAGTTGGGAAAAGTTCCGTTGTAAAAACTTGTCTGAAAACAAAATTGATAAAGTTATATTTAGTTACCAGAAGACTTGATACGTTTCGGAGAAACGTCGGGCCTAGACAAAGGCAGGCATTCACTAAATTGATAAATGTGTATGAAGGATAGTGTTAAGTTAATGGAGATTAGAAAATTTTGGGAATGGTATCTAGTGGTATGTATGTTTATCCGACAATCGAATTCCTGATCTGATTGTAGTGAATTTGGTAGGAGGTAGCATAAGATACCTATAATCAAAATGTGTAAACTCATATTTCTAAATCGGTCACTGTGTCAAAGCCAATCTAGTTTTTTTTAAACAATGTATATTATTTACTCAATGTTTCGACCAAGTTGTATAGGTCGTTGCCATGTCCGCTCGTGTAATCGATCATCCGAGGAGGAGCAATCCAGTCTGCTTACCGATATTGCGAAATTTCCTTTTTCTATTGGGACCAGATCGTTTTGAAAAAGCAAGGGGGTATGGTGAATGTTAAAGGCTCCGAGAATGATAATTTTCGAGGAAGGTCACTGCATTTTCGGTTATGTCTTGGATATGCCCAAAGAAATGAGTGTTATCAGTTCGGTCGCACTCTCTACCTCACGTAGACTTTGGTGGATCCATCAACATCAAACCGTATCCGTAGTGTGAATGTGTCCCGGTATTTAAGGCTGTGGAGACGGTGACAGCAAACATCCTCCCGGGCATACATATATACCTAGGATTTTGGAAGAAGTTTATGTTCCAGACTGTAACCAGGGTAGTTTAGATATGATACTCAAATATCCAGTTACTCAGACTGGATATTTGGGTCTCTGTTAGATACAAGAAGGCCGGTCTCTAAGTTTATCGTCTCCAAGTGATGGTGAGCGGCGTTAATGTTGACATGAATTCCCTAGATTTTACTCTAATTTGAATAAGTCCACTTAGAATGTGGCAGAGAACCGCTGAGAAACGCTTATTATTTTTGTTACGACTCATTTTAACGTTTTAAAAGGGAAGTCTGTATTGTATCTGTTCATTGTAGTAGTGACTCAAAAGATTAGGATTAACAGATAATATCACGAAGTTTAATAAAAATATATAAAAATATAATAAATAAATCTTACATGAGGCAGATAACAGCACATCCACAGCTGACTCCGATAGTTCCAGCGGCTAATTTTAAATAGTGCCACTCATCAGGCAGAGCCAGAATTCCATTTCCAACGCTGCTAAATATAAAGAAGGCTATTACTGCTACTCGCCTCCCAAAGGTATTAGATATGTATCCTCCTACTAAGAATCCTGGAACCTGCAGCATGAAACACTTAGAATTGCCATTTATAACCTTCCCAAAGTGTCAAAGAAAACCACGCGTGAATATTTTCAAATTCCAGTAATAAAATAATAACTGCATTATATTTTTGATCCTACCTGAACTAACCCAGTCAAAGTAAACATCAAAAACATATGGGAGTTAGTTTGTCCAAAGTATTGTATACTTCCGTAGAACGTAAGCCCACTTGAGAACCAAATCAAACAAGAACAAAGATTCTTCATTCTCAAACTTGGTAACATAAATAGATCTTTTAATGTTGCCTTCCTCTGACTTTTCACGCCAGATTGCGATTCTCTGGCTATATTGTTTACTATACACATCATATTTTCAGTTGGAAGTTTGTTCCTGAAATGTTAAAAAGATATGATAATATACTTTTTCTTAGTGTTTGACTTTTGTATATAAATGCAGAATAGATGAAGTGGCAACTGGTTTCTGGGACAACTTTTCATCTCATGAAACATATGGAGGAACTTTTAAAACTGTCATAAGACCTGTCATAGTCTCAATATTACGAGACGAAAGATGCGTGGAGCGCGAGTGGATTAAGGAGGAGAGGACGGATTGTAAAAAGAAGGTTTTTTGTGTAGCAAAATCCCCTTTTTATTGATTGCTCAGTAAAGGGATTGATTTATTTGTAAAAATATAGTTGTATGTACGTGTGTGCACAGCTGGTAAATATAATAAGATCTCAAATAGGAACTCAAAACGAAAATACGAGATCAACTGTCAGTGTAACGAGACGAATTTACTTAGCATTCCATGGATTCACCGTGCGGGTGCCGGGTCCATAGCGTTGCAGAGGAAGAGGCTCCAGTCAAGGTGCCTGGGACTTGCAACCCAGTGAGTAAGGTTAAGGGGCCCCTCTATGATGCATCAATGCTCCCTTTCACCGCTCGAGCCTCCTCCCCTGCCTAACCAAATTTGGTATGATCCTACTAATGCCGCCTTGGATATACGTTCTAGGATGGAAGTTACGGTTGTTCTTGACAGGCCAAGGTCTTTTAGTAGGTTGTATAGGGAATTTGCTGGTATACCCCTTGCTCCGACTTCTACAGCATATAAATTAACCACATAACCGTTTTTGATTAATTCATTTGTTAGGTCATAATACTTGTTAGTTTTTAGTGTGTGGTCTTTAGGTATGTTTGTTTCCCACGGCACAGTAAGTTCTATAAGTACTATGCGTTTTAGATTCTTTGAGTATAGAAATATGTCTGGTCTGGATGACGAAACACCTCCTCAGGGATTTTGTAATGTTTTTCATACGTGTCCATCAAAAGAGTCCAATCGGGAGCTGCGCCTAAGCTCGAGTAAGGCTTGGATTTAGTTTTTGTAGATGACCCTTCTTTTACAAAAGCAGCGTGTCGCTTATATTCTAATTTATAACATGTAAATCTGGCTACATTTTTGACTTTCGTATTGTATTTGCAGCTTCAAAGGGGAGTACGTGACGAAAATTCACCATAAAGAGGAAATTTGAGGAGAATTTCAGCCCAAAAAAGAATGGTGAGTAGTAATCGAATAATTTCAAATGTTTTAAATTCTACGAAAACCATATATTTTTATCATTATTTTCATCCCAACGTTTCAAACACTTTGCAGTGATCGTGATCACTAGGTGACTAATTGGTTTTATTTGTCAATGTTGAATTATTTAGAAATTATAATGCACTTCCGTTAGAAATTTTAATTCTTAAATCCTAACGTTTCATAAGCGCGCATTATTCGCTCAGTGTCCAGAAGTCTTGCAAATTAGAGTCACCATTGAAAGTTGATTAATCACTATGTGTAATAATCACAACAAACCTAAGACGACATGAGGAATAGTGCGTGTGCAAAAGATGTGAGATAACGAGCAACAGAACAGAGTAGAGGTAAAAGACATATTGTGCCGACGAAATTAGTGAAGAATAACGACAGGAAGACGAATATCATTTTCTTGGTAATCACATAAAATAAAATATCATATCATACCATTTTGCTGCCGACGTCATTGTAGTACAAGCTTCTTCTAGTCTTCCAACTGAAATAAGCCACTTGGGTGATTCTGGCATACAAAAGAAATACATCAGGTACGTCAGTGTAGGCATGGCAGACGCTACAGTAAATACTTTCCAATTCCTGTAATAATACGCGAACACGCTCACCAATATATGTCCAAGAGCCAACGGTGACATGTAGATATATCCAAGTAAGTTTCTCTTCGTTTGACCAAAAATCTCAATTAATAAGACAAAAGCCACCATATTAGTTCCTCCTGAAGCAGTACCGAGGAAAAACCTGACAACAATGAAGAACCAGAGACCTGGACAGAATGGCATTAAGAAATTCGTGCATGTCTCTAGCGTGCCAGCCAAGATGAGAGTTATCCGACGTCCATACCTGCAATTTTTTTAAAATTTAGTGCGAGAAGATTCAATAATGGGTTTTGCTTTTTGAGTCTTGACGCTTAAAGTTGAAGGTAATAGAATAGAACGAAAATGGGTAATATGTTAACTAGAAATTGTTTTGCTTGGTTCACCAATTTATTTTTTAAATAGATTTCGGGTCAACATTTTGTAAAGATGCTAAATTGATTTAGTTTTCTGCGTTATAACGCACATATAATGTAATCACAAAATTTAAACGATCAAATAAAAAAGACAAACCAAATGCTGATACTAAAAAAATAAATTTGAAGTTCTTATTATAGTTTTACACATGTAAGATTGGGAACAACATAATTTTTTGGAATTCGTTCAAAAATAAACTGAGAATATTAGCGTTTAGGTCTTAGCGATTAGTTAAGTTTTTTTTACATTACATGTTATCTATTTATTGTTATTTTATATATACTTATTATATTAAATCTTGAAATAGGTAGGTACCACTTTACCTATCACCAAGAACTCCAAACACGGCACTTCCAACTAAAACCCCAAACATGCAAACCATTTGTGCAAAATCAGCTATCCAGGCTCTGTCGCAGATCAGATTCCACTGTGAAATTATATTACCATCAAAGACACTAGAGTATTCGTACTTCTTACAATCACTGTAACATGTCATATTCTTAAGACCTTCTGTATCATTTTCCCTTTCTAAGCATCGGAAGACACTTTTTGGGGCCAAGAATACAATACCGTAATGAACACTGGGCAACGCTACTTTCATAGGAATCATCGTTATCAAAAACACAAACATTTGCCATTTTCCTATTTCTCCAATCACTTTTGTGTAGAAGTCTTCATTTTCGTTTTTATTTTCAGTTGTATTCTCTTGCAGTTCGATCATTCTAGATCTGGTTCAAACGTTGAATAGCCTCGTTCAGATACATGGATAATTTTAAAATATTACTATTTATTTAAATTTATGCACCTTCCATACTACAAAAAAGATTAGACACATTGTGACACAAACGTGTCTAATAAGAGTAATTTATATACAATAGAATTAGAGGCAAACCTTATATGTGTTAAAGTGAAATACCCATTTGAACATTTAGTGTTACGTAGATTCCGTATCAGCCATTGGACTGATTGGACAAGCATCACGTTTTGGAACACCGGCTTTCCTTTTAGAAAGAGGAATGTATGAACCATCATTGTTCACTATGCGGTGCTGATGTGGCTAATTGAATACGCTTGTGGCCAGCCCAAGTGTCGTAGTTTATAAATTGCCCTAAGATCACCGATAAAGCCTAATGGCTGTCATACTAACACAGTATCTGGGACTGAACTTGTACCTTCTGAAGCACTATTAAAGTGTTTTGCTGTTATATATGCCAATGGCATTAACAAATTCGAAATTGATCTGTTACGATAGACACGACAAGCTCCGGTACGAGTACTAGGACCGAGCTATTTCCGCACGTAGTGCGTTAAATTCAACAGTGTATAACGAAAGCATCTAGACAACCAATAAAGCATTGCCGGCTTACATGCATATGCTCCAAATAATCCAGCCCGCTACTAGTTATTATACTTGTATTGATTTGATATACCAGCTTGTATAAAGTTCTTCTTTTTTATGTCTTGTCATAATTTTGAACAGCGGAACGTCATTTGCCATTTTGATTATAGATTTGTAATTACAAGAATCTAACATTGCAATAAAAATATGTCTATTATTTATTTACCTCGACGTTTCGACCAGGTTACATTAGTCGTGGTCACGAGCGGATTGAAGAGGCGGGTTTCAACGTATTGAAAGTCATGTATTTTTTTCCAACTACCCGCATTTGATCTAGATATTATCTCGACGCACAACACTGACAACATCCGCAGGTCTTAATGGAGGTAATACCCGTTTGGTGCATTTCCTTAGCTTTGGATTCCAGAATACAGCTAACTTGAAAACTCTCTCGATTGAAATTGTGATGTTTTCCTACTTCAATAGCTTCTCGGACTAGTCTAGAATGGTAGTGACTTTCCATTGAGAGGAGTTGTGGGTCAAGGAACTCAATCCAGTGGTCAGGTCCTGACTCTAGCAGATGTTTAGATATAGCAGAATTCTCCACCTGGCGATTTTTTACAGATGCGGTATGTTCTTTAGCCTGTTCAGCTATAGTTCGCTTGGTTTGTTCAATATATGAAGTAATGCAGCTGCAATCTACCCTGTACATACCAGGTGTCTGAAGAGAAATAATAGCTTAGGGTGACCTGACTTGCGATGCCAACTTGGACAACGGACGATATACAGTCTTAATGGGGAAGGAATACTGTTCCAACTTAATCCGTCACCCCTTTTACATATGGCAAGAGAGCCGGTCTCCACTTTCATTCTCATCCCCTTCTGTCTGCGTCGAGAACCTCCATGTATATTGTTTTGTAGCCGTTTCGTTTCAGTGTCTGCTGAACTTGTGCTATTTCTACTGCCAAGTGTTCAGGAACACATAGATCTTGTGCTGTTTTAATTTATGAACTGTCTACGGATTGTAAATGTCTTGGGTGATGATGACAGGCATCGTTCAAATGCCTGTCCCTGTGTGTGGGTTTTCTATAAACGCTCGTGACCACGACCAATGCAAGTTGGTCGAAACGTCGATGTTAATAAATAATATATAGATTAGTAAGATTATTTATTACTGGATGAACATATAAATATCGTTACTATCCACAGCGCTAATCTACTCGGTGACCCATCTAGCTTGGACGGGTTAAGTTCGAAATGAGTTACAAAACCAATGTTGTAAGCTGATTCGCTTAGCAGGTGTTAATGCAGAAATTACAATGTCAGAATTATCGGGATGCGTCATCGTAAACAAGTTTAAAGTATTAAAAGCTAGTCTTTTTTGTAGTTCAATTCTGTTTGGCTTTTGTTTACCATAATATTTTTTCCATCCAGAACAACGATCAACCAGTATTTTGGCCTACTCAATGAACAATAAAATTAAAAATTAAATTCGTTCTACTTAGAGCCCCAACGATCAAGTTACTAGTGATGGGTTAGCAGTGTTTATTCTAATGTATGATTGAATGTCAACATTACCACTTTGATCAATATATACACTACTATTATGAGGTTAAAATGAATACTAACTATCTATAATGCACCATTTACTTTAACCAATTAATTGAATATCCTTCTCTTATAGAAACAGTGAAATCCGGTTATACCGCATAAACAGCTGTATGTAAGAAGGCACGTACGTAGTTACGCCTTACTTGAAAGTGATAAGATTGAATGAGATGTATACAAATTACCTCGTTATCAAGTAACAGGCACAATATAAGGTGAAACATTCACGCTCACTCTACGAATAAATAATTATTCGTATTGCTCACTGTAATATTGAATTGTAGAATGAAATTTAGTTGAATTTTTCCTCTTGAATCTTTAAAATCACCAAACCCTGCAAAATCACATAGGATTAAGGTCGTATAAAAGATAACTGTTTAATTGGCTTCACACAAATATATTTTATTCAGTTAAGGATTTAATAAAATAACATAATATGTTATAAAATTATAATAAAAATTAATTAATATACAGATATGAAATTGTTATAAATTCATTTTTTTAAGTAATTTGTGCATGTCGTAATCGGCAAATTGTATACACATTAGGGACACTGCTAAATAATTGTTTAAGTCTTTTATTTTTTGTGTTATATACTTGTGAATAGCATTATACGAGTATTATTATTGACCGAGCGAGAACTTAGTTCGAGCGAAGCGTCTCTGTTTCAACTAAGACAAAAATGCTTTGGTATGTCCGGTTATTCTCCTCTACAGACACATACATTTTTTTTGTTGATTCAGTTTTTGGAAATTTTTCATAATGACGAAGATATACATTATAAGGTGTTGAAAGTATGGACGCCTGCGCTTTATTTAATGGCAATGATCTTATACGCACGTCAGTTGCCTAGAAGAGATATGATCTCTCTCGTATAATCAATTATTTATTTTCAATTTTTCTGTAGCCAGTATATTAATTCGAGATAAATACATTACCAAGTATGTAAAATTATTGTATATTTACTTACCTACCTATTTCCGAGACAACTAGCCTTCTCTGGGGCCCGTGAGTCATTGGACTTATGTCCAAGAAATTCATTTATTATTTACATTACATATCTAGATTTTTTATTTTTTGACCCATTCCCCCATGAGCATGCGCAGTGAAACTTTATGCAATTGTAAGCTATGCAAGAACAGACTCGCGAGGTCTACAGCTCGGAGAGCCACCAGTCATACTAAATCAAGAAAACTTGTTCTACTGGAGGCCTGTAGGGGATTTAAAAGCCTATACTTTAGTCTAAATACGCACATCTTTACATATCCTTATAATTAAATTTCATAGGTATATATGTAATATGTGTAGGTATACCATATTAAGTCAAATCGTAGCCATAGACATGATTTTTTGATGGTTAGTAATTATATCCTTATATAAATCAACGCACTCCAGACACGCTCGATATTTGCCATAGTGTGTTGTGACACGTGCGTATGGGCGTGCACACATACATGTCCTTGAAGTCAAACTACTTGTCAGGTTTTACTATTTTAAAGCAATGATGGTCGAACGGTATTAGCTATGGACTGCCGTACCGCAGGTCCCAGGGCCGCTACTACAATTCGACGAAGTATCGAACTTCGGGTCCGAAAGTAAGGTATCCGCAAAACATGTTTCGGCTTACTTTTGTTTAACTTCGTTCGTAGCATAGACTTGCAAGCATTTGCCTGTGTAGATTCTGTTTTTTTTTATCGGATTCATATGGTTTGTACATTTTCCTAATATGAAATTATAATTTATTCGTTTGCTTTAAGTAGTCAGTCGAATTCTATATATACAGAAAGAACACAAATACTAATGAAGATATAAATACCTATGAAGAACAAAGAGATGAACGTAAATTCTAAATATCTTACGTGTATTTTATAGAACAGTAGCGACACCTCTCGCTGAGCTCCATAACTAGGATTCTCAGAGATGAGAAAATGTTATTTAATTTTTCAACCCTTAAAACTGATTGAAACATAATAGCGTTCGCAGAGTAGTATGGGAGATTCCATAGCGGGCAAGATTTGTAAAGAACGATGCGGTCCGACCATAAACAATATCAAACAATGAACTTCGTACCACAAATCAAATTTTCCTTGTCTAAAAGGTCGCTCGAACACGAAAATCTACTTCGTTGAATTGTAGTAGCGGCCCAGGTTCGATCCCCACCGCTGGAGCTACCACCCTCAAGTAGAAAATCTGTCGCCAAGCGCCTAACGGTGTGTTCCGCCAGCAGTCATAGAGAGCCAGTGAAATTACAGGCACATAAGACTTAACAAATATGTCTCAAGGTGACGGGCGCAGTGCAATTCGTGACTTGTGATGAAATGCATCTGTTATAGGCAGAGGTTAGTCCGCTTAACATCAGGTGGGCCTCAAGCTTGTTCCGTCACAATAACATAAAAAAAATATGAATGGGGCATACTGTACATAAAATTGCATAATATTGTTAAAAATGTAGCTTCATCTATATGGCTGGTCATGTACCTAGCTGATACCTTACCTAATAGGGTTGTTGACTTGTTTTTTTTAAGTATGTTAAATTATTTAGAACAATGAAATATACACCTAGCATTTATATATTTTTTTTAGGAGTCCTGAAATACTAGAAATCCATCTTTTTATTTCAACTTTTAAAATTGGCGCTAAAACATCATTCAATGGCGGCCTGTATGCTTATGACGTCACTAGGGCAAAAACAAATAGTGCTGAAATGTAATACGTTTTGCTTGCTTGTTGTAGTGTCGTGCGTAATCGATTATACAGGTTGTTCGGCAGAACGTGTACCATAGTGTAGGGGTGTATGTAGACTGAATAAAACAATCACAGAACCAACACAGTTTGAAGCACGGATACATGAGTGGCAGCATTATGAATTATTTTTCATACATGGTAATTAAACAACTTTAATCGGTTCAAAATCACTATTTTATTCAACATTTTTGTAATCCCGAAATGTAAACACTTTCAAGTGATCGAGACAATGGCGTGCAGTGACATCGGAATAAATATAATGATAAACATAAGCTTTTCCAACTGTTTAAAGTTGTTGTATTACTATGAGTAATGATTGCAAAATGTTTCCATAGATTCTTGTTCCGAGTTTGGGTTTTATTATCTATGCTGATCTTTGATCAAATCTCTCGGCGAAATAAGATCAAAGATAAATGAGTCAAATGTACGTATTACACTATTAAATATACGGGATCCAATGGATTTGATAGTGAAATAGGGGCCTAAGTAGTAAATCGATAGTGATGCGACATTTTGTAGGTTGCTTGCTATTAGCAATTACTAATGTCAATTGTCACTGTCAAAACCTTTGAAAGCAAACTCTCATGATTACTATTACTTATTCTGTGGCTTTGTTTTTGTCCTTATGACATCATTTCCGCCTTTACTTCCGTTTGAGATCACGTGACTTAAATAAAATTTAAACACATTTTGTTTATTCAAAATAAAGGTAATCCAATGCAGAATAAATAATTTGTTAATTTCATCGAGTTATGTGCTCCAACTTCTATCATGTTAACGTTACACTGTATTTTATTTTAGACAGTGTCAACTACCCTATTATCGTTGAGATACTCGCTACAGTTCAAGTAATGTTGTGAGGGTAGAGTACGAGTATATAATCAGTACATGTTCGTTTGTCTGTATCTACCTCACGTCCTGCATTTTTCAGGTATGTTCACGTCAGGACGACGCGACGCGATGTTTGCGGCACGAGACTCGAATACATTTCGTTGTTCTGTTCAAAACTACAATATACATGGCGACTGTAAAACGTACAGACGTAGTTTTCTCTATAATTCTCAAAATTATAAATATATTTAGGTAATTTATATTGCTTGCCATATACCTTACGTATTTGCTCACTTATAAATGTGCGTAACAGCATTTATAATAAATATTATGGATTTAAATATGAAGCGCTCGTAGCGAAGTTTACTTAGCTGTTCTCAACCGATCAGCAAAGTTAAGCAACGTCGCGCGCGGTCAGGAGTTGGATGGGTGACCGCTAGTGACATTACTACTGAGCGTTTCCGTGCTTCGGAGGGCACGTTAAGCCGTCGGTCCCGGTTGTTGTCTTAGGATGGCAGTCGTTATAGCATGGTGGTAGGGCATTTTGCGAATGCCCGCCTGGCTAGCTACCACCCTCAAGTAGAAAATCTGTCGCCAAGCACCTAATGGTGTGTTCCGGCAGCTGTCCTTGAGTACTGGCTAGTACTTCTAGGTTAGCCTGAACAACATCTTCGACCACATCATCACTTACCATCAGGTGAGATAGTGGTCAAAGGCTAACCTATCAGGCATAAAAAAAAAAAAAAGTTGCCGTTTTAAAGCGTTTTCATGGTCACGTTAAATAAAAATGTAACCTGCATTTAGATTGAAACTTTTTCACACGAAAATTAGAACATTCCTATTTTAAAAAAATAACTGGTATTTGATTTTCGTCTTTCAATTGTTTTAACATGCAGCTTATAACAAGTAAATTACATTATTTATTCGTTACATCTGTAAATGGATCATCGAAAATTAGATAAATATTGCTAAAACTGCTCCTAATGTCAATGTGTTTGGAGAGAATACGACTAACGAACGCACCGTGCGGTTTAACTGCTTTCGTGGTGCGAATTTTGAAGAATGAACAACAAAGATGACAAGCCACTAAGGTAAATAATGATGTTATAGGTCACAACTCTTTGGAGCTTTTTTTATGGGATTGTATTTTTATGTGACAGTACAAACTCGTGGGTCATCTGAGTTTAAGCGATAGTCTCTGCCTATAGCAGATGCATTTCATCATAAGTGACGAGCTGCATTGCGCCCCTTCAACCTGAGACGTAAGGTTGTTAGGTCTCATGTGCCTGTAATTTTACTGGCTCTTAAGGACTGCTGCCGGAACACAACGTTAGGTGATTGGCGATAAATTTTCTACTTCAGAGCGGTACCTAGGCAAGCGACCATTCGCGATGCAAATAAAACTGTACTGTCGTACAGTTTGTGGGTCCTGAGTCTACAGAGTCTACCTGGTCTACAGTTTTATTGGAATGGTTTAAATAGATATGACTGCCTCATCATCACTCATGCAGCTCGGAGTCATATTCTAATGGATAGGTAGTAGTAAGTATGTGAATGTTTTTAATTTTTTTATTGTAACGTTTTATTGACTTTTATTTCTTTTGTCATTATTATTATAAGCTTTATTTAATATAAAACTATGGACTATATTTTAAATAAAATCAATTTAATTGAATTAAATGATCTTCCTACTTGATTGAATAATATTAATATATATTAAAATACAATCCTACAAAATTCTACGAAAATATTTTAATGTTTTGTTACGAAACGACGAAATCAATACTATAATGTAAAAGTAACAAATAACTCCCTACTGTTTGCGTTGGGAGTTTATTATGTAGGGCAATTAGAAGTAGATATTACGCTTCGTCTTTCCAATAGGACAAATAATTATATACCTACATAAGAAAATTCCCTAGCTTTGCATTCATGTCGGTTGATTTACCGGACAAATCTGAAAGGTCGTTGTAGGTAACATACTCGTCTAACAAATGTCTCAACGTGCCCTGTTACGTGTTTATGCCCTTGTTTTGTCTTTATCTCGTTTCGATACAACCAGATTAATTTAACAACCTACTTACGACCTGAAAATAATGAGACGTTTAGTTCAGAGTTTTTGCTTTATAACGTTTATGTACACAATTTTTTTGTAGGAAATATATTAAAATAGTGGGTAATTAGTGCATAAACGGTCAAGATTTTTGTTAATATCACTTTTTATTCTTTGTTTTTTTTTTGCTTAGATATACTGAAGCGCTCGTAGCGTAATTTGCTATCCGTTCTGCTTATCCGATCAGCTAAGCGTCATGAGTTGGATTGGTAACCGCTAGTGGCATTACTACTGAGTGCATCCGTGCTTTGGAGGGCACTTTAAACTGTCGGTCTCGGTTATTGTCTTAGGATGGTAGTCGTTATGGTATGGTGGTATTTTACGAATGCCGACCTGGCAACCAATACCGACAAGTAGAAAATCTGCTGCCAAGCCCCTAACTGTGTGTTCCGGCAGCTGTCCTTGAGAACCAGTCATTCTAGGTTAGCCTGAACAACATCTTCGAGCACATGGTCACTTACCATCAGGTGAGATTGTGGTCAAAAGCTTACCTATCAGCTATAAAAGAAAAAACCAAATAACGTCAACGTTCGCCTTAAGCAAACCCTTTACGACTACTATCACCAAGATCATAATTAGTGCCATGAGAACGTCATGTCTTCAAAGTAGTCTTAAAACTAGGTGCACTGACGACCTCGTAAAAGTATTAGGTATCCAATATTTACAAGCGGCTAGTAGCCGTTCTTTGTACTCGTACTACAAACAAGACCAATTTGGCAATTGGTTTTATACTTGTAAATGATGACGCAACCTTATAATTTTAATATTGTTATGTTTGCAATAACGCCTGCTTGGCGAATTTGTAATTTTGTAATGTAATTCGATAAGAGAATTACAAAAAATATTTACAACAATTATTCGTTTGGCCTACTGGTACATCAATACTTTTTAGATTAAAGACATGGTACCTTAAAACTTTGTGAGAGAGAGGAAAACGCCGAAAAAAGTTCTTGATCAGCGTACCCAGGTACAATACCCAGGTACCCAGGCAACATATGACCAGGTAATTATTATCTAGTCTTCATTAAAATGTTAGATGTAATTTTTTGCTAGGTTAATCTATACTTATACGGTTAAATATGTATCTGAGAGACAACAGACCATGTCTTCACCGTCCTCAAATTAACTTGGTAACTTTTTTAATCGAAACAATGTGACACAAACAGCTGCGTATTACGAAAGCTCCAGGAGTCTTTTTAATTTTGAAATACTCGTATATACATATGTATATGCAAACAAATGTAAGACTACTTTAAGCATTCCGAGTATTGCGTTTCGTAATCGAGCTTGTGTCGTGTGTAAACGACCTCTATTAAAGTTAACGTTTTGAATTTCAACAAACTCTTACCTTTTACTTTTGCCTCTTCGTAGTTCGTGCAAAAAAAGGTTTCTGCGTTTTCATCTTTGTGTACATATCAGTGTGTTTGACTACGGACGACGATTTTTGGCTTATATATTATGCCGTACAGTTAACGGCTTAGGAACAAAATTAAATGTTCCATATCTTTTTGAGATGTCGCACATAATGCACTACACTACCGAGCCCATCACCAAAGCCCTAATTTACCAAAATATAGTGGATATACTACAAACAAGAACATGTTGAAGGAGAGTAAGCGTCAGGCTGGCCATACACTCGGAGCCAAAACTATCTTATAACCCAACTATCCTATTATATCTATATAAGACCTATATATGTTCTTATACAGGTCTTATATAGATACCTTTATTTTTGTTAAAGAGAGTTAAATAGAAAATGTTGTGCCAACGTCACATCGTGATAAGGGTAGAAAATAATGATGAAGGGTGATACCTATAATTGAAAATTGTGTAGGCATATAAATTACATATATACGCAGGTATATATCCTGTGCACGATATAAATATATATAAATACGATAGCAATGTAAAACTTACCTTACTTCAATAAACTTGTGAGCAAAGACGAGGGCCGAGCGGGGTCGCGGGGCGGATATATAGCTAAAAGGAATCGACAAACAAAACCGGCTGCCATCGAACGCACGCTCGCCCACCGACCTACCCGTACTGCCGCCGCCTGCGCTGACTTGATAAATATATTCTTGCATTTTATTTTGAACCGAAGAACAACCCTTAAATCTAGGATATCTGGAAGTAATTAGGACACGTAGGTAGGCAGGTCAACCAGCATCGTACAGAACATATCCCAAGTGGTGGCTTTACCTATGGCAGTAGGTACTGCAGTACACAGCACAAAGTACATTCAGTAAACATAGTACCCATAATGATCTTGCCTCCAACAATAGAGCCGGCCAAGCTTCTCAAATTATAACTGAAACCGCTACAATTGATAAATAAAGTCAAAAAGTGTCATATGTGTTCAGTGCACAAAAAAATTGTAAAATTAAGAGAGGTCCTAATATCCTGTATTTCAAATCTTTGTATTAATACATACAAATACTAAAATACGACCAAGTGCGACTTGTACAAACGTTAAGAATGTTAATCTGAATGAAATAGTAGATAGACTGTTTTACAAGGGTCGAAAGAAACCAATTCTAATAAAAGTTTGAACAATTGGTATAATGTAAAGTTAATTTTTTGTCTGGAATAATTAAATATTTATTTATATATATATTTTATACCTAGGTACAACCTCGCCAAATTATAAAGTCTTTTTACACTATTTCCCAAAAAAGGAGTGTTATGTTTTCAGGATTTATGTATATATACATGTATGTTTGTGAGTATTTTTTTCCATCATTACTTCTAAACCGCTTAACCGATTTTAATATATGAGGTGTCGTTACATTTGTCTCGATAGCGCAAGTGACACTTACTACATAACAAAACTTCTGGATTTTAGAAGCCATATCGCAAGATAAAAAAAAACTCCCAAATCCATCGAGTGGGGTATCCAAATAAAGGGTTTTAAAAAAGATTCCACAAATATATATAACTTATAGTTTTAATTACAATGGAACGATAAAAAGTACAACCAAAATTGATATAGTGCTGCTGAGTGCCTCGGTCTGTGGTCTCAGAAAGCTGCTGAGTATTTGTGAAGACTATGCAGAAGAGCACGGTCTAGTTTATAAAGTTGGAAAGAGTCAGTGTATGGTTTTTCAGGGTGGACCTAGAAAATTAACGGAAACACCACCTATAAACTTAAATGGCTTTAACAAAGGTAGAAGTTTTTAAATATTTAGGCCTTAGTTATATCCACGGTGAAGGTTGACGCTGACATTGTACAGGAAAGGCGGGCGCTGGCGGTTAGAGCCAATATAACAGGTTTGCACGGTGCACAACTGACGTCAAAATAACCCTCTTCAGAGCACCTCTTTATACACGTGCAGCCTGTGGGCTGACTATACGCAACAATCGTACGGTGCCCTCCGTGTCCTATACAGTAACGCATTCAGGACGATGGTGGGTCTCCCCCGCTATTGCAGCGTATCTGCAATGTTTAAAAGCGCACGTAAATTGCTTCTACACTACAATGCGCATTAGAGACACTTCGCTGGTGCGGTGAGTCCGGGGGAGCTCCAACAGCATGCTGGCCACACTCGCAGAAAGAATTGACTGTGCTTATGTAAACCAACGCTGCAGGCAGACAGACTAAATGTTTTTTATAAAAAAAATTGTCGATTCTGTACTGTTCTCAATGTTGTGTTATCGTATTATTATTGTTAACAATTAATTTTATGAAATGTTAGTGATGATATTTGATTCTGATCATTATTGTACCCATTTTATGAGTCTTAGTTACTTGAAATAGACGAAATATTATTATTATAAAATAAATAATTTGCGGCTGGTTTTTTTACTTTTTTAATTAATTTATACTTGTAACATTTTAAATTTGAAATACAGCGAGTCACAGCTGCGGTGGCCTGCGTAACAGGTTTTTTTTTAACTAACACTGGTTCTCTAGAGTCTAGAATCTAGACTAAATCATACTCATCACAGAATTATTAACAAGCCTAAAATTGTTATTTAAACAATTTACTCGAGAGTCTCACTCATTCCCGCCCTCAGGAGGGAAGCCATTGCTATGAGTTTTTCCGCCTAAGGTAAGAGCCTCGTCTTCCACCCGTTACTAGGCTCATAAAAACACTACTCTTTTCGAGTACGCATAGTGAAAAATAAATTTTCTTTGGTAAGTACAATAGTATAATATCTTATACATATACAAGGTTATTGGTAAAATGCTAACAACCTCTTAGGGTTCACTTCTGCTAGTCCTATGAAACATTTTGAGATAATTTTTGTTTTGTATTGAAAAATAATTTTTCTTATATAATTTTTTATTATTTTATTTTAATGCCTACTTAGACTGAGCCTAGAGCGCCCGCCGCGGCAACACTGGACCGCGCCGTGGTCCCTTTGAATACAGTGTGGAATATTTACATCGAGCAAAGTAGTGAAAATATGAAATAATACATTACAGGCACAAGAGACTTTTGACATCAGGTGGTCCTCGTGCTTATTCAAGTGTATTAAAAAAAAATCACAACAAAAAAAAATATCCCTAAATGTTTCTTTGGACTAGCAGAAGTCAACCCTAAGAGGTTGTTAGCATTTTACCAATAACCCTGTATATATACATGTTGTGCCTTGGTACGGAGCCTTCTGTGCACGTGTTCGGTGAACACTTGGCCAGTTTTTGTTTAGTTTTGGCAGATTATAGGTAATTAAGCGAATTTGCTAGAAACGTTTCTATCACAGCAGACGTGGTTAGAGCTCATTATTCGTAGCACTCTCGTAGCTCGTAGCACTTTCGTAGCCCGTAGCGTTCACGTAATGGTTCCCTTATCTCAAATGTTTTGCTTGTGTCGACCTCGTTTTGTTTTGTTTCGCAAACAAACATATAGCGCTAATTACATATTGCACAACCACGGAAACTGCTGCGTAGTTCCCACGTACATGCAACACGAGGCGCCGAGTCAGCGGAACGTGCGGAAGGCGACACCGGCCGAGTGCATGGCTACAAGCGTCACTTTTGGTTCCCACATCGACCAGAGTAGACTTTATTTTAGTAATAGATTTAATATTAAATTGTACTTTTAAATTCCCAATAAATTAAGTTGCAAGTAATTTTGGTTTTTTTTAAGTCCTTCGGCTGGTGCCTACGTATTTGGCGCAGTCGGTAGGATATTAGAGTCAGTGCACGGCGGTCATAAGCTCCAAAAATCGTTGCTCGGCTTGACTCCGAAGTCGCTGGCAGGCTCTTAAGTCTTCATCTAATATCCGAATCTACGTGGCCGCAGCTCCGAGGACCAGTATCCGACCATTGATACGCAGAGGAAACCAGAATGCATATGTAAGTGCGCAAAATCTTTCTTTTTGTGTTGCTTTCCTTTTTAGTCCTTATCCTTGTAATTTTTCAAGATTTTTCATCCTAAGAATCGGGGTGACCGGGAGACTGTATCACGACAGTCTCGCCGTAATAGAGATATAGATAGCATTAGAGAAATTGATTTAGAGACTACATCATCTGCGAAAATGTCTCACGACCCTGATACTATTTTCAAGGCCTTACGCCCAGTACCAGAATTTGATGGAAACCCGAATGTTCTCACCAGATTTATAAAGATATGTGATCAATTAGTAAAGACTTTTATGTGTAACGAAGCCGGAAATGAATTAGGAAATCTGAGTTTAATAAATGGTATATTAAATAAAATAACTGGGCCCGCCGCCACAGTCATAAACTCAAATGGCATTCCTGATAGTTGGTTAGGGATTCGGAATTCTCTCATAAATAACTTTGCAGATCAAAGAGATGAAACTGCATTATATAATGACCTCTCCTTAGCCACACAAGGAAACAGGAACCCGCAGGAATTTTACGACTACTGTCAAACGTTATTCAGTACTATTATGACTTATATTTCGCTTCACGAAACTATTGATACCACTATTGAATCGAAACGCGCGCTATATAGGAAACTATCAATGCAAGCATTTGTTCGAGGATTACGAGAACCTTTAGGTTCACGAATAAGATGCATGAGACCTTCTACTATGGAGCAGGCTTTGCAATTCGTACAAGAAGAGCTGAACATAATTTATATGCAGCAGCGAAATAACGAAGCCTCACCTAGCCCTAAGCACCAGTCAATTTACAGAACACCAGCTACTCAAATGCCTCCTTCATCAAGGCAAAATTATGTACCAATGCAGCCCATGATGTTAGCGCCCATGAGTCAAAGACCAACTTTCATGCCACAGCATCAGCCTTTTAGATTCAATCCGCCACAGTCGAATCAATTTAAATTTAATGCAGGAACCCAACAGCAGCCTCAATTCCGTATGCCAACTCGCACGCAACAAATGTTTAGTGCACCACCACCAAATTATAATGCGCGGAGTAATACTTTCCGACTTCCACCTCGTAACCAACCCCAAAATTCTGCCCCTACGCCCATGAGTGGAGTACAGCATTTTACCCCCAGAGTTTTACCCCCAACTGGACTTACTGGACATGACTGGAATAAACATGGCAATCCGCCACCCACTAACTATTTTAAGAGTCGCGAAATGAACCTAAACGAATGTGCGAACAATAGCTATGTGGACTATTACTATGATCCTAACCTTAACTATTGTACTGATTATTATGAGAGTCCAAACTATGCACTTGAGTACGTAGACTACGACAACTATGCACCAGAACCGGTTCAAGTATATGAGTACTCCAATGATGATGACTCTGCTACAGAGCCACAACCCTCTACTAGCCAAGAAAATTTTTTTTCAGCAGGGTTCAATGTTAGACAAGCCAAAATAGAAATTAATTTGCACACTCAGCGACAACTCCCTTATATTCAAATTTCTAATCCTCCTCTTAAACTTTTAATTGACACTGGAGCCAATCAATCATTTATAGATCCTGAAGCAGTCGAAATTTTTTTTTCTCATGTGCCTTTAAACTTTGATCCATTTGAGGTTACCAATGTGCATGCAACTACTCGTAACGATTATTCTGTGTCATTACCATGCTTTTCAGAATTTCAGGACTCTGAGAGTATTAAATTATACGTGTACCGTTTTCACAGTTACTTTCACGGACTTATCGGACTTGATTTGTTAGAGAAGTGGGAAGCTAAGATCGATCTCAAGAACAAAGTTTTGATCACGCGTAACGCGACTAACCCCATTAAAATGTATAACTCACATAACGTTAATTTATACGAAGACGTTATTCCGGCGAATACGTCAAAGTTAGTTAAAATCCCGATTAATATTCATGATGGAGAGGCTTTTATACCTGAGCAAACGATCTCAAACTGCGTTATACAAAACTGTCTTACAGTAGTAAAAAACAACCGCGGTTTCTTAGAAATAGTCAATCCGTCACCGCATGACATTATATTCTCTATGGACCGTCCCGTTGTAGCCGAGGTTCACACCAACGAGTGCACTCGTACTGAACAACGATCCGTACGCGACAAGGAAGTCCTATCGCGACTTCGCACGGATCACCTAAACGAGGAAGAAAAGGCTTACTTAATAGCGCTTTGTTCGAAGTATTCAGATGTATTTTATCTTGAGGGTGAAAACTTAACTTTCACAAATAAGATTAAGCATCACATTCGCACAACCGATGAGATTCCGGTTCATACAAAGAGCTATCGTTACCCTTTTGTTCACCGGCAAGAAGTAAGCGAACAAATTAATAAGATGCTAACCCAGGGTATTATACGCCCATCGG
The DNA here is from genome assembly GCA_963890685.1 of Plagodis pulveraria. Classification (NCBI taxonomy): domain Eukaryota; kingdom Metazoa; phylum Arthropoda; class Insecta; order Lepidoptera; family Geometridae; genus Plagodis; species Plagodis pulveraria. Next base: position 30,508,804 of record OY982955.1, on the reverse strand, counting down.
AGTCAGCGTGGAGTTCACCAATTTGGATTGTTCCCAAAAAGGTGGACGCTTCAGGCAAGCAGAAATGGCGTCTAGTGGTTGATTTTCGTAAAGTCAACGAAAAAACCATAGACGATAAATATCCTATCCCGAATATAGCGGATGTTTTGGACAAGTTAGGAAAGTGCCAGTATTTTACCACCTTAGACCTGGCCAGCGGTTTTTACCAGGTGGAAATGGATCCCGCTGACGTCCAAAAGACCGCTTTTAACGTGGAACATGGTCATTTTGAGTTCCTCCGGATGCCAATGGGATTAAAAAATTCGCCATCCACGTTCCAAAGAGTCATGGATAATATCCTCAGAGGTCTCCAGAACCAGATCTGCCTGGTCTACCTTGACGATATCATAGTGTTCAGCACCTCATTGCAGGAACACATGACTAACTTGGAAAGGGTATTTCAAAGACTAAAGGAATCCAACTTCAAGATACAAATGGACAAGTCCGAGTTCTTGAAGCTGGAAACAGCCTATTTAGGTCATGTTATTAGCAGCGAAGGGGTTAAACCCAACCCTGATAAGATCTCAGCGATTGAAAAATATCCGATGCCAAAGACAGCTAAAGAAATTAAACAATTTCTGGGTCTTCTAGGCTACTATCGGAAATTTATACCGGATTTTGCACGAATAACAAAACCATTGACAATATGCTTAAAAAAGGGTAGAAAAATAACTTTTGACCCTGAATATGTCAAGAGTTTTGAAAAATGCAAAACGCTGTTAACAAACGATCCGATACTAAGGTACCCTGATTTTAATAAGGAGTTCATCCTCACAACAGATGCTTCCAACGTCGCCATAGGCGCCATCTTATCCCAGGGAGCTATAGGATCGGATAAGCCTATTTCATATGCTTCGCGTACACTCAATGAAAGCGAGCTGAATTATAGCACCATCGAAAAGGAGCTCTTGGCAATAGTTTGGGCCACTAAGTATTTTAGACCCTACCTTTTTGGAAGGAAATTTAAAATACTTACTGACCACAAGCCTTTGCAGTGGGTCATGAGCCTAAAAGAACCAAACTCACGACTTACGCGATGGCGATTGAAACTCAGCGAATACGACTTTACCGTAGTGTATAAAAAAGGCAAGAACAATACCAATGCCGACGCTCTGTCTCGCGTAGAAATTCACACTAACGAAGCTAGGAAATTGTTCGAGGACATCGAGGAGTTAAACTCCATATTGGGCGTCCCATCTGACTCAATACTGGGTAATCCCTCCGAATCAATACCTGCTGCTCCTCAAGCAAATTCTTCAACGGAGACTGTTCATACTAGCAACGAAAATCCTATATTGGAGGTTCCAATATCGGATGACCCATTGAATAAATTTCATCGTCAGTTGGTTTTTACGATCGTTAGCGATGTTAAAAGACGACCAGTGGTATCGAAACCATTTGAAACTCATACTCGTGTTTCTGTTCAAGTGACTGAGTCTAATTTAGAACAGGACGTTATTAACGTGATTAAAGAATTTGTGAGCCCCAAAGTTAAAACCGGAATCTTAATTGACCCTCCTTTAGGATTATATTCTATAATCCCGATTATACAGAATCATTTTAAAAGTTCATCAATGAACCTTGTTCTTACTAAAGTTGAATACGAGAACGTTAAACCTTATCTCAGACAACAAGAAATAATTAGACACTATCATGAGGGCAAAACGAACCACAGAGGCATCAACGAATGTTATATGTCCCTTTCAAGGAAATATTTTTGGCCAAAAATGAAGGAACATATAACAAAATTCATTAACGAATGCACTATATGTGGCCAGGGAAAATACGATCGTAACCCCGTTCAGCCACGGTTTAATATCGTTCCACCACCTAGTAAGCCCTTAGAAATAGTTCATATGGACTTATTCACGGTAGATAGCGAAAAGTATGTTACATTTATTGATGTATTTTCAAAGTATGGGCAGGCATACCATTTAAGGGATGGAACCGCTATCAGCGTCCTACAGGCTTTATTAAAGTTTTGTACCCATCATGGTTTGCCATTAACTATTGTTACTGACAACGGAACTGAATTTAACAACCAACTGTTCTCGGAATTCTTGCGAACCCATAATGTAAACCATCATAAAGTGCTCCCGCATTGCCCTAACGATAATGGTAACATAGAGCGTTTTCACTCGACTTTGCTCGAACACTTAAGACTTTTAAAATTACAACGCAAAGACGAACCAGTAGTAAACTTAGTACCATATGCAATCATTGCTTACAACAGTTCAGTTCACAGTTTCACTAAATGCAGGCCATTTGATATAATAACAGGACATTTTGATCCAAGGGATCCCATTGCAATCGATTTAACACAGCTTCTACTGCAACAGTATACCCAAGGTCACAGAGAACAGATGAAACTTGTTTATGATATAATAAATGAATCAGCGTTGCACAATCGAACGGCCCTTGTTGAAAATAGGAATAAGGATAGGGAGCCTGAGATACAGTATCAGCCGGAACAACAAATTTTCATAAAAAACCCTTTAGCTAGCCGACAAAAGTTAGCACCAAGTTACACCAAAGATAAAGTACTTGCAGATTTACCTATTCACATATACACCTCCCGAAAACGTGGTCCTGTAGGCAAATCTCGCCTTAAGCGAGTACCTAACAGTGCTAAATTGTTTCAGAATTCTGCTGATGATCATGGTGCAACTTGCTCGGGCGCAGGAGATAAGACTAGAGAGTCTTAACAACGGCCCTGGAGTCCTGCCTTATAAACTAGGACGAACTCGTCTCATAACGCATTATCATAGTTTTTTACAGTACATTCAAATAGATGAAATAGAATTTAAAGCCCTTGCAGTCAGAAAACAATTAATGGATTTTGAACTCAAACTTAATAATGATACATTAGCTTTATATGACCTACAAATTAATTATTTATCGCAGAAGATCCAGAAAGTTTTAAATCACTTAAAAGGTTTAGAACCGAGTCGGGTAAAGAGAGGTCTTATTGATGGTTTAGGTTCCGTTATCAAAAGTCTCACAGGAAATTTAGATTATCAGGATGCAATTAAGTTTGACACCGCGATTCAAAATCTTAATAATAATGAGAACAAAATTATAACTGAATTCAACTCACATATAAGTCTTGGTAAGGAATGGATGACGCAACATAATGACGTCATTAACCAACTAGTAAGAAACCAGCAATCAATAAATTCCACACTTGAGCTTCTATTAAATAGCAATGCCTATAAAGAAACAAGCCTTTTAAAATATGCTCAATTCGCTCAGTTATTGACAATTATAACAGAGAACGTAGACGACTTATTAAGTGAATTAGTTAGAATAGAAAATATGTTAGCTCTAGTGCGCGCCTTAAGCACGCATCACTCCATGGTAGACATAGTTACTTTAAGGAAAATGGTAGATCGACTCCATACCATTTATGGAGATAATAAGGTCTTAAACTTAGATTTACGTGATTATTATAGCATCATAAAGCCTGGGTCGTACTATGCTGGTAGACAGATTATCATAGTTTTTAAAATTCCCATAGTTAGTGAAGATACATTCGACTTATACAAACTTTCAGTTGCCCCGAATAGGTATGGCCAAATCCTCATTCCCCCTCTCCCATTCCTAGCAACCAATAAGGAGGCGTATGCGTACATAGAAGCAGAATGCCCGAAGATAGGCAAGCAGTACCTCTGCGTAGAAGACACCATAGACCATGTCAAAACCCAGCATGACTGTACGCGAGAACTCATCATCAACCACGCACTGGGAACCACCTGCAACTTGACCGCTGTAACCCTGGAAAGAGAGGCAATGGAACAACTGGACGACAAGAACTATATTGTGACTTTTCCTCGTTCTACAAGGATCCACATGCGATGCGGAAGAGAAGAGTACAAGCAACTTCAAGGAAGTTACCTTATTACTATACCAATGAACTGCAGCCTGAAGACATCAGAATTTACACTCGACAACGAAAATGATCAAATATCTGGATACCCCTTACTAATCACAGATATCTCATACAATTTTAAAGAGAAACCTACTACAGCACAGAAGTTAACACTGCAATCCATCGACTTGAGAAAACTACATAACGCTTATAACCAAGCCATGATGCAACCTAATTTAGAACAAAACCGAATAGCAGAAAATACAATGTACCACACCACAATACCGTTCTACTTGGTACTACTCGGTGCATTCGCACTTGGCCTTGGTATGATTTTTCGTCAAAAACTATGGAAATGCAAGAAACCCGAACGCCAAGACGAACAAACACCTCCCAAACACATATACGAAGATCCCGAAAACTCTACAGCTTTTCCAGCAACATTTTCACTAAGCGTTGGAAAATAGTTGCTGATCTGCGGGTGGAGGAATTACATATTGCACAACCACGGAAACTGCTGCGTAGTTCCCACGTACATGCAACACGAGGCGCCGAGTCAGCGGAACGTGCGGAAGGCGACACCGGCCGAGTGCATGGCTACAAGCGTCACTTTTGGTTCCCACATCGACCAGAGTAGACTTTATTTTAGTAATAGATTTAATATTAAATTGTACTTTTAAATTCCCAATAAATTAAGTTGCAAGTAATTTTGGTTTTTTTTAAGTCCTTCGGCTGGTGCCTACGTATTTCGCTATACATTTTAGAATAACATGTTTGTTTTTGTACCTTAAATTCAATTAAAAGTTGAATGTTAAGGATAAACATTTATATTATATTTACTCCAGTGTATTATGGGTAGAGGGTCTACGAGTGTATACATTGTAGAACCGTTACTGATTTAACGTATAATTATCTATATTAAAGGTATTCATATCAGAATAGCAGTCATTATTGCATGGCGGTAGGGTATTTTGCGGACGCTCGGCTGGCTAACTACCACCCTCAAGTAAATAATGTGTCGTAAATATCTAATTGTGTAGTAATCCTTATTTACCACCATCGACCGCTGCATCACTTACCATCAGGTGCGATGCGATAATTGTCAAAAATGAACATATAAGCAATAAATTAAATATATTATTACTACTGTAATTTTTATGACGTATAGGATAGCTTAGACCACTATCTCACGTGATGGTAAGAGGTGTTTTTTTTTGTATGCTAGTTTAGCCTTTGACCACTATCTCACCTGATGGTAAGTGATGATGTGGTCGATCAAGATCTTGTTCAGGCTAACATCACTTACCATCAGGTGAGATAGTGAATAAAAGCCAGCCTATGAAGATTAAAACAAAAATAAATATGAATAAAATAAATTGGTCTAATAGGTAATGCAATAAAAAGCAAAAAAAAATACAGGCAAACTGAGAACCTCCTCCTTTTTTTGAAGTCGGTTAAAAACCGACTGCAAATTATTTATTTTTGTTAAGCGTATTATAATTGTAAATATATTTATATTGTCAATAAAACTGCAAGTATGGAATCGTTTCTTAAGGCCCTTCATTTTGAAACTTCGCTCGATGGGTTCGGAGAAAAACATTTTTTTTCTCTCAACATGGCGTCTAAAACCTACCAGTTTATTTTTTTACTTTTTTTATGTATCCAAGTATTACCTGTACTATCAAGACGAATCGAATGATATATCATATATACATTCTCGTAATTTTCTTTTAGTCGCCTTTTACGGCTCCCTCAGGAAGATATAGGGGAGGAGGTGCTATACTAATCCACCATCCTAGGGGGCAAATCATCAGATATCAGAAACAGAGAGACAACAGAGATCAGACATGAAGAAAACATTAGAGACATGCAGGGAAAAATGAAACTTGTGGAAGTACAATACAACCTAATCACAAAGGGTTAAATTAATGGGACGCCAATATTTTTCATTATTCTTAAAGAATATAATTTATAGTGATTAAACAATTTTAAACGGTTTAAATCGCGTATATTTATCATTGTATTGTAATATAATTTATATTCTATACGGGAAACCAAGGTAGTTAAGGAAAATCAGTAATTGCAATTTGATCGGTCTCCAATGTAGCAAATCCAATATTTTTATTTAATAGGCATTCATTGTAACTTTCTTCCATCGTAAAACGATGTAGCATAACAACGGTGGACGTCAATGGGCTCACATAAAAATTAAATTTCTTTTTTCACAAGATATTAAGTTCCATCATAAAAAGTTTAGATTTATGGCAGCCGTTAAACACGTCGAAGTTAGAAGCTTTACTTGCTATTAACAAAGAATTTCATCAGAGATTTAAGTTTAGAAGAATGATAATGTGTTTATGTGACTATATTATGAACTAGCGGCCCGCCCCGGAGTCACACGGGTATTTCAAAAAAATTTCAAATATTATAAATTTAGACACTAATAAAGTTGTTATTATTACATAACTGAACAAGTATTGCATTTTTTTGAAGAAATTTATGTCCTCTATAGAATTTTAGTACCTCACTATGCTTAATTGTAAATAATTTTCGCAGGGTACGCGATACAAGGATTTTTTTTCACAAGTTGATAATGTAACCCACATTATCGAAGGTTTCATACGGATCCCTAACGTTTTTGAAAATATTCTATACCTTAATGTTCATCAGCGTTAATTTAGGATTCTAATTATTAATGAATTCTTCAAATTAGTCCAGTAGCTTCAGAGACATTTCAATACTGTCGCCAAGCACCTAACTGTGTGTTTTGGCAGCTGTCCTCGGGAGCCAGTAACTCTAGGTTAGCCTGAACTAGATCTTCGACCACATCATCACTTACCATCAGGTGAGATAGTGATCATAGGCTAATCAAGCATACAAAAAAAACACCTCTTACCATCAGGTGAGATAGTGGTCTAAGGCTATCCTATCAGTCATAAAAATAACAGTAGTAATAATACATTTAATTTATTGCTTAAATGTTCATTTTTGACAATTATCGCATCGCACCTGATGGTAAGTGATGCAGCGGTCGATGGTGGTAAATAAGGATTACTACACACTTAGATATTTACGACACATTATTTACTTGAGGGTGGTAGTTAGCCAGCCGAGCGTCTGCAAAATACCCTACCACATTGCAATAACGACAGATTTTTTACTTGAGGGTAGTAGCTTGAGGGTGGTAGCTAGCCAGGCGGGCATTCGCAAAATGCCCTACCAACATTTATTTATTTATTTATAAACATGCTGCAACGACTGTCAGCCTAAGACAACAACCGGGACCGACGGCTTAACGTACCCTCCGAAGCACGAAAGTGCTCAGTATTAATACCAATGCCACTATTGGTCACCCATCCAAGTCATGATTACAGTGGATGATGCTTAACTTACTTGATCTGTTAAGAACGGCTAAATAAACTACGGTACGGTACGAGTTCTACAAAACAGAAAAGCAAAATAGAAACAAGCGTTCGTAGCGTAGTTTGCTTAGCCGTTCTTAAGTTAAGCAACGTCCGACGCGGTCAAGACTTGGATGGGTGACCGCTAGTGACATAACTACTGAGTGCTTCCGTGCTACGGAGAGTCGATTTACGTCGGTTCTGGTTATTGTCTTAGGACGGCAGTCGTTACAGCATGGTGGTAGGGCATTTTGCAAATGCCTGCCTGGCTAAGTACCACACTCAAGTAGAATATTTGTCGCCAAGCGCCTAGTGTGTTCCGGTAGCTGTCCTTGAGAGCCAATAACTTTAGGTTAGCCTGAACAATATCTTCGACCACATCATCACTTACCATCAGGTGAGGTAGTGTCCAAAGCATAACCTATCAAAAATAAATAAAAAGAACTAGAAAAGCAACCCCCAAGTTTTTGAAAAGAATCCGCGAATAATCTAGTTGAATAAGGTACTTATTTTCTATGACTTCTTTCCAAGACTTAACTTTTATCCTGTGACACAGGCAATTATTCTCAGCGACGTAGAACGTCTGGTGTACTGAGTTGAAAACGTAGCTTCACAATAAACTTCTAGCGATACATCCTACGAACTCAGTTCATATAACTCGCGATACAGTGGGATTGTCTCAGCAGACTTCATTTCCGGTTAGCGGTCGCTTGATCTCCGCTTCACGCAAACAATACAGTAGCGTCTTGAACTGTTTCTTATATCATTACTTAACTAGATTCCGAGTATGGTTTTGTTCATTGCGATTTTGTTCATCGTAAAATATTACCCTCCCATAAAACAACTTATTATATAATAGTTAACATATTAAAATACTTTTAAAGAAGCTAAAATTATATTTTTATAATGTTAGGTTTGCAATAACGCCTGCTATGCGGATTACATTACAAAATCACATATATACGATAGGAAAAATTTATACCATGTGCGGGATTCGAACCCGCGTCCATGCAACCCTTGAGCCGGGGTATGGTCTAACCAATTGAGCTAACATGACATGACGACATAACTCAAATCTTTCCTAGCGTTCTTTAACCATCTTCGTTCTTTAATCTGCTCCATCCCAATACGATGGTTAAAGAACGATAGGAAAGATTTGAGTTATGAAGTCATGTCATGTTAGCTCGATTGGTTCGAGCATACCTCGGCTCAAGGGGTGGATGGACGCGGGTTCGAATCCCGCACATGACTTAAATTTTTCCTATCGTATATTTGTGAATTTGGAAGATAAGATGATATTTAATATGTTTTTGGATGGGAAGTTTTGGATCTTCGAGCACACGATCGAAGCTGGTGAGAAGAGTCAATACCTCCTGATAATGCATAGTGTAGAATGTCGAAACTTATCTCCCGAACCAAAAAGTGGGTATCTAAATGAAGGGCTTTAAGAAACGATACCATAAATATATATATAACTTATAGTTTTAATTTAAATGGAATTATGAAACGATTAACGAAATATATTTTAGTGTTAGTTTTGTTAATAACGGAATATCTGTTAAAAAATATTGTTATTTTTTATGGATTTCCTCAAAATAATACCTAAATTTATTACTAACTTATTTTATATACTAAAAATCCTATTTCAAGGTCTATTCCTGAATTACACGCAGACAAAATCTGGGACTAGCTTTCAGTCAAAATCTCGGACTAGCTTTTTTTTATTGCTTTTTATTTTAGGTAAGCCTTTGACCACAATCTCACCTGATGGTAAGTGATGATGTGGTCGAAGGTGTTAACAAGCTTAACCTAGAATTGGCTCTCAATGACAGCTTTCGGAATACACCGTTAGGTGCTTGCTTAGCTTGCCTAGTCATTCTTGACCGATCAGCAACGTGCGTTGCTGTCATTACTCAAATACTCGTAGCTCTAGACATTTAAAGCGCTTTCAGTGCTTCGGAGAGTTAAGCCGTCGATCCGGGTCGTTGTATTTAGAATGGCACTCGTAATAGCGTGGTGGTAGGGCATTTTTTGAATGCTTCCACCTTGAAGTAGAAAATCAGTCGCCAAGTACCTAACAGTGTGTTCCGACTGCTGTCCTTGAGAGCCAGTAATGCTAAGTTAGCCTTAACATTGTCTTCAGTGAGAAAATGATCAAAGGCTAGCCTATTAGCAATACTAAGTAAATGTATCTATAAAATTTGATTTACCTAAATTGCCGTCAAAAATACATTTGCCCTTTTAAGCAACATGAATATTCATTTTGGTAATTTGATAACTTTACACCTCAAGACTCTCCCGCTTATCCTCTCATCTTGATGTAAAACAATATTATGTCTGCTAATTAAAATAATAATTAATAATTAGAATTTCGTCAAAGAGTCGCTGAAATTCTCACCTCGCTAGCATTTTCTTTATGAACAGATAATAGGAGTGACAGTACGTTACGTTATGTTAAAGTACGCCAAATGTTATAATAATTGTATTTGTATTTCAATACTTAAGAAGAGAGAATAAATTATACAATTTATTCTCAGTTTATATCGCTTTATTTCAAATGTGACTGGAGATGACATCGTTAACAAGCACTTTTTGTCTTTTATGACGGAGTGACTGATCAAAAAAATATACTCAAATCATTTTAATATTTTTCTACTCGTGTATCATTCATGTTAATATTTTTCACTCTAGAATTAAATAGACCAGAGGGATACGATGTTTGAATCTCCACAGACACCGATTTCCAATAAATGTGATTTTCAAAACTCACTTGTGACTCATATCTATGATATCAATTTGAAGCGCTCGTAGCGAAGTTTACTTAGCTGTTCTCAACCGATCAGCAAAGTTAAGCAACGTCGCGCGCGGTCTAGAGTTGGATGGGTGACCGCTAGTGACATTACTACTGAGCGTTTCCGTGCTTCGGAGGGCACGTTAAGCCGTCGGTCCCGGTTGTTGTCTTAGGATGGCAGTCGTTATAGCATGGAGGTAGGGCATTTTGCGAATGCCCGTCTGGCTAGCTTTTTTTTTTATATATATATAGCTGATAGGTTAGCCTTTGACCACTATCTCACCTGATGGTAAGTGATGGTGTGGTCGAAGATGTTGTTCAGGCTAATCTAGAAGTAGCTAGCTACCACCCTCAAGTAGACGAAGACGAAAAAAAAAGGTATGATAGATACATTCATAGTGAGTTCCAAAACAGAAAGTCATATGGCGTAGTATAGCGTATTAGTATATTAGAAGATGCTCGTGATATGTTGGATTTTATGACGTCCATACGTAGACTCTACCCAATTAATAGTATTGCCCATACAGACAGTTTTAAATTGTATCGTCATACTTACATCACACATTGATAATCATACTTGTGCCTTTGATAGATAAAGAAGCTCGATGCACGAAGCACGAATTAATGTACATCTATTATATGTCATGTTGACTTTCAATACAAAGTTTAGATATTTTATAACTTAAATAATCGGTACATACAGTAAAATAGGGATTAATTAATAAGGGTCACACTATTTCACCAGGGATATGCGATGAAACTGAGCGGTACGAGGATGAGAAGCAAACGCCTTTCAGCTGTGCGACGTGTTGCTATGCGCACATCCTTTTTTTATATTATTGTGACGGAACAATCTCGAGGCCCACCTGATGTTAAGCGTACCTCTGCCTATAACAGATGCATTTCAATTTTCATCACAATCACACTACGTCCGTCACTTTGAGACATAGTTGTTAAGTATCATGTGCCTGTAATTTCACTGGCTCTCATGGACAGCTGCCGGAACATACCGTTAAGTGCTTGGCGACATATTTCCATCCTGACTAGCATCCCTCGCACTCCTTCCTCGTTCACATCCCTCTCACACATTCTTTGTACGCATCTCTCGCACACACCTCTCGCAATTTTTCTATGTAAGAATACCTAGCTCCACTAGCCCTTTTACAAGAAAGCTGTACTCAGCAAGACTGAAAATGAAGTGAAATTATTAGTGAATTTTTGCCCAATACACGCACATCTACCTCACACATCTCTGGTGGATACAGCCTTAGTCACTTTGGTTAACGAATCCCACTTGTCAGTGCTTCGGTTTCCATGGTCATCTACCATGGACACCAGTTAGAGATGTGTAAAATACTCCCAAGACAGTTCCAATTACCGACTTATTGAGTTACTCCCCAGGGAGAGCGGTTCCACCAATTTACGAAGACTATGTCACATATCTAATGCCATCATGAGAAGCAAACGCCAAATGTTTGTGCAAAGTGTAAACTAGTGTATACCTCCCTAATCATGGAGGTCAATTGGCTTTTACAAACACAGGAAATCAGGAGAGAGTTAGGGCGATAGTTCAAATGTTTCATAATTACCAACCAATAAGTACCAACTCCAGTCTCTCGATGCTATTCAGCGTCGAGCGGTAAGAATTGTCGACGACCCCGAGCTCTCTGACCGCCTTGAGCCACTGAGCCTCCGTAGAGACATCGGTTCGCTCTGTATACTCTACAGGCTCTATAACGGGGAATGCTCCCAAGAGCTGTTTGAGCTTATACCGGCATCGCGATTCTATCATCGTTCCTCGCGTCACCGGTTAAAAGCTCATCCACACATAATCGAGTCCTAGAAGTCTCACACAGCTCGATTTATGCGCTCCTTCTTACCGCATACTTGCAAAATGTGGAATGATCTTCCATCTAGCGTTTTTCCGCAGGGCTACAGTATGGATTTCTTCAAAAAAGGTGTTAAAAGAGTCTTACAGGGTCGGCAACGCATTGGTGACGCCCCTGGTGTTGCAAATGTCCATAGGCGACGGTAACCGCTTACCATCAGGTGGGCCGTCTGCTTGTTTGACAACCCATTACATAAAAAAATATATATATATACATGTTGTAACCCTTCAGGTAGCAATGAGCGGATTAATAAAATGTAAAAAAAAAGATTAAAATTATTGTTATTAATTAAATATTAAGTAACAATTGCCTAATTAGTAATAAAACTTTATTTTTAGTACAAAATTTCTAGAAGAAAAATATGTGCGGGAGGCACTCGTAATTTTGTAATTTTGCCGTGTATACCGCGGAGCATCGGTTATTGCAATAATAAAAATATTGTAACTTTATTTTTGTTTGAAAATTCATGTGTACATTATTGTTTTTTAAAATATATTATGAACCTACTTAATGATCATTGAAATGTATATTATTATTGTACTTAAACTTATTTGTAGGCTTTTATCAAATTAAATGTCATCTTTATGAGAAAAACATCATGGTGCCAGCATCTTCACATGAAAATAAAACCAGTCTTACAATGACTAACCTCCCAAATATTTACCTTGAAAAGCATCCAATTTTCTCAAAGACCGCACTATTCATAAATCAGCGAAATTAACAAGAGCTGTCCCCGGGACTTGTCACGGGCGGGCGCGGGGCCGGGATGGGTATAGATGGTGTGACGTCACGACCGGTCTGGGCAACGTTATCAATCACTACACCTACCGATGGATGTAGTCGGCGATGAAAACGTCTGTAGACGTACACTTAAAAATGTACTTTGTACAGACATGCCCGATGATAGTTTGTATAAATTGTTTTTTTTTTATGTTATTGTGTCGGAACAAACTTGAGGCCCACCTGATGTTAAGCGGACTAACCTCTGCCAATAACAGATGCATTTTGTCACAAGTCACGAATTGCGCCCGTCACCTTGAGACATAGTTGTGAAGTCTCATGTGCCTGTAATTTCACTGGCTCTCAAGGACTGCTGCCGATACACACAGTTAGGTGCTTGGCGACAGATTTTCAACTTGAAGGTTGTAGTTAGCCAGGCGGGCAATCGCAAAATGTGCTTCCCCCATGCGGTGAAGCTCAAGCCCGCGGCGGGATTCGAACAATGGACCTGCTGCACGGCAGTATAGCCATAGCCACTGAGCCATCACTACTTCAAAATTAATATTTGGTTCATATTAGAAGGAACTCTCACACTCAAGTTTTCTAATAAGTAGGGCTGTCAAATTAAAATCTTGATGCTTCACAATGTATTAATGTAATGTATCAGCTGGATTGTCCACTGCTGAACACAGCGTCCTCCATTAAGGGGGGAGCCATAATCCCCACGCTTAGCAAGCGTCTTGGGGATCGCAGTGTAAGATATGTAAGATAGCAATTCCTCAGAAGGTGCTGCTGCCAAACTGCTCACCTTCCGGTATTTCACTCTTAATCGCCTCTTACGACGCCCACAAGAAGAGATGGAGGTAACATTCTAACCGGGCACCCGACGGGCTGACTGATTAGCTCAATTAAATTTGACTGTAATTATTTCTTGGCTATGCCCGTGGAGTTAAACACGCCCCTCTTACCCTCAAGTCGTAATAGTGTCCCAGGGAGAAAAAATGTTATGAGCAGTTTAATAAGGTATAGCGATTATATGCAAAACCATATTTATATATACCTTATCAAGATTTATATATCACTTGATTTCAGTTGTTAAATTCTGTGCCCTTCATACAGTTCGTGGCTCAGTAATATGTGGATGGTTTAAAACGATCGCAGCGGAGCTTGCCTACTCGTTCCTTACTGATCAACTAGATTAAACAAAGTCCGATGCGATCATGACTTGGTCGGGTGACCGTTGACCGGTAACTGTGGTGCGCGCGCTTCGGAGGGCACGTTAAGCCATCGATGACAGCTATTGTCTCTGGATGGTAATCGTTACAACATGGTGGTAAGGATATTGCGAAAGGCCGTCTTACCAGCTACCACTCTCAAGCAGAAAATCTGTTGCTAAAACCTAACGATGTTTCCAGCACCTTTCCTTGAGAGCGAGTAATTCTATGTAAGTCTGAACATCTTCAATTGAATTATCACATTCAGGTGCGATAGTGATCAAATACTAGCCTATCAACAATAATGGAAGGTATACTTAGATTGGTCAGTACTCCACTCCATACTTCGATGTAAATACGCTGTTGCAGCACATTAAGGGGTATATAATCATAGGGGGGTTGATAGGACATTACCACTTTAACGTAGTTACTCGGATTAACTGCAGGTTACTGGTATACACTTGTTTCCTTGAAGTTTGTTTTGGTCAAAAATTTATGTTACCCTTTTCTTTGGGAATGTTGTGTCAAACCGTCAAATTACAATACTAAAATAACCTTATATTGTCTTCTATATGATGGTCAACCTCTGGGTCTAGTTAGCGGTAGATTTGCCAGCCACTCAATAATTCAACGTCGCCTATCAAAACTCTTAACTTTTAACTTTTTTACTTAAACTTTGGTATTTGGATCACGGAACCTTAGGAGGCGATGCGAGCAATGCATTGTATCGAATAACTTGCGAGTACACATCAAGATAATTTTTGCCTTGTTTGCCTTAAACTAAACTTCAAACTTTTTATTTGCGATACTTGCCGGATAAAATTTCGATTATTGCTAAAGTCAATTCCCTTGCTAGGTGCAATATAAAATTAGTAGAAAAAAGTCCATTTCGTCTTTTGAGAGTTCACCGAAGTTTAGAAAGTATTATTAGATTTTGTCGTTTCGCTAAATTTACATAAAATTTGAGATGTCCGCTGTGGAAACACAATTTGCTTATTTTAAGCTTATACAATTTAGTAAAATACACTTTAGTATCGGTTTTTTTAGTAAAAGATACTTTAATGTCGGTTGTGATGGATAATATGGCTTGTGTGCAAGCTTCCTGTGAGAGTTGGGGGGCAAAAGGATACGCAAAATTTCTAGTATGGCTAAACAACTTTTTAGATTTTGATTTTTACTAGCATTTCGTCTACTCTACACAGTATCCACGAATTAGTAGAAAACTTGCACCATCTTTAGGTTTTTTAATATCTGACTGAGACCATAAACATATGCAGATTATTTTGTCCTAATATTGAGTTCTCCAAGATTTTGTCCTCTCAGAGACTGTGAATCGGCCCCTCTGCAAACTAGCACGGAAAGATCTTTTGGATACGTGCCCTAGCTCGCAGGTTGTGCTCGAATTCTCGCTGTTTCTATAGGAATTTGTTTTTTGGTGGCATCCCTTCTTTCAAAACTGGTAGCCAGATCCATCCGCTTTTTGCCTCGATTTTAGTTTACGCTTGGGTGCAGCGTTGGGTTACTTATCATTGCCAGTGTGGTACTGCAGTTGATCAACACGGTCACCATGGCCTCTCCTGCTCTCGAATTGCTGGTCAAATTTTCACCACGCCATTCTTAACAATAACATCTGCTGGACTTTTCCCAGCACCAGCATTGCAGCTATTCTCGAACTGAATGGTCTAATTCGTGACGATGGTATAAGACTCTAGTTTCCTAGACTCTAAGATTCTAGTTCCGTGGACGTTAGACACTTTAGCGCCGTCACATCTTTCTGAAACCAACGTGAGGGCTAGCACCACGGTTACTTCTGCGGAGCAACTCAGCGGCGCAAGTATGCTAATCCAAGTAGTGGTTGCATATTTGAGCCGTTTAGTGTAGAGAAATTGGTTCTGGGGGGCTGGGAGCTAATATTTTTCAAATCGCTCGTATTTTACAAAACTTATCAAAGCACTGGGTAGATGCAAAGTGTGTTCAAAATTCTAGCACAATTAGCATTGCAATCCAACGGGGCAATGCTGCTAGCATGCTAGGCACGCCAAGTGCTGATGGCCTGGAGCATTGATACTACCAGTAATCCTGCAATGGCATGTAGGCTGTCTAAATGCTTTCGTTGTAGTAGCTGTAGTGTTGTATATAGTTCGGAGTGTTTTAATAAAATAGGCATGCAGCCGGTAAAAAAAAGTTAGTGGAATCATAATGTACCGACTCGACATAAAGTGGGACAAGGGAAATAAGATGATGTGAAACTGCTGCTTATGAGGGTAAAGTTTTGAGTGAGACAAACGTTGAGATAAATACAACCGCATTGCAAATTTACTCGCCACGTAGCACTGTTTAAGTGTTTTCCTTCCAGTACCCTTAAAGCAGTAACGTAACAGGCGTATTAAGATACATAACATTTACGCGTAGCCTAGGGTAGCTAATGCGATGCAGTTGCGTGAAGATCGTTTACTTACATGTATATAGGGGGCGGTACTTATTATGAAGAATCCCAATTTGAAGCAGTGATGGCTCAGTGGTATTAGCTATGGACTGCCACGAAGCAGGCCCATTGTTCGAATACCACCGCGGGCTTGAGCTTCACCGCATGGTTGTAGGGTATTTTGCGAATGCCCACCTGGCTAGCGACCACCCTAAGTAAGTCTGTCGCCAAGCTCCTAACGGTGTGCTCCGGCAGCTGTCCTTGAGAGCCAGTAATTTTAGGTTAAGCCTGTTAACACCTCTGACCTGACTATGAGATTATGAAAATAACAAGAAAAACCGGGATGAGACTAGCCAGGAAGAGAAAACAATGGAAAAGGTTTGAGGAGGCCTTTGACAAGATGTAAACGGATATTGATGAAATTTTGCAAATTTATTAGTTGTTTAGATAATATTTATATCAAATGTTTCTATCTAAAATAAAGGCTGATAATAAATAAGTAAACAACTTGTAACGAAATATAATTATGCTTTTAATTCGCATCACGTGGGTTCCCGCTCTTTTTATTTACTAATTAAAAGTGGAACACGAAAGTTAAACAGATTGTTCAGTTGAAGACAATATCCAAGAAGAAATGACTGCTATTCCATGCCAATATGCCAGTGGGTTTTTACCAATTTCATGTCCAGGACAGAATATAGGTAATGCCATATATACAGTTTGCAGCATTGCAAGGTTTATTTGACAAAAAACGCAAACTCACAACTCACAGTTTTTAGCACTGCAGTGACAACATTTCATTTGCGATATTGAAAAGCGGATTTTATCGGCGAGCTATCAAACTTTACAGCGTTCGTAAACCGTATTAATTTATTTGCATTTTTAAATTGTGTTGGAAAGTGACATATGTATGAGGAGTGTTTTCAGCACGATGGTGCGCATCTGAATGACGACACTTTAAAAAAATAAATATCCCAAATGTTCACTTTTATTTAAATATATATTTTTTTGTATACTATATTGCTTTTGCAAATGTTTTTGTCAAATCTACAAAACTTTCGGGCCCACCCTGTATAAATGCCTGTCTCTATTATAGGAACGTTTGCCATAATCCCCAATGTCTGCATCAGGTCATCACCGAGTCAGTTCTTTAGAAGGCGCTGCTGCTCACCTTCTGGTTTATTTCTTTTTGTCGCGTCCTACTTCATCCACAGGAAGATATGGGTTAGTATTATATTTCTCTATGGGGGAATAGTATAGTAGCTTCTATAAGGGACTACTATATTACCAGGATACAATGACACGTCACTACTATAAAATATGCCTTAAACTCTGCTTCTATAGAGTAATATGCAACATAGAGGTACGGCATTTTACGTTTCTCTCATCGCTAGCTAGTCTCACGTAGAAAATCTGTCACAACCGCGCAGTAATTTCCGGCAGCGATGGACCTGGTGAGATATACCTATTTCATCAACACATAGATAAGGTATACTATTCCATTAATGAATGAAAAATAAAATGTTATTATGACTACTAATCTTATTCTCTAACATTAATTAATTTTACATAATTTATTTATTTGACATAATTTTATTTATTAGGTCCATTTAACTGACATTTAATTTTCTTGTGTTTGCAATGTGAAACTTGTATTTATTTTAAACAACTATAACTGACACAAAAAAAAATATTTATATGTGATACAATTAATTTTGCACATCCTAATGGAGTTGAATGTAGTGAAGCACTTAAGGTTTATTTACATCTAACCCCTTTATGTACCTATGTTCATGCATTAAATGATTTGGAATTTGAATTTTTAGATCACAAAACTTTGCCTCATGCGAGATTCGCACCTGCGTCCCCCAGCTTTTACGCACATATGCCTTAACCACTCGGCTATCGAGACTGGCTGGACGGACGCAAATTTTGTGCTCTAATATTATTATTTAAACCGTTATAATAGATGGTGCGATCATCAACGAGATTGCTACGCTTCATCTTCGAAAAAAGTTTTGTTTCCAACACTTAACTATCGTACTTATATACGCATGCTAGGCGATCATCACATTTACAAATTTTTGGAGTACACAATATCTTCTCAAGCGTTAGTCGAACCCACAGCTCCTAGCTTTACGTAACGCTTTACCAGTCGGCCATCGAGTCTGGCGGGACAGGCTCCTATACAAGTACACCTATCTCTATAATGCTTGCAGCCGTTGCATTATCAATTTTCTTAGATATGATTTTATAATTCTCCCAAAAACCACGGGGTGTTTTTTTTTTACCTGTCATCTCCGTTTTGGGTCAGTAAACTGCTCAAATTGAATCGATTTTGATGGCTTAATAAATGTACAAAGCAATGTGTCACAAAAAATAGTCCAATTATTTTACAAATTCAATAGATGCCTATTATTCAGGCTCCTCTCTAATAAATTCTTACGAAACAGTATTCATAATAACTTCGAATTTGTCCTGAAAATGTCTGTAATTCATGAAAAAATCGTGATATTATTCAGTTACCCGAAATTTCTCCCAAATATCGTCAGAGCTGTAATAAATTCAGATTAGTGACTCCCCTAGCACGTCTCAATGATATATTACTTCATAAACGTGTGTAACCACAGAGTATAATATATTTGTAACTTCTACGTCGAGGTGTCTGTGAGGTTCCTATTTATTTGTTACATTTGGCACACCTGGGATCTTAAGTGCTTACTGTTAGTTATGCCGAACTTCAGTGGGATCAAAGATTTCGAATGACGGCCATCTTGAATACGCCATTTTGAATTTTATCATTACAATTAAAAATTACATGTTGGGTGAATAATTTATTATTTTTTGTAGAGTTTTAGGGTTTCGTACGAGAAAATGGGCACCCTATTATAATTATTCTCCTTACATCGGTACCAACTTAGTGGCTCCTACTGTTAAGCTGTTATAGACATCAAGGTCTAAATTGAATAATTTGCGCCCTATTTTATGGGAATAAATCTATGCACTTATAGTTTTAATAAAAAACGGTCGCAAACCGTTATAATATGATTAGTTTTTGCTCATATATGGAATAAGTTTAAGCTTCAACCAGGTTCAGGATTTTATAAATAATAAATATCTATGCCTATTTCTTTTTTCTTTCTCTCTTTACATTACTTTGATAATTAATTTAATTTTACACAGAACATAGATATCCATAAAAATATAAAATAGAAAGTAATTAAATAAGGGTTGTTCTCTTAAAATATACTTGTTTGTTCAACATTTTCATTTTGTCTTCTTAATTATAATAAACTGTCAAGCGCGTGTCGGGCCACGC
This sequence comes from Plagodis pulveraria, assembly GCA_963890685.1. Lineage (NCBI taxonomy): Eukaryota > Metazoa > Arthropoda > Insecta > Lepidoptera > Geometridae > Plagodis > Plagodis pulveraria. Next base: position 30,489,138 of record OY982955.1, on the reverse strand, counting down.
GTAATGTAGGGTTCCGTAGTAGCCCGTTATCATAATATAGAATAATTCTGTTGTTCTTTTGTTTATAAATTGTGCTTGCACGTGTAGAATGTTGTTGACCGTGACTTTTAAGTAGGGATCATGGATTATCTATACGTTTCTTAGTTGCTCACAAACTTTTTTCTTCTCTCCATTTAACGACATTTCTCTATAACGCCATAAAATGCACAGTCCCTTGAGTTTACACTGTATATGTATATATATCTATATATAGTGTAAACTATATAATGTTACTGAATTAACTTCTTTATATATATATATATATATATTCAAGAACCAACAAACAGAGTCACAATATTTTCCCAATGAAAAAATATTCTTATTTATAATAATAATTATGTTACTGAATTAACTTCTTTATATATATATATATATATATATATATATATATATATTCAAGAACCAACAAACAGAGTCACAATATTTTCCCAATGAAAAAATATTCTTATTTATAATAATAATTATGAGACGGGGTCTAAAAAGTACCTTATACCAAAGCTAATCGATCAACTCTGTACAGTCATATCTGTTATGACTTATGATATAGGTCATACAGAAGCATAATATCTACAACTAATGTAATTGTTGCCTCCTAGAGTTTAATTGCAATAATTTATATTTGTTTAGCAGCTCTTCATAATGGTTGAATATTATGCAATAAATACGTTAATTCGTTGTTGAAGTTACTAGAGGATCTGATGACAAAATTAAATATTTTTAAACCACGTGCTATTATTATATTTTGAATATTTACATTAACAATTAATTTACTACCTAATATTATTCCTTAATCCTTTATGACTTGAACTTCAACAAAGTTAGAATCCCATAACACATATGTAAAATTACACATTACAAAGCACATGCACCTACACTCAAACATACAGAAACACGCACCGACACATACACCTTTCAAATTCCTCACAAACATTCACTTAAACTCGTACACCAATACTACACCACGGAATAATGACTACACGTATATATTAATTATTAAAAATATACAATATGACATTAATTTCGAATAAAAACAATTTCGTTAAATATGTTTCCTATATGTATATATGTTTCAATGTATTGGTTCAATTTTGAATTGTTACTAAATAGTATATACTATTATATATTTATAAAAGAAAAAATATAGATGTGTGGCAGATTCTCTAAAGCCAGGAAGGACCTGGCTCTTGAGATACAGGCCACCAGCCTAGGTTTTGATAGGTTTTTATAGAATGATACATTTTCAGGTCATCGGCATGTAATAGCAATTTGAAAAACTTAAAATATTTTTTAATATCATTTGGCCCTAAAAAGTAATGGGCCTAAATTGACCCTTGGACCTTCCCAAAACTAATTAGAACCACATCTGATTCAAAGCCAACTTTCTGGAAATGTTTCGTGATATATGATTTGAACCAGCGCCATAAATTACCTCGAATAGCGTTATAAGCTATTTTGTCTAGGGAAATCCTGTGATCCATTCTATAAACCCCTTTTGAAAATCAGTAAACGTAGTACGTAACGTAACGTCAGTAGAGTGTTTTTTATAAGCCAGAGACGCGGAGAGGGAACGGCGCTAGTCTACTGCGAAGGTGTAGCGAGTACGCTGCGATAAGGTTGCGAGAAGACTAAAGCTGCGTACCCACAGCGCCGGAGCTGTCATAGAATTACTTCACTTCTAACAAGACATTTGTCTCTAAGCCTAACCATTTTTTGTTGACGTTTTCGTGCTTGTGATTTAAGATTAATTATTTTCATGAAGAAGAAGCAAATTTGCAGAAATTTCATCAGTATTATAAAAATCTATAGGTTTCTGTAACCCCCTCCCATCAATGGGGAATATTCCGCCTTCTCTCCCCCTCCCCATTGCACAAAATATATACCATACCTAAAGTCCTAATGTATGTAGATACACATTTTTTTTTAATTATTATTATTTAAAAAACTAGTTTTCGTAATCCTCCACCCCTCTGGGGGGATGCTACAACCCTCCCCTCTCCCCCCTCCACCCCTTCCTATAGTAAATAACTATCTGTACCGATTCTAGTCCTTCCAGTACTTCATCTTAGTAACTTTAAAGGATTTATTCTACGGATTTTGTATATGGTGCAAAATTATCTAATACCCAAGTTCAACGACTATTACTGCTAAAGTAATAAAGTTATCTTAACCGCTATAACTTTCCTTAAAAGTTCATGAACTGCACTATCATCATGAATTTTTTCAGTTTTTTCAAGCCAGTAGTTTAGGTTTTAGAGGGGGGGGACGCCCTACTGGAACAAAATATTGCACTTTTAAGTTGAATATTTCGTAAATGGAGCATTAAATCGAAAAATAGTATTACCAACCCCTAAATCATTTTAAAATACCTATTCGATGATAACCCATTCGATGGGATAGACGACGAAAAAAAAATTCATAACCACACCACTTGTATGGGAGCTACCCTAAAAAAAAAAATTTCAAAATTTTATTTTACCACTTTGTCGGCGTGGTAAAATTACATACCTGTACAAAATTGCAGCTTTCTAGTACAAACGGTCTCTTAGCAAAACCTCGGACAGACGGACAGACAGACGGACATGACGAAACTATAAGGGTTCCTTGTAGGTACTACGGAACCCTAAAAACGATAACTAATACAAACGTCTCTAGTTTCATATAAATACTTAGAAGCTTAGAAATAAAACAAGATCACAGTCAGTATCACAACGAGGGCGTGGGGCATTTTAGGGTTGAACAAGACGTCCTTGACATTCACTTGGGTCATTGCTCCCAATTAACATAAAAGGCCCAAATATAAATTAACTTGTATTATAAAAGGACGTATATAGAACAATAAAGCGGTTAAAATAAAGCACAAATGAGCCACAGAATATATTAATTTATTTTGAAACTACGAATAATTTATTCGTAGTTATAAACTCATCACATTTATATTAGTTTCATTATAATAAAAAGGCTTTTTGAAAAATATACATTTTATATCCGCTTTTTCTTATTTTATACGTACTTCTGTCACGAAATGAATTCCATAATTCGGTATTTCTAAATTTCCCGCTATTTTTTTACCTTTTTGCAACTGAATTATTAAATCTGTAACTATAAGAGTAAAATAATAGTATTATAATATATTTATTTCAATAAAATTTACATAAGTGTTAACAAAAATAATGCCAAAATATTTTCTAAACTTATACATATTATGTTAACACTAGCAGGGTCGTTAGTAGCTGTGCTAGGATTCCCTGTGTTACAGCTACTACGATTCTTCTTTCTGGGCCTGACCCAGTACTTAAATACTTATGCGTTGAACATAGAACATAATACACTACGTTCTATGCTACACCCTTCTATGTACACGTACAAATAATATATATATATATATATAATAGTATTTTCAAATGCATATGACTTACATTATAGAATATGTACTTACTTGTTACTTTTGAAGCAGTGATGGCTCAGTGGCATTGGCTATGGACTGCCGTGCAGCAGGTCCATGGTTCGAATCCCGCCCAGAGCTTGAGCTTCACCGCATGGTGGAAGGGCTTTTTGCGAATGCCCGCCTGGCTAGCGACCACCCTCAAGTAGAAAATCTGTCGCCAAGCACTTAACAGTGTGTTCCGGCAGCAGTCCTTGAGAGCAAGAAAAATTACAGGCTAATGAGACCTAACAACTGGACGTCTCAGTGTGACGGGCACAGTGCAATTCGTCGTTGACGAAATGCGTCTGTTATAGGCAGAGGTTAGTCCACTTAACAACAGGTGGGCCGTGCTTGTTCCGTCACAATAACATAAAAAAAAAAAACTTACATTAATTTATTACATTAAAACCTCAGCAACAAAATAGATTAGTAATAGTAATATTAATTTACAAATGGATAATTTTGGTGCGAATCACCAAACAGTGGCAAACAGCGGGACAGTGAACGTGATAAAAACTTGCCAAGTGCGCTGAGTGAAACAACAGTTTTAAAATAGTGTAGTTGATACCGAACCTTCGGTCTAAGTACATCTTGCACTTGATCACTGATTTGATTTATTTCACAACTCTTTTCAATTACTCTCATAATTAAAGGTGCACACGTCCTAAGTGCCTACTTCTTTTTCCTCACAAGCTCAGAAAGGTGTTGTTTGTTATTCAAAATCTGCGTGGAAGTGTTTTTAATAAGTTGGCATAAGCTGGGCCAAGTTATGAATGAAATTCTATTGTTATCATTATCGCCGATGCCAATGGGTGGCCTGCGTTTTTGAAATTCGAACCTCCATAAACATTTCAGAAAATTGAATTTATGTACTTATATTATATAAGCTGTTTTTCTTGCAACTAGTATTTTCCTCGCTGAAGTGAGGTGTAAAATTGTGTGTTGTGCTCGGCAGCAAAGTTATTTTGTCAAAGTCATTCAAATACCTTTAAAACCTTTGGTATGCTCAGAATTTTGCATATTATTCCTAGAATCTTTCATCCGATAAAGCGGGGTGGTAGGGCATTTTGCGAATGTCCGCCTGGCTAGCTACCACCCTCAAGTAGATCTGTCACCAAGCTCCTAACAGTATGTTCAGGCAGCTATCCTTGGGAGCCAGTAATTACTGGTTAGCCTGAACAACATCTTCGACCGAATCATCACTTATTGTCAGGTGACATAGTGGTCAAATAGTAGCCTATCAGCTATAAAAAAACATTACTAAAAGACTTCTTTCAGTCAGTTTCAACTACGGAATTGGAATCATCGCCATATACATCAAACAGTGTTTGATAAAATCGAACGAACCAAGGATTCGCTTAGTTGTCACTAGCGGTCACCTGTCCATAAGTGTTCCTGTGCCTAATGAACGTAGTTGACCGGTAAAGAACAAAGCAAAAAAAAAACAATATCATGATTTTATCGTTTTTAAGTATCGTTATAAATTCATTGTAAATACTTATAACTGTATGCTCAAGTCGCAAAAGTCTTAGTTACCATCGTAATATAATTATAATCGTAATATATAAAGTTGCCATACAGCCCCTCTGCCAAGCTATCGCCTGTCACCTACGTAATTTGTAATATTTTGTTATATAGTATGTCAAAAGACGTTTTGAAGAAAGAAAAGAATGGCCCCGAGTTTCTTGCTCGTTGTTCTCGCAGTGGCACTATAAAATTTTTTGGTGGACGTGGTAGTAAAATGTAGAATATTTCAATATTAAAATTTGTAAATGATCTGCCTCGTAGACGCGTAAATTGGATTTGACATTCGACTTTTGATAGTATACACACACTTTCACTATACCTATCTCTATAGTATAACTGTGCTAAAGACCACCGTAGTCGCGTCCACACTGTTCTAAAGCATGGTGGGAAAATACGCAAACCCGCAAAAATAAACCATCCAAAACCTCTAACCCGCAGTTAACCGTCAGACAACAACCCTATAAAGCCGGGCATACACTGTCGGAACATTCACCCGCTCGATGAAAAGCACAGGATTAGTCCGGCGAGGCGCAGCGCTGCGATGGCGGCGATGCTACTATTCAAATTGTAATAGATTATATCTATAATCGATTACAATTTGAATAGTGAGAGTGAGTGAAAATGATGGAACAATATTCCTTTCAATTCTATTTTTGTTTATAGCTGATAGGTTTGTATATGTATAATATAGCCTTAGACTAATCTCTCTTGGTAAGAGATGGTTTGTTGAAAGAGCTGATCAACAATGAACACATAGAAAGAAAGCTCCAAATACGCGGCCGGATCACACCATGTGTGCATGGCGAATGATTTTTCTAGTTTAAGGTGGTACAAGGCTAAACAGGCTAACCCCGTGGGGTGGCGGGTTAGAATGTTAACCCCCCATAATGTGAAGTCCCCCGACACCTGTGGGTGTCGTAAAGGCGACTAAAGGTAATATAGCGGAAGGTGTGCAGTAGCGCCAGCTGAAGAACTGATATCTTAAACCACGATCAGCAAGACGCCTGCCAAGCATGGGGATTATGGCAAACCCGCCCTAAATGGGAAAGTATGTGTTCCGAAGTGCACAATCCGGCTGATACAGTACTAACAAGGCAAGTTTTTGCAAAACCGTTCTCTACTCTACTACGTCAATTCTAGTAAAGTGGGATGTATCCATCTTACCTATTTATGTAGAAAAGAATTATAGTTATATCTAAAATTAGATAAATGTTTATGCGTGTAAAAATATTTTATTCTGTTTGTAATATCTAACATAAATTTAAAGTGTTCTTAGTTTAGAGAATTTGAAATTTATAAAACGCACTAGTGATTAGACTACCATAAAATATGACGGTTCGATCCCCACCCCACCGCCGCGCTGGCTGGAGCTTCATCGCATGGTGGAAGAGCATAGTAGAAAATCTGTCATGACTATCAAGCAGTGATGGCTCAGTGGCATTGGCTATGGACTGCCGCGCAGCAGGTCCATGGTTCGAATCCCGCCCAGAGCTTGAGCTTCACCGCATGGTGGAAGGGCATTTTGCGAATGCCCGCCTGGCTAGCGACCACCCTCAAGTAGAAATTTGTCGCCAAGCACCTAATGTGTGTAACTCAAAAACGGATTGACCGATTTAGATGAAATTTAAATGCGACCACACAATAAAAATCATCAAAATTTGTTCACCTAGTCAAAAGTTCTGAGGAAACAAACATAAAAAAAAATACAGACGTATTGGGTACCTCCTTCTTTTTTAGAAGGTAAAAAAATAAAACCAAGTCCATCCTACGTTTATTCTACGCCTAGTTTCAATGTAAGCCAGTATGAATAGAAAATATAATTTCGCAGTGAGCGCGGGGGTTAGAGAAAAAAGCACACAGAGGTATAAATCATCTCGCATAATTTATGCTGCTACTTATCTGTAGTAGGTACGTAGTTACGTGGTCTGTTTATGTTTTTCCCCCGTAGACACATCACGGGAATTACGTGAATACGTGAGCAGTGTTCCGGATTACCATTTCTTGGATAGATTTAGTAGGTATGGCTTGTAAGTTATGTTGGCTGCAACAGACATTAAGATGGAGTAATTTAGTAAGCTTAGCTAAAGTGTCTAGCCAATGCCCTCTATATTTATACTACAGCAATTTTTACCAAAAACGGCCTTGTCGTATTCGGATAGGTACCGAGGGCTCCCAATAGTATGACCTAATTTCCAAAAACTAAGTAGGTAAGTACTTAGTTATTTTTTCAAACAGATTTTAATGGGAGTTTTGCACACGACCTCTTTCTTGTTTTTCCAAAGTTTTGTCTTTAATTAAACAAATTTTGATGCTTTGATATATATTACACATATTGCATTAGTATAGTGTCTGGTATTAGGACTCCCCCCCATATTTAGAGGTTCGTACCCTAAGGAAAAACGTAGCCTTACCCTTTAGCGTATTGCGTATCGTCTCACGAGCTGATAAGCACAATGGCTGGATTTAGCGATCGACCAACGACATTGAGACACGACTTCACGCTGATTAACACTGGCCTAGCTAGTAATAATATTAATATAACTACTTAATAATATTAATCCTTATTCCTAAAGTACCTACTTAAATACTTACATGATTTCCTGCTCGTAAATATGAAATTACCCATGGGTGCCGAGTTGGAACGTCACCCCCCATCTTTACCCGTGGGTGTCGTAAAAAGCGACTAATGGTAACTTACCAGAAAGTAGGCAGCAGCACTTTCTGAGGAACTGATATTACACACTGCGTCTCCAAGCCACTTGCCATTCGTGGAGATTGTGGCGAACCACTCCATATTGGGGGAGGCTGTGTTCAGCAGTGGAATATCCGGCTAATACAGTACAGTACAATAAATATGAAATAACAATTGTGCTAGAGAATCTGTTGCTGGAACACGAGCAGGTTCATTACATGTTTAGCATACGCTATAATCAATCAGCAGAAAGTCCACACGTTGTGGAATTTATGCTAACTGATAACAATATATTCCACTGTTAGAAGAAAGGTCTTAAATGGCAACGACCAGTGTTTTTAAAGCCTTGCACTGGTGTCGTTCATTAGGCGCGTGCAATCATCATCTTTATCGTCACCACATCATAACTTCAGGTCAGATTGTGGACAAAAGCTAAATTAAAAATATTGGATGAGGTAAACTTTTAAAGCAGTGAAGGCTCAGTGGCATTGGCTATGGACTGCCGCGCAGCAGGTCCATGGTTCGAATCCCACCGCAGGCCTGAGCTTCACCGCATGGTGGAAGGGCTTTTTGCGAATGCCCGCCTGGCTAGCGACCACTCTCAAGTAGAAAATCTGTCGCCAAGCACCTAACGGTGTGTTCCGGCAGCAGTCCTTGAGAGCCAGTGAAATTTCAGGCACATGAGACTTGACTATGTCTCAAGGTGACAGGCGCAGTGCGATTCGTGACTTGTGACGAAATGCATCTGTTATAGGCAGAGGTTAGTCCGCTTAACATCAGGTGGGCCTCGAGCTTGTTCCGTCACAATAACATTAAAAAAAAATACTTGCTTGTTGATTCGAGCTTACACTAAGCTCGTCCGCCATCACAAGTGAACAATGAATATACAGACGATTTCCTAAAGAGGAATCCAAAGTCTAGCCACCTAGAACAATAAAGCATCCATCCATAATCCAATAATCTACTTGTTCAGGCTTGCATCTCCCTACTCCCGTCATTTCAAAATTCCCGCCTATATCGCTGCACGGCCAATGAAATCAATGGATCCTCCCGCGCATGCAGACGCGTGGCGCCCCCTTCGACGAAATAAAAAACTACTCTAACTTACGCTGCTCAAGCGCGCCGGCCGCTATCGTGTGTGAAAAAATAAAATTATTAACAGTGCAGTGCAGTGCAACGGCAGATCACCTAAAACTGTAAGTCCTAACTCCTTACCACTCCTGCAGCCTGATTAATGTGTTTTAATTTCAATAACGTCCATTTTAGTGGTCATTTCGAGCCAAATTCTCCAAGCTCCTATGGTGTGCTGGGTTCAAATCTTAGGTACATAAAAGATACTCCGGCTAATAAATATAGTCCAAACAACAGTGCAATCAATATTTCGATGTAATTTATATGTTTACTAAGTTTTGGTTTTACTACTACTATTTATAACCATTGTTAAGTAGCTACATATTATATTACGTACAATATTCGATCTTCGTAAGAGGGTACCCACTTTATATCATTTTCTCAGAGCCAGACCGAACAATATATGGCCTGAGAACTCTTATCGTATTTAGCGAATCTAAGTATTTCACAGTTGCAAACGCATTGCAAAGTTACTTACTAGCTACATAATATATATAACTAGCACCTATTTAGTCATCTTAGCTCGCGGTAATCTTCGGGACACTTAATTTCTAAGCAGGTGCGACGCATTTACATTTCTATTGTAAACAAATTGCATACCTACCTAAGTAGGCACCTATTTCATAATGGATAACGAAAGTAATCTGAAGCTTCTTACTACGAAGATGGAGTATATTTTTCGTGATATACAAATATTGTACGATTTATCTCGAGATATATCGACGGATAAGTCGAAACACGGCCAGTTTAAATGTAGGTTCAAACGCCTAGATACTTTACGCCAAGAGTATTTAAATATTACTACGGAGATACATTCTGTCAAACTTTCGATAAATCCAAAAGCCTCTATAGATATGAAAGCAGTTGAAGCGTTTGACACCATGTACTACGCCGTCATGGAAGTCGCGGACGTTGTTTTTCCATCATCATTGCGCGGGGGCTCTGCCACCGCCGCCGCCGCTATAATGCGCGGGGAGGCAGCGTCGTCGCTGGGCGCGGAAATAAGCAATCCGATACCACAAGCGCGATTGCCTAGAATTGAATTGATTAAATTTGACGGCAACATCGAACAATGGCAAACATTCTATGATACATTTGAATCTCTGGTGCACAAGAACAATAACATTAGCAACATCGAAAAGTTTCATTATTTATTATCGTGTCTCATGGGGCCCGCGCTGTCTATCGCCAAGGGAATTCCTGTGACCGCAGACAACTACCAAATTGTTTTTGACGCTCTTGTTGATCGTTATCAAAACGTTAGAATCTTAGCGGTTAATTACTTAGAAAAAATATGTAATCAACCTATACTTAAGTCCGGTAACTTGCATGATTTACGTCAACTTACAAGTTTGTTACAAGAGTCGGTCAATGCACTCAAATCTGTAAAAATAGAAAATCTCGGTGAATTTATTTTGTTCTATTTATCATCCCGTAAGCTAGATTCGGATACACGTAAACGATTTGAAATACAAAACGATAAGAAGTTACCTACATTTGCGGACTTGTTGTTCTTCTTACAGAACTACGTGAAAGTACTTGAAGCTAGTGAACCGAGCTCTGGGTTTACCTACGATAAAAAAAGTCAGCCGAACGTTCAGAGAAACAATAATAATAATATTTATCGTCGATCAGCGTCGTTTCCCGTTCGTTGCGTGGATTTGGAAAATACAGGGCCGTACTCGGAGTCAGTGCCCATGCCGTACTACAATGCAGAGCCGTACTCAGAAGCAGTGCCGTATTTAGGATCAAACCCTAATTTAGGGTCGTATTCCTACGAGGAGCATTCAGTAAATTATAATGATGTCAACAACGAGTACTATCAAAACACTGATGTTCAAGCGTACGCGACTTCTGGGGTTAATAATAAGTACGTCGATTGCGCGTGCTGTGGATATTCTCACCACACGATCTACAAGTGTCCTATGTTCCATGCGAAGAATGTTAACGATAGAGAAGCCGTAATACAATTTAAAAAATTGTGTTCTAACTGCTTACGGCCTAATCATACAGCGGATAAGTGTTTTTCAAAAGCATGTTGCACCCAGTGTAACGGGCGTCATCACACACTCTTACATCGTGATCAAGGCGTCAGCTTCGCATGTCCGGTTATCTCATCCTCTCCTGCTATTCCAGTAGCATCTTCTGATCCACTTGTGACTACTAATTCTACTAACACTAGCGTTCACTTCGAACACGGACAGTCACTAGTCTTACTAGGTACTTGTATTGTTCGGGCTCGTGGCCCCAACGGTGTTTTAAATATTCGCGCTCTTATCGATAGTGGAGCGCAAGATTGTTTCGTGACTTCGTCCTGCGCTCAGCGTTTGGGCTTACCGCTGCGTCGTTGTAACATAACCGTGGCCGGTCTAGGCCAAAGTGCTGTTCACGAAATAAAAGGTGTGACCTCATTCAATATAAAACCTCAGTATTCAAACAAACCGGACTTTAATCTACAAGCAATTGTCATGAAAACAATTACGCACAAAATGCCTTCAGTAGAAATTTCGGAGACAGTTAAAGCAAAATATAAACACTTGGTATTAGCGGATGCAAACTTTGATAAATCAGCTGAAATCGATCTTTTGATCGGCGCGGAACTCTTCCATAACATTTATGACGGCCAACGGCTAGATGTAGGCCCGGGTCTACCGGTCGCCTTACACAGTGTGTTCGGTTGGGTAATTACGGGGAAGCTTGACTCTGAATGTCGACCTCCAGCATGTACAACGTCTCTATTGGTTTCCACACTTAACTTAGATAATGTGGTGAAACAGTTTTGGGAGGTGGAAGAGCCGCCAAAATTAAAAATTGATAATCCTGAAAATATCAAATGCGAACAGTTGTATAAGAATCTGGTACGACGCAGCGAGGACGGTAGGTACATAGTACCGATGCTGCTTAAAGAAAATTGTGATGAACTAGGTAGTTCGTTTCACACATCTTTATCCAGACTTTACAATCTGGAAAAACGTTTTGACCGCAATGAACAATTGAAGAGTGATTACGCAGCATTCATGCAAGAGTATGAAGATATGAAACATATGAAAGCTGTCGAGTTATCCGGCAAAGACGTAAAATATTAGGTCCTTACATATGAAATTGGCGTTTTTCGTACTGGCCACTTTAATCACGAATTTCTCCTCTTTGGTAAGGAATTCCAAATTCAAATTTGTACAGCTATAGACTCATGTATTTGTGCTTCGATGATCGTCATTCATTTGTTTTTTTTCTTCTGTTTTTTCTGTTTGCGTCACTCATTTTACAAAATGGAAAACCTTAAATATCGCATTATTTACGAGTACGAGTTCCGCCGTGGCACTAGTGCTGCGGAAACAACTCGAAGGGTGAATGATGTGTATGGCGGTCGTGTTGCAAAAGAAAACACAGTTCGTTTTTGGTTCCAACGTTTTCGTTCTGGAAATTTCGACCTGCAGAACAAGCCCCGTGGACGGCCTGAGACTCAAGTTGATAATGAAGAGTTGAAGGCTATTGTGGAAGCGGATCCATCGCAAACCACGTCCGAGTTAGCTGCAGGCTGCAATGTTAGTGATAAAACTGTTTTAATTCACTTGAAGCAAATTGGGAAGATTAAAAAGCTTGAAAGGTGGGTACCTCACGAATTGACTGAAACAAACCGGCAAACGCGCGTCGACTGCTGCGTTACATTACTAAACCGGCACAATAATGAAGGTATTTTAAACCGAATCATTACCTGTGATGAAAAATGGGTTCTTTACGATAATCGGAAGCGCTCAGCGCAATGGTTAGATCCTGGCCAGCCAGCCAAATCCTGCTCCAAGCGAAAATTAACCCCAAAAAAGTTACTTGTAAGCGTTTGGTGGACTAGTGCCGGTATTGTTCATTACAGTTTTTTCAAATCTGGCCAGACTATTACGGCTGATGTCTATTGTCAGGAATTGCAAACCATGATGGAAAAGCTAGCGGCTAAACAACCTAGGCTGGTCAATCGCTCCACGCCACTGCTGCTTCACGACAACGCTAGACCACACACTGCGCTACAGACGGCTACTAAATTAGAAGAGCTTCAATTGGAAAGTCTAAGACATCCTCCGTACTCCCCGGACCTTGCTCCAACAGATTACCATTTTTTTCGAAATTTGGATAACTTCTTGCAAGGGAAAAAATTCAACTCCGATGGGGCAGTCCAAATCGCCTTCAAAGATTTTATTGATTCCCGTCCGACTGGTTTTTTTTAGTAAAGGGATCAATGAACTGCCTATGAGATGGCAAAAGTGCATAGAAAATAATGGTTCATACTTTGATTAATTAAATATATTATATTAAAAAATATTCGACTTTTTGTTCCTCCCATACAAAACACCAATTTCATATGTAAGGACCTAATATATTATTCCGCACCACTGCGTGCTGAGACCCGATAGCACTACGACGAAACTTCGAGTCGTATTTGATGCGAGTGCTAAGACTACAAATGGAATTTCTTTAAATGACATCGTGCACGTTGGCCCAAAGCTACAAACGGACATTGTGGATATTATTACAAAGTTCCGACTGCATGAAGTTGTTTTCACAGCGGATATATCCAAGATGTATCGTAATATAGATCTGCGCGCGGAAGATCGGAAATACCAACATGTACTCTGGCGTAACATACCGACTAAAGAGGTGTGTGAATTCGAACTGCAGACAGTTACCTATGGCGTTAGTAGCTCACCATACTTGGCGATCAGGACGCTGCATCAGCTGGCAGATGATCACGGAGACAAATGGCCTCAAGCTGCTTCTATTCTCCGCCATGATACTTTCATGGACGACATTACAGCCGGTGCTCAGTCTCTTGAAGTGGCACTGGATCTGAAACAGCAATTAGTGCATTTACTTAACTGCGGGAAATTTGAGTTAAGAAAGTGGAGCAGTAACTCACCTGAATTTCTTGCGCAGCTTCCTTCTGAACATTGTCAAGTTCCCAAATCCTTTTGTGATGACAGCAACCAGCGTATTCTGAAGATATTAGGTGTCCAGTGGGATCCCACTGATGACGTTTTTACCTACTCCCAAACTGAACTTAGTGCTGGATGTACCAAGCGTTCTATTTTATCAAATGTTGCTCGGATTTATGACCCTTTGGGCTGGCTGACCCCTATGGTACTCATGACCAAGTTGCTTATTCAACATCTATGGCAACTTCAAGTAGGTTGGGATGACCCGGTTCCAGAGGACGTTGTTTATCAGTGGGCAGCCTTTGAGAACGAACTGCGCAACCTAAAAGAAGTGAGGATTCCTCGACATGTTTTACCCCTGGACTCAACTTGTACTCTTATCGGGTTCTGTGACGGTTCTTCCAAAGCGTCAGGGTGCTGTGTATATTTAAAATGTGTAAGTAACGAAAAGGTGTCTGTTAATTTAGTGATAGCTAAGTCTAAGGTGGCCCCAATAAAACCTCTGACCATAAATCGTCTGGAACTTCTTGGAGCGGTACTTCTAGCTCGAGTTCTAAAACATGTGGCTGATCTGCTTCGCCCTCATGTTCGCCTGGAAAATGTGATTGCGTTCACTGACAGCAGTACGGTGCTTGCATGGTTAAACACTGAACCTTACAAGCTAAAGACGTTTGTTTCTCATCGTGTGGTAAGAGTGTCGGAGGAGATACCACCTGCCAACTGGCATCATGTGTCTACTAACGATAATCCGGCCGATCTCTGTAGTCGTGGTCTTTCTTGCTCGCAGTTGATTTCTTCTTCGATTTGGTGGCATGGACCTCCATGGCTTTGTTTAAACTCGTCTGAATGGCCCCGATCTCAAATGAGACTTCTGTCTGACAAATTACCTGAAACAAGAAACTTACCTCACCTAGTTCATGCAGAGGAATCGATCCCAGGCGATGTTAATCATCCTGTAACACAATTATTAGAACATTATTCATCTTTATCGAAGGTACAACGTGTCTTAGCATGGTGCTTACGATTTGGCTCTCGTTCACGGAAACTTACCCGGGTATCCGGAGGTCTTACCACGTTTGAACTGGAAGCATCGTTGTCATTGTTGATTAGGCACGAGCAAAACAAATTCTTTGGAAATGTAAGACGATCTATTGCCGGTCAGGAACCATGTTCGCGACCTGTCCAGAAACTTAACCCGTTTATCGACCACCTGGACCTCTTGCGAGTGGGGGGGCGGATTCAAAATTCACAGCTTCCACTTTCTGCAATTTATCCGGTGTTGTTGCCCAAACTCTCACGACTTTCTATTCTCATCATAGATTTTTATCACAGACTTCATCTTCATTGTGGACCACGTACACTACAATCTATAATCCAGCGCAAGTTTTGGATTTTGGGAATACGTAACCTCATAAGATCGCGTCTCGCCAAATGTGTCATCTGTTTCAAGGTTAACCCTAAACCAGTTACCCCTCTGATGGGAAACCTCCCTCCAACGAGAGTTCAACCTGCTCGATGCTTTCAAAAAATAGGTGTAGACTTCACAGGAGCGTTTATCATAAAGGAAAGTAGACGCCGGAATGCTAGAACTTATAAGGTATACGTGTGCGTCATGGTGTGTCTCGCGGTAAAGGCAATACACCTCGAATTAGTAACGGATTTGTCCACACCAGCGTTCATGGCGGCTTTAGATAGATTTGTTTCCCGCAGAGGGCTGTGTAAGCTGATAATTTCGGATTGCGGCACTAATTTTATCGGTGCAAAGCGATATTTGAGCGAGACTCAGCAATTTCTCAACTCGCAGCGGCCTGAACTGAGTGTGGAGCTGGCGAAACGTAACATCATTTGGCAGCACAATCCACCCACGGGGAGTCATTTTGGTGGAATATTTGAGAGTGGGGTTAAGTCAATGAAATACCATCTCAAGCGGGTAGTGGGTTTACAAATTTTAACATTCGAGGAACTCTTAACTGTGCTTAATAAAATAGAAGCAGTGCTCAACTCGCGGCCGTTATGCGCGTTGTCTACTGACCCTACTGAAGTAGATGTGTTGACCCCGGGGCACTTCATTACTGGAGGTCCATTGGTGTCGTTACCTGAAATCCCGCTTACAGAAACATACTTACCGCCTCGGGAACGCTGGCAGATGTTGCAAAAACTTACTCAACGTTTTTGGAAGATTTGGCATACCGAATACCTTCATACATTGCAACAGAGATCCAAATGGTTCAATGGACAGGCCAATGTTCAGATTGGAGACATCGTTACTATCATTGACCAAAACCTTCCACCTTTAGAGTGGCATTGCGGTAGAGTAACAGAAGTTCATCCTGGTTCTGATGGCGTGGTGCGTGTAGTCACTTTACGTACTACTAGTGGTCTTCTTCGTAGACCTGTTGTTAAAACTTGTCCTTTACCTTTATCTCTTTAACTTAATGAATCCATATATAATACTATATAGTTCTAAGTAAGATAAGTTCACTGTAGTTTATTTTTTTTTAACTTTAAGTACTTGTTAGGGTGATATTTGGACTCAGCACCGCATAAGATCGCTTTTATAGTTTGAAATCCCTAGAAGGGTTTCAAGTGGGGGGGTATGTTCAGGCTTGCATCTCCCTACTCCCGTCATTTCAAAATTCCCGCCTATATCGCTGCACGGCCAATGAAATCAATGGATCCTCCCGCGCATGCAGACGCGTGGCGCCCCCTTCGACGAAATAAAAAACTACTCTAACTTACGCTGCTCAAGCGCGCCGGCCGCTATCGTGTGTGAAAAAATAAAATTATTAACAGTGCAGTGCAGTGCAACGGCAGATCACCTAAAACTGTAAGTCCTAACTCCTTACCACTCCTGCAGCCTGATTAATGTGTTTTAATTTCAATAACGTCCACTACTCATTCGAGCATATTTCAAGGCATAACAAAGTAAGCGTACTCAAACGTTTATTCAGAAAACATACAAATCCGGTAAACCCATTGTAATTCCATTAGCACGTTAAACACAGGGATCGGAACATTCGGATCAATATATTTCATCTCGTCACTGTTTACGGATCCTTACTCGTGATCCCTACGTTTATATAAAATCGCGAATTGTAAATACGCATCGGAGTGCCAGTGTAATTATTGCTTTGTGCTTCGTTTGTATTTGTCAGGTTATTTATTTTGCTCTCACTTGCACGAAAACTGTGTCGATAATAAAAAAAAACAGGTGCAGGTAGATTCGCATCTGACTCGCACTGGACCTGTTTTATTACCCAACCCACAATGTATCAAAAATAGTTATATTTTCACTTTGAAAAGAGGAGGAGGTTCTTTAGACGCGTATTTTTTTTATGTATGGCCACGCGTAACTTTTGACAGAGTAAGTAGTCCGATTTTGATAATTCTTTTTTAAAGGAAATGGTGTACCTAGTTTTGAGGTGGTCCCATATAAATTTCATCAAAATCGGTCGATTACCTGGTTTATAAGTTATAGTAAATTAACTGAAAAATTTATTCACTTAATTTCCGCTGTTGTCTACGATGAACACTATTTTAGGCAAGTGAATGATCTTGTAAGCAGTCTTTATCACTAATAAAAACAGAAGTTTTTTTTTTCAAGATTGTTATAGTTATTTCATACCTTTCAGTGTTGGAAGTCGTTTCCGTTAATTATATACATGTACCTATTGTAAGACAATTTTATTTAGATTTTACTTGTGAAATCGCATAGTATGCGAATTATCGCATATGACCGTTTATGTCCCATATTAATGCGACATAAACGGTCATATGATTTGATCGCATTTGTAGTGTTTATATCTATTTAATAGATATAATACCTTGTCTCATGTAACATGAGTGGTGGGGCGATATGCGAATGGCAGTTGTTGACAAGACGTCACGGCGGCTGGACGTACGCCTGCACGTGACACTAAGGAAGGTGGTACTAACCTTTATTAGTGCACATGGGGGACCTACAGCATTGACTTGCAAGTTTGATTATTTTCAGATAAAAGTTACTGTAGCCTGAGTAAATTTCAACTTGACACCTCTACGCGTTCCTGAGATAAAAGATTGACAAACAGAAAGACAGACGGAAACAAAGTGAACTTTTCAGTGTTGGAATATTTCGCTTTGCCCTGACCTTCCAATATTAATTGGTCGTCAGTTACTTTAAAGTCCGGTTAAACTGACAGGTCACTTTTCTGTACAAACGTCGAAGGGTGATCACTCACCTAAAAGTTTTAGGTCTAGAACTAAGCATGATTTCTCTTAAAAGAGAAATGTAACTATATATTTCTCTCTTCATTATTTAGGCTTTTATCGTTACAAATTGGTAAAAAGGTAACTTGATCATAGCTTTCAAAACTAGAAACATTATCTTTTTCGAGACTTATAACTCTCAAGTTCGCCATATAGAAATAAAGGAAGGTTTGCTTTTCAGGTTTTTAACTTAAGACAGTCGAGCTACTGGCATGCCCGCTATTCCAACCAAACGGCTATTGAACTAAACCCTGTTAAAATTCAACGAGCTAAGCCCATCTGAGTAATGACGAGCGATTTGAACGCGACATCTATATTTATACCTATCTATGGCTAAAGATAAATAAACAACGCTTCACGGCTGCTGGAATTTGTTATTTGTTCGACGTTAATCCTTGTAAATCGTTGTTAGGGATTGACAAAGCTTTTTCATATAATATTTTGGACGGGAGTAATTCTGCACGACCAGAAAAACTACCAAAATTTTCTCTACATACTCTTTAAAGTTGAATTAAATGTCAGCATATTTTCTTTTATAGGTGCCACGCAAAGACCAAAATGGAACAGTTTTCACGAGATTCATCCGCATGAAGTACTTGTAGGATTCATCCCAGAAGTGGCAACAATATTTAACTCAAGGGAGCACCTGAGTTTTTTAAAGGACAGGCATAGCTGATCAGCTGTGTAGAAATGCCTCGTTCTGTTCAAGACTCCGAGTTTTAATACTCTCGATGTAGTCTCGCTGGTTGGGGTCGCTACAGATCCATGCATAGGATGTTTAGGTTATTCTGTACTGGTAATGTGATATTCTGAAGGAAGGAACAAAGATGTTTTTGCCGAGAACGCTTTTCTTCCTGGCATTGTACCTAGGTACTCAACATATAGCCTAGCTAGCGATTATCTCTCAATCTCGGTCTGTAGGTATTGTCACCAGTAGGTAAGCAAGTACCTTATTACTATTAAGCCATGCAAACTAGGTACCGCACGTGGACAGTACTGTCATCTGCATAGCAATGAATGTCAACAAGAACGAATATATCAATAATAACAGAATAGTGTGGGTGATAGGACGAACACATGTGGCTCCGACTTGATCTGAATTGATCGTGACGTGCTTATGACCGTGATATCTGATGGGTATGGTGCGCTCGCGCAGGAAGACAGTAATGAAATCACACAGTCGAGAGGGCAGAACGTGTGCCGGGAGCTTGAAAAGTCGAGAACTATACCATACTCGATCGAAAGCTTTGGCGATATGTTTTTTTTTTTTATTGCTGATAGACCTTTGACCACAATCTTACTTAATAGTAAGTGATGATGTGGTCGAAGGTGTTAACAGGCTTAACCTAAAATTACTGGCTCTCAAGGACAATTTCTAGAACACACAGTTCAATGGTGCTTAGCGACAGATTTTCTACTTGAGTGATCGATAGACAGGCGGGCATTCGCAAAATGCCCTTCCACCATGCCGTGAAGTTCAAGCCCGCGGCAGGTTTTGTTGTCGTTGTCAGTTGGTCGTTAATAATAGTGTTCTTCTTGGTAGCGGGTAATCTTAAGTTATTTATGATAACACCTTACACAAAATTAAGCTACAGCTATAGGTCGGTGATTGTGAGTGTCCCGGGCGGACCGATATTTTCTTGAGTATTGGTTGAAATATAAACAAACCAGTTAAAAACATTCTAAAATATTCATTTTATTTACTTAAGTACATACAGAATTTTACTAAGAACAATAATTGTAACAAAATTTTACTATAAAAATCATTTTTTTTGTCAACATCTGAGTAAGTAGAAACTTCTAGTTACAGATAGATTTAACTAATATAATGGGTCATTAATTAATTAGGGAGGTGGGTGCACCTTTGAACGGGGTACCTTTGAACAATCGATTTTATGTAGGTAGTTTTGATGCAAATTTAGTAGAAATTTTTTATAGAACATTGCAACACCAACCTTCGACATATCAATAGTAACTGTCAGTGTACGTTCGCAAAAGACTGAGAAGCCATGTTTGTTTTCGGCGTCCTAAAGTAAACATTATGAAAAATAATTGTATGCGTTTACACGGAAATTCTAGAAAGATTGGTGATGAGTGTAACTTCGCTCATTGTATGAATTATTAGTTCGCAGATTTTGTATTTCTAGATTTTTTTAAATGTACGTGTAAGTTTAGAACAAAACAAGGGAGGAAAATGTTTTCGAGGTGCCCGGATTTTGTTTTTAGTGAAATGTATTGCGTGTACCGGTTTTTCTTTGAGTAATTGAGAACTGTCAACTGTAACTGTCTGATATCAGAAGCTAAATTTAAATACATTGTGTCGGAAGTCTGTAATACTAAAACAGTTTCTAAGTATTTCTTGTAACATAAAAGTAATTTTAATTTCATTTCAATTTATGAATTCAAAGGTGCCCGTTGTAGGTCAAAGCTAACTCAGCGGTGCGGTGGGATGGATTTTAATATTTGGGTTGATGCAAAAGCACTAATTCTGAGTGAATCACAAACGTTTTCAAAGTAAATGTGATTATTGTAGTCAAGTAAATTAAAACATATCAAAAAGTTTTTTTATAATGTTACTGTGACGGTACAAGCTCGAGGCCCACCTGATGTTAAGCGGACTAACCTCTGCCTATAACAGATACATTTCGTTACAAGTCACGAAATGCACTGCGCCCGTCACCTTGAGACATAGTTGTTAAGTCTCATGTGCCTGTAATTTCACTGGCTCTCAAGGACTGCTGCCAGAACACACCGATAGGTGCTTGGCGATAGTGTTTGCACTTGAGGGTGGTCGCTAGCCAAGCGGGCATTCGCAAAATGCCCTTCCACCATGCGGTGAAGCTCAAGCCCACGGCGGGATTCGAACCATGGACCAGCTGCGCGGCAGTCCATAGCCAATGCCACTGAGCCATCACTGCTTCCAAGTTTCCTATACAACAAACGTGTTCTTTCGAGGTTTTTTATTTGCTGTACCGTTAAATCAATAATATGTACATGTATGTATGTGGCAAACTTGGCGTGTATATAGTACAAGCTCTAAAAAGTAATTAACAAATAATAAACATCATAAAAGCCGACCAAGCGCAAGTCGGACTTGCTGGATTTATAACTGAATAAAAACGAAGGACATAATTTTTTGGTACTTGAATAAATTATAATTACATACTAACGGGCCACGCCGGGTTCGCAAGGATATTTAATAAAAATTTCAAAAATTAAATTTAATGTTAATATTCTATATCCTATGTTCAGGGATAATGTAGGATTCTACTGGTGAAAGAGTTTTTCAAATCAGTCCAGTAGTTTTTAAGTTTATTGAATTATCTAATTATATTAATTAATTTTTCCTTTTCATAATATTAGTGTAGATGATAAATAAGTGTAGAAAAACATATTGTGTGTTTATTGGTACTAATCTCAACTCAACTAACACTTGGTCGTTTTTATATTTCAATATGTGTTACATGATTCAATGTTCATTTCTATACTATTTCCATTTCTTTATTTTCTCGATGACAGCTCTTTTGAAAACTTGAACTAGCGTTCTTTTTTACATTATGTATGGATTATTTTATAAAAATATGACGTTTACGCACGCACAAGGTTATACCAGTTTCTCCGACTCTGGTAAAACCTTGTACCTGCGTAAACGTCGAACGAAATAGTATACTAAAGAAAATAATCTATTCAAAAATGGCACCGCGCCGTCAAAATAGACAGCAACGGTACGCGCCTTACTCGCGCGTGATATAGTGTGAGTGAGAGGTTTAGCGTCGCCATTTTTTAGTCTATTCTTTTCTTTATTATTGGTGTCAATTCTACACAAACTATATGAAATTCAATAAACTACGGTAACTCTTATTTTGTTCACATTAAAACCCACATTCGTGTAACGCTTAATATGGCCATTCTATATAATTGTAGGTAATTTTGGATCAGTTGAAATAGCACTAAGTTATATGACGACTAAATATGCGTAAAGCGTACCACAATTGGACACAAAAGTCAACTTAAAGAACCGTCAATCGCAAGCGTTATACGACTTTGAATTTTAACGAGAAAAGAATATGAATCATAATTTAATTACAAACAATATACGAATTTAGAAGCGATATACGAGTAAAGATTTTAGTTTGAACAGAATATGTAGCATACTTTCATTGGCAAGTGTTATACAAATTTAGATTTTAGCGTGAAGACAATAAGCACTATCAACATTTTGGGATTTTTTATAGAATCCACACCAATACTTAATTTTCCTAGTTAATTGATTAAGGGCCTGTTTCAGAATGTTCGAGTAAGTTCCGGTTATACTACCCAGGACATATTTAATAAATAAAACACTATCTCTGCATTTCACAGTCATCGATTTAGCCTATCCATCGGTTAAAGCTTGAAACGCGCTGCATGTTAACTGTCATTTTTATGATTCAGTTATTTTATGTCCTGGGTAGTATAATTGGAACTTATTCGAACATTCTGAAACAGGCCCTTAACCTGTTGACTTTACTTTATGTTTTTTTTTTAATCTTGTATATCTTTATGTACATTTCACTTAAGGCTACTATAAAGAAAAAAACGCTGACTAGGTCAATGCTTTAAAATTCTTAGTATGTTTTACCTATAATACAGTAGGTATTTATTATAATAATAACTAATATATATAATGTATATTTTATATACCTTGTTAAAAACAATAAAAATATAATTTACTAAGTAAATGAACATTGGAATGTCAAATATCACAATAATTAAACTAATTAAGTATTTTTTTCTTATTTAACTGGTTTATATTGAGAAGTTTTTCTTTGGTCTATAATCGCGTGGGCTCCAAACCTGTAAACGATAATGTCATATTTTTAATTAATTCAGAAAAAATATCATAGTACTTATCGAAGCAAAAACAATACATGGCTAGAAATTTTTCTTAGAATGAGGAAAACAAGGCCTTTGAGGAATTTATTCTTATAATAATAATCATCATCATCAACAGTCGTTATATGCCCACTGTTGGACATAACCCTTCCCGTTTGGGATAGGTGTTTGTCATATTCTCGCACTTAGCAGGCGCCATGGGGATCGCCGTGGTAGAACTTTTCTTTTTCGTTTGCCCACAATCTCTCCTGATGGTAAGTGATGATATGGTCGAAGGTTTAACAGGCTTAATCTAGAATTACTGGCTCTCAAGGACAGCTGCCGGAACACACCGTTAGATGCTTGGCGGCAGATTTTCTAGTTGAGGGTACTCGCTATCCAGGCAGGCATTCACAAAATACCCTTCCACCATGCGCTGAAGCTCAAGCCCGCGGCGGGATTCGAACCATGGAACTACTGTGCGACAGTCCATAGTTAATGCCACTGAGCCATCACTGCTTCAAAACTGCCGTTCTTCAGAAATCCCCTACTTATATTTTTATATTGCCCCCCCTTCTGATATTTTCTTTATAATTTCCACAAGAAGTTGCTTCGGGGTACAATTGCACCTACAGATATAATCCAATAAAAACAAATAAGCATCTGTTATATAAAATTTGATGGTAATTCCACTTTAATTTCCGGTACAAAGGCGTGACATCAGAAACGCCAGAAACATTTATATGGTCCGTATTATATTCCAGCTGCTAAGCTTTGAAAACCTTTGTTGTTTAACAAAATAATAAAAGAGTTAAACTAAATTTTGTAATATTTCATTGAAAACGACGCCCATTATGTGATTCGAATTTCAAAAGTAAAATTTCAGTACACTACCATTCAAATTAGACTATGAGGCCACGATCTTGACACATGAGTTAATAACGTTTCCTTTCTTAATTCTGTTCATGTTAATACATTTTCGTAATTAAAAACATATATATATCTACAGCATCTTATATAACATTTAAGGCATCAACAAAACATCTGAAATTTGAGATTGATGTTAAGATGTTGTTTTGGCGTTTTGATAGAACAACTGTCATTAAACTCATCTTCGTGTCGCTCTTTAGAAAGCAAAGTAAGCGCGAAGTTGAAGCAAGTTTTTGTTGATAATCTTTTAATTTATAATGAAGTTAATAAAACAATATTTCTCCATCTACAAGATGTGAGAAGTAATTTGCTTTTTATGTTATAATTTTATTTTTTTGGATATGCAAAGTTATTTGCTAATGCTGTGATTTTTACAAAATGAGCACGTTAATTTATTTGTCGACAAAACAATCTTATATTATGCTTTTTAACCGATTTCAAAAAAAGGAGGAGTTTCTCATTCGTCTGTATTTTTCAAAAAAATAATCAAATCAAAAATATATTTATTTCCTCCTCACAAAAGGTTTCTTACGTAAAAATACATAAATGGAAAGACAAGAGTGCCAAAATTAAACCTATCTTTGTGAGGGGCTGGTGCCTAAAGTAGGTTTCTAAAAACCTGTATCACAGGTCACCAGGACACCTCCCGCGGATAGAAATAAATTATGACATTCCTACCTTGTTATACAATTTATAAAATCAGTTTTACGCTATTACGAACTACTTGTAGGCAGGAAGTTATATATGGTTCTTAATTATAGGATACTTAGTGTTAATGTTAAAAATGGATACAAAATAAAGAAGTGAACTAAAGAATTAGATATAAAAAAATAGTAGAAAAAAAAATATAAGTATAACTAAATGGAATTTTAATGAAATTTTTTGTATGTGTTACCTCATAACTCTTTACAGAATGTACCGATTTTAATGATATTTTTTATTCGAAAGCTGGTGCATATTATGTTGTTCCATTTAAATTTGAGTGAGATCTTACTGAGTTATATCTAATAATGCGTATTTTATGTTTAAATCGGTTTGTTATAATATTAATAAGGCCGATAGCGATATTAGGTGTTTTTAATAAACTGTTTGAGATCATTATCAGTTGGTATCTCACTCGACAGATTGCGGCCGCTATAGACGATTCGCAGCATGGATCCCGAGCCGGCCGCTCCACTACAACTAATCATATACATTTTGTGGATTATGTTCCAAGTCAGATAGATGCGCGGCAACAGGTTGATGCAGTGTTTCTTGATTTTAGGCGCGCGTTCGATATGGTTTATAACGGTTTGTTGTTGACTAAACTCTCGACTTTCGGTTGTTCACCTAAAGTGCTGAAATTTCTTGCTGATTACCTTAAGGTTGAACTGGCCGGTCACTTCTCCATACAAACGTCGTAGGGTGATCACTCCCTTATTTGAGATGTTAGGTCCAGACTTAAGCATAATACCGATTGATATCGTCATTATCTAGGCTTGTATGATGCCAACATTTTAAAAAGATAATTAAGTTGTAAGTTATGAGCCTCGAAAACTTTATATGAATATGTTTCGAGGCTCATAAATCTCAAGTTAATTATTTTATTAAAATTTCGGCATCATACAAGCCTAGATAATGACGAGATCAATAGGTATTATGCTTTATTTTGGACCTAAATCCTCAAATAAAGGAGTAATCACCCTACGACGTTTGTATGGAGAACGGGCCGGCCAGTTCACCCTTAAGGATCGAAGGCAGTATGTACAGCTAAATTTTTTTTAATTGAATGAATTCTACACCAGATCAAGGGTCAGCCAAGCCACTTTGGGGCCAACCCTGTTTCTGTCACGTCACGTCACGATGCCTTATGTTTGCTAAAGATTTGAAAGTGTATCAGTCTGTGAAGTGTGTATCTGACTGCATAGGGTTACAGCGGGATATCGAGACTTTGGAAAGGTGGAGCACAGATAATAGACTTTCTGTTAACATTTCAAAATGCAGCACTATGACGTTCTCGTGGTCCACGACTCCTATAAGGTTCCCATATTTTTTTCCCCCACCCTCTCAGGCACTACATTGCAGAAAGTAAATTCCATTCGCGATATTCGAGTAATGCTCGATCCACATCTAGATTTTAAGACCCACATCATTTCCGCTTGCAGAAGTGCAAACAAGAATTTGGGTTTTATTATGCCTACTACATCCCAGTTTTCAGATACTAATGTCGCAATAACACTGTACAATTCTTTGGTGCGTAGTAAGCTTGAATTTGAGTGTATAATCCGGGATCCGGATCAGAAAAAGAATACGTTACTGATATAGCGAATTCAGCGGAAATTTGCGCGATATATTAGAGAATGTGTGGATACTATATGTTTGTGTCCATCCTTATTTGTATTAGGTATGGTTAGCTTAGAGACGCTGGAACTCAGATGGCATATGCGTATTGTCATTCACTACTTTATGATACTGCACGGTAAGATAGTTGATCCAACTGTATTAAGCGCAATGAAATTATTCGTTCCCGAAACCTATATCCGCTCTGGTGAACGTCGTAGGCATAATTTGTTTCTCTGTCTTGTCTCAAGACCGAGCTATAACAGGAATGCACCAACACTACGCGCGCTGGCTCTCCTTAACGCTGCCACGATCCAGGATGTCGATGTGTTTTTGACACAATATGGACCGTAGCAAATGTCTTTAAAGTTCATGTTTATGAATCTAAAATAGTTAGCACTTTGGTATAATACTGTAAGATAGCTATTGTTATTAATAAATTAATTAATTATATATTATATTATTAACTTAAATATGTGCATAGCTTAAGACTTTAGAAGTTTTAAACAAATGTTACCTAATATATGTTGGTCTACACTGGGACCATTGACGAATCTGGTGGCCATCTCCGGTTCGAGATCTTCGAACAGCTTTTGATGATGTTCCTTGAAGTTCCAGAAGAGGCACGAGTGCCCTTTGGCTTCCAGGTCCTTGATTACGGTTACTATGTTCTGCAATATAAAAAAATCCATTCAAATGTAATTTGCAAGAGCCTTAGAGAGCGTTTTCGTCGATCGCCACAAAATAAATAATGCCTTATAGGGCTGGCACACAATAAATAATGTAATAAATTTAAAACATACTTATATACAGATACGAGTAGTAGGCACATACCTATATAATGCCATTTTATTGTACGTATCAGTTATCAAACGGTAGTAGTGCAACAGGTAATAATTTTAAGAATAGTTGTAGGTCTGGGGATTAGAATTTCCTTAAAACACTAGTAATGCTAACTACTGATATTTTCATAGTTGTCATTGGAGATTCTGATCTCCGTTGATGCTATGAAATTATCAGTAGTTAATACTACTGCAATTTTCATAGTACGGTCAACAGAGATCAGAATCTCCACCTCTTCCATGGAAAGTCTTGCTTTGCACCTACCCATTCTCGCTCGGATCCACATAGCCACCACGGAACTCGGAGACGTTTTATTATAAAACGCCCTCCGAACTCCTCCCCTCACCCATGAGGGCGGAGACCGCCAAGCTCAGAGATAGCCGAACCAACCGGTTCCAGGATCGCGAGAGCCAAGCAACATGAGCGCTTCGGACGAGTGTCTGGCATCCGCTATGCAGGGCGGCGCACAGTAGATCGAAACTCGTCTTTCATAGACATAGAATCTTGAATTATTAAAGGTCAATTTTTTTGCTTGGGACGAGTTCTGTTAATCATTGTTATACTATAAAATGGGATGTGCGACAATTGTGAGCACAAATAGGCAAGATATAATTTTTTTTTGAAAAATTTGTATGGGACTAACATATAAAATGTCAATATCTCCGTAATCACAAGTTTGGCCGTTATATCCTTGCACACGTATATAGTAC
Source organism: Plagodis pulveraria (assembly GCA_963890685.1). NCBI lineage: Eukaryota > Metazoa > Arthropoda > Insecta > Lepidoptera > Geometridae > Plagodis > Plagodis pulveraria. The sequence goes on along the minus strand of OY982955.1, from coordinate 30,461,496 downwards.
TAATTATTTATGATTTTTTGATATACTTTGTTTTGCGGCACCACTTGCGATTTTTTTTTTAAAAATCGTCAAAGTTATTAATTTTTTTTTATATTGATGACTGTTTGTAATGCTAAAATATGCGATTATTAGTTCTAGTTTAGGGTATTTTATAAATCTTAACAGAAAACTTTCTAAGAAATCACAAGACTGTTAACCAAAACATTTTCACGTCTCAATACAACTTGCACGGTAATAATAAATTATATATTTTTGAATCTAATCTAGTCACCTGTAATGGTATGGTAATCAATAACAAATGAGTACTGTAAAAGTACTCATTTGTTAATGACCTCCGTTAGGTGATCAGATAGACTAAATACCTAATAAAGCAATTAGCGAAAGGATACACTCAAAAGAATATGTATTAAGTTTAAGAGCTCCGTAATTTAATAATTAGTGCAGAATTATCATTCTTTTTTATAGGCTATATTTAATGCTTCAAATATACGTAATTTATCAGTTTTATACTATGCAGATCCATAGTATAAAACTATCATTAAATTAAGATAAAAACTTTTATCTTATATGAGATTTAAACTATCTAGTATTAGATACTTAGATAAGTTGGGTTATAAAATTAAAAAAGAAGTTTAGAAAGAATTGATTTTTTTATTAATGTAAAAAACATAATAAAATCATGAATATCAAATATAAATATCAGAAATCATAAAATTCTTCAAAATAAATTAAATTAAATACTTAAATCTAACAAAAGATGAAATCAACTGAAATTTAAAATAAATTGAAATTATTACACACAATAAATATTAAATTGGAATCAAATAAAATGATTTAGGTAAGTACAATTAATATAAGTAAAATAAATAAATAAATAAGTCAAATACAAGTGAAAATAAAATTACAATAATTAAGTAACTACTTATAATATTAAAAGTTAAATTATTCTAATACTTCACCACCATCAGAATCCACTTCAGAATCTGACTCTACAGTTCCCATTACATCCAAGAACTCTATCGGAGGTTCCTGAAGTTTGAGTAGATCTAAAGCTTCTCTAAAGTATACCTGCTTCTTATGGGCATCCAGTTTTGGTCTTATTGAAGAAATCAGAGGATCAGATGAGAGAAGAAGCATGTTGAGGATGTCTTCGTTAGATGTTTGTCTACTCTTCTTCCTTGAATGATGTTCCCTGAATCTTCTGAAGTCTTTATTGCGGGCCTCTGAAGCTTCTTCTGATAGACTCCCAATTGGCACAATAGCATTTTCGGCTATTATATCACCTCCGTGGATTAATAATTTGTGGACAGTTGAGGACATGTAATACCAATTATAAAGTTCTACATATCTTTCGGCAGTTAATTTGGTATACTCTTTAAACTTAGGCACATCAATTATCTCACCAGAAGTGATTGCCTGCAGAATCACGGCAAACCTGTAGATAAGGTTTTCATCCAGTCCTGTTATTGCTGCAGTTTTCTCAGGAAACTCGAAAAACCTTCTCGCAGTATTACCATCGTTAGTTGTGCCTGACCCTTGTTTAACGATGTCGATCAAGAGATTAAGATCATCTCTGAATCGATCTTGGATAAGCTTTTTTCTGGTCTGTAACAGTATCTTGTGAGATTCCTCCCTCGCAGACCACTTCTTAAAATCGAGGCGATAAGCTATGTGTAAAAGACATTCCATTACATTAATACGGGCATGTAGTGGTGACAATCCAAATTCATAGGAACCAGTAGAAACGGTCTTTGACGTTACATTATCTAACTGATTCATTTCGGTTGGCTTAGCCAAACACAGGTAGCAGGCCGCATTTGATTTAGCTTCCGAGAGATATGTACAAATTTTGCCATCGATCATTGTTAATAACAATTGATGACTAATCTCATTTGCTTGGTATTTTGTGGAAATCAAAGCCTGGATTTCATTATCCATTCTAGTTTTTTCATTCATGACAACTTCTTTGCTCTCCTTCAAAAAACTGAACTGCACTGGGCGGCAATATGTAGAAGAGCAGGGTTTTGGATTTATCCAAATAGTATCACCTTCTCCTGTTGTTAACTTTAGAGGAACCAAAGAGGTCATAAATATGCTGGAATCATCTTGCTCACTGTCTATTTTCTGCTTATATCTACTTTGGTTGGATGCACCGTCAAATCCCCACTTCGATATTAAAATCAATTGCTTGCCTTGTATTTCACTAGTACTAGGAAGACTTTCAATAATCCTGGTCACTGTTAAATCTAGTAATGCTTGGAGTGCAATCGAAGCTGAGCTATCCGTTATGGTCACAAATGTCTCCGGAGGGTAACACTGAAGCTTAGCCTTTTGAAGTTTATAATACGACGGATATATATCTTTCGAACCTTCTCGAGTTGTTGTTTCCCTCAAAGTGATGTATTGCCATTTTGATAATTTTAATGAAAGCAACAAACCCAGTGCTTTCTCTGGTGAAAATAATACTTTAGGGACTGGTTTTTTGATCATTTCCTTAATTCTTGCTGTTGCATCTGGATTTTTTAACATGTATTCAATAACGTATGCAATATCCTCACGACCATCTTGTTTTAAAAGTGCTGCAGCTGAATATGCTAATTCAACAGGTTCTTCATCTTTATGTTCATTTGATCTCCTCTTCTTCTGCTTGTTGCTTAAATCTTCAAAGGGCTTTCGCGACCTTTTTGTCATTGTTGAAGCCGATATCATCGTTGACGTTGATGGTAAGGGTTCAGCATAAGTACTTTCATTTACCGATTCTTGTATGAGCAAATTTGTTTGTACGCAGCTTGGCCAGTCAATATTTGCCTCAAGCCAATTGGAATAATCACGTCTAAAAATATCAGGTTTGCGGTGGGATCTTATCCATCTCTTCTGAACAGCCCGTGTGAATTTCCGACAAAATTCCTTGAGGGTAACACGGTCTTCATCGGAAAGGCTAGAATCTAGTCGATTAACAAGCGTGTTAAATAATATTTCGTGATCGAATTTAGTATTCTGACTACTCAGAATAACAAACAAGTCCAAGTTTGAAATTACACTTTCCATTATTCACAATCACGGGGTAAGCGGGTAGGTAGATACTATTAGTTGTTAGCAGTAGAAGTACTCAAAATGAACTGAAGCTACATAATTTGATTTTTGACTATTTATAGGTATTGACTAATTATGAGGGTACTATTTTTTCTTAATTTATAATTAGTTTTGGTAATGAGGGTATCATTATCACAACTAATTTTGAAATTAAGCAGCATTTGTCACTTTAGATGTTATATTCATTTACTTAATTAGGTACAATATTAATTAGTATTAACGGAAGTAACGGAGGTCATTAACAAATGAGTACTTAACCATAAGAAGTAACGGAGGTCATAAACAAATGACTACTTAACCATTAGAAGTAACGGAGGTCATTAACAAATGACTACTTAACCATTAGAAGTAACGGAGGTCATTAAGTTAGTTATTAGTCACCATTACTGGTGACTAGATTAGATTCAAAAATATATAATTTATTATTACCGTGCAAGTTGTATTGAGACGTGAAAATGTTTTGGTTAACAGTCTTGTGATTTCTTAGAAAGTTTTCTGTTAAGATTTATAAAATACCCTAAACTAGAACTAATAATCGCATATTTTAGCATTACAAACAGTCATCAATATAAAAAAAAATTAATAACTTTGACGATTTTTAAAAAAAAAATCGCAAGTGGTGCCGCAAAACAAAGTATATCAAAAAATCATAAATAATTAGTACTATATACGTGTGCAAGGATATAACGGCCAAACTTGTGATTACGGAGATATTGACATTTTATATGTTAGTCCCATACAAATTTTTCAAAAAAAAATTATATCTTGCCTATTTGTGCTCACAATTGTCGCACATCCCATTTTATAGTATAACAATGATTAACAGAACTCGTCCCAAGCAAAAAAATTGACCTTTAATAATTCAAGATTCTATGTCTATGAAAGACGAGTTTCGATCTACTGTGCGGCGGCTGCCCGGACGCGCCAAGGAAGCCACGAGGACAGCTAAGACCCTCCGTGCGTGACAGATCACTGTCCGCGCGGAGGATCCCAATTGCCGACGCAGAAGAAGAAGCGGAGAGATACCGCGAATTCAAGCGCTCCGTGCAGCACACCGTGGAAGCTGCACGCCGTGACATCCAACGGTGGCGAGCCGGTCCGATTGATGACGAGGCTCCAGTGCTCTCGCCGATCTCGCCCGACCCGTCACCGTCACCAAACCCTACCCCCTCGGAAGACCCGGCCCCAGGCGCGCGCCGCAAGCGCAGCGACGAGGCCGAAGATGAAAATAAGCGTGCTTGCGCCCGCGCTTCAAGCGCAGCGCACCCGCGCGATTCGCACCGCCAACCGGCACCGACGACATCCCACTTCATACCGGGGCAGCCTGCGACCTATGCTGCCGTAACCACGGCAGGCACTAGGCACGCACCACTCCCGGCAGCAAGGACGACCCTAGCGAAGACAGCGGCTACGACGAATGTCGTACCAGCGCACGGAGCAGCTTCACGCCCCCCACCTACCTCACCCCCCCGAGGCAGGAAAGGGACGGAAACAGCCCAACGCCGTCCCACTGAAAAGGCATCAACTTCGTGGGCGGACGTCACGCTCACGCCTGCAAACAAGCCGACAGCCGCATCACCTGACCCGCAGCCGGCCCCAACACAAAAGGAGCCACGCTACCTGCCCATCATCATCGAGCATTTCCCGAAGTGCACCATTCACCTCCGCGCACTGAAGGAGAAGCTCGGGCGACCCCCTTCCGTCCGCCCGTACAACCAGAGCGTACGCTTCACCCCCACCGACAGCGAAGAGTACCGGGTCATCCAAGCCTACCTCACCAACCTGGAAGAGGCAGACAAGGTGACCTGGTTCTCCTACTCCCTCCCAAAGGAGAGGAGCCTGAAACTGGCGATTCGGGGACTTCCAGCCAACACGAACCCCGAAGACATCAAAGATGACCTCATCGCGCTCGGGTACGAACCCGAGCATATCAAGAAAATTCAGGCGAGGAAAGGCAGACCAGGCTGCATTTTCTTCGCCTCAATGAAGAAGATGTCAAACCTCACGCCCGGCATATACGAAGTCGATGAACTTCTCTGTATGCCGGGCGTAAAGCTCGAACACTGGAGGGGGAGGAGAGGCCCGGCCCAATGCCACAGATGCCAGGCATTCCGGCACTCCTCCCACAACTGCTTCAGACGGCAGGCGTGCGTGCGGTGCGGGGGTGAGCAAAACGCGCGCGACTGCCCTCGCCCGCTGGATGAACCCGCGACGTGCGCAAACTGTGGCGGTGCGCACACCGCGAACAACCCCCGCGCGCTTGTTCCGCGAGGAGGCGCGGCGCGCGGGCACAACAGCGATCACCACCACCAAAACCACAGCGAGCACCGAATGCGCGATCACGCGCCCCGCACCGACTCCGACGACCGAGAAGGCCACAACCTCCCTTATGGCCGCAGCCAACGGCCCGCCAGCCCGCAGCACCGACCAAAGGGAACCAAAGAAAACCAAAAAGAAGAAGAAGAAGAAGGGACCGCGGAAGGGTGCCCCCCAACCCCCCGCACCCGCACCTGAAAATGAAATCCCTGCGGCCAAGGCACCACGTGCCCAAGCCACGAAACAAGGACGGAGACAACAACCTGTCTCGCTCCCACGCGAGAGCGAGACAGCCAAGAAGACGACAAGGACGGCGGCGGAGCTAGAAATGCTCGAAACCGCCCTTAGCACCCTCCAGGACGTGCTCCTGGCGATCAGGGAGGGAGTCCAGTCCCGCTATTACTAGCGGGCGTGGGAAAACTCCTCTCCTGCCGCTAGGCAGCACGAAATGGACCCCCCAGCGACGCCGCGACGCCCAGGCCCCAAGGGCCGGCCTGGACGCGCTTTCATCTCGTCTCCCGAGCGACTCGCTCACTGGGCTTCCCACCAGAGGGATTCACCCGGTGGGCTGAGGGCGAGTAGGGAGACAGAAGATCACCGGACAGACCTCAAACCCCGACTCAGACGAAGGTGCCACCCACATGGCACACACCCCGCGACCCAGCAGTGATGCACTGCTGGCGATGGACAGCCGCGCAAAGGGGCCAACCGTGCCCGAAAGCGCGTCCGCGCCGGCACTAGTTGCCGCGCGAAGAAGAAGACGAGAATCTCCAATGACACTACTGGTAGTGCAAAGCGGCAGTGTCACGAGGGGTAAATTCTATCTTGAGGATGCATTTATGATCGATCTTAGGATGCAGTTTTGACGTGTAATGTATGGAACATATGTCAAAAACTGCATCTTAAGATGCACCTCAACTTTGAGATGCATTTAATACTGGCCTAAAATAACTAAGTTATGGTAAGCAGTTTAAATAACACGCCAACAGTTCCCTTAGTGGGAAGGATTTCTAAACTTGTCGTAGTGAAGAGCACAATCTTACCTCAGCGACTCCCAAGTCGACTTTCCCCATATATTTCCCGTCGAGTACCACGACTCGCGCTGGGACGTTATGCAAGGAACTTTGGACGGAACTTGCAGCGGCGAAGTTTAATGCACCCAAGAATGTCATCGCCACGCAGTCTAAGTTGCCGACCTGGGGAACAAAGTTGTTTATTCTTTTTATTTTTAATCCTCCTCCTTGCGTCGTTATCCTCAAAGCTGAGGGTCGTGATACCCCGTGGAAATCACCTTTTTATTGTCAATTTGTCACCACCTGTTCCTGTCTTTGGCATTTTTAATGGGATTGTGGAATAACACGCTCGAGGACAACCTGATGCGGTAACATTTGCATTTAACAGATGCATTTCGTCACAAGTAACAAAGTGCATTGGGATATACAGAAGTTGAGTCTTATGTGCCTGTTATTTTATTTACAGGCTCTAAAGGACTGTTGCCGAAACACAATGTTAGATGCGTAGCGATAGATTTTCTACTCGAGGGTGGTAGCTAGCTAGGCAAGCACTCGCAAAATGCCCTTCCACCATGCGATGAACTTCAAGCAGGAGGTGGGGATCGAAACATGGACGGTGGACGTGCGAAAATGTCTGTTATTCAGCCGTCTACATGCCATACTATAATCCAAAATAATGTGCTATTAAAATTTCCTAGCAAGATCTATTATACAGCTTTAAGTTGTAAAAAAGTCGTATAAGTTACCTTGAATACATTAGCGTGCGTCGGTGGGTCGGCGCTGCTGTATAAGGCACGTAGTATGTCCGCTGCAAGGCCACATAAGATGCCGTACTCCAGCCCTAGTGTGCACCCCGCTATAACTGTCACTAGCCAAACGCACAGCTCTATTTCTGAAAATAAAAAAAATACATGTTATATGCTTTTTTTTATAAGCAATAAGTGTACTGTTCAAGAACCACCTGTACATTTAAGGTTGAACTGGTCGGTCGCTTCTCCATACAAACTCCGTGATCACTGCCTTATTTGAGGAATTAGATCCAAACAAAGCATAACACCGATTGATCTCGTCATTATCTAGGCTTGTATGGTGCCGAAATTTTAAAAAAATAATTTTGAAAAAAAAAAAAAAGGTTGAAAGTTATGAGCCTCAAAAATGTTATATGAAAATATTTCGAAGCTCATAACTCTCATAACTCTCACGTTAATTATCTTATTAAAATTTCGACATCGTACAAGCCTAGATAATGACGAGATCATCGGTATTATGCTTTGTTTTGGACCTAAATCCTCAAATAAGGGAGTGATCACCCTACCACGTTTGTATGGAGAACGGGCCGGCCAGTACACCCTTAACTATCAACGAATAAGCATTGCAATTCAACGGGGCAATGCTGCCAGCATGCTGGGCACGCTGCCAACTGGTAATGAGCTGGACCATTTGGGAAACTTAAACGACTCCACTAAAAATACTTGTTTCATGCACTTGTTGTACTATCTGCTCCATTTCGTAAATTTTTCTTGTCTTACAAAATTACAAATTTACGAGAGAAAAAAATTTAGTCATGTGCAGGATTCGAACCCGCGTCCATCCACCCGTTTAGCCGGGGTATGCTCTAACCCATTGACCTAACATGACACAATGACTCATAACATATAATGGCGTTATTGCAAACATAATAATATTAGAACTTTCTCGTCTTACATTAAAGCAGGACAGAGAGGGTGTCGTCATTTACATGTGTGTTTACACATCAGTTGTTATTCAGTAACGTCACAGTGAAGCAGAACGTGAAAAACTGGTCCCTCGAGCCCTGTACGACACGGTCGATTATCTAGTTAGATATCGATTCATTATTGTTATAAAAAGTAGAGTGTTGTGTTTGGAACGAAATTAACGTAAGAAGACAGAGGTAATGACTAGGAAGCTACTAGTAAATATGTAAAGAAAGTAAATCAAGCTGAAAAACGCAAATCATACATTGGTAGGCGTGGCTTAAAAAGTGCGGCGTGCGGCGCATAATTATCTTGATGCGACCAATCAAATGCGGGCATTTCTAAGCTCCAAATCAATTAACCAATCCAATTGATTTTGGAAGATTGTGCGTGTTTTGTTAATTGTGAACTTGAATAGTCCGAAATCGAAGCGGTAACTAAGAGAGTTACACTCTATACATACTTATTCGTAGCATTACTGTTATAAAAAGTAGAGTGTTGTGGTTTGAATGAAATTATTGAAAACAAACAGAGGTACTGTACTGTATCAGCCGGATCGTCCACTACTGAACACAGCCTCCCCTATAAAGGGGGTATTTGCCATAATCCCCACGCTTGGAGGCGTCTTGGGGATCCCAGTATCAGATAGCAGTTCTTTAGAAGGCGCTGCTGCCCACCTTCCAGTAATTTTCCCTTAGTCGCCTCTTACGACACCCACGGGATGATATGATGAGGTGCAATTCTAACCCGGCACCCCACGGCGAAACAGAGGTAATGGGTTTAAAATATAAATACAATTATTTCCTTATATTAGATACAGGATACAAGCAGACGAGCCACTTTATTACAAGCGGATACCTACTAATGCTATACCAAAGCCTTCACTAATTTCTTTTTCAAAGGTACTTACTGCTATTCCTCCACAAAGTCCTTACAATAGTGAACTCTACTATGGAACACATAGCGACTATAATGATTCCGGCCAAAGTCGCGCGCGGGATGTAGAAGAATGCCTTTGACAGGAGAGTAACCGACAGCAATACCAGAGACGCTGTAACGCAATGAAATAAGATTTAGAAAATATAAACTTGACTGTTGATTCATACGAAAAGTAAATAATATACATAAAATTCTTTCTCTAATGTGTATTTTAAGAGCGGCCAACCCGTCTTACTTTTCATACAAACGCTCATACGTGATTATGGCGTTGTAACAGATCATTCTTTAAAACTCTTGAGCTAATAGGTATCTTGTGCACTATATCTATGTTTTTATGCAAACAAAAAAGTAAAATTTGGAGAAACAACTTCAATATAAGCCTCCTAAAAAATGCTTTTATGCACAAATTTTACCTGAACTTTGGGCGGTTAGAATGTACTTATAAAATGTAAAAGTAGAGAACATATTTTGATAGAAACCTTGCAAATATAATGGAGATTCTAAGTGACAAACATTCATTTTCCAAACTCATAAGGCTTATTGAAAAACACGTAATTCCTGGATCAAGTTTTATGAAGTTTACGCACACTATTTTTCGTTAAATGTTATCTCGTTCTTACTTGCTTGTTACCCAAGTGGCGGAAAGGGGTATGCGGGGGACGGAGTGAGACGGAGAGTTGAATGTCAAGCACTGAAGATGAAAAAATATGAAGAAACGATCATGCTCGCTTTGACTATAGACGGACCGGGAAGGGCCCTCTTAAGTACTAAGGTAAGTGACGAGACGAACAAGTCGTACCTCAGCCTCAGATGAGCAACTTCACAGTTGGAGTGTTACTGCTCTACGTTATACTAAACGGCGCTCGTCGCTCCGAGACACACTATTATTGATTTTCTGTCGCCAAGCACCTAACGGTGTGTTCCGGCAGTTGTCCTTGGGAGCCAGTAATTCTAGGTTAAGCCTGTGCCGCCTTCGATCATATTATCACTTACCATCAGTTGAGATTGTGGTCAAAGGTTTACCTATCAGCAATAAAAAGAAATCTTGAATTTTTTCGGCTACCAACCCAACCCAAAGCTTACCTTTAAACAGAGATCCTGCAGGAGTGAGCACGCCACTGGCATGATTGAGAGCTGTACGAGTGAAGGAGCCAGTAGCTGGCATGCTCTGAGCGAAAGAAGACAGTAGGTTGCAAGCGCCTATAGCTAGCATTTCTTGGGTCCCGTCCACTGTTTTGCTGCCAGCTGCAAAATATTAATATGTAAATAGATTAACCCTATGTTCATAAGACCTTTTGACCAAGTTGCATTGGTCCTGGTCACGAGTGGACTAAAAGACCGTCGAGGTAAATAAATAATATACTTAAGTCTTTACCGCGATTAAGTCCCGTTAAATAGTTGAAACTATATTTACAAATAAGACCTAATTAATATTAGGTACCAGTCCTAATGGACTGGTACATATTCTCCTGTGCATTATCTTATAGGGCGTTCGGATAGCCTATCGGTGCCAAAAATAACACTCACAAACGCTAAAAACGATCACACGGGCCGTTCGTTTTGGGACTTCGTGAGCAAAAATATCGTTTTCGCTCACCGTTCGGATAGCTTTGAAAACGCTACAAATGACAGAGAAAAGTGATATTTTTGACCCATGTCTTGCCGTGGGATCGTTGTGATCGTTTTTTGACAACTGCTGTTTTGACAGTTGTATTTGGCGCGATTGAAGAGTTTCACAAGTTTTTTATATAAGTTACTATCAGAAGCCATTAATAAAGAAATAATAATAATATAGGTACCTACTTTTTGTTAATTTTATAGATTGATTCCATGTTTCGTACTGTGCAAAATTGTTAAAATATTGTCGGTTGTCAAAGTATGTTTTAAGCCGTTCGGATAGCATGCAGTAATTGGTGGTCAAAAATAGCAAAAGCTTCTATCCGAACGCTAAAACACAAATGCCACTTTTGAAACTGCTACAAACGCAATCGAGCCAAAACGAACGCCCCTTTAGAAGACGAACCAAAAAAATCATTTTCCTATTTTATTTTTCCTTTATTTGTTTTACCACTCACATCTGTGGGCTCCTGACCAACAACTAATTATTTCCTTGTGTTAGATAGCTAGATAGAACTCTTATTGTTATAACTATTACAAACAAATAATAAAACTTAGTGCTACAATGGGCGGTCTTATCGCTCAAAGCGATCTCTTCCGGACAACCCATTTCTAAGAGAGATTACATAAGATATGACTATGCAAAACCCCTCAATCTTCCCGTCGGAGTCGTGTATAGGAATGGTGGGTAGGAAAAAATTACAGAAAAATAAGGTCAGCAGCAGCTACTTCTGAAGAACTGTTTTAACACTTTACACTGCGTTCCCTACGACGCCTGCCAAGCGACGGGAATATGGAAAAACCCTTCTTATGGGGAACGTTTGATGTTGAGAGTACAAGATTTATAACCTTCAAATAAAACCGTCTAATTCATATTTGACCTTTCATGACACTTACCAAAAGCTTTAGCAATAGCAATGCTTTCCAATATGGCGACTAACGGCATGACCAGCCCCTCTGGTCCATAAACGGACAGCATCTGTTCGAAATTGAGGGTCTTGTTGTCCACCGTCGTAGAAAACGGAGGGGGGCCAAACCGGGGCAGACCACCTTCGATTTTACCTGCGAAGCACAATACAAATTGTTTATAGTTTGCTCTTAGTAACTCTTTGTGAACGAGTTCGTGAAATACTCCCTCCATACATTTTACCGCCAAGCAGTTATGTTTTCATAACAGAGTTCCGGTTTGAAAAGTATGGGTGTGCTAGTGATATTATAGGTACATGAGACTTAATAAATTTATGTCTGAGGGCGATGGGTGAGGTTACCGCTTAACAAAGCACTCGTAGCGAAGTTTGCTTAGCCGTTCTTACCGATCAGCAAAGTTAAGCAACGTCCGCCGCGTTCATGAGTGGGATGGGTGACCGCTAGTGACATTACTACTGAGCGTTTCTGTGGTTCGGAGGGCACGTTAAGCCGTCGGTCCCAGTTGTCGCATTAGGATGGCAGTCGTTATAGCATGGTGGTAAGGCATTTTGCGAATGCCTGCCTAGTTAACTACCACCCTCAAGTAGAAAATCTGCCGCCAAGCACCTAGTGGCGTGTTCCAGCAGCTGTCCTTAAAAGCCAGTAATTCCATGTTAGCCTGAACAACATCTTCGACCACATCATCACTTACCATCAGGTGAGATAGTGGTCGAAGGCAAACCTCTAGGCATAAAAAAATAAAAAAGCAGGTAGGCCCCGTTCTTGTTTCGATTTATAATAAATGAATATTTACTCAAATATAAAATATTTGAGTAAATATTCGTTTGTCGAAGCAGTGATAGCTCAGTGGCATTGGCTATGGATTGTCGCGCAGCAGGTCCAAGGTTCAAATCCCGCCGCGGGCTTGAGCTTCACCGCATGGTGGAAGGGCATTTTGTGAATGCCCGCCTGGCTAGCGACCACCCTCAAGTAGAAAATCAGTCGCCAAGCACCTAACGGTGTGTTCCGGCAGCAATCCTTGATGAGACTTAACAACTATGTCTGAAGGTGACGGGCGCAGTGCAATTCGTGACTTGTGACGAAATGCAACTGTTATAGGCAGAGGTTAGTCCGCTTAACATCAGGTGGGCCTCGAGCTTGCCCTATCACAATAACATTAAAAAAAAAAAAACTGAATTATAAAAATGATTCTTATTCGCGAGTTTCAATATTACAGTGAATAATAAATGAAGTAACCAATATTACTTCATTTATTACCACATGAATAATTTAATACAACATGAATATTACCAGTTAAAGCGAAAGGAGTGAGTCCGTGCAAGCTAAGACAGTAAGCGAGCAGCGCGCCGATAAACACGACGAGTGCATTCCGCGCGCGTATCACGTACGTCCATGTTTGTGATACGCAGATACGCGCGCGGGAATCTGTATTCGTCGCTGATATTGTTGCCCGCTGGAAACAAAACAAATACACAATAAAAAAACCCTTTTTTATTACGCATATATATCAATTACAAACAAATTTAAAATTAAAATGTTATGGTTTCTGCCTTGATAGGTACGTAGCAACGAAATGTTAAAAAAAAAAAGGAAACGCTCCTATTGGTGGTTTTTTTCTTGTTAATCTGCTAATTTTCCTTACACATTTATGTTGGATACGCAGCCTAAAGCTACAATACTGTGAAGATCTCAATATCACAACAATAGTTTGTGATGACCAAGAAACTATTCTACATACATACAATCACAAAATCAGGCCTCTTTCCCGTAGGGGTAAGCAGAGACCACAGATTTCCACTTTCTACCTCTTACCTTCAAAATAAGCAACGCTATGATAGTAACTGCGCCTAGCACCGTGTCCCACAGCTGTACCGTCTTTATCTTCCGGAAGAAGTTGATCACTGCCTCTATGAACGTGTCTCCTGATGAACCTGTAAATCACAAACTGTAAATAGGGCTGTCTCGTTGGTATAGCGGCACATAGCGTCGCTCCCGAATCTCGAGATGGACAAACAATATATGCATAAAAAAACCAGACAAGTAGGTTGACTTCGCAGAGCGGTACCAAACGCGGTTTGTATTGTGCGCGCCCATCCCATAAGAACGCATGCACACTATGACAAATATCTAGCGTTTCCAGAGTGCGCTAGGCGGGGCCGCACTAAGTCACGTGGTCACTGCATCGACTGGCACCACCAGCCACGAGAGTAGAGTTTGATATCCTACGGGCCTCCAGTCAAACTACTTTTCTGGTCTTTCTAGCTTAGTAAAAGCCCTATTCTCGTACGTAACCCATAATTGCAGGTACACAGCAGCTATTTTGATCGACGGCAATGCCAAAGTTGGTGTGTATGTGAATATTAGTAGCGATTTAATCCGCTAGCAGTGCGGCGATAGCATCGCTGTAAATCTCATAATTAGTTAGTAGCCAGATGGACGCAGTGACATCGATAATAGTTCTTCGTACAAGAGTCGTAGTATACCTAAATAATTTCGGAAATAATTCGGTAAATACGGCCATAAAATGTAGTATTATCATGGATATTGAAATGAAATTCTCGTGAGTTTCACACATATTTAAATGTTATAAATTAAACCGGAAAAAACAGTCGGGGATCGAATACTTCTCGCGGATTTCGAGCATATCAGATTCTCATCATCAGGGCGAGTGCGCAGATGCGTCTGCGAGCTCCCAGCGGGCACAGTAATATGTTCAGTGCCCGCCGGGAGCTCGCAGACGCATTTAAATATTATCATTGTCTTTGAAGTAATCATTTCTTTGCCAGCATCTTTCTATTTATCTTTTTCATATAACTATGCGAAAAACGTTGCAAGCAGCAGCAACACACGTTGCCATTTTGTGACAAAATCGAGCACACTAACACAGTTAAGATTTTATCAACAACACGCACAGGTGTATTCACGTCTGCTACCAAATTAAAATTCAATGATCGCAGTCATGTGGACACAGCTACACAGTGCTTAAAGTTGCCAGATAGTTCCCGGCGATCAAAATCGCTGCTTGTATATCGCTGAAAAGTAACAATCAAGACCTATATGAAGTATATGACATAAGCGATTCCAAATTTCGAAAAATAAATTGTCCCGGGAGCAATTTAATGAATGGTAACAACATACAGCGTGAATTCAACCCAAAACACGCTTTTCAAGTTTTTTTTACCTATAGATGACTTGTGAACTCCCTAGATTAACTAGACGAATGCAAGGTAATTGCCATAGTCGCTACCGCTAACTACGTTGCCGCTAATCGTGTTTTTAGGAAAAAGTTGTGGACAATATGCCTTCCTGTGTCTTTAGAAACTGCACTAACTAATTATACAGGCACTGTGAGTGATAAGAACATTGTTTTATATCACACCCACTCAGAAAGCGTCTCATTACTCGTTCAAAAACATCTTACAAAGTTCGACATTTCTCCCTTATAAGCCCTCCGCATTGAAATAGAAAATATCGTCATTTTGCTTTATCTTAGGCGACTGTTGTCACAATGAAATGGATGAGCGAGATGTGTGGATAATTTTGTGTGAGAGTGAAAGAGATCGCAGCGTAATGGTGATCGGAACTATTCGGAACGGTCTCGTGGCGGTGCATAAATTGCACAAATTACTTATTTATCTCTTTCTAACAACAGATACGACGCATTATATTTGAATATTCTTTCCTTGTCATTGCAAACTGCATATACATTTGCATAGGTATGTACATAGGTAAGTTCTAGTTCGTTTTTAGAGCAGTGGTGTTCGGGTATTTGAATCGGTTTGGGAGCAGAGAGTTGAAATACACAGATATTTCAACTCTCTGCTGCCAGAGCTTGATATGGTTCTCCGATTCACCCTTCATCGAACGATATGCTTCGTCGAAACCACGCTTCGATGAAGCATAAGCTGAAGGGTGAATCGGAGAACCACATCAAGCTCCTGCTGCCAAACCGATTCAAAGCCCATCCGTCACAGACTTTAGTGCCTCCACCGGTGATTATCGGAGGTAAGACACAGTATATGACACGCAAGGTAGGTCAACTTGTGTAGTCTACGTCGTTGATGCTATAATTATTACCTTTTATCCTGAACAGGGACTTGAGCTGTGAAGCGCTTATCTGCATTGCCGCGGCAGTAGTGAACCCACTGATCACTGGTTTCGATATGAAGTCCAACAGAAATCCTGTAAAATTATTCAAATTGGTATATTTTACATAAATGCAGTGACGAGACATTGATCGCAGTGTAAAAAAGTAGTTCCTCAGAAGGTGCTGTTGCCCATGTTCTGGAATTTGTCCTTTCGTCTTCTTTACGCCTTCCACAAGAAGATCTGTATGTGTTATTTTTTTTTTATTGATGATATTTATTGAAGCCTTTGACCACAATCTCACCTGATGGTAAGTGATGATATAGTCGAAGTTGTTAACAGGCCTTACCTAGAATGACCGGCCGGAGACATACAGTTGTTGAGTCTTATGTGCCTATAATTTTACTGGCTCTCAAGGACTGCTGCCGGAATACACTTAGGTTCTTGGCGACAGATTTCCTACTTAAGGGTGGTAGCTAAATGGTAGTTCGTAAAATGCTCTTCCACGATGCGATGAAACTCAAGCCAGCGGTGGGGATCGAACCCTGGACCTGCGGCACCGCAGTCCATAGTTATAACCGCTCGGCCATCACTACTTCAATGTTCGAGCACCGCGGCAGCTACAAGTGTATTTACGGGTGCACAGAGCATGCGCAGTCGTCATTCGGACTACAACTTTTGTATTGTGGCGTTGAAACTGATGGAAAATCATTATTTTTATTACTGGCTGTTATAATGCGGATCCATAAAAGAAAAACGCCCAACTGGCACTTGGACAGTTTTCGTAGTAGGCTTTCCTTTTTTTCGGACACTTAACCGACGTCAATTTGTTATTTATTAACAAAATATAAGCTTAAATGTAGGTATAAAACTTACCTAACTGCAATATGCCTAGTAACAAAATAACGCAGCCAGATAAAAACGAGGCCAAGTATGCGAAGTCGGCGGACTTGGCGACGTATTTGGCGAGTAAAGCGGCCAAGATGGCGGTCGGGCCCACGGTCACGTCCTTACAGCTGCCGAACATTGCGTACACGATGCCGGGGAATATACTCGAGTAGAGGCCTACCTGGAAGAAAATTGTAATATCAACAAGTATAAATTACAAAATTACAAATTGAAGCAGTGATGGCTCAGTGGCATTGGCTATGGACTGCCGCGCAGCAGGTCCATGGTTCGAATCCCGCCCAGAGCTTGAGCTTCACCGCATGGTGGAAGGGCATTTTGCGAATGCCCGCCTGGCTAGCGACCACCCTCAAGTAGAAAATCTGTCGCCAAGCACCTAACGGTATGTTCCGGCAGCAGTCCTTGAGAGCCAGTGAAATTACAGGCACATGAGACTTAACAACTATGTCTCAAGGTGATGGGCGCAGTGCAGTTCGTCACTTGTGATGAAATGCATCTGTTATAGGCAGAGGATACCGCTTAACATCAGGTGGGCCTCGCGCTTGTTCCTTCACAATAACATTAATAAAAAAAGTCATGTGCGGGATAGCAGGCGTTATTGCAAACATAACAATATTAAAATTATAGATTAATTAAAAAAGTAAAAAACCCGACTGCAAGTTATTTATTTTAGATAAGCGTTTTATCCTTTCATTGAAATTAAAACTGCAAGTTATATATATTTATGGAATCGTTTTCGAACCTTCATTTTGAGACCCCACCTCAGAACTGTTTACTGCGTGAACCAATTATGATGTTTCTTATTTTATTAGAAAGCTGATGCTTGTCGTGTGGTCCCATTTAAATTTCATAAAAATCGGTCAAGCCATTTTCGAGTTACACTCCGTTAACTGTTTCTTTTTTACTATCTTGATGATATAGTCATTGCCAGTGAATGACAATCGATTCCGTTAGTAACAAGGGACAATAAAAAAGGGTGAAGAAAATTATTTATTTTAAAATGGAACCGACATCAACCCTCAAAGTTATGAAATAACTTGCCGAGGTCGGTACCAATTATTACACGGACACAATATTGTCATAATAGGTACTTTTGAACTATCATGGTACCGACTTCAAAAACTTATTTCACACTTTTGAGTGTTGAAGTCGTTTCTATTACATAGAAACATAAAAATATATATAATAAACAAAAAAAAAATAAGTCTCGATCAACCCGGTAATATCACTTGCTATAGTGCCCTTCAAACCTAAGCACAGCAGTGTTTAGACACTGTTGCTTGGTGGTAGAATATCAGACACTGCAGTGGTACCCTCTAAGACGGCATCTTGCTGAAGAAGCCTACCAGCTGGTTTGTCACCTAATTAGCACCACTCGGGGACCACGTGTGTGGATGAGGGTGGTTTAGCTCCCAAAATATCAAAAACTAATAATAATTATTACATCCAAACATAATTTTCTTCTATTACCTAGGATAGAGTGCCTTATACTATAGTTTTATCAATTAATTGAAGTATAATACAATTTCAATTTGAACACTCTACTTTTCATAGCTATTCTATACTATATTCTATATGTCTGAGTGTTTATCTGTCTTTCCATCCATTTTTAACGTGTCTATACCTCGTAAACGTTTTATAAACTTAAAAATTTATGGGACGTTGACCTGAAGTCATCTATTTGCCTAAAATATCAATTATATTTAGCGGGTCAAGAATGTGGCGGAAACACAAACTTTTACGCAGCATGACATGTGACATTTCAACGTTTCGGACTAAAACTCGTAAAGTTATTGTGTATGCCCGATGTAAGCGGAATAAAACGGCTTTTATGCTCTAGTGCATAAAGCCTAATTTTAAATAACAATTTTAAAAACTTTTCAAAGTGGTCCAGTTTGTAATTAATTTCATGTAAGAAATTTACTGGGTCTTTCATAACACCCATAGATGTTTACCGTTATTAGAGACCCAAGCATAAATGGGGTAAACAGGACACTTTGTAGTTTGGAGGGAAATGCACAATATCATATACATAATACCATGCGATAAGTTAGTGCAGGTCTTATCGGCTCCATGTAAACAGAACATGAATAAGGACATCGGATATGTTTGAAACCTTGGTGCGAATTGTTGAACAAATTATACGACAACTCGACATTAGAAGCGCTGGTAGCGAATCTTGCTGATTCCTTCTTAACCGCTCAACTAAGTTAAACAACGACCGCTGCAGTATGACTTGGATGGGTGACCACTAGTCACATTACTACTAAGCTCGTGCTTCGCAGGGTTCGTTACGTTAAGCCGTTGGTCCCGGTGTTGTCTTACGATGGCAGTCGATATAGCAGTGGTAGCTAGACAGGCGGGAATTGTGTGAATGCACTCAAGTAGAAAATCTGAAGCCAAGCAATAAACAGTGTGATCCAGAAGCAGTCCTTGAGAGCCAGTAAATAATTATAAAGTTATAGGCACATGATCCTTAACAACTATATATCTCAGGGCGTTAGGCGCAATTATGTATTTGGCGACAGATTTTCTACTGAGGGTGGTATCTAGACAGGCGGGCATTCGCAAAATGTCCTACCACGATGCTATAACGACTGCCATCATAAGACAACAACCGGGACGGACAGGTTAATGTGCCCTCCGAAGCATAGAAGCGCTCAGTAGTAATGCTACTCCCCAACCATCCAAGTCATGACAGCTGTGGACACTATGTAGTAAATTAGTGTTAATTTATATTAAAAAAATAATTGTAGAACTACTACAATTGCTAATATTGAAAATAAA
The DNA here is from genome assembly GCA_963890685.1 of Plagodis pulveraria. NCBI lineage: Eukaryota > Metazoa > Arthropoda > Insecta > Lepidoptera > Geometridae > Plagodis > Plagodis pulveraria. Next base: position 30,442,097 of record OY982955.1, on the reverse strand, counting down.
TTTATTCTTCTGGAACTTTTATAAAGGTTATTATTTAGTAATCGGCTAGGACTCGCGTAATATTTACCGGATATTGCTCCGACCAGTTTCGAACTTATTTGAAGTTCTTCGTCTGGGAGTCACGATTGTGCACAGCGGCGAGCGCGGGCCTCAGCACGTAACTGGCCATTTTATAAAGATTATAATTTTAGAAACATACTCTACGCTGGCGGATATTAATGGAAATACTGGGACCAAACGATTATAAAACCGGCAAAGTGTGAGTTGTTGCGAAGTGAAGTGTTGTGTTTAGGTGAGGGCTCCATACAAACACAGAATTTACCAAAAAAAAAAGTATTTTTTTCACTTAGATTGAGATCCTTATCCTTATATCCCTCTACCGTGGGTCCGACCTGCCCTTGGCTGTTTTCTTAATATTTCTTGTTATATCTTAGATATCAGACTATAACCCTCTGACAAACTAAGAAGGAACGGTCTTTGGTGAATGAGGACAAAATTGGCAGAATTTGGATACATTATCGTGAAAAAAAAATCTATAGACTCCCTCTTTCTTACTTAATTGCTCTGAGTTATAACCACACCAAATTTGACGCTTGTACACTATTGTATAACCATTTCTAAAATAGAGCAAAAATGAAATGGTTATCAAAATCACATATTTTCTTCAATGGGACCACTAATTTCGTTGTAACTATTTGTTATTATTATTTATGAGGCAATCCGCCATGCAAACACTTTTTTGTGAAAATTTCAACTGGCTACCTCCGTACTAAACACCTTTAATCGTCGACCCACTGCTGAAAACAACCTCCTTCAATATGGGGGGGCTTGCCATAATCCCCACGCTTGGCAAGCGTCTTAGGGATCACAGTGTGAGATATCAGTTTCTCAGAAGCTGCTGCCCACCCTCTGTAGTGTTACCCTTAGTCGCCTCTTACGACACCCACGGGTAGAGATGGGGGGGTGACATACTATCCCGGCACCCCACGGCTTAGTAACAGGGTTATTTTCTCTAGGGCAGAATACTAAAAAGCAATTTTTAACGCAGATCTCGAATAATATCATCATAAATCCGAACGTGTGAACGGTGAACAAAATAAGAAGCGAACCTGTTGCAACCAAACAGTTATTTTAGGCAATCTACTACATCCGGCTGTATTCCAAATATGTACCCACCTGAGGCGGCAGGCCAGCGATTATGGCGTAGGCGATGCCTTGTGGTATAGATGTCAGTCCTACTGTTATTCCTGAAAGAAAAAAATACGCTTAATTTACTTCGTTGGGCAAAACTATACAGGCATTTAAAAAAATCAGAATCGCCTTAATCAAGCCTTTGTTCATAGTTCACAGTATTTATTGGTATAAATACAGGTCTACTTATTGATAATTGTATATCATAATTACAATATTGGGTCACATAACATATTATACGTAATATAATAATTAGCAGACTTCATTAAAAAAATAGATTAATAAAGTATACCTAGGTATATTAAAAATAAATAAAGAAATAATGAATTCAATTACAATCGATAATAATAATCAGACCATACAATCTCATAAATAATTATGTGAAATAATGACAGCATGTAATGCAAACAAATAAAACAGATATCTGACATACACACAAAGTCATTGCTCTAACGTATTTTATATTTTGTAGCATAGCACTCAAATTTAGGGATTTCGTTAAATAACAGATGGCGTTGTTATACAATATGGAGAAATTAGTTAATACATATGGCAATTGCATTAACTTAAATAAGACATAGGCCAATACCTTAATAAAAAAAAATAACAGGTGTCAGACATTTCCCATGTCATAATTAGGGTTGGAATCACTTATTTAGTGATCGAATGCTAAATTCGAACAAATCAGTAGCAGAATCGTTTAAGTTCTATGAGGGAACATGCGCTCTTTCAATTTTTCATTTTATGTGATCTTTTAAATATTTTCATTGCTTTCGTTTTAACATTATCATCATTTTCTTCTAATGGTCGCTTGCCATTTAATATTTTATTTACGTCTTTGCAATAATTATGCAAGAGAAATCGTTTACAGAAGTCTAAAAGAAATATTTGTAATTTCCTATTATGTTCATTGCACCCGATATCATTAAAATGAATTAATATTAAACAAAGGGTTTTTATGTACATTTTCACATGATTTTGATATCAATCATTTTTTATATGATAAACTTCGATCAGGTATTTTTTATCGAAGATGATAAACGATGTCCTGTATATTTGATACAACATTTGTTATTTTATCGCTGGGTGTGCATAGCCATCCTTGTGTATACTCTCCTCCGTATATAATCAGAATGTCCCAAAGAAAAATTTTCACATTTAGTGCAATCTTAAAAAAAAATATTTTTAGGTTTACGAGCTATGTAACCAGACACGTATGTCAATGCTACCAAAACTCTTGGGTTCTCTTTTTTGAAATGAAATGGAGTGAATTCTATCTCAAGATGGTTCATGACTACTTCCCGGCTGGTATTGTGCTGTGCCTTTTTCCGGTAAAATAAAATGACAAGTAAACATTTGATATTACGTTATTTATTCTGCGAGCGCGCTGCAAGTAAATATGATCGTATTGATAGAACCAAATCCATATACTTACTTTGAGTACGATCCTCATTGATGTAATTTTTTGCTGGCATTGAGCTTTCAATTAATTGCTCACTTTCAAGTGGAGAAAATCCTGCCAGTGCTACTACTGATTGTAATGTGTTTAGTACTAAAAACGAGTAATTATTTAGCAACGAGGAATTGAATTGGATGTGTGGGCTTTGCGGAGTTTACAGAATTAAACTTTTTATCTGTTGATACAGAAGAAGAGACCCAAAAAATAATTCTCATATCCTAGCGTGTGGGGTGTACATATACATCGTACTGCTACTAAACGAAGATATTTATTAAAATCCGCTGTACAAAAATATACAAAATTTACTTTATGGCAAAAAACACAAATCTGACGTGATTTCAAATAAAGAGACAATAGAGGTGTGACTAATATACTCGTAGAAATACGAATATAATAAAAGTAAAGAAAAAATATCACGATACATGATAGACTGATATGATTAATATTAAAGGTAAAACTTACAACGGATAGAAATCAAAATACTCACCGATGGGAAATCGAGTTTACTAAGTGTAACTGGTGTAGTATGTTTAATTTATGTATTGAGAGGTACAACTTCGAGGTGATAAGCCCAGACGAGCCCACCAATGTCCCCACAAACTAAATTTAAATGTTATTCTACCTTGGATTCAAAAAAGGAAACTGCTTATCAGCAAATTTTTGGTTGCCCGGCTTGTTTTACTTTAAGCTTCTATTAAGAAATAAGAATAATTCAATTCAAATCGAAATAATTAATTCACGAAATTTTAGTCTCGTGCATTATTGATGTAATTATATTATCGATTTGAATCGATGGCGAGCATCCCTAATTCCTATAGCCAATTCCTATTTGATTTTGCATCTTGCCGATTTGTTTACTTTCTGTGCCAGGAATTTAAATTTATTTAGTTTAAAGTTAGCTGTGAATGGTGCATTATTTTTATGGTAGCTGTGATCATATAGGGACGTTGTTATGGTGTCATATACGATATTTTTACAATGAGGTGGAAATATATTTTTTTGTTAAGTGTAGTTGCAAGTAGATAATTAGGATAATAAAACATACATAAACTTATAGATTTTTATATTTAGTTATCAAGCTCATTGTAGGTTTTTGGCTGGATCTTAATACTGCTTTTACTTTTGATGCTATATGTTTCGACCCGTGGCAGGAAGCATTGGTGATTTGGTCCATATTTAAAAGAGTTAATGATCTTCACGCGTTCCTTGATAGCAATTTACAGGATAACAGGTTAATATTAGACATTAAATATATAGTATATCTATAAAAAACTTATAGATATATCTATATTTAAATAAAGGTACAAATATCAACCATACGTAACTGGGACGAGCATTTATGAAAAATAGATGGCAGCACTGTTTTTATTTTTTTTATTTTAGTGCCATCTGTTATATACGGACATTACTAACCGTGACGTCATCAAAAAAATCTAATAACACCTAGGGATGTCAAGTTTGGTCTCTATTTCAGTATATACAAAGTTACTTTATGATAATAATGTCAACTTCAACTCCAACTTCTTTTTGAGTATGGCTTCTGTGGTGTTGCCACAATTTCGCCAATGACGAGTCGCACGGATATAGTGGGAAACAAACGAAAGAGACTGATCGGTATTAATGAAAAGTGATCGGTTGCTTGATTTTCCAGGATAACATGTAATATAAAATAGGACAACATATGCCATACGATCAAACATATAACACAATAAATAATAATGTCAAATATAGTAAAAAAGAAACAACACACAAATAACAATCAAACTTATAATCATTTCATGTAAAAAAAATCTTCAATAGAGTAAAAAGTTTGGTTAATAAGCCGCAGCTCTAATCGTGATTTAAAGACAGCAAGACTTGTTTCTATTCTCTTTGATCAGGCAAATATGTAGTTCGAATTTGGCTAAGGCTGATATAGGCCAGCTTCAAAAGGTTTTATAATCCTTATCTATACCCGTTATGCAGAGTCCTAACTTTTTTGAAGCAGTGATAGCTCAGTGGCATTGGCTATGGACTGCCGCGCAGCAGGTCCATGGTTCGAATCCCGCCGCGGACTTGAGCTTCAAAGCATGGCGGAAAGGCATTTAGCCAATGCCCGCCTGGCTAGTAGCTACCACCCTCGATAGAAAATCTGTCGCCATGCACCCAACGGTGTGCTCCGGCAGCTGTCCTTGAGAGCCAGTAATTCTAGGATAAGCATGTTAACACTTTCGACCACATCATCACTTACCATCAGATGAGATTGTGGTTAAAGGCTTACCTATCAGCAATAAGAAAAATAACTTAAAGACGACTTTTTACTCTGCAAACTGTGTTAAGGAAACATGAATAACATTCAATCATATGTCATATGATCCAAACCTGATAATTAATAAACGCAGATGGGATATAGTATGCATCAAAGGAAAAAGACAGACGGCAACTGCGAAACGGCATTATCACTATATCATCTCAATGCTGTACAATAAGCTAAACAGACAATTACATAAATATCCCGTTGCATTAACGTGCGACACAGAACTTAAGGCCAGCTTGCACCTACATAAGACATTTTTTAAAATCTGTAACTCGAATAGAATTGAAAATTTAGAATATATAAAATCATTTATATAAAGTTGAACATACTCTCCAGGAACGTACAAAGTCAAAAACGTGATTATGAACAATTTCTTCGATAAAAAAAATGTCAAACATGACACCATATCGCTACTTAAATCAGGTAGAACTAAATGATACTATCATGAAACTATGTGGAAGTTTTACCAATGGATAGAGCTTGTTATTTATTAGTAACGTATGAAGGCACATTTTCAAATTTAGCTATAGTTTTTTAACAAGAAAAAATAAACTACAAATCTAAAGATTCAAGCTCTCGCGCACGTCATTCACAGTACCCGCCTAGGCGTCATCGAGGTAGGATGCGTGTCGTTTTCTCCAGCAAAATTCTCTCCGGCGATTATGAGCTAGAAATATTTATAAACAGAATTATTATTAGCAGAATGGTGACACTGCAACATTTATGGTTATCCGCTGGCGAGAATCTTCCATCAGGCGAGTGTCTTGTACGTAATTTCAAACCATGCCAAATAAAAAAAATACTTTCTCGATGGCATTGTTTTCACGCGCCACAGTATAAAAGTACAGTATGGTTTTCTAAACAATTCACTTATTTTAGTTCAGTTAGCTGTAAATAGTGTAGCCGAGCCCGTGGGGTGCCGGGCTATGTCACGCCCCAATTACTAACTGTGGGTGTCGTAAGAGGCAACTAAGGGAAAAAACCGGAAAGTGAGCAGCAGTGCCCTCTAAGAAGCTACATCCCTCCAGTAGAAAATCTGTCGCCAAGCACTTAACGCTATGTGCCGCTATGTGTCCTCTAGAACCAGTTATTTGTCATGGTGGTAGGGTAATTTGCGAATACCAGCCTGGCTAGCTACCTCCCTCAAGTAAAAAATCTGTCGCCAAGCACTTAACGCTATGTGCCGCTATGTATCCTTGAGAACCAGTAATTTTGCATGGTGGTAGGGCATTTTATAAATACCCGCCTGGCTTGCTACCACTATGTGTCAAGTAGAAAATCTGTCGCCAAGCACTTAACGGTATGTGCCGCTATGAGTCCTCCAGAACCAGTAATTTTGCATGGTGGTAGGGTATTTTGCGAATGCCCGCCTGGCTAGCTACTACCCTCAAGTAGAAAATCTGTCGCCAAGCACTTAACGGTATGTGCCGCTATGTATCCTTGAGAACCAGTAAATTTGCATGGTGGTAGGGCATTTTATAAATACCCGCCTGGCTTGCTACCACTATGTGTCAAGTAGAAAATCTGTCGCAAAGCACTTAACGGTATGTGCCGCTATGAGTCCTCCAGAACCAGTAATTTTGCATGGTGGTAGGGTATTTTGCGAATGCCCGCCTGGCTAGCTACTACCCTCAAGTAGAAAATCTGTCGCCAAGCACTTAAAGGTATGTGCCGCTATGAATCTTCTAGAACTAGTAATTTGCATGGTGGTAGGGCATTTTGAGAAAACCCGACTGGCTAGCTACCTCCCTCAAGTAAAAAATCTGTCGCCAAGCACTTAACGCTATGTGCCGCTATGTATCCTTGAGAACCAGTAATTTTGCATGGTGGTAGGGCATTTTATAAATACCCGCCTGGCTTGCTACCACTATGTGTCAAGTAGAAAATCTGTCGCCAAGCACTTAACGGTATGTGCCGCTATGAGTCCTCCAGAACCAGTAATTTTGCATGGTGGTAGGGTATTTTGCGAATGCCCGCCTGGCTAGCTACTACCCTCAAGTAGAAAATCTGTCGCCAAGCACTTAACGGTATGTGCCGCTATGTATCCTTGAGAACCAGTAATTTTTTTTCAATTCAATTCATTTATTTGCTTGAATACGGGTACAAAGATATAAAATATGTAGGACGTACAAATAGTTTCACCATAAACAACCTCATACGAGGTGTGCAAATGTCAATTAAATATAATATACAATTAAGAATTAATAATAATAACGATGTCATATATATATATTTTTAAATTGTCATAATGTATATATTATTTAATTATACAATCAATTATTTAACGTGGTAAATGTAGTAGCGATTAGAAGTCTTTTGCAGGAAATCCTTAACTGTATAGAAACTTTCGTTAACCAACCACTTTTTTAACTCCGGGTAGAACTTATAATTAGGTAACTTTGTTATAGTTTTTGGAATCGCGTTGTAAATGAGAGGCGTCATGTAGATGCAGTTATTCCTAAACAGCTCTAGTTTAGGAATTGGCATTTTGAGCTGTTCTTGTGTAACTGTCCTCTTACCTAAGCTAGTATATTCGGGAAACAAGGAAGAGTTAGATCTTACAAACTTTGCCAATTCATATATATATATGCCTACTACTGTCAACAGATTATTTGACTTAAAAACAGGCTTACATGATTCAGTCCATTTAAGATTATATACAGCACGAACACATTTTTTCTGCGCTTTGAAAACTTTGTTTATGTGCTTAGAATTTCCCCAAGCAATGATCCCATAACGAATTACCGAACAAACATAAGCATGATATACTCCCAGAAACGAATGCAGAGGAGCGCATCGCTTCAATCTTTTAAGTGCAAATGCAAAGCTATGCAGCCTGTTACAAATCATGTCAATGTGATTAACCCATGATAAATTAGCATCAATATTTATTCCTAGAAATTTTGTATAAGTCACCTGTTCAATAATGTCATTTCCATAATTTACAGTAATATTATTTTTTAGTCGCTGATGAGTTTGAAATTGTATGAATTTCGTTTTATTTAAATTTATTTTTAAATGATTCATATCTAGCCATTCCATAATTTTACTGAGGCAATTGTTTATGTCACAAGATATATTTATTTTAGTATCACCTTTTAATAAAACGGTTGTGTCATCGGCAAAGAGAATGCTGCTGTGTTCGATAGTACTTGGGAAGTCATTAATAAATAAAAGAAAAAGCAATGGACCCATGATGCTACCTTGAGGGACCCCATTTAATTTAACGCGTTCATCGGAGTCATAATTTTTTGCACAATTCGTAATTTTGTCATACTGGGTGATGCGAGTTATCTGCTTCCTATCTTTTAGATAGGAAAGGAACCAATCATGAGCAGGACCTCGAATGCCATATCTATACAGTTTATTTAGCAAAATGTCGTGATTAACAAAATCAAATGCTTTGCTCAGGTCGAGAAATAGACCACATGACGTGGTATTACTGTTTAAATTGTTTAAAATCAAGCTAAGAAGATTATAAGTAGCTAAGGTGGTTGATCTGCCTTTTCTAAAACCATATTGTTCCTTCGCGAGGATGTTATAGTGATTAAGGTATGAAAGAATTCTTTTATACATAGCCTTTTCAAATATTTTTGAAAAGACTGGATCCAACGAAATAGGTCTATAATTGTCTTTCTTTAGTTTGGTATCTTTTTTATACAATGGCTTCACTATAGATATCTTAAGTCTATCCGGTATACGCCCTTGCTCTAAAGAAAGATTAATTATATATGAAAGTGGCTCGCAAATGTAAGGACAAATAGCTTTTATCAGGTTTGTTGTGAGGTCATCATAGCCCGATGATTTGCTGTCATTTAATGATTTAATAATTTTATATATTTCATCAGGTAACGTTGGTTCAAGGTAAATACTTTTCATCATGTAATTCACTGATGACAGTTTTTTCCATGGTGGTAGGGCATTTTATAAATACCCGCCTGGCTTGCTACCACTATGTGTCAAGTAGAAAATCTGTCGCCAAGCACTTAACGGTATGTGCCGCTATGTATCCTTGAGAACCAGTAATTTTGCATGTTGGTAGGGCATTTTATAAATACCCGCCTGGCTTGCTACCACTATGTGTCAAGTAGAAAATCTGTTGCCAAGCACTTAACGGTATGTGCCGCTATGTGTCCTCTAGATAGAACCAGTAATTTGGCATGGTGGTAGGGCATTTTGCGAATACCCGCCTGGCTAGCTACTACCCTCAAGTTGAAAATCTGTCGCCAGGCACTGAACGGTATGTATTTTAATAGTAATAGTTAAAGGTTATCAACTGTGTTAGTTGCACTATAAGGGAATAGTCACAAGAATATAATAATTGAGTACTGGATTTAGTAGCAGATACCTAAAGTAGATCAACTGTTTTAGTTACACTATGAAGCTGATAGCGTGCGGCTGGGGACATCGACCTGACGAACGCTGTGCATCTAAAGCGCAGCGCCGCGTAGTGTCCATAGCCTGCAACTCTCGCACGCTAAATTTGCCTACTGTGCTAGTACAAGAGGGCCTTAAAAGTGTCAGACAGTACAGTCCCACCAACTTATCTGTTCAGGCGGCAAAAAAAAGAACTATAACATTCCTTCAAATTGTGACAGTTTGTAGTTGATTTCCTTGACCAGTAGCGCCCTCGAAAACTGCACAGTTAAGTTGGTGGTACTATATTAAAAAAACTTATTGTTTTAAGTTTTGAGCCTCTCCCGAGCAAAGTGCGCCCGCCACGACAACACTGGACCGCGCCACGCTGCCTTTGAATAGAGTTTTGAATATTTACAACGAGCAAAGTAATCAAAAACCGGCCAAGTGCGAGTGGAACTCGCGCACTATGGGTTCCGTCACTAAATATTCTGTTAATAGTAAAAGCGTCTACCTGTCACCGTTATTAGTACAAGAAACGGTAAAAAAATCAAGTTTGTTGTATGGGAGCCCCCCTTTAATATTTATTTTATTTTATTTTTAGTATTTATTGTTATAGCGGCAATAGAAATATATAATCTGTGAAAATCCATCTGTCTAGCTATCACCGTTCTTGAGAGACGGCCTGGTGACAGACGGACGGACGGACAGCGAAGTCTCAGTAATAGGGTCCCGTTTTTACCCTTTGGGTACGGAACCCTAAAAATATGAAATATTAAATTACAGGCACACATAAACAAACACAAAATAAATAAAGAATAAAAAAACATCTCAAAATGTTTGTTAGGGCTAGCAGAAGTCAAACACAAGAGGTTGTTAGCATTTTACCAATACCCTTGTATAAATGAAAAGTAAAATGTGTTGAATGGTTGCAATCTTTTTCGCATACAGAACCCACAAACTAATACACTCACACACGCTGGAAAACACAGACAGAGAGAGAAAGAGATATAGACCTATTATACCTTTACAAAACACCCCTACCGCATAAATAAACATATACAAACTCACATTCTTACTACGCTCACTCCCCCTAACCTAATTCTTTTATTGCTGATAGGTAAGCCTTTGACCACAATCTCACCTGATGGTAAGTGATGTTGTGGTCGAAGGTGTTAACAGGCTTAACCTACGATTACTGGCTCTCAAGGATAGCTGCCGGAATACACCGTTAGGTGCTTGGCGACAGATTTTCTACATGAACTTTACTACTTTTCTACTGGTCGCTAGCCAGGCAGGGCACAATGCAAAAACGCAAAATGACCTTCCACCATGCGGTGAAACTCCAGCCCGGGGCGGGTTTCGAACCATGGACCTGCTGCGCGGCAGTCTAAGTCATTACTGCTTCGAAAACTTTTCTATACCCAATCTATACGAGTCTTATATAATTAAGTTCATAAGCTGTAATTTATAATTTACAACTACATTATCATACCCCATTCTTATCGTACGTTTACGTATATGTTGAATAGTTGTACGTACTTTATTTGTTACTAAGGAACTAGGTAATTAGCTTACTTTCGGTCAACGCCCTCCGTTGACATCTGCGACACAGTTATATACTCCTGCAGGTGTCATCAATTCTCTGATAATATATGTTTGTTACTAAATCGTGTTACAAAAAAAAAATATTATTATTAAAAAAACTGTAACCTAACCAAGACTACATCCAAGTTTTCAGCGTCAGCACTAAAAGCCAACTTTAAGGCTAAAAGTATTGCGAACATAACAATATTAAAATTATAGGATTGCGTCATCATTTACAAGTATAAAACCAATTGCAAAGTTGGTCTTGTTTGTAGTACAAAGTAAATTGTACTATTGATGTCGCTCCATCCCAATACGATGGTTAAAGAACGATAGGAAAGATTTGAGTTATGAGGTCATGTCATGTTAGCTCAATTGGTTAGAGCATACCCCGGCTCAAGGGGTGGATGGACGCGGGTTCGAATACCGCACATGACCTAAATTTTTCCTATCGTATATTTGTAATTTTGTAAGGTAAGGCTTTTGTTCATAATTGTTTTTTTTTTAAACTTGATAGCCTAGCCTTTTACCTGATTGACTATCTCACCTGGAGGTAAGTGATGATGTGGTCGAAGATGTTGGTCAGGCTAACCTTGAATAACTGGCTCTCAAGAACACACCGGAACACACCTTTAGGTGCTTGCCGACAGATTTTCAACAACACATTTGATCCTAGCGGAATCGGAACGCTCTCGCTAAAAATCTAGTGCAATTTTGTAGAAGTGATTGCCGCCTTTATTTTGAGATTGTAACGAGACAAGCACGTTACTTCCTGCTGTTAAGTTTGATGCCTGTAACAGGAGCATTTCGTCACAAGTGACGAATTGCACTGTCACAGTTGTTAAGCCTCATATGCCTGTACTTAAAAAAAAACTCATTCTGAAACTCAAAACTGTACGAGACGAAAACTACCGAGTTTTGTGAGGCAGGTTTTTTTGTATAAGGACTATGTTCAATAATTCAATCGCCAAGCAAAATAAAATGTAAAACAACAGAAGTACGCCATAGTTATACATTCATAAAGTGTAGAACTTTGTTGGCATTAGATATTCATATATTATATCTATTATCTAGTAGGACCTTGAATCTTTGACATAAAGAGATATTGACGGAAAGAACTGTTGAAGACAATACGATGCGATGCGATACATTGTTTACTACCACATATTTTTACTTACCACCTAAGTAGGAACAGTATATAATATATACTTTTTTTTGTTGTGTTTTTATCTCCATTAAGTGGTTTCCACTTTCAGAAGATTGTTTGTGTATGTTTTTGTTATGTAGAGTGAGTCTTCCACCGTAAACAGATGGGTGACCCTAGTGACATTACTACTGAGCGCTTCCGTGCTTCGGAGGGCACGTTAAGCCGTCGGTCCGGTCGGTTGTTGTCTTACGATGGCAGTTGTTATAGCATGATGGTAGGGCATTTTGCGAATGCCCGCCCGGCTAGCTACCACCCTCAAGTAGAAAATTTAACGCAGCTTCCGACAGCTGCCAGTAATTCTAGGCTAGTCTGAACAACATCTTCGATCACATCGAGATAGTGGTCAAGGGCTAGCCTGCCAGCTATGAAAAAAAACAGCTCTATATGACTTTGATTGAATAGTTGGGCAGCGAGCATGTTAGGATGATTCCTCAGACGTTGTTGGTAGGTTGTGTTTGACCTGCTGATTTGCTCCTTAACAGTCTGCATGTTCAGGTTTTCGTGTATTTCAGAATAACTTATATACCAGGGTCCATTGTTCTTAAAATAATGCTTTATAATGTAATAAATCATTATTCAAATTCGAAGTGTTTGTGATAGAGAACAAAGACGCAAGTCTTGCCGTCCGAGCGCACCATCGGCATCGAGACGAGGTCCTCTGACCGTAAGTAAAGCTGGGGGCCGCGGGTTCAATACCCGCTTGAGATGAAAAGGTTGTGCCCTAAAAGTTTGTAAACGTGATATTCTCTTAGCACGCGATAGTCCTTGAAATCATATTTAGCAATATCGAATGGTAGCACTTCTTTCACATTAGAAGCACTTCTTTCGGGCAGATGAAGACTAGAAGTCTGGTTAGTGCCGCACCGTCTCCTGTGACCGTTGAGGGTTAAAATGACGACAGTCTCCATGGCCGAGCGGTGAAAGCACCCGATGCGTTAAGCCGAGAAAATCGTGTTCTTTTCACGCACGAAATGAAAATTATTGTTTCAAAGTGTTCACGTCAAGAAATGAAAATGTTTGGCCTAGTAACTTTTGTAAAACTAATAATTTTGTTCCTTTCTGTATCTCAATTATGAACTTGATGGCGAATGTGCGTACCTATTCTGAATTACTTCAATTCAGAATAGGTACGCACTTAGTTACTTACATTTATTTTACTACTGGAAGTAAGATAGCCTTTATATATTTTTTATCATGATGTCATGTCGATTTTGATCATGGAATTGTCGAGATATTATCTGGAATTCACGTTTTGTTACCGATGAATTCACAAGAGAGCATGTCCTAGTTTTATAAAGACGTAACTATTTTTTTTTTTATATACTTTAGTATTTTATGCAAAGATTTTTAAATAATCTTCACATTGCTGCGCCACCTAACCTGTTCCGGGAGGTCAGACATGTAACAAAACAAAGAGGAACAAAAAGAACTGGGTTTGTTCAATCTCACAAAAATCCGACGGAGGCAATATCAGACGATAACACCTCCTAGCATGTAAAACAATTATTATTAATTTATTTTTTGACCCATAACTTTCTTCTTGCCTCGGATCCCAAGGAATGCATCGCCGGAGAACAAATTATAAGTGATGAAGTATCATTTGTAGGATACTAGCGACCCGCCCCGGCTTCGCACGAGTGCACTGCTGATACTTAATATACTACAGAATGTCTTTATATACAACGTTCACAGCTTTTATGTGATTAGACAATACATGTTTTCTTTAGAGATTACTCTTGAAGGAACGACATACAGTCCCACCAACTTATCTGTTCAGGCGGCAAAAAAAAGAACTACAACATTCCTTCAAATTGTGACAGTTTGTAGTTGATTTCCTTGACCAGTAGCGCCCTCGAAAACTGCACAGTTAAGTTGGTGGTACTATACTCGTATAATTGGCCATGTGAAAAACACTCAACGCGCAACGTAAAATCTAATGCTGTAAAGGGCCATATTTATCTATATTAAATGGAGAATGTATTTAAGGTACATACTTAATCGGATAAAGATTAATGCTGTATTGCCTAAAATCGCTTCGGAAGTAAGCCATTATAAAGGATAAAAAATGTTTTTTTTTCGGGTTATCCCTAAGAGACAGACATATACTATCGCAGACTTTTTTGTAGACCTTTCTAAGGAGTGCAATACTGTAGTACATTATTTTGGCCTATCTCGTAGGGTGCAACCAGCGTTTGCATTGTAAGCGAAGCCGAAGCTACACTCGATGTTTTGCTCGATGCTCCCTGTTTTTAAAGATCGCACTATCAGCCGCAGAGCTGATGTCGTTTGGCCACCTCTGAGCTGCGATTTGACACCGTTGGACTATTATTTGTGGGGTGCCGTCAAAGATAAGTGTTACGGCGACAAGCCAGAGACAATTGACGCTTTAAAGGACAATATTCGTGACGCCATTGTTGAAATACAGCTGCACACAATCGATAATGTGCTTAAAATTTGGACAGATCGTGTAGGCTACTGCATGGCCAGCCGAGGCAGCCATTTGAATGAAATTATTTTCATTATTAACGGGAAGGATTGTACTTTCAAATAAAAAAAAAATTGAGAAAATATTAAGTGGTTTTTTTTTAGGCATTAAAAAAAAAATTTGGCGGTCCCTTTCTATCGGCGGGCGAATCTACAAGCAAGTTAAGGGGTTAAGAATTGCCAAATCAGTATTTTCAACTCAATATACTGAAAAAAGTACATATTCTATCAACATTATAAAAATAATATGTATAGACTAGTGTTCGGACCGATCAACTTCTCGGGCAATTGGAACGCACCCCTTTGGTAGTCGTCTTTTTGTGATCTATGGATTTTTATATGTGAAAATAACATAAACTTTTTGCTAATGTTTCTCCTCTCTCACCCTTTGAATGGGACTTGGTAGCTTTTTTTGTTTGTAAAGATTGGTTAATTATTCTTTGAAATTTATTATATGTTGTGACTTTGGAGTCTCGGAGGACTAGAGGAGGAATCTCGCCATATTGGTGCTTCTCGCCCACACGTGAGTTATTTGCCTATATTATGCAATTTCATAGTTAGGTAGCTCTAGTGGGATCGCCGCCGCGACCTATAATAAGTTGCATGTAAGTAACCTTTTGTAAATTTGATTTTATAATTTGTACCTTTTTTTCAGCCTTCCCGGTGAATCGCCGGTTGTTAAGCATTCAAAACAGATTGTCTAAGCAGAAGCCTCTCTGCTAAACGATCCCTGCCTGGGCAATCTGGAAGTTCATTTTGATTAATTGCAATTGAACTTAATAACATTACAATTATAAAAATATTGTTCTGACGTCTATTTTGTCTACATAGCCTGCAATATGGTGATAACTGATAACAACAAATGCTTCATAATCGATTTTTACACCATAGATAGAAAATATAAAAAGTGTTTTTGAAGCGCTCGTAGCGAAGTTTACTTAGCTGTTCTCAACTGATCAGCAAAGTTAAGCAACGTCGCGCGCGGTCATGAGTTGGATGGGTGACCGCTAGTGACATTACTACTGAGCGTTTCCGTGCTTCAGAGGGCACTTTAAGCCGTCGGTCCCGGTTGTTGTCTTAGGATGGCAGTCGTTATAGCATGGTGGTAGGGCATTTTGCGAATGCCCGCCTGGCTAGCTATCACCTTCAAATAGAAAATCTGTCGCCAAGCACCTAACGGTGTGTTCCGGCAGCTGTCCTTGAGAGCCAGTACTTCTAGGTTAGCCTGAACAACATCTTGACCACATTGTCACTTACCATCAGATGAGATAGTGGTCAAAGGCTAAACTATCGGGAATAAAAAAAAAATTAAAAAAAAAGTCTTGATAGCTTGATTTTAATCTCGTAGTTCGTGTGATTAGTAATTTTTTGTGTGATTCTCGCTCATTTAGGACGAAAATATTACGGTACTTAATTACCAAGTTACGTCGGGGTGCGCGCTGCGATGATCCTAATTACAACGGTAGTTTAGTTAATTTTCGAGCTGCTAAATTAGCAGTTATTAAGCCCTTACGATTCCGAACGAAACTGCCGACTGCATGCAACCGCGGCACTTGCTGTTGGCCGCTTCGCTCCGAATAGAACCATAACATAAAGCACCAGGTACTTACAATAAAATTTAGGATAAATATCACTAGTGAAGTATTAGTGAGTATGGCCTTTGTGCATATAACACTTGTAAGTTTTGGTAGACATTGAGATGTATCTTGGGGCGGATTATTTTTCTATACATATACAAAAAACTAATCAATTAGGAAACCGTTTCGAAACACATGATGACGCATTATATATGTTTCGATAGACATTCGTAGTTTTTTGGTGGTAAAACAAGTACATTTCGATACGTGAATATGCCTTAAAATAATTTTTTCCTAAATCTAAATAATATTAAAATTACCATACTGCTTAAATATACACTGTGTTAATAAACCACATAATGATAGCGTGATATTACGTAACGTGAATTAATCGAAGACCAGTTCCGCCGACCCAGTTCGCGATACTAAATTGTAGGTCTTTCTGTCTGCCCGGGTACTTGTATCAATTGGTCGGTATGCCCGCAGTATGACCTTGGAATCAATACAAACGATGATATCCTAACCTTTTTAGTTTTAGACATGAATATAATTATTAATTATATAAAAAGAAAAGCAACAAAAAAATAATTAAATAATGTAGGTAACTAACTATATTTATGAATTATGACCTAAAATGTTATACAAAAAATTGTGAGCTCTGTTTCCTACCAGGAGGCAAATATAAGTAGAAAACAGAACTCAGGCCAGTCACACTGTCCAAGGGTAGGTACCCATAGGGCTGGAAGCATTACCCTGTTGAATGACAATACTAATTCTCTGGCCGAGGTAAGCGCCAGCCCTGTGGTCGTTTGTATTTTATATCAGCCGCTTTGACAAATCTTTATACATCTTTATAATCTTTGACATTTATTTATTTGATATGAATTGAGTCTTAATTTTGTATATTATATAAACAAGCATTTGAACGCAGTTTCACCGTTAAAAAGAGCCATTTATCCCTATTTGCTGACTTGTAAATATAGTAGAATCAGAGAAAATTCTCTGTGATATTGATCATGTGTTTCAGTGGTCCAGCAGTCGCCCAGCAGGGAAAATAGGCTCATAGGACTATGATGATAACAACCTAACGGTGAAGTTACGGACATGAGTACACCGGCTTGGATCTATCGTCATCAAAAGGTTCAGGCCTGGCTGTATGGTCCTTAACATAAAGTATCCTCGTTGCCTTCTGAAGTTCTGAACAAGCTGGGTAAGGTCTAATAGCAAGACTAACTTATGCATCTCTTTCCCAGCTGTATTGGTAACCAGGCAATGATACCACAAAAGCAATTCTTGGACAAAAACCTTCACTTAAAGCAAGTTGGGCATAACGAAAGAACCTAAATTATGAACTATTTAGAACCGGTCATTTTCTGGTTACCGATGTGCTTTCGACATACTCCGGTGTGGATTTTTCGCCATTCCGGTTTTTTTTATACCGATAGTAGCCTTTGAGCACTATCTCACCTGATGGTAAGTGATGATGTGGTCGAAGATGTTGTCCAGGCTAACCTAGAATAACTGGCTCTCATAAGCTGCCGGTACACACCGTTAGGTGCTCAGCGACAGATTTTCTTCTTGGGGCAGTGGCTAGCCAGGCGGGCATTCGCAAAATGCCCTACCACCATGCTATTATAATAACTGCCAAACTTGGTTTGGTTTCCACCAGACTTTAAAGAATGGTGACTAGTAAGGACTAGAGTCTACACTATTTGAAACACGCCGAAAACAATATGTGATTAAACATATACTTATGAAGGTGTACTCCAGTACGTTGCTAAAGTCAGGTATGGTGCGTCAACTGGCTGATCAATTTTGTGTCTGTGAGGAACAGAAGGTAGGTACGGTTTCACAGTCTAAGAAGATTGTACATTAGAATAAAGTTGGAGTGCTGGATTAGGTTTTACTGCTATCACTATTGGCAGGCCCGTGACACTCATCGTACGTGTGAGATCGCACGAGGTTGAGCTTGTGTTGGGCGAACTTGAGCAATAGGCGCCACTAGAGGTGCCCGGCCCCGGTCGCACTCACACATAGCCGCGAACGCTTTTACGAGCACACATACTGGAGTGTCGCTTCTTCTGGTGTATATGTTCTATGCCTTTTTTTATGGTATTATGACAAAACAAGCTCGAGTCCCACCTGATGTTAAGCGGACTTACCTCTGCCTATAACAGATGCATTACATCCCACGTCATGAATTGCACTGCGCCCGTCACTTTGAGACATGGTTGTTAAGTCTCATATGCCTGTAATTTTACTGGCTCTCAAGGACAGCTGCCAGAACACACCGTTAGGTGCTTGGCGACAGATTTTCTACTTGAGGGTGGTTGCTAGCCAGGCGGGCACCATGCGGTGAAGCTCAAGCCCATGGCGGGATTCGAACCATGGACCTGCTGCGCGGCAGTCCATAGCCAATGCCACTGAGCCATCACTGCTTTAATGCTATTGGGCTGCGTAAGAGTGAAAGAGAAGAAGCGATGAAAAAATGAAATCGCGAACAGTTTTGGTGAAAAATTAAAGAAAGCTGATTGGTACCTAGCTTAAATCGAATATCTTAATAGTTTTTCCATCTTGACAAGTTTGTGCTTATTCATTGATATATTTTACATAATTATGTATTCACACTCATAAACAATTGAGATATTTTTTTGTGACACGCCTAATTTAGTGTCACTTTTGAAATTTATTCCATTGAGAAAATTTCATAGAAACGTGTTTTGGAATCCACTTGGCCTTAGAGAATATATTCTAGACTAGCATAATTTTCTGACTGCAAAATATTAAATATATTTTTAATATTGTTAGGTTTGCAATAACGCCTGCTATGCGGAAATCACAAATATACGATAGGAAAAATTTAAGTCATGTGCGGGATAATACGGAAATATATTTTGCTAAAAATCTGCTAAATACGAGTATATGCTAAATAGCTTTACTTGAACAGTAATTCTATTTAGCATTTGTCAGCAAGAACATACGTATGTTTTTGGTGACAAATGCTAAATAGATGTACTGTTCAATGAAAGCTATTTATTTGTATTTTTTTTATATACATTGTATTTTTTTAAACTTTTGTACATAATGATGTACAAAACTTTGGCAATCAATCCGTGTCGAAGATTTCTTCACACCTGTTTGATTAATAGGTAAAAAAAAATCCGATCTGCAGGTGTTTTTAACTTATTTTTCGCAACTCCTCAACGATAAAGAATTTTAATGAGATCAGAAGCACAGATAAGAAGCGTTCTGAAGTAAATGCCACTAGCGGTCACCCATTCAAGAAATGACCGCAGCGGACGTCGCAGAATTGTATATAAGGTAGGTATTGTGGTTTCAAATGTTGACGGCAGTTGTATGAAAAATAGCAGTAGGTATTTTTTATTTTTTTACACGACTGCCCACAAAAAGGAGAGTTAAGCTTTCAGGTTTCATGTATGTATGTTTGTGAGTTTCTTTATTCCACCATAACTTCTAAACGGCTTAATCGATTTTAATGTATAGTATATCATTAGATTCGTCTTGATAGCGCAGGTGACACTAGGTACATAAAAAGTAAAAAAGATTTTTTTATTTTTTGTGATCGAACTATGGAATTGCGGGAAGGCAGTCCATAGCTATTACCGCTCGGTTATCCCTGGTTCCAAGGTTTCAAGATACACCCCCATATTCTTAGTTGTTACTCAAAATTTACTCCATTCGACTCTACCTCAAATTTGGATTCTGGTATTATTAGACAGTGAATATTCCTCCACTCGAATTCCCCTCAAGAAAACTCCTCATACGAGGGAATTATCCATCTGTTAACTCAAGGTACCTCGCGACGTACCTTGAAGATTCCTAGAAACTTATTTGATGGTTTATTTGTGCTGAAATAGCCGTTGAAAATAATTTCGACGAACTTATATATTACATTAACTATGGTTGAAATTGTGAGTGTGCCTTTTGACTTATTTTTAACTTTTAGCGAAGTTAACTTCTCAGATTTTCAGAACTGGTTGTTGGTTTTATTTTTGTAAAGTATGTAAATAAATACCTATGTACCCAGGTATGTAGTACTCATATTACCCACCTGTAATGTTGTAATCTGTGTATATGTACCTTCTTGATGTTTTTATGACACATTATTGTCCGTAAATTAATGTTTTTGGCGCGCGCTGGATCACGGAACCCGTTATGTATAGACAGGCTGTAGTTCGTATTAGTGTTCCTGTAGCTCATTAACGCCACGTAGCCCATCTGGAAGAGTTTTCGATGCGTTTCGCTTCTACACGAACATCATCAAGAGGTGTATACATTTAAGCTTATATTAAAACAATAATCATGGGTATAAAAGTATACATTAATTATGATTTTAGAAAAAAAATTAAACTAAGCTAATATCTTATAAAGAATATCCTTCTACGAATCAGAGTACCTCGAAAATTTCATTTAAAAATAGCTATCTGGAGGTAGTTTTCAAGGAGCCTCGAAAATACCTAAGTCGAGTTCGAGTGGAGTAATATTTGGAGTTACATTTAACGATATGGGGGACAGTATGGAAAAGATTGGTTAGTCAATATTGGTTCGTTTCCTTCGTCGACGACGCAATGGAGAAGGACACGCAATTGTCCTCTTTTTGGGTATTAGCACAGAATCTCTTTTGGTTTGGACACTTGAGCGCGAACATTTAGATTGCGGATCTAAATGTTACTATATAGCATTGCTTGCACAAATGTATTTGGACGAACCGCTTGTTGACGAGCTGATATTGACCAAGTATGGATTTGATGACACGCTTACGAGAGGAACAGGCACAACTTTCACTATTTGACTCAATTACATGATATTGAACTCTGTCAATAGTTGCGATATATACAATATTTATACAAGCATTATCCATTAGTTGCGTAATTCACAATTACGTAATAATTCAAATTATGGAGCCTACGACCGCGTGGTATTCGATTTTATCGAACTTCCGGATACTATAAATGTGCAATAGGGATAAAGAATATATAGAATAATCGTTAAAAATCTATGAACATAAATTCAAGAACACTGAATAAGCCGTACGTATACATCTACTTCCGCAGTATTAATTTGCACCTATAATGAGTTTTTTTTTATCGCAAAAATGGAACCGACTTCAACACCCAAAAGTGTGAAATTGAGTGTTTGTTAACAGCAACTTTAAGCAACTTGTTGAAGTCGGTACCATGCCACACCACAATTTGCTTACGTGGGTGTTGAAGTTATTAAGATAAAAATTTTCACCCTATTTAGTGACCCTTGCTACTTACGGGATCGATTGTCATTCACTGTCAATGGTAATATCATCAAATAGGAGAGCACTTTTCAGTTATTGGAGTGAACTCAAAAACGGCTTGACCGATTTTGATAAATAGGACCACACGGCTAGCACCAGCTTTCTAATAAAAAAGAATCATCAAAGTCGGGTGAAAAGTCTGAGGTAACAACCAAAAATACAGACGAATTGATTACCTCCTCCTTTTTTAAAGTCGGTTAAAAATAGCCTGGTAGTCAAACAGATAGTTAAACACAAATATTATCTATGCACAACTGACGGTACGCAAAATGACTGATGAGATGTTTGACTGCACTCACCAAGAAGCTCCATGCATGCAGTAGGCATACGCTATAATTCATAGCAGGCATCACTACAAGACTCTGCAGAAGTTACCTGGCACACTTCATGCATTGCTCCATTTCCGTTATAGCAGCCATTTCAAGACGGCCAGCTTTTGAAATAACTAACAGGTTACAAACATTGCAAAACTTGTCACCTGTGTCAAGTTATCTTGGTACATATCTGCACTACCTGTATCGTCGCGGATAAGTCCGTCGCAATACTGTGTTTTTTTTTTATGTTATTGTGATGGACAAGCGCGAGGCCCACCTGATGTTAAGCGGTATCCTCTGCCTATAACAGATGCATTTCATCACAAGTGACGAACTGCACTGCGCCCATCACCTTGAGACATACCTGTTAAGTCTCATTTTGCCTGTTATTTCACTGGCTCTCAAGGACTGCTGCCGGAACACACCGTTAGGTGCTTGGCGACAGATTTTCTACTTGAGGGTGGTCGCTAGCCAGGCGGGCATTCGCAAAATGCCCTTCCACCATGCGGTGAAGCTCAAGCTCTGGGCGGGATTCGAACCATGGACCTGCTTCGCGGCAGTCCATAGCCAATGCCACTGAGCCATCACTGCTTCAAATTAACTGTGTCCATATTAACGTTGCTACTGAGTACAGATTGTTACAGATCCATGAGCAGTTGCTCTTCTAGCTGTAGATTACACTTATTTACCAGTAATAGCATTACGAAGAAAACACTGACAATGTGGCAGCCATACTTGATACTGTGACAGTCACTACAGATTTTGTAGAATTCGTCAGTCAGCTGTTATATAGTTGAGTAGATACATACCAGCTCAAAGAGCAGTCACTCGCATTTTTTTTACAGATATCCTTCACCACGAATCACAGCAGTTCCAGCTTTTTACTACCCTGGCTAATTATACTCATTTATATACCAACTATAGCTCCATGCAAAATTCACTTCGTGCTATTATACTGTGGCATTCATATTTTCATCAGCAACATCATCGCCCATACTCTACAAATCTTGCAGCATAATACTCGTATAGTCTGTTATTTGTTAACATACTTTCGGGACTCGCTGCAGGAGTTCTTCTTCAGGTATCAATCGCTACGATCAAAACAGATCTTGAGCCTTTTGCGCTGCCAGCTGCGTATAGCTCACTCAATCAGAAGATACTCGCAGTGCCGCTATACTGGCATTCATTTGTCAGCAGATTTTTGTTCTACAGGCTTTGCAGCATTCAATAGCCACCTGTATATGTACATACCAGCTACAGTAGACGCTGGCAGCACGACTTCAGAAACTATCGTTACGAAATACAACAGATGAAAAGCCATTACGCTTTAGCTGCAGCTTTACCAGCTATAGCAGCAAGCAGAAATCACCACCGTGCCATCACAATGTGGCATCCATATTATCATCGGAAGCCATTAGTTCTGCAGATACTACAGGGCTAGCAGCTTTCGATAGCTATCGTCGTGGAATATACACTAACAGGACGTCTACAGAATCTATCGCAGCATTGCCAGCAGCAGATTACTCACCAGCTATAGCATCACGCAGAAGGCACTCAAAGTTGTACCGTGGCAGCCATATTGTGATCGGCAGGCGTCTCTTCCAGGATTCCGCACTGCAGAGTTTTGCCGCGACATTATGGAACCTGCCGCGAGACACGTTGCCTGAAAATGAGAATTCAGCATTTATATGGTATTATGTTACTACCCTCAGTTGAAAATAGCACTATGTTATCCCTGAATAAATATTTAAAGATCATTTCATCGTGTATACTCGTAATTGGTAAAATTCTGAAAAATATTAGTAAAATTTGTATCAACATAAAGTTTTGTTGTCTTGATAAATACCAATCTACATCTTGATAATCAATACCTTGGTGTGTTAAATATAAGTTGAGTAAACAATTTGTTGTCATAGCTCACAGAATACGTTCTGGACACATTCCATCAAAGAAATTGGGATATTTGATGAAAAAGGAAATATCACCTAACTGAGTCATGTGGAGTGGTAGATGACATATATCATGTCCTTATGGAGTGTGTCCAGAATGCAAGTTAAAGGCATGCGCTAGTAACATCCTTAAATTAAAATATTTTAGACACAGGAGTATGCATTAATACTTTGGTAGAACCTGCATCGGAGAATGCATTAAAAATATATAAGATGTGTATGAGATATGTAAAGATAAAGGTTATGATGGGGCTAACATGTCAGGAGACAAAAGTCTCTAAATTAAATAAAGATTAAAAAAAAAGATCTTGATAATAATTTGAAGCGCTCGTAGCGAAGTTTACTTAGTTGTTCTCAACCGATCAGCGATCAGTTAAGCAACGTCGCCCGCGGTCATGAGTTGGATGGGTGACCGCTAGTGACATTACTACTGAGCGTTTCCGTGCTTCGGAGGGCACGTTAAGCCATTGGTCCCGGTTGTCATCTTAGGATGGCAGTCGTTATAGCATGGTGGTAGGGCATTTTGCGAATACCCGCCTGGCTAGCTACCACCCGGCAGCTGTCCTTGAGAGCCAGTATTTCTAGGTTAGCCTGAACGACATCTTCGACCAGTGTTAGTCGAAGTTGAAGGCAAATTTTCTAGAATTTCCGAACTACTTGTACTTTTATGGTCATTTAATAATTTACAAAATTTAGTACCGCCAGTTGCATTTCTCATCAGTTACATCCCTCATCACTTGTTGGCGAAAATCAGTATATTATACGTTCGGGATCTGGTCCGTGTTCATGATTTCCTGGCGATGCTGATGTAATATGCTCATCGTTATTATTTAGAGTGGTTTTCAATGTAACTTTGGACTGATATATCTTGTCACTTCTCATTTCACACGCTCACTAGTACCTATACGTTTTTTGTAGGAGTAACTTTGTTATATGCATAACCATCAAGGTAGATTTTGATTCAGTTTCTAGTCGATTTAAAAACTTGACATACAATCGCCTGCAATAAGAAGTATACACATTGTATACTTCTTATTTTCAAAATATTGGCAAAAGGTTTTTCTCTATGTAATGAGAAGTATCTTAAAATCAAAGAGTAATTTGAATAGTTTTACTATGTTAATGGTAACTTCGATTATTCATAACGTAGCGACATCATCACTTTCCATCAGGTGAGACTGTGGTCAAATGCTTGCTTATCATAATAAAAAAAATAAAAAATAAAAAAAATTTGAAAATTAAGATGTGTATACATACTTCTTATTGCAGGCGACTGTACCTATGATAAATAGGTAGGTACACGTTGTGACAGTCACATTTTGTTAAATGTGACTAAAACAAAATATAATTCAATACATTTACAAGAGAAACGTTTGCATATATGCAAATAGATGATTGTAATGTAATTGGGTGTGAAACAAAACATTTATGAAATAACAGGTTTTGGAAACGAGCTGTATTAGAAAAGTTGTTTGTAAAATGACTCAGTTTTTAAATAACATGTTTAAGAATTTTTAATTTTTTTTTCTTTAGTAAAAATAGATAATATTTCCATAACATTATTCTTAATTCTTAAGATGACTAAGGGAAAAAATATTGTACCTAAAATCTAATAAACCTCTGGTGGAGGTGAAAAAGTGCCGAGAATGCTGGCAGCATTACCTATGTATACTATACTGTACATACTAACTTTTGGGCCAAGATATAAGCCAACATTTTGTCTCATATCGCCTCCACCGAACACTTCGATAATTTTTTGAATTATTTAAACTGGGGGTCCAGCGCCCACAATGGACCCTCACGGACCCAAAGCCCACATCCAAACGGCACTATATCCTCTGTTTAAGTTTACATATTCACGCAGCTTGAGGTTTTCAGCCTAGAAAGCGGCACCACCAGCCCGGACATTAGTCTCTGGAAGATAGGACGGTGGTAAAGTGTCAACGCATATTGCGTCCCAAACTGAAGGCCTGTCCAGGAGATTAGAGTCATTACGCCAGGCCTTTTGCCGTCATCGCGCATCAGTCCATGAAATGAAACGTTGATTGTATAGTTAAACATTAAAGAACCACATTTGATAGTAACACAAAAGCTGTTTTTAATATATGGACTTTTTTTTGTTAGTGTGACGGAATAAGCTTGAGTCCCACCTGATGTTAAGCGGACTAAACTCATCCTATAGCAGATGCATTTCATCACAAGTCACGAATTCCACTGCGCCCGTCACTTTGAGCCGTAGTTGTTAAGAATTTCTGTGATTTCACTGGCTCTCAAGGACAGCTGCCGGAACACATCGTTAGGTGCTTGGCGACAGATTTTCTACTTATTATGATTTACTACTAGGGTGGTCGCTAGCCAGGTGGGCATTCGCAAAATGCCCTTTCACCATGCGGTGAAGCTCAAGCCCAAGGCGGGGTTCTAACTATGGACCTGATGCGCGGCAGTTCATAGCCAATGCCACTGAGCCATCACTGCTCCAAAAACTTCAGTCATTATTGTTTTAGTAAGTAACAAATGTGAATACGTAATAGCAAAAATGCAATTTTTCAATGATTTCAATCAGATTCGGTTAGCGATAAATTACAAAATTGGCCAGCAGATGTATCTTTCTCGACCCAGCTTTATCCATTATTATATGTTCTATGATCCAGCATCAATGTACTTAAATATAATAAGCGATGTGAGCGACGCGGTCTAGACCGATTGGAATCCAGCAGAACGAGAAATTTCAAATCGTACGAGTATATACGTAATTTGGGCTCCGGCGAAAAAAATAGTAGTAAAAAGTAGCAAAGTAAAAAATAAACAGCTACGAATCGAGAACCTCCTTTTCGTAACGCACAACATATGAAAAGCCAGAACTAACACCCGTATTCATTTATATTGTAAACATATGGCTTTGGAACACATTGTACTGTGCCAGCCGGATGCACTGCTGAACACAGCCTCCCCAATATGGGGGGTTTGCCATAACCCCAGGCGGCAGGCGTCTTGGGGGTCGCAGTGTAAGATATCAGTTTCTCAGAAAGTGCTGCTGTCCTTCTGGTATATTATACCCTTAGTCGCCTCTTACGGCACCCACGGCCACAGATACGGAGGTGACATTCTTGATCTTTCTTCAATTATATTTCAATGCCAAATATGACAATTGGCGTTGTTAGAGCAGCGATAGGCAAATATTATGTGCGTACGATTAATAACAAAAAATTACGAACTTATTAATTTTTTACGTTTTTAGTACCTATTCAAAAGAATATAATATCTTATAATAAAACCTCCCGACACCTTAGTAAATAACGCTGAAGGGGTAAGTAGAGGCGTCTAAACGCCGTTCCGCGAGATGTTTTGGTCCCATTTAATAGGGGGCGAGCCAACCGCTATCAACCGGGACAGTAATTATAGACTACTACTGAAAACTTTGTTGTCAGATAAACCCAATACCTGTGCGACTCGAGATATATATGTTTTTATTGCCTAATAGTAGACACAAAAGGCAGGCGGTCCACCTGATGGAAAGTGGACACTGTCGCCTATGGATTTTTGTAACTTCAGAGGGGTTACAAAGGCGCTGCCGATCAAAACATCTCAGGGCAAACGTGCAGACGGGTCAACTGGTGGTAAGTGATCAGTGATCACCGTCGCCCACGAACATGCGGATGTTTGCACCAGAGGTCTCGAGGATGCGTTGCCGGCCTTTGAGATTCTTAAAAGACGCTTTACGCCACTCAAGCAACACCGGAGTAATATATTATCAAACTATTACGTGCTATTACGTTACCTTCCACCGCAATAATCATTTTCACAGCACTAAAATCACTCGAAACACTGACACCCGTCTACATAATAACTCGGTATTTATTTAAAAGAAAATAAAACTGTATACTGTCAGGCGGCTGCTTTGACTCACAGACTGTGTCGTTGTGAAAACGTGCTGAGAATATTAATTTAAGAAGGCACATACTTATGTGAGTTAAAGAAATCCACACACTGTAAGCGGAGCGTGCGCGGTTGCGCCCATATAATCTATGACATCTATGATGAAATGCTCATGCGGTACTTTGAAGCAAAGGTGGCCGATCGGTAATAGCTGTTAGCTATGGACTGCCGTGCCGCAGGTCCCTGGTTCGATCCCCATTGATTTTGCGAATGCCCGCCTGGCTAACTACCACCGTCAAATAGAAAATCTGTCAACAAGTACGTAACGGTGTGTTCCGGCAGCAGTCCTTGAGAGCCAGTGAAATTACAGGCACATGAGACTCAACAACTATGTCTCAGTGACGGGCGCAGTGCAATTCGTGACTTTTGGTGTAATGCATCTGGCAAATTATATATAGGAAAATATTATATTATAGGCAAAGGTTAGTCCGCGTAACCATCAGATGGGCCTCGAGCTTGTTCCGCCACAATAACATAATAAAAAGTATATTACACGTTGAAAATAAGGCCCTCCTACAGATTTGTGATCGCTTTGGAATGAAGCTCCAGCTTATTGGATTATAATATTATTTGACATTGAAAAATCTTATTAGGTATGTGAATATTTCATTAAATAATAGATGCGTGTTGAAAATTCTTATTTACCGTTAAATTTCTAGGTTTACAAATATCTAAATCAAGTTGTTTTTAAATATTTTTTTGGAACTCTGAACGGTAAAACTTTTTGCATATGAATTTACTAAATGATTACCAAGCATAATATTAAACAAAACCGTGTTGAAGCTTTTTGAACCAGGCAATGTCATCCATGTGAAAGTACTCTTTTCTTTAATATATTTCGGACAAAGGTGTGTTGTAGGACTTGTAGCCACCACATTACAGCGTGCATTGAACCTTACTTATATAGTGGTTATTACTTTATTTTTTACGTTACGAGCTCTTAATCTGATTAACGCCATAAAAAACATTTCACACAAAAAGCGTGGCGTGGCGCACAACATCTGACTTAAACAGCTGGTTAGGAGTTGATGGCTGTAAAATTCATTTTTGGTTATGGACCGCGCTGGCTCGTCAGCCCAGATTATTAGCGCAACGGCGCGGCGCACGCACCGCGTCCGGTGTGTGGAGATCTTAAGCTAGGCGGCGAGTGTCCGACTATTATCGTTATTAGGTAGGTAATCCACATAGAGCCATGATATACCTCTGGTATTGCATCGACGCATACTCTGATATCGCGGCGGTAAGCGGAGGCGACGGGAAAGAATGTGCCGAATGAGCTACATGCCACTACTCCGTCGATGTATTTTGGGTGTCGCGGGACATTAGGCGCACATGGCGCTTAACTATCTTAACGCCTTTTGAAGCCAAAAGGTAGCGGGTATACTACTAACACGAGCATTCCTAAGGAGGAATAAAGATTGCTGGGCCCGTGCTTTCGTTCGCGTAGATAATTATAAAAAAATATATTAATGATAAAAGTGTCTTGTGTTAATCGAGGATCTAAACTATCTATACACTAATTTCATCCAAATGGGATCAGCCGTTTCAGCGCGAAGGAATTGGGCCCCAATTACACTATGGATATTTGGATACAGAATCCTACATCTATTTATGACTCGAAGATATATGAATTAGCAAACATGTAGGTACATGACTTAACAAACATGTACATTCACATCCTCACTACTAAACTTGGGCATTTAGAATATTGTTGTTTTTTATTTAGAGATTCAAAGAAGTGCTACAACCAAATTCAAAGCGGATAAAGCCATGAGCAGAAACTAGTTTAGTTAAACAAGTGATCAGTGTTACTAGGTTGCCAGTCGTGGGTTTGAAATCTACCATGGTCTAGAGCTTGAAAGCTGCTTGAAGAAAAAAAAGAAAAAAGCTGGAAGCGACCATGCTTACAACTTAAGCCTTTCGAATTTTAGATTCCCTTGCTATCCACACAGCCTAATAGTCCCAGCTAGAACATATATGGGTAAGATCCAAATAGTGTCTTTGCTATTTATAGCATAATATGATATTTGTATCATCACTACCCAACAGGTGAAATATTGTTGACAGAGCTCACTATCATCAGAGAAAAACAAATCTTTCATCATGGTTCAACTGGCTGGTCATTTTTCAACACAAACCTCCAAGGTTATCACTAATTTGAGGTTTTAGGTTCAGAACCTAAGATGATACCGATTTATCTCGTCATAATCTAGTTTTGTATCGTCACAAATTAATAAAATTAGAATGGTGTCAATCTCTAACATTTTGGAAATGAATTTCTGATATATTTATATATTGTCAATTAAGCGGTAAAAATCGTGTGACGTATTCGATCCCCAACGTTAGCCTTTTTGCCTCACTTCCGTGAGACGTATTCGATCCCCAACGTTAGCCTTTTTGCCGGTAACTACCGGCAGAATCGGGCGTGTGTGAGGCTAGCAATACATTTTGTGTTGGTGCCTGGTCTCTAGGTAACCTGATTTTTAATAAGTATTTTATTATAATATTTAAATCTCCAAAATGTTTCATGAATATGTTTTGTACTATAACTTTAAAAGAGAATGACCTTTTTATAAATCCGTAACTATGCAGTCCTAAATAACACATAGAATAAATAAAGAAATAATATAATAAAGAATTAATGAATATCATGCTTACGTTCCTTCTGGACCTAAAATCTGAATAAGGGAGTGATCACCCCTGAGTGTGGAGAAGTGACTGGCCAATTGAACCTTGCATCGGCGTCAGGGCCGTGGCCAATGCCCAGGCCGGTAAGCAATAGGTGCCCGCTACGTACGTTTGATGTCTTAAGTAATATTAAAATGTTGGATGTATATTATAAATGTAATTAAATAAGTGTGCGCTTTAAATTTATAAATATAGTAACTATAAAAGCATTAACGCTATCCATCGCCGCATATGGTTAGATTGCAATCCGATCCGGTTGACCCCGCGTCAGTGTACTGTATTCTAAACTTCGTGCCTTTGCATATAGTGATAATTTTTGCTAAGTGTGTCTTAACTTAAGTAATATTAAAATGTTGGATGTATATTATGAATGTAATTAAATATGTATGCGCCTTAAATTTATAAACATAGTAATAATAACAGCATTTTTTCCCCATAGAATCAAACTAACAGTGCTTTAAAACTTAATACTCCTCCATATGGCACGACCTCTCACGGCGGCAGCTGGTTCACGACTAGAATGAAAATTAAGAATTGGGCGAAACGGTAGGTGCTTTGATTGTGAATCGGACCGGAAAATACAAGCCCACGCTAAATCAGATTTCCTGGTGAACATGCACCTAGACGAGCCGCAGGAGTCGCACGCACCGCAAT
Source organism: Plagodis pulveraria (assembly GCA_963890685.1). Taxonomy (NCBI): domain Eukaryota; kingdom Metazoa; phylum Arthropoda; class Insecta; order Lepidoptera; family Geometridae; genus Plagodis; species Plagodis pulveraria. The sequence continues at coordinate 30,411,091 of OY982955.1, read as the reverse complement.
CATCGAATCTATTGCGGGTCGTTCATCGCGATAAGCCAAATCTAACAGACAAAGTCACTTTCACATTTTTATCAATACTAAGTATTTATAAAATAGCTATAGCTTTGCTCAAGTGGTGTTTCAAATCTTAAACCAAGTAATTAAAACCAGTTTAAATATTAATTTAGGCTAAGCAGGTGATAGTGAATCTGTAATTAAAGAAAATTACTTGGTGCAAAATCTGAGTAAACACTGAAATGTTTTGGGAGTGTGTTTTTGGTTGGTGGTACCTGTAGATTAGGCAGATTAGGCAAGAGTTATTCATAATATCTTATGTGATGTGATTTCAAGTTATTGAAAAAGTCAGAACGGCTGTCAAAGGTATATTTTTACAATAGAGTAACTTTTTTATAACTAATAATAGTACCCGTGGACTGCCAGGTTAGAAAATCATCCCCACAATTCTTCCCATGCGGGTGTCGTAAGAGTCTAAACGACAAAGGAAATATACCAGAAGGTGGGAAGCAGCGCCTTCTGAAGAACTGACAACTTCTAATGCGATCCCCAGACGCCTGCCAAGCATGGTGATTATGGCATATCCCCCAATGGGGGAGACCTTGTTCAACGGTGGACATTCTGGTTCTTTTGATGATGAGAGATGAGGGATTTTTTTCATGTATCTTTCATCATCAACCACATTGTTGTTAAAAGTAAAAATGTGGTTGATGATGGTACATCATGCCCACCTAGAATTCAACCTGTACTTGAAGACTCCTATAATATCTCTAATGGGAAATACTAGAAGCTGGCGGCGACACTAAATATAAAACCGGGTAAGTGTTTGTTGACTCACAAACCTGGAGTTACGTAACAACACAGCATGGACTGTAAAAATGTTACGAAGCATTGGACCTTCCAAGTTTGACGCTTATAATTATTATAGTTTTCATGATAGTTGAAGCGCTCGTAGCGAAGTTTACTTAGCTGTTCTCAAACTATCAGCAAAGTTAAGCAACGTCGCCCGCGGTCATGAGTTGGATGGGTGATCGCTAGTGACATCACTACTGAGCGTTTCCGTGCTTCAGAGGGCATGTTAAGCTGTCGGTCCCGGTTGTTGTCTTAGTATGGCAGTTGTTATAGCATGGTGGTAGGGCATTTTGCGAATGCCTGCCTGGCTAGCTACCCCCTCACGTAAGAAAATCTGTCGCCAAGCACCTAATGGTGTGTTTCGGCAGCTGTCCTTGAGAGCCAGTACTTCTAGGTTAGCCTAAACAACATCTTCGACCACATCATCACTTACCATCAGGTGAGATAGTGGTCAAAGGCTTACCTAACAGGCATAAATGAAAAACATTAAAAAAGGTTGTATGAGGATCGCCTTTTACTAGAAACTTTTTGTAATAATATTATTTGTTACTGTACTAACACATTCTGTAAAAATTTCATCCAGCTACCTATTACTGTTTTAGAGATACAGACCTTTATAGGTCAGATGGACTGACGGAGAGCCAAAACTTAGGGTCCGGTTTACTACTATGCAACCCTAATAAAAACACACAAGCAACTAAAAATTAGACTAGCTAGGTAATACTTAGCGGCTAGACCATGTAATAGCAGCTAGGCAATGAATATATTATTTTTTGATAATAGGCCAGTACTTTACTAGACCAGTAGTACTTGATCACTTTCTCTCCTGTTGGGGTTGTTGATAAGCGATACTACTGTAGGTAATGTTAAAACTGAACCTAAATTGGGAACTGACTCTCAAAGACCGCTGCCAGAAAATACCTATTGGAGTTAGGCATACAATGTGGTAAAGCTTAAGCCACATTGGCATGTATTTAATTTAATTTTATATTGGGTATATATCAGATGTAGATTGGACTATGGACATCTTGCACGGCAGTTCATAGGCATTGCCTACATGATTGCCATCAGCATGACAGATACTTGGCTTGGTAGTACCATTAAACAAAGCCTCCCGAATCATGTTATGAAGCAGTGATGGCTCAGTGGCATTGGTTATGGACTGCCGCTCAGCAGGTCCATGGTTCGAATCCCGCCACGGGCTTGAGCTTCACCGCATGGTGGAAGGGTATTTTGCGAATGCCCGCCTGGCTAGTGACCAGTAGTAGTAGACCAGTTCAAGTAGAAATTCTGCCGCCAAGCACCTAACGGTGTGTTTCGGCAGCAGTCCTTGAGAGCCAGTGAAATTACAGGCACATGAGACTTAACAACTATGTCTCAAGGTGACGGATGCAGTGCAATTCGTGACTTGTGACGAAATGCATCTGTTATAGGCAGAGGTTAGTCCGCTTAACATCAGGTGGGCCTCGAGCTTGTTCCGTCACAATAACATAAAAAAAAAATAAGGTTCGGGTGTTGGTAATTTAGGAGAACCGTTCTTCAAAATGTGCTGCCGCCCATCTTCTGGTATTTCCCCTTTATCACCTCTTATAACTCCCGCAGGAATTCTGAAATTATTTGAATGAGAGGATGCAATTGCAAAACCAGCACCCTATGGGAATCGTTGTGGCTCAAATTAAAACAATTGTAAGATTTTTCAGTGAAGCTAATATAGCTAAACATAATAAATTATCCAGGTACATTTTACAGCACTTTACAAATTTTATCTTTACAAGTCCTATAATGGCACATACATTGTACAATGGTATGTATTCAAGGATAAGGACTGAGATTTAGTTATCTCTAATCAAAAGTAAGAAGAGTCAGCAAATAGTTTAAACTAAGTATCATAAGCCTCAGATAATCCTTCTGGTAAGGCTAGACTATTATCTATATGTACTTAATGTTTTGAGTTCACATGTGATAAAAACCTTTATTACTGCCTTAAATTGTGTGAAGTTTTGTACTCATCTTGGTGGCTCAGTGGAAATTGTTTTTAATCAATCGCAGCTAGAAAAGGTAATGGAAAAATACTAGAAAGCTTGTTGTCTAAATATTTCTGAAAACTATGAAATGGTGTGCATCGATTCATGAACAACAAACAACCAATGCTCACTTGTTAGCTGATGTTTAGTTACAGTTGCATCTATAGTATGTTCATTATGCATCAAATACAATGAATAGTAACAAAAGTTGTAGAATAAATTTAATGAGGAAATTTAAGGTTACCATGTAAAATTATGCCTTCACAACTTTAAATAAGAGTTTATTTAATTGTTTTCTAGGTATATGATGACATTTGCCAACAGCTGCTTTTGACCTCCTGGTAGGTCATTAAAGTGAACTATAAACAAGTATATAGTTCTAGGGTCTTATACATAATAGCTCCATAACTTTATAGTAGGTTTAAAAGGTTTAAAAGTTTTCCTTTGCGCAGTACTAATGACATATTATAAACCTACTATAAAGTTATGAAACGATTATGAATAAGGGGGCTAGTCTATAAACAAGTAAGTATATCATTAATAGACATAGAATGATGGGTATCATTCTATGTCTATTAATGATCCAATATAATCATTTTTAATTATTATTACCCTACTTCTATTAGGACTAAGTTACTGCAATTCAGATTACGTACTTCGTTTACGTTGGTAATTTAGGAGAAACTAGCGAAACGTTGTAGTTTTAATTGACGGTTACGAGACTGATAACATTCTACTTACTTACCAAGTAAGGGCCTTCTAGGATCGTCAGCATCCATGTCAACTTTTAAACTATTGTTGAATATCAATCTTAGTTTATGTAATTTGAACTCATTCTTATCTTCTACGTACTTATGTTGATAAGTATTAAATAACAATTTGAGTTGCTCATTGTAGGTAATCTCAACAACAACAAAGCAAAACAATCACAACAGTACAGAAATCAATTCCGCACTTGACAAAATGTCAAAATGACATTGACATACCATATTATTTAGGGTGCTTACCATTTGAAGTTAGATTCTCTAAAAACGATCACACTCCCAAAAAGTTGTTCCACATGAGTCTTGGCGTTATTTTCGCCATAAACGCTACATCTAATGTCAAAAGTGACAGAAATGGCAAATTTTAGTGGCATTCTTAGCGTTCTTATCCTAAATGGAACAGGGGATGACAGTTACAAACGATCACAGTGATCACAACCATAGACGCAATGTGATCAAAATTATCGAAAATAACGTTCTTAGCGACAAACGGAATATACCCTTACATTGTTATTCAGGGCGTACTTCATTTGACGCCAATTTCGATAATGTTGACCACATTTGCGTCTATGGTTGTAGTCACTGTGATCGTTTGTAACTGTTGTCCCCTGGACGGCGATTCTCGTGCAGTGATATGAATATCATAGTAGATAAATATCGAGAAAACATGGCGAATATCGAGTCGTGTTGTTTTGTGTTATTCTCGCAATATCACTATCGATAAATATCAAGCCCTAGCGATCGACACGCAACATTGCGATATCGGGATTATCATTATACTTTCTATACACATGAACACATTATCTGTGTTCATCTGTGGACATATTTTTATATCTACCACTCGCGGGAATAGCATTTTTGTGAAAAGTCGATATTTTTGGGATATTAATAGTCTATAGGTGACACGGGATAAATATCGAGAATCGATAAATTTATCCCAATTTTGAGAATTGCTCCCCTGTTCCATTTAGGATAAGAACGCTAAGAATGCCACTAAAATTTGCCACTATTGACATTTTTTTACCTTAGATGTAGGTAATTCAAACTGTTCCAGTAGCTTCATAGAGTTTATGGCGAAAATAATGCCAAGACCCAAGTGGAATAACTATTTGGGAGTGATCGTTTTTACCGTTTTTGGCGAATTTAACTCCAAATGGTACGCACCCTAAGACATTCAATTTTTACTCTTGTCATGGATCTATGAAATGATATGTCCATGATTAATGGGAGGCCGACCCGTGGTACAACTGCGATGTCCAACTGGTTGTACTACGGAGAAGTAAAGTTACCCATGGTTCAACTCTTTTTTTATATATTTATTATTATGATCCATGGTACAACTGTCCAACTGGTTGGACTAAGGGGAAATGAATTTATCTATGGACTAGTTATTTATTTATCTATAGTCTAGGGCAAAGACATATTTAGGTGCGACGACGAGCGAAGCGAGGAGGAGCGTTAGGTTACTTGTGACTACAACATCGCGCGAGCCAAGCGAGCGAAGCGAGCGTGCCGCGGCAGCGGCCGGCGATGCGCCACATAAATTTAATTTCATATACTACTTTTTGTGATCATTTACTACTTTATCCCCTTAGTCCAACCAGTTGGACAGTTGTGCCATGGATCATAATAATAAATATATAAAAAAAGAGTTGAACCATGGGTAACTTTACTTCTCCGTAGTACAACCAGTTGGACATCGCAGTTGTACCACGGGTCGGTCACGGATTAATGCAATGCCTGACCCAAGTAATATTATGCCTTCCGATCATGGCCTTCCATATTAGACGAATTATCGCCATTAAGGGTACCTTCGAAGGTCAATTGGCGACCAAAATTCTAATCGGTTACCAGGAGCCATTTAGGTTACTTACATAGAGAAAAGAACAAGAGATTTAGACTACTTTAGGATTTTCCCAAATTTATTATTTGATAAGTACCTACCTAATTGTAGGCGTGTAACGAAAAGTAATATGTGTCGCTTAACTTCAATTCTGATAAATCTCACTCTACCCTCTTAGGAGATATTTGAGTAAAATTGATACCTAATAAGTTTAATTTGATTATTCAAAAGGCATTATTTATTTAATTATGGTAACAGTATTGAAGAAAACTACTCTGTTCAGCAAATACAACATTAAAACCATTCATGCATCCAAAAAATAAATATTTAGTGTCGATTTATCTTCATGTCATAAAATGGAATGCAATTTATTTCACATTGATTGATAAAAAACTAAGTGTGGATTTATAGAAATTTGATTTACTGAGTCATCTTCTTAATTTCTTCTGCGTGCATTGGCCGCCCTATCACATTCTCACCGTTAAGCCCTATTTTTATAATAATTCAACTGCACCATCGATGCCTAGCCTTGGCCAAAGTGCGATTTTAGCAATTAGCGAACATCAATTAGTTTTAATTCATGAACTGGAACTCCAATTGGCAGTCTCTCTGGACTAAAATTTTCAAATGATAGGCCGCGTTTCTTGCTAGTTTTAGGAATACCTGAAATTAAATTAAGGAAATGGAAAGTTTTATTAATAAATGAGAATGTCAATTTTGTATAAGAACACCTGTGTCACGATTATCAGACATTTCACAACGTATATGGACTTCATTATATTATGTTTTAAATTTCAGCCATATCGGTTCCATGATTATCGAGGGAACAAACGGCCAAACATCCAGACATTCACATTTATTATAATATTAGTGTAATATTATAACGCACATACAATAAAAGCAAAATAGCTAAACATATCCAGGCGACATACTCCATAAAGCGCTTAAGTATAAGTATTTTAAAACTTACATTTTATACTGTATACCCGCACAAATCTGATCCCAAAGCTCCTGTATATGTAATAATATTCTAACATACTAATTATATCCAAATTATTCTGTAACAGTAGAACAACAATATAATAATAATCAATTATGATGCGCACAACACTAGTGCCAACTCAGGATTCCCAACGACGCATAGGTTTAGGAATTTCGTACCTTAATAATCACTCTTTGCTCATTCTTACGGCTAAGTTTTATATTAGGTCACTTGCGGGCTTTACGTGGTGACACAATTTTACTGGAATGATCTAATGAAACTGTCTAAATAACAAATAGAAACGATAAAACACGGGAGGGTACAGTGCCACTGTAGGAGATTTTATTTCGACTGACGGCCATCCATGATGAAAAAACGCAATTCGCTGTTTGGCTGTCATGGACTTAACTACATTGAAAAAAACTGTCTCTGATCTATCTGACTTTGATGAAATGTTATGATTTTGACGGTTTATTTCTCAAGAACCATGTGGATTTATACATACGCAACTGATAAAACAATTTCAAAGCTTTTTTTCACCTATTCATTTTATACCACCAAAACATAAATATTCTCAATATTGGATTTATCTGAGTTTTATGTTAAGCGACACATATGCACGTCCAATATTTTTTGAAAGTGCCAGAAGGTGGGCAGCAGCGCCATCTGAGGAACTGATCAGCCCAAGACGCCTGCCATGCGTGGGGATAATGGCAAGCCTCCCCCCACCCCTCTTAATGGGTGAGGCTGTGTTCAGCAGTGGACAATATGGCTGATACAGGTGCAATGACAGGTGGTAGCGTTTTTGTCTTTTAAATGAACATAATATATTTAGCAGTTTTTCTATGGGATAGAAGGGCAAACAAGTAGTCGGCCTGGTGGTAAGTGATCATCGTCACCCACAAACATCCGCAACTCTCTCGAAAAAGAAGAAGTCTCTCAAGAAGAAGTCTCGAAGAAGGACTAAGCTCTCTTTTTGAAGGCTCTTGAATCATGTACGTTCGGCAATACTTCACATAGCAGCCTGTTCCACATCGTTGCAGTGCGAGGCAGAAAATTCTGTGAGAATCGCAAGGTTGCGGACTACCAGACGTCTACGTGAAATTGATTTAACATCATGGTTTGTCGGGGCATCCGCTGGCGAAATTCAGCTCCAGGTATTAAATTGAACAGTTCCTCAGAAAACTTCCCGTAATAGATACGGTAAAGGCATAGTAGAAAGACTCCTTCTACTATGGTAAAGGATGCAGCACTCTGCGTCCAACATGAACTGTATTGAATCCGCCAGATGTATCTACTGCTGAAGGCAGCCTATTATTGGGGGGTTTACCATAATTCCCACGCTTGGCAACCGTCTTGGGGATCGCAGTATGATATCTCTGACACTGCGATCCCCAAGACGCCTGCCAAGTCTGTGGATTATGTTAAACCCCACCATAATGGGGGAGGATGTAAGCAGCAGTGGACAATCTGGCTGATACAGTAAAGTACATTGTTTTAGACATAATGGTTCTAAGAAATATACAATTTATTGGTTTACCTATGCTATTTCATAGCTTATTATATATTATGTGTATGAATTTTTTTACGCGAAGACATCGCCATGAAAATCAGTCTGCTAACCATAAATTATTGATAAAAGACTAAAAAAAAATTGGGTATGTGCTCTCTTCTATTGATTTATTTGAAAAATACTGCAAGCTTTTTGCGAGATGATCAGAGTTTAGATACGGCATCACATATCATTTTAGGGAAGGACTTTAGAATAGACTAATAGAATAGACTTTAGAATAATCTAATAGTATATAAACATTTGTGTACGGGGGAGTTGGAGACTTTGAGCATGCTCCCTGATGAGTAGGGTTACGGAACCGTAGGTATAGTTTTTCAATAACTTTTTTTAGGGTCCCTAACCCAACGCGTAGTATTATTATATGTTATATGCCCAAAGGGTAAAAACGTGACCCTATTACTGAGACTTCGCTGTCCGTCCGTCTGTCACCAGGTTGTATCTCAAGAACGGCGATAGATAGACAGTTGAAATTTTCACAGATGATGTATTTCTATTGCCGCTATAACAACATATACTAAAAATATAATAAAATGAATATTTAAGGGGGGCTCCCATACAACAAACTTGACGGTGACAGGTAGACGCTTTAACTATTCTCTGAATATTTAGTTACGGAACCCTTCGAGCGCGAGTCACACTCACAATGGGCCGCTCTTTTTTTAAAATTTTTAATTCCTGATTGTTTAGCCTTTGACCACTATCTCTCCTGATGGTAAGTGATGATGTGGTCGAAGATGTTGTTCAGGCTAACCTAGAGCTACTGGCTCTCAAGGACAGCTGCCGGAACACACCACTAGGTGCTGGGCGACAGATTTTCTACTTGAGGGTGGTAGCTAGCCAGGCGGGCATTCGCAAAATACCCTACCACCATGCAATAACGACTGCCATCCTAAGACAACAACCGGGACCGACGGCCCTCTGAACGGACGCACGGAAGCGCTCAGTAGTAATGTCACTAGCGGTCACCCATCCAACTCGTGACCGCGGGCGACGTTGCTTAACTTTGCTGATCGGTTAAGAACAGCTAAGTAAACTTCGCTACGAGCGCTTCATCATCATACAATATATCTACTTATAATAAAACTGTAACAACCAAATCTGTACATGGCAGATACTATGAAAAAAAATTTGGAGCTCTATGTGGCTGACACTGATGCCAAAACTGTATTTTTTTTTCAATTTTAGTCTGTATGTCTGTATCCCGGCCGCGCATCATTCCAAAACTACTGAATGGAATTCAATGAAACTTAACGCGATTTGAGTTCATAATACGAAGAAGGTATTATAATTGTATTTTTTTTATCCCGAAATTCAGCACGGTTCCGTCGGGAAAAGGGATGAAAGTCAAAACTTACACTTTGTTGTAATTTATTAACGCGTAGTCCGATTTCAATAATTCTTTTTTTTGTTAGAATAGACACGAGTGAGTCCGGCACCCCACGGGTAGCCGGGAACTCTTATTTAGTTTTGTAAGCATGCTTAGATAAAACTCTCAATAGCTGGGACATTCACCACAGTCATTCTTTTTACTTTTTTTTTGTTATTGTGACGGGAGAAGCTCGAGGCCCACCTGATGTTAAACGGATTAACCTCTGCCTATAACAGATGCATTTCATCACAAGTCACGAATGGAACTGCGCCCGTCACTTTGAGACATAGTTGTTAAGCCTCATGTGCCTGCAATTTCACTGGCTTTCCAGGACATCTGCTGGAACACACTGTTAGGTGCTGAGGGTGGTCGCTAGCCAGTCGGGCATTCGCAAAATGCCCTGCCACCGTGCGGTGAAGCTCAAGCCCGCGGCGGGATTCGAACCATGGACCTGCTGCGCGGCAGTTCACAGCCAATGCCAGTCAGCCTCAGCCATCATCACGCATCATTTCTATCTTTTGCCGCATACATTTTGGAGACTGTGCAATGGAAGTACGCAATTTAATATATTTTCGTTTTACCGCCAAGCAAGGAGAACTTCGGCATAAAGACGCCGTTTTCAAATCGAAATTCCAAAAAAACGCACAAAGTAGATACTTCGCTTCAACATTTATTGTGAGTACTTGCCGCGAAGGAACTCTCTGAGTAACTTTACTACTGCTTTCTGGAAAATACAACCCGGGAGTTTTCAAACCCAAAGCAAAAAGCTCCTTTCTGAACTATGCTTTACTAAGAGTGCTTCACCGCAGACCTCAGCGTTAAACAGTGCTCAAATGTAAATAATTAGTCTGCAGTAACGGCAATCGCGAACGAAGTCGTAAGTACAGCTAGTTATTAATATACAGATGGATTTTCCATACGGTCTTCTTCTTATGGTCCAAATTTTCTGTTATATAGTTTCTGGATTGGATGAGCTCAGTTTCAAAAGATTGGGTTTTAATTGAGTTCAGCCAAGACGTAAGAAGTCCCCCTACTGTTAAATTACATAGTTGGTTTTTGTTTTTGGGAGACCATCGTTAATAATAGTAGATTATGATACAAGTGAGCTAAGTTGGTCATCATACACGAGTCTGTGTGTTGCAGCCCGAGCCGTAGGCGAGGGCGTAATTCAGCTCAGTGTATAATGAGCAAGTTGCTCACAATTTTCATACGCACTTTTTCAACACCCTTGCGAGGAAAAAAAATATATATTGCACAAATACGATACAAACAACTTACGCAAATTATGGAAAATAGCGCGCAAGTTTTTTTTTTGGGCGCGGCAAATGTATGATGGTTGATTACTTATTAAACCTCTTTGATGTTACAAATCTGTATTACCCGATTAAATTGAAAATGCTCTGTTTACTCGCATATAATTTGCAGTTAGGTACTAACGTAACATTGTAGGGATAATTCTATTACGCAATAGTGTATAATATTATTATGCACGAGGGTGTTATACAATGCGATTAAAATAAGAATAGGACGGGCTCTCGGCTAACTTCACTCAAATTCCCTCTAATAAGTACGATCAGAAGAACAAACTTAAAAATAGAGCAGTGCCATATATTTATACGTAATTTGAAATGACTGACCCGAAATTGTTAATTTTAATAAATTCGTATTTTTAAGGTTGACAGCACAGACGCCATCTTGGTTTGATGAAAACGCGGACGTCAGGGTCATATTTCTCCGATAGTGTACTACTACGAGACACATTTCCGAGTGTTTATTGATCTTCCCGTTTAATTTGTTTTTTTGACTGTTTAATTTGTTCTTGTTGACTGTCTAATATGTTTTTGGTGATTGATATATTTGTTTTTGTTACCCGTTACGATGATAACGATGAGTAGGCCATCAGGACATGCGGCATCGAACAACCTAAGCACAAAATATATTTGTTTGAAAGTTCCCGTGAGTATGAGACATATTAATGTTTTCAATAACCGGCTGTGTACAAAATATTGCTAACAAATAAAATCAGTTCAAATTATTGTGTTTGCTGTACCTACAATCACCTACAACTTCGTTTACCTACCTATGACGACGTGTTTTTTTACACGACTACCCACATAAAAGTGTGTTAAGTTTTCAGGTTTCATGTATGTTTGTATGTTTGTGAGTTTCTTTATTTCACCATCACTTCTATACTAGTACCAGATTTTAATGTACCTACGAGATATCGTTAGATTTATCTTGATAGCTTAAGTGACACTATGTACCTACATAAAAAATAAAAAACAAACTGGTGGATTTTAGACGCCATACAGTGAGAAAATAAGTTTATTTTATCTTCCAAAGCCATCGTGGTATCAAAAAGGTTGGCTTTGAAAAACGATGCCATAAATATATTTACTGGCAGTTTTAATTTCAATGGATCGATAAAACACTTAACTAAAATAAATTATTTGCAGTCGGGTTTTTATTTTCTTTATTAATTTAAACATGTTTTACCATTTATTTATTTTTGCACACTGTAGGTACCAAGTTCTAGTTTTTACATCACAACATGGCGCTAAGTCGATCCTATTCTTATTTTAATTGCATTGTAGTTCGGTTTATGGCCCTAAGAAGGATATAATAAGCTCACTTTACGAGCAAGGGTGTTGAAAAGATTAATACATTACTATCTGAGTTTTTATTGTTTAATGCCGATATCCAAGTACTTAGCTTTTTTTTCTGCGACGGTGGCATATCATGGGTCTTTTGTAATATAAATTAAAATTTGCACTTCTGAATCTATATCTACACTAATATTATAGGGAGGAAAGATTTTTATTTTCTGTATGTAACGAGTAAACTTAAAAACTACTGGACTGATTTGAAAAATTCTTTCACCATGAGAATTGTGACTAGACTTGTGCTTTATCATTCCTTTAATGAAGGGATGGTTCAATAAATAGCTGCCTACATAAGTTTAAATTTTCAATGTATTATATTTTTTAGAACCCCGTATTACATAAAATACTGTTTTGTTTCTTTTCTTGCTAGCTAGCCGTGCGCTACGTGCGCTCGATCTGAGCCGATTTGGGGGCACGCCGGATGTTATCAATCTTCAAATAGTTTCGTCAATAATTGCCATTTTCTAAGTTCTCGGCCGATTTTTTTATTTTATTCTCAAGCGTTATGCCTGTTGCCAACTGGGCGCTATGATTTGCCGGTTTTCAGCGGTGTTTTTAACTTTTTATAACAATTCTTAGATCAATGCATTTTACTTAAATCTTGCTAATATTTTCTGTTAGTTGATACAGGATAGGGCTTAGTTTTGCCCTTTCGGTAAGGAACCCTAAAAAAGGTCCGTCTGTGGAAGATACATTTCAACTTAAACGCCTTTTATTTAGTTAATAGCAACACTCATATGTGCGTCTTGTGTTCTAAGTTCTTAACAAGGACACATAATAAAACAATGACTAGGTTTATCTAACCACTTCTTTACATAATATTATTTTCAACACCCTTGCTCGTAAAGTGAGCTTTATTATATCGTCCTTAGGGCCATAAACTGAACTATACCCTTGTGCATAATAATATTATACAATCGTGCGATATTGAATTATCCCTACAAAGCTAAGTTACTACCTACCTAACTGCAAATTATATGCGAGTAAACAGAGCATTTTCAATTTAATCGGGAAATTTATCCCTACAAAGTTAAGTTAGTACCTCACTGCAAATTATATGCGAGTAAACAGAGCATTTTCAATTTAATCGGGTAATACGGATTTGTAACATCAAAGAGGTTTATATGTAAACAGCCATAATACATTTCGGCTCAAAAAAAAGCTTGAGCGCTACCTTCCATAATTTTCGTATGTTGTTTGTATCGCATTTTTTCCTCGCAAGGGTGTTGGAAAAGTGCGTATGAAACTCGTGAGCAACTTGCTCGTTATACACTCAGCTGATTTACGCCCTCGCCTGCGGCTCGGGCTGCAACACACAGCCTCGTGTATAATGAGCAACTTAGCTCCCTTGTATCATAATCTACTAAAACAATAAGAACGCCTATTACTTTTAAGACTTGTTTGTGACAAATGTACATTGTCATAGGTTCATATACACCTACCTAGAACTCATAACATTATTTGGAGTGGTTATAGTAGGAGGTATTTTTTATGCCTGATAGGTTAGCCTTTGACTACTGTCTCACCTGATGGTAAGTGATGATGTGGTCGAAGATGTTGTTCAGGCTAACCTAGAAGTACTGGCTCTCAAGGACAGCTGCCGGAACACACCTTTAGGTGCTTGGCGACAGATTTTCTACTTGAGGGTGGGAGATAGCCAGGCGGGAATTCGCTAAATGCCCTACCACCATGCGACGAGATCACGAGGTAACATATTAGTACCTATCGTAACCTTCTATGGTAGAAAAAAATACTACTCCCCCAATCACTTTCGAAAATTTATCCGTGATGTGTTTTGACCAGCGTACGATCATTAAATATGTAGGTCAGCACGGGTTCGAACTTCGTATCTAGTAACTTACATACCACTGATAACCTTTAAACTGGATAGTTGAGGAAACTGGAATCAACCGATTTTTTTCTGATATAGTAGACACCAGAGTGATCGACCTCGTTATCGTTGGTCCACAACTGATCTAGGAGAATAAATATCTACTTCAAAATCAAACCGAGTTTGAAGCACAAGTAGCATACAGAAGGGAGGAAGAAAAGAAGAAAGCCCCGAAATTAAAACCACCAATCCAAGGTGTTGGCTGACCCGTTCTGATGGATACATGCATGTATGAGGGAAGTCTGGGGTACGTTCTTGCAATGTCTTGGCCAAATATTGGTCGAGCTAGATTTGCTCGATGCTCCTGGAACAATTGTTATAGCTACTCTCAATATATGAGTTTTTATTTTATTTATTTATACACAATACAGTATACAATCAAGTTAGAAATAGGACTTGAACTAATACAGTTTTGAGCTGGATTGTATTCCACAAATTTGTGTAATTATAAAAACAGAATGAAATAGACGGATAATATTAATTTATAGACATTGCGTTTTGCCGAATACACACAACTGCGAAAACATTTCGAAGGTATGTGCACACAGCACTTGTTACTAGTGTAAATTGCCATTCGGAGAAGCCAGTCTCAACACGGAGTTTGATAGCGATGTTAATTTTAAGTGGTAAAATATTTCTGCATGTTTTGAAAATCGGGCTCATTACGTAGTTTATTAAACAATAGTAATTTATTAATCCCTAATCTTTGTCTTGGCTTCTACAAAATGTATTATAGGTACCTATATCCTGAAATCTGTCACATTTGACAGTTAGCTAAGATTTGGCTGATTCAAAAGTTTGTATAATTGTGGCAAGGTAGAGCATGACTATCGATGACAGGTCGCCTGGAACGGCTATGATTAAATCATTTCATCAGGATCAAATTAAGCTCGACTGGATAGCAGGAACGGTGTGTATCAGCGGTTAGAGCAAAATTTGCTTTGGTCGAAAGAATGTAGGAACGTACCTACTATAAGGATGGCGCTGCGTGGGTCCTTTTTAAAAAACACTTTAATACTGCTAGAGTGGATTTAATAAAATTTAGAAATTAATAGATAGATTATTGACTAATGGACTGACTGATTTACTAATTGAATTTACTCGACTGACTTACTGGGCGACAATGCATATAACCTTTTATATAAGCTCGGTACATACACGTGGTTGCGAGGGATTTTTGCATTAATTGCATTTTTACCACATTAGTTCTGTTTATTACAGTATACCAAGTCTCTATCGGAAGGTGTATGATGCGGCAAATTAATGATGATAGTGCATTTCATGAACTTTAAAGGAAAATTATATTTATTAAGATAACTTTATTACTTTAGCAGTAATAAGCGTTATAATTTGGGTATTCGATAATTTTGTACCACATACAACATCTTTTTCCGAACACACCGTCGGAGATTACGACCAAACACCGTGAGTGCTAGCCGGTATATGTAGTTAAATACAAAATCCTTAGAATAAATCCTTTAGTGATAAGATTGAAGTCGATTCTTGATTATAACGAGTAAAGACTTGCATTAAAAAACAAAATCTACATTAAAATAACTTGAAAATCATAATAAATTAAGTTTCACAAAGCTGCCGCTAGATGGCGCTGTACCGACAGATTCTGAATCGCGCTATATTGTGATAACGGGCCACTACGGAACCCAAAGGCGCGTGGCCTGACACGCACTTAGCCGCACATTTATGCAGATCGAAATCCTTAGCGGGACCTAACAGCTCACTGTTAGGTGCTTGGTGACAGATTTTCTGAACTCTTATGGCAGAACACATTCCGGCAGCAGTCATTGAGAGCCAGTAAAATTACAGGCACATGAGACTTAACAACTGTAACTATGTCTCAGGCTCTGCCCATAACATATGCAGATTGTCACATGTAAACTGCATCTGTTATGGGCAGAGGTATCACCGTTTATCGTGAGGTGGGCCTCGTGCTTGTCCCGTCACAATCACATCTATGGAAAATTTCCTAAAATCGCAAAAGGAACTTTTACATACGGTGAAGCTCAAGGTGGCGCTGGGAATGGAACCATCGACCTGTATTTTTATTGGGCTCTGCAGCCCATATCAATAACCTACTCAGCTATCACTGCTTCAGAATGTGCGAGAAAGATGTGTTGTGTTGTGTAAGAGGAAAAATCCATCAAAAGAATTGAATCATTTTCTTAGCATCCCAGAACGCTGGAAGTAGGTTTTTTCTCGTATACTGCTCATCTTCCCGCTATATGCAGAGATATGCGAGGTCCAGAGATACAATTACAGGTCGAAGACGTTCCGGAAAGTGGCCACAGAGGACCGAGACAGGTGTGTGAAGAATTTTATGGGATGGAGTTGAAGTGAAATTATAATAAATAATAATAATAATAAATTTTATTTGTCATAAAAATATGTCTACAAATTAATATTTGAACCCATTGGCTCCGAGCTAGTGAAAACTGTGTTTCAGAGCCAATGGCGTCACTTTGAGACATAGTTGTTAAGTCTCATGTGCCTGTAATTTCACTGGCTCTCAAGGAAAGCTGCCGGAACACATCGTTAGATGCTTGGCGACAGATTTTCTACTTGAGGGTGGTCGCTAGCCAGGCGGGCATTCGCGAAATGACCTTCCACCATGCGATGAAGCTCGAACCATGGACCTGCTGAGCGACAGTCCATAGCCAATGCCACTGTGCCATCACTGCTTCAAAATTGTGTAAATGTAACTGTATAGATCGCAAGAGCTGCTTCATATTTTTCAAAACAAAATGAATAAATATAAAACGGGCCACCAAAACGCCGTTGTAAGGCAGTTCTATGGCTCCCTGACTTGGCAACAACAGGCAATTTCAAACAAACGCCTGTCTTCTTTTGATATGACCCCAATAACTAATTACATCATTTATTGTTGTCGGATGTCCCATATTGCATACAAATAACAAAATTTTACGTCATTCTTGAACCCACACGTCTAATATTGTTGTTTATATTATCTAGACGTGTTGTCACTGGTCAATGTATGATGATTAATGTTTGAAAGCTGTGCTTGACTCGGGGAAAAATAACTTAGGTATTGTTATTTTTTAATGCTGGTAGGCTAGCCTTCGTCTCATTTGATGGCAAGTGATGATCCGGTGAAAGATGTTCTCTACTGTTTAGTGTTTTAAATGCATACATTGTAGTAGCTGTAGTGTCTTATATAGTTCGTAGAACTATGTTTATAAAGGCATACCATTGGTGGTAAAATAAGGTCAACCTATAATTACTGATGGCTCTCCTAATAATTATCTTTATTGATAAATGGATATGATTTGAATTAATAAGGGTTGTGCCGTGTGGGGTCAAGTTTTCACATTGAAATTAGTTACCGTACAAAACTGAACAAATTAATGCCGCACCAGTGTTCTATGGTTAGAATCCTGCGCGGCCTTGGTGTTCACTGTATGGTGGTTGAGTGACATTTTGCCAACGCTTGACTGGGTAGCTACCTCCCTCAAACAAAAATCTGTCGCTAAGCACCCTAATGTGTGTTAAGTTAGCTTTCCATTTATCCCATTTTAGGTTGAGCCTGAATAAAATCATGAATAGATTCAGGCGTTACTTTGCGGAAATCCATATTTTTTTTTTTTCAGGAAAACATCAAATTAATATTTTTATAAAACACTTAAAAAATATACAAATATATCTAATGACAATTCCGCCTAATTTTCCTGCTAAGCCGACGTGACGTCACAAAGGCCACGCAGCCAAACCGGAAGAGTTTTCAACGCGTTGCGCTTCTACACGAAGCATCCTCAGGAGGTCTTGACTCTACGAGCGCACGATCGAGAAACTTCTCGATCTGATTTTAATTTGATGTTTCCTTAAAATATTTAAAAAATATTTGTTATTACTGAATACAATCTTCTGACACATTATCAGTTAGCATTAGATGAGATATTATGGTACTATGCCATCGTTAAAGTTCGAAGCAATGATGGCCGAGCGGTAATAGCTATGGACTGCCGTGCCGGAGGTCCAAAGTTCGATCCCCACCGCCGGCTTGAGCTTCATCGCATGGTGAAGGGCATTTTTCGAATGCCTGGCTATAGCTACCACCCTCAAGTAGAAAATCTGTCGCCATGCTCCCTTGAGTTCCGAGAGCTATCTTTGAGAGCCAACAATAGCCTGAACAACGTCTTCATTTACATCATCACTTATCATCAGATGAGAAGAACACCGAGGGTTCTGTACCAACACAGCCTAGAATGTACCAAAACTCGTTATCTGTCGCCAAGCACCTAACAGTGTGATTGAGCAGCAGTCCTTGAGCCAGTAAAATTACAGGCACATGAGACTTAATAACCGGATGTCTCAGTGTGACGGACGCAGTGCAATTCTTCACTTGTGATGATATGCATCTGTTATGGGCAGAGGTTAGTCCACTTAACAACAGGTGGGCCTCGAGCTTAATCCGTCACAATTACATAAAAAAGTCACTTCAATCACCTGCATTTTATTACCTTATACCTCTACATGGTGTACCGATTTTGATGACTATTTTAAATTCGAAAGCTGGTGCTTGTTATGTGGTCCCCTTTAAATTTTAATTGAGATCTGTGGCCCAACTCCCACCTTTTAAAAACTATTATGGAAAACCAACATCATTATTTCAGACAATATTGATACTAAGATTCGTACCACGGCGGTCACGAAACAATAATGTTCATATGGCGCTATCTCTATCGCACAAATGTCTTGATACAATGCATGCAGCCCTCTCTCACGTTGAAGTTTTAATGTAAGTTTACTATAGTGACATGTGGTAGTGCAAAATAAAATTGTTAATGTAAGGTTAAAATAAGACTGAATTAAGAGATGGGAGTTGGCCCCCTGACGACATGTAATCCCCTAATAATGCGTAGCTTCGACTCCATTGATGTTGTTCTCATTTTCACTTATCGATGTAAAAAAAAAACAAAAAAACTGTATACAATGGTTTGGTTTATTTACTGAATATTTTCTGTTTGAAGTCGTTTCTTTAATAGGGTTCCTCAAAAGGAAACAATGGAACCCTTATATGATCACTTTATTGTTCGTCTGTCTGTCTGTCAAGACCCTTTTTCTCAGCAACCCGTGGAAGTATCAAGCTGAAATTCATATCAAATACTCAGGCCCACTTTTACTTGTAGCTTTCATAAAATCAAACTTCTAAGCAACGCAGTCGTTTATGTCGCAAATTTTCGACACTCTAGGGAATCAAAACCTACAGGGTACTTCCCGTGCGAACTCAGAATCTTGAAATGTAGCGTACCATTTGGTAATAAAAGCTTCGTAAAGCAACGTCTTATAGCACATATAAAGGGCAAATTGCGAAAAGCATACATTTTTGGTTACATCATATAATAAAACATATTTTTAACATATTATGGTTATAATTTAGCAATATAATACCATAACTTTTACATATATAACTACAGGTTTGTACGGAACCCTCGGTGCGCAAGTCCAACTAGCACATAGCCGCTTTTGTTTGATAATCGTTATAAAAAAACTCAGTTATGGTTTGGAAATGTCATGATATGCAGTTTAATAATTGCTTATAGAACATAGAGATCTATAAGCAATTATTTTCTATTAACTAACCTTTAGTTTCTATGATCTGTGTTATAGAATAATAATACTAACTATCGTTGATTATTATATTTAAATATATTGAAACCCCGGAATTTTAGCTCCCACCTTAGGCATACATACCTGTGTTGTGGGTGGTTAATATATTTTTCGCTTCTTATTCTTAGTTTTAATTACTTTAGTAAATAATACTAAAAATAAGGAGTAAGTATATATGTATTCGCAGTGTTTACACTGGGAATGCATATATGAGAAAGATACTCATATGAGTGTTTTTTTTTAATATATATTTTTTTTGTCCGCAGCAGCACTGGACTGTGTCGTGGTCCCTTTGAATAGGGTTTTGAATATTTACATATAGCAAAGATATAAAAAATATGAAATAATACATTACAGGCACAATAAACTTTTGACATTAGGTGGTCCACGTGCTTATTCAGTCTAAAACACATACAAAAAACACAAAATAAAATTAAAATAAAAATCAAGAAAAAATTAACACAAAAAAATTCATTACAATATGTTTCTTAGGACTAGCAGAAGTCAACCCATAGGGTTATTGGTAAATGCTAACAACCTCATTTGTTAGCATTTACCAATAACCCTATATACATTCGCTCAATGCAGATGCAAATTATACAGATTTCGTCTCTCATAACTGGACGTTAAAATAATAGCCCACGTAAAAGTGGGCAGAAATTACGTCAGTTCTTTCTATTAAAAAATGTGCTAACGCATGAGTGTAAGCATATCTACTGTTGCATCATCCACGGCATTGGTTATAATGTTTACTACTGAATTATTTATCTATGGAGTCACATCACGACCTACAAATCAGCCATTTCATTTCTTTGTAGACTGATGTCAACGTCGGTCTACTTTAGTTAAACCTTTTTTTTTGTTCCATTGAGCCTGATTTGATAAAATCTAGGTAGGTACCTATATTTTGAGCGCTCGTAGGCCTCGTACCTAGTGTAGTTTGCTTAGCCGTTCTTAACCGATCAGTCCGCAGCGGTCATGAGTTGGATGGGTGACCGCTAGTGACATTACTACTGAGCGCTTCCGTACATCTCGCAGTCCCAGAATGACAATAATAGCGTGGTGAGTGGTGGTACAACATTTTGCGAATGCCCGCCTGGCTAGCTACCACCCTCGAGTAGAAAATCTGCGCCAAGCGCCAAACGATGTTCCGGCAACTGTCCATGAGAACCAGTAATTCTAGGTTAGCTTCAAAACATCTTCGACCACATCATCACTTACCATCTGGTGAGATTGCCAAATGTTAGCCTATATAGTATCAGCTATAAATTTTTTTTTTTTTTTTTTATGTTATTGTGACGGAACTAGCCCGAGGCCCACCTGATATTAATTGGACTAACCTCTGCCTATAACAGACGCATTTCGTCAACGACGAATTGCACTGTGCCCGTCACACTGAGACGTCCAGTTGTTAGGTCTCATTAGCCTGTATTTTTTCTGGCTCTCAAGGACTACTGCCGGAACACACTGTTAGCTGCTTGGCAACAGATTTTCTACTTGAGGGTGGTGAAATATATTCCTTGTAATACCTTAGACAATCTTCTCTGTCTTAGCTAATAATTGGCTCAGTTGGAGCTAAGTGAATGAAGAGAGATTCGTGGCACAGATTAATAAAACCGGCCAAGTGCGAGTGGGACTCGCGCACGAAGGGTTCCGTACCATTATCTCGTTATTATTATTACTCATAGCAAATAAACGGTGAAAACCTCTTTTATTGTATGGGAGCCCCCTTAATTATTTATTTTATTTAAATTAATTAATTTAAAGAAAACATAAAACTAAATATTCTGTGAATAGTTAAAGCGTCTAACTGTCACCGTTATTAGTATCGAGCAAGAAACGGTTAAAAAATCAAGCTTGTTGTATGGGAGCCCCCCTTTAATATTGATTTTATTTTATTCTTATTATTTGTTGTTATAGCGGCAATAGAAATACATCATCTGTGAAAATTTCTACTGTCTAGCTATCACCGTTCTTGAGATACAGCCTGGTGACATACAGACGGACAGACGGACGGACGGACAGCGAAGTATGAGTAATAGGGTCCCGTTTTTACCCTTTGGGTACGGAACCCTAAAAAGGTTCGCAGGTACTTGTGTACCTATATGTTCTGTGGTACAGGTCTAAAGTAAAATTTGTATCGTAGGTATTATCCTTTTCAATAGTTTTATTTAAGTCGAGGTTTAACTGAACCGCAAGCGGCCCTTGAGATTAAGTTTCAATCCAAGTAACAAAATTCACTAAAAGGGTGAAAAAATAAAATCATGGAACCGACTACAACACTCAAATGTGTGAAATAACTTGTCGAAGTCGGTACCATGCGCACAATATTGTGATAACTGATAAGGTAGGTACTAGTAGGTACTTTTGAACCATCATGGTACCGACTTCAACAAGTTATTTCACACATTTCAGTTTTGATGTCGGTTCCATTTTTTTCTAAAAAAAATTTTTATATATAATATTACCTCAGAACTTTTGACTGTGTGAACTAATTTTGATGATTATTTTTTTATTTCAAAGCCAATGCTTCCCGTGTAGTCCAATTACCTCAAAATCGGTCAAGCCGTTTTTGAGTTACGGTTCTATCTTGATGATATAGTCATTGACAGTGAATGACAATCAATCCTGTAAGTAGCATGGGTCACTAAAAAATTGCAAAAACTTTTTTACCTAAAAGTGAAACAAGTGAACACTCAAAAGTGTGAAATAACTGGTCGAAGTCGGTACCATGCGCACAATATTGTGCTAATAGGTACTTTGAAACTATCATCAACAAGCTAATTCAGACTTGAGTGAAAGTCGTTTCCATTTTTAGGTTTTTTTTATGTTATTGTGGCAGAACAAGCCCGAGGCCCTCCTGATGTTAAGTGGACTAACCTCTGCCTATAACAGACGCATTTCGTCAACGACGAATTGCACTGTGCCCGTCACACTGAGACGTCCAGTTGATAGGTCTCATTAGCCTGTAATTTTTCTGGCTCTCAAGGACTGCTGCCGGAACACACTGTTAGGTGCTAGGCGACAGATTTTCTACTTGAGGGTGGTCGCTAGCCAGGCGGGCATTCACAAAATGCCGTTCCACCATGCGGTGAAGCTCAAGCCCGCGGCGGGATTCGAACCATGGATCTGCTGCACGGCAGTCCATAGCCAATGCCACTGAGCCATCACTGCTACAAGGTAAACATGTTTTTTTTTCTACCGACTATAGTTTTAATATGTTATGGATTTCATTTAGCTATAAACATACCATAATAAAAAAAAAAAACCTCTGCCTATAACAGATGCATTTCACCAAAAGTCATGAATTGCACTGCGCCCGTCACTTTGAGACATAGTTGTTAAGTCTCATATGCCTGTAATTTCACTGGCTCTCAAGGACAGCTGCCGGAACACACCGTTAGGTGCTTGGCGACAGATTTTGTACTTGAGGGTGGTCGCTAACCAGGCGGGCATTCGCAAAATACCCTTCCACCATGCGGTGAAGCTCAACCCGCGGCGGGATGCGAACCATGGACCTGAAAAGGCTAGCCTACAAGAGTTTTGCAAACCCATCGCATTGCCCAAAAATTAATCTTGATTTTTTCTTGGAAATGTGCTTGGTTGGCTGTTCCGCAAGAGAGCCACAAGACTGGGTACCATCCAAGCAACAAGAGCTTTGTCAGCCTCTATTACACAAAATTTAGGTAAGTATATGTGGTTTCGATCATTAATATATCAATGATCGAAGTGTTAATATTGATTTACTTAACCCTTTCCCTCCTTACGGTACCGAGAAGTACCTCCACATTTTTCTTCTTATAACTTAGGTACGAAAACTCTTTATGTTAACTACAACTGACGAGCCTTTAGAGTACTGTTTCCGTAAGCCAATCACAGCGCGTTATTTGAAATACCGCGTGATGTTGCTGAATAATTTGAAGAGCGAGTTACAATATGTCGAACATTTTATCACTTCGCTGTGCAGTGTATTTGGAAATATTTTATTAATAGAATATCATAGGTAAGTGCTATTTTTTTACAAATTACGTTCTTTATATCTTTGACTACATTTCTAAAAGCTGGTATAATGTATTATCACTTTATTTTATATGAATATTTGATAAAAACTGACGTAGACTTAGAAGTACCGTCAGGTAATTGTAGTCTCAAAAATTATGTGTTTTTATAATACACATAGTCGATGAAATGGGTATTTTGTTTTATCATAAACGAATGTTTTTTAAATTTTTATTATTGTTCTGACCTATTTTCTTATTGCATTAGCCGTTGAGATGGGCATTACAAACAAAAGTGCTCTGATTGATGCCTTGTTACTAGAAGGGCTTCCGGACTGCGATGAAGATTCTGATGCAGGTGTGTCCGATGATGAAGTGGAAAATCTTCAACTACCCTCACCAAGAGGCTACGATGAGGTTTTTGAAAAAGCTTGTAGACAGTATTTTTGCCTAAGTTCCGCCATAGTCGCCGTCAAATGAAGATGTATTGGAGTGCCCTATATGCTTGAGAAACTGAAAACACCTACGCATGTGGAACTATCCGAAGTAATAGAAAAGGACTGGCCGGATTCTCACATAAAAAGTGGCGACAGTGATCATCAATTTTCAAATTTAGACATTTATATTGGAAATGGAAGGATAACAAAGTGGTTCATTTAGTATCTAATTTTCATGGAAACCGAGATGCAACTGTGTCACATAAAGGAAAAATGGATCGAAGTCTGCCATTACATGCCCTGTAACTGTCAAAGATTACAATAGTTATATGGACAGCATAGATACATCTAATCATTTGAGAGCCCTTTACTGTATAGATCGCCTATCTCCAAAATGGTGGCACAGGTTGTTCAGGGGTCTTCTGGACATCGCGTTTGTCAATTCATATGTCATTCATGGACTTATAATGGAAGAGACTACCGTAAAAGATTTTCGACGCTCTGTTACTCAAGGCTTGATGACAATGAAAGATGCTAGTCAGAAAAGAAAGACTTCTACTGATAATACTGCGAAAGGCCCTTCTAAAAGGCGCAAATCTGACTATTTCACTATAAAAGACTATTGACGACTAAGACGCTTGGATAACAGAGGCATCCATTGGTCTAAGTTTGTAGAGAGCAGGGGAAGGTGTGAGGTTTGTAGTTTGAAGAAGATTCAGTCAAAACATCATAGTAAATGCTCGCATTTCAACGTGTTTTTGTATGTAAATGAAAAGAAAAATTGTTTTGTTGAATACCACGAGGTGAATCTGTAATTAAAATCTATTATTTAATTATTACTAAGTCAATATTGTATCCCATTACTGTATGCCTCTCACAATGTTAGGAACTTTGATAGAAACAAAAAGTTAACATTGTGGTAACACAAAGTTCCTGACGGCACTTTAAAGTCTAGGTCTTGGAAATAGTACTTCTAGGTGTAATAAAAATCTAAAAAAAAAATGTGCGTTTCATTTTATCTCCCTTATTATAATAATAAAGTTGAAAAGCAGAAATTCGTTAAAAAACACTACCCTGGGGGGAAAGGGTTAAAGAGTAGAGTTACCCATAAATACGACCAATGATAGTAATCAAACAACTTTAAACGGTTTAAATCGCGTATATTTATCATTATTTTTGTCATGACTTTTCAATATTTTTATTTATTTTTATTAATAATCGCGAAATCCTAAGACAACATTACGTCCAATGATGTTGCAGTATATATTAAAATTTGTCATCATCAGGCAGACGGATGTAGCAAAAGAAATAAAAACGACTCGTACCTACCGTAAAATGTGCGAAAGTTACTGCATCATCATCATCATCAGCCGGAAGACGTCCACTGTTGAACAAAAGCCTCCCCCATATAACGCCACAAAGAACAGCTTGTGAACTTGTAACCATTGGCTATTCGTGACATATATCTACCTACTAGTGGTGGGCCTAGTAACTTACTAAATGTTTATTTCAATATTTAAATTTTATCATTAAAATAAGTATTGGGAATAATTTTTAGAATGTACCTGAATCATCTCTACGCTTACAATATCTACCTCATAGAGAAAAGTAATACACCGAAAAGAATATCTATACATCGTTATGATCACCTTTTATGAAGATATAGATAGATATTCTCTTTATAGTAACACAAAGCTTAATTTTATAATAAAAAACTTACAACTAAAGATACATCGTAACTAAGTGATACGACGGGCGGTAGTCTTATCGTTTAAAGCGATCTCTTCCAGACAAACCAACAATATTGGATATTTTGGACATATGGACAGGGTTTTTAATCAAATGTTAAGTACTAATACTAGAACTGTTAAAAATAATTAAAGCACGCAATTAAACAAAACAAAAATGAATATATACGTTAAGTATAAAAAAATTATATATATGATATATATTTATATACATACATAACACACAATAATTATATACATATATATATTTTTAAACATATACAAATAAATACAAAAATATACTTAAATAGACATGCAAATTATAGAATATCTAAGGATATACTGCATATTATGTAGGTATCTACGAATAAGTAAGTATACAATGTGCATCACTTTGCTTCAAACAAGAAAATAGAACAACAAATTCCTTCATTTCAACGTCAACTTCAATACCACAGTTCACTTATTTATATATACCTACTTGTATCCATACTCTGAAAAGAAAATCAGTGCAAATTGACAGTTGACACTGACAGCCATAGCTAATGCGCACTTCCATTAAAATAACACCTTGAATACATGTCAATATTGTCGAATTTGAACCATCCATGTACGTACAGGGTGAGTATTTCGTATAGTTTCCGGGTAGCAGTATCTTGCTGTCGCTGATTACATTGCCCGTGGGGCGCCGGGCTAGAATGTCACCCCCCACCTCTACCCTTGGGTGTCGTAAGGGGTGACTAAGGGTAACTCACCAGAAGGTCTTTTTTTTTCTTATGTTATTGTGACGGAACAAGCAAGGAGCCCACCTGATGTTAAGTGGATTAACCTCCGATAACAGATGCATTTGGTCATGTGACGAATTGCACTGCGCCCGTCACACTGAGACATACAGTTGTTAAGTCTCATGTGCCTGTAGTTTTTCTGGCTCTCAAGGACTGCTACCGGAACACACTGTTAGGTGCTTGGCGACAGATTTGTCTTCTGTTGGTGACTTTGCGGTAGCTAGCCAGGCGAGCATTCGCAAAATGCCCTTCCACCAAAAGATGGGTAATGGGAAAGGTGGGCAGCAGCGCTATCTGAGTAACTGATATCTCACACTGCGATTCCCAAGACGCCTGCCAAGCGTGGGGATTATGGCCAAAATGGGGGAGGCTGTGTTCAGCAGTGGACAATCCGGCTGATACAGTAATGTTATCAGCAAGGTGTATGCACTTGATTTATTAGATATTCATAATTGGGTCTCACAGGTGAAATATCCCATAAGGCAGACAAATACGACATGGGCACAGAATAAAAAGGACCAGAAGGATCACCCACAAAGCCATTCCAATAAATAAACGACTCTAGCAGCGAAGCAATAAAGGGCACTTCAGCTCGCAAAGTACGGAGTCCTACTATTTATATTTACCTACAAGGCGTATCTCTTCTATCGCATAGCGCTGATCTATTCTGATGCGGCACGCACCGTAGGATAATCCCGTCCGGACGGATACGCCTGGGGGGCTCACTCCGAACGCGGAGTGAGCCCCCCAGGATACTTGACCGCGTCTTAGACGAAATCGAAATCAAATAACACCTTCTTTGAGCTGAAAAGCAAACAAAGAGGACTTGTAGTAACATCCTACAGTACACTGGTCCAAAATATTTAGCAAGTGATAGTGTCTGGAATGTTATCTAATCCATAACATAATATTTCTAAATATGCGATAATCATATCTGACAAATTACTAGAGCACAATTCCCAAGCAAAAGTTCTAAAGTCCCGGTCGGGAACGAACTCGAGTCTTCCGATTTCGCGCCGGATGCCTAATTCACTCGGCGACCTGGACACACACTTTCAAGCCAAGACCTTATGCTCCAATTGTATACTTTAACTACTCCATCTGATCGAAAGAAGTGCATTTTCAAACGCTTAACTCGCAATGATATCGCTACACTTCTATATTTCCTTAAAACATAATATTCTACCAGTCCTATAGGTACTATACCTAACTATGCTTATAAAGGGCATTTTGTGTATGCTATCTTGGTTAGCTACCTCAAGTAGAAAATCCGTTGCCAAGCACTTAACAGTGTGTAACGGCAGCAGTCCTTGAGAGCTAGTAAATTACAGGCACATAGGAATTAACAACTGTATGTCTCAGGGCGAGGGCCGCAGTGCAGGAAATGCTGTTAAAGTTAGAGGTTACCGCTTAACATCAGGAGGGACTCGTTGTTGCCTGTTCCATCACAATCCAGAAAAAAATATTTTTTTTCTTGAAATGAAATTCTCGTGAGTTTCACACATATTTAAATATTATAAATTAAACCGGCAAAAACGCTCCTGATGATGAGCATCTGATATGCTCCAAACCCGGGTCGACGTAATCGATCCCCAACGTGAGTGTTTTTGCCGGTTTAATTTATAATATTTAAATATTTTGTTACTTATAGTTCAAAATATTTTTAATATTGTTATGTTTGCAATAACGCCTGCTCGGGGGATTACATTACAGAATTACAAATATCCGAGAGAAAAATTATAGTCATGTGCGGTATTCGAACCTGCGACCAACCACCCCTATAGCCGGGGTACGCTCTGACCGCTTGAGCTAACATGACAATGACTCATTAGTCTAATTTTTCCTCTGGTTCTATATATAACCATCGTATTGGGATGGAGCGACACCTATAGTTCTACTTACGTTGTTTTTTCTCTCGTAAATGTGTAATTGTTAAAAATAGTTGCCGCGTGATTATCGGAAACATATTACATCTTTGATATTGTACTATTGTACTATCAAAAATGTATGTACTTTCTAAGCTAATATATGTACACCACACCGTACTATGATCTTAGTCCATATTGAATGATATTAGGAGACCTATTTACAAGCGTCTATATAAGGACTGACGATGAGCTCACAAATCCTGTCGGGATAATATTATGCCTGCTCTTTATAAATAGCTTTAAATAAGCTTGAAGTTGAAGCAACTTAAAGCTACATTGCTCGTGGCGCTTTCCATAGAAAGGTAGTTGAAGTGGCCAAAAATTTATATTTAACCACCAGCGGGATGCGTTATGTGCCCGAAGGCTTTATTGCGTCAATATATTAAGTGGACTGTATTTTTGTGTTAATTCGCTAGGTCACTGATTACAATTAACAATTTCACATGTATATAAACATATCCTGGCCATGAGCGATCGCTAGGTAATAGGAAAAAGGGAAACCCACGCACCTTTAGAATGTCCGGTAGGCTCCTTCACCTCACGAGCTGGAAGTCCTGGCTGCGCAGCACAGAAAACACTCACACGGTCTTCTATAACTCTCACAATAAGATGTTCGATGATTTAACTACACTTTCACGTACTTGCAGTATGTCCAGATCTAAATACAATAACTGGGATGCGGTCAGCGGTAGATCGTCATTGAGACTGTCTTTCAAGGGCAGCTGCCTCCGCGGTGTTAGGTGCATCGTGGAGGACGCGGGATTGGAGGGGGAAAAGAGATAGGAGATCGCTCAATTAGCCAATATTACATATGAAAGAAAGTGACAGCTAATTGACGCATTTATGCAAACAAAATGTATTAAAATACTAGCTTGGCGGTAACATTTCCCCCGGCCTTAAAGGGTTGCCTTTAAAGAAATTATAACTTAGCGGGATAAATATATAATAAAATATAATGCGGTTGAGTATGCGGTAATATAATAACTTAATAACGTATGCGGTTATATAAAATATGAGTGTATACTAAAAGCTATTGATTAGGTAGAGGACATAATTTTACTACCGGGCGAAGGTAGCTCCCCTTTGAAGTTTTTACAGTGACAACGCGAGTAGCGCCGTCTTTAGACGGATAAACCCCTTCCACGACACCCAATGGCCAAGCAAAAGGCGGAGCATTGTCAGTTTTGACAATGACAACTGTTCCTTCCTTTATGGGAACCGAAGGAACATTCCACTTCGCTCGCGTCTGCAGCTGGTGTAAATATTCAGCACGCCAGCGCTTCCAAAATGACTGTACCATACTATCTATTAAGTTATGTCTCTGAAGTAAGTCTGACGGTCCAATTTCAGGCGCGGGAAGCGAAGAGAGTGGTATCGTTTGTAAAAAGTGTGCCGGTGTAAGAGCTGAAGGCTCAGTGGGATCACTACTCATAGTAGTCAGCGGGCGCGAATTAACTAGAGCTTCGATCTGCGTGAGGATAGTGAGAAGCTCCTCATACGATAGGATTTGTTGTCCTATGACTTTAAACAAATGCGTTTTAATAATCTTCACCATACTTTCCCAACAACCTCCCCAGTGTGGAGAAGCAGGTGGAATGAATTTCCACTCAATACGATTTTCGGCTAACTCTACCTCTAGATGCGGACGTAATTCGTCTAAGAACTTATATAAGTCGCGGAGATACGAACGCGTTCCGACAAAACAGGTCCCGTTATCAGAGTACATGCATTTGACAGGTCCGCGTCTAGACAGGAAGCGTTTAAACGCATTTAGGAAACTGGAAGTGGACAAATCTGTCGTAATTTCGATATGGGTAGAGCGTGTCGAGAGACAGGAAAAGATGCATAGCCATGCTTTACGGCTCTTTACCCCCCTACCACGCGTGGGCGTGTATTGAATAGGGCCTGCATAGTCACATCCAACATGCGAAAAAGCTTTGTCTACTTGATTTACGCGATGACTGGGTAAATCAGCCATAAGTGGGAATAATGGGCGCGGTTTTGATCTAAAACACGTGTTGCATTTGTGAATACGATGGCGAATGATGCGCCTTGCAGCTAAAATCCAGAATCTATGCCTTAACAAAGACATCAGAAGCTCTGGTCCAGCATGCAAGTGCTTGACGTGATAATGATCAACGATCAAGTCAACGACTGGATCGCGGCGCGGTAAAATGCAAGGATGCTTGAGCGTGTAATCCTCGGCAGAATGCGACAAGCGACCTCCGACACGAATAAGACCGTTATTGTCAACGAATGGCCTAAGCTTGTTTAAAGCGGGTGAACAAGGTTCATTTTTAGTTAAATTAGCTTTATCGTGCGAGAAATGAACGTTTTGCACGGCGCTTATTAATTTATTTTCTGCATACTCTAAGTCTGCGGCGGTTATAAAATTACCACGGGGTAATAATTTCATGAAGCGGTAAACGTACACTATCGCCCGTAACAATTTAGGGTAGGACGAAAATCGTTGCGCGAGCGCGTACAGCGGGGATTGTTCTGGACTAGTGGTGACATGCACCTGAGCACGTTGTTCAGGCGCGTCAGCGTATTCATCAGTATTCAATTTATTTAAGGGCCATTCACTTGGATCAAGAGTGATCCAAGGTGGGCCAGTAAGCCACAAAGGGTGGTCGACTAACTTACTCGGGGTAAGACCACGCGATAAGCAGTCCGCGGGATTATCGGTGCCAGAAACGTGAAAGAATCGACTCGCGGGAATATTATCTGTTACTTTTACGACACGGTTGGCGACAAAAGACTGCCAACGATGCGCGGGCGCGTTTATCCAGCAAAGCGTTACTTTGGAATCGCTAAATGCGAAGACATTGCTAACAGTATAACGCGGGGTTATTATATCTAAGACCTTGCGAAGCAGCTGTGACAACAAGAGCGCTGCGCAAAGCTCTAATCGTGCAATCGAAACCACCTTAACTGGTGACACTTTGGACTTTGCGCACACTAGTTGCACAGTGTACTTTGAGCCAATGCGTATTTGTAAATAAACCACACAGCCGTAAGCGCGTTCGCTTGCATCTCCAAAACCTACAACGTTAAAGTCGCAATTTTCTATAATACCTAAATGTCGCGGTATGCACAGTTTGTTGAGCAAGGGAAGCTCCTTACAAAACTGCAACCAATTATTGATAATATGCGTAGGAGGTTCAGTATCCCAATCACACTTCAAAAGCCAAAGCTCTTTGATAAGAAGCTTGGCGTATAAAGTGGCTGGCGCGACAAAGCCCATGATGTCCCACAGTCTGGCGATCGCTGACAATATCGCGCGCTTGGTGCACTTATCGTCAGGTGCGGTGACCACAAACCGAAAACTGTCCCAAGTCCTATCCCAGTAAAGTCCTAGAATTTTATGCGGAACAGATTCGTCGAATATTTTGTCGCGAGATTCTTTATGCGTATCGGGTATGTGAGCTAATACAGCATCAGAATTGCTTGTCCATTTGACGAGATCAAATTGACCCATTCCGAATAGCTGAATCAGCTCAGTACTGAGCGTGATAGCTTGCTTGCTACTCATGACGGAGATCACAATGTCGTCCATGTAAAGACATGAAGAAGCAGCAGCGGCGGCAGCGGGGAACTTGTCACCTTCATCGGCAACCAGCTGGCGAACAACGCGCAATGCGTGAAATGCACTTGATTTTAATCCAAAACACACGCGCTTAAATTCGTACACAGTAACTGGATCCTCCGTACTGAACCGATATAAAATGCGCTGATACCTATGATCAGATTCGCGCACACCGATTTGCATAAACATCTGACGACAATCAGCTGACAGCGTCACTTCAAATAAGCGAAAATTAATTAAGATGCTAAACAAGTCTCCTTGTAGATTAGCACCAGCGTGGAGAAGATCATTAAGTGAGTGACCAGACGAAGATTTACAGCTGGCGTCCAGAACGCAGCGAAGCTTGGTTGACGTTTTATCTTCTCGTACCACACCGTGATGAGGAATCATATATGAAGGACGAGTGACGTCATCAGTTGTCATATCAACGGGACTTAGGTAGCCGTTATCTATATAATCACGTATTACATTATTGTACGCGGCGCGGGATTTGAGTGACACATCTAGTTTTCTCTCTAAACACTTAAGTCGCCTGAGCGCGGCAACATACGAATCACCTAATAAATTTACGTCATCACGAAAAGGTAAGGCGACAATATATCTACCACTGTTGTCACGAACAGTCGTAGCGCGGAAAAATTCTTCGCACTCAAACTCCTCAGGACTACGAGCGGACGGCGCGGATATCTCTTCAAGCTCCCAAAATCGCTTGAAGAGCGTGTCAATCGGTTCTTGTTCGACGGAACAACACAAAGTAGAAAGACTATTATGAACGATCTGTGACGTAGGCGCGGAACCCATAATCACAAAACCTAACACAGTCTGAATCGCGGGCGGTACATTATCATGACTGCTATTGACCACTCCAGGTAGCAGCATGTGCGAAAAAGTCGATGCCCCAACCAGACAATCGATTGGTCCAGGAGACGCGAAATCTTTGTCGGCGAGCGGGAGTGACTCGAGGTGTGCAAACACAGCCTTATCAATTGCGACCGATGGCAGAGAATCGCTTATGCGGTCGATAACGAGCGAGTCAATATCAAAATTAATGTTCGAATTATATTGCGAGCTTATTTTAAAACGTACAGTACCCTTAACTAACTTTTCCGAACCCCCTATTCCCTTAACAGTGATATGTGAAGGCGTCATGCTATTTAACAAGCCAAGGCGATCACAACATTCGTAAGTTACGAAGTTACTCTGAGATGCGCTATCGAGTAAACAACGTATAACCTGCGGTCTATTATTACCATCGCATACTACGACCTGAGCTGTGGCTAGAAGTACCGTTGTACGGGTGGCTATTCGTCGCCGGTTATCAGTGGATGACTCAGTGCGCGCGGGCAGCGAGGCGGCGATGGATGTCGTGCATAGCGATAGATCGCTGCGCTGCTGCATTAACTGACGCGGCTCGTTATCAGCTGAAACGGACAACCGTGGCGTAGCGGTTGCGTGCGCGGCACTCGCGGCAGGGGTGGCGAGTTCGATCTCCGAACGCGGTTTATTATTAAAATGTAGCATAGAATGATGTCGCTGAGAACACACGCGACATTTTAACTTCGAAGAACAATTAATAGTTTTATGGGTGCGACTGGTGCAGTTCACACACGCGTTGTTATTTTTTATAAACTTAAACCTTTCACTAGGCGTAAGTTTTTCGAACGCGGTACATTTATAGTAATGATCATGAGACGCGTAATTACACAATGGACATTTATCAGGAGCCGAACAAGTGACGTATGACTGTGGATTCGGCGGGCGGTTAGTCTTAGCAGGAGGCTTCGAACTAAGCTTATTAGTATTGCTTGCTGCGGCGGGTTGCGTGCTCTCAAAAATACGACACTGCTTTTTAATAAACTCAATAAATTCCTCGAGTGTCGGCATCCTATTATCTCGAGAGTACATTTCAAACGCACGTATAGTTTCAGTGTCAAACTTATACAGAGCTATGTGCAGCAAAACGAAATCCAACAGATCGTCTATTTTTAACGTTTTAAGTGAGTTAATAGCGACCACATACTTATCGATAAATAATTTGAAGTTCGATGCAGACGGAGAACCATTTAATTTGAGGCTAAGTGCCTGGTCTAAATAGCCAGAACCTAATAGCCTGACATCTTGGTATTTATCTAAAAGCGTTTGGTAAATCACATTATAATTTTCGGCATTCGGAATTATACCAGCAAATGTAGACAGGGCGGTCGGTGACAATTTACCTATTAGATAGTACAGCTTGTCAGCGTCCGTTAACGATGCATTACTATGTACTGTCGCGTCAAAACTAGCGTGAAATAATGGCCAATTTTTCCTATCACCATCAAAGTGCATCAGCTCAATATTGGGAAGTCTAGGTTTAGCTTTGTTGTGCGGAGTG
The DNA here is from genome assembly GCA_963890685.1 of Plagodis pulveraria. Lineage (NCBI taxonomy): Eukaryota > Metazoa > Arthropoda > Insecta > Lepidoptera > Geometridae > Plagodis > Plagodis pulveraria. Next base: position 30,376,655 of record OY982955.1, on the reverse strand, counting down.
GAATGCTCTGACGCGGGCGCGGGCTTCAACTTCGACATGATCAGCTTGATATAACAATAAAGATCTTCGAAGGACGCGTAACCTTGATAAGAAGGTGTCGCTTCAGGGTCAAGTTCAAGAAGTGTTTCATTGTAACTGTCGAGGATCTTTTGGAAACTAATGCGTGTCTCTTCAATCGTTACACAAGAACTCAAAAACAATTCTCGATTTTCTTCCGAAATATGTGCATTTTTAGCCTGATTATAAACCGAATTAATACGTTCATACAGAGCATTTCGCTTTGCTTGTAGGATAGTTAAACGCGGACTACAAGGAGAAGCTACTTTGACTTCGCGCGGCATGATGCTTTTGATTATTAATGCAATACTATATGTAAGCCTAAGTTGTATCGGAATACAACGTGGTAAATGAGATAATAAGTCGCGTAAGAATAAAGTAAGAAAATAATTTATACTATGCTATTTTATTGGCGCAGTATTACGTTATAAATGAGTACGTGAATCACGATATGGATATAAATAAATATATACCTAACACTTATAAATGTATGTGCCTTAAAGGGCGGGAAAGTAAATATACTATATATTATTCTCTAAAGGCAAACACTTATAAGGGCGGAGCGGTTTAGTGAAGTACGAACATTTTTATGTGGTGAGGGTAGGCTAGCGACGTAAGAATTACGTGCGATTTTTAGTTTTGAATTCAAAGATATCGTATGAAATCAAGATAATCATATACAATAATGAAATTTAGATTATAATCCGGCTCGAAGGACCAAAATGAAGTGGCCAAAAATTTATATTTAACCACCAGCGGGATGCGTTATGTGCCCGAAGGCTTTATTGCGTCAATATATTAAGTGGACTGTATTTTTGTGTTAATTCGCTAGGTCACTGATTACAATTAACAATTTCACATGTATATAAACATATCCTGGCCATGAGCGATCGCTAGGTAATAGGAAAAAGGGAAACCCACGCACCTTTAGAATGTCCGGTAGGCTCCTTCACCTCACGAGCTGGAAGTCCTGGCTGCGCAGCACAGAAAACACTCACACGGTCTTCTATAACTCTCACAATAAGATGTTCGATGATTTAACTACACTTTCACGTACTTGCAGTATGTCCAGATCTAAATACAATAACTGGGATGCGGTCAGCGGTAGATCGTCATTGAGACTGTCTTTCAAGGGCAGCTGCCTCCGCGGTGTTAGGTGCATCGTGGAGGACGCGGGATTGGAGGGGGAAAAGAGATAGGAGATCGCTCAATTAGCCAATATTACATATGAAAGAAAGTGACAGCTAATTGACGCATTTATGCAAACAAAATGTATTAAAATACTAGCTTGGCGGTAACAGTAGTATCGTAATACATATTTTAAATACCAAGTTTTCAAACTTCAAACTCGGTAAAACTTTGCATGTATGTCCTTGAGCCTAATATATTTATATGCTTCTGGTTTGCCAGATTTCCGTAAATTAAGTCATTTCAAAAATAATTCAAAAAATCGTTTTGTACGGGAATTGTTTTTTGACATTTAGGGATAAAATAAATAATAAGTCGAAAAAGTCGGAACTCTGACAATCCAGAAGTATATTTATTAGGCTCAACAATATGCATACAAAATTTCACACAGTTTGAACACTTGGTATTTCAAATATGACAAAACTACGTTTGTATGAAAAGCGCACTCTATGCTTAAAGTTGATAATTTTGGAGTAATTAATTACCTAAAAATATATTTTACATATACAGAATGCGACAAGTAATTTGCATATTTTTATTGTTATTAGATACACAGAATCTAAATACTACGAAAACACCTACAATGCGATTAAAATAAGAATAGGATCGGCCTAGCGCCATGTTGTGACGTCAAAACTAGAACTTGGTACAGTATGCAAAAAAGAAATGATAAAACATGTATAAATTAATAAAGAAAATAAAAAAGCCGACTGCAAATAATTTATTTTTGTTAAGTGTTTTATCAATCCATTGAAAATAAAAGTGCCAGTTAATATATTTTTGGAATATTTTTTAAAGCCCATCATTTTGATAACAAACACGATGGCTTTGGAAGAAAAAATTAATTGTTTTTCTCCCTATATGGCGCCTAAAATACACCAGTTTGTTTTTTATTTTTTATGTCCATAGTGTCACTTGAGCTATCAAGATAAATCTAACGATATCTCGTACAATCGGTTAAGCGGTTTCGAAGTTATGGTAAAATAATGAAACTCACATACATACATACACACATGAACTCTGAAAACTTAACACACGTTTATGTAGGCAGTCGTGTTAAAAAACAAGTAGTCATAGGTAGGTAAACGAAGTTGTAGGTGACTGTAGGTACAGCAAACACAGAAATAATTGATTTTATTTCTTAGCAATATTACAAAATATAGCTGAGGTATCTTAAATTTGAATCGCTTAGCTCTTCGATGCCGCATATCCTGATAGCCAACTGAGTCAGACTCATCGTTATTATCGTAACCGGTAACAAAACAAATATAACAATCACCAAAATCAAAGCGGCCACTCATTTAAAATGACGTATAAATATATGGCACTGCTCTATTTTTCAGTTTGTTCTGCTGATCATACTTATTGGAGTGAATATGAGTGAAGTTAGCCGAGAGCCCGTCCTATTCTTATTTTAATCGCATTGTACGAATAAATAATGTATATTCGTAGGAAAACACATATAATATAAGGAGTTAGAATCATAAGAATGCTTTGATTCTTACTAAAAGAACACGAAAATTTGTAAACTTCATCTTCTTTTTCTTCAAACCATAATTAGTTTTTTATAACATATATTCGAAAAGAGCTAGTTTATTCGTCGTAAACTGGGACTAAAGTTTGTTTTTTAAATCTCTGAGGGACTAAAAGTGGTTTGAATTTAGAATGTGGATATTTTTAGTATAAGTTCCTATCACTAAAGAGATCAATCACAAATATTGTATGAACAAGTTACGGGCTGTACTTTTTTGTTTTTAGGTATTTTTTTTATTAAATACTTTAAAATGTTTTATTTTTTTACAAGCCATAAAATAATGCCTATAGTTTCTCAAAAAGTACACAATGAGACGACGTTTTCTAAGACTATTTCTAATTCTCAAGCTGTAAATATAACGGACGCCGTAGTGATAAAATTGTTACGATGCACTTTCATAATTATTTAAATATAAACATTAGCCTCTAACTATTTCTATGCTTTGTCTAAATAAACGTACTATTCAAATTCATAAGTAGCACTTACTTATTTTCTCATATATAATGAAATAAAAAGTAGAGTGTGTACCTCGGGAGCCAACCCCTATTTTCAGCTCTAGTAACTTTGAATCCCTCGCTGCACTCAGGATTTACTGACTTGGTAAACTATCTACTCTTTGTTGTTTTTTTAAGGAGTTTTTATTTTTTATTTTTCTATGTAGTTTATTCATCTCCCAACCTAAGAGGATATAATTTATTACAATGAAAGATCAGCTATAAATTATAATTACAAAATCAAACAAGGGCAAGGCCGATCAGTATAAAAATTTATATATCTATTAAAAGAAGTAGGTAGGTACATACTCTCTTTCCATCTAGACACTTGTTAAATAAATTTTATCACATATACGTTGATAAAAAAGAAGAAACAAAAAAACGTAACCTACTTAGGTATAACACTAAAAAGTATGAAATAACATGTTGAACTTAGGTGTCATGCTGATTTAAAAACACTGACCTCACATTATCATGGTCCTACAGCCGACAAGAGGTTTTATACATTTTAGTGTAAGAGGTCTGTGATATATATATTATTAATAGTAAACTTATATATAGCATTCAAAAGGCAACTAGCTCTGTAACTTATTGAGGGGCAATAAGGATAAGAATGCGGTAAATAAGTGATGGATGTCTAAAGTGATTTGTGATTATTTTGTATAACTGTTTCATTATATTGTTTGATTAGATACTATCAATTGTGACGACGAATGTCTATTGAATATTTTAAGTCTAACCATGTTCTCGTGTAAGTGACTTTATGTCTTATTTGAGAATAAACTTCTTTGAACCTATAATAGATTCTATATTTCTTTTTAGTGCATACTAACTAGATCATTCACTCGACTAAAATACTGTATACCAACAAACGGCGATCGTCCAGTTACGCAGCTAAGCGGCTATAACTTACGAATCAAAATTTAAATAGGACAAACTTGGAGGTATACTCTACACAACAAAAAAACATCATCAAAATCAGTTCCTTTTGATGATTATTTAATCGATTTGCGTAGTAATCGCGTAACAAACATATTAACAAAAACATACAGTTGAGAACGTCCTCCTAATTTGGAACTCTGCTAAAAAGAGAGGGATATTGTTATATTTATGTCACCGTCGCACTCATAGAAAGGCCTACCATAGTAAAATTTTACTATGCATCTACGCAAGGCACATGCCTATTTCGTCATCATCGGCGGCCAAGAATCCCTGACCTATGATGCTATTACTATGCTTTGTAGCGGTAGTCCAAGTTTATTTAGTAACGTAAGATGTTCGAAAACAACGAACTACGGTTGATTTATGTTTTGTCAGCAAGAGCTTACTGATACTGTAGGTAATTATTATTTTATGAAATTATTAGAAGAATTTTAAATAGATCATAAAACTGATAAAAATAATTTGAATTGTGTAATTAAGTATATACTTACTTGATAAAATTACTTAAAGCGTTTCTTTCTTAAGTAAGGAATATATACAATTTATTACCTATACCTACGTACTTAAAAATTTCTACCCTCTAACTATGGCTACACATTTAAGAACATGAGGTAGGTACCTACTTACTTCTTTTTTCCGGCGGTATGCCTTTATTAACCAAATACTACAAACTATATACAACACTACAGCTACTACAATAAAAGCATTTGGACTCATAGGCAGTCCAAATGCTCTTAAATACTTACTTCTTGAATTAACGACTTCATCAGCTCAGAAGTAGGTATTTCATATTATGCACGAGGGGTTTATTATCATGTAAAAATATCTAGGTATTATAATATGTACCTACCTACAATTGTATATTAAGAGTAATTCTCCGCGCATATCAATATTGGCGGTCTTTTCTGTTAGTAGGTTCTCTAATCTTATGATAAAATAAAGCTTATAGCTCTACTATTTTTTAATGCTTAATCCTAGCTTTTCTTAACGAAAAATGCAACATCTTGTAGTATTTACTAACATTCCCCGCATCGTGCACACATAAATAGGCAAGCGTCAGCATTATCACGTCATTGGCTAGCGGATATCGATACAGTGCAGTTGCCCTACCCCCTTACTTAGTTCATAATTATATTAGTTCCAGTAAGGTACCATCTAAGTTACATCTGTGATATTTTGTGAGTTAATTTGTGCCTGGATTTTTTTATAAGGTGAGTGTTTTATTTTCTTAGTCTTATCTTTGTATGAGGAGAAAGTTATATGAGGTATTTTTTTTTCTTTTTGTATGGTTGCGATTACCTCGTTGCCCAAATAGCGCTTTGGAGGTTTGAGGCTTGAGTTCGATCCCCAATCCCTACAGTACATGAGATCTTCTGACCATACATTTTTGCACACTGAAAATTTACTGTAAACGGCAATATACACAATATTTCAAATCAACAGCCGCAAGACATCCAACATTGAAAAATGGCCTACCCTATTAGTGGGTTTGTAATAATCCTCATCCTTGACAGGCGTTTTGGGGATGACAGGTGCTGCTCATGTACTGGTAATTTTCTCGTCGCATGTTGTGACTCCTACAGGAAGATATGGAGTGGGTGTATAGTTCTATCCCGGCACCCAACGGGCACTGCAGCTCTTCATACATACTTTATGTACATGAGAATAAAATATGGCGAAATATTATGCGTATTTTGGCCTATACTTTCAGGTTTGCCTAAAGCGTGACGATGTGTTTTAATAATATAGTTTTGGTCAGTAAATCCTGTTGACAGGGTACCTCAGGGTATTGTTATCAATATTTAAATGCATTTAGGCACCGTATTTTTATATAATATAGCTGGGAAGCCGGTGAAGATTTTTGAGAGCCAGAAAAATTACAGGCGCATTGTCTCAGTGTGATGGACGCAGTGAAATTCGTTACATGATGAAATGCATCTGTTATAGGCAGAGGTTAATCCACTTAACATTACGTGAGAATCGTCGTGGTTCCGTCACAAACACATAAAAAAAATGCTCGCCGGGCTAGCTATACCACCCTCAATTTAAAAATCTATCTGTAAAAATGTTATGGGCAGAGCAGAGGTTACCGTTTGACATCAAATGAGCAACGTGCTAGTTCTGTCAAAATGCCATAAAAAAGTCACGAAAAAGTAAGTATTACACGAATATGAAAAATAGTTCAAACATGATTATAGGTTATAAAACACGATAAAACGCGATTGATAAATTATATTACGGACAACTTTCAACCTTATCAGCTCTTTAACTGTTGTTTTGCCTACTTCACCTCTAAGTGATCATCTGCAAATACCTTAAAAAATTAAAATAAACATACCTAAATGAGAAATAAAAGTAATATTACATATTTTACTTATAATTATTTTGAAGCAGCGATTGGAACCTATGGAATGCTATTCCGGCGCTTGGCCAGTTTTTCAAATTTTTGTCTTATGCAATATGCCTAGTCGATTGAAAACTAATATTATGATTATTGTTGTAATAGAAAAATATATGTTTTAGGATAACATAAAAAACATTATATCTAGTGATACAAATGATACATAGACGTATTCAATTTGAAATAGATCAAAATAGTTGAAACACGGTATCTTTCTTCTCTCGACTACGATAAAAATGTATTTTCCTATCAAACTCAATTAAAAACAGGTATAAATAAATTAATAAATTAAAATCCCGACTGCAAATTATTAATTTTTGTTGAGCGTTTTCTCGTTCCATTGAAGTTAAAACTGCAATTTATATATATTTATGGAATCGTTACTTAAAGCCTTTTTGATACAAAACTCGAGGGGTTTGGAAAAAAAAAATTACTCACAATATGGCGCCTTCAGTTTGTTTTTTTTTTACTTTGTTTTATGTACCTAGTGTTACCTGCGCTATCAAGACAAATCTAATGATATAACATAAACTAAAATCGATTTAGCCGTTTACAAGTTATGGTGGAATAAAGAAACTCACAAACATACATACTTACATACATGAACCCTGAAATCACAACACCCCTTTTTTGGGCAGTCGTGTAATAACGAAAATCTGTCGCCAAGCTCCTAACAGTGTGTTCCGGCAGCAGTCCTTGAGTGCCAGTAAAATTACAGGCACATGAGACCTAACAACTGTACGACTCAGTGTGACGGGCACAGTGCAATTCGTGTTGACGAAATGCATATGTTATAGGCAGAGGTTAGTCCACTTAACATCAGGTGGGGCTCGGGCTTGTTCCGTCACAATAACATAAAAATAATAATAAAAAAATAACGTTCCTTATCGTCAACGCAACCTATAGAAGTGGAAACGGAGAAGTACGCGTTTGTCTTTGTTTTTTAAACATATGTAGTTTTGCTTGTTTACTTGTTTACGTTTATCATAACAGTTTATGCGTTGTGTTCCTGATTATGAAACGTCAGGTGACTTGACGTCTGATGCAATTTTGCATAGCTTAACGGCATGATTAGAAAGGCCCGTCACTGGCTACTGACTGACCTTTACAATTTACATAAAATTAGTAGTCTTATCTTAGGTACTTATTAAAGTGTCAATGAACTCTCGATTTTTTCACATCTGCGTCAATAATGAAAAAGCATGCTTTTGGATTCGAGATTACGGAACATTGAATCATATTTTGTTGTTAAAGAGTAGTAGATAGGTAGCTTTTGAAGCAATGATGGCCAAGCGGTAATAGCTATGGACTGCCGTGCCGCAGTACCCTGGTTCTATCCCCACCGCCGGCTTGAGCTTCACCGCATGATGGAAGGGCATTTTGCGAATGCCTAGCTAGCGACCGGGTGGTCGCGAGAACCTTTTTTTTTTATGGCTCATACTTTAGCCTTTGACCACTATCTCACCTGATGGTAAGTGATGATGTGGTCGAAGATGTTGTTCAGGCTAACCTAGAAGTACTGGCTCTCAAGGACAGCTGCCGGAACACACCGTTAGGTGCTTGGCGACAGATTTTCAACTTGAGGGTGGTAGCTAGCCAGGCGGGCATTCGCAAAATGCCCTACCACCATGCTATAACGACTGCCATCCTAAGACACCAACCGGGACCGACGGCTTATCGTGCCCTCCGAAGCACGGAAACGCTCAGTAGTAATGTCACTAGCGGTCACCCATCCAACTCATGACCGCGCGCGACGTTGCTTAACTTTGCTGTCAACTTCGCTACGAGCGCTTCATAATGCTTTTGGATTCGTGTTTTACGGATCATTGAATCATATTTTGTAGTTTTTGTTTTGCAGATAGGTATATAAAGCTCGTCTCGTTGAGATCGAACTTAAGTTAAGATGCAGTATGACGTTTAATATATGGAACATGTGTCAAATTTGCATCTCAAGATCTCAACCCAATTGAGATGCATTAATACGAGTCTCAGAGACCGTGACGTAGCGTGTAGTTCCAGCAATCGGATCAGATCCTAATCATATTAAACTGGAAGTGTTCTCTTATAACCGCAAAAATGATTAACTAATAATTTTGAAGCAGTGATGGCCATCACTGCTTCAAAATAATTAGTTAATAATATCTGAGCCGGCTCAGTGGTATTGGCTATGGACTGCCGCGCAGCAGGTCCATGGTTCGATTCACGCCTAATAAAAAAAAAAATATATAAATAATAAATATATAAAATATAATAATAATAATAAATACCTACAATAAAATTTCATAAATTAAAGCAGTACAAAAAAAAAAAACATGTCATGGTTGTCTCATTAGGGTAAAAGTTTTTGTAAATGTATACACACTACATATTTTCTATGCTCCCTAGAGTAAGCGGTTATAATATAATTGATGATTTTCTACTCTCTAGAATATATGTTCGTGTAATTTAGAATCTAAAGTAAAGTAATAGCTATTAGTATCTTTATAATAAACATTTGTACCTTATGGAAGAGACTGCCTTTTGTAACACAGTTTTTACTAAAACAAAAGGCAGAGCTACAACATTTATTTGTACCTTATATGTTTTTTCAATAAAGATATTATTATTATTATTATTATTATTATAATATCTTGCATATGCATATGCATATGCACCCTCTGTGTATCTTTCTCAGTGAGAAAAAAATACCAAGTAATTATTTATTAATTTGAAGTAGTGATGGCTCAGTGGCATTGGCTATGGACTGCCGCGCAGCAGGTCCCGCCCAGAGCTTAAGCTTCACCGCATGGTGGAAGGGCATTTTGCGAATGCCCGCCTGGCTAGCGACCACCCTCAAGTAAAAATCTGTCGCCAAGCACCTAACGGTGTGTTTCGGCAGCAGTCCTTGAGAGCCAGGGAAATAACAGGCAAATGAGACTTAACAGGTATGTCTCGTGATGAAATGCATCTGTTATAGGCAGAGGGTACCGTTTAACATCAGGTGGGCCTCGTGCTTGTTCCTTCACAATAACATAAAAAAAAGCGGGGAAAAATTCCCATCTTAAACTGCGATCCTTAAGGCGCTTGCCTAGTTAGGGGATTATGGCAGGATATAAAATATACATATTAATATATGGTGTATATAATTATTTGTAATACCCTGTTACTATGTATCATATAATATCTAATCTGTACAATTAAATACATGATAATTACTCACTAATCAAAACTAATTAATTCAATACAATACATCAACAAATGACATTATTCTTAGAAATTATATAAACAAGAATTTTCCGCGAGAAACAATTTTCCATTAAGCACATAAACAATCAAGGTCTGACCAAAAACGGAAGTCAATGGAAAAAGCAAGTCAAGAGCTCAAGTTTCATTTTATTATACATATTTTTTTTTACCATTTTGCAAAGACTATATAGTCTAGATGACAGCCACGACCACTCTGCCAAGAGTGCCCGACGAAGAAGAAGAAGAAGATAGTCTAGATAGCTACAGTCCCACCAACTTATCTGTTCAGGCGGCAAAAAAAAGAACTACAACATTCCATCAAATTGTGACAGTTTGTAGTTGAATTCCTTGACCAGTAGCGCCCTCGAAAACTGCACAGTTAAGTTGGTGGTACTATAGTCAGGCGGTCATACGAATATACCTATCAGTATGATCGCCTGACTAGCTACCACTATCATGCACATAATACATATATATATATATATATTTTTTAATGTTTTTGTGACGGAACAAGCCCGAGGCCCACCTGATGTTAAGTGGACTAACCTCTGCCTATAACAGGTACATTTCGTCAACGACGAATTGCACTGCGTCCGCCACACTGAGACGTACAGTTGTTCAGTTTCATGTTCCTGTAATTTAACATATGTCTCATGTTTAGGCAGAAAGCCAGTATCTTGTTAGTTTTCGATCACACCAACTTTAACATTAAACTTATCCTTTACGTATAACAAAGATCGCATATACAATATACTAGCTTTTCGGCCGCGGCTCCGCCCGCGCGTATGTCTGTTATCGCGCAAAACCATTTTCCTCTTTTTGCGCAGTTGGATAAAAGCTATCCTATGTCCTTCCCTGGGTCTCAAACTAGTTCCATACCAAATTTCATCTAAATCGGCCCAGTAGTTTATAAGTTTATTTGTTGCATACAAAAATATAAAAATCTTTCCTCTTTACAATAATACTAGCTTTCCGGCCGCGGCTCCGCCCGCGGGTTTATCGGTTATCGCGCAAAACCTTTTACATTTACCTCTTTTGACGCAGTTGGATAAAAACTATATACTACATATTTACAAATATAGTAGGTTCTTATTTTATTTTGTACCTTATGCCCTTACTGTGCCTACGTTTTCTCGCTTCCTGCTGTCATATGTGTATAAATATGCAGCTGCAAAAGGCATTAACCGCATTTTCTTGTGATCGGATAATAAACTAGGTTTTTTTCATTGAAGGTTATAACTCTGTACGGACTAAATATTAGATTCCGAATGACAAAACGGGACTACCCTACCTTATTACTCATTCACTAACACCCCAAGAGTAAGGGTATTTTTTTTTTATTGTAGATTATGCCTTTGAACACTTTGAACACTCACCTGATTGTAGTGATGATGTGGTCGAAGATATTGGGGCTAACCTAGAATTACTGGCTCTCAAGGACAGCTGCCGGAACACACCGTTAAGTGCTTAACGACAGTTTTTTTTACTTGAGGGTGGTAGCTAGACAGCCGGGCATTCGCAAAATGCCCTACCACCATGCTGTTACGACTGCCATCGTCAGACAACAACCGGGACTGACGGCTTAACGTGCCCTCCGAGGCACGGAAGCGCTCAATATTAAATATATTACAGTATACATTTGTAACCTATTAGAAATAATACACAATTTGGTACATTATTCCTCGGGAACTACAGACCTGTTCACTTACGAAGGTGGGCCCTAAATAGGAAATCGGGACAAAAAGTATACCATGTCATGTACTAAGTTTCATACAAGTCAGTTCAGTTGTTTCGGAGGTTTGAGATAACAAAGAGACACATACGTCGTATCCCTCCGTTTTGAAGACACTCCCCTTGCCTCTTCAACTAGCATCGGAGTACTTGGCGTCGACATATGGAGTGTCGTTCAATTTCGCTGTCACTTTGAAGATAAGGCTAAATTAGCCTCTAAAAAGCTTGGTGTGCTTGGAAGGGCGAGGCGGTACTTCACGTCGGCCCATCGCCTGCAACTTTATAAGGCTCAGGTTCGGCCTCACATGGAGTATTGCTCTCATCTCTGGGCGGGAGCTCCCCAATACCAGCTTCTTCCATTTGACCGCATACACCGCAGAGCGACTCGAATCGTTGACGATCAGGTTCTCTCCGACCGGCTCGACCCTTTGGCACTACGTAGAGATGTTGGTTCACTCTGCATCTTCTACCGCATCTATCACGGGGAGTGTTCTGAGGAACTGTTCGATTTACTACCTGCAGCTCAATTTCGCCATCGGACGTCCCGACATAGCATGATGTTTCATCAATTTCATGTCGACGTCTGGAAGTCCACAACCTTGCGATTTTCACGGCATTTTCTACCTCGCACTGCCACAATATGGAACCAGCTGCCAGGCGCAGTATTTCCGAACGGATACGACTTAGGGGCATTCAAGAAGAGAGCGTATTCCCTCCTCAAAGGCTGGCAACGCATCCTCGATACCTCTGGTGTTGCGGATGTTCGTGGGCGACGGTGATCACTTACCACCAGGTGAGCCGCCTGCTCGTTTGCCCTCCTATCCCATAAAAAAAAATACACGCAATGCTGATGTGATGTGTATAATGTAATAAAGTTTCGTCACTACTACTACTACTACTTGTCCTACTTGTTACATTACTCATCAACACTCGAAACAAAATAATAAAAGGTCAATAACTCCACATACCCAACAAATAAACCACAAAGTATTTGTTTTGGATAAAATGGATGATAATAGTATCCAGGGACATAGGAAAACTTATAATTATCAACATGTTTTGATTCTTTACAAAAATATTTACCCTTTTTAAGATTGCTGCGATCTCAGGGTTAAGTGATTGATAATAAAATTAATTGCTGACTTATCTGTGACATAATGTGAAGAAATTAATAACAATACCCGAGGTAAACACGTTAGCTATAGTCCTTTTATTCTGTGGCTATAGTAGTCACAGAATAAAAAGACCACGCTGTACAAAGCTGGTACATCGGCGTATCCGTCCGGACGGTATTATTCAAGAATGCGAGCCGCGTTAGAAGAGATCAGAGCTATGCGTGGAAAAACTCTACACATTAGCAATAAATTATACTTTTATGTTTTTAATTTTATTTTTTTATGTTATTGTGACGGATCAAGCAAGAGGACCACCTGATGTTAAGCGGACTAACCTCTGCCTATAGCAGATGCATTCGTCACGAATCTATCGCCACGAATTGACATGCGGTGAAGCTCAAGCCCGTGGCGGGATTCGAAACATGGACCTGCGGCACGGCAGTCCATAGCCAATGCCACTGAGCCATCACTGCTTCAAAATTCGTCATTCCACAGATATTCCATATTTTAAACTACCAGAGCATCATATGTTTAAAGAAGATGTCTCTTTATTCCAGTAATGGCTCGAGTATGCATCATCGGAGCTGGCGCAGCTGGTCTGTGCGCGGCAAGGCACCTCCTGGTAGAACCCTCAGTGAGCCAAGTGGATATTTTGGAGCAATCTGGACAACTGGGTGGTACCTGGGTGTATACAGAAAACGTTGGATACGATGACTTCGGCCTACCGATACACACGAGCATGTATAAGAGTTTAAGGTAAGTGCTGGTTAATCAGTTACCTCAATGACCTTTAATAGTAGTTTATGCAATTGTCATATAATAGATGGTATTAAAACATGTGTAGTTTTTTGTAACGAGCCGCAGTCGAGTCTCAAAATAAGATTACACAAGTGTTTTAATACCTAATTATATGCAGTTGCATACACTACTTTATTTAATCTCATGGCTATAGGTAGCTACATTAAATAAAAAATGTATCCAACAAAATATTACTTAAATTCGTATGTACGAAATAGCGCCAAAATGGAAAAAGGCTGTTGTTGGTCTATGGCTCGGAACCAGCTCACCACAGATAATGTGTACTTAAATTGAATTGAAACCTCCTTGGTCGGGACACATTAAACTTTAATAATTAAAAAAATGTTTTAAAGCATTGTCTTGTTAGGAGAATAATGCTTTAATTTAACTTTTTAATTTTCTTAAAGAAGTACTTATGTAAATAAAATATGCCAATAAAAGTCTGTATTTTATTTCATAATTAGAATATTATTACTGAATGAGATTTTATAATAGTTATTTATGCAACTGTTTTATAATAAGGTGATACTATTATAATGATATATACACTCTTGTGATACTATTATCACACTCGTCTCGTATGATAAACCTACGAGCTACGAGTACATTCATGTTTTAATACCTAACTGTGTACAGTTAAAGCAGTGATGGCTCAGTGGCATTGGCTATAGACTGCCACGCAGCAGGTCCATGGTTCAAATCCCGCCGCGGGCTTGAGCTCCACCTCATAGTGGTAGGGCCTTTTGCAAATGCCTGCCTGGCTAGCGTCAAGTAGAAAATCTGTCGCCAAGCACCTAAAGGTGTGTTCCGGCAGCTGTCCTTGAGAGCCAGTAATTCAAGGTTAAGCCTGTTAACACCTTCATCACTTACCATCAGGTGAGATTGTGGTCAAAGGCTATATTAATATATAGACTTATAACACAAACAAACTATGTATAGCTAATAATAGACTTATTTATTGTAATAATTATTTACATTTTGGATCGTACAATTATTGAAATGCACTTGAATTAAAACATTTTACTATAATAATATTTAGGGATGAAGATTTTAATTTGATAATTCTTGAAAATATACTAAAAGGACATCTTCAGAAAATTATGTATCTACTACTTTTTGATAATTTTCAATTCATGAAACGTATATTACCCATTTTCATATCGTTGTCTCGACTTTTGTGCTAATAATTGGTTAGAAATGTCCTTTGCTGCATTAGAAATATCTGGTGGTGTGTTATCTAAGCTTTTATCACTAATTTTTGTAAACCACAAACTAATACATTATTCATTATTGCAATATTTAATATCAAACAAAAATGGCGGGATACGACGTGAATTCGAATAACAGTTCTTTTTTTAAACACGGCACTGTGGTAGTGAAAACTGAAAAGCCCGTGCCTGACAATGTTCTTTTTTTGAAAAAGGAATTGCATTATGACATTTAATCGTTTGGATGATATTATGGGTACTATCATGATACAATAAAGTTTTTTTGGATCATTGGTACTAACACAGAATGTTTTAATGTTGGCAATAGCTAGATGTTTCAGAAACTTTCATTGAGGATTTATAGCATGGGTGTAGATAAACTTATTTGGTAACTCGATGATATCAGTTTGATATAAGTATGCACTTACTTAAATTTCTTCATTGTCCTGCCCTTGTCCCACTCGTACGGGGTCGGTACAGTGTATCTTCTCTAATAACAAAGGAACACACAAGAACATACCAAAAATATGTTTTCTTTAATAACGCACAAGAGAACTGTACTATATCAGCCGGATTATCCATTGCTGAACAATCCTCCCCCCATTAAGATGGAGTTTGCCTTAATCTCCATTGCTTAGCAGGTGTCTTGGGGACCGCAGTGTAAGATAGCAGGTCCTCAGAAGACGGTGCTGCCCGCCTTCCGGTATTTTACCATTATTCACCTCATACGATGCCTACGGGAAGAGATGGGGGTATGACATTCTGGCCCGGTACCCCTAGGGCACAGGAAAACAGAAGATATAAGTAATCGCAAAAAAAATTGGCGCAGTGGTTTGACGGCAGTTTACTGACGTCTGGAAGTAGGTCAAAAATAAATGGGATAAAACAAATATATACCTTCTTACATATTTGATTTATCCCTTTTTATTTTTCTTAATTTTGATACCCTACTTCGCGCCAAAATCCGTCATTTTTGATTTTTCAAATATCTATCTAAACTTTAGTTTTAAGATGAATATAACCATACCTTATCGAAATCTATCCAGCCGTTTGGAAGATACATATAAACATACATTTATAATACGCGTGCTCATAAAGTATGCATGTTTATATCGTGTTGCAATCGAGTAAAAACTATAACGAAAATAAAGATACAACAGATCCACCCTCAAGTGGAAAACTGTCGCCAAACACCTAACGGGTGTTCCGGCAGCAGTCCTTGAGAGCCAGTGATATTACAGGCACATGAGACTTAACAACTATGTCTCAAGGTGACGGGCGCAGTGCAATTCGTGACTTGTGATGAAATGCATCTGTTATAGGCAGAGGTTAGTCCGCTTAAAATCGCGTGGGCATCGAGCTTGTTCCGTCACAATACCATAAAAAAAAAAGTTACCTACTCAGTTGAGTTTTGAACGTATTTAAAATGACAGGTCTTCGCGATAAGCTTTATTTAATCAATGAATGCAACAATATACGTTTTGATTGTGACATTCATCTTGTATCTCAATAATAAAGTCATTTCTTTCCAAAACTTCTTGGCAACAATAGTTCAGTTCGATCGTGATTGCGAGGTGAAGGGCTATCAGTGAATAGAACGAGTACGTCAGTACTTCTCGAATATACATCTTCACATTTCTAAACAACAAAACAAATAGGTATAAATAACAAAACATATCATGATACTCACGTGTTTGATAGAAATTGTGTTTTACTTGTTCATATACTTTGTTGTGTGTTATTATTTGATAAAACATCAAATTTTAATATTTTTATTTTTGCGATGACGCTTGCTCTTCGGATTATATTACAAAATTATAACTATAGGAAAAATTATAGTCATGTGCAGGATTCGAACTTGCGCCATCCACCACTATAGCTGGGGTATAAACGCTAAGCCCACATGACATCATGACATATAACGCATGATTTTAATTTCTTTCCTTCTAAACCATCGTATGGGGACGAAGCGCCAACTATAGTTCTACTTACGTTGTACCAAAAATAAGTTTTTTTTACACTGTGCCCGTCACATTGAGACATAGTTATTAAGTCTCATGCGCCTGTTATTTCACTGGCTCTCAAGGACTGCTGCTGGAACACACCGTTAGGTGCTTGGCTTGACGGTGGTAGCTGGCCAGGCGGGCAATCGCAAAATGCCGGTGAAGTTCAAGCCGGCGGTGAGGATCGAACCAGGGTCCTGGGGCACGGCAGTCCATAGCTATTACCGCTCGGCCATCATTGCTTAAAAGCGATTCATTTAGCAATTAGCTTTAAACTTGCTTACGATGACGCAACCCTATAATTTTAATATTACATTTTTGCCATGACGGATGTTCAGCGGATAACATTACAAAATTACAAATAGAGGAAAAATTATAGTCATCAGCGGAATACTAACCCACGACATCATATTCAACTTAGTGCTTTTCAGTGTTAAACTTGGAAGTAAGCAGGTTATTTTTTTTTATTTATAGCTGATAGGCTAGCCTTTCACCACTATCTCACCTGATGGTATGTGATGATGTGGTCAAAGATGTTATGTTCTCTTTAAATATAATTAATTAAAATAAAATAAATAATTAAGGGAGCTCCCATACAATAAAAGAGGTTTTCGCAGAACCTACCCAGCTCAATCAGACACTGCGAAAAGTATCTGTAACTTGTAAGATTAGGTAACAGATACCCTCTCTGTACGGAACCCTCCGTGAGCGAGACCCACTCGCACTTGGCTGGTTTTTTTTTTAAATTTCCTTATAAATAACTGCACAGTTCATTCCAGAAATACAAGATTATTTACCTCTCAGCAAAATAAGGTTTAACTTAAAGCTGGACTGAGCGTATCTCAATTACCAATTAATAAGTCAAAATGCATTGTAAATAACTTATCTTAACGATAAAATTGCACAAACAACAAGAGGTCAGAATAAACGTAATCGTGCATAAGAGACTGTTTTGTAAACATAATAATAATTATATTATTAATATCGATAGGTATCCGGAACGAGCGTGAAATGGCCCTGTGATAAGTGAAAAAATAACTTTTTATTATCTTTGCTTTTATGCTTTTATCAGGCTTCGTACAAATCGACTTACTTATCGACAATTGGAGTTCATAATGATGATTGAAGGCTGATCAATAAATAATAATCATCTGTGAATATTACAGATATATAAGTACATAATTATATTTTTTGCTAAAGTGACCTCTTGCGTTATTCCTTTTGTCCCCAAACTCTTCGTCCCCATGGGAGCGAATAGGAATTTATTTCCTCATGTCTCGTACAAAAATAGTGGGGACGAACGGAAATCCCAATTCCTGTTGACCCCTATCTTTATGATACTCTTGATACGTTACTCTGATTTTTGATAAAAACTGATTTTTATTTACCGTTGTTTGTTTGATCATATAATAAAGGCATGGGGGATGATGGGAGCAATTCGATTTTTAATGCTCATACAGCTTCTGTTTTAGTTCTGTACCCAAGTGGCATAACTGATCTCTGTTATTGTTATACTCTGTTGTCTGTCTGTCCGTCAGTTTGTCATGGGTCTCTAGCTCGTAGCGAAATTAGTTGAAAAACTGTAAATTTTATATTATAAGTAGAATGTTGATCATAAAGAGCCAGACTGGCGTGGGCTCTATCATGTCTTTCGTTACAAACAAAATCTGATTTAAATAATCGAAACATTGTAGTTTCACAATTATGTATTCACATGTGTTAGATACTAATTGAAGCTGACTTTTACAAGATACCCTACCGGTATGGAGGTGCCTCAGGTCCATGGTTCGATACTCAGCGTCGGCTTGAGTTTCGCCGCATGGTGGAAGAGAATTTTAGCAAATCGCCAAGCACTCTTAGTATGTTCCGGCAGCAGCCTTTGAGAACTAGTAAAATTGCAGGCACATACGACTTAACAAATATATGTCCCAGTGTGACGGGCGCAGTGTAGTTTGACGAAATGCATCTGTTATAGGCAGAGGTTACCATCAGGTGGGCCTCGTGCATGTTCCGTCAGTCACATAAAACAAACGTCAAAATAAGCTCACGTAAAGTAGATCACAGTTTTACTGTAGAATATTTTGTAGATATTTCTTTGTACGTTTCCAAGCATTATTTGCACTTCTTTTGACTCATTAAGATTTTATTATAATTTGTGCTGTAATTTTACCTTTTTTTATTTCAGAACCAACCTACCTAAAGAGATCATGGGCTTCCCCGACTTTCCTGTATTCCCTGAAAATGAGAAGTCATACCTTCCGTCCAAAGACATGCTCGCATTTCTGCAACTCTATTCTGATAAACACGGAATCACCCAATATATTAAAGTAAGTTTAGGTTATTATTAGCAAAGGAATTTATTAAATTATATTTATGGTGGAAACTGACGTCTGGCGTGTTTTTTTTTTGTTTGTCACTAGGCACTGCGATCTTGTGTTGCTAGGTCATCTGACTATTGTACTCGATCACCCAATAAGTATGCGAGATTTGGATATTGTTTTACGATATCCTACACTCACTGCATTGATTACGTTTCTAGTTGGTAAACGTAATTTTTGCATTGACCTATATATACTAGACACGACATCTCAAACAAAATTAGTCGACCAGTGCAGATATGCCGGCCGGCATACTTTCCCCCACACGCAGCTGGACACTCGTAGAGATTACACGCGCTTTACGTTCGAATATTGTTTATTCAAAATACACAATTGATAATACACAATTTTCGAACGTAAAGCGCGTGTAATCTCTACGAGTGCCCAGCTGCATGTGTGGGAGAGTATGCCGGCCGGCATATCTGCACTGGTCGACGAATTTCGTTTGAGATGTCGCGTCTAGTATTTATAGGTCAATGAATTTTTGATATATTTTTTCCAAGCAAATATACAGGGTTATTGGAAAAAAGCTAACAACCTCTTAGGGTTGTTAGCTTTGTTATTTCTGTTAGTCCTAACAAACATTTTGAGATGTTTTTTTTAAGTGTGGAATAAGCACGAGGGCCACCTGATGTTAAAGGGTCTTTAGGCAAGGGCCTTAATTCATAAATCAACTGCCGTCACTTATTGTAATTAAGTATTGAATAGCATATAATATACTGTAGGTTATCTTTGTTATAAGGCTTTTGTGGGACTGGCATAAACTAAATGTTTAAAAGTTCCTAAGTAAAATAGGTTTGTTTTAGGTTTAAGGGGTAATTTATGGCATTATATATTCTAACAACTGTTCAGAATATGAGGAATATTAAAACTCGCGATAACCGATGTATAACAGTAAACAAATCTACCTATAGGCGCAATAATTATTAAAATTCAGAATTTCCCACTACGTAACTTTCCACCAATCTACTTACTAGGGGATATGCAGAGCTAATTCTTCCAAGTGTTTTTTTATGTCTGTTAGGTTAGCCTTTGACCAGTATCTCACCTGATGGTAAGTGATGATGTGGTCGAAGATGTTGTTCAGGCTGACCTAGAAGTGCTGGCTCTCAAGGACAGGTGCCGAAACACACCCGTTAGGTGCTTGGCGACAGGTTTTCTACTTGAGGGTGGTAGCTAGCCAGGCGGGCATTCGCAAAATGCCCTACCACCATGCTATAACGACTGCCATCCTAAGACAACAACCGGGACCGACGGCTTAACGTGCCCTCCGAAGCACGGAAACGCTCAGTAGTAATGTCACTAGCGGTCACCCATCCAACTCATGACCGCGCGCGACGTTGCTTAACTTTGCTGATCGGTTGAGAACAGCTAAGTAAACTTCGCTACGAGAGCTCCAATAATATCTTTGGCAGAAGGGGCTGCTTAGTGCTACGTATAACTTCACTTACACAGTAAGAAAATTATATATACTTTGCAATTTGTACTGTAATGTAACAGCCGACTCGTCCACTGCTGAACACAGCCTCCTTTATTAAGGGGGTATTTGCCATAATCCCCACGCTTGGCAGGCGGCTTGGGGATCGAAGTGTAAGATGGCAGTTCTTAAGAAGGTGCTGCTGCCCACCTTCCAGTATTTTTCCCTTAGTCGCCTCTACTTGTAATATGGACAGGTCTTGGATTACCCGTGCTTTCTAGCCCTGTCTCCCCTCCTTCCCCCTATCTCTTCCTGTGCGTGTCGTAAGAGGCGACTAAGAGTAAAATACTGGAAGATGGGCAGCAGTGCCTTCTGAGGACCTGCTACCTTATATACACTACGATACCCAAGACGTCTGCCAAGCGTGAGGATTATGAGAATCATTCCATAATGGGAAGGCTATGTTCAGCGTGGACTATCCGGTTCATACATTACAGTATACAGTCTTTGATTAACACATAACATAACACAGGATATTTCCATTATAATCATCATTTTTCATCATTGTCTGCGCGGTCAAAACCACGGGGAGCACCTAGTATCACAACACAATTATACGAACCAAAATACGATAATATGTGAGTATCAAAGTGAGGATGTGAGTGTGTATGTCTGTTACTTCTTATGCTGAAACGGCTGTACCGATTTGGATTAAACTTATTAGGTCATTAAGAACTTACTTTTCATCATCAATTTTCATCAATGTCTAGGGGGGTGCAACCGCGGAGCGTAGTTAGTGTTAACAAAAAGTTACTCGCAACATAAGTAAATTATTAACAAAACTAATAATATTTATGTAGGTACTACTTATCTCCCTGTTTTCATAGAAAGTCATAAAAGCGCGCACTATATACTCAGTAATTAGTTTATTTGAAAAATGCTCTCTGAAAGTTCTTCTTTTCGATCTTTCAGTTCAAACATCACGTGCAAATGGTGATACCCAAGACGGGACCTACAAGCGAGCTGTGGGATGTGACCTTCAAAAATATCACTACCGGGGTCTCGGAGACCAGAGAATACGACTACGTGTTCGTATGCAATGGACATTATAATACCCCGTTCATACCCGCCATACCAGGGTTGAAGAAGTTTGAAGGTAAGAACTTGTTTACGACAAAAAATTTTTTATACCGTCGGTATGTTTTTATTATCAAAATACTACGAACTAAATACAACACTACAGCTACTACAATAAAAGTATTTAGATCCCTATAAGTCATAGGCAGTCCAAATGCTCTAGCCCACTACCAGTTGGCAGCGTGCCCAGCATGCTGGCAGCATTGCCCCGTTGAATTGCAATGCTTATTCTTTGAACCAAATAGGTGCCATAATTTTGATCACAAAATTAAATAGGAACCTACATGAATAATGAACAAATTAAATAGGAACCTACATGAATAATGAACGAACCAGAATGAGAGCTTCACAACTACACGCACAGCTAAGTGTTCGTAACTAGTCACCAACAAAACATGTTCGTAACTATTCACATACAAAACGTGTTCGTAACGAGTCACCAACAAAACGTGAGGGGGTTGCAGCTTGCAGCGGCAACAGTGGCGCCCGCTCGGGTGCAGAACAGAACCAGTTTGAACCAGCTCAGTGAGCATGCAAAATTGTTGTAACTTTAATTCTGTTCCTTTCTTTATTCCTGTGATTCTAACACTGAAAAATGTGATAAAACCTTTTGTTTTATTACCGATATACAAGCCTTTGATCAGAATATCACCTGATGGTAAGTGATGGTGGTGTTAACAGGCTAATCTAGAAGTACTGGCTCTCAAGGACAGCTCCCGGAACACACTGTTAGGTGTTTGGCAACAGATTTTCTACTTGAGGGTCGACTCAGGTCAGGCGGGCATTCCTAAAATGCCCTTCCACCGTGCAGTGAAGCTGAAGCCCGCGGCGTGATTCTAACCATGGACCTGCTGCGCGGCAGTCCATCGCCAATGCCATTGAGCCATCACTGCTTCAACAGCCTAGAGAAAACTTGTTGACGTCGGTACAGACAACACTTTGAGCTTACGTTTTTATGGTCTGATCTGACCACTAGTCATTTAATATTTTTGAGTACCATTGAACCAATCACTCGTGGTGTCTCGTCGTTCAATCGTGGTTCAATCCTAGAACCCTTCGCTGCCTCAGGTTTCTATAAAAGTACCACCGCCAACAACTTTACACAAATAACTATTGTACGCTATTAGTAAGAGGTGGTAAGAGGCTACTGCGCCTCGGTTATAGGACCAGCCTCCTAACTCCCACCTCTTAAAAACTATTATAGAAAACAAATGTCAGTATTGCAAGCTATATTGAATACTAGAATCCGTACCATGATCGTCATGAAACAATAATGTTCATTTAGCGCTATCTCTATCGCACAAATGACTTTATTTATTCAATGCGTGAAGTCGCATCTCACATTCAAATTTTAATGTAAGTTTACTCCAATGATATTTGATGGTGTAAAATGTATGGTTAAAATAAGACTGAATAAAGAGATGGTAGTTTCCCCCCCAGAGGCGCTGGCACTTCTATGCCATTTTTAGAACAGAACATGACCTTGTTTCAACTCCTATTAAATTAATTTAAAATGCATTTACGCACGCTGAACGAGATTATTAAAATACTTCTACAAGGAAAAAATATTGGCTTCTAGTGGGATAATCTGTTAGTTTAGTTTCCGTATTCGGTTTTTATAAATAGTATTCAGATTTAGGTTATGATCCAATTCTGATCTCTAAGCTACAGTTGCACCTGTCTTTAACCTCATATTTTTTTTTTTTTTTTTTTATGCCTGATAGGTTAGCCTTTGACCACTATCTCACCTGATGGTAAGTGATGATGTGGTCGAAGATGTTGTTCAGGCTAACCTAGAAGTACTGGCTCTCAAGGACAGCTGCCGGAACACACCGTTAGGTGCTTGGCGACAGATTTTCTACTTGAGGGTGGTAGCTAGCCAGGCGGGCATTCGCAAAACGCCCTACCACCATGCTATAACGACTGCCATCCTTAGACGACAACCGGGACCGACGGCTTAACGTGCCCTTCGAAGCACGGAAACGCTCAGTAGTAATGTCACTAGCGGTCACCCATCCAACTCATGACTGCACGCGACGTTGCTTAACTTTGCTGATCGGTTGAGAACAGCTAAGTAAACTTCGCTACGAGCGCTTCAAATCTGATTTTATTGCTAATTTAGGACAGATGATCTACATATATAGCATCTAGTACTATATTCTCCAGTTTACCTTTCTATAAGAAGCTTTTAAGTAATAAATAACTTAATATATGATTTCCTTCTCAGGGGACGTGATGCACAGTCACGATTACCGCGTGCCTGAGGTATTCTCCGGCAAACGAGTGCTGGTCATCGGAGCTGGACCTTCAGGCATGGACATTGCTTTGGAAATCACTTATGTTTCTCCTAAGGTATGTTAGATTATGTTTTGATGAGCATCATTTATTTTCAGTTCGACTTCTAATTTCTAATGGCATATAATACAATGTAGTGGCATAAGTATAAATAATATTATATATTTTATGTAATTGTGGCGGGTCAAGCATAACCTAACCTCTGCCTATAACAGATGCATTTCGTCAAGTCACAAATTGCACTGCACCCGTCACCTTGAGACATAGCTGTTAATAATAATAATAATAAAGACTTGTATTTCAGACAACATTGTTCCATGTTTTGTTAGAAGTACTTATATCTAAAGATTATTTACATAAAAATTAACAAAATTAAATATCATTTTAAATTAGTATATTAAAACTTCATTTTCATGTCAATAACAGTTAGAGTTAGCAATATTGTTTTAGTTATAGAACAATAACAATATTTATTTTATAAGGACCGCAATTTGGTGTCGCAGGATTGGGCAGCCGTATTTATTTGCGATGACTGACAGGCTGACTGTTAAGTCTCATGTGCCTGTAATTTCACTGGCTCTCAAGGACTGCTGCCGCAACACACCGTTAGGTGCTTGGCGACAGATTTTCTACTTGATGAATAAGTGAGTGAAGAGAGAATAAGTAATTAATAATAACTGTGTTATTATTGAGCCCTATCATCCCACAACTTGAACATTTTGTGGTACAATTTACTGAAAAACGATCACGCCTATAGATTTGGGCTTTAACATGGTAATTTAACTTTATATCTACATGTGTTGTGTCAAAAAAAAATATCCATAAAAAACATTAACAATTTTGTATTCATTGGATAGAATGTTGTTGTACTACTAACGCCATCTGTTCTTCGCTGCAACAGAATAATAATGAAATTGTACAAGTATGTAGTATGTAGTAGTATGTGTTTCCTAGATAGTATAGATTCACAAAAAGACTTGGTAGGTGGCGCTGCAATCTATTTTTTCTGGCAACTTCTGTCACTGCGCCCTAGTGTTATGGCACGTTATGTGTAAATTACAAGACGAGATTGCCATACCAGTTCAGTTTTACATATTGTAATGCAATTGTAATAGGTACTGAATTCGTACCGTACCTAAACGAGATTCTTGTACTTACCCATATTTTTGATCGTTTACAGTAAACAGAACACTTAACAGTTCCAAATATTAATAAGAACAAATACTTTTAAAATATTTTAAGAAAACATCAAATTAATATTTTAATAAAACACTTAAAAAATATAAATATATATCTAGTGACAATACCGCTTAATTTTCCTGCTAAGCCGACGCGACGTCACAAACGCCACGCAGCCAAACCGGAAGAATTTTCGAAGCGTTTCGCTTCTACACGAAGCAGAAGCGAAACGCGTCGAAAATTCTTCCTAATATTTTTTAAGTGTTTTATTAAAATATTAATTTGATGTTTTCTTAAAATATTTTAAAAGTATTTGTTATTATTAAAAATGGATTTCCGCAAAGTAACGCCTGAATCTATTCATTAGTTCCAAATATTAGCATTAATACTAGCATTTCTAATTCAATTTAAAATTTAACTTCTTTGTTCAGGTTATACTCAGCCACCACTTAAAAGAGCAACCCAGAACTGTCTTCCCGGATAACCTCATCCAAAAACCTGACGTGTTGAGGCTAGATGGAACGAAGGTGGTTTTCCAAGATGGCACTCAAGAAGAAGTGGATGTGGTCTTCTTATGCACTGGTAAGAGTTTTCACATTCAAACTTACAATCTTATTCTCAAAAACGCGTTATAAATTCAACGATCGCCATGATTTTTCCGATTTGAGCGCGCAACATCCGTGATTCAGTCAGGTAGAGAGTCTGTGAGTTAAAGACCTTGTTTTATAGCTGATAGGCTAGCCTTTGACCACACCTGATGATAAGATAAGTGATGATATGGTCGAAGATGATATTCAGGCTTACTAAGAAGTACTGGCTCTCAAGGACAGCTGCTGGAACACACCCTTAGGTGCTTGGTGACAGGTTTTCTATTTGAGGGTGTTGCTAGCCAGGCGGGCATTCGCAATATGCCCTACCACCAAGCAAAAAACCACGCGAGAAATGTTTTTTTTACGTATTCAACACTATTATCACAGCCGCTTTGAAAAAAGAAATAAAACTTAATCTACAAAAAGATCATAAAACTTTACAAGAATCGGTTTTGAAATGCGACCTGCACATAAGAACAACCGGTTTTCCGGACAGAAATAGAAAAGCATTTTTAACCAAGATGAAATAGAAACGCTTCACTCGCCCTCCAGGCTCGCTCGGTCAATCAAGTAGCAAGTGGTTTTACGAACTGAATACCTCGTGACATAAATATTTTTTCTTAGGTTTTCGCGATTATTACACATAGTAATTAAACAACTTTAAACGGTTTAAATCGCGTGATAATAAAATGATCAATATACGCGATTAAACCGTTTAAAGTTGTTTAATTACTATAAATATGTTTATTCTTACCTTTTCAATCCCCATACCTCCGCCTATTTTTAAAATCCAAAAACAGAATCGACGAAAAATAATATATTTATCGAACCTACTCACAAAATTTCACTAGAATTGCGGCTTGTAGAGGAGAACAACTTGATATCTGAACAGACATAAGAAAGCATTTTTGGCCAAGCTAAAACGAAAACGCGTCACTCGCCCTTCCTGATGTGGATAATACCAATTTGGAACGATCCAATTCGTAAAGTGAAAGTCAAAATAGTTTATTCAATTTAGGTGTATACGACGCTCTTATGAGGGTCAATAAACGTAAAATTCTAAATCAAATGTTTTCATTGCATTGCACACGGATGGTATAAGAGTTCTTAATTGTACAGAAGTGAGAAACAACTACAAACTGCATAACTTGTAATTATTTTCCAGGATACCGGTACAACTTCCCGTTCCTTCACCCGTCCTGCGACATCGTGGTAGAAGACAACTGCGTCGAGCCTCTGTACAAGCACATGGTGAACATCAACCATCCGTCAATGTGCTTCATTGGAGTGCCTTACTACGTCTGCGCATTCAGCATGTTTGATCTTCAGGTGAGATTTTTAATTTATCGTCATTCTAGACGAAATGCATATGGCAGTGGTTACTGCTTAAAATTATGTTATCTTCTTGCTTGTTCCGTCATAATGAGATCACTAAAAATATTAGTTTGGCGCATAACATTAAAAAACATGGCACCTTTTGTGAAATGTTGAACAGTTACTTAATATTCAAACATGTTTGAATGGGCTCACAATTTCATGGTCCAACTTCCATACGTTGTTACATAGTATTTCTGTCTGGTCCTACTTGAAGCTTACTTCAAGTAGGATCATACGAATATATACTCGTATGATCTGTTACACTCGTTCTAATTCTTTATATATTCTAATGACACACATCCATCTTAATTTTAACGCTATCCGGCTCTTTTTTACCCAACATTCATATACTTACATCAAGATAGGTCTTACGACGGTCTTATACATTTTAACCAGGCTTTGTAAGACCGATAAGATGTACGAGTATAAGACCGATAAGATTGGGACTGGTCGTACGCAACAATTTAAATACAGGATGAATGAATTTCGACCGGTCTCTGGCACTACATGTGACCATAATGTTTTAAAATGTATAAATAAACAGAAACAATTCAATAATGCTATATGTTCATTCAATATCTAGAATACCGTGATTGTACTTTCTATGAAGTAAGCTAAATTAATATTAAAAAGATCTGTCATTGGATTTAAGAAATATTACTGTAGGTATAGTATAATTATGTTATTTTTGTTAGGATCTGTGGATTTTGTGAGTTAAATTAAAATGGGGATGAACTTCATTTTGATTTGAAAACGAAGCCCATAATGGAGTTCAAATACCAAAATTAAGGTCATTTACATTATCATTCTAGTTAGGAGAGCCCAGATTGGTAGGGGTACACAATTAAGGGTTATGTGATAAAAAAAACTGCATGAACCACCAAATTCACACAACTGAAACGCTAAGGTCAAGCATAAAATAATAAAACTATTCGAAATCACATTTTAGAACCCCAGATTGAAGAATAAATAAAAACTGTACCATCGTGATTTGGACTCCCAAATAGGGTTCCGTACAAACAACAACAAATTTTAAACACTCCTGTAATTCTTGTTATATAAGTATTGTTTGTGATCCTAAAATTACTAATTTAAAAAAATAGTGAACCAAAAAACATTTTTTTTATACATACTTTGGTAATGTTCGAGTTCCTTAGCAGTGTCTGACTCGTACTTGGTCGGTTATTATTATATATTATATTCCACTATAATCATACTAAGTTTAAAGCTTGTATTTATTATGGATGATAAAGCAAAAGCGAACACACAATTTGTTGTTATTGTAAAATTTTGTTAGGTAATCTATTATAGTTTTAAAGCAAACAGCATTCTAAAGCTCAGACAGACGGGCAAACGGTCGGACAGACAGACGGGCAGCCGAGGCCGAGTAAAAGTTTCCCGTTTTGACTATGGAGGTATTTTGGTAAATACATACAATTCATACATTGATGCACGGTGTGTGAGTTCAACCCTCCTCTTTATCGGGTCCATATATGCATTGTGTAGCTCCAAATTGCTCTTTAAATTGATGCGAGTTTTCTATATAATTACGTGTAAAATCTTCCAGGTCCGCTACTACGTCCGTTCGATGAACGGTTCCTTCAAGCTGCCAACTCCTGAACAGATGATTGAAGACTGGGAAGAAGAGAAACGCGATCGTGCTGCCAGGGGCTACACTAAGCGGCAAGCGCATATGATGGGGCCTGATCAGGTAATTTAACACATGTTTGTTTTATCCATCTTGATTGGTAACCAATTTCCTGTTTTATATTATTGGTTAGTAAAATTTTCTCTACTTTATTTAAAGCATAACGGTAACCAAACTGTTTCCGATCTTTCATTGTCTTTTGTTGCTGTCAAACATCCTCATAGATCGTGGATATTAATATGGTATATTGGTCCTCGTATGGTTTATATTACGAAAAAGATTAATGACCGATCAGTTTCTGAATTGGTATTACCATTAAAGCCTTAATTCTGTTTTGTATGAGACTGGTGACTCACCTGGTGATAAGTGATCGCAGTCGCCTACGAACATACGCAACACCAGAGGCCTCGAGGATGCGTTGCTGGCCTTTGAGGAGAGAATATGCTCTCTTCTTGAAGGCCCCTAAGTCGTTTCGGTTAATTCTTTATCTTTACGAATGATAAACGAGTAGTTTCGTATTAATAAACAAATCCTAGTTACTCGCATCATTAGAGGGACACCTGGGGGCCAAGTCTGCTAATGCATGTTCATGTTCATATTCAGCATAAATTCATTAAAGATTAATACAAAACCGAATCGGTAGTCTGCTGATCCCTCACGAATATGTGGATCTATCATGAATCTAGGCTGGTTTGACGATATTGCCAACAAAAAATAAAAAGAGAAGTAAGGTAATTCAGAAAACAATTTCGTTATTATTTTATTATTTAGTTTTGTTTTCATATGAAAGCGAGATTGAATCAAAATTGACTCAATATGAACGATATGAAGTTTAGATTACCAAAACTGTCAAAATTGACCAGGTCGAGTCCATTATAGATTCATATTGATTAGCAGACTTGACACCCAGCTGCTAAGCTGGTAACTCCAAATTATATATAATATATATACTATATATATAATCCAAGAGATTAGTTTAACTTCAGTGTCAACCACATGCGTTTGCTCATTCTCTTTCGTTTGTTTCCCACTGTATCCGTTCGACTCGTCATTGGCGAAATCATGGCATTACCGCAGGAGCCACTCAAAAAAGAAATTGAGGTTGAAGTCTTTTCAAGAAGAGTTCTGCACAATAGCAGTGACATAGCATAGCAGTGAATAGCAGTGAGCGACGTCTCACTTCACATTCTTAGAAATCAATATCGATTATTTTATTTGATGTAGGATTCTCACAGTCTGTCTTTAGTCCATAATTAAAACATCATACCACTAGATATTATGACCCTTCTCAACCAAAGCGAATGTAAGCGCTAAACAATTATCATTATTGTTCTAATCCAATCGATCAGGCTGGATACTACGAAGCCCTATCTCAGGAGTCAGGGGCACTTCCATTGCCGCCAGTGTTCACCAAAATCCACAACGACAGCAGTCAAAAGTTTCTGGATAACTTGACGTGCTACAGGAATGATGTGTACCGTGTGATTGACTTCGAGAACTTTGCCTGCTACACTGTTTAACCTCATGCTTATTATACTGAATAAACACAGAGAAGTGTTAGTAATCATAAAGGTTCTTTAAGTTTTTGTATTGGGATCACAGTTTAGTGGAATTGGGAAATCAATTTTATTATCTTATTACAATTAAGTATGAAAGGACAGCAAATAACTATTGCTAATGGAAGGGCTGTCGCAAGGCTCTATTTTGGAGCCGTGCCCATAGCTCCTTGGGAAAATATTTTTGCATTAGAATATTACTTTTGCGTTTTATAAATATTGTTTTTTGACAAAAATAAATGTATTCAATGATATCAATCTTACTTTTAATCAAGATAATGCAACAAAGGAAATATTTTTTAAATCTTTATACCCTACTCTCTGGGTAAAGAAGTATAGATTAGTTTATTATTTGGTTATTGTTAAATAATAATTATGTATGCCGTAAATATAGCCATAACTGTCACAGTTTAGACTTGCATAAGACTCATGTTTATTATTGTTATCATTATGATCGTTAATAGCATTGACTTTAAGTACGAGCATAATTTCAAATAAATTAACAATTTACATAGAAAAATACTGTATTAATGGATATCTTGCTTTATTTTATTTAGTATGTAAGTTCCTGAACTAAATCGTAAATCGGAAAAAAATATTTAACCAACTAATTCAGAAATGTACCTCTACTTTCTACTTTCGGAATAATACGGCCGGTTCGTATTAAATAAACATAGTGTAATTTATTCTGTTCTATACATTACCCACATAAAACAGATAAATAACGTATAATTTTAAAAGTTATATTTTTTTTTGTTTTCTCTAAGTACTCTCATTAAATATATTTAGATCTAAATAAATAATGTGAATTATCTAAATATTTTTATTTCATATTTATATAATTTTGTTAGTGCGGGTTTCAAGACCATCTCGCGCTGACAGATTTCTAATACGCACTTTGCAGGTAGGAATGTAACATCAATAATTTATTAGTTTCAAATAATAAGAAAAATTTAGTTTAAAAAAAATCTTTATTTCATAACTCAACAGAAATCAATTTATCATCATCACATCAACCGGAACAAGAGGAATATTGTGTTTGGGGATTGGCCATAATCCCCACGGTTAAGGCGGGCGTCTTGGGGATCGCAGTAGTTATCTGTTCTTCAAAAGGCGCTGCTTCGCATTTCCTGATATTTTTCTCTTACGACACAAAATATGTCACATTCTTCTTATACATATACATTTAACTTTTGAAGCGCTCGTAGCGAAGTTTGCTTAGCCGTTCTTAATCGATCAGCTAAGTTAAGCAACGTACGCCGTCAGGAGTTAGATGGGTGACCGCTAGCGCTTCCGGGCACGTTAAGCCGTCGGTCCCGGTTGTTGTCTCAGTCTTAGTGATGGCAGTCGTTACAGCATGGTGGTAGGGCATTTTGCGAATGCCCGCCTGGCTAGCTATCACCCTCAAGTAGAAAATCTGCCGCCAAGCATCTAACGGTGTGTTCCGGCAGCTGTCCTTTAAAGCCAGTAATTCTAGGCTAGCCTGAACTACATCTTCGACCTCAGGTGAGATAGTGGTCAAAGGATAGCCTATAAACTATAAATATATATATACCACGAAGCATAAACGTCCTAACGATTTTTCACAAGCATTCATATTTTTCAATCCATTATACGACCAATTTTAAACACAAGTGGGAAGATGTATATTTGACATAGCTTTGTCATTGTACTTCATTTGATAAATATTATAGTTTGTTTTACCCAAATAAAATATAGATCCTTGAATAGATTTCCATTTCTGCTGCCAAACGTAGGATTGTAAATTGTAAAGTTGATTCTTCCTAGTAGGTACCTACTGAGTTTCTATATAGAAATAATAATAAATCTCATTGAGATCTTTTGAATGACGGCTGTCAAACTTAAAAATCTCAGAGACTATTCATACTAGACCTAATCTAGGAGTTAGTTTATTTTACAGATTTTTGTTTGTTATTGAGATCTCAATTTCTGATGACAGCTGTCAAACTTGTGTTGGTAGTTGGGATCTTATATAACTTTAGCTCGTCTTAGACTAGTAGTTTCTCTAGGAGTATAATGTTTTTGAATGTATTGATCCTAACCTAATATACGTCTTTTACTTATAATTTTTTATCTGAGTAAATAAAATGTTGTTTAAGTTTTATCAACATTTCTGACGACGAAAAGCATTATTTATGCGTAATTGAATGTCAAATGAGCATACTTAGTATGTTCGAGCCAATTTTACCGGCTCTCAAGGATAACTGCCGGAACACACCGTGAGGTGCTTGGCGACAGATTTTCTACTTGAGGGTGGTAGCACGACAGGCGGGCATTCGCAAAATGCCCTTCCACCACGGTGAAGCTCAAGCCCGCGGCGTGGACCTGCTGCTCGGCAGTCCATAGCCAATGCCACTGAGCCATCACTGCTTCAAAACTTATTTATTTTCTTATTGAGAGCTATAAAAGGTAAAGTGTAACACTCGGTCGCAAAACTAATTAACATCGTGCGCATTTTTTTTACCTTTGTATCCATCGCTCCGTTCGGGATTCTACTCTATAATCCTGCGCTCCACTCGGTCTTCAAAATAGCGCCATCCTCGCCTCGCGGTAAAAATATTGTTATGCTACTTAGTGATACTTCTATTATTTTCAAAACAGATCGTGAAATGATGGTTATTTCTATACCTTTATCAGTACAACTTTTGTTTGTATGTGTATCTGTGCACTGTTCGGTAGTATTTCAGCCCAAGCAAAGATATACATTAAAACAAATGTTATCTTTAAAGTGAACTTTAAGTGAGTAACTTCTCTAATCTAAAGAATACTTACCGAATTTATCAAATCTTTAACCTATAAGTTAGTATCCTACAAACATATGTACTTCTTCGCTTAGGAACACTACATCTCAGTATCTCTGCAAATTTACCTATTAATTACAAAGGTACTTAACTTGAATAAAAACACCAAACAAAATAAATGTTTATTAATAAAATATTTACAAAGTATGTAAGTACTAGAATAACATAAAATTAAGATACCTCATTTCCAAACAATATACGCCACGTACGCCGACCAACACATTTTGATTCTTTGACCGCTGAAAACTAAAACGGTGGCACTGATGTCTCTAGTGTGTCTCTAGTGTGTACAAAATGAGTCCGTATCACAAGTCTCTAGTCCTTATATGCCATTTATCAGTATCCAGTTCATACGAGGTTATCGCCGTTTGCCTCGGTGTTTAGCGAATAAGGTCTCTTGTTTGCCTTGACTAATTTATTGTTAGTCCTATCTCACCATACGCTCAGTGCAATGTTCTTGAACTGGAATTACATACGTATACGTTTTTATTAAAATAAATAACAGTAAAGAAGAAAACATATACAAAATTTTACGTAGTAGCTATAGAAACTTGCGTTTTTTTGTGAAACAGAACTGGCATCGTAAAACTAAAGACAACAATAAAACAATAAGTACCTACAAATTGTCTCCTTTTGACCAAGTGCCAGTAGCAGAAATACAAAAGTAGGTACATAAATTATAAGTAAATACGAGTATGCAATAGTAGTACTTATTACGGTAGCATACTGTAGTAGTAGAACTCTGTGTGACTTCGTCCGGGGAAGTACTGCCACCATACCTATTTCTACCACCTAGCTAAGTAAAGTACTGCAACCATACCTATTTCTACCCCCTAGCTAACTAAAGTACTGCCACCATACCTAGTTCTACTCCCTAGCTAACTAAAATACTGCCACCATACCTATTTCTACTCCCTAGCTAACTAAAGTACTGCCACCATACCTATTTCTACTCCCTAGCTAAGTAAAGTACTGCAACCATACCTATTTCTACCACCTAGCTAAGTAAAATACTGCTACCATACTTATTTCTACCCCCTAGCTAACTAAAGTACTGTCACCATACCTATTTCTACCACCTAACATTACTATGTTCACATTACTTTGTTCCTTAGGGCATGAAGGGCATGCCGGTGAAATTAGCACTTGAGACCTAACAACTTTGTGTCAGAGTGATGATCGCAGAGCAGTGACGACCTACATCTGTTATATAAAGCTTACCTGCTGCTTAAAACACCAGATGGGCCGCGTGCTTGTTCCATCACGATTGATTAAAGAAAATACGAGTATCGATGTATTTTATAATAAAAAGTGTCTAAACATCATTTATATTTTTGTTTCAGGAGAAGTACTATGCCTCGCTAGCGGCTGAAGCGGGCACCAAAAACCTCCCATCAGTGCTCACCAAAATTCGAGAGGAATCTTCCATCAGATTCCTTCATAACCTGAAACATTATCGACAAGACAAATACAAAATTATCGACGACGACACATATGAAGTTATTAGTAACGGCAAACGCGAGATCCTTTGTTGACCCCTACTCCCAAAACCTCGACCTGTATTTCTAAGATTTATTATAAGTTAGATTAAAGTATTTTATGATTGTACGTCTCGTCTCTACTTAATTATTATGAAGAAATTGAAAATATAATTAATGATTTTATCCTCTCTAGATTTTAAGCTAATTTTTATTTATTATTAATTAAATTTACTAACAGACATGTATTATGATAAATTTAAATAAAGTCTGGTTCTATCGCTAAATGAAGTTATTTAATTTTATTATTATGTGGATAAAAACTTTCATAATAAATTTATAAAAATAAAACTAGCTGGACAACTTTCAATTCGTTTTTTAAAATATTTTAAACAAAATTCTCCTAACTTCAAGTTCTTTAAAGTTCTCTTAATTTTGATAGTTCTTATTCTGTTCAAGCTAAAATCTAATATTGTATGCCGAAACCACGCCAGTACCCATTTATTGTGTACATATTAAAATTCAAATTCGTATAACCAAGGGAATGACAGTCCTTAATGTTGACATTAGTGTCAAATTGTGGTATGTTCGCAAACTTAGAAGTCATTAAATTGGTACTATATAAACTGATGCAATACTCCATTCCATTGAATAAAATAACCCTGTTCTTTGAATGTCCATTTTGTGGTATGAAAGTAGATTTTAGTGTGAACAAACACAAAGTACTACCATAGTTTAGAAAATATTAAATTTAGAGAATTTGTGTACAATCAGTACCAATAAGCTAAAGCATTGTTTCATTATAATAAATTCTAGGTTAGCCTGAACAACATCCTAGGCCGAATCATCGCTTACCATCAGATGATAGTAGCCAGAGGCTAGCCTTACAAAAATATTAAAAAATAAAATAGTAGGTAGATATAAGTAGAGTTTATCAAATGAAACACAAAATCAGCCAAAAATATTTTATTTAAGCGTATTTATAATCTTTATATTATAGATGCTGATATATTATTAATCTTTAATTCTAATATTTATGGCTTCCCCATATAATATAGTTTACACTACGATTGACAGGGACAATTCACAAAATTTTACACAGTCTGCTGTAAAAGAAGGCTGTAATAATTTTTAATGAACATATCCAATGTTAGTATACATTACATTGGGCCGAGCCAAATATCTTTCATCAACAAGTTTGTACTTATTAAAAACTTTGCTTTACATAATTCTTTAGATATCTTTATATTAAAAAATTAAAATCATTTATGAATATTATAAAAATACCACTTTTCAATATTGTTTTCGAATCCACACATTATTTGTCAATTTTTTTATGTCCAATATAATAATTATTTTCTGTGGTTTAAAATTAAAAGAGAACAAAATCTTAGCTACAACTTAGAACATAACTTATTGTACCTAAACGTACCTGACAACAAAACAATGTTTGAAAGAATGGCTCGTTTATCTTACCTTAAAAAAAATATGTCAAAGAGTACACTTAAAACAAAATTGTATCTAAAACTGTAATTAACGTCTTTAAGGCTGATGAGTTCCATCTTTTCATATAAAACATCTTGGCCTCTCATACAAAACCTACCCTACAGATCCACTGGCCGTCTTACCTACATCCCTGTCTTTTCAGTCCCTTTATAAACTTCCAAGATATGAATAAAAAGGAAAAAAGAAGGGTTTCAACATATACCCTGTCGAAATTATACGCTAAGTAAATATACATACAAATAGTTTATATATTACGATGGCAACGATACGGAGTACAAGCAGACAGTATATAGATATTTAAATAGAAAAAACTCTACCGAACTTACGGTGTTGACACTACATACCGACTACTTTTCCAAAACTTATCTATATACAATCTTAAATATAGCGAAATAAACGAGTTGTTAAGCATCTAGCACCATTTCAATATAAAAGTATACGACAATCAACATAAAATTATCAACCAAAATATATAAAAAAAACATTTAAACAATAATATAAACAAAAATCTAGAATCTTTTGAAAGATCGAATCGAATATATGTCCAAAAGATAAAAAATTATATTAATCACTGGATAATTTTGAATAAAATAAGGGACTAGCTGAAACAGTATTGCATTCAGAATAGACATATATTCCAAGAAGATACTACGGATACATAAACCTAATAGAATATACAGAAATACACTATAATAATACACTGAGATTACAGCGTCACAAGTATATAAAAATAAATCACATCCTATCACCTCTCGACCGCATCATACACCAAGACAATCTTTCTATTGTCATTTCCGTAAATCCACTCAACTCGGCCCATTCACATCGGCAATAATTAACATTCCAAACAGATACCACTAAATAACGTAACAAAGGTAACTTTACAACATAATTGAGTCAATTCGTCACAGGGACGGTCAGAAAAATCATCACGATTGAGCCTCAAATTCTACCTCTACATTGTACTTTAGAAGTTTGAAGACCTGCATCGATCCAAGCTACTTACACGAAATTGGCAAAATGAATCTACTGTAACACACTCTAAACATCGAGATTATTAAAAATTGTGTTTAAATGTAATAAAAAGATCAAAATCGTTTAATTGCACTGTAAAGTAATTTTAAGAACGTCATATATTAGACGTACTTACTTTATCCATCATCGGAATCATACCAGGGTACCATAACCACTTAGGAGGTGGATGTATCAGCAAAAGGTATATCTGGTTCCATTTTTAAATTTTGCTGTGTGGGGTCATAATTGCCAGCCAAGTAGTAAACGTCATTGTTGTCATAAACAGTGCTGTATTTGGCAGGATCGTCACCCATGCGCTCCTTGTACTGCGGCAGAGGTAGCACCTCGCATTTGTGGGATATAGTCTGGACGTCGTTTTCGTCGGTGTGTGGAGACTCAAATAGTCCGCCCTGGAATAAGAGAAATAATAATAATTATTATTTCTGAAATTAATATTACAAAAATATATTAGGACTCAAACGTCAAAATTTTTTTTTTTAAGTATTTTGAAACTGCGAAAATAGACGATTTTATTGTACAGGTTTATCTGATATTACACCATGACATGCTAAATGCTATAAATAGAAAGACAAGAGCGGAAATCCGCAAAGTGGGGTCTCCTCGTCACCTTCATAAACCATTCTACAGTTATTATTATTCTATTCTATTATTGTAATTGTTTCGAAGAGTTTTCATGTGTTCATTTTTGTCAAGAATATTATAAAAATGTAGGCGTAACAAAAAAGTGTTCCTAATAGGTAATATTAAACCAGGTACGGAGGAAGAGCGTTAACCAGTGTCAATGTTTTAGTACTGTACTTCATAGGACTTTTAAAGAAGGATGGCGACTACTGACCTAACTAAACCAGGTCTCGTTCATTAATGTTTTAGGTATTGTTTTAATTGTCAGCCTATATTACATTATTTAAAAATATCAGTATATTTTTAAAAGTAGGGATTCTTGAGTTATATTCAAATCCATTTATATAATTTTTACACAGATTTGGCATAGCACGCCAAATGCTACGAAGCCAAAATAAAGAAAAAAACTACAATGTTATTTTCTGTTAGTTGCAGTCAGTAGCGATGGCATTGATATTTGTTTTAGTGTCATGGAGTATATAGTCTTTTAGGTGCAGTCCTAATTACACTATTGGCTAGCAAGCGCTCCCTGCCAATAGTGCTCTTCGGACCGAGCATTTGTTTGCTTACAAATCTATAGGTCAACTGTCACAACAATTAAAAATGAAGAGTTGAAAGTCGCCTTTATGTTTTGTTTTACGTCTCATAATTCAGTCTCTCAAATGGTTAAACATAGTTCAAATCCATTACTATTTTTAGTTAGTAAGATAACAATTTATTTTAAGATACATTGATAACGTCATAAGAATAATTTTACTTAGTCTGAATTGTAGTAAAGCAAACGGCCATGAGCTTGCATAATTAAATCGGTCCATGTATTAGTACTCTTAGCAATGAGTACTTTTAGTTTTGCTGGCGTAATTCGAACCGCACCCTTACTGATCTATGATAAAAATGGCGATGAGTAAAGCCCGTTTGTGATCTATCTTCGTGCCGGTGCATGCAATGAGGGTGTAATCACTGCGTTTTAGAAGCGTGTTTGGCCTGCCAATTAATATATATCGTAATAAAGCACTAACACAGCCTTAAAATGCGTAAAACTATGGAGATAAGTATAAACAACTTCCTGCCAGACCCATTCATTCAGTGCTATGATAGACAATATAGGAAGGTGCAAAACCTCTGACTATTATTTGCCTCCGACTCCTACGTACATTGTACTGGATTCAATGCGCATTTTCATTCTCATATCTTGCATTTTCAGTAACGAAAAGTATCCCGACTGAACGCCACATGTTGTTTACAAAAATGTTGGGTCTCAAGTTGTATGGAACGTCGCCATCCTTCTTTCGTATTTTATTTATGTGTCCTGAAATGTATCTAGCTATAACTGCCGCTGCTCGCCAAGCACCTAACGGTGTGTTCCGGCAGCAGTCCTTGACAGTCAGTGAAATTACAGGTACATGAAGTCTCATGTGCCTGTAATTCTCTCAAAAAATACTTAATCTCATAAAATACTGCGCCCGTCACCTTGAAACATACGTGTTAAGTCTAACACGTATGTTTCAAGGTGACGAGCACAGTGCAATTCGTCACTTGTGATGAAATGCATCTGTTATAGGCATAAAAGTGCAACTGGTTGACTTACCGGATAGTGTAACTGGTTTTCACAACCAACGGTCTCCTCAGGGTGGTAAAACCATTTGACTCGCACTGCCATGGCGCCACGGGCTTCCCAAAGTGCAACTATACGTCCTATATAAGGACGGTCCGGTCTGCCAGTGGACAAGAATACTGCTGCGTCACCAACCTGAAAAGTCAGAAGTTTGTCAATAAGATGGATATCCAAAACGTATAAATAACGCTGGTGAGATTCTTTTAAAAGAATTGCTGGTCCAGAATGGATGAGAATTGCGTGATATAAGGAGAATGGAAATCTTAAGCAGAGGCCTTTTTTGAAGACATGCAAGCTGCGGGAAAAAGCGCCGATCATGAGTACCTAAAAAACCTAAATAATGTATCCTCAACACTAAAGGCACATTTTTCTTTATTTATTCAAAACATAATAATCATTTTGCGTGACATACTATATATACATATATATTCAATACTGAATATTTTTAAACAACACGATAATATTTGTAATGTGTTTATTTTAATGAATTTTGTATTTTTCTTTGTTTGTATTTAAGACATGGCTTCGTCTCTCCATATTGTACGCCTTCATATGCAAAACATGATGCTCTTATTAATTAACTCTTATTTATTATGTACCAACTAATTGCATGAAAGTGTAAAATTATTCATGTTTCAACAATAAACTCATCTTTATATAATAAGAAGATAGAAATTATGGTCATCAATAACTTTCTAGAAATAATGAATACTATTTTTGTAAAGTCACAAATTGTTAATATCTCACAAAATAAATTTGCCACTACAATTGTCTACTTGGGTAGATGGCCAAAGATTTTTTGATGCGCTCGTAGCGAAGTTTGCTTAGCTGTTCTTAACCGATCAGCAAAGTTAAGCAACGTCCGCCGCGATCATGAGTTGGATGGGTGACCGCTAGTGACATTACTACTGCGAGCTTTCGTGCTTCGGAGAGCACGTTAAGCGGTCAGTTCCGGTTGTCAAATTAGGATGGCAGTCGTTATAGCATGGTGGTAGGACATTTTGCGAATGCCCGCCAGGCTAGCTACCACCCTCAAGTAGAAAATCTGTCGCCAAGCACCTAACAGTGTGTTCCGACAGCCATCCTTGAGAGCCAGTAATTCTAGGTTAGCCTGAACAACATCTTCGACCACATCATCACTTACCATTAGGTGAGATAGCGGTCAATGGCTAACCTATCACGTAGAAAAAATAACATATTTTATATTTTACTGTATGTAGGTACTACTAGAATTTACAGCTACACTAAGACGTTGTGTACAAACAAGGTCTACTCGTTCAAATGCACGTCAACAAATAACAGTAGAGTAGTGCGCCTTCGTGAAAGAACAAGTCTGTTATGTAAAACAGTTTACAGCAGCGATGGCCCAATGTCAACAGCTCTATAGTTTGCTGCGCGGGGATTCATGGTTTGAATCCCACTGTGGCGTGGGGGTGAACTTCATCGTATGCTGACAAGGCATATATGAGTACACGCCTGGCTCAATAGCGCACCAAACACAATAGAAAGTAGCTGCCCTTGTAATGTACGACACTCAACCTTATATTTTAAAAAGAATTTGTAAGATATTTTTAATATAATATAATTTTGTATCTAGTAAATTTGTAATTTTGTATAGTAATATATTTTCCTAGCTATATGGAATTAAAACCTGTACTCACGTTTAGCGTCTCTTCTCCTCTTTGTATGGCCTTGAAGAAAAGCTTCCTGTGCCGCGGCCTCGCAGTCCGCCTGTAGGCAGGCCCTTGCCAGTGCCACAGCGCGCCGCCCGGCAGGAACGCAGCCATCTTGGACACGCCGCCGCCGCCGCCGTCAGACGAGGTCGACGATACCGTGCGACGTTTTATCTTCTAGATAAAGAATTATTTATGAATATTAACGTGGATATTCGCCAAAGAACCAATGTCACCGACATAACTCTCAGAATTTGCAAGTTGAAGTTGCAATGGGCGGGCCACATATCTTCTAGAAAAATCATTATTTATATATATTTACATCAAGTAAACGGTAAATTTGAGAAACTATTTCACACATAAAGTCACGTCAATATTTCTTCCAATTCGAAAAGGAAGTCAGAAGACATTAAGACATCTATGGGAATACCTGCTAAAAGTGAAATAGTACCTAGTTATATAAATTACTATCTTTCCGGTTCCGCCCGCGCGTTTATCGGTAATCGCGCAAAAACATTACCCTCTTTTTGCGCAAATCAACAAAAACTATGCTATATCCTTCCCGGGGTCTCAAACTATTTCCATACCAAATGTCACCCAAATCGGTCCAGTTGTTTTTAAGTTTATTCGTTGCATACAAAAACACATTTTTTTTCTCCTTAAAATATTAGTGTAGATGTAGATGTGGCTAAACTTTTTGTTATTATTTAACCATCAGCATAGTATGCCCTTTTTATTTG
This sequence comes from Plagodis pulveraria, assembly GCA_963890685.1. Taxonomy (NCBI): domain Eukaryota; kingdom Metazoa; phylum Arthropoda; class Insecta; order Lepidoptera; family Geometridae; genus Plagodis; species Plagodis pulveraria. The sequence continues at coordinate 30,334,892 of OY982955.1, read as the reverse complement.
TTTGCAACACCTACGTGAATCTCGCTAAAAGTATAAAAATAGCAAAGCACAAAGCATATCAATATAATCAAATACTTTGTGAATTACCTTCTTCGGAGCGTCACTTGTAGAAGCTCCAGGTTCATCTTCTAAGACAATACCACTGTCTTTCAAATTGTCTTGTTCTTCCTCGTCCTTCTTAGCAGTATACTTGCTCAAGTTGCTGAAATCCAAGACAGCAGTTTTCACCAATGCTTTCTTAGATAACACTGCTTTCTTAATAACTGTTTTCATCTTCTCCTCTGGAGACTTTTCCACCGCAATCAAGGTGGATAGCCTATCATTGGAATCTCCAGAATCTTCATTAGATTTATTAGAGTCCACGTAATCGGAGAAAGACTTGACTTTCAGAGGTTCTTCTCCAGAAGAACTAGTTGGGTCTTTGCTGCCAGAATGGTGCCTCTTTCTGTGTTTTCTGTGATGCTTCTTGTGATGCCGACGGTGCTTGCAGTGATCTTCGCAGCACTTGTGCTTCTTCTTCTTTTTCTTCACGTAGTCTGTAGAAGCAGGGTCATCTTCACTTGAATGGCGTTTCAGTTTTTCTTTCCTGTGCTTTTTGAGTTTCTTTCGATCTTTGTGGCGGTCTTCGTCGTCTGGTTTTGTATCTTCCAGTTTGGAAATACTTGGCTCTGAATTAGGCGGTTTTATTTCACCGCTCGTTGTTGGTGTAGGTTTTTTCTCTTCCGTAACGCTTGTGTTTCTTCTTCTTTTACCAAGCGTAAACAATGGGTTCTCGTATTCTAAAATGAAAAGAGTAGTTAAGATCACAAACGGTTACTTTAGTGGAAAGAATTATGGTTTGCTTTTTATATGAGGCTTTATACATCTAAGGATATAAGTAAAATTAGCTTACCAACGACAGGGTAGTTTGGCTCCAAGAACCTTATGTCTTCTATTGCTATTCTGCCCGAATCTCCATCATCAAACTCCACCGCCACAAATTTATCATCGTGAGGGTCTGGAGATGACACCGCCACTGTACCAGGGTATAAGCAACGGTACTGCTGTGACCAGTACGCACACACCCGAGTACCTGAAGGTAGCTCAGATACTGAAATAGGGCTCACTTCCAAAATCTGAAATAAGAAAGAAGAACATCATAACAACAATTCTAGAACATGTAAGCTAAAGACACAACATGAAGAGGATAAAATATAGGATTGTGCCGTCACAATCCTATATTTTATCCTCTTCATGTTCTCTTCATGAGGTTGAGGACATCGTGCGTGTTCCGTAACATGCACGATGTCCTCAACCTCTGTCTATACCTGATGCATTTCATTCGTGTCACGGACTGCACATCACATTGAGACATATAGTTGTTAAGCTTCATGTGCCTGTAATTGTATTATATACTGGATCTCAAGGACTGCTGAGCCGCTGGGTTGGTGTGAGGGTGGCTAGCCAGACGAGCATTCGCAAAATGCCTTCCACCATGGGGTGTAGCTCAAGCCGACGGTGGTAATATGTGGTTCAGCAGTGTCGGTTTCACCATTTCGTGAAACTGTCAGAACAAGTGACAGTATTCACTGTAAGAAAGACGCCTGTATAAGTATCACCGACTTGTTAATTATTTTGACAAAGCCACCAAGGCTTTAATAAAATTATTCATTAACGGCCTGTGCTTCTGCTATAAATTGCGTTCACCTCATATCGCTAAAAACTTTCTTGAGCGATATGAGGTGAACGCAATTTATAGCAGAAGCACAGGCCTTTGAGCCGTTTCTATGCTATGTGTTCTGAGCAGGTGCAAACGAGCCAAAAGTTTATCAAATTCAGACAATTCACTCTTGGCTCATGCCGTGGCTACTATGATATATATCAGGGGTGGCCAAGACGTCGACCGCGGACGCATTTTCGGTAGCCCGTGAGAAGCGGCATATCGTAAAAATTTCAGGAACAAATTAATCGCTAATGTCAACTCAATTATAACCAAGAACAATTTAAACTTATTTGTTTCTTTATTTATGGTGTTTTCCTGTATGCGAAGGCATGAATATGTAATCTACTAAAATTGTTGAATTTGTCGGTGCTGAAAATAGGTTAATTCATCGCTGCTGAATCAGTTTCGGTGAAGGAAAAAATTCAGCAAAATTCTAACCTAGAGAATTCTTATTGAAAGCAAGAGCATTTGAAAATATAGACATGGAACTGATACATCAAAAAATAAAATGCCACGCGTCCAAAAACTTACACTATTTCTCTTTGACGGTATTTTTTTTAGATCCTTGGGTTTTAGATGTTTGAGAATGAATATTTTAAAGTTTGACGAGCATTTGACTTCCCTGCTTGCGTATTGCAGTAGTTTATACACTGTGTACAGCATTATAAACTCGTGGAAACGTGCAGCGCCAAAAATCTAGCCTAGGATATTGCTGTTCATTATGTTCAAAAGTGAATTATAAAAATTATAAGTGAAGTAGGTACATATTTTATTACTATGAAAACTTTGTAATTAATTTCGTTACTTAATATTGTATAGAGTACAAACAGTTTTGCCATTTTTTATCCATTGCTGGTTGCCCGTGGAATTATTTCAAATTATAATGTAGACCGCATGGTTTAAAAGTTTGGCCACCCCCGATATATATCGATGATATAAATTACTACGCATACCTTAACTATAATCAAAAATACTTACAGCGTCTCTTAAAGTCTCTTCTCTGGACAAAATGTGGGGCTTGTTCCCTCTCTCTCCATCAAGAGTTATGGCATATACATCAGGCGCTGTGACTGCACTCAATTTCCCAGCATAGAACAGTCCCCCCATTGCAGTCAGAACTCTTGGTGACAAGTCCAGCCTGTCTTCTGTTAAAGTACATTTTGACACTAGGGGAAGAACTGGTTCGGATGCAGGTTCTAAATTTTCACTTCGTTCTTTAGACTTTATACTCTTTCGTCTTTTTTTTGCGCGACGTCTCTCTTTTTCACTGTCACTGGAAGCACTGGCGCGTCGTATTGCAAACTCTAGTTCGGGAAGATCATCCCTTGAATGTTTTCGAACCAACTTATCAACTTTTTCTCGGTTTTTCTGTCGAACCTCGTTCAAACTTTCCATGGATGAACTAGCTGAACGATTCAATCCCCAATCTCTCTCTTCTTCTTCGGATTGTATTTTCACGATAGGTTCAGCTTTCAATTTTGGCCTGACTTTACTAGTTCTATGTACGTCTTCTCGCGAGGGTTCACCTCGGGTGCACAGGATACCCCCTTTTAGTTTTTGTTTCGCTAATAAAAATCCTACTAGACTGCTCTTAGATTTGGGTTTCTTCGCTACAATAGTTTCAGTTGAATCAGGGCTTGATACTTTCCTTGGTCTTCCCACTTTACGTTTTTTGGAAGATCCTCTATCTGAATCTGGTGATAAAGCTGGCGTGGAAGGTGTAGATGAAGTTGATAACGGGGCCAGTGGAGGAGTAAGAGCATTTATTTGGGCTTTTTTCTCTTCAAATTGTCGCTGCAACTCTTGCAGTCTTTCACGCATGTCTTTTTCCATTGCGTTAACAAGTGCGTGAGCTGAAGGGACCGTATTTGTATGTGGACAAGGCACAATTCCACACGGACAAGCTGTTACACGACGTAAGCTAGCTTCAAGCTCCCCTCCACTTCCACTGCTTCTAGTTTCATCTTTTTCCCTATCTCGTTTATGACGACGCATTTTCTCTATTTTATGCCTTAATCTCTCTTCTCTATCACGACTTCTCTTTCTTCTTCTCTCGCTTGATGAATCTCCATCTCTATGCCGATGTTTTTCTTTTTTACTCGTAGATTCCACAGATCTGTCTCTGTCTCCTTCAGTGGGACTCAATAGTTCGCTCTTTATAAATGGACGAGAAGACACAGGTAAGCTTGGTGAAGGAATTTCCTCTACTTCTTCCATGAACCTCTGCTCTGCTAATGCACACAGCAGTCCCAGACCATCAAAAGAGGACTTGGCCCCATCACTCGCGCTGGAGTTCGTCGGAGGGAACTCGAACCTTCTGTGTGGTTCTGCTTCTGTTCTTGGTGGGGATTTCGGAGAAGTTTTGATAAGAATATTTAACTTCGTGGTATTTCTTGTGTCCACTGTTAAAGGCATTGTTTCAAGTGTAGGCATACTAGTTCCAGGTTTTGCACGTTCAAACTCTTCGATACTGTTTGACAATAATTCAAGACCACTCACGTCCACTGGAAGCCTAGATGCTTGTTGATTTCCGAGTGATTGTGGCACAGGTGTGGTTCTAGCTGTGTCTATCACCATATCATTTGATCCTCCACTGCTGGAATTGTCGATTGTTTCGTCCCGTTCTATAGCATCTATCGCTTTTTCCACAGCTCCAGCTACAGCAGTCGCTTCCGAAGACGACTCTTCAGATTCTATCGAAGGAGGTGGTAGTACCTGTGTATGATGATGCATTATTGACTCTTCTGGAGAATGAGCTACACCAACGCACGCAACTCTTTCATCTTCATCGGCATTATTGGGCAACTCATCTTCGTCATCAATGTGATCTGTTTGGTTCGAAGCATCCTTATGGGCAGGCATTTCTGGACCTTCTGGAGGCGGCGTGGGCGGCGCTGCGGGTGAAGTAGCTTGACTTCTACAAGGCTGCTCGTTGAAGTCCGGTTGGTAGTATAGATGCGTCGTTATCATGGGTTGCTGAACAGGTTCGGGAGCAAATGTGGGCTGGGGTTTTTCTTGTGGTGGTTCTGGCTCGATTTTTATCAAGTGAGGAGTCAACATAGGATGCATGATGGGTTTTCGTTTATCAGTGTGCGCTGGGTGTGGAGCAGGAGCTAGAGTAACCAGTCGAGTGGAGTGTGTATGTGTGTGTTGGAGAGTGGCTGTGGACGCTAGCAGGTCTCCTGGTAGTAGCTGCAGGTGGTGTGAAGGGTGAGGTGCGGGAGGGAGTATGAGCGGTGCTGAGGGATACGGCATGCCACCCCACACAACAGTGTGCGGCAGGTCTTGAGGTGTCGGCAGCAGTAAAAAAGCCCCAGAAGTTGGCTCGCGGACAAGCTGGTAGCCGCCAGCGCCCACTGAGCCCACACTGCCGACTCCCACGCCACCGACCATCATGCTCTCCATTGACACTTGAGCTGAAAAAAATGAAATGACAATTTAAGTTACAAACAAAACAATAACTCAAAAATACACATTTATTAAATGAACACGGTTAGGTTTTTTTATTTTATATTATTAATAGCTACGAGTATGTACGTTCAAACTTGGTGTGTTTATAGGGCTAAAACCACAATATTATCACATAATTCATACATACTTAATAAAAACTCGCTTAGTATAAGAACCTACCCGAACCAAATGAAAATATAAACAACTTATAATTACAATTACAGTTAATTAAATAAAATACATAGCACAAATAATAAATGGTAGTTAGCACGCCGGAACCTTTTGTTCAGCCCAGCCTTTTTTTGTTTTGCCTCAGTAGAATTTTAACTTCTTATAATATAATATATTTTATTTTAATGTTTAGTATAAAAATCTTTGGAGTATTTAATTTTACGCTTTACTGTCTCAATTCTATATTTTTTTTTTTTTCATCGAATGTATTTCTCGACACAACCTACTTAAGGCCCGGAAAATATTAAATAATGCGAACAATATATGGAAAATCTCATATAACAGACACCGCAGGGTACTACAATTTATACATATGATACTCAAGGATATACGTAATGTTTTTGTTAATCTCAAAACATGTTTCTTAATACTTCGCTCGATACAAAATAAAACCGAAAACACCTCTGAAAATAAAGGATTTCTACTTATACCGCCAGATTTTAATGTATTTTTATTAATTATTTTTTCTAACATATTGATTTTGTAAGTACAATAAATTTCATAAACTCATTTTTTACAAATAATGGCGTAATGCATTGACCTACTTTCTTAATTACAATAGTATGTACACTCAGGGTAGGTACGTATAAAACCTTGAGATTTTCTAGTACTACTGTCTGACAATTTTAAGTTTTGTGTCTTGTAGTAAAAGGGAATGACAACTCAGAGCTATATACACGAGGCTGTGAGCCGAGTGTATAATGAGCAAATTGCTCACGAGTTTCACACGCACTTTTTCAACACCCTTGCGAGGAAATAAAATATATATTGCACAAATGCGATACAGACAACATACGAAAATTACGGAAAATAGCGCGCAAGTTTTTTTTTTTTTGCGCGCGGCAAATGAATATTGATTGATTACATATAAACCTCTTTGATGTCTGACAAATCTGTATTACCCGGTTAAATTGAAAATTCTCTGTTTACTCGCATATAATTTTCAGTTAGGTACCTACTAACCTAACTTTGTAGGGATAATTCTATTACGCACTAGTGTATAATATTATTATGCACGAGGGTGTTATAGTTCGGTTTATGGCCCTAAGAACGATATAATAAAGCTCACTTTACAAGCAAGGGTGTTGAAAATAGAGTTTTGAATGTTTACCTCGAGCAAAGTAATAAAAAATATGAAATAGTAAATTAAGGGCACAAGATACTTTTGACATCAGGTGGTCCTCGTGCTTATTCCTTCACAAACACATAAAAAAAGCATTCGACTAAAAATTTTTGTTAGGACTAACAGAAGTCAAATCTATGAAGTTGTTAGTATATTTTTTAATAACCCTGTATATTCACCTGATGCCATTATAATCGTTCTATTAATAAGAACTGAACCAATTTGGATGTAATTTACATGCATGAGCAACACACTCACAGGATATGCAGCATTGTAAATGAAACCACACACGTTTCGATTATAATGAAGATTACCTTACCATAAAAACGTCACACTAGTGGTGGGAAAATATAAATTTTCAATGACATCGATTTTAAACCAGGACAATGATTGGACACAGAATAAAAAGGACTTGGAGGAGGATTGGGTGAGGAGGTAGGTACAATTTTCTAAGGCATTCAGGTAGAAACAGCTTTAGGTACTTATATACCTAATATTATATACTAGTCTAACATTCGACCTGCTCTTAAAATGTATTAGGTAAAAGACACAACTTATTACATATGTAAGTATTAGATAGCGTTCATCTACGCTGTTGGAATAAATCATTACATACCTAACTAAATAATACAAATATATTTTATTTTATAAAATAACAAATATACGATAGGAAAAATTTAAGTCATGTGCGGGTCATTCGAACCCGCGTCCATCCACCCCTTGAGCCGGGGTATGCTCTAACCAATCGAGCTAACATGACATGACGTCATAACTCAAATCTATCCTTCCTTTCTTTAACCATCGTATTGGGATGGAGCGACATCGATAGTACCACTCGCGTTGTACTACTACAAACAAGACCAATTTTGCAATTGTTTTTATACTTGTAAATGATGACGCAACCTTATAATTTTAATGTTGTTAGGTTTGCAATAACGCCTGCTGTGCGGATAACATTACAAAATCACAAATATACGATAGGTTTTTTTTTTTATAAATACTTTTATTGTTCAAAAAAGTGAATATTAAACATACATAGGCTATTATTGAAGTATCTTTATAACTATATAAGCATCTATAAAACTCAGACAAATAAAGTGTATATTATGAGTTGTTGACGACATTAATGTTAGGTTTAGGTTAATTTACCTAGGTACTATAAGTTTCCTGTTTCGGACAACTACAAGTCTTCTAGGACTGTGATTATATATGTGTAACAGCGCCCCTAGGGACTTGGTAAAAGAACGAATCAACTTTATTAAATAATAATATCTAATGGTAATGGTTAGAAGATTTTCGATCACGTACCTACCATCGTTTTATCGATAAAATCAAATAAAATATTTTCCTTTTGCTTTGGGCCAAAATTCCAAAAAACGACCCTCTAAGCACATAGGTACTGACTACAGTCACATATAACCTAATATAACCTATATTTCACCTGAACATTTTTAAGGTGCTACAAAATTGCGATAAATCGCACTGTTACATATACCTATTCCTATTAATATTTCTTGAAAGACGATTTAGGGTAATAGTCCGCAATATGAGCAGCATGTCATTGCTCATTTCAAAGTGAATAGCTACGAGCTATTATTAGGAGCATTTTGCGCAACACAAGGATTTTGATACTATAATCTTAATGTCCTGATTAACCGAAAGGTATAGCAGGTATTCTGCAGAAGAGAATTCTTAAGGAGGATTTGCTTGGCTCAGGGTACTTACTCATAAAACGAAGCCAAAACTTTATAAGTACAATATTTTCTCATGTCAGTCTTTGTGATGTTAAAGAAAACAAATTGTACCAACTCCTGATGCTCGGGAAATGGGTTGAAGATGATAAACAAGTAAGTTACTTACTCAGTATACTCATATATCTAAATATGATTACAAAAGCTATTGCATGCTGAGCTAAAATGAAAATCCTACAAATTATTAGAGCACAACCTATTCATATGTTACTCAGATACTGAGCTCAGGCTAAGGGCCTGTTTCAGAATGTTCGAGTAAGTTTCGGTTATACTACCCAGAACATTATTTAATAAATAAAACACTATCTTTGCGTTTCACAGTCATCGATTTAGCCTATCCATCGGTTAAAACTTGAAACGCGCTGCATGTTAACTGTCATTTTTATCATTCAGTTATTTTATGTTCTGGGTATTATAACCGGAACTTACTCGAACATTCTGAAACAGGCCCTAAGAGTCTCAAATCCAAATATAATTTAGTAGGTAGATATACAGTCTACTTAGCTAACCTACCTAAGATTTATGTTTCAAAATCTTAACGGTACTTATTATAACCCTGAACAACAGCTGCTTACTTAATTTCGGAACCGGTTTATAAAACATTATACAAAGTAGTATAAATTTAAATGAAAGAGATCGCCATCACTACCACTTAGGCATCATCAATACGCATGCGCGGGCGCGTGTATATACGCATGCACACGGCCACAGATTAAATATGACTTAGTACGTAAACTCTACTTTAAATTCAAACCGCACGTTTCCGGAGCCGCGCAGGCATGTTAATGTTACACTACGATGGGAATTTAAGTGTTTGGCGGTTGCTTTTTTGTTATGAATTCCTAGTAGTATTTGAATTTAATATTACAATATTTAAGTGTTAAGTGATATGAGACAAGATTGTGTTCGGTAAACGGAGAGGCGAAATAATCTTGTAGTCTAATTATCTAGGACTCTAGGTATTTGATATTGAAGTAACCTATAGTAGAATATTGTACGTACCTTACCTTACCTTAGTAGGTCGGTAGGTACCTATTACTTAGGTATGGAGAAAAGTAGATAATTAGGTATTATTAGTATTGTTACTAATAAAATGATATACCTACTTAAAAAAAATGGAATCGACTTCCTACGAAAGGACCCATTATCACAATATTGTGCGCATGGTACCAACTTCGACAAGTTATTTCTAAGATTTGAGTGTTGATGTCGGCTCCATTTTTTGGTAATTTTTCGCCTTTTTTAGTGACCTTTGCTACTTATGGGATCGATTGTCATTTACTGTCAATGACTATATCATCAAGATAGGAAAAACTTTTCAATTATAGAAGTGTAACTCAAAAACGGCTTGACCGATTTAGATGAAATTTAAATGGGACCACAGGGCAAGCCTCAGCTTTCAAATAAAAAAAGCATCGTCAAATTCGGTTGACCAAGTCAAAAGCTCTGAGGTAACAAACAAAAAATAACTACTATAATTGAGTACGTACTCCTTTTTTGGAAGTCAGTAAAAATGGTTCAGAATAAATTAAAATACCTAAATCATCATTGGTAGAACATTTAGGCTAGTAGAAATGAGCATTTTTAATAGGTACCTAGTTGACAAACGAGCCTAACCACCGTCTCACCTGATAGTAAGTACTTATAATGACGCGATGTTGTTCAGGCTAACCTAGAATATCTAGCTCTCAAGCACAGCTGCCGGAACAAGACTTAAGGTGCTTGGCTATAATCCAGATTTACTGAATGCCCTTCTACCATGCTATGTTGGGTAGGTACCTAATAATATAAGATGCGAATTAATACCACTTGGTTGTTACAAATATTACCACACCAAAACCAATTAAAACTACAGTAGGCATTATAATACTCGTAATATTCCCTATTATAAAAATTGTGGTAATAATTTCAAACAATACCTAATTAGGAACATAATAAAATCTGTTCATCCCAAAACAACAAGTCAAATAAAACAAAATCTGAACATAAAAGTTCCCAGACTCGTAAACCTAATGAGTTGCATTGGGTATCCGGCTAATGCATTATTCTTTTCACATCCCTAAAGTTACGACGGAGGTAGCAATATCGACATCACCGTCGAGTGAAAGTGACAGCAGTATTCATTACATTAGCATAGTTTAATTTTGTTCGGCCCCGAAAGCGTCGGACCTTTCAAACGATTGTTTCGCTTTAAATCGAATGGTATTCTATTGAATTTAAATATAAATTTAAGCAGGTATAGACAGGACGGGAGCGTGAAACATATAATTTAATAGGATAAGGCCAGTTTTACATTTTAAAATTTCAGTTACAATATAATTGCTGGGCGTTTTAGTTAATTTTATTTGTAATACATAGTTCAGCAAAGTTTCTACCAATTTAGTACATATTTAAGAGTGTTGTTATATAGCTTCTGAAGGTAAGAAAATAAGGTAGGTATAGTGGACCTATTCTACTTCATCAAGGTAAGTATAAGTAATTTGTTGAATTTTGGTTATAAACTACAGCGTATTTTTGTAATTCAATGAAGATCTTAATAGATATCTAACCCACCTAGATCTACCAATAATTAGTAGGTACCTACTACCTACCTACTTATCTACTAGAAGACATATCACAACAAAATTCTTCCGTTATTCGTACCTAGGGGTACCCGGTACAGCCCCTTGACTTTTACCTGTCTGTAATTATCATTTTGTGACGAGATAATTGCCGATCATGTAAACGGATTCTCAACAATTCAACATCATAGTCCCACAGTCTCTCACCTCTACTGCACCAGCAAAAGCAACTTCATCAACATCACAAAATATTAAACGTTAGTGTACCTAGGTAACTTTTGATTATAAAGTATCTAAATCACCGATAACTTCCGGTTATGTGTCAGAAAAGGACCCAAATTTCATGGACCATGGAAGAAATCCGACACCGAGAATAGTATCGATATAGATAGTTAGGAATGCAGTAGGTTACCCAGGTAGGTACTGCATGCCCTAGTAGGTATCTACCTAGAGAAAAACACCAACTTGCTGTAGGATGTTCTGTAGTGTAGGTCCGTGTTGCCAGAAAGTCGATGTATGAAATAGGTAGGTATACTTATACCTACCTACCGCTAGACTATAGATAAGTGCCTACCTATCTAAACCTTCTTTTGATTACTGAACTTACCTACAGGTCCTCATGCCTAGAAACATACCTAAGTAGATAATTATGTAGTATATTACCTATACCTACCTACCTACCTACGTGTAAAAATAAATAATTTCGTGGGTGATAGGTAGGTACCTACTGGTTTAGATTTGAGAAGACAGTTCCGTCGTCATAGTAGAAGGCTTTCTACTATGGTTCCGTTACCTGTTTGTTATTTATGTATCCCGTGCCTTTCAATTTCATTGCAAAAGGAAGTTTGGTTGGTATATATACCTACTACTGATATATACCTACTACTGATATATACCTACCTACTGGATACCTGTGTATAATTGTTAGTTAATAATACCTAACACAGTATAACTAGGTAGGTACTTACAATCAGAATTTTGCAGTGGGTTTACTTCCTATATTATAACATCCTTAAGGTTAGTTTAAATAAACCTACTAATAAAGAGGTAGATAAAAAAAACAATATAAATATAACGAAATCAAGTAGATGCCTATCTATCTACCTTCTATGATGATAATCATTTTTAGTTCATCTATTTAATTGTCGTTTACATTTTTATCAGTTATTTGATAAAAATATCATTCTTACAGTTAAATTATGCACCATCACAGTTTCATACAATATACACATAAAACCCGATCAGTCCTGATCATTCTGATCAACAAACTTCTAGGATAAGCCTGAACAACATCTTCGACCACATCATCATTTACCATCAGGTGAGATAGTGGTCAAAGGCTAACCTATCAGACATAAAAAAAAGCAATCAACGTAGTACATTCCTCTTGTAGTTACATTTTCTTATCATTAAGTATCGCGTGAGTTGTCAAATGCCAAACAAACGTTTCGCGGCAAAAATCGCCATTAAACAAGAAAAACATAAACGCAAAAAAATAATTCACAACACTAAAACGATTGAGGCGGCTGAGATGTAGGCCCACCTTTGAAGGCGCGTCAATCGCTGATTGGTCGAGACGTGAAGTAGGTGGGGCTAAGTAGGCGGAGCGCGTGAAATTAGGGTTGTACGCGTGTCGGCTCTTGTATTATCGATAAATGAGTTTTAACATGTTTTTATGTTATTTTATTTTTTAATGGTGGATAATTTATGGTGTGGAAGTGACAGTTCCGTTCGCGGAGTCTGAACCGATTTAGTAGCTGGATGCAAGTGAACGATGGATCCGGTAGAACAGTTATTTTATAACATAATATCTGCTTCTTGTGTGGCGTAATTTAATATAATGTATTTGGTAAAATGTGACATGTAAACAATTAATTTTTTTTATTATGATCAGCTGGAAGATACTGGCCCACTTTTGAATATAGACGTTCCTCTTTGTGCGCTACAATAAATGGCTTCGAGACTTTTGGAAACCCTAATTTATTATCTGTAATAGAGATCACTATGTACTTTGTAACTGAGCTTTTCTTTTAATGTGATGATGTGTCCGAAGATGTTGTTCAGGATAACCTAGAATTACCTACTAGCTCTCAAGAACATCTGCCGGAACATACCGTTAGGTGCATGGCGACAGATTTTTTACTGGAGGGTTACCACTAACGCTAGGAAGGCATTCGTAAAATACCCTATCGTCTTACAAATGGCCGTGTAAGTCGATTGGTTCTATAATACTTCATTATCGGTAGCGCTTGTCACGATAAGTGATGTTTTATTATTTACTGTCAAAGCTCAAAACCATTTATTGCACTTATGTCGCTTATTAGTTATGAGAATCCAAGCTTGAGAGCATGAACGTCCTTCAAAGCGTTTGTGAACACTTTAGGAGAAATATCGTCTCCTTGTCTCCGCTGCAGTTTTATTCTAACCGTGTTCAAGTCATTTTTGGACATAAGTTATGAATCCGAACAATTCATCAACACTTCGGTATATCTAGGTATCGATTTTGCATCGCCATAGGGCCAGCAATATCTACGAACCACTCAGGTTTCCAACGAAACGAACTTTTCAAAACATGTTCGGTATGTGGACACAATGACCGAATATCCTCTTGCATGTGAATATTATCTGTGGTGTATTTTCGGAAACCTATACGAGCAGACAATTAGTATTATGACTCTCGAAAATAAAATTGCTCAGAAGCGAAATGGCTTGAAGTTTTTAACAACGCCAACGTCTTGTTACCTATTAGGAAAAAATCATCACACTCGTGCGCCATATCTATGCTTCTGGCGTAACATATTCCTTCAAGTTAGTAAACGATAGGATTATAGCTTCTACTTGACTAAGAGTAAGAAGTTCTGTCGTGATCTTGACATCACGCGGCGACGCTTTATTTAAGCAATTTGAAAGCAATTCTAATCCAGTATGCGCTGATGTCTGGGATATCTTTGGTAGCTATAGGATAGGGTCAGTTTGCCTAATTTGGGCAAAGGAGTGTCGAGGTGTAGGTATATCGATGCAAACAACTTTGAGAGTTTGAGACTTCTGTAGGAATCTCTTAATGGAATTTGAGGTTGCCGTTGTCGACCTGCGTTGTCGATAGACGAATTGTTTAAAAACATTTTGAGAAATGCCATGGGGTATTGCACAATTGCGACATATTATAATTGCGCTGAATCGTAAGTGTTAAAATCGTGTCACATTGCTATAGAGAGCCGTATTGGTATGTCCTAAAAGTCTTTAAAGTTTAATAAGTCTACGCTTGGCAAGTTTCGGTCAACCTGTTGTTTATCACTTCCACTAAGTATTCGGTTGGCTATGCACTATTTAAAACCCAACTACTCATTTATATGACACTGATTCTCAACTCATTGCATGCCATTCAATGAGCTATCAACTCTTCGTTGAGGTATCCCTTAATAACTGGGTAATACTTCCCCGTTTTTATGGGGTTCAGTGTTTCGGTCTTGACTTCAGACGTAGGAAGAGCATAAATTCTATATTCGTACATTATTGTATTTTGGTATATTACTTAGATTAATAGGCTATACCTAGCATTATAGGCAGATGGTTATATTTATGCCTACCTATTTTGGTTAGCATGATAAGAAGCAGTGTTATTTTATGTAATCATTCAGTTTTTCCGCAAATAAGATTATCTTGCCTCGAACTAACTCAGATGTGATCATATAATATTCCTAAAGGTGGCTAAGTAATACCGGCCTAACATTTAATTATCTTTCTCCAATGGTATGGATATGACTCCATTATTTCGAATTATTTCTATTTAAACTATCTTATTGGTGGTGTTTCAATAAAATGTATATCCACCTATCTATATCTATCTAACGCCACTTAACTAATTTATGCGAAATCAAATACAGTCAAATACGTTTTAAACTTCATTAATTACCTAATTATACCTAAGGTGTTCATTAAAATTTGGAGTCGTGAAGGTTCGAGAAAAAATAAACTACAACCACTGCGCTGTATGCCACTGCGGACAAAAGGAGCGGTTTTATATTTCGTGAATATAAAAGGTTGTAAAGAGGATTAATACGTATTGTGGAGAATACCTGCAGACAGGTGTAAGAGTTCTTTAATTATTTTAGTGGCACTATTAGTAAGACGATGATGATATTTATAAGTAGGTGCCTAATTATACCTGGAGTGCCAGGCTAGAAAGCCTGCACCCCCCCATCTCAACCTGTGGGTGTCGTAAGAGGCGACTAAGGGTAACACCGCAGAAGGTAGCAGCACTTTTTGAGGAACTGATATCTCACACTGCGATCCCCGAGCCGCCTGCCAAGCATGGGGATTATGGCAAACCCCTCCCTATTGGGGAAGGCTGTGTTCAGCAGTCGACTATCTGGCTGATATAGCACAGTACAGTACCTAATTATATTATCTTTACACGCCAAATAACCTAGCCTAGGTTAAAATTATGCACTTTTTTGTAAATTTTTGTATAAGTAGTTATACAAAAAAACTACCGACATACAAAAAATATTTTAAGTATTACCTCTTTAGAGAAAGACCTTCTTGGTGGGTACCACCGCAGTGTCAGATGCTCTACCTCCTAGCAGCAGTGTGCAGTGTTTAGGTTTGAAGGGCACTGTAGAAAGTTAAAATATCGGGCAATCGAGAATCAAAAACGAATGTCTCGGAGTGTTGAGCGCAGTGCATTGTCTCATACAATGGTGACACTGTAATGGATAGACGGGATGATTACCATCAGGTACAGGATTGTGCGTCTCAGGCCAAAAAAACTTTTTCAAACTGGCGCTTGTAATAAAACTTTTATTAATGCTAGTCGATGAAAACCAATTTCAGTCTGTACAAAGTCTTGTCTTAGGTAATTGTAACTTAGGGGGCTAATTCAAAACAAATGTAGCGTAATAGATTCTTTGTGCAGATGAAAAGAGATGACTAAGAATATTGCGCGCCGGTAAAAAATAAAATATTGCTAGTTTTAAACGGACACCACGTTATCCATCCAAATTCCGTTATATAAGAAATTATTAAATACCTAAATAACGAACAAACAAATATGGATATGTAAAATGATTCAGAGATAGTAATATAGGTATTATGGGAAAGTGGAAAGTACGTAAAACGAGTTTAAGTATTAGATATCTATATTTATATGCTGCGGAAAATTTTATTTATCTTGCGGTTTACTTTCACATGGCCTTAATCTGGAGTCATAAAATATTGAGTAAGTACCTACCCTTTATCTTAATATGAAATCCCTAATTTACTTACCTACTTAGCGCAGGTTTTAAAACCATTTTGTAGTAGCTTACTTCTAAATGAAGATATAATGTACCTACCTACACAAATTAAAATGAACAACATGCGTGTTCGTGAAAATGACAATTGAAGTTCGTTTTGAATTTAGCCGGGTTATGTTTTATTCCTCAGACAAAATACTACCTAACTACTCGCCTTAAAAAATTAAAGGCATACCTATATTAGCTCTTAAGTTAGTTACCTAATTTTTTGAACATCTTATGATGTAGGTTTTAGGTATAAGCGGCAATAACCTCTTTGAATATAGTTTCATGTAATAGGGACGCATCTTATAAGGTATCTACTTTTTTTTTATAGGTACCTACTGTTCATTAAGATATTCCCAAAGGACACATTATAATATTATTCTTTTAAAATAGAACCAGAATACAAATCTGCCCAGAAATGTAAGGACGAAAAGGGTAAGCATATCGAGCCCCGTTTTCTTGCGCGGAACCCTAAAACTAATCCCAAAACAACCAAACTATGCGGCTTGGCGCCAAAGAATCTCAAACTCAGTTATACTGGTTACTCTTGTTAAACTGTGGTTTGTGACCGAGAGAAGTATAGGCGCAGATTATTCAATAGTTCCTGCTTGAGTAGCCAAAAGCGTCATAAAATCCTGCTAAAATTGCATTGCCACCATTTCTATGGTTTATTCATTGCTACAGTAGCCGTTTTATTTGGTCGGGTTTGGATGACCGACCGGTCGGGAAATCGAGCGGGCGAGTAGAATAAGTTGCAATGCCACTACCAAAGCATCATGAATGCGGAGGCGTTGTCGAAGGCCGAAGGAATTTAGCGCCTGTAAAGCCAAACTCTGCTCTATCTCCCTCAGTTGCTCATGAAAGAGTGGGAAGAAGATGTTTGTGAGCATTTTGTGGAAGATTCCGAGCGCGGTCTCGCAATGCAGTTGGCGCGTAGTTACCAGGCTCACAGCAATAGTAGGAGGTGTCTTACCAGGGTAGGGCCAGAGCGGAGCGGGTGGCGGGGCAGGAGGCGGAGCCGGCCACGCGAGCGGAGGGCGGTCGTCGCAGAGCATGTTGGCCACGCCCACCGTCATGGCCGCTTGCGTTGGGTCCGCGCCTGCCACAACAAGCACTGTGATGCAATGATGAACAAACAACACACATTATAATAATACACATGATTGATAAAACTACGAAATACTAGGATAATGCTTATTTTTAATATATATGGTCATATTTTAGTTCAAAATAAATTATGTTACATGTAAAGTAAACTTCGTCACATTAATCCGCCAGTTCCGCTCAGTTAATGGTAAAATTACAAAGTAATCGCCGTCCGAGTTAAGATAGGTAAAGACGAGTAGGTACTTATTCCTATTGCTTCAATACGATTGCGTAAACCATTTAGAATACGTATCCTATACGATAAAAAAATCACTTTTAATACTACGTAAACATGACAATCGCTGAGCCAACTCAGCCACCTAGATAATAAGTGGTTAAATCAGCCCGAAGACCTCCCTGGCATATTAAGTATCAATAAAGAACTCTAGTATATACCTTAGTATTTTTCATAGGTACCTATACCTACTTCGATTCAACTCAACCCTTGCACGAGGTCGTCGGTTACACCTGGGGTAGTGTGCTTTATCCTGTTATCCAAGCTTATTTATATTATGTACCTACCTATATTATGATAGGTATAATGGCGGCCACTAGAAAACCCATTATCATCGGTTATCGGTTCGTCGAGTGATGTGGCCGGCCCATAGCCACTTAAACTTACAAATTGTAAGAGCTGTAGGTACGCGTATGTGACAAGACAAGGTTCTTTAATGAATTTCCGCTCGTTTTGGATTTTATCACCCAAAGAAACTCCAAGACGGGCCTATAGCCACGTTGTGCAACGCTAAGTTTCAGGGCCATTAAATCAACACTGGCAATCGTGCAAGGCAACACACTGATTAAAAAGACTTTTGTATTTAAGCTCTGCAGGATAAGAAGAGAAGATGCGGCGTTATCTCCCGAACGGTGACTATTTGCGTGATCTCTTTGTCGAAGGTGGACCTAACCCATGCCTCTGTCCAAGATATATACCTACATTTGATGATCATCGACAATTTCCAGAGTACCGTTTCCAACAACTAAATGCCGGTACCGGCATACCGATGCATACTTCGTGCTTCTATATTAATAATTGTCGATGGGTGCAACGGATGCATGCAGCACATTTGTCGTTACTTTTGCCTTGCGGGCATTACATGTTTACTTTCATGGCATGAACAATCTTCCTTATCAAACCTTAAAAAAAAAAAAAAAAAACTAAATATGGATTTCCGCAAAGAAACGCCTGAATCTATTCATTATAAAAAGGTTGGTCTGGGTATGCTATGGCAGTAGGAATAATATCTACCTAATAGGGGTTAAGATATGAAATTGCCGCTCAATTGTAATAGGTACTTCAAATTGACATAGAACCTAAATGGTTTGAGATTTTTGAGGGAAACTTTTTTCACATGGTACTTATGAGGTTCTTCTTTTAAAACATGTGCAACATTCGATTATCGACTTTCAGTTGTTTTTTTTATTTAGCTTCGACAAGATAGATGGATACTTCGAAAATTCGAGTGATTTATTAATAAGAGTTCCGACGCGGAACTAACGCGGTAGAAACAGTTCGCAATATAGCTATGTTGCGTTGGAGAGGTGACTGCTATAATGAACGCATAATATAATATAATGCTATATGATAAATGGGTTACTCATGATAAGACGCGAAACGCGTGTTGAAACTTGTGTTGCCTTGTTGAATCGATACACAAATGAAGGAATATTGGATCGAATTGTGACATGTGATTAATAGTGGATTCTTAACGATAACTGTGAGCGAAAAATGCAATGGCTGATCCTAGGTCAACCGCCGCCGCAACAGTGTCCTTAAAGCAAAGCTTACCAATAAAAAGGTAATGGTAACTGTTTGGTGGTCTCAGCATGGTGTTATTCACTATAGGTAGCTTTCTCAGATCTGGTCAATTAATAGCGGCAGATGCCTACTGTACCAAACTCCGAACAATGATAGCAAAACTAGCAGTGAAACAGCCCCGTCTCATGAATCGATCTTCACCCTGCGCCATGATAACGCGAGACCTCATACAGCACGAGAAACCGTTTTAACTCTACAGGAACTGCAATTAGAAACCATTCGTCACCCTCCGTATTCACCAGATCTTGCTCCAACGGACTACTAATTTTTTCGTATTTTGGATAATTTTCAACGTGATAAAAAGTTTCCTTCCCAGGAGGCAGTACAAAACGCTTTCACACAGTTTGTCGAATCTAGATCACCAAAGTTCTATCGCAAAGGCGTACATGACCTTCCTATTAGATGGCAGGAATGTATAGATAATAAAGGTAATTATTTTGTTTAAATCAATATGTTAAATTAATTTAAAGAAATATTTTTTCTATACAATTAAGTAATTTCATACTTTAACCCCTCTAATATTAACGTTATTACTAATAACAGCATTTATAGTTAATAATATTAATCCAAGTTCCAAGTATAAACTTAGATTAATAATTAGTTCCAACCCAAGAACTCAGTTTAATAGTTTAGTACGCAAAGATGAAGAATCTCTGTTTCTAACTCTACATTCCAGAGGGCGTTGTTTATGACGAAGTCACGGAATAATTATTAGACGAATACCAGCTGATCCGGTTTGAAGCGGTTTTGGAACGTCGTTACTTTACTTTATTTGTACATTTTGTAAGTAATTTAGGTATATTGGGTTTCAAACATAATCGTAAATTTTCTTAGGTCGTAAGTTTATTTTCTAAGCTAATCCTGCAACAGATTAATTTGTAGTTATTACATAAGTACCTAAGGTAGCACTTACAAGAATATTTGTCCCTCTGTTCATAAACTTTAATTAAAATGATTGTACCGTTTTATCATTGTGACGATAATGCGAAGACCTACCGCGATCCCCAAGACGCCTGCCAACACGCTGATGGGGGAATGAGTCACAGAATCAAAAAACCATAGATAAGTATATTCCGAAAACTGTTTATTCATTAGACGTAAACCTAATTTTGGTTTACGTCTTCTATAGTATGGGTTAACAAAACCTAGAATACCTATTCCAAAAGCTGATGAAATTCTCTTGTGATTTGATATGACACTGGAATTTAGCGGTTTTTTCTCATTCTTTTCCATCCCGGCCTTTTTAAGTTTGTCGGATGGATAAGTTGTTCTGACAAAAAGTTGCTTCTTGGGGTGACAAAAAAATTATGCAGCGCTATTGATTTTTTTGTTATGGGTGATACACGGTTTTTTTAAGTTTTTAAACACCATATGGCAGTCATTTTGAAAATTTCTAAAAACTGAACTGAGAAATTTTTTGTGCTGGTTTATTATTGATAATTCCTGAAGAATTGGAATTATCAAACCTGCTCACAAAATTTCACTTGAATCATATAGGACGTACATACGAAAGCATTTTTGTGTAAGCTAAAGCAGAGACGCTTCGCTCGAACTTCGTTTTCGCTCGTTCAATTAAGAAAAATATCCCAGTCGATATCAAAACCTTAGTCATCGTGTTACAAATTATCGTTATTATGTTGTGTTCCATAAAACACTTTGAAGTTTGTATTAATTTAATTATGTTTTGAAAGTAACCAATATTTATTATCTTTTATAGATATTCGTACCCTACGTAAGAACCAAACGAATACA
The DNA here is from genome assembly GCA_963890685.1 of Plagodis pulveraria. Classification (NCBI taxonomy): domain Eukaryota; kingdom Metazoa; phylum Arthropoda; class Insecta; order Lepidoptera; family Geometridae; genus Plagodis; species Plagodis pulveraria. The sequence continues at coordinate 30,314,078 of OY982955.1, read as the reverse complement.
TGTCATGAAAATTAAACAAAATAATAAGGAGAACCGGTATTAAGGATGTAATTAAGGGAATAAAACTGTCTTAAAGATTATTTACAACTATAGAGATATAAATCCGATGTTTCATCCACCAAAATAAAATTATAAAATGTAGTCACAGTCTACGATAGTATGCCCAAGAACAAAAAAACGCGTCGAAAAAAAAAGCGTAAGTAACCCACCCGTGTGCAAAAAAAAACTATTGAAACAAATTCCCACCAAGAGAAATAATATCAGAGCGGCAGCGGCGCGAAGAGCCAATACCCAACATTATGAAACTCGAACATTTATGAAAGGAAGCACGTGCTGGTATTTCTGTCTCGCTTTTGCCCGAAGCGCTGTCTCTGTCTCTGAAAGCCAACCGACCGCTTGTTGCAAAGTAGAGTAAAGAATATACAGAGACAACGTGATCGACGAGAAATTGGATTTGTAAAATATGATTTGTCAGATACAGAGGCGTAATTTACAATAATAAGTGTTTTATATATCGTTTGATGCTAATGCTACGTAATCCAGAATAAATGTATACTCATAAATACATGAATATAAAACTTTGTAACATATGATCTATTTTTTTTCTTTAATCTACATAATAAATAATAAGTGGGTAGGTATTATATTTTATTTTATCATCTAGTATTTGTGTATTCTCTAACCTTGATGACATAAAATTTTTAAAGCTAAAATAATTTAGAAACTCATACAATATTATGTCACATTACTTCTGAGAACACAATATTTAATAAGTTAAATATGAAGTGACAAAAATTTATTTGTTGTACAAATGAAACTAAAAGTATAATTAATTAGTTCAACATGATAATATCAAATTCAAAGCTTGACTAGGTATTTTGTTCTAACGTCGCCTCTGTATCATAATCAACTCTATATTCACTATCAGTTGACCTTCAACGTGCCGTCTCTTTCCTGCGCTAGCATTCCATACGTAATTACATCTCTTTTGCACGCACAGCTAATAAACTCGTGGCGCTTCGTACACCTCTTAGCAAATGCTGGACGCCTAGTATCACGCGCGCTGAAGAAAAGGGTTTATCCGACGCTTCTGACCCAGTTGTTGGCATCTAGGATTTTCCGACCGAAATTATAAAATAATTTTTCCAATTTTCTGTGGAAAGCTGTGTCACCTGAGGAAAATTGAAGTCTTCGATGTCCTATTTTGAGATGACCTGAAATTGTTTATGAGATAATTGCATTTTTATTGTATTGTGTCATGTTTTTTGTAAGCTCCTGATGGAAAACTCGGATGAAAGGTGTGCAGTTTCCCCGCTTTAATTTGCACTAGAAAATAGAAAATCTAGGTCAACTAATGACGTCCCTCCTGTCCTGTTCTATTCTAGCCACGTTAGCGCAGCCGCAGCGCAGCGTGCCGCATGCCGTGGCAGAGCGTGGCGCATGGCGAAGTGATGCGTAACGTAAATAGATCGCCGTATCGTCTGCCTGTCTTGATAACGTGCACGCATCGCATCACCCGATAACGATGGCATGGCGCCTTGAATAATTCACAAGTCATATCAAAACTAGTAAACAGTCTAGGAATCAACAATGTCTAAATATGAAATACCTAATACATATTTCTATAGCCGATTTGAAACCTCAAGTGACCCTAAATTTTACACAAAAAGTTCTATTCAGATTTCTGCAGCGATGTTGCATTCCCATTGGTGGCTTCAACCGCAGTGGAAGAAATAAGCATAAATATAATTAATAAATAGTTTATCAGTAGACTGGAGTCCTTTTTTTATCAACGAACGTGAATTTCATGTTTTAAATGGAAGTTTTCTTTCAGTTCGGGGTGTTACGAATTAATTAGCATGCGCAAATGATAAGTAGCAAAAATAAAAATTAAGAATCAAACAGTATGTAGTTAAAGATCTATGAAATAGAAAACAAAAGTCAAAACATATTCGTACGCTAAATATACGAGTTTTGATGATGAATTCTAGTCAAAATTATAATTTGAATCCATTTAAATTTCGTCTTAGCTAGCTTCGTAAACAGAGTTCAAAATATTTTTTTGTTTCAAGCAAATTAAGGCTACGACGACGATGTTCAATCGAGAATAATACTAGGCTTGCAGAAACCATAAGAGGCTAATAAACATCATCGTTTCAGAGTAGCTAGTGACGTGACAATCTTACATTTTAGTTTAACTAATGCGATAATGATATTGATAATCACTTTAATATTACCTATTTTAACTTCATGAATAATTTTTAGAGTACTGATTTAATTTGTTTATTGTTTACCACACAGTCTTATGGCATGAGCGTCACGTTCAAATTACGAATCCCTGGGTCCAGTTTCCGAGTCTGACAAGTACACTTTCAATATAATATTCCGACAAGTCAAATTGCCCTTGGGGTGCCGGGGAGGGTGACAATGTATCACCCTCCATCTCTTCTCCTGAGTGTCGCAAGAGGCGACTAGTAGGCAGCAGCGCCTTACTACAGTAGGTATTATTACTAGTCTAAAACTATGAACTAGTCTATGGAACTGTGCTCGGCAGATTCAAAAGGACCTAAATGGGGTTTGATTTAATATATATATCGATAAGTTAAAAATGCGGCAATTTGTAATGCAGCTGGTAAGGAATAAAAACTAAGTTGGGGCCTAATGCATAGATTTGATGGAATAAATAATAAGTATGTACCTAATGTAATGAATTAATTATTCAATAGAAACGAATGGCATTTTACATAAAACTTTCCAAAGAGGATTTAACGTTATAAATTAGATACTTTCTTATTATTTACTTGTGTAATAAAGTAATATTATAATTAACAAAATTAGCTATGATAATTTGATACATAAATAATATACATAGTACGATTTATTTTTTCATAATACAATTTAAATGTTGAAATTGAAGGAGAAATAGAACAATCTAAAAAATAGCATTGGTGAATTAATAATAATTTTAATAAATAGTAGTTATCTTTAGCTATTAATATTCTTGCCATTTACCATCTGGTCTCAGAACGAGCAGAATGTAGTGTCAAGCCAAACAAGAAGGTGACACTGCAACTGTAATGGACAGGCGAGATGCTTCCATCATGCGGGATACTTGACCATTATATCACTTCATAATTTAATTTTAACTTTAATCAGATCCAAATATAATAAAATATATTTAGATAAGATTAAAGACGTTCTGCAGAACGGCCATGTCATGAGACCCTTTACAGATTATACTGGGTCTTAGGAAATCAGTGTTCTCTGGCTATATTTTATTAAATATACGTACATACAACATGTGCTAGCAGTTATGTAAGTAGTAAGTATAATTTACAGGTGACTGAGACCCTGTGACCAGGATCACTGCAAAGTGCTTGAAACGTCGGGACAATAATAATGATAAATATACGCGGTTTAAACCGATTAAATTTGTTTTATTACTATGTGTAATAATCGCGAAAACCTAAGACAACATAATGTGTAAGTGTATGTTCAGCATAAATATTCACAACTACAAGTACTTTTAGTTTCTCTCTTATAAATTTGAAATTTGTAGGTACATATTTTGTTTTACAATTTTATTGACAGTTCTTAGTCTACGACCAAAAAACCAGCAATTTTCAGTGTATTATATTCAATAAGAAATAATTATAATATTTTATTAATTAAATAATTATATTCATATTATGTATAGGCAACACTTAATTGTATAAGGGTACCATTAGATAGGATATTCATATACATATTCATAACCTTAACCACCATAGATAACTAATCGCAAAGAATAGCTGCAAAGAAAATAATTGGAAAAAGTAATGTAACCTTTAACTTTTTCTATTTATAGTAAGTCCTTACTAACAATAAGTTATTAACTATGTAAGCAAGTGAACACTTAAGTGATTCTCCCTCCCAATTAAACTGTTTACAACCTGCTAGCGGCTTTCCATATCTGAAATTACAATTACAATGCAAATAAATGTCAACATGCACCCCGTAAAAGCAAAGTCAACATATTTTGCACAAAAAACGTTATAACGTTCCCCTCACTACATTATGGTATCACCCTCTTTTCATGGTATCAAGCTAAATTGTTACGTATTTTAGTGCCATAAGGTTGACTTTTACACGATCCATTTCAAGTTATACTTTTATTTTGGGGGAGTAGGCATGCATTACCGAATTGAAAACTTTATAGTTTGGCGAATTTTGTATGGTAAAAGGTTTGAAACTCGTTATTTTTTATAGTTGAAAAACTGCCTGTTTGATTTACATTCACAGTGCTGCAGCGCAAGTACCGTAGTTACCGATCGCTAAATTTGATATTTAAAATCGTCTAAATTCGATAAAACGGGTTATATCGACGTTTTGTCGACGTTGCAAGTATGAAACCTACTTAAACGATCGTTAATTAAATTCGGTTTACATTCGTTAAAATTTAACGAACTTTAACGATAACCCTAGCATGGATCTTTGAAATGACGACTGAGATCGTCTATTTTGTAGATTTTAACGATGATTTTGTCAGGTTTTAAAAGAAGCTCGATAAAACTACGACAAAATAAAAATTGACTTATTGCTTCTTTTATTATTGAAATATGAGCGGTGGGCTATTATAAACAGCCAAATGCTACGGAGAAGAGGTTGACGAACGCTGACATCAAAGTTTCGGAGAGTGTTTCAGGAATCTATTCCAAATATCGAAAGAAGTTGTACTCACTCTTTTGCAAGGTATTAATAACGACAATAGATCGTGATCTCAAGGTCCTACCCGTCCACATTACAATAACTACATACCTTAGTAGGTATAGTATCTAATTTGACTAAGTTTTGGTTATTTCCTATGGTTAATTCCTATAAATGAATATTATAGGCAGGTACTGAACTAAGTACTTACTAATACTAATTTTTTAGATGATTTATTGGTTTACTAATATGTTTAACAAATTTAATACCTAATGATTATCTCAAGAACCATTTTTTATAAAAAAGTTAAATTCAGTCAGCTGTCATAACTATTATTTAAACTTCAACTATATGATACTGAGAAATTTTATAATTTAGTTAAAATATTGGTGTACTTTGTTTTAATCATCAAATCATAATTTGATGTTTTATTAAAAACAAATACCTTAATTATTAATATTTTCAGGAAAACTCATTTCCCCACTGAATGTATGATTTTAATAATCTGAGCAAAAGGACTCTAGAATCGACGTTGCCATTTCGTAATAATCGACATACTGTCCACAATTTCACGATCGTAAGCCGTCGATAAGAGTTATCGACAAAAGTTCCATACTTGCAATGGGCAATACGATTCGTTAAATTTATCGATCATAGCGATTCGATAATTTAACGAGCCATACTACGGTACTTGCACTGCTGCTCTTGTAAAGTTTAAACTGAATGTATACATATTTGCCTGAATAAAGCCTATAATCGCAGATTTATGTCTGTGCCTATATATTTCATTCTGTGAAATAGCATTATTCAAGTGTATAGATTTCGTGTTGGATCAGGAATCGATAGTATATGGAATTAACAATAAGTAAGTATATCTATCTAAAGAAAACTTTGCTTCTCTATAAACTAGTCAGAATTTTAACAAATAAAACTTATGAATACTCGTATAACAAATAACTAACATATATACCTATACAAACAAAATAATATATCAACTTCAATTAAGCACTTGATATTAACTGGAGTTTATCAGTCAATATCGATACAAAATAGGCGAACATTGATATATCCACGGTTTTTAAATATTGTTAGCACCGCTATAGATAGCTTATTAGTACTACCCAAGTTTTCAACCATGGACCCTGTGCTACTCCCGTTGTGATCGAAAAAGTTTTTGATGGCTCAATGGCATTGTCTATGGACTGCCATGGTTCGAATCCCGCCGCGGGCTTGAGCTTCACCGCATAAAGTGCCCGCTTGGCTAGCGACCACCCTCAAGTAGAAAATCTGCCGCCAAGCACCTAACGGTGTGTTTCGGCAGCTGTCCTTGAGAGCCAGTGAAATTACAGGCACATAAGACTTAACAACTATGTCTCAAAGTGACGGGCGCAGTGCAAATCATGACTTGTGATGAAATGCATCTGTTATAGGCAGAGGTACTTTGAGAGAGAGGTGCTTAACGTCAGGTGGGCCTCGAGCTTGTTCCGTCACAATTAAAAAAAAATATAAAAAATAAAAGTTTACAATGCTGGAACTTGTTACGTTTTTCCAAAAGCCCCTGGAAGTGTTTTTCGGGTAACTTAAAGGTCAATGCACACGTGCACCTTGCTTCATTTTCAGGAATTGTCGCGAGCTGGTTCCGTGTCAAGGTAATGCTGATACGGCGTTGATTAGTGAGCGTTGCTTGTAAGGAGTTTCATTTAAATAATACTGAAAGGCTTGAGAGGCGTATCAATACGGTGCCGGGTGAAAGGGCGGATTTCCACGTTGAAACTGAACGCAATCAATCCAAGCTACAGTTCAAGCGTTTATAGTTGGCTGAGCTCAGATCTCATTTGAATTTCACGCGTTTAACAGCTTCCACTATCATCAACAAATTACAGCCATCGCACAGGATATCCCTAACTTCTAATCACAATATTCGATGACTTGAAAACTAATGCGATCGATATTACCGATGAATAATTTTTATTTAGTGCCGTACGAAAACTGGACCCTATTACCAAGATGTCCGTCCGTACGTGTGTCTGTTCATCCGACATTTAAAGGGCCTTTGGGTAGTAGCTAGCCAGCCAGAATATGTGTTGGTATGGCGGATTGCCTAACAAATAATAATATTATCAACTTACACTTGATTTTATTGTGAACATTGCTAAATAGGTTTATTTTACAGCAATTAATATCAAAATATATATACATATTATATTTATCTATTATTATTATTTATTATCATATTTTATATTACATTATGCATTTATTTACTATATGTGGTTATAGTTATCATAACAACTTATTCCTTTTCTCTTCTGTACTTCTTGTAGTTTCCTTTTTTTAATACTTAACCTATTTATTCACCCCTTGATGCACATACACCTTCTCAAACACCCTCGCTGGATGACTGGTAGACAATGCCTTAGCATTAAGTCCTCCTATTGTACATATTTTTTTTGTGCAATTAAGTATTAAATAAATAAAATAAATAATCTAACACTAATCAAAGTGCATATTGATTAGTGTTTAGTGCTTAGTACTAAACACGGTTGGACTGCGACTGTTTAGTGTTTAGTATCTTAGTTTGACGACTGTGTTTAGTAGAGCAATCTATTTATTTGCAAGTAGCCACGTCCCGTGCGTCTCTCCTTCACCTTCACACTAGGAGTGCCTGGCGCACGGCCGCACGCTACTAGGACGGGTGTTTGTTTGCGGCTATAGACGTTTGTAGTACAGCTCATAGGTACGAAGTCGGTACCTATCTAGTTTTAAATAATCGCAAAGTGGAGCGAAGATCTAACCTATTAATGTGTGCAAAAATATATAAAATACGAATATCTACATTGTAAAGTAACTAAATATTATACAGAATAATAATATAGTAGTAAGAATACATTACAATATAAAAAATGGTATACTGTATTCTTCTATTTCCGATACTACCAGTGCATTTTATATTTCTAACAAAATTGCGAACGCGAACGTTCGTTCATTTTAAATTAATAGCTTAATAGCTAACCTGCTTTACTTAATAAAGCCACTAAACACTAATCACTAAACAGCGCTACTAAACACTTCAATCCACAATTCCACATCAAGCGCAAACAGGCCTTTTTACCCACTGCGCTACAACTGTTTTTTTTGTTATTGTGATGTAACAGCCCGAGGCCCACCAGATGTTAAGTGGAATAACCTCTGCCTATAAAAGAGGCATTTCGTCAACGACGAATTGCACTGTGCCAGTCACACTGAGACGTCCAGTTGTTAGGTCTCATTAGTCTGTAATTTTTCTAGCTCTCAAGGACTGCTGCCGGAACACACTGTGAGGTGCTTGGCGACAGATTTTCTACTTGAGGGTGGTAGCTAGCCAGGCGGGCATTCGCAAAATGCCCTTCCCCATGCAGTGAAGCTCAAGCCCACGGCGGGATTCGAGTCATGGACGTGCTGCACGGCAGTCCATAGCCAATGCCACTGAGCCATCACTGCTTCAAAGCTTTGATGGAAACATTCACAGAGTTTGACATCGCTCACCGTTTAGCTTTTCACATCTCTAGTAGAAAAGCAGAACGATTAAACTAACGATTAGAACAGCGGTTGTCGCTTGTCAAAATAGCATCTTGTCTATGATTTTTTATGGAACTATATTTAGTTTTTGACAAAAGCCAAATTTTCACATTTTGTTTCTTTCGCACCCCGGCGGGCTGTAAGTTTAACTATTCTGCGAATTAATTATTTACCTTTTCCTTGGCTTTTAACATGATGTTTTATATTTAATGATATTAAAAAACTAAATGCCATTAATAAAGAAAAACTATCAAAATGATCCTGGGATAGAGAATTATCCATGCTGTTATAATGTTCGTTGTTTTGTCGTGCTTGCAACTTCCTCGGTGAAAACGTAACGAAAACTACCAGGATTACAGAAATCGCCGTATGAATACGACCAATTTCGACGCACGAACTTCATTGGACGCCGATATTTTTGACCCGAACCTGTAGAATGGCCGCCGCCTCGCCGGCCGCCGCGCGCCCTCAACCGTCCCGGGTCGCGAAAGAATGTGGCCGATGAATGGAATGGAGAGCTCGTCTCGATTTTTACTAGGATCTCATAAAGTGGGCTTAGTATATAAATACATAGAGTAATATTTTTTGTAATATGATTGTAATAGCGGGCTGCATTTCTTACCGGAGATAAAACTTACAGTTAACAAATAGGACCTGTAGCCCAAGCACGAATAACTTGCGAAATCGTAACCGTTTCGTAAACGTATCGAAATGTCATTATTTTGTATGGGATTTGATCAGCGCCTCTACAGTGCGTAAAAGGAACTAAATTTTGACAGAAAAAAAGGTTTTGACAACTAACGTGTCGAGATTTTAACGTGAATGTTTTGTCACGTAAAAAGTTTTGTATGATATCGCGAGCACGAACCTAATTCTAACGTAAGCTCGAAGGCTGGCTATCGAGGATCTGTCAAAAATCTACGAATGTCATGTCACTGAGAAATTTTCAGTCAGATGGCTGACGTAACGTATTTAATTGTGGTAAAACTTCGAAAATTCATGTTATTATTGTGTTTGTTCATTCATAATTTACCTATGAAAAGAGTTACAAACATTGCAGCAAGATTAGAAGTAGTATTGTACCATGTCGTTTACCAGGCGCAAAGTAGGTATTTATTAATTTATGGCACTGGGGGGAAGTGATGCTAATATACGATGAACCCAATTCAGGACATTTTCCAAAACTCTGCATCAAACAGCGTCCATATTCCACCGTTCCAGCCCACATTTACACCAATTTCGCTCGTTGGATATGTCTTGCGGCGCAATAATGTTGCTATGAAATTCTTCATTGTGCATGGTCAAATTGAAAACAATAAGGCTCAAAGAAGATCACCTATCCATTCAAGATTTCAAGATCAACCAAAGCTGTCAACAAATGCACCAGAAGAACACAGGCAGCGACACGAAAGGAATACCAACGGATTGTCAGACTAACTACCTACGAACTCTGAGGTGATGACCATGCTCACGCCAACATTCTAACCACTACGAAGAAGAAGATTTTAATGTGAAACGTAGAAGCTGTGTTATTGGACTTTTGGTTCTGAATAAAAATAAACGAAGTGCAATTGTGCGTTTCATTTATTGGTACCTATATACCGAACAGTTCGTGGGTTAGGGATAATAGGATATCTCGTTGGATGTTGTGAAACGCGACTAAGACAAAATTCGTGGCAGCATGCCACTACTAAGGTCGGTGTGAGTGGGATGTTGCCACGCATTGAGCATACAACAGTGATGATGAGATGGATCAGTGTGTGCTTCTATTGGTGGCGCATAAAAGACTATTGGGTGGCGAACTCATAGCAGGGCCGTGAGAAGCATTTTTCTTCCCCCTCTGATCTTATAGGCTAGGTAAGTTCGATATCATGCTCGTATGCCACACTATTCCTTAAAAATAAAGGAAAGTATATGAATAAAAAGACAAAACTACACCAACAGTTAAGTAATTTCTTTATTTTTGGTAATGTAATAACAGACACAAACATAATCCAAAAAAAAAAACCAACCATAAGCTGACTAATACAAAATAAACGCTTTAATTATCCTAAAATTAATATGAACTTAAAACAACACTAAGCCTAGACGGTTAAAAGTCACAGCACTCCCGATTTGTAGTAACGGCGCATTCATGAAATGCTACGTGGTTTGTCTTTGCAAAACTGTTAGGTAGGTACATTACTACCGTATACGTAGTATATATTCTACTTCATCTATGATTACTACGCACTCCAGGTTTTCACAGCATTCTTCTTTCCCAGAACAGACGGTAAAATACCGCTGGAGACGAAAGTTCTGTCGGGAATCACCTTTAGTGAACAATTAGAACTTATAGAATGCACTGCTTGAACTCAATAGCCTATTTTTCTGCTGAAACACCATAAAATTAAGCGCAAAATACACTTCACGCCGGCTGGCGGCCCTTCAGGGTTTCTTGAAACTCCTCCCTCTGTTTAAAGGTGTAATAGTAGCTGTTTGTAATTCATATAGTAAATTATCAGTGGCGTAGATTCTTGGCTTGAGAATTTATAGTTCATAATTTATATATAATGTTTTATTTTAATACCTCTAATGATGTTACAATAAAATTTGGTTCACTGAGCAGTAACGCATAGAGAAAAGTAACATACCGGAAAAAAATATGTTTGGTTTTCACCAAATAAAAAGCTAAATTTGACGAATATCAATCATAGAGGAACCAGTCCAGCGTCACCAACCTTAAAATAAGGTAAAGTATTGCAGGTGTACCGATTTCTGTCCAAAATTACCAAATACGATACGAGTCATTGTCACCTTGACAACTCAACTGGACTGTCATGGCTATAGACTAATCATATTGTTTCCGGTATATTACATTTCTCTATGTCATAATGTATGTCATGTCACTTAGTAAATATATCACCTCAAATACATTTTATTCAAAAATTTTGATATTTCATAGTGAACATCAATACAATACGGAAATCGCAAAGAAAATGCGGAGTCTGTGGTGTCGAAACACAAATAAAAATGTTTAAACAATAGATTTCCATGAGATCCAGAACCGGTGAGTTGATGAAAATATGTCATTGAAATTACATTATTGTTTCAGAGCTAATGATCGCTTGGTTTTTATTGTAATTTAAGTAGGTATGTGTTATCATGCGAATTGCTGTACTTACATATATTTGTATATTAATTACAAATATTTACGTAACGTAAAGTAAGTTTAGTGTTGCTCAAGGAAAGTATCGATACCTTTGTAGTATCGATTTTTTATAATGTCAGTGGTATGGGTACATATACTTTTTCATAGTGTCAATAAGTAAGGAAATATCATATTCGATGCTGGTGATCATAAACCATCACGCGGAATGTTTTATTATGCCACGAAACTTAACATGTGTATTTTAGGGACTGTTATTTACATCTTTAGCTCAAAATCATTTTGAAACACCAGGTATTATCAATTTTTCTCTACATAACTGGCACAGTACTTGCTAACTGAACGGCTAGAGCAATATTTATTATCTAACATATGAAAATCGACCTAAATATTATACAATTAATAATAAATAGCGTAAATAACGTCATATCTATGCTTGTGATAATAATCTGAGTTGTTTTTTTTTCAGTTCATTTAAACAAAACTCCGTCGCTTATATACTTTCAAAGTAAATGCTGAATCGATAGAGCTATGGCATGGAATTTAAGGTAATATGTCACCTCAATACTATATAAAAATCAACATGTGTATCAACATACAATCCCAATTATTTAAATACTTATAATACTCTACATTGTTTGATTTTAAAATTAACCAACTTTCGAGTGCAGTTAAATAAACTATTTTTGTAATTTCAGATATGCATATGTTACGCAGAAAAATATTAATTGAATCAAAAATAAAACAAATCAGTGCAGAAGAAGCTTCTTGCAATACAAATGAAATAGATCAGCTGCAAGATTAAATGAAATATCTAAATAATTCAACTACCTACACCAAAAAAGTTTTTAAAAGTCAACAGTCTATATATAATTAAAAAAGGTGCGTCAGAAATACTACATTTTATGATTGAACTACAAATAATAATAATTGTTAACAGTTGATGACAAGTTTACTAGTGCAACTTACGTGCAGTATTTTTTACTTTTACATATACGACAGTTAGAAAATAAGTATTATATATTGAAAACTGTTATGTACAATGAAAAATATGTATTGTAAAGATGTTCTAGTACACAAATTACTTTGGAACTATGTATACATACCCCAATAATACGGATTTCGTTACTAGCGAAGATATATCGCACGATAAAATATTTTGATGATTTTGAATAAATTAATAAATCTGTGTGAAATATTTTTTTTATTTTATATTTCGTTAACATATATTTTATAAACCTAACCTTCTTACCATTTTTTCTTATATCGATTATAATGGAATTGATTTCATTGTAACTAATCGATTTTAGGGAATCAGTAGTACAACACTCACAAATGTCACTTTTATTGTGTTGGAAATATAGTTTTCATTTGTAATGGTTGGTATAAAATAACTTCAAATCTGAGTTTCAAAGCAACAAGGTCCGTGCCAACTCTTAATATTACTTGCTCAGTGAGAGGAACTTTTATAGGCAAAATAAGACTTAAAACCTCTTTTCGAATGAGTTGTTAGGTCTTAGAAAAAAGGTATGATTGTTGTGACTTACGCTGGATGACGTCACTTTTGTAATCCTATCGAGTTCACGTTAGCCAGCAAACGATGCGGCGTACTGTCAACCATTTCCTGCTGCGTAAACGGACGGTAAACTCGATACGATAACGTTACGGACTATCGAAATGTTTGTGCTTGGGCTACTGTTATACCATGCAATAACGATGGAAAAAAATAGGAAAATTTTCGTATCCGATTTTGTTTTTTTTTTTTTATATCTGTTTGGCTAACCTGTGACCACCTGTCTCACCTGATGGTAAATGATGATGTGGTCGAAGATGTTGTTCAGGCTAGCCTAGAATTACTGGCTCTTAAGGACAGCTGTCAGAACACACCGTTAGGTGCTTGGCGACAGATTATCTACTTGAGGGTGGTAGCTAGCAAGGCGGGCATTCGCAAAATGCCCTACCACGATGCAAACTTATAGTACCAAAATCGGGTAAATACCAGTAGATGATGTAGGAAAAATTTCTTAGGTAGGTACAACTTAGTTTAAATGATTCTATTGATGATGATGAGGAAATCGACGTTTCGTGATTTTTCCTCGAAAACTGAGTAGCTTCAATTATTTTTAGTCAAAAATATAACTCTTTCTTAAAATTTTATAAAACCATTTTTTAAATATTATGTCTGGTGGTCCTCTGAACATGGTGCTAAAACGGGGTTTTTCAGGGTCATATTTTCTTTAGTAATATTAGTTATGAAAAATCTAATAACAAGGCTGCGCGGCGTGTTTAGAATTAACTAGTCTGAATTTAATGCAAAAAAAAATGAAGCTGCTCGGGTTTGAAGGAGAAAACAGGAATAAAAAACTTCCATATTCTTTGTATTCTTAGCTTCGTTCCCGCTATCGTTTCCTCGCCTACAGGCAGTCAAATTGCTCCAGCATACGTTTGCAGTTCAACATTCTTACATCATTGCCCCGTTGAAATGCAATGTAAATTAAAATTTAACGACGTGAATTTTCCGAAGACCAATCCAGCTTAGACGGTTCAATAGAAACGTCACGGAATGTACCAGGGTTGCAGAAACGGACAGGAGTTATTTCTAGAACGCGACCCTTCCTTGCCTAGCCGGCGCCACAGATTATATAATAGTGAGTTTACACAACACGCCGCGCGCCGCCTCGCGCCACCCCTCAAACAATGCGCAATGGTTGCCGAGCTGGGGGTATCTCGTTTCGGGAGGTCGCTGTTAATTTTGAGTCAGTAAATTATCTATTAGTATACAAATAATAACATACAAATAATACATGTTATCATCATCTTATCATAACAAACCAGGTGTGTTTGAAGAGGGCGAATAAAACGAGTGTGAGTGTGACTAAAGTTTCGGAGTGATCTGATCACTTAGCAACGAGTAGATCGTTCAGTATTTACTCGTAACTCGTAAACTTAGAATGAGGCAACCGAAATGTCCAAGAATCGGCCATCTAAAGTTTTAGACAATCGGTCTCGAGTTCTCGACAGTTTTGCTCAAAATTTACATCTTAGGACCTAGTCGCTGACTTGTGTTCATGGATTTATGACTTGTTGCGATGAATTCGTCGCCAAGCACTGAACGGTGGTCCGGTGATCCGGCAGCTGTCCTTGAAAGCCAGTAATTCTAGGTTAGCCTGAACCACATCCTCGACCACACCATCACTTAGGTACTATCGGGAGAGATAGTGGTCAAAGGCTAGCCTAACAGAGGTAAACAAAAAAATTACGACATTTTGGCCACCTATATGAAGCAATGATGGCCGAGCGGTAACAGCTACGGACTTCCGCGCCGCAGTACACTGGTTCGATCCCCACCGCCGGCTTGAGCTTCAACGCATGATGGAAGGGAATTTTGCGATTGCCCGCCTGGCTAGCTACCACCCTCAAGTAGAAAATCTGTCGCCAAGCACCTAACGGTGTGTTCCGGCAGTAGTCCTTGAGAGCCAGTGAAATTACAGGCCCATGAGACTTTAACAACTATGTCTAAAGGTGACGGGCGCAGTGCAATTCGTGATGAATTGCATCTGTTATAGGCAGAGGTCAGTCCGCTTAACATCAAGTGGACCTCGAGATTGTTCCGTCACAATAATATAAAAAAAGAAAAATACAGGCTAGAGAGGCTATATTAGCAACGAAAACGGTCTGAGTATGTAGGTACCAGTCGATTTGATCTCCCATTGCTATTATTTAGACATGGAATCATGGTAGCAGATATGTAAGCAGGCACCAATGTGTAAACATACAGTAAAAAAAAATTGTTCACTAAATGTACCTAATACTTTCAAAAAGTATGGTTCGGACACCTATAATGGGTATTGTTGAACTCGTCGCATCGTCGCACTAACATAATTATATTTTTTTTTTTTTTTTTTTTTTTTTTTCTGTTTTTGTCTTGCGATCAGTCTTTCAGACTATAAGCAGATGAGATGGTTTAGATGGCGTGTTGGGCGCTACTCCCAGTGGAGTCTGCCCTATCATTTCTTAGTCATTCTTGGCACTGACTGTTCTGATCAAAAATATCCCGTCTTTTTTTTAATCGACGGATGCTTTCTGGGATGGTAAGCTGCCCCGCAAGTTTGTTCGGATGCTTTAGCAGTCGGGATTTGTATTTGTCACCATGTGAGTTTATCTCTTCATTCACCATCTGAATATTAAGGATTTCATGGATCTCTGTTGTTTTAATAAACCATGGCGCATTGGATATTTGTTTAAGGATATAGTTTTGTGCCCTTTGCACTTTCATTACGTTGGACGCACTGGCTGATCCCCAAAGTTGGATGCCATATATCCAGATTGGCTTTAGTATAGTCTTGTATATGAGGAGTTTGTTGTCTATCGCCAGTTTTGAGTTTCTTCCGAGAAGCCAGAAAAGTCCTCTGTATTTCAGATTCAGTTCTTCTCTCTTTGTTTCGACATGTTTCCTCCATGTGAGCCTGCGGTCAAGATGCATGCCCAGATACTTCACGGACTGGTGGTGTGGGAGTTGACTGCCGTTTAGGGTGACCGGGTCACAGTCACCTTTGCAGAGCGTGAACGTAATATGCGCAGATTTGGAAACACTGGTGGCAATTCTCCATTTGGATAACCATTCTTCGGTCTCATTTAAGCTGGTTTGCAAAATGTGAGATGCTCGTGTTGGACATTTGTGCGAAGCAAGTAAGGCAGTGTCATCCGCAAAAGTGGCTATTGTGATTTCGGAGTTATGTGGCAGGTCGGAAGTAAATAGGGTATACAATACAGGACCGAGGACCGAGCCCTGTGGTACTCCTGCCGATATTTCGTGGAAGCCCGAGGTGGATTGATTTTCTCTTACTTGAAAGATTCTGTTTGTAATGTAGGATTTAAGTACACCATAGAATGTATGTGGTAACAGGGATTTTATTTTGACAAGCAGACCCTTATGCCAGACTCTATCGAAGGCTTGTTGTATGTCAAGAAAAGCAGCTGAGCAGTATTCCTTTTTCTCAAAACATTTTCTGATCGTCCTACATACTCTATGCACCTGTTCTATGGTAGCATGTTCTTTTCTAAATCCGAATTGGTGATCTGGGACAATAGATTTCTCATTGAGAGCAGGTAACATTCTGTGAAGTAGAGACTTTTCAAATTCAAATTCAAATTCAATTTATTTGCAAGAATGTCAGTACATATTTATACAATACAGTAAAGTTCTTAATTAACTGTAAACAGATCTTCACATTCCACCATGTTTGGCATGCAAAAATAAAGGTCCAAGCCTTGCTTATAAACTAGATTGTGTACTTACTTATATATACTACTAGCGCTCATACAAGTTATCTATAAGAATAACATTATACATTGTTCTTAATTGAAAAAAAAACTGTATATCATATCACCATTCGTTAATAAAAACATTTACTAAATTAACAAATCTCAAAGGTCTACCCACATTAATGTCATATAAAATTAACATATTCAATAACCATTCATTCCGTACAATTAAATGTCATATTAATCAAATGTCAAATTTCGAGCATCAGCCATCATGAAACTTTACAGTGTTGCCACTTCTAATCTGTAATAAAATAACAATAATATATACTCATTCGAAATAAACTATTTATATTGGTCATTTAAATACTCTGTTACGGAATAATAGCATTTATTAAGAAGAAAATCAAATAATTTCCGCTTAAATAATGCTAGGTATTCTGATTGTAATAAATATGTAGGTAAATGATTGTATATTCTTGGAGCCATTACAAATACACTTTTATCAGATAGGGCAGATGTATGATCTGGTATATAAAGTTTATATATGTGGCGTTGACTTTTAAACATATTAAATAATTGAAGGTTGTTTCTTGTAAACAGTACAATTTCAAACATGTATAAACATGGGAATGGCAAAATTTTCAGATTTTTGAAATATGGTCTACAAGAGTCTGTGGATGTAATACGACATACTGATCTTATACATCTTTTTTGAGCTTTAAATATTCTCTCACGTTCAACGCAGTTTCCCCAAAATATTATACCGTAGCGGAGGGTTGATGTTACGTAAGCATGATAAGATGTGAGCACGGCTTCAATGTTTACAACTTTCGACAACATAAACAAAGCATATGAATAACCATTCAGTTTTGCACAAACGGAGTCTGCGTGTGTTAACCATTTTAAATTAGAATCTATATTTAACCCTAAAAACTTTGTGACAGAAATGTCGTCAATATTCGAATTTAAATAATTTATTTTTGATGTCATATTAATATTACTATTTTGTTTAAATGTCATTATACTTGTTTTTTTTTAAATTAATTATTAGATTATTACATGTCAACCAGCTTATTACATTATTTAGCGTCATATTGATTTCAAGGTCAAGACTATTCTCTTTATCACCAACAAATACAATTGTGCTATCGTCAGCAAACAGGACCATGGGATGATCTACAGCTTTAGGCATATCATTTATATACACCAAAAAAAGCAGAGGCCCAAGAACGCTGCCTTGGGGAACACCAAATCGAACCAGCTTAGCATCGGAAGAGTATGTCTTTTCCGTTTTTGATTTTCTGCAAAATTTATTAATTTGTGTCAATTGATACCTATTTTGGAGATATGATTTTATAAGATTTAGAGGATAGCATCGTACGCCATCGTTTTCTAGTTTTTCTAGGAGCAAATTATGACTAACGTAATCGAACGCTTTTGTGAGATCCATATACATAGCACGTACGGGTAAGTTCTTTTCACAGTTCCTCATAACTATTTTCAAGAAATTATAAATTGCTAAATTTATAGACTTGTTTTTACGAAAGCCTACTTGCTCGTCTATAAGGATATTAAATTTTTCGAGATAAGAGTATAAATTGTTATAAATAACCTTTTCAAAAATTTTAGAGAATACTGGAACAATGGCAACAGGTCTATAGTTATTGATGTCAGTCTTGTCTTGTTTTTTAAAAAGTGGCTTTATAATGGTTATTTTTAATTTTTCTGGAAAGACCCCACAGTTAATGCATAAATTTATTATATGACAAAGGATAGGGGCTAAAGTGAGTGCTGTCTGTTTAATCACTCTAGTGCATATGCCGTCATATCCCGTGCTCTTAGTATTTTTTAAATTCCTGATTATAGTTAGAATGTCACAAGGAGTACACGGATTCATAAACATAGAGTTTGATCCATCCCATTGTAACGTACAAGTGCTTGGTATATTTTTAGTTTGTACTTGATTCACATAAAAATCGTTAAAAGCTTGCGCAATGTGTTTTGGTTTTGTTAATATTTCATTGTTTAACTTTATGTGCGTAATTTCATTTTTTAGGGGTTTGTTTTTGGTGCTATTTATTATATTCCATGTGGCCTTTGATTTGTTACTAGCCATTTTTATTTTATAGTCATTTTGTGACTTTTGTGTGAGTTTGATTATTTGTTTCAATCTTTTTTTATATATTTTAAATTGGTTATAGTAGTTAATATCATGTTTTTTTCTATATTTCCACAACATTTGCCTTTTACGTTTAGAACATCTCTTGATACCTTTGGTTACCCATTTAGCTTTTCTGTTCAGTGATTTTTTGACTCTTATTATGGGAAAACAGAGGTCATAAAATAATTTATACATGCTATAAAAGTTGTTAAAAGCTTCGTTAGGGTTGGTGGTATCAAACACATCACTAAAACTTAAACTACTCAGACATTCCTTAAATTTTTGGATGTTTTCTTCACAAATGTCTCGCTGAAACACGTACCAGAACCTTATAGGATAATATTCCTTGACGGGACATTTAAAGTACTGGGCCGTATGGTCAGAGAGAGCAAGTTCAAGTATTTCACACGTTGAACCACGTATATTATGTAAGAAATTGTCAATACAAGTTTTCCTAGCTAGACGAGTCGGTTTGTGGAGTGATATTTTTAAGTTATAAGTATTTGTTAATGATATAAACAGCTTCGTGTATTTATTGTCTTTTAAAACATTCATATTGAAATCGCCGCATATTACTAACTTTTTCTTTCTATATGAGAATTTTATGAAAACAGACTCTAATTTTTCCAAAAATATGTTCAGGTCAGTTGATTTTTGTTTTGGTGATCTGTAGATACAAATAATTATTAACTTATGATCAAGTAATTCTATGGCACTTAATTCAATTGTTTTATCAATACAGAATTCTGTAATTTCTGTTAATTCTCTGAATTTGTGAGAATTGTGAACAAAAATGCATGACCCTCCGCTACGAGATTTCCTGCAATAATAACTTGCGAGTGAAAAATTTGGTATTTGAAGAATAGCAGTGTCACTTTTAACCATATTGTGTTCTGTGACACACAAAACATCAACATCCTTGCTTTTACATTGAAGGTCGTGAAGATGCAGAACTAGTAAATCCGATTTGTTTATCACTCCATCAATATTTTGGTGAAGTATATTGATGTGCTTATGCACGAAA
Source organism: Plagodis pulveraria (assembly GCA_963890685.1). NCBI lineage: Eukaryota > Metazoa > Arthropoda > Insecta > Lepidoptera > Geometridae > Plagodis > Plagodis pulveraria. Next base: position 30,294,236 of record OY982955.1, on the reverse strand, counting down.
AAGCTGATTTGACAGTGATTTATCAGAAAGCTCATCAAATTCATCAGTACCCAATTCATTTGTAATATTAGCTGCTGAAGTTTGCGTTCCCTTATTTAACATCGTTACTTTATTTTTGTTCATTTTTCTAGAAATAATAATATTTTCTTGCAGTTTTAATTTATAGGTGATATGCAAAATCTCCTTCTTTACAAGTCTACATATATCCATGCAAATAACATATTTATTCGGCACACACCTACTGTAGTTCATATCTAAATAAGTTACATTATTGTACTTTGAGCATATAAACCGCAACTCATAGTTAAGTTTTTTTTCATTGAGATGTTTATTGTATGGAATTTCAGGAACAATAATATTTGTGAATTTGAAATAATTTAAGAAGCTATTCAAAACAAATTTTAAATTAGCCGGGTTACAATCATTCATACCTCCTAATAAAATAACATAGTCTCTCATGGTCAATCTCATTAATTCTTCTTTATATGAACTTAACACGTCCGTAAGAGTAGCACCTGCCTTCCAGAAAGAAGTTACTGAATAATTAGATCCTAAAAAATGTTGCAACGCTTTGCGCAATCCCACACCACGTTGATCAGCTAGAATTAGAATCCTCTTCTTCTCAAGTTGTTTATTGTTGATTCCATTAATATCTCGGTTTTCAGAATTGTTACTATTTTCTACGATCCGATTAGTGGGCCTATTGGAATCAGTCTCAGTACTCACTACGTATTGTTCCCGTCCAGTTTTGTCAAGACTCTTTGAGACTCTGTCAATAGAAACGATTTCCGGACCTAGATTAGTGTAGTTGTTAGGCGATGTGCTGATAGGTTGTACCTGTATGTCTCTCGGAGATTCTTGGGTTAGGGTACTACTAATAGAAGATTTTCTGTGGTTTTCCGTCTCAAAACTTTTTGTAGGAGTAACTATGCATGCTGACATTTTCTTTTTCTTCTTATCTAATTTACGTGTAGGTTTCTTTACTTCTACACCTTTTAAGTGATCAGAATTTTGGTACACTTCAATAGTTTTATTTCTATTCTCTATCTCCAATTTTAAATGAATGTTCTCTTTTCTGAGATTATCTATTTCAGTTTTAGCGGTATTCAAACTTTTTGTAAGGTTCTGAATATCTTTATTTAAATTATCAATAATATCACTTTCAGTTACAGAATTATTAGGTAAACTCATAAATGTCGAATCAAATAGTGACGAATCGTCAGATAAATCCGAGCTGCATGTAGGTAATGGTTTACGATGAGTCACATTATTGCCGTCCATTGTTACAGCATATAAATAAAGTATCCAAATTAGTTACTCAAATCAAATATAATAATTTCAAGTAGTGTAACTTTTAGTTTATGTTGGCAACATTAATCAATGCATGGCCAGGTGATAATTATCAAACTGTAATTAGTTCATTCACTCACCGTTCCACTGGGTAATATAGATGATCTGTAGTATCAGTCCACTCTTCAGCCAATCATTTCATTTATTGTCGTAAATATCTTTACTAGGTGTTGAAAACAACCAATATAATCACAAATTTTCAAAATGGTTACATGTGTGAGTTTAAAAATGCAACGGTTGATTTATTTACTAATATTTAATTCAGATTTTGAGCTTGAAATACCTTAATTTTTGATGTGATGTTCTTCGTTACTTTTTGCTCGTTTGTTCTGTAAGGACTTCTGACGATTAGACAAGGTATGGCACGATTTTATTAATATTTTTGAATTAATTGGCAACAGAGCATTTTGCCTGATGTTTACTTATTCTCACGCACACACACATTCACGACTTTTCATAGAGTTTAGACATAATCGGTAGGAGACTGATTGGTCTATAAGAGGTTACATCATGTATCGGTTTACCGGGTTTATGGATCATTATTACTTGTGAAACCTTTCATATATCTGGGAAGTAGCCTACTCGTTGTATGGCATTAAAGAGCATAGTGAGGTACACAATTCCTTTGCGAGGTAATTCTTGGAGAACTTTTTTGTCGATGAGATCATAACCTGGGGCCTTGTTGTTATCATAATTATATTAATTAAATAACACAATTAACCTCTCGAGACGTAGGTATATATATCAAAGAAGCCCGGAGCCACTTTCAACGAGTGTTTGAAATTTTGTTGCAATGCAATGTGTTTATACTCGAGCCAGGGCTGCTAGTACAATTCGACGAAGTATCGAACTTCGGGTCCGAAAGTAAGGTATCCGCAAAACACGTATTGGCTTATTTTTGTATTACTTCGTTCGTAGCATAGAGTTGCAAGCATTTGCCTGCGTAGATTCTGGCTAACTTTTTTTATTGGATTCGTATGGTTTGTACATTTTCCAAATATGAAATTGTAATTTATTCGTTTGCTTATAAGTAGTCAGTCGAGTTCTAAATATGCAGAAATAACACAAATACTAATGAGGATATAAATACCTATGGAGAACAAAGACATTAACGTTAATTCTAAACATCTAACCTGTATTTTCTAGAACAGTAGCGACACCTCTCGCTGAGCTCCATAACTAGGATCCTCAGAGTCTTACCATGGGTAAATGTTTTTTAACTTCTCTCTGTTAAGAATTAAAACTGATTGAAGCATAATAGCGTTCGCAGAGAAGATTCCATACCGGGGAAGATTTGTGTTGAACCTTAGAACATAATTATAATAATATGGTTGAACGTTGCGGTCCGACCATAGACTATATCAAACAACGAACTTCGTACCGCAAATTAAATTTTCGTTGTCTAAACGGTCGCTCGAACATGAAAAACCAAACTTCGTTGAATTGTAGTAGCGGTCCAGACTGGTTTTCGTCTGATATGCTCATTTGAAGTAATTTATTTTGCATGTGATAGATACACTACATTTCCGCATCACGCAGAGTTAAGTACATATTACTTTTACAGACGACAAGAGAGTTATTTCAAATAAATGATTACGGACAGGCAATTGCTAGATTGCCTTTGTGTCTCGTAGTTGGTTAGCAAAGTTTGTTTTATCAATATGAATATACTCATTTACTCGAGCCAAGTAAACAAAATACGTACAACTCGACCAAGCTAAGCACCTCGCGTCGATTACGGTCACACTGACGCTTAGGTACGGTCTGCAAAAAAGGATTCTTAGACCCTAAAAAAGTATAAAAAAGTTTGTAAGAGTTTACTTTGCATTTATTGTTTTTAACATTATATTGTACATAGGTACATTAAAACTTAAACAAAAAATTGAGGTTCAAACTTAGCTTGGTGGAGTTGTAAATGCATCGACTGAATATACCTGCCCTCAAGCATTGGTCGAAGAGCGCGATCGCAGTGGTGGCGACGGGCGGCGCGGCGCGGGAAGCACGCCAAATGTTTGTGACGTCTCGAAAACCCCGAATGAGCCCAGAAAGGGCCGGGAAGGGCACGAGGAGGGGCGAGGATTGCCGAGACGTGATTAGAAATATTACACTATGCTCCCCTATCTGATGGAGATGCTCCCCTTCGGCTGATGAAGACGTCTAACGGAGATAGGTACATAAAATATAACGGAATATGATTTAAGCGTTTATTCAAACTAATCAACTAAATGTGCTTTAATAAATTAAAATATAAATATCAATTCATTTTTTTTTCATATTTTCATTTTAACCGCATTCTTGATGTAGGAATCAATATTATTATTTTATTTTAAAAAGGGATAATATCAACTAAGATTCATTAATTGCATATCAAAAATGTTATACAAAAATAAATCTTTAATTTGTCCAATATGTTACGATACTGACCAAATATTTAAATTTGAATTAAAAATACATATTAATTAATGACCCAGTGTTATATTTTTAGTTTCATTAATTGAAACATAAAAGCTCATTTGGAATGGTTTTCTAATTTGATTTCCAGCAGTTGAATATTTATCGCGATTTGATTTTTGTTACTAACAAGACATTTTTTATCAATCGACTACGAATAAATTAAATTAGGACATAAAAACCACATTTCTGCTCGGAACTTTTACATATATCACATAAATTATATTTCTTTTACAATTATTCACAGTTCATAAGTCCTATAACAATAATGCATTTTTAAAACTGTTTAATATAACCAGCGTCATTTAAAATGAAAATGCCCAGAAAACTGAATATAAAATCGGGACATTGTAAGTATTGTCATTTAACTTTACCTATTTTATTTTTATTGTACTCTAACGACCCGCCTATAACTCATTTGTATTGACTGTACTTCTGACTTATTTAAGTTATCACTCATCATTCCGGCTGATGAGGAACGTTTGTTCAACGTCCACTGTTGAACAAATGCCTCCACCATAGAACGCCACAAAGAACGGCTATTAGCCGCTTGTAACCATTCGTTACCCGCGACATTAAAGATGTCGTCAGTCCACCACCTATTGGCGGTCTACCAACTACGTACTTATTACTAACTTATTTATATTACTAATCTTAATTTTGTTTATTTCAGAGATGACATTATCGGTATATAAAAAATATTGTTAAATTTTTTGGCCAACAAACCTTTTTTTCTCAGTTTATGACTGTAGTTGTAGATCATACACGTTTTGATGTTTTTCATAGAAGCATTCATTTCAAATACACATTTCTCGTGTTCCTCCTCCTCCTTGCTTCGTTCTCCTCATTACTGAGGGTCGTAATTACCCCGTTTCTGGAGTACTTTCGTCTTGACGGTGTCCCACCACTTATGCCTATCCTTGGCGTCATGGAGTGCGTCGTGCAGATTGGAGTCCAAAGCTGTGCGGATTTGGTCCGACCATCTCAACGGACTACAACCCCTTGGGCGCTTGTCATCCACCTTGCCAGTAACCATGAGCTGCCCCAGATTATGCCCCTCCTTTCTTACGATATGGCCGAAGAATTCGAGCTGCCTACGTAGGCAAATATTGGAAAGGCGGGTCTTTATATTGAGCTCACGAAGAATATGGACGTTCGTGCGGAATGCTGTCCAAGGAATCTGCAGCATCTTCCTCTAGCACAACATCTCAAATGCATCGATACGGTCTCTATCCACCTTCTTCAGGGTCCATGTCTCTACACCATAGCTTAATATTGAAAAGACCAGCGAGTTAGACAAGCTTAACCGTGGTTTTTCGTGATATGTTGCGGTCTCTCCATATTTTGTGTAACTGAGACATGGCACTTTCGCCTTCTGACCTCTTTCTCGCAAGACCCCGTGTTGCTTATGTTAGCGTCTAGGTAAATGAAGTCATTCACCAGTTCCAGTCCTAACATACCACACACATACCAGTTTCTCTTGTACGGCACATTAAATAATAAATAGTATGTTGATATTTTACGAGCGTATCTATAGAAAATACTGTTTAAAGTTAAAAACAAGAAAGCGTGGACCCCCATTTCACAATTAATCATCATGCATAAAACATGATTAGTAGGTGTAGATGACGAGTATAAACAATTAAACATGCATAGAAGTTTTATAACATCATGTTGTTATTACTTATTATTGTTTGCTTAGATTTATATAGTATGCTCTCGAAACTTTTTTTATTTGGACACGACATTATTTCGAAAACATTTACTTCGACAAGTAATTTTTGTTTCAGAGAGGGACACCGTATAGAAACATAATAAGTATTACAAATTTAAAACCAATTTCATAATTGGTCTTGTTTCTAGTGCAACGTAAGTTGAACTATAGGTGTCGCTCCATCCCAATACGATGGTTAAATAAAGTAACGAGAGGAAACATTGGAATTATGAGTCATTGTCATGTTAGCTCAGTCGGTCAGAGAATACCCCGGCTACAGGGATGCATGGACGCGGGTTCGAATCTCGCACATGACTATATCTTTTCTCAGGTAAATTTGTAATTTTATAATGTAATCCGCAGAGCAGGTGTTATTGCAAACATAACAATATTAAAATAACTAGCTGACCCGGCAAACGTTGCTTTGCTATATAAATAATTTTGGCTATTAAAAAATAAGGGTTGATCGTAGAAGGGTGAAAGTTGAGGATTGTATGTATTTTTCTATGTTGTATCATAAAAAAATAGAAATTAAAATTTTTGTCTAAAAAATAAAAAACAAAATTTAGGGTTGGACTACCCCTAACATTTAGGGGGATGAAAAATAGATGTTGGCCGATTCTCATAGATACCGGATAAGCACAAAAAATTTAATCAAAATCGGTCAAGCCGTTTCGGAGGAGTATGGCAACGAAAACTGTGACACGAGAATTTTATATATAAGAAGATAAGTAGGTATATTTACACATAAAAGTTTTCGTTACTAAAAATAGCTTCGCATTACGTTATATTATAACTTATACATGACATAAATAACCACTGAAGATAAATAACGTTTTTCCCCATAATATCATGTGAAAACTTTATAGTATTACATCGTATGACGAGGCTGGTAAGTAAATCGCAATTTGTGAGTGGTGATTAGCATGTAATTGTACTTTTTGCGCGACTATCTACATAACACATCCGTTGACTTCACTTTCGCGATGACTATCAGTGCACTGTAGACGCATTGTTGTACGCGTTATGTAAAATTAATAATTGATAATACTGCACGCTATTAATAATGATATTATTATTAAGTACAGACCATACATTTATGACGTATTTGAAACTCTATTTTAAGGCCTTAAGCTATATTATATTTAAATAAAGAGTCTATTATTTCTAAATATGATTACAAGGACTGTCGCGTGCTAAGCGAAACTCATATTTTACCAATTATTGGAGCACAGGCGGGAACCGAACCCACGTCTTCCGATTTCGCGCCGGATGTCCAAAACACTCGGCCACTGGGCACGCTCTTTCGAGCCAAAATTTCGTGCTCCAATTGTATTACTTTATAGGGGATGGTGCGCAGCCATTAACCAGACTATTAGACTTGATCGAAAGAAGTGCTTTTTCAAACACTAACTCTGGGAATGATGTCGGTACCCTTCTATATTTCTAAAAATTATATATCGATTTCCGCCCGGGGCATATATCCTCAAATAATTTGTAAAGTTTATTATTTACTAATACACAAGGTCAAAAATATCATGTAGAGGATTAATATATAACTGGATTTAATAAAAAAAAACGTCAAACAGCATTAGACTATACTATTTCCATTTCTTTATTTTCTCGATGACAGCTCCTGTGAAAACTTGAACGAGCGTTCGTTCTTTTTTACATTTTGAACGTACGTACAAGGTTATACCAGAGTTTCACCGACTCTCGTATAACCTTGTACGTGCGTAAACGTCATATTTGTATAAAATAATGCATACATAATGTAAAAAAGAACGCTTGTTCAAGTTTTCACAACAGCTGTCATCGAGAAAATAAAGAAATGGAAATAGTATTATTAGCCTAACGTTAGTTATATTTTGTTAAATATAATTTATATTCCGATAAAATTACGGTCATTTGAAATAGATTCAGAGTCTATTATTAACTATTGCTTAGGTTAGAAATGTCATGTAAATTATCAATATAAAACAGGATTTATAAAATAAACATCAAATAGTTTTAGGTTGATTATGCTATATTTATATTTTGGTTAATATAATTATATATAACGATAACATTACGATCATTAGAAGTAGGCATACTATTGGTTCGAGTACCTATAATTTTCGTAAATTATTTAACATATAAAACCATGACTTCTAGGTTAGCCTGAACAACATCTTCGACCACATCATCACTTACCATCAGGTGAGATAGTGGTCAAAGGATATCAGGCATAAAAAAAAAACCATAAATAATAACCCCAAAAATATTTCTACATCGTATAAGTCGCGTGTAGCCAATGGTTACAAGCGGCTAATAGCTGTTGTTTGTGGCGTTCAGTGGGGGAGGCTTTTGTTCAACCGTGGACGTCTTCCGGCTGATGATGATGACTATATTATGTAAGTTTTGATAAATACTGTTAACGTTGAAATTCGCGTATATTTATAAATATTTTTAACATAATTACATTTAAATTTCAATCATGAATTACATTATATATGTACGCCAGGATATAAACAATTAGGTACCCATAAATATTTTACAGAACCCCTTTACGTCAATTAGGCTATATAACGTATAGGTAAGTACTCCCGTCGTTTTATATAGAACCATTAACTTATACGGAAATAATATAACCATTGAATTAACATTCAAACCTGTAGTTAGGGGCGAAGCAGGTGGTGGTTGATCGTTCACCCCTTTAACTGTGCCTTTAGCGAGTTGGCATGAAGCGTAGACAACTGTCGGTTTAAAATATTCATCGATTAAGGGTATGAAGTACTTTATTACTCGTTTACGTCGGTAGTTTTTTTTTTATTCCTGATAGGTTAGCCTTTGACCCCTATCTCACCTGATGGTAAGTGATGATGTGGTCGAAGATGTTGTTCAGGCTAACCTAGAAGTACTGGCTCTCAAGGACAGCTGCCGGAACACACCGTTAGGTGCTTGGCGACAGATTTTCTACTTGAGGGTGGTAGCTAGCCAGGCGGGCATTCGCAACGATATATAACGACTGCCATCCTAAGACGACATCATTGAAAAGTCCAATTAAGTTAGCTCAGCAGGTGCTGCGGAATTACAACGTGACTCTTTAGTTGTAAATACGCATTAATAATAAACTCAAACTGCAATTTACAACTAAAGAGTCACGTTGTAATTCCGCAGCACCTGCTGAGCTAACTTAATTGGACTTTTCAATGAGGTCCATTAGCTTATAACACCATAACATGTATAAACATAACTTATACGACTACTCTGGAACTGTACCTGGAAATAGCTAGATAGATAACCCTTACATGTCTACCGAGCACAATTCTAGACTCCGACTGCTATGGAAAAAATATTTTCAACAAAACCCAATTATCTGTTCCAGGTATCTGTACTTCTAGGTTAATTATCTTTACTTCTAGGTTAATTATCTGTACTTCTAGGTTAGCCTGAACAACATCTTCGACCACATCATCACTTACCATCAGGTGAGATAGTGGTCAAAGGCTGACCTATAAGGCATTAAAAAAAAAAAAAAAAAACTGTCCAAACCCGGGAATGCCAGGATTGAACACTGAGATTCCAAAGCCTAGGTCCACGCCACTTAGCCACCGCTGCAGTATTATTAGGTATGTAAATTGCTTTTTTCTTATGTGTTAAAATAAGAAACGAGTAGGTATATACATTGCAGTATATATACCGATCAGTTATTTTGAAATTACAAAAGTTACAATAAAGATATTAAAACACTGAAGTGGACAATAATTTTACAATAAAAGAGCATTGTCAATCAATCTCTAAATCACTCTCTAACTCAATAAACCTGAGGAATGATAGTTACTTACAAAAAAATACAAAATATGTAGTTATGTAGACAATCAAGTAATATTTCCAAAATGCAAAGCAAAGTAAAGGTGTTACAAGGCACGGTCTTATCACTTGCATTTATCTCTTTTAACAATCGTTAGCAAAAGCTGGAAGTAAATTAAAGTAATTCATATAACGACTATATACCTAGAGAAATAGCCGTCTAATGTTTTTTACTTGTCTGGTATTAGACATATTGCGGGAACCCAGTTTCTGATTAGCATATAATTGTCGGATACAAGCGCGGTTTTATGCTATAAATCTCGTGAGTAGTTACAAAGGTCGGCGCATGAGTGGTTGCGCGCATGTTGTAAAATTGTAAGGTCAGCTTAGCCGTTGGAGGAAAACCGCAGTTTTACTTATATAGCTATACTATAGTAAATATATATATTTATATGTATGATGTAGGTAGTTACTACAATATTTTTAAAACTAGCAGTATCGCATAAGCGAACAAAAAATTTTATGCTCCAATAATTCGTTAATGTGAGTTACTATATAAAGCATATACATATATATATATATGAGTGAACTATACATTTGTAATTTTGTTTCAGTCACAAAAAAAAACTATAATTATCACTTAGTTTCCTTTCCGGCTACGGCCCGCCGGCGCGTATGTCGGTTATCGCGCAAAATCATTAACCTCTTTTTGCACAGTTGGATAAAAAACTATACTCTGTCCTTTCCCGGGTCTCAAACTATTTCCATACCAAATTTCATCCAAATTGATCCAGTAGTTTTGAAGTTTATAATACAAAAATACAAATCTTTCCCCTTTATAATATTAGTGTAGGTAGCGTAGGTAGGTTTTAGGTACGAGTGTACATATTGTGCTAAAGGTGATAATAAATAATTTATATATAATATATACATTTTCCTTTAATCCTGTATAGTTGAACGACACTAGTCTTAATTATTCGCATACTCTACAATGTTTTAATTAAACATTATTAATTAACTGGCGAAACATTAATGATAGAATTGAACACGTGGACCTGGGTTTCGAGCATATCATCATCAACTGGCCAATTATGTAATTTGTAAGTAACAAAATCTGATAGAAATCATAAAAAATAAAGAAAAATTTGAATTTTCTGATTACCTATTCCCATTTTATAACCATTTTAAGCTTTTTTTTTTGCTATAGTTGTTAATGTGAGTACGTAACGCAAAACCGTCATATTTACACGACTGTCCAGAGAAGGAGTATTAATTTTTTCAGAGTTCATGTATGTTTGTGAGTTTCTTTATTTCAGTAACTTCTAAACGGATTAACCGACTTCAATGTATGAGATATCCTGAGATTCGTCTTGATAGCGCAAGTGACACTAGGCACACAAAAAGAAATAGAAATCAAACTGGCGGGTTTTAGACGCCACATTGTAAGGTAAAACATTTTTTTCTTCCAAACTCATCGTTATCAAAATGAAGAGCTTTAAAAAACGAATCTATAAATATATATCACTTGCAGTTTTCAATTCAATGGAACGATAAAACGCTTAACAAAAATATGTAACTTACAGTCGGGTTTTTTACTTTTTAATTAATTTAGGTATAATACTTGATCCACCTCGGTTCGGAAAGCTATTTGGGCTTAGAAGTTAGAACCTTTCAGCAGTTCAGAGTAGCAGTGTGCCTGACAGCCGGCAACAGAGTCGCCCCTATTACTAGGCAAATTAGACTAAGAAGTAGGTAATTACTTTTTTTTCGTTTTGGTTGATCGTTGACGATTGAGAGAATATCAAGACATTAAAAACCTAAACAATACATTCAAAGGTATGACAAAATAAGTATCATTCAGCCACAACGTATATCTCAGTAACTGCAGAGCAGAAAAATATGTAATTAGTAAATGAGACCTTCTTGGTGTAATGAGGGCAGTAGAGTTTCTGAATGATAAAAGACGCATCAAGGTTATACTTAAAAAATATGCGTCGACTGGCACCTCCTTTTATTTAGAACTCATTTATAAAAAAATAGAAAACGAAACTATACTTGCCTACCTTCACACATCAATCAAAAAAAAAGTTTCATGAACGAAGTTTAAAAATGCGTGCATTAAAATGTAAAACGTTCCATGATTGCGTTTATCAAGATAATTTGAATCACGCAACCAAAGCAGTAGCGAAACGGTAGCCATTACGTGTAGGGTGCTCGATGAGAATTCGCATAATTTTATTGATATTCGAACATTCCAGAACCGTTATGGAAAATATAACGATGCTAAATCGAACTTGGAAACACGATTTAGTAATGATGATCACTTACTTGAATTTGGTGTAGGTAGTGTTGTGAATGAAACGCAAGTTCGAAGACTGCAGATTTTATAACGATCAGTTTATTTTACATTCATGTAGGACTTATGTTTAAAAATGTGTAGGTTGGTAGCACAGTTTTATAAAAAGGCTATATATCATTTGCTTTTTATTGGTGTTGGTATTTAACGCGAATAATAACATCTTCTACACTAATACAGCTTTATTATAAAGAGGGACCATTTGTATTTTTGTATGTTTGTATGCAACGAATAAACTTAAAAACTACTACTTAAAGTACACTCACTTTATTGACTGACCAAAAACTGTAGTGTAACTATTATAATACATTGAAATTAGAAGTCTTATAGCTTAATAAATACAAAATCTAAAATTATATATTCTATACATACTTTACTAACCTAATATAAAATATTGTAACTGAAATGTATAAAAAAAAACATTAATAATATTGTAATTTTGGATCACTCGTTTCACTGTTTATTGTTTCTTTCGTTATTTTTGTTCCGAAATAAGGATTATAATTATTATTATTACTGGGCCGATTTGGATAAAATTTGGCATGGAAATAGTTTGAGCTCCGGGGAAGAATATAGAATAGTTTTTATCCAATTGCAAAAAAAGATGATAATTGTTTTGCGCTATAAACGACATACGCGCGGGCGCAGCCGTAGAGTTAATAATTAATAATTTAAATTGATGTAGGAAGATAAATAATACGGTTTAATAATGATGGTGAAATTTAGTAAGAAGTGCTCAACATTAGCAATCAATTAATCAATCAACAAATCATCAATTAATAAATCTAATTCAAAATTCACAAAGTTTTAAATTGGGGTAGGTATACACATGATTTGATAAAACCTTGATCACTTAATTTTAACTAAAAGAAATGATTGATAACTTGTTTAAAAAACTGATAATTATGTCCTAATAGAGTTTATGCTCGATTTAGGTACTAATTTGAAATTTATTTGGATAAGTAATATGATTTGAAAAATGTTTATTACTGACCATGGTGTGCTAGTGTGTTGTGATGGTGTGTAATCACTTAATTTTACTAAAAAAATAGTTAATCACTTATTTGAAATATATACCGTTTTTTTATATAATTAATATGAAAAAAAAGGTACGTTTACGAACGTAAATTTTTTTATATATTAATATAAAAAACAGGTAATTTAACACACCTCATAAAAAAGAACTCCTTGTTCCTAAACCACGTCCATTAAGACCCGTGTGTTAGTTTCCAGGCCTCTTTCGTCGGTGTATTTAATTATTTATTATATATATTTAATTATTTTACAAATCATTGGAGCACAAAAATTGCACGCCCCCGGGCGAGAATCGAACCCGTGCCTCCGCGCCGGATGCCTAAGACGTGTAAGGTTTAGGCATCCGGTGCGAAATCAGAGGAAGCGGGTTCGATTCCCGCTCGGACATAAAATTTTGTGCTCCAATAACTTGTAAAAAATGTTTTTAGCTTAGCACGCGATAGATGGACGCGGGTACGAATCCCTCACATGACTTAAATTTTTTCTATCGTATATTTGTAATCTTGTATTATTAAAATTATTATTATTGTTGGTTATGATGATGAAATACTGAAAACGCCGAATTATAGAGTAGTTTTGAAATTGCTTTTAAAACCTACAAAGTTGTAGGTAATGCGGAATCATATAAAAGTGAGTCCCAACTCGCAATTGGCAATATTTTTTTACACGTCGGGTTATTGAAAAATATTTACATTGTAATGAATATGAAGGTATAATGAAGTGTATATAAACATGTACCTAATATGTACTATGGGCCATAATAGGCACCTAGGTGTATCTAGTCTAGTATTATAATAGTACTAACTGGCTACTAACTATGTATTAATATAATATCATAGTTTTCTTTTTGATATTGCATACAATGAAATATGAGACATATAACTATCAATAATACCAATATGACGACAATAAATTAAAATTAATCAATAAGTATGTACTTACTCAATTTGCATACAAAAATAAAATACCTCCAACTCAATGCAAATTTCGTAAGATCGAATCGTTCGGCTGCGATGTCCGCGCAAATGTCGTGAGTTCGTTATGTTATATCGCAATCAATTTGGTGATTACGGTATTAATGCCATTTTTTATCAATTAAGGTGAATTAATACCATTTTAATTTTATAGTTTTTTACGACACTGAAAATCCGTTTCGAAGATAACGGAACACAGAAGCGGAGTACCGTAGCTTTAACCTCTTTAAAGTGGAGCAACCTGTATTTTTAATTCGTACTGCTTCAAAAAATTAAGTCTAACTATGACGTAACTATGTATCTTTTCTTCTGTTACCGATGTGACCTTGACTGAAGTTTAATTTACTTTTTTCATTACCAAGCGCATCACAGTAAATACATAGTGGTACTAGGATCGCACGATCATGTGATAGGTGTCTGATGGCGCAAGCACTATTGGCATAACGGCATTGATCGCCTGCCAATGACCAGACAGTTACACCGCGCCTCACCGAGTCACTACGCCGCCGCGCGCCGAGCCGACCATCGTTATCGAATCGAACCAAAGAAAATAGAAGCAGTACTATACTCGTACATACAAGCTCAGTAATAAACTGAATGACTCGGCGCATGCGAGGCATTAACTCACGCAAAAGAAAAAAAAAAGTGGTTACGCCATCGAACATCGAACCTATCTGTATAAGTCGTATAGCTATTATGTCACTTACCCATATCATGCAAGCGTTGGTTGTCCTTTTGGGACAGCGCTGCGATAATCCCGGCATCGCCGACCCTTTGTCGTGCCACCGCAATCCCTACTGGAATCGAACCTGCGACACCAATTATTTGCATTATTAATCCTTCTGCAAAGGTTTGGAAAGGTAATATACAAAAGTTTGGAACATTGCCTTGTCACATACTTTAAACTTTAATTAACTTTGTACGGCACAGCGAGAACCGACCGGTTGTAAAAAGACCTTGACCGTAAAATTGTTTAAAAACAAAAAATCAGGACGTGTTTTTTGTGTTTCCTAGTATTCGGTGAGAGGTTGCCAGATCGGTTCACTCTAGAGAAGGACAGTGAGACGTCGCGTACAATTAATAGAAAGGGACAGGCAGGACTAAGTGAGGCGTCTGTTATCATTATCATTTTAAGCCTGCTTGGGACCGAGCGACTTTAAAGACAGAGCAGAAAAGTATCAATTTCGTTGCCATCTCGTACGTTATCAGCTTGTCGCTACCAGGCGGACATGTATTGCTGAAATCTTACCGTTGTTTAGTGAGGCAGGTATCGCGGGCGGGTGGTCAGACTTGGTGCCTGGAGATGCTTGCTCCAACTTGACGGCTACCAGTTCTGAGACGTGAACGTGCTGGGGTTCTCTTTTCACTTGGACCTGAACATTTTGTCCGGCCACGCCGAGCCAGGTCACGGGGTTTGTTCGACTGCAGCCGCCGTCCGTGTGAATGACCTGAGAGTGTTTTGAAATAAAATATACTTTTGTTTGTATTCTAAACGATAATAACTAGGATAAACTACATATAAGAATAGTTGTTGTAAAAAAGACTGCCATCGTAATTATAATTAAATAAGAAAGTGTAGATTAGATGGGTAATTAAAAACAGTTATTCGTATGAACTGGGACACATTTCTATGAGCATTATCTATTGTATGAATTATGTTTTTGAACTCATTTGGCCTTTATCAACACAAACGACGCTCGACTATACTACCAATACAATATTGTTTTTTTTTTGCAATGAAGCGTGCTCGGCTGGTCTCCATACGATGTTATGAAATGACAAATTAGAGATATATGTCATGCTAGCTTAGCGGTCAGAGCATACCTCGGCTATACGGGTGGATGGCGCAGGTTCGAATCCCTTACATGACTATAATTTTTACCCTCGTTGTAATTTTGTAATAGACAATATTAGCTGCAACTTCCATTTAAAATATGGTGGGCGTGCCCGTGAGTTGCACAGTCTGTACTGGAGTTATTTATTATAAATTCAAAACGCCTTTCCAGTTAATGATTTTTTTTAATATTTATTTATAGTCTAGCCTTTGACCACTCTCTTACCTGATGTTAAGTGATGATGTTGTAGGGACACATGCAACATGAGCGCAAATTTCTGATATTACAGAAGTCGCCTCATACGCTCAGTTGCCCAGTGTTTGTACCGAGCGTCCGTACTTCAGCCCACCTCATTAGGGTATGTTCCATTAGTCGCTAAGAACGTTATTTTCGATAATTTTGATCACATTCTGCGTCTATGGTTGTGATCACGTGATCGTTTGTAACTGTCATCCCCGTTCCATTTTTGGATAAGAACGCTAAAAATGCCACTAAAATTTGCCACTTCTGTCACTTTTGACATTAGATGTAGCGTGGCGAAAATAACGCCAAGACCCATGTGGAAAACTTTTTGGGAGTGTGATCGTTTTTAGTGTTTTTAGCGAATCTCACTCAAATGGTACGCACCCTTAGTGTAACCTTTTATGTACTTACCTAAATTTAAGTAATTCTGACGGAGTAATAATTCACGATGAAAGTGTAAGAAATGTAGTACTTTGATTTACCCTGCCCAGTAGACAGTCAAGTACACGAAAATGGAAGAAATAAGGGTGCATATAAACCTGGATAGGTGACGTGCGCCATGACTGCAGATAACATTTCATAGAACCTTACAATGTAGTCGAAGATGTTGTTCAGGCTAACCTTGAATTACTGGCTCTCAAGGAGATCTGCAGGAACACACCGTTAGGTGCTTGGCGATCGCGCCAATTTTTTCTATCAAAGGAAGCAAGTCAAAACGCATAAGTGAACACGTGGTTCAAGTCACAGCTGTAGCCCAAGCACAAACATTTCGATAGTCCGTAACGTTATCGTATCGAGTTCACCGCCCGTTTACGCAGGAGGCAATGGTTGACAGTACGCCGCATCGTTTGCTGGCTAACGTGAACTCGATAGGATTACAAAAGTGACGTCATCCAGCGTAAATCACAACAATCATACCTTTTTTCTAAGACCTAACAACTCATTCGAAAAGAGGTTTTAAGTCTTATTTTGCCTATAAAAGTTCCTCTCACTGAGCAAGTAATATTAAGAGTTGGCACGGACCTTGTTGCTTTGAAACTCAGATTTGAAGTTATTTTATACCAACCATTACAAATGAAAACTATATTTCCAACACAATAATAGTGACATTTGTGAGTGTTGTACTACTGATTCCCTAAAATCGATTAGTTACAATGAAATCGATTCCTTTACAATCGATATAGGAAAAAATGGTAAGAAGGTTAGGTTTATAAAATATATGTTAAGGAAATATAAAATAAAACAAATTTATATACACAGATTTATTAATTTATTCAAAATCATCAAAATATTTTATCGTGCGATATATCTTCGCTAGTATCGAAAACCGTATTATTGGGGTATGTATACATAGTTCCAAAGTAATTTGTGTACTAGAACATCTTTTCCATACATATTTTTCATTGTACATAACAGTTTTCAATATATAATACTTATTTTCTAACTGTCGTATATGTAAAAGTAAAAAATACTGCACGTAAGTTGCACTAGTAAACTTGTCATCAACTGTTAACAATTATTATTATTTGTAGTTCAATCATAAAATGTAGTATTTCTGACGCACCTTTTTTAATTATATATAGACTGTTGACTTTTAAAAACTTTTTTGGTGTAGGTAGTTGAATTATTTAGATATTTAATTTAATCTTGCACCTGATCTATTTCATTTGTATTGCAAGAAGCTTTCTCTGCACTGATTTGTTTTATTTATCGATTCAATTAATATTTTTCTGCGTAACATATGCATATATGAAATTACAAAAATAGTTTATTTAACTGCACTCGAAAGTTGGTTAATTTTAAAATCAAACAATGTATAGTATTATAAGTATTTAAATAATTGGGATTGTATGTTGATACACATGTTGATTTTTATATAGTATTGAGGTGACATAGTACCTTAAATTCCATGCCATAGCTCTATCGATTCAGCATTTACTTTGAAAGTATATAAGCGATGGAGTTTTGTTTCAATGAACTGAAAAAAAACAACTCAGATTATTATCACAAGCATAGATATGACGTTATTTACGCTATTTATTATTAATTGTATAATATTTAGGTCGATTATCATATGTTAGATAATAAATATTGCTCTAGCCGTTCAGTTAGCAAGTACTGTGCCAGTTATGTAGAGAAAAATTGATAATACCTGGTGTTTCAAAATGCTTTTGAGCTAAAGATGTAAATAACAGTCCCTAAAATACACATGTTAAGTTTCGTGGCATAATAAAACATTCCGCGTGATGGTTTATGATCACCAGCTTCGAATATGATATTTCCTAACTTATTGACACTATGAAAAAGTATATGTACCCATACCACTGACATTATAAAAAATCGATACTACAAAGGTATCGATACTTTCCTTGAGCAACACTAAACTTACTTTACGTTACGTAAATATTTGTAATTTATATACAAATATATGTAAGTACAGCAATTCGCATGATAACACATACCTACTTAAATTACAATAAAAACCAAGCGATCATTACGCTCTGAAACAATAATGTAATTTCAATGACATATTTTCTTCAACTCGCCGGTTCTGGATCTCATGGAAATCTATTGTTTAAACATTTTTATTTGTGTTTCGACACCACAGACTTCGCATTTTCTTTGCGATTTCCATATTGTATTGATGTTCACTATGAAATATTAAAATTTTTGAATAAAATGTATTTGAGGTGATATATTTACTAAGTGCCATGACATACATTATGACATAGAGAAATGTAATATACCGGGAACAATATGATTAGTCTATAGCCATGACAGTCCAGTTTGTCAAGGTAACAATGACTCGTATCGTATTTGGTAATTTTGGACAGAAATCGGTACACCTGCAATACTTTACCTTATTTTAAGGTTGGTGACGCTGGACTGGTTCCTCTATGATTGATATTCGTCAAATTTAGCTTTTTATTTGGTGAAAACCAAACATATTTTTTCCGGTATGTTACTTTTCTCTATGCGTTACTTGCTCAGTGAACCAAATTTTATTGTAACATCATTAGAGGTATTAAAATAAAACATTATATATAAATTATGAGCTATAAATTCTCAAGCCAAGAATCTACGCCACTGATAATTTACTATATGAATTACAAACAGCTACTATTACACCTTTAAACAGAGGGAGGAGTTTTAAGAAACCCTGAAGGGCCGCCAGCCGGCGTGATGTGTATTTTAAATTTTATGGTGTTTCAGCAGAAAAATAGGCTATAGAGTTCAAGCAGTGCATTCTATAAGTTCTAATTGTTCAATAAAGGTGATTCCCGACAGAACTTTCGTCTCCAGCGGTATTTTACCGTCTGTTCTGGGAAAGAAGAATGCTGTGAAAACCTGGAGTGCGTAGTAATGTAACCTACCTAACAGTTTTGCAAAGACAAACCACGTAGCATTTCATGAATGCGCCGTTACTACAAATCGAGAGTGCTGTGACTTGTAACCGTCTAGGCTTAGTGTTGTTTTAAGTTCATATTAATTTTAGGATAATTAAAGCGTTTATTTTGTATTAGTCAGCTTATGGTTGGTTTTTTTTTTTTGGTTTATGATTGTGTCTGTTATTAAATAAATAAAATAAATAAAAAGCCTTTATTTCTACTACTTGATGCAAACAAAGTAAATCTACAAACTATCATAATATAATATACTATTAATATAACCTAGTCTTGATTTTCACTATCTAATTCTTCCGTAGTAGTCGCCTCCACGGCGTAGGCCTCCCCTAAATCTCTCCATACGTCCCTTTCTCTAGCCTTCCTCATCCAGTCTGGTCCACATCGTTCTGTAAAAATGTCTCTCCACCTCTTTTTTGGCCGGCCTTTTTTCCGTTTTCCTTCCAGTGGTATCCATTCTGTTGCTCGTTTGGTCCACCTACCATTTTCTAATCTGCAGATGTGTCCCGCCCATTTCCATTTTAAAAGTCTTACTCTTTTCTTAAGGTCAAGTACTTTTGTTTTCTTTCGTATGACTTTGTTATTTACTTTGTCAGATACCTTCAGCCCTAACATACTCCTCTCCATTTTTCGTTGACATATAGCTAGTTTTTCACATTGTTATTACATTACCAAAAATAAAGAAATTACTCAACTGTTGGTGTAGTTTTGTCTTTTTATTCATCTACTTTCCTTTATTTTTAAGGAATAGTGTGGCAAACGAGCATGATATTGAACTTACCTAGCCTATAACATCAGAGGGGGAAGAAAAATGCTTCTCACGGCCCTGCTATGAGTTCGCCACCCAATAGTCTTTTATGCGCCACCAATAGAAGCACACACTGATCCATCTCATCATCACTGTTGTATGCTCAATGCGTGGCAACATCCCACTCACACCGACCTTAGTAGTGGCATGCTGCCACGAATTTTGTCTTAGTCGCGTTTCACAACATCCAACGAGATATCCTATTATCCCTAACCCACGAACTGTTCGGTATATAGGTACCAATAAATGAAACGCACAATTGCACTTCGTTTATTTTATTAAGAACCAAAAGTCCAATAACACAGCTTCTACGTTTCACATTAAAATCTTCTTCTTCGTAGTGGTTAGAATGTTGGCGTGAGCATGGTCATCACCTCAGAGTTCGTAGGTAGTTAGTCTGACAATCCGTTGGTATTCCTTTCGTGTCGATGCCTGTGTTCTTCTGGTGCATTTGTTGACAGCTTTGGTTGATCTTGAAATCTTGAATGCATAGGTGATCTTCTTTGAGCCTTATTGTTTTCAATTTGACCATGCACAATGAAGAATTTCATAGCAACATTATTGCGCCGCAAGACATATCCAACGAGCGAAATTGGTGTAAATGTGGGCTGGAACGGTGGAATATGGACGCTGTTTGATGTAGAGTTTTGGAAAATGTCCTGAATTGGGTTCATCGTACATTAGCATCACTTCCCTCCAGTGCCATAAATTAAAAAATACCTACTTTGCGCCTGGTAAACGACATGGTACAATACTACTTCTAATCTTGCTGCCATGTTTGTAACTCTTTTCATAGGTAAATTATGAATGAACCATGGAAGTAATAAGTACTTGTACGTAGTACTTATTACTTCCATGGAATGAACAAACACAATAATAACATGAATTTTCGAAGTTTTACCACAATTGAATACGTTACGTCAGCCATCTGACTGAAAATTTCTCAGTGACATGACATTCGTAGATTTTTGACAGATCCTCGATAGCCAGCCTTCGAGCTTACGTTAGAATTAGGTTCGTGCTCGCGATTTCATACAAAACTTTTTACGTGACAAAACATTCACGTTAAAATCTCGACACGTTAGTTGTCAAAACCTTTTTTTCTGTCAAAATTTAGTTCCTTTTACGCACTGTAGAGGCGCTGATCAAATCCTATACAAAATGGTGACATTTCGATACGTTTACGAAACGGTTACGATTTCGCAAGTTTTTCGTGCTTGGGCTACTGATAAGGGAACTGATAACGACAATTTTATTTGTAGTAACTCACGGAATCCATTAAGTAATGTATTGAAAACCACTTCTCAGAGATAAGAGCCAATAATCACCTTTGAATCGTGGATTGTCGTATAGCCATTATATGTTCCATGGTATAGCTTTATTTTATTAGCAGTAGCACTCTTTGTGAGTCCAGGGAAGTACTGCCATCATACTTATTTCTGGCGCCAATCAGTTATGTTCGCATTAAGTTTTCTGATTTGAAGGGTGCCGATGAAATTACAGGCACATGAGATGGGTCTAAACAATTTGTCTCAGGTGATAGGCGCAGTGCAGGTTTGCCACTTGTGACGAACTGCATCTGTTATAGGCAGAGGTTACCGCTTAAGATCAGGTGGGTATCGTGCTTGTTCAACAAAAAATATAGAACCAACCATTTGATAAAGTAGGTACGTGAAAGATTTTTCCGTTTTTAAAAAGCTAACTTTGATATGAATCTATTATAAAGATTTCCTCTCGCTATTGGTATTTCTGTTTTGCTCACCTCCATACGAAACGAGATCTATCCGTCCTACGCCCTTGTCTGATATTTATCATAGAAAAACCACTTCGCCTTAAAGCTGACGTGCCCAGCATGCTGGCAGCATTGTCCGTTGGATTGCAATATTTAATAGATTTATAATCTGTAACTTTACTCTAGGTTTTTTTTTGTTAATATGAATGTCCAATTGCTCTGATGTTCATCGAAGCTCAACTAGCAGTGGGAATTGAGAACTATAATTGGAACTGAAGCGCTCGTAGCGAAGTTTGCTTAGCTGTTCTTAACCGATCAGCAAAGTTAAACAACGTCCGCCGCGATCATGAGTTGGATGTGTGACCGCTAGTGACATTACTATATATATATACTGAGCGCTTCCGTGCTTCGGCAAATTATTGTCTCCCTTGTTTTGTTGATGTAGTTGTTGTTGTTGATGTAGTTCAGCCTTTATGCGCTAAGACGATTTTGAAAGGTTACAAGGCTACCGTTTGACATACTAACCTATGGAGTAGAGATAGAACAAATACAGCTAATATTATATTCTTTGGCAAAGAAGCGCGCTATATTTGATATATCAAAACAAGCCATTTCTGTAACACTGACCTTTTTAGGCGAGTTGCTAAGGCAAGTGTTGCATGAACGTTTCGCCTGCTCAGTCTTTATGGTGAGCGGCTGCATCATGCCGATGCCCTCGAGCATCTGTCGCTGGTCTGCCGTGCAGCAAAGCTCGGGCATGCACTTGCCGAGCTTGTCGTCCATCTTGTGGTCTCTGGGGATTAAAGAACATGGAGTCAGTTTTCTAAGCACAATCTTCGTTCTTTCCTTTTTTCTGGGGCCGGTAGAAAAGGCAAGATGGTGGAAAATTGAATTGAACTGATTGCAGGTGCATAACTTAGTACCTAAATATTAGTATGATACTTGGAATACATTGAATAAGATCGACCAAGCATTTTAGACGAAATCGTCAGGAAAATCAAATCGCTTTGACTTATCATAAAATTTTATTGATTGAAGAAAGTGACAAAGCAGAAAAAGCGGCCGGGCTGAACTACTTGATAATCCAGTTAAGTTCTTATAGGTTGACAGGTATAGCCAAACTCACTTAACATTCTTTATGTTCAACCTACATTTACATTAGTAAGGATAATAATATAATTAATTAACTATATATTACTGTATTAAAACTCTTGTAGACTATGAAACAGCTAAAACCAGGGCGGTACTACAGCCTCTTCAGCGATGTCAAATTGACTAAAAGCATTAAGAATCGATGACGTAGATGTGTAGAAACGCCGTATCGATTCGATTGTATTAATCGAATCTGTTCACGAACGTATTGACATTTCTTCAAATATCCCTAGACCCTAGCTAGTACCTGCCTCTTGCCGTTTCTGGGATCCTATTCTGAGAAACTATCTTACTTTGCAGTATTCCGTGTTACGACACCCTTGAAAGGTGTACGAAACTTTAATAGAGAAGATGCGGCTTCATAACCCTTCACAGGTTCTAATTATGAATTTATATCCCGAAAATATAGACACTAATATCCACTTATATTTCTAGGTAATCAGAGTGGTGTAATTAGGAGCATGCCTATCATGTTAATAACAAGAAGGATAGTGTTTTCTTACAAAAACAACTCCGAGAAAAGGAGCAGTCGAGAGTATAGACCTACGTCCGGTACGGAAAAAAAAGATATCTTAAATCAAGACAATATCGACTTGGTCAAGACAAATGTAGTTTCATATATGGGCGGAAACAATATATTCTCGAAATAAGTAAAATATTGTTTCAGTTTTATTGTCTTCTTACAAGACATTCGTTCTTGAAACAAGAATTTAGAAAATTTGTATTAATAATGTGTTTTGTCCTATTTAAAGAATGAACAGCCAAGACAATAATTATTCTATTTTCTTTTAAACATTCTTTATCTTAAATACAAGACTCACGTGTTTCATACTGAGAAAATATTTTCTTAGGTGAAACCATACTTTTTTTAGCTGAAGAGATATATGTTTCTAGACAAGACTAGTACGTCTCTTATTAAAACAATGTATTGTTATGTGAAGCTTCTACTATTCATAGCTGAAGAGATAACTAATTTCAGACAAGGCACGTTTGTCTCATACTAGCACAATGTAATCTTAAGTGAAGCCTCTATTTTTCTTAGTTGAAGTGATATTTATTTTCACACAAGACTCGTATGTTATACTAAAACAACGTATTCTTAGGTGAAGCCTCTACTATGCTTGGACGAAGAGATGTAATTTTCTAGGCAAAACTCGTATGTTTCATAGCAACACAATGCATTCTCAGGAGAAGCCTCGACTGCTCCTAGCTAAAGAGATATTTGTTTTCAGAGAAGACTCGTGTGTTTCATTCTTAAAGAGTGTTATCTTAGGTGAGGCCTCTACTATTCTGAGACTAAGATAGATCTGTTTCTAGACAAGACTTGTATGTCTCATACTAACAAAATGTATGCTTAACTGAAGAGACATCTGTTTCCAGCTAAGACTCACATGTTTCATTCTAACACAATGTAATCTTAGGTGAAGCCTCTTCTTTTCTTAGCTGAAATGATATTTATTTTCACACAAGACTCTTTTGTTTCATAATAAAACAACGTATACTTAGGGGAAACCTCTACTATTCTTAGACGAAAGTTTGTCTGTTTCAAGGCAAGACTCTTATATCTCATTCTAACACAATGCGTTCTTAGAAGAAGCCTCTACTACTTTTAGCTGAAGAGATATTTGTTTTCAGCCAAGACTCGTATGTTTCATTCTAAAACAATGTAATCTTAGGTGAAGCCTCTACTTTTCTTAGCTGAAGTCATATTTGTTTTCAGACAAGACTCGTTTGTTTCATTCTAAAACAACGTAATCTTAGGTGAAGCCTCTTATATTCTTAGAGGAAGAGATAATTGTTTCAAGATAAGACTCGCGTGTTTCATACTAACACAATATATACTTAAGTGAAGCCTCTACTTTTCTTAGCTGAAGTGATATTTGTTCTCAAACAAGACTCGTAGGCATCATTCAAAAACAATGTAATCTTAGATGAAGCCTCTTATTTTCTTAGACAACAGATAATTGTTTCTAGAAAAGACTTGTGTGTTTAATACTAACACAATACATTCTTAGATGAAGATATATTTCATACTAGAATTAAATATAGAAGGTATTACGGCAAAACTGTATTGTTTTATACTAATACAATGTATTTTTTCAATAACCTTCTAATACTGAAAATATTGGTGTTTAAGTTAAACAAATTTATTTTTAGAAAAGAATATTAAAACTATTACTTAAGATTAATTATATAGTCTGAAATACACACATATTGTATCATAAAATATAGATAAGTATACAAAAGCACTTCTTCTGCGTACAATACTTTGTGTTTATTATGTCTTAACATATTGTTTTACTATTAACATATGCCCTTAACGTGTACCTTTTTAGCTAAGAATAGTACATGCCTACATATATGAGCAGAGCGGGTAGGCATTGAATAAACATCATAAAAAGATTCTCATTTTATTTTACTTAAAATAAAATATTAATACAGTTTAAAATAGCCTAAATCTTATGTATAATTAAAATACAATAAACAATACCTGTCGGGGAGTGTTTTCCTTACATTAATCACACAAGAAGTCACTTTTATTAGCACTAAGGAATACTGAGCTGAAACTATACACAAAATGGATGCCATGCAAAAAACTGTGGCTGAGCTTCAACAACTATTTGTTCAGCGTATGGACTCTTATCAAGGTGAGCTCCAAGCCATTTCTTCTTCACCAACTGTGGCAGCTTTATCAGCGGACTTCACAGCATTCCGTGCTTTCATTATGACCGCACTTCGCTGCCTTCAGGAACAGTTGGGTATTGTCGTCCAACAACAGGATGCAATGGAGATGCGATGCCGCCGTAAGATCCTACTATTTCATGGTGTCCCTGAGGCTAAGGATGAAGATGCTGCATCAGTAGTTGTCAAGGCAGTTGGTCAAATGAAAGTCTCAAACTTCACAACTAAAGACATCAGTCGTTGCCATCGAATGGGCCGTGCGTCCGCTCCTGACAAACCAAGACCTATCCTGTTTAAGCTGCATGATCTAGATGTGAAAAAACAGGATTTGGCATGCCAAGACCGGGTTGAAGGGGTCTAGCATGACTTTGTCCGAGTTTCTGACAAAGCCGCGTCATGAAACTTTTATGATGGCCCGCCAGAGATTTGGCATCCAAAAATGCTGGACAAAGGATGGCTTTATCTTCGTGTTGGACGCCGAAGGTGTGCGGCATCGCATCAGCAATTTCCAGGAGCTTGACAAGATTGCTGTGCCAACTGCGCCTAAAGCTGCATCCGCAGTCACCACCAGCAAAGCTAGAGACATGGCGGCGGCTCCCTCAAGAAGTCGGCGAGCCCCTTCAGCCAGCAAAAATAAATCCACATTTCTGTTGTGTCCATTTTCTTTGTTTGCAGCAGCCCATCGTGCGTGGTTAACGTTTCTTAATTGGTTTACCCTCAATAATTGTTAAATGTATTAAATTTATGAATTAATTTTATCAAGGTAGAAAAATCTAGACTTCTTCTGTTTCTTCATTAGAGTTTCAATTTTTTGTTCTATCATTTGTCATGACACGTCATTGTCAAATGTAATCAAACTGACAGCTGTGATGTGACTTTAGTTCTCAAGCCTTTTTTTTTTTTTTTTTCTTTATTTTATTGCTTCGTGTCATTTGTCTCTTTGTGAAGCGTTAACCAAATTGTGTTCTTAAGAATTTATTTTGAGAGGAGCGATGTGGACTGTTAATTGTAATTATTAATGTTGTTGTGTTTTCTGTTCTGCGTATTTTTAGTGAATAGTAACTTTATTTATCTACTAAGATTTTTTTATAAGACATACCCGGCAGGTGTGTTCTTTTTTTTTTTTGTTGAAGTTATAACATAATTATTATTTATTAATTACGTTTCTATATATTGTTAATACATATACATCTGCATATCTCTGTTTATATATATATACATATATTCGTATAATATATTTATTATTATGCTTAGCTTATTTGATGATGATGTATGCAGCGATAGCGAACAATATTTATCTTTATCTTCCGATAGTGACACAGAGGATAGTTTTGTCAGCTTACCTTCTCTGGCTGACACCCTCGAATCTCAATTTTCTGATGTACCTAAAAATTTCAACGTAGTTCATATTAACGCGCAAAGCATCCCGGCTCATTTTTCAGATATGCAGGCATCTCTCCCTATCAAAAATATTCATGCTATAGTAGTCTCTGAGACCTGGTTGAAACCTTGTCTTCCTTCTACTTCTTACTCTTTGCCTGGTTTTCACCTCATCCGCAACGATCGCACTGGCAGCAGGGGTGGCGGGGTAGCTATATACCTTAGATCAAATATCCCATATTCGGTAATCAGCACATCGGTTCAACCTCCACCCTCCAACGCCGGTGAGCATCTGTTCGTTGAGGTACTTTTATCAAATAATAAAATCCTGCTCGGAGCCTACTATAGCCATTCCTCAAGTGTCAATTACTTTTCCTCCTTTGAGAAGATCCTAGAAGATCTTATTCCCTTATACAATCATCATATTATTTTGGGTGATTTTAATACCTGTATCCTCAAAAAAGACCATCGCTCTAAGTCCCTCGAGTCAGTAATTAATTCTAGCAACATGCATTTACTCCCACTAAGTGCCACTCATCATGCCCCCAATTGTAACCCCTCACTACTTGATTTATGCATAGTATCTTCCCCACAACATGTTGCTAAACATGGTCAATGTCCCGCTGACAATTTTTCATACCATGATCTGATTTTCCTATCGTATAAAATTCGGCCTCCTAAAGTAAAACCCAAAATTATTCTTCAGCGTAATTTTAGTAGTATAGATCAGGAACAATTTTCTAATGATGCCAGGGAAATTGATTGGTCACCGGTAACCAATGCTGTGACAGTTGACGAGCAGGTGGCGATCTTCAACTCTATAATAACTCAGTTATACGACAAGCATGCTCCTTTACGAGCCATAAAACTTAAGCAACGACCAGCAGCTTGGCTTACAGAAGATATAAAATTGTTAATGCACCAAAAGTCCACTGCTAAATATAAGTATAAAATCCGCCCTAGTGACAATAATAAAGATAAATATGTAAATATACGAAATCGCTGCAATATGGTGTGTAGGGATGCTCTACGTCGCCATGTCCATAACTCCGTTGAGAACGATGATCCAGCAAAGATCTGGCAATTTCTTAGGTCTATTGGAATTGGTAAATCTCGCCAAGATCGTATTCCTAACGATTTAAACATAGATTCTCTTAATCTCCATTTCTCTTCAACTTCTCCTATAGATGTCTCTGAAAAATCAAACACTATTAATTATCTTTCATCCTTACCAATTCCTGACTACTCTCCTTTTATTTTTGATCGAGTACTAGATTGTGATGTTAAGAAGAGCTTACTTTCCGTCACTTCCAATGCTGTAGGCGGCGATGGAATTAGTCGTAACATGCTTGTGCCTATCCTTGATATCGTCCTTCCTATACTCTGTTTCATCTTCAATAACTCCATTTCTAACGGCATATATCCTACCATCTGGAAAGAAGCCCAAATAATTCCTTTACCTAAAAAACCTAACCCTAAATCTTTTTCCGAATACCGTCCTATATCTATTCTCCCATTTTTATCTAAAGTTCTAGAGCGCCTTGTTCATAGTCAAATTAGCAAATATCTTTCTAGTCGTGGGCTCCTTAATCCATTCCAATCAGGTTTCCGTTCTGGGCACAGTACTGTGAGTACTCTTGTAAAAGTTACTGATGACATACGCCTTTCAATGGAAAATGGAAACTTGACTGTACTCACATTATTAGATTTCACTAATGCCTTCTGCACTGTTGATTTTGACATACTTTTAGCAATACTACGCTCTATTAACATATCTCCAACAGTACTCGATTGGCTTCATAGTTATCTGTTTGGGCGCCGGCAACGAGTACGGTTAGATGAGAAATTCTCTTCCTGGTGTTACACAACTGCTGGTGTCCCACAGGGCGGCGTTCTATCACCTCTCCTTTTTGCAATATTCATCAATACAATTTCACAAAATCTTTCTTCTCCCTACCACTTGTATGCAGACGATCTTCAAATCTATTCTCAAGCACCTCTCGACAAGCTTTCTGAAGCCATACATTCCATAAACGACGACTTAGCATGCATTATCGAATGGTGCAAAAAATTTGGCCTTATAATAAACACCAGCAAGACCCAAGTGATAATTGTGGGCAGTTCACGTTATATCTCAAGGGTGGACTGGTCTATTATTCCTTCTATTTATTTTGATGGAGTCCCTATCCCCTATTGTGAAACTGTTAAAAATCTGGGCTTGACCATCGACCGTTGCTTGAGTTGGGCTCCTCAGCTGCAAGCAACTAGTCGCAAATTGTACGCCACTGTAGGTGCTTTAAAGAGACTGCGCAACTTTCTCCCTGTTACTACTAAAATTGCTCTTGTGCAATCTCTATTACTCCCAATTCTAGATTACGCTGATGTCTGCTATCCAGATCTCACTGAGGAACAGCTAGATAAGCTTGAGCGTCTTCAAAACTTCTGCATCAGATTTATATTTGGCTTGCGCAAATTTGACCGCATATCTCAATTTCGATCTAAGCTCAAGTGGCTCCCTATTCGTCTTCGCCGGAATGCTCACATACTCTCTCTCCTTTACAATATTTTGTTCAATCCTTTGACCCCGCGCTATCTTAAGGAACGTTTTAATTTCCTTCACACTGCAAATGCTCTCAATTTAAGGTCATCAGAAAACCTATCCCTTAGTATGCCTCAACATGGCACAATATTTTACGATAAATCTTTTTCAGTCAAAGCGGTTCGATTGTGGAATTCACTACCGATTTCTATCAGGCAAGCACAATCGTTAAACGTATTCAAAATTCAAGTCAAAAAGTTTTACTTGTCTGATTAATTACACCTGTTCTGTTCAAAGCTGCTTATCACTTGTACTTCATCATCACAATTGTAGGATAGATATACGAAATGTACGTACTTCAAAAAGCATAATTGGTTACAAATTGTATAGTGAGTGTGTGTGTGTGTGTGTTTATGTGTATATTATTGTATTGTTGTATGTAAGTTTGTAAAGGCATATTGCTAGTATTTAAGTCATTTCTGTTTGTTTTTGTTTAGGAAAATATTTCTGTTTAAATTGTAAGTTAGCAGTCTGTTCAACTGGCTGTTAATATTAATTTAATGCACCCCCGTCTTATTACTCCTCTATTTCCTCTCCATTCAAAGGTTGCCTGGAAGAGATCGCTGTTAGTGATAAGGCCGCCCATTGTAACACTTGACTGTAATCCTTCGTATTTTGTATTATTGTAATGTAGTGGTGTGTACAATAAAGAGTTATCTATCTATCTATCTATCTATATGACTATAATGTTTTAGTATGAAACATAAATCGTACAGGTAGGTACTGGACTATTAATTAAATGCAACGTTTCTGGAAAACAAGGTGGATCATATATTTATTGAAATTAAATCTCTTAGATATATAAAACTTGACTATAAGTATAGGTTGATGTGTCATTGCACGTTTCAAGTAAATTTACATTTGTTTCATGATATTGTTAAGTCTGCAATATTATTATTTACATACTGGCATGTCAATGGAAAATTTTCATAAAATATCACACGTCAATTTCTAGTACTTAAATTATAATTTCACAGGACACAATCAGTAGATATATGTATTATAGCTCTATGTGTACACGAAAGCAAACATTTTACCGTTTGATTAAATTGGTTAACTCGATATAGACGTTCGAGGTTCACTCAGAATCGATATGGTCCACTGTAATTTATTTTATCACAATAAAAACAATAATTACCTATGAATAACAACTTAACGAGGGCCGTGTCGGTTCTGATCTACCAAAAGTTTATTTAAAATATCCCTGATTGTGTCCAGTGAATGATTATCCAGTAAATTGCTATTCAAATATTACATATCACTCGGAAAATTAAACAAAACACAAAAAACTCGGTAGCATTTTGTGATACCGGCTTTTACAATATCCATGCAACATATACAATAATTTGTACAAAACATCATCTTAAAATAGAGGAACTTAAAACATGCTATTATAAAACTATTTTATTTCATTTGTTTTCAATTTTTCTACACAATGTTTACATATTCGAATAAAGGCGCAGTCTCTTCTTTTGAATGTACGTTTATTTTTAATTCTGTGATCTTTTCTATGAATACATTCCATAGAAGGTGGAACATATTTGACCTTCCCAGATGTATTGCATCAAAGTCTAGATGAATCTGAAAATAGGTGAGGAGCGTCAGTGAGTGAGTCATTGATTTAGGACAGGTATCCCAAAATTAAAATAACATAATGAATGAATGAATTACATTAAAAAAAAAAAAAAAATTAAACAAGGGGTTTAGGTGATGTTATTTAGTTTCAGGTAATCCAATACGAAACAATATAGGGGACTATTGTTATAGTTAATCTCAAATAGAATAATAATAATTTATGATATTACATTATAACATGTTGAAATAGTTGACTAATAATAAGAGAATAAGCTACTATTAATTCAAGAATTAGTTTAAGCTATTTATTATGCCTTATAGATTAGCCTTTGACCACTATCTCACCTGATGGTAAGTGATGATGTAGTCGAAGATGTTGTCCATGCTAACCTACAATTACTGGCTCTCAAAGACAGCTGCTGGAACACACCGTTAGGTGCTTGGCGATGACAGATTTTCTACTTGAAGGTGGTAGCTATCCTGGCGGGCATTCGCAAGGAGCCCTACCACCATGCAAAATGTGTTTGTTACAATCATGGGGTTTGATACGTGTTGGAATGGTTGGCAGTCTCTGACGTCATACATACAGTTTTTTGATTACTTACCAAAACACCACTTCTAGTATCACTCAATATTGGCCGAGCAGTTTTGTATTCTAATAACAGTCGGAGTTCGCAGGTATTTTTCCATTTGTTGATAAAATCTTACCATGGTTCATCAGTGAATATAAGAGAAGTTATATCATCTTTATGCAATCCTAAAATAAGAAAAACAGTGAATTACGTAAATAAACCACAATCTGCCTGTGAAGGTAGCTACTATACTGCAAGCAACTGCATGTGAGCATTTCACACACATTTTACCTAAATGAAACTATCTCTTCGAGATCTGGCTATTTTTAATGTTATCAAATGAATTGGAGGCAAACCATGTCAAAGTAGATAGATTGTGACATACTTTAGGGATTGGTTTAATTTGGTTTATGTTCTACTGTTTCAGAGATGCCACTGTATTAAAAGAACTCAAGTACCCGTGGTGACTTCTATTTAAAACTTTTTTGTACTGCTGAATACCTACACACAGCAGTACAAAATGTTTTAAATAGAAATTATCACGAGTACTTGAGTTTTTTAATTAATTTGTCTGAACTACACCTACAAAGAGCCACATAAGTCAGTCGTGATATTACTGTACTGTATCAGCCGGATCGTCCACTGCTGAACACAGCCTCTCTCCCCTATTAAGGGGGTATTTGCCATAATCCCCACGCTTGGCAGGCGGCTTGGGGATAGCAGTGTAAGTTGGTAGTTCTTCAGAAGGCGCTGCTGCCCACCTTCCAGTATTTTTCCCTTAGTCGCCTCTTACCACACCCACGGGATGATATGGGGAGATGAAGTTCTCACCCGGCACCCCACGGGGGGAGTCGTGATATTAATATGTCCCATTCTTTCAAACCAAAAACTAATCTAACAACTATTCGGAAAGCTAATATCACAACAACATATTTATTCAGAAAAAAGAATGTGTATGTATGATTGCAAATATAATTATATTATTTATGTAAAATATTACATTATAATAACCAGTCGTAGTCACATAATCTTCATATTTGTTACAGGAATTAACCGACTAAATAAAACAAACCCACCGTTTTTCTCTCGGGTTAATACAATGCAGAACCATAATACACAGATACCGGACTTGCACTTGGCCGCTTTTTATTGCCGATAAGCATTTGAACACTATCTCACATTTAGTACATATTATAACTAGTTACGTATCATAAAATGGAAGATCTTGTCACAGTATGAGTTTTACAAATAATTGTAGGTAAGTTCACAATGTTTTCTTGGATCATGGTAAAACTTACTTGCAAAGCTATCTACAACATCTTCTCCGAAGTCCAGGATATCAGAAGGTCTTCAGTTCAAATTTTTGTAAACTCCAACAACAGTTATTTTATACACGAAGACAAATAGTGCGCACTTCGCGTCGTCCAATCGAAAAATAACGCAAAAATTTAAATGTCTGAAAGAGTCGGATTCCAATGCTGCCAGGACTTCTTACTCAAAAGTTACGTTATTTTCCTTAGAAAGCTACAATTTTGAAATAAACGTATAATGTTTACGTAGCTTTACAATTTGTAGGTTTATAAACTTCTTTTATATGTTAAATAAATGTATAGGTATACAAATACACCTAGTCAAATCTATATTTATATGCATTAAACTTTTATAAACCTGTTTCTAAAAGTGCACAAGTGCATTGTAAGCTATATAAGGAGTTGAAAAACGTAACTCTTTGTGTTATTTCCTTAGCTTCCATAGAATTACTTTCACCACCTAATTGAAGCATAACTTATGCCTTTTATCCTACGAAGCTTTTTTCTTAATAAATTCATGTGACAATCAAACATAGCGCGCTTTGAAAGTAAACTAAACGTAAAATCAGTCTTTTTGACTTGTGTTTTATTATTATTGTATTTTGCACATTATGCCCATAGGAAGATCATATTCAAATGAAAGAAACTTTTAAACTGTGCAAATTAGATCTCAGAGCGATGATTAAGAGCCATTTCACAAAATCACGCTACTGAAGTTTAGGTAAATGCCAGCGCATCGCATACACAAGCGAAAGAAGTGACGACGGAATAGCGTGACTGTGAGTAACATATTTTGATACTAGCACTCATTAATAAAGAAACGTAAGTTGCGAATTAAAAAATTGTGTGATTGGCATGAGTAAATAATCAATTTCTTGTCGATTACTTGCTAATGTTATAGAAAAGAAGTAGGCATGTACATTAAATAGTCAATCTACATCGTGAATCGTATATTTACATTTCATCCTTGATGAATAAAAAATAGATATGTTAGAATCATTTATTGTAACAATAAACTTAAATAATTAAATAATTATACGGCTTAAAATTATATAAATATTTGACGTAACGGCATTGATTAAAAGCTGCGGACTAAAAGCTCTTTCTTTTAAATTTTCCAAAAATTGCTATTTTCCTCGTTCACACTCTACACAGTATCTATATCCAGTCGTTAACACTGTCTGCCATAATGACCATGCATAGGATTGAGGTTTAATTTTCTGTGCATCCGGAAAACAACTCAGTACCAACCACAAACGTCCCATGACGTTTTTGGTTTTCCATTACTTAAACATGTCACCCTCATATTCCCATACCACAATATATCACCTATACCTTTAAAAAATAACATTTTCATCCATTTAGTTTGAGTAGACCAAACAGCGAAATGTAAATATATATTTACACATTTTGAGGTTTTTTTGTTTTTAAATCGAATATCTTTGATGCAATCTATAATCAACATATATACTTCTTGGTACCAATGCAATCCTCACTATATACTCTTATGCTCACTATTTCCTCTATGGAAAATAAATGATAATACACCTTTTTATAGAAAAAAATACTGGAAATGGGGTTTGAACACACGACAAAAATGGTGGGAAATAGTAATTTAAATGCTATTTTTATTTTTTCGTAACTAGACTCACCTAGAACTTTGATTCTTCTTTTAATATGATAATTTAATATTGTTCTTTAGCCTTTTAAATATTTTAAAGTAACAAGATTAAAACAGCCCAATTGTTTTAAGAACTTTGGCGGGAAAACTGTATTAGAGAGCAATATTTTTTTCTGAAAAACTATACCACCTACGCCTTTGGTCCTTCTTTGATATTATTATTTACATATAATTTATACACTTGTATTATTTCTGATTTTTTGGTTTAGAAGTTTAAAATTAGTTACGAGATTATTTAATACGCAAATTTGCATCGGTAAGTGTTTGCGTTGCAAAATGTATCGAGCGAAAAATGACTTATACATATGTAAAGTTGCGTTTTTCTAGGTTTATAACTGTTGACGTAGTTACGAGATTAATATGAAATCACGTAATATTTTGGGGCCAAAATGTAATTTGTGCTGGTTTCAGATTTCATCAAAATATTCAAAATACTTCCGTTATCTCAGAAAAGTATGGATTCTTTCTTGTATGGGCAAGGATGCATCGTTTTGAAAACGATTTGGATTATGAAAGTCGGACTTTTTATTTATTTATTTTTTTATGTCATTGTGATGGAACAAGCGCGAGGCCCACCTGATGTTAAGCGGTATCCTCTGCCTATAACAGATGCATTTCATCACAAGTGACGAACTGCACTGCGCCCATCACCTTGAGACATACCTGTGAAGTCTCATTTTTGCCTGTTATTTCACTGGCTCTCAAGGACTGCTGCCGGAACTCACCGTTAGGTGCTTGGCGACAGATTTTCTACTAGAGGGTGGTCGCTAGCCAGGCGGGCATTCGCAAAATGCCCTTCCACCATGCGGTGAAGCTCAAGCTCTGGGCGGGATTCGAACCATGGACCTGCTGCGCGGCAGTCCATAGCCAATGCCACTGAGCCATCACTGCTTCAAAACTTAAACTCACGCAGAAAACACTTACGCAGATTTTATGGTATATTTGTAAATACGACTATCGACCGCTAACTGGTATCCCGGTTTGTACAAATGATGGAAAAGCCGGGAGGCCGTCTTGTACAAATTAGGAAGGTAGTTTAATTTACTGCTGAAGTTATCGCTGTGTTCACTTATAGACATTAACTGAATCCAAAAATATTGGAAATCAATTATTCGCCTGTCATCTTATCCTTCTACAACAAATGTTATAGTGAGTTACTAATTTAAACTAGAATAATATAAAAACTAGCAGACCAAAAAGAAGAAGTCAACCCGGTTGTTAGCATTTTTCCATTAACGCTGTATAAGGCTGCATAATTGTGACGTTTCCTTTTTTTTAACACAATGGATGAACAGAAACTAAAGATGTAGTTACTTAACAAGACAACAATAATTATATTATGGACAACAAAAATAAGGTATAGTTTGTTACTTAAAAAAATAAAGACATGATCAAAACTCTGTGGTCGCACTATAAACTTGCGTCTAAGCGTTCCGCGTACGAAACGTCAGAGCAAGGCAAAACGAACGCAGGTCCTACCTCGATGAGCGCTCGCGCGGTACTGATCGCCTCGCGTTTGTACATTTCAATTTATGAGCATTTCGAGTTATATTAAATATTTTTTCTTGTCTAACAAAACAGAGTTAATAGCACAATTTATTAAAGATCAGATTAATTAAAGAATGAACTTTCTTTTCATATAATATCTGTTTGGAATTACACTTTATTAAACGCAATATATCGTGGTAAACTGCTGATATAATTCGTGGAAATTGGCGCAAGATCTTTATTTTTTTTTCTACAATGACGATTAATTATCGATATTCTAGTACACTATGTGTCAACAAGATGATATGCCTGATGCACAGTTTTTTTTTTAGTTAATTTGATGAATCTTTATACAAGAGATAGAACTCTGAAGTTGGCTATGTGTTCTTTAATTCGTAAAACAAGGTGCGGGAGATTGGTCACTACAAAATAATTAATGTTATGTTTGTAAATCTGGTACATTAACTGAAAAGAGAACAGATTATTCTATTTTTATCAATTATTAAACAACTTGTAGATATTTCCTATGATAGTAAATTAAGCGCTTAAAATCTTCGTATACCGCATTAAAATGTAAAATGCCTCTTAACGCCAAACGCCACAATCACACTGCTAGGTCAATTAATAAGACCCTTTCAAATGTGCAATTTTAGTGCTTCAGAATCACTTAGTTTGGTTAAATATGTCCTTTCATTAGTTAAACATAATAACAAACTTATTAAGTATCGACTTAAAAAAGAAGGTTAGCAGACACGTATACGTATGTAATATAATTGGAACTGCAAAATATTCACATTTTAATAATGAATAAAGGCTTCCAAACAAATATAAAATATTAATAGGTGTATGTCAGTAGGATTGTACCGTTTTTTATCGGCTTTCGTTTAATTCAATTTCGGGAATATTGCAAGTTTCAGCAAATTAGTTCAGTAGTATTCAAGATACGATACTTATATGTGTAAGTTTGACGACCTGGCTTCTCATCTCAAAACCTTAGAGAAATTCTAGCGTATGTTAGAATAATTAAAATGTCTGAAACCAAACTGACCTCAAGGGAGAAATCCGTAGTTACATAAAACTTAAAATCTTTCATTCTTACAATGAAATCTTAAAATATTTACAACAAACTATTAACTATTAATAACAACGATATATTCCAGTTTTTCCTGAAAAATTAAGACTTGGAAATAAAACGGTGATGTAAAATAAAATTATTCATTAAAAAAACCGGACTGTAGTTTTTTTTTATTTTAGACTTTTTAGTTTCAGTCGGGTAAAAAAGACTTCTAAAAGAAACACTTAAAATTATAAAATAATGATTTATATTTATGCATGAAATTGACCAACACAACTTGAGAAAGTCTGACCATAAAAATCTGATCGTGAATCATAGTTCTACTCGCCCAACCCACTTTATCAGCTTAGTAGGTACTTAAGTACCGATTTGTTTTGCCTTTTTCCTACGTTACGTGTATTAAAGCTATATGAATCCTAAATGAATAAAATAAAACACGAATTTTTGGTCCCAAAATCAAATTTAATGAGAGTCGGCATACCGTCACAGCGCAACTCGCACTTGGCCAGGATTTTTTTAAACCCATTCTCCTTGTCTGTATACGTACCCTTTTAAACCCACACTGGCAACACTGCTGGCAACCTCAAGAGTTGAGGTTGAGACAAGCATTCTTGGGTCAAGAAAAGCAGTCTTCCGAGATAAATTATTACTTCAAACTGTTGTGCAGCTCAAGTCTTGAGTTTGAGGAAGACTAGCATTCTTGGGTCAAGAAAAGCAGTTTTGCGGCCCTGTCTTCCTCTGCCACACTCACTCACAGATCTCAATTATCTTTTAACCTCGATCACCACAGTCGGTACAATACGTACTAACCTACCAACTATTAAATAGTCCTATTTTACCAGCTTCCAAAAAAGATGCAGACCACCTTTATCTATAGTCTGTATAACTAGGTTAATTAAGTACCTATTTAAGTAAGTACTAGGTAATATCTGCCGTCCTTTAAATAAAAGGCCATGTTTTTCTCTCGTAAATTTGTAATTATGTAATGTAATCTACGGAGCAGGCGTTATTGCAAACATAATAATATTGAAATAAACTCTTTTTAAATAAGATTGGTATGGTGTCAAAATACACGAAATTATTTGGATCAAGTAAATCAACATCTTGGAAAGAGTTTTTTTTTAAACTTAAAAAATTATATAGTTTTCATTTGTAGTAAATTCTTCTTTGAAATAAGATTGTCATATCCTCGAATCAAGCACATACAATCTTGAACGAATTAAGAATGTCTTGAATCTCGTGTCAAAATACGCTAAATTATTTGGATCAAGTAAAGCAACATCTTGGAATGAGAAAAATTGTTCAGAATTTGAGTAAATATATAGTTTTCAGCTGAAATGAACTCTTTCTTGAAATAAGATTGGCATATTGTCAAATCATGCGACACTATCTCGAACGAAGAATGTATTGAATCTCGTGTCAAAATACACGAAATTATTTGAATCAAGTAAATCAACATCTTGGAATGAGAAAAACTGTTAAGAATTTGAGTAAATATTATAGTTTTTAGCTGAATAAAACTTTTTCTTGAAATAGGATTGGCATCTTCTCAAATCAAGCACACCCAATCTCGAACGAAGAATGTATTGATCTCGTGTCAAAATACACGAAATTATTTGAATCAAGTAAATCAACATCTTGGAATGAGAAAAACTGTTAAGAATTTGAGTAAATATATAGTTTTCAGCTGAAATGAACTATTTCTTGAAATAAGATTGGGATATTCTCAAATCAATCACACACAATCTTGAACGAAGAATGTATTGAATCTCGTTTCAAAATACACGAAATTATTTGGATCAAGTAAATTTACATCTCGGAATGAGAAAAACTGTTAATAATTTGAGTAATTATATAGTTTTCAGCTGAAATAAACTGTTTCTTGAAATAAGATTGGCATATTCTCAAATCGAGCACACACAATCTTGGACGAAGAATATTTTGAATCTTGTGCCAAAATACACTTGTTTGTTTGGTTCAAGGACACCAAATTCTTGAAATAAGACAACAAGTCTTCATTAAAAATATGATAACGTTCTTGAGTTACAAAATATAACTAGATTTCGAAACGAAATTGTCAATTTCTTAGAATGAGTAAACATTTCTTCAACAAAGTTATTTTATTTCTTCAGCCAAGAAAAATCGATTTGTCTCAAATTAAGTAAATGATATTTTATGATTGATTGGATGAAGATAATATTATCTTGATTTATAAAGTTTTGAAATTGTTCAGTCAAAATCAGATATTTTCTTTGTTTGATAAATAAATATTCTTGAACCAATAAATCTTTCTTCAATCAAGAATTAAATGCAAGAATATATTATTTTTCATTTAAGAATACTGTGTTTTTTAGATTAAGATAATTTACTTATGTAAAGCAAATATTTACTTGATTTTAAAAAAATTTTCTAAGAATATTGAAATTCTTGGCCAAAGAGATCCTTTTTTTTATAGTTGTTGGTACTCGCGATACAGATAGAAATGTTACGAAAACAAAAATATATGAATAAATAGTTTTTTTTTCTCTCAGGCAGTATGCGATTGCTCCTTCTGACTCACATTCTTCACAACCTACATCTGTCATGTACATATTATATGCGGTATGAAAGAGGCAAAGTTCCGATCGACAGTTCACTGCTCAGATCTTGCAATATTTCTATACCTATTTATCCAGTCTGAGGTAACAACCTCGTATGGGAAAAGACTGACCAAAAAAAGGAGTCTTATATTTTCAGGGTTCATGTATGTATGTTTAAAAAGCGATTACATAAATATATATAACTTGCAGTTTTCATTTCAATGGATGGAACAATAAAACGTTTAACGAAAATAAATAATTTGCAGTCCGGTATTTTACTGATACTTGTAACCAAATGTTTAAAAGCGGCATCGTAACACTGCCCAGAGCGCAACTAACTGATAGACAAATTATATAATCAGTTTCAAATGCAAAATCGGATTGGTAGCACAATCTATATATTCTGACAATAAAAGTCTACATACAAAAAAATAACAAATGTACAAGTGCAAGGGAGCGCGCGATATCTCTTCTCTGCTTCCTTATTTTATACAGCTGTAGCAAAATTCTGGAGACAGCGTTCCTAACTAATGCACAATATTATGGAAAAGGTTAACGCTATTTAAACTGTAATTTTGGCTATACATTTTTATTTCAGATTCTTAATCTTATTTGTAACTAGCTGACCCGGCAAACGTTGTTTTGCCATATATAAATTAAAAAAATAAGGGTTGATCGTAGAAGGGTGAAAATTGAGTATTGTATGTATTTTTGTATCATAAAAAAATAGAAATTAAAAATTTTGTCTAAAAAATAAAAATAAAATTTAGGGGTGGACTACCCCTAACATTTAGGGGGATGAAAAATAGATGTTGGCCGATTCTCATAGATATCGGATAAGCACAAAAAATTTCATCAAAATCGGTCAAGCCGTTTCGGAGGAGTATGGCAACGAAAACTGTGACACGAGAATTTTATATATTAGATTGACATTGTTTGCGGACGCTACTTTCTGCAAAATGAAGACTTGTGACGAATTTACAATAAGCCTTACTTACCTGTGACGAATTTACACATAAATTGAATGCATATGGCAAGCTTACTTTCAATGTATGAAGTTTACAAAAGTATGGCAAAATTTACTTTGTGGCAAGTTTACAATAACCCATTCTACCTACCTACTAGCTGAATTTAGATTCCCAATATCGGAAAGTAAAGAGCAAATTAACCTAATTAACTCATCTGAAAACTCGCTCCATCGGATATACTAAATGAAATGCGACTGAGGTGAACACTTCATATATAAAAGGTATAAAAGCAAACTCGACCCGTGCTGGTATTATGTTGGAGCCAGATCGATGGAAATTGTGTTATAGTTATAGCTCGCCAGCCTCGTGACCCGTTTGAGCACTGAAAGCTAAAAGCTCTTTTTGTAAAATGTAGCTCGATTTCCCAAAAATGCTTGTCGCTGAAGCCTGACACAAAAGTCTAGCTGCACTGAACAGAGTTTTTCGATGGCAGGTAGTTTTTTCAGTCAAAGGACGAAGTTTAATGGAGTTCCAATCATTTGGCAGCTTTGTCCATGTCACGCTTGATGCAGTTAAGCGTTGAATCCCTTGCAATGCATGAATTCTCAGTTTAATTGTTTGTAGAACGCTCAATTGAATTAAAATCTCAATAGTGTGAAAAAAAAACATGTAGCGCCTTCAACACTCAAATGTGTGAAATAACTTGTGAAGTCGGTACCACGATGGTTCAAAGTACCTATTATCACAATAGCATGGTAACGACTTCGACAAGTCATTTCACACATTTGAGTGTTGAAGTCAGTTCCAGGTTTTGGTAAAAAAAAATTCATTACAAAATTACATATATATACGATGGGAAAAATGTATGTCATGTGCGGGATTCGAACCGCGTCCATCCACCCCTTGAGTCGGGGCGTGCTCTAACCAATTGAGCTAACATGATAATGACGTCATAACTGAATTTTTTCCTATAGTTCATTAACCATTTGGGAATTGGGATGGACATCCGAATCTCGCATATGATTTAAAGTTTTCCTATCATATATTTGTAATTTTGTAATGTAATCCGCATAGAAGGCGTAAATATTTAAAAAAATCACCCTATTTAGTGACATTAGTATTGAGTACCTCCTTTTTTTTGAAGTCGGTAAAAATATTAATTAAGCACTGCTATTGAAAAGGATTTATACCTTCCTATGTAAGATCTGACGTCTGTGCGTGTTGAATTGCTAGAACTACGAGTTTCACTATGACTTTCAAAGCACCGTCACAAAACCAAAAGAAGGCACTAAGAATTATCACCTGTTCAGTAAGTACCTACGTCAAATTATTAACTAGTTTCCGCCATACGAGATTGTTATGACCCCAGACGAGACATTGCGAGTTCTGAGCAGCAAACTCTCGACTTACCGTATCGGATCTTTGACATTTTCTTACCGTGACACCTGTCAGATGTATGTGTGGAATGTGCGTCAAAAGAAGCAATCAGGATGAGATTGCTTCTTTTGTTTTGAATCACATTCCTCAAGACTTGCAGTTGAGTTGGCGGAGAAGTATAGGTACTCCTAATTCCTACGTCTACGTACTACCTACGTTAAAAACGCTAATTTATGATTTTCCAGTATAATACAATATAAAATGAAGATACGATGCATTCAAAATTTCGTAACCCATAGAAACCAAAAAACCCTGACTGTCCACTTAAGTAGAAGTATAAATCCAGTTGTTGGGCTTGGATTATCAATTAGAAAATCTGTCCCCAAACACCCAACGGTGTGTTTCGGCAGCAGTCCTTGAGAGCCAGTGAAATTAGAAGCACACAAGACCTTAACAACTATGTCAACGTGACGGGTGCAGTGCAATTCGTGACTTTCAACGAAATGCATATGTTATAGGCAAAGGTTAGTCAGCTTAACATCAGGTGGGCCTCGAGCTTGTTACGTCACAAAAACATAAAAAAAAAGCATTTTATAGGTATTTTTTCAATTTGTTGCATTTAAAAGCAAGTTGTGTACTATATACATTATGTTTTGGTTTCAGGTTTTCAACGCAAAGACTAGGCTTTCATGCAAAGGAGAAGTTACTTACTTGTCGGCAAGCAGTACGCGTTGCGAGCAGTTGAGCAGTTCAAGCTGCAGTGGCGAATACGGCGAGTTCGGCGGCGGAGTTGGTACTCCGAATGCCGATAGCGATGTCGAGAAAAGACTCTCTGTCACTGTGAACAAAAAACATATTATTAACACAAACAGAATATATTTAAAAGAATTTTTCAAAATGAAACGATCGATCACTACAAAAATATCACTCACTAGCTACCCGCCCCGGCTTCGCACGGGTATATATATATAATATATATATATATATATATATATATATATATATATATATTAATGTAATTGTGACGGATCAAGCACGAGGCCCACCTGATGATAAGCGGACTAACCTCTGCCAATAACAGATGCATTTCGTCACAGGTCAAGAATTGCACTGCGCCCGTCACCTTGAGACATAGTTGTTAAGTCTCATATGTGCCTGTAATTTCACTGGCTCTCAAGGACTGCTGCCGGAACACACCGTTAGGTGCTTGGCGATAGATTTTCTACTTGAGGGTGATCGCTAGCCAGGCGGGCATTCGCAAAATGCCCTTCCATGATGCTTTGAAGCTCAAGCCCGCGGTGGGATTTGAACCATGGACCTGCGGCACGGCAGTCCATAGCCAATGCCACTGAGCCATCACTGCTTCATTACTTGCACGGGTATATTTAACAAATCATTCAAAAGTTATCATTTTAACACATAAAAAGTAGTTATTGTGACATAAATGTAATAGTTATACATTTGATATTGCGGACTTTTTTTTGTAGATATTAATATGCTCTATAAAATTGTACTACCTACATCACTTTTATCTTTTATTTAATTATTTTCTTATTTCCGCGGCATAAGCGATATAACTAGTTTTTTTTGGTGTATTTTTAACGCGCTTGGTTCCATTATCTAAGTTTTCATACGGATCTTTAAGTTTTTTGAAAATATTCGACGCCTATGTTCATCAGGAATAATCTAGGATTCTAATAGAGAAAAAAAAATTCTAATCGGTCCTGAAGTAATAATAAC
Source organism: Plagodis pulveraria (assembly GCA_963890685.1). Classification (NCBI taxonomy): domain Eukaryota; kingdom Metazoa; phylum Arthropoda; class Insecta; order Lepidoptera; family Geometridae; genus Plagodis; species Plagodis pulveraria. The sequence goes on along the minus strand of OY982955.1, from coordinate 30,250,364 downwards.
AAATATTTTTAAATATTTTACGAAAAAATCAAATTAATATTTTAATAAAACACTTAATAAATATAAAAATAAATCTAGTGACAATTTCGCCTAATTTTCCTGCTAAGCCGAAGTGATGTCACAAACGCCGCGCAGCCAAACCGGAAGAATTTTCGACGCGTTTCGCATCTACACGAAGCATCCTCAGGAGGTCTTAACTCTACGAGCGCACGATCGAGATTTCTCGATCGTGCGCTCGTAGAGTAAGTGTTTTATTAAAATATTAATTTGATGTTTTCGTAAAATATTTAAAAACATTTGTTATTATTAAATATGGATTTCCGCAAAGTAACGCCTGAATCTATTCATCATCGGTCCTGAAGCTTTCAAGTTATTTAGTTGCATACAAAAATACAAAACTTTCCTCTTTATGATATTCGTATAGATATGGATAACACGAAGCCATTGGTCTAACGATCGAATATTTACTTCTTTGAAACGGTACGATAAAGACTTGCCTTAAGGTTGAACTGGCCGGTCGCTTCTCCATACAAACGCCGTAGGATGATCACTCCCTTATTTGAGATTTTAGGTCCAGAATTAAGCATAATACCGATTGATCTCGTCATTATCTAGGCCTGTATGATGCTGAAATTTTAAAAAGATAATTATGTTGAAAGTTATGAGCCTCGAAATTGTTATATGAAAATGTTTCGAAGCTCATAACTCTCAAGTTAATTATCTTATTAAAATTTCGGCATCATACAAGCCTAGGCAATGACGAGATCATTCGGTATTATGCTTTGTTTTGGACCTAAATCCTCAAATAAGGGAGTAATCACCCTACGGCGTTTGTATGGAGAACGGGCCGGCCAGTTCACCCTTAACAGACAGAAACTATTTTAAAAATGGAATACAAACTCCTTTTAATCACATAACCGGTCCAAAAAATAAAACTATGAAGGTGAGTGTTCATAAATAGCTATTAAAGTGAAATCAGTATTCAAATGTGTTTTTTTTTTCATTTGGTTGTTAGGTAAGCTTTTTACCACAATCTCAGCTGATGGTAAGTGATGATGTCGCCGAAGGTGTTAACAGGCTTAACCTAGAATTACTGGCTCTCAAGGACAGCTGCCGGAGAACACCGTTAGGTGCTTGGCGACAGATTTTCTACTTGATCGCTAGCCAGGCGGGCATGCACAAAATGCCCTTCCACCATGCGGTGAAGCTCAAGCCCGTGGCGGGATTCGATACGTGGACCTGCTGCGCGGCAGTCCACAGCCAATGCCACTGAGCTCAAAAATAGTAAATATTTTTAAGGAAATACCTAAGGGCGAAAAAAGTTAAGGTTAAAAATCTAAACTTCACGTCAATCGCAAAGAGTCAAGAGTCATACATTGTGGATTTATCATTACGATATTTATGATTGCGGGGGTTTTTGTTGCGTTCTCCGATATCGTTTCGATTATGTAGTACAGTATGATTGTATTGGCCCGTGGGGTGCCGGGATAGAATGTGGGTGTCGTATGAGGCGACTAAGGGTAACACACCAGACGGTGGGAAGCAGCGCTTTCTGAGGAACTGATATCTCACACTGCGATCCCCAAGACGCCTGACAAGAGTGAGGATTATGGCAAACCCCTCCACAATGGGGGAGGCGGTGTTCAGCAGCGGACAATCCGGTTGATACAGTACTTATCGATGTATACTATCGATTCAGTCAGATCCACAGATCACCGGGGGTGATCCAGTACAGATCGTAAAGACAAATCGTACCGTATAAAGGATGCTAGAACCTCTTGTATACTGTTTAGAGCAAATTAAGTTTTGGGCATATGATAATAAATCAAATATGTGCCTTGACTATATTATCATATCGATACAATTGATGATTGTCCAAATGAAAACGTGAAAGTTACTTTGTTTGTCGAACTTCTCAGTGAGTTTTGTAAAATTTGGCACAGAGTTAAAATGTAGCGCGAGGACGTAAATGGTAGTGTAGTACCTTATATTTCTATTCAAACACGTACTTTCTGAGGACGCGCACTAAATCTGGTAAGTCTATCATAATTTACGCCCTCTATAATAATATGCCATGAACCCCTACTTACCCGACGTCATTTCTCACTGATGCGATGACGTGGTATATATACCGTTGAGAAATTCCTTTCTATCGTAATTTGACATTCTAGGTTATCTAAGTTAGTGAATTATCTATATTTATCTATCTGTTTTAATTTGACCATTAATACTTTATTTCATTAGGATTAATATTAAAACTTATTTTTGCTTGACATGTTTTTTTTTTATAGAATAGATTCAGGCGTTACTTTGCGGAAATCCATTTTTAATAATAACAGATACTTTTAAAATATTTTAAGAAAACATCAAATTAATATTTTAATAAAATACTTAAAAAATATAAAAATATATCTAGTGACAATTCCGCTTAATTTTCCTGCTAAGCCGACGCGACGTCACAAACGCCACGCAGCCAAACCGGAAGAGTTTTCGACGCGTTTCGATTCTACACGAAGCATCCTCAGAAGGTCTTGACTCTACAAGCGCACGAACGTGCGCTCTTTTACAAGTTTTAAAATTACAAATCTGCATAGCACCTGCTATGCAGATTTGTAATTTTATGCTTAAGAACAAATATTATTAATAAGTACCCGTCAGATATGGAATTTTTAATAACGGATAAAGGGCAAAATTACTGTATTCTATATAATACTTTTATACTAATATTATAAAGAGGAAAGATTTGTATTGTTTTCAATGAATATACTTAAAAACTAACGGACCGATTTGAAAAAAACTTTAACCATTAGAATCATACACTATCCCTGTTGAACATAGGCTATAGAATATTTTTCAAAACCATAGGGATCCATTAAAAAAATTCGATAATGTAATCAAAAGTGTGAAAAAAATACCAAAAGAAATCGTTATATCGCGTACGCTGCGGAAATTGTTGACATTGACAACAGTGCAAAGTATTACAATTTTAATGAAGACATCAATGTGTTAAAAAGAAGTCCGCAATACCATATGTCTAACTATTACAGTTATGTTACAATAACTACTTTTTACGTGTTTCAATTTATATATTTTTTTAAATACCCGTGCAAAGCCGGGGCGGCCCGCTAGTTCTAAATTATTTAGCAACGTTTTCTTTGGCCTCTCCACAAACACTACAACAAATTTGTGGAAACAGTCATTTAAGCAATAGTAACATTTTAAATCTTATGTTATTTTCTTGCAGTTTATTCGATTTCTAAAAACGAAGGAGGTTCAATTCGAACGAATGTTTTTATTTGTAAGGTAAGGTAGATTTATCAGGCTTCCACATATCCGAATATGCAGGACACACAACAAATCAATTTTCATCCCCCCTGCAGTGCTATTTCCCACCATCAGGACAAAGAGTCTATATCCGTCGGCCCAAGGGACGGACCCTAATTACTGCACGTCAGTCGACTCCCGCGCACATGTGCTATCGCAACTATCTCTATTGACAGAGACTTGGCTCAATACAAAAATCTACTCCGCTACCACTACACTTTTGATGATAGTCACACACACATACTGTACTGTAACAGCCGACTCATCCACTGCTTAACACAGCCTCCTCTGTAAAGGGGATATTTGCCATAATCCCCACGCTTGGCTGGCGGCTTGGGGATCGGAGTGTAAGATGCAGGCAGTTCTTTAGAAGGTGCTGCTGCCCACGTTCCAGTATTTTTCCCTTAGTCACCTCGTACGACACCCACGGGATGATATAGAGGTGCAATTCTAACCCGGCACCCCACACACACACACACACAGGTACATATGAGGATTACATCTAGAGGATAGAACGTTAAAAAAATCACGATTTGTGTAGATTGCAACTGCAAAGCGAAGTGACCTGATAGTGGATTAGGAAATAACAAGTGAAATAACAATAAGCTGAATTGTCCACAGCTGAACACAGCCTCACGTTGCCATAATCCCCACGCTTGGCAGGCGTCTTGGGGATCACAGTATAAGATAACAATTCCTCGGAAAGCGTTGCTACCCACGTTCCGGTATTTTAACCTGAGTCGCCTCTTACATTGGGTGACATTCTAGCCAGGCACCGAACGGGGTCGAAAAAATAAGTAAGAGGATAATTTAACTGAACAAGTTGTGTACTAAAACTTTTCAGTGTGGATTGTTTCGGTGTGAGCTTAGGTATTCAATTTTCAATTCAGTCAAACATTCGCAAAATGATATGCGGTCAACACAAACCGGCGGCGGTGGTGACCGAACCATGAACCTGCGGCATGGCAGTCCATAGCTATTATCGCTCGGCCATCATTGCTTCAACTTGGTGTAGCTGTTCTCAACTAAAGGTCGCATTTCTCAACCGATAATACACTCGAATACATTTAGAGATCGTAATGTGATTATCGCATACTTCGAATATTCACTTATCACAATACATACTTATAATTCTGACGTAAGAATACGATATAAAGAAAACAGCATAATAAATTTATGAGTTGACGTTTTTGCTGATAGTCTATTTGAGGGCCACCTTTATCAAATCGATGGAGCGTAGCGTCTCTTCAAAATAGCGTGATCCCAGCCACTGTCTGGATTAATTCTACATTGCGTGTTGTCGCGCAACACTTGACGACGTTTCATTTAGTTTATTTACGAACGTAATTACCGCATGAGGCGGGGACTATGACGAAATGGCATGATGGCATCGATATTTTTGTTCGCAATGTGCGAGGAACAAAGAAGTGCTTGAACTGTGGCATTAGACGGTCGTTAAAATTGCTACTAGATAAATTATTACGAGGGTGAGCTGGCGCATGCCGTGGCGTTACCTATACTAGATTTTTTTTTCCTTTTGTTACCGGCATCTGAGTAATAATAAATAGTGATATTTTTAAGTGCCTACGCCGACTCAAGACAGTTTTGTTTATAAGTTTTAGGGATGTTAATGATGAGATAGCATGTTAATAATTATGTCCACGAAATTTAGAAGAAAATGAAACTTCGTTTAAACTGCTGGGTGCCGCCCAGAATTGCACCTCCAATATCATCCTATAGAAGTCATAAGAGGCGACAAAAGGAAAATACCAGATGGTGGGCAGCAGCGCCGTGTGATGAACTGCACTCTGACAATGCGATCTCGAAGACGCTTGGCAACTCTCACCCCTACTGGAGGAGGCATTTGTTCAACGGTTGACATGGCTATTGCTGACAGAATAAAAATATTTATTTGTCTACCAAAGTGTACTATTGTAAGTTACTAATGTACTAGGATGACATATATGTGCAAGAGATTTTATTATGTGATTAATCCATGAGCATCATGCATCATTATAACCACATGAATAACGGTTATTTATTTATTTATATGATTATCACTATTGATTTTTATTCAATATGGACGATATCGATTGCGCATGATGCGTAAGGGCTGGATGACTTGCATATAAGACTACGAACAAAAATAACAAAAAATTGTTGCCTATTTGATGGAATCCAAAGACGTTAGAAATGTCATTGGTCCTCATCAGCAGAATCCGTAGTGGTATGTGACATCTTGATAAATAAAGATTCAGAAGATAAATGTACCAAGGAAACATAAATGTGAAAAGGATTAATAAATCTGCATTCTAAGGACCACACTTGCCAAAAATACTTCACAACAAAATAAAAATAATATGGCACCCACTACTCAATGCCATGCTGCCAAAGCCTGACCCTGCAACGTGTCACTTGGCTTAGATTCCGTGCCAAGAATGCAGATATCTAATCCTGAGTAAGTCACGTCTATACTTGGCTTCCACATGCGAGAACGATGGGAATAGCTACTATTAATAATAGTCGGACAAAAAATACACATACTGTGTAGGACGACATCCGTGCACACCCTCATAATATATCGAATAACTAGTGTGATCTTTTAAAAAATACTCGATTAAAAGAAAAATATGAAATTGAAAAAAGTAGATAGACTTATGATGAACTGATGTTGAAGCAATGATGGCCGAGCAGTAATAGCTATGGACTGCCGTGCCGTAGTACCCTGGTACGATCCCCACCACCGGGTTGAGTTTCATGGCATGGTGTAAGGGCATTTTTTTTAGAAAATCGGTCGCCAAGCACCTGACGTTGTTCCGGCAGCAGTCTTTGAGAGCCAGTGAAATTACAGGCACATGAGACTTAACAACTATGTCTCAAAAAAGGGCGCAGTGCAATCCGTGACTTGTTGAAGAAATGCATCTGTTATAGGCAAAGGTTAGTCCACTTAACATCTGTTGGGCCTCGTGCTTGTTCCATCGAAATAAAATTTAAAAAAGAACTAGACGAACTTGCACAAAAAGTTCTACTGTTTCTAAAAGTAAGTATTAAAAAGTATTTTTTCAGTTTTTGAAGTATTTTTTATACATACTTCGGAGTTTTCAAAATATTAAAATAATTGGTTTACAAATTACCTAGATATTTGGTACCTACGTATTTAGAATGAAATTGAAAATTTTTGACGACAACTATATTGTTATCATCATTAGCAACATACAATACAACCTACACCTACCTAAGTAATATAATATGTAGTTATATACCTACCTACTTACTTAGTTATGGAGTCCTAGTAGGTATTAAAGCAGATCAAAAAGAACTCAAGCAAATTAAATGAAATTTCAATTATCTATCTACCCAATAATAAATATATTATATAATCAAAGTACCCACGACCCTTTCTAAAATGTGGTATTACCGGAATAAAAATAGTCTAGTCAAATCTTATGTGGTATTCAGATACATATTAAAACTGGTAACCTTTTTAGCAAGGTATCTATCAACCGTCAACTCATTATATAAACTGGGAAATATAATACCCACAATCATCAAACCTCACCCTTGGCAAATGGTTAATTACTCAATTATACAAAATCGTTATAGAATTATGCTTAGTATATATGACATTACAATAGTTCAACACTTTTCCGTTCGTTATTCCGAATTCGCTTTCGTTGCAATCGTGCCACTTTGAAATTTGAAATCATGAGATTTTAAATTAAAAAAGGAATATGTAAAAGCTTGTCCAATTTTAAGAGGTCAAACGGGCAAAGTCTTCAACGTTCTGCATTTAAAATTTAAATTTGTTCCTGTTTATTTTCGTTGGCATATTTTATCAGTAAACGCAAGGAGCGCGCCGTCTGCTTGCATTTCACGGGTGTCACTCAAAACGAAGTCGTGTTTTATTCACTACCAGACGCATTAGACTGATTATACGGTTGTTAAAGTGGTACCAATTATATTATTATTATACATGGTGGTTTGGAATTGGAGGCCTTCAAATAAAAAGTATACATACTGACTGACTATAGACTCTAAAAAAATTGGTCTGTTTGAGTGCAACAAATTATAGAATTCTGTAACGTTTTATCCCGCGCCATATCAGGCTCGCGAGCCCAGTTGGTAAAGTAGTGCCTACTTTACTCGTTGCTACTAGAAAATAATACAAAATAAAGCGTAAAACTGTCTATTATCTAGATTATATTCTTCTCTACCAGTAATTGTAGACGTCAATCCTGAAAAAGACCGCGCATCGACCTCTATTCATGGTCTTTCTCGACGAGTAGACGTCTTTTCTGCGTTAGTTATGACGTAGAAACGACGTACGAAAATACGTTCAGCCATACGTCGTAAATAAAAGACGAATATGGAAATTTTAATTACATAAAGAAAAGCTTAACAGTTACTGGGACACGAAATCAGGGCCTCTGCGTAGAATTCGGTCATAGATAATTTACACTGCGCTACGAAATAATTAGTCAACAGTGAAATTCGGTGATGCTTATGGGAGTACTTCGTACAACTTTACCTGCCTCAGTTATAGTATAATTATGCATGTCAGGGCTTTAATTTTAAGTTATATCATTTGTTATAACAAAACGCTATGTTGTAAGCGATGACCTTTCTGCCAGAAGTGGCGCTACATCACTGTCTATCCGTCCATCAGACGAATGACGTGCAGATAATTGAAGGGGCTGTAAGCGGTCCGAATTGTACCAAATGTGACCCGCGGCGCGCTTGTACCACGGTGTTACATTTACCAACTTATCTATGCCGGCGGCTGAATGACGAACTACATAATTTTGAGCGTTACTATGGTGTTTCTTCGCCAGCAGCGCAGATTTTAAGTGTAAAGTTGAGTTGGTCGAGACATCTGTCGGGTTTGTATTCACGGCAGTCGCTCGGGGACGACCGAGCAACGGCATCATGCAATCTGTCATAGTTGAACAATCTTCACAAATTATTTTGTGACGGTGTTTATGGGACTCTTATTAAGTCCATATGATAGTGGTTTAAAATTTCTAAACTTATACCTACTCATGTATACGATGCCTAGGTATACCTACCCAAGCTATAGCTATACTTATAGCTTGAGTAGGTACGAGAAACAAATATTTTATGATATCAAGATTCATGAATTTGAACTTTTCTATCTCCTCTCAATCATCAGCAGTCTTAACTTTATAAGTTTATAAGTCAGTCACTTATAGGAAATAGTTAAAAACGTGCAATTAAGCTATATACGTAGTATTGGTGAAATGTTACTGTGCAAAGCGGCTTTTTTATTTCCAAAGACAATGAAAAACCTGTTTTTTTTATCTGTGTTTATTTATTTATCTTTACCGATTGGTAGAGGGTATATATCATCGAGAATTCTCAAAAAAGGTTGCGTCAGGTAAGTGGGCGTAATGAAAGCCAAAGATTTTACAATTTTATTATTTGTCTGCGGCAAAATGAACCAGGAAAGTATATTTTTGTGCGTCTAAATTGTAGCGTGTAGCGAATGTGGCGCTTCGCTTCGACTCGGCAATCCACCAGTGTTAGAAGACCCTTGGCGTCCAATTGGCCTCACCTACATTTCACAATAGGAATCATGATTGTAAATAAAATACAATTGTCTTATAAAATTGGAATATTCATGATGACCCTCGCCTTGCCTGCTTCACTAGGACAAACAACTCAAACAATAAGTTGTACATATTCAATGACTGGCCTAGGTCAATACGGACATTGTTGTCAATTAAGTACTTAGGTACGTACTAGTTAAAATGGCTTATTTGTACTAGGGGTTCCTTAATTTGTATCCTTCTATATACCCTATAAATACAGTGACAGTTTGTGGAGTTCGGAATTATATCTCACGTACTCTCTCTCACATATCGTTAGCAAAAAAAAATCTAGAGCTTGAATGACGCATCAAAAAAAGTGTGAAACTAAGTACTAAGGATATAGATTTGGTCTCTAATGAATTTGTGGTAAAATTTTTGAAACATCTGTTAAAAACAGCATCCCCAACTTTGAGCCTATATTTCAATATTAGTGCTTTTAAAACCAAAGTTATTGGAGTCTTTAAATGCCAAGTGTTAAAACTCGGGTAAATGTTGCATGTATGTTCTTGAGCTTAATATTTATGCTTCTGGTTTACCAGTTTTCCGTTATATTTTTTTTTATATTATAAAAAAAAATACAAAATATTTTCACATATAAGAAAAAATAAGTAACAACACGAAAAAGTGGCAAAACAAGCGCAAATATTAGACTCAAGGCAATAAATTTGAAGTTTGATCACTTCGTACCTATAATAGAAAAATATGATAAAACGTCCTTTGTATGGACATACCTACAAAAACCTTTATGCAACTAAACGATTATACCTCAGTGGCTTGATTTTGATCTAAATAAATTATTCTGAAAAAGTCACACAAAAAAGAAAAATTCTGCTGATATTACACAGAAAAGTCTATAAATTGGGTAGTTCTTGGTTTTTTGGAGAGTACGCTGGAATAAATTATTCCTACTCATGATGCTAACCAAAATACACTTTTCGAAATCAGCTATCAGAAAATATTTCCCTCTCACTTGCACAACAGAGATGTCTATAGTGTGCAAGTGAGAAGTAATGATTTAGGCACCATTTTAGATTAAGAGTATCATTATTAAATCGATTTATATATCAATTTTCTATAGGAATTTCACGTGTCAAACCAGCATTCCTGTCTAACGACCTACTAAAACATACGAATTAATTAGTAATAATTAATTTATAACTTATAAGTTACAAGCCTCAATTATAAGCCAAACCGTTTAAAACACGGATAGTATTTATTCTACGCGGAACTTCATTACAATAACAAGGCGGCAAATTTTCCGAAGGAGTATATATCTTTTCTATAAATACAAATATAAACAAATAGCATTCCGGCCGCTGCTCCGCTCGCGCGTATTTCGGTTATAGCGTAAAACCATTAACCTCTTTTTACGCAAATGGATAAAAACTATCCTATGTCCTTCCCCGGGTATCAAACTATTTCCATACCAAATTTCATTCAAATCGGTCCAGTAGTTATTAAGTTTATTCGTTGCATACAAAAATACAAATCTTTACTCTAATATTAGTGTAGATAAACCTTGGCCAGACCAAGCTTTTCCTAGTTAAGGGCTAAATGTGTGTATGTACTCATGCTGACCTACCTGAACGTATATCATAATAATAATATCTACTTATGAGTTCAATATCACCCAGGTCTAGGCCAATTTGGACATTGTTGCGAATAATCAAGTTACCTATTTTTACTCGTATTGAAATAGACAAGTAAATATCCTTGCGAATGAACAATGAAATTTAAAGTATCCTGTACTGTACTGTAGCAGCCGCGTTGTCCACTGCTGAACGCAGCCATTAAGGGGGGATTTGCCATAATCCCCAGGCATCTTGGGGATCGCAGAGTTTTAAGATAAGTATCAGTTCCATAGAAGGCGCTGCTGCCCACCCTCCTGTATTTTATATTTAGTCCCTTCTTACGAAACCGACTGGTAGCAATGCGGAGGGTGACATTCTAGCCCGGCAACCCACGGGCAAATGGAAATTTAAAGTTTTTTTTTTGTTTTTTTTTTTTTATCACCTGATTGTAAGCGATGATGTGGTCGAAGACAGGCTTCAGGCTAAGCTGAAATTACTGGCTCTCAAGGACAGCTGCCGGAACACACCGTTAGGTGCTTGGCGACAGATTTTCTACGTAGTATAATATCACTAGCGGTCACCCATCCAACTCATGACCGCGGGCGACGTTGCTAAAGTTAAGCAACTGATCGGTTGGAAATCTGTTGAAATACACCGATGATTTCATTCAACTTTATAGTTTTTATTTTTTTAGATATAAACGACAAGTTCAAGCGTCTGATTACATTTCTCTTCCTGTTAAAATTTTAAATACTTAATTTTTAAAACTACCTATTATCGTTATTAAAACATGAAATTTCATAAACAAACCACGCTACTTTATTTTTTATCACATGTATTATTATTATTACTTAGGTTGCCTAAATTATGATTGTATGCAAAGAACCTAGTTTAAAACCTAGTTTAATGTTCCCGTAAAGAATTGATGAAAAAACAAAAATAATAGATAATGAAAAACATACAGATTAATAAACGATAAAGGGTTGATAAGCAAGCAGAAAGGATTAACAATCAAACAAATTCTCACCTTTGTGTAGGGTAGGTCGGTGGTTCTGCGCCGGGAACAGGGAGTACAGGGGGAAACGAACACCTGGGACAAACATAAATAACGTAAATCGGGACGGAACACAACGAATAATTGGGACAAAATTAAACAAAATGGGATGTAAGCGGAATAAATTCACATAAATTGCAGGTAAAAGTATATACATATACATATGTAACAAAAAGACAAAAATATTTTATACAAAGCATTCTTGCTTGGTCTTGAAGTATAATAGTGTTAAATATATTACTTTAAAATAAGTCTTCTAAATTGCTCTTAGGAATAAAGATGTAAAAGGGTTCTCAAGCTCTATAATGTTTCAAAGATGACTGTACCTTTTAAGTTATAAGTCTTTGCTTGAGTAGCCTAAATTTCTAGAAAAATATTCGGGAAAAACAAATGTAAGTAATTTACATAAAAGACGAATGAAATTACGCATGATAGCAATTTGTATCTACAGTAGCTTTCGAAATATGGTAACCACGGACGAACCAAACATTTCGTCCGAGATGTAAAAGTAACCAAGAAACTGAAAAAATCGAGGCAACTGTGTTTTTTTTATATTTCGATTCTCGTAGCGTTCCGTAGAGCGATATTTCCGATATTACGATACTATAGTACCAGGAACACATACCTTGTTGCAGGTCAGAGGGCGGGCGGGAGCGGGCGCCCCCCGCCGCCCCGCCCAGCATCGCCTCACGCGTGGTACCACCTCACCACCTGCGAAGAAACATTACGTTAAAGGTGCGATACATTGTCAAAGCCAAATAAATAAATTCTTGAATAACTTTTCAAAAATGTATTCAATAGATACAGTAATTATAATGAATGCGTTATGCGACCAAGTAGTAAGTTTGTGACGATATGGCATTTTCAATTTGGCGCTCAGAATTCCAACATCTCCATTATGATGCTATGTGAAGAAGCGATTACAAGCCGAAGAATGCTTTGAGTCAGTCGAAAGTAATGTTTCGTGTTTGTTGATGCACATGGGAACCTACCAAGGCAACAAAACTTTGAAAGTACCTAAGCAAAATATACAATGAGAGCATATTTAGGAGTCTCGATCGTGCGCTCGTAGAGTCAAGACCTCCTGAGGATGCTTCGTTTAGAAGCGAAACGCGTCGAATACTCTTCCGGTTTGGCTGCGCGGCGTTTGTGACGTCACGTCGGCTTAACAGGAAATTAGGCGGAATTTTCACTAGATATATATTATTTTTAAAAACATTTTTTAAGTGTTTTATTAAATAATTAATTTAATGTTTTCTCAAAATACTTTTAAAATATTTGTTATTATCATATTTTATTCACTTAACATACAAATATTATCAATGGAAGATATATGTAGCTTAACCTATTTTAAAATAAAACGGCAACGATTTTACAGTTCAAACACTAGCTGGATAAGCAACTCTAATATTATAACAATACATAATTATTTTAAATCTCAACTCAGTCAATCTACAACATTCACTTCAACCATGAAAAAATTTTTAAAACAAACTTAACGTTACAAATGTACATCAGGATATTTACATTATTCATTGCAATATATATTGCTCATTTATTTTAAAGTATCTACATAAAATAATGACCATATTAACAACCTTTTTTGCACTCTTGAAAATTTTGTAAAAACCTGTGCATATGATTTAATTTTAAAAGGATCTGTAAAATGAACAAAATGTAGGAGTGTTCGTGTACACTCACACTAAAGCAAGTTCCATGTACACAGTTGAATATTTATGAACGAGAATAAATTAAAGCTTTGTTTTCGTCGACATGACGCGATATTATCTATCGTTCATGGTCGTTAGTAGTTAGTTCTGTTTTATTAGGGTTGCCACTTCTGACTTGACATATCTTCATATTATATTTAAATTCATTCATAAAAATATTGAGCAAGTTCGTAATACTTTGATATGGATATTTCATAAACGTCAGATGAATTAATTTATGTTCAGAAAACAAAATAAATGGAATCGGAAATGGAATTTCAGAAAAATATGAGCGTCAACTTTTTTTCCAGCATGGCAGCACTCAGGATATAATATAAAACCCTGAATTGTTTACTAAACAAAAAAAAGTGAAATGCTTATTTCAGCGTTCTTATTATTCGAGGAGCTGAACTAATCCAAGTTCAAAATTTGACTTTGATCTCGTTTATGTAATATAATTATTTCTCCGGTGTTATTTTAATAGCGTACAAGCGCGGGCCCACCTGATTTAAATCGGATTAACCTCTGCCTATAACAGATGCATTTCGTCATAAGTGACAAAGGAATTTTTTGTTCAGAAATACTTTGCATGACGGTATTAAGGTAAGAAAGACAGTTACCTGACTGTCTTTCTTATCCTGTATAAGGTACAGATAGCACCCGTAGATCCCTAGATACATTTTTAAACTGTAATTCATACACTAATTACACACATCAAAACATAGCAAACACTGTAATGGGTAGTTCTTTATGACATTCATTACTCTTCTACCACAAATATGTCCCTACTCCTATGTTACAATGATTTAGTTGCCAGTGCTATGTAAAACTCCTTCTATTAGAAGTCAAGAATCTCGCGTGCGTTTGTTATTTCGCCGGTTATTCTGACTTTCACTTAGTAACACAGTAATATTTAAATAGGCACTTCTTCATAATAAATATTATCTGCTCGTGCGACAATAACAGATAGAATAGTTCAACTCGTTTTTGATATACTTATTCTAGAAGCCGTCGCGAGTCGGTCATATATTTAACAGATATTTTACAACTAACCCTGTTTTTCCTAGCACCACATAAACAATGATGACGTACGAACGCTGATTATATTACACACTTTTTATTGGATTAATGTAGAATAATGAGCGTGGAGAGGAAAGGAAACCATAAATTGCGAATTTATCTTAATAGAATCTCTTGGCATTGTGCTTTATAAAAAATAAATTAACACGTTACTATACAACATTATAAAAGTTCCTATTGACATGAATAATAAGTTTACAAGTCAGATTGTTTAATAAAAATATCAATAAGTTCACACTTACATTGTACGTATATATTTTTTATTTATACAGTATTGAAAACGCAGCTGTATATTACCGACTTACGATATGATAGGCCTATAAAGAAATAGTTGGCCAATGCGTGAATATCATATATAGCATAATGTAAGAAAAAGTTACATATTTAACCGTACAAAGCAAAAACTCATTAAACAATATATGAGTCACATTATGTAACCATGCCTTTATAATTCCGTTCACGTCTGCGTCAACAGTTAAGATCATAGTTGCTTTACAACCGTCAATACCACAGACACAGAATAAAATGGCCACAGATACTTGATAGTACAAGTCGGTTCAATACCAAAGATAAGATAACAGTTAGTACTAAGACGCGTTGCGCGGGAAGATAAGAGCTCCTTGTGTTTCTGGTAGCCTGGTACTTGCGATCGAGATACACTTTCAAATCGACAAAATTTAGTCGACTAGCAATCGTACGCGATGCGAGATTTGATTCGCACTCGAATCAAATCTCTTATATATAATTAATACTTAGTTCTTATTCCAGTGGGATAAACTATCATTTAAACATAGGCGTTGACAAAAGTTTTAATACAAAATTATATAAAAGAAAATAAAATGGCATTAGTACGAAAGAAAGTTAAATTGCACTTAGTAACTATATAAAATAGGTTTGTGAATTAGCCCACCAGATGGCAAAATAATCGCTCGAATAAGCATAAGTGTACTTAAAAGAAATCACTATTATGAGTATTTAAAATTGTTCTAAAGAGGTTTTCTTATATATTTGAATTTCGAAGCAATGACACTCAAAGATCGGTCAAATAATCAGTTTTAATTTTGAATTAAACTTATATAACATCTTTGTTTCATTTCCTCGGAATTTAAAACACGTTGATATGTTAAAGACAGACGTTTGATTTATGCACTCATTGTTGTTATTCGATGACATTGTATTACTACATAAAGTTTTTTTTTTATGTTATTGTGACGGAACAAGCTCGAGGCCCACCTGATGTTAAGCGAACTAACCTCTGCCTATAACAGATGCCTACCTCTGCCTACACAGCGCCCGTCACCTTGAGACATCGTTGATAAGTCTCATTTGCCTGTAATTTCACTGGCTCTCAAGGACTACTGCCGGAGCACACCGTTAGGTGCTTGGCGACAGATTTTCTACTTGAGGGTGGTAGCTAGCCAGGCGGGCAATCGCAAAATGCCCTTCTACCATGCGGTGAAGCTCAAGCCGTGGTAGTCCATAGCTATTACCGCTCGGCCATCATTGCTTCAAATTTAGTTGGAGACACACAGGGTAGGGTTACCACCTTTTTTCGGACGAATAGAGTACTTTTTTGTTTTGGTAGGACAAAAATAAAGTACAGAGAATAAAAAAAGAGTATACATTTTTATCATTATTTGTCCTTAAAACATATTTTCTTTATTATTCTGCATTACTTTTTCGTATGTTTCATCTTAATACAATTGTCCTAAACTCTACCAAGCTTTTGTAGAAATGTTAATGATACCAGTTTTTTTTAGTCTCTTACTGATAACCAGTAACGAGCCACTAACAATCAGTTTTACATAAATAGAGTATTTTAGCGTACTTTATTGGTGTCGTAGATTATAAAGTACGCCTACATGAAAAAGAGGACAACACTCTATTTTAGAGTACGGGTGGTAACCCTAACACAGGGCAATAAGTTTATTTAGAGTTACACTATAAACAATGCTACTATATATGCGAAGGTAGCAAAAATACACATCTAATAAGCCTACTACTAAGTACTTGTTGGTAGACCGTACCCTACCACAGTTATTATTAACCTACTTACCATAGTTAAAATTACAATATATGTAGCTATAGCGTACATCCACGCCTTTCCAAAATAGCATGGTCAAAACAATAGCATAATTCACTTGATAGCAATTATGTGATCATTTAGCTTCTGTAGCGTAACAAAACAAAGTTTACAATATAACTGTAAACACAGTAGGGGAAGTTCATTACTCTCAACGGGCATACGTGTATAACTATAAACATATATTTTACCAAGAGTCAAACGGTCTCTACTTGCAGGATCCCGTAAAATCATCACGATCTGTATTTAGGTAAGTTACTGTTCTGATCCCTAATTGCAAGTTAAAAGGACAATTTAGAAGTATAGTACAATTATGATTGTATCTATATTGGTATCAACGTCGCGCGTCGCTTCTTCTAATTCTCGGTATTATTTGGGAGTCAAGAAGATGTTTATTTATAAATTGTAGTATGCATTAACGCGTTGAGTTGGTAAAATTTTACTTCAGGAAAAAAGCAACAGCAAAGGAAGAAATTGTACCGTTGAATTTGGCCGTATAACTCCATAATATAAGAATAAACATGACCACCTTTCCTCATCTGATACGGACAATTACCACATGAATAAAACACGGATTTCTATATTTACAGCAGCTGTTACATATCATAAAAGACAAACCAATGATTTTTCCTTTTTATCAGTAATCCAAAAATATACTAACTGCTACTAGGTTTGACATACATTGATAGTAAAGACCATATTTTATAGTGTAGCGTAGTTATACTTAGATAGGTTAACACACTGACAAATAAATGAATTTGAATTTGAATTTAAATTCACCCAAAGTCGATTTTTATGCATTAATTGTACGGAGTCTAGATACTTACTTTCTATGACGGAGTCCCCATACTGCGCCTATTTTTCTCTATAGCGCTGTGAGAAATAACGGGATATGGAAATTACAATTAGATGGGCCAGTCGGTACCATTGTCCATATTATTATCGCATTATCAGATTATGACATTATGATTAGAGGATAGCTATCTTTTGTGAATTAACTATAGGTACAAAGGTACGTTTATTTCTTTGGAAATGCTTGAATACATTTCACATACATTGAATACATTGCTTTGGATAGATTTATCCTACCATGCAGTTTCTTTTTTTTATGTCGTTGGCGCAATAAGCACTTATATACCAAAAGTATGACATTTACTTTAAATTAGTAGCGTCCACTTGTCTCCATTATTTTCTTTATAGTTTTCCATAATAGCATAAAAAGGCCACTGTGCCCCAGACTTAGCGTTGGTAGGTTCATCATTCCTAGATTTTGATGACGAATAAATATGTATATAAGTAGATATAACATAAAAATATACGTGATCAAACATCTTCAATGTTACAAAATCACAAATATACGATAGGAAAAATTTATGTGCGGGATTCGAACCCGCGTCCATCCACCCCTTGAGCCGGGGTATGCTCTAACCAATTGAGATGACATGACGTCATAACTCGAATGTTTCCTATCGTTCTTTAAACATCGTATTGGGATGGAGCGACATCTATAGTACCACTTGCGTTGTACTACAAACAAGGCCAATTTTGCAATTGGTTTTATACTTGTAAATGATGACGCAACCTTATAATTGACGCGGGTTCGAATCCCGCACATGACGTAAATTCGTCCTATCGTATATTTGTGATTTTGTAATGAAATCCGCATAGCAGGCGTTATTGCAAACATGACAATATTAAAAAATCTTCAACGTTATTGTACAAAATTCTGGTAGACAACATTTTATTACAGATTTATCCAATCAAAATATAAAATCAACCGATATCGATTCCGCCAGAGCGATGCACGCACACCGCACGATGTTGCCCTTGGCATAGACAACATAATAGTTACTACTTAACCTTGGATCCTTATAATCAAGTATGACCTATTCTGTGATAATGAACGGAATAGATAGCAGTTATACGTAGGGGTGATCTAGGGTGCTGCTTGGCAACGCCTCAGGGTCGCTCTGGCAATATTGGGGATTCGCAAGGGTAGCAGGGTGATATATTTCTAAATGTTTATTGAATGTCATCATGTTTTCTGATAAAAGGACATGTAAGTATAGCCAAAAAAAGTAATGGATTGCATTTAGATTGTTTTACATAGAAATTAAAAAGCGAAGCATCATGGTACTCTTATTGACTGCTCTATAGTCGTGATCTCTTTTGTTTATTTTAATCCTATGACAAAATTTTAACAAATACTTTATCTTGGGTTGCAAATTGTGTATATTAATTATTATGCAGTGCAATAAACAATATCATTTGTTGTAGGTACTAAGTTATAATATTGTGTTCAAGAATGGAAACCAAACAGACTAGGTAAAAACGATAAAACATTAGAACATCAAACTTTGGAGGGAAATTCAAAATATAACTGTTTTATTTTATTTATACCTGATAGGCTAGCTTTTGACCACCAACTCATTATATGGTAATAGATGTTGTTCAGGCCAACCTGCCGGAACACACCGTTAGGTGCTTGGCGACAGTTTTTATACTTGAAGGTGGTGGCTAGTTAGGCGGGCATTCGCAAAATACCCTACCACCATGCTATCACGACTGCCATCCTAAGGCAACAACCGGGACCACCGGCTTACCGTGTCATCTGAAGTACGGAAGCGCTCAGTAGTAATGTCACTAGCGGTCACCCATCCAACTCATTACCTTAGCTGATCGGATAAGAACGGCTAAGCAAACTTTGTTACGAAGCTTCTTACTCTCGCGCTTTTAGTTGAGTTTGGTACCCATTCTACATGATCATCGTATTTGATTTATCATTTTAAGGATATTGCTTATATTACCTTCAAAGTCATTAAATTACCCCTGAAACCATCAAAAACATTGAAAAATAGGGTAAAACTGTTTAACATTTTATGAATTCAAAAAGTAATAAAACTACTTGTATAAATATCTTCCGAATCTTGCGTATTATACATTATACAAGTACGATAGTTTGAGAAACTAGTAACAAAAACAATAAAAAAACACTTGAATTTCCCGCAATAAACGTCAGCGTTAGCAAAAGCGCATATTTTGTAACATAGCACCGACCAAATGCACCTCGGACTCCGGCGAAATATCCTGAACTAATATGAACAAATTAGGATTTTTGGTGAATTGAGTGTTGGCACTGAAGTATTGACCGTGGGGTGCCGGGCTAGAATGTCACCAATATTCTACCTGTGGGTGCCGTAAGAGGCGACTAAGGGCAAAATACCGGAAGGTGGGCATAGCAGCGCATTCTGAGGAAATGCTATCTTACACAGCGATGCCCAAGCCACCTGGCAAGCGTGGGGATTGTGGCAACACAGGCTGAGTTCAGCAGTGGAGAATCCGTCTGATACAGTACTGAAATACGTGTGTTAGTCTGACTCGCACCTGGTCTGTTTTTTTTCTGCCAATACTCATTAACATTGGCCGTTGGCATTCAATTATTATGTAAAACTGGTTCTGAGGCATCTTGTGACGCCAACTGTACATTATTTACGTATAAATATATCTTTATTTTATTTTAGTAAATCGAATTGTAGTCATAATTATTATAATATTTATTGGTAATACATATGCATTATAATATAATACTTTTTTTTAATTATAATAAGATAGAATATGCATTATACATTATTGTTAACTTCTTACTGGACAAACCTGTAGTTGCAAATATAATAAAAATATTTGTTTAGCTCATCTATACATATATAAGAATCAAAATCCTGAATCACTGACTGACACACAGCCTAAACCGCTGGTCACAGAGACTTGAAATTTGGAGGCGGTATTCGTCTTGATACGTATCAAGGGGTATACAAAAAAGGATTTTTTGAAATTCCATCCCTAAGGGTGTAAAAATGGTTGAAAACGTTTGCATAAAAGACCTTTGGTTTTGAACTTACAGCTCCGAAAATAAGTATTCGGATAGATCAATCAAAATAAATAATAAGGAGATAAAATTGGGAATGAACTTTGTAATTTTAAATATTGAAAGAATTAGGCGGAATTGTCACTAGATATATATCATTTTTATAAAGATTTTTTAAGTGTTTTATTAAATTTTTTTTTTTTTTTTTTTTTTTCATTTTTTTCAATGGCGGTATGCCTTTATTAAACAAATACTACAAACTATATACAACACTACAGCTACTACAATACTACAGCTACTACAGTAAAAGCATTTGGACTCATAGGGAGTCCAAATGCTCTAGCCCACTATCAGTTGGCAGCGTGCCCAGCATGCTGGCAGCATTGCCCCGTTGAATTGCAATGCTTATTCTTTGAGCCAAATAGGTGCCAGCATTTTGATCACGCGTCGCATCGACCAAGCGCTCTGATAAATTTTGGAAAATACGATGAGCTCCCGGTCCCCACGGACCCAACGTCTCTACACCAAACGGCTCAAATATGTAACCCATACCGAGGTTAGCATATTTGCGCCGCTTGAGTTGCTCTGCCGAAGTAGCCGCAGCGCCAGCCCTCACGTGGGTTTCAGAAAGGTGTGACGGCGCTAAAGTGTCTACGCATGTAGCGTCCCACACTAAGGGCCGTCCTAACTTCCATGGAACCAGAGTCATGCCGTCAGGTCTTTTACCATCGTCACGCATCAGACCGTTCGGTTCGAGAACAGCTGGAACATTGGCGCTGGTAAAAGCCCGGCGAATGATATCGTTAAGGCTGGCGTGGCGGGAAATTCGACCAGCACTTCGAGAGCAGGAGAGGCCATGGTGACCGAGTTGGTCAACTGCAGTACCACACTGGCAGTGATGTGCAACACAACACCTTGCACCCAAGCGTAAGCTAATAGCGAGACGAAAAGCGGAAGGATCTATAAGGCTACCAGTTTTGTAAGAAGGAATGGCTTGTAACCAAAGACCTGATTCCCACATAGAAACAGCGAGAATACGAGCACGATCTGCGATACTAGGGCACGTATTTAAAAGATCTTTCCGTGCTAGCTCGCATAGGGGCCGATCCCACTGTTTCTGAGATGACAAAATTTTTGGGAACTCAGTATTTGGACAAGCCAGTCCCCATGTGGTTTTGGCCTCAGCCAGATATGCTACATCAAAAGAGCCTAAAGATGGTGCAAGAATTTTTTCTACTAATTTGTGTGTACTGTGTACAGAAGACAAAAAAGCTGGTAATGCCACACTAGAAATTTTGCGTATCCCTATGCCCCCCAACCTCACAGGGAGGGAAGCTTGCACCCAAGCCCTATCATCCATCTCAACATTCAAAACCGATATTAACGTATCTTTTAATAAATTGTCTAAGCTTAAAAGAAGCTCACTGTGTTTCCACAGCTGACAACATCTCAAAAAGTATGTAAATTATAAAAAAATAAATAATAAATAAATAATTAATTAAATGTTTTCTTAAAATACTTTTAAAATATTTGTTATTATTGAAAGATATATTTTAAATTAATTAATTATTTAGACGTTATTGAGATTATATAATGATTCCAATATATATTCATATATGAAAATCATACATTAAAACTAGATCCATCTAATGTTAATACGTACAAAACTGTAATATTATGGGTAAGGAACTACCAATCAAGATAAGGGTGTTTATATGACGGGGTATATATATGATTATATCTCCAGTTTGGTAGGTAGAGCCGCAAATTTGACTTCTAGGTTAGCCTGAACAACATCTTCGACCACATCATCACTTACCATCAGGTGAGTGAGATAGTGGTCAAAGGCTAACCTATCAGGCATAAAAAAAAAGTACTGTAGTAGCTGTAGTATTGTAGTAGCTGTAGTGTTGTATATAGTTTGTAGTATTAGTTTAATA
The DNA here is from genome assembly GCA_963890685.1 of Plagodis pulveraria. NCBI lineage: Eukaryota > Metazoa > Arthropoda > Insecta > Lepidoptera > Geometridae > Plagodis > Plagodis pulveraria. The sequence goes on along the minus strand of OY982955.1, from coordinate 30,228,129 downwards.
AAGGCATACCGCCATTAAAAAAAAAAATGTATTTTAAATGAATAAATACCTTTTTGAATTGAATTTGAATATTTTATGGGATTTTATAAATAAATGTTAGACTAAGCGATAACCTCTGCATATAACAGATGAAATTCGTCAGAAGTAACGAACAGCAATGCGCCCATAAACCTGAGACATACAGCGGTTAAGTCTCATGTGCCTGTAATTTCGTTTACTGCAGCACTCAAACTGCTGCCGAAACGCACTGTTAGGTTTGCGACATGTTTTTTACTTGAAGTTTAGCACTTAGCCCGGTGAACATTCGCAAAATGCCCTTCTACAATGGAGGAACAGGGGATTGAACCATGGATATGCGCCACGGCAATCCATAGTTTTTGAAGCGCAGCGAAGTTTGCTTAGCTGTTTTAACCGACCATCAAAGTTAAGCAACGTCCGCCGCGGTGCTTCCGTGCTTCGTAGAGCAGGTTAAGCCGTCGGTCCCGGTTTTTGTATTAGGATGGTAGTCGTTTTAGCATGGTGGTAAGGCATTTTGCGAACGCCCGCCTAGCTAGCTACCACTATCAAGTAAAAAATCTGTCGCCAAGCACCTAACAGTGTGTTCCAGCAGCTGTCCTTGAGAGCCAGTAATTCTGGGTAAGCCTGAACAATACCTTCGACCAAATCATCATTTACGAAATAAAATAAATAAAAATAAAAAAGTTACCGCTACGCATTTTTATCATTTTATTGTTGTAATCTTGTGAATTTATTAATGGTACCCTACCTTTCTTATAATTAGAAAATCTCCTAAATTCTTTCCACGAGAGGCGCACGAGAGCTGCGGCCCCACAAATTACACTGGACCCTATAAAGTGACCCTTCGGACAATAAAATGCACCCGGCATTCTGCATTCCATAACTTTTATTGCTTAGGTGATAATGAACAGAATTTTTCTGGGTTTTAGCCATAGACCTAGGATTTTTTCGTTACGTTCAACCTAAGCCTATGGTTTTATTTTAGCACTAAGTTTATAAAATGTTTAGTTTAGACTTGCTTTCCGGCCGCAGCTCCGCCTGCGCGTAAGTAGGTTATCGCGCAAAACCATTAACCTCCTTATGCAAAGTTGGATAAAAATTATCCTATGTCCTTCCCCGGGTCTCAAACTATTTCCATAAGTACCAAATTTCATCCAAATCGGTCCAGTAGTTTTTAAGTTTATTCGTTGCATACAAAAATACAAAATCTTTCCTCTATATAATATTAGAGTAGATTGACGGACATGGAAGGCTTCGGAATATATTTTATATATATTGTAAGTAGTGATGAGACTACCAAGATGGACTCTTGCTAAAGAAACCTATCACTTGGTAAAAAACAATTTACTATTTCTGGATTGTCTATCGCTCAATATTCGTGTTTGTTATTTTTATCGATGTCTTTGTTGAAGTGGTCAAAATCCATCAGATGGTCGTTGTATTTTTTCATTTTCATTCAAGGCAAGAATTCCCAAAATTATACCTCACCATTTTGTTCATCATCAATAGTCGTAACGTCCACTGTTGAACAAAAGCATCCCTTATAACTATGTTCCCCCCTAAGTATGTAAGAATGTTCCCCATAGTAATATAATGTTTAATTAATATCTCCGTTAACTTAAAAGATGGCACGGACCCTGGAGTCTGTGAAAAATCGAACAATTCTCAATAAAAAAAAAAAAAACTTAAGGGTCTCTTACTAAGAGAGGTTTAACATAATTCCCACGCTTGGCAGACGTGTTAATGGCAATTCTTCAGAAGACGGTGCTGCCCACCTTCTGTTATTTTACACTTCTTCGTCGCTTACGACACCCATAGGAAAGTATTTTGGGATGCAAATCTAGCACGGCACCCCACGGGACGAATTTTCTTATCAAGCGTCTTATTACTAACCAAGTTCTTGTCCTTCTGTCATATCCTATATTAACTTATCAGTCTTTTGGCGGGAAACGTGATATCTTCAGATTATGGCTCTTATAGTCTTGAATACATATGATATTTTTTATCCCGACTGGCTGACGTATGTGTTATTTCTTAATTATAACCTTATTCTACGAGAGCGAAGTCGCGAGGAGAAGCTATTAATTTATAAATATTTTTAACTTAGCAGTATATAGAAAAGCCGTAATTTCGACTTCTTTTGAAACCTAGTATAAATCGAATCTAACATAACTTTTTGCATAGAAATATCAGCATTATCTACCATACTCTAGAGACTTAAACAAAGTAACTGATTTTGAATCAGGTATTTTAATAACTGATTTATCGAAACAAAGACAAAACATTTAATTTTCAGGCATCATGTTAAAAAGTAGAGTGTGTAATCATTATGATCTTTATAAGCGTGAATCGGGTACCAATCTGAATTTTACCTTCTTACCTTTGATGTTCTTTCTTAATAAGCCTCTTAAGTACATGTATACCAAAGTCCCTATTTCACAGCCATTTACAAGGCAAGTCGACTGGCTAATACCTGCCGAGACGCTCCTAACGATATTTACCAAGGAACTCTCCCTCACCCTAGCTCCCTCGCAAATCCTGTCATATCAGGGCGTAATGAAAAAGCAGAGGTATTGGAAAACTAGCTCTAGGCGAAATTTTCTGAGTAAAACAATCTAGACTGTTAGTAAAACATTCTTTAAATTTTATTAGATATGTATCCTGGAAGAGTAAGGCTGAGATTCAGAGACCAGTCTAAGCTTGAACTAATTCTTTCATCTGTCAAAATGTAGTGCTAAGCCTCATAATTGTATTCAGAGACGTCTGACGACGTGCTTTGCTAAGCCAAGTAGTGGAAATCGACTACTTTAGCCTGTCTCAAAGCAGGAGTGGCACCGCCAAGTGAGCAAAATTGAAGATTTTATTGACATCCAATTGAACTTGTTTGTAAATCCTTCCAACTTCACAATATTTTAAGTTCAAAAATGTTCCCGCTTTATTTCTACATGACGTTTTGTCAATTTGTGATCAGGTATGTACATAACATGTATTTTGTTTCACTCATTCCAATCACATTATATATGTTGTTCTTGTCGTTTTCTTTTTATGCCACACAGATATACAAGAACTGTTAAACGTTTCATAAGTGAAAAACCTGCCAAGTGCGAGTGCGGGACTCGCGCACGAAGGGTTCCGTAACCTAATCTTGCAAGTTACAGACACATATCGCAGTGTCAGATTGAGCTGGGCAGGTACGGCGAAACCCTCTTATTGTATGGGAGCCCCCTTGATTATTTATTTTAAATAATTATATTTAAAGAGAACATACAACTAAATATTCTGTTATTAATTAAAGCGTCTACCTGTCACCGTTATTAGTATCGAGCAAGAAACGGTAAAAAATCAAGTTTGTTGTATGGGAGCCCCCTTTAATATTTATTTAATTATAATTTTAGTATTTTTTCTTATAGCGGTAATAGAAATACATCGTCTGTGAAAATTTCAACTGTCTAGCTATCACCGTTCTTGAGATACAGCCTGGTTTCAGACGGACGGACAGCGATGTCTCAGTAATAGGGTCCCGTTTTTACCCTTTGGATACGGAACCCTAAAAATGTGCCATACATAATAGAGTGTGATCTTAGCCAAGAATGAGGTAAGTAGGACTCAGACTATATCATGGAAAATTAAAATTTAAAGATTGGCTTAGCCGACGCTTGGCTAAGACTTGACTTTGACCGTCTTACACAAATGTCTATGAATCTCAGCTTAAATCTTGCTTTTATTTTTATTAATTTTTTACATTTATCTGGGGGGCTTACAGCTATCATTACAAAAAAGGTTTAATAACTTAATTAAGAAAAGCCATTAACAAGCCTCCACATATATAAAAAAAAGGAAAAGTGTTTTTCCTTTTTTTCTTTTGTTTGGTTTCTTATGAAATCCTGATGAAATGCGGTGCCCCAGCCCTATATATGTTAAGCGGTAACCACTGTAACGACCAAGTAAAGAACCCTGAGGCATGCAGTTGTTTACAAAGTCTCCTGTGCCTATAATTTCATGATTATTTACTAGCTCTCAAGGACGGCTACTGGATCACACTTTTCTAATGAACGGTTGTCTTTTGAGCGTGGTAGCTAGCCAGGCGAACAGAACATACGTAAAATGCCCTTCCACCATGCGGTAAAGCTCAAGCCGGTAGTGGGGTATCAAATCACGGACCTGCGGCCCAGCAGTCCATGGCTATTACAGCTTGGCTGCGACTGCTTCGAAAATTTATGTATATGAACTTCTGCATGCGTTCCCGTTATCGAAGGTAGCTGTGAATGTTTTTCTGGACAAGACAAAATATTATGTTATGAAATAGCGATATCTGGTTACCTATCTTGGTTTGAAATAAAGATCATTAGGAGCTAATTATAGAACAAGTGTATAACTAAGACAAGAAAAGTATATTGTATGTGTATTCTACTATGTTTGTGATGTTTGCTATAGGGATGTCAAACATGGGCATCTACAGAACAAATATACAACAAAATAAAAACTTGTCAGAACGGAATGGAGACGCACAATAGGAGTCAAAAGAAAGGACCGAGTAACATTTATAGAAAGCAATTTACATTTACAATTTTTGAAGCAGTAATGGCTCAGTGCATTGGCTATAGACTGCCGTGCAGCAGGTCCATGGTTCGAATCCCACCGCGGGCTTGAGCTTCACCGCAAGATGGAAGGACATTTTGCGAATGCCCGCCTGGCTAGCGACCACCCTCAAGTAGAAAATCTGTCGCCAGGCACCTAACAGTGTGTTCCGGTAGCAGTCCTTGAGAGCCAGTAAAATTACAGGCACATGAGACCTAACAACTGTACGTCTCAGTGTGACAGGCACAGTGCAATTTGTCGTTGACGAAATGCATCTGTTATAGGCAGAGGTTATTCCACTTAACATCAGGTGGTCCTCGGGCTTGTTCCGTCACAACAAAAAAAACAGACATAAAAAACTAATAGTATGTTTGCCAATGCCAATATACATGCATTAGGTACAATACGTGAATACTAAGAACAGCAATAAAAGCTACTCGTAATTATTTTATTTTATTACAGACAAATAACCTACTGGTAAGTTGGTAACCCTAGCGGAACTGCGTGAACTTCGCGTCTCTGATAAGTCATCGCGTCATATAGCGTTTCCGCTATGACATAATTCAGTATGATTAAAAAAAACAGCTGGGAACCATGTCGTTGTGTACATCAGGGGCCCGATTCTCTTAGCTATTGAACGGCGTTAACGCAACTTAATTGCATGAAAATTTTAGTTTTTGACAGTATCCGTAGTCTGCCCGCTATTTAGGTTCGATCACAAGTCAGTGGCTTGCTATCAATAGTTTTTGACATATTTGGTATGCTGTAAGCTATTTTGTTTCGAATGCGTTGCTAAAGTGGCATAGATAGCATAGCATAGAGTTGAGATAGAAAAATAGCTAAATGATTTAATAATATTTATTTAATGTATTGTTGGCAAGAAAACCCCTGTATTGATATTTTTACTGATGCTTAATTGATAAAAGTTTTCATTATTATTTCAGTGGCAAAATTTGCAAGCCATACCACAGCCATACGATAGCGACGCGATTGCTATAAAACTGCGATTAGGTGCTAGAATTAACAGACTACCGAATTTGATATTAACAGCAGTTCGATCGCTGAAGCATCGCAGTAGTGTGGCGTTTGGTCAATAGCTAATAGAATCAAGGCCCTGGTTTCTGACATGACAAGGTTTGACTTGACAATAATACAATGGCGCAGGGGCCATTTAAGACCGTCTGGTCTAAAGCATGGCCTCAAATCAGATTTAGTTCCATTGTTTGAGTCACCATACAGAAAATATGTTTTATTTTTACGGTTTGCATTAATTAAATTATCACAATAAACTATTTATTAAAATTAATAATCAATAGCGGTCACCCATCCAAACATGACCGCGGCGGACGTTGCTTAACTTAGCTGATCGGTTAAGCAAACTTCGCTACGAGCGCTTGCATCCGACTGGCATACAGAAGAACTTATATGCGTTTGTTTCGTTCTGGGTACGGAACCCTTATAGCGACAACTCAATAATAGCAGCTGACATATCCATCTGAGAGCTGTAATTACATTTAATTGTGTCGGGCAAGTGTGAATTAACCAATTGAGATTAAATGTCACACAGTTATACTCATGATGGCGGCGCCTGTGATCATGTTCACTTGATCACTGATGACTAAGGTTTTCGTGGTCTAGTGATCATTGGTGACCAGCAATAGATGCAGATTAATCTGTGATGGTTCCTTGTAGCCTTGGACAACGTGTTTATCTGTGTAGGAAAGATATTTCCCCGTGGGGTGCCGGGTAGAATGTCACTCCCCATTTCTTTCCACGAGTGTCGTAAAAGACTTCTAGGTTAGCCTGAACAACATCTTCGACCACATCATCACTTACCATCAAGTGAGATAGTGGTCAAAGGCTAACCTATCAGGCATAAATAAAAGACGAGCAGAAATATGTGAAATATACCGGAAGGTGGGAAGCAGCGCCTTCTGAAGAACTGACAACTTCTACTGCGATTCGTAAGACGCCTGGTAAGCGTAGGGTTTATCGCAAATCCCCCCAATTGGGAACATCTTGTTCAACGGTGGGCGCTCCAGTTGATGTGATGATGATTATCAAAGGTGTTTGTTTAAAGTCTGTCTCAAACGTCTTCCAAGTCTTCCGATACAGTAAAATGTGCTTTAGATACGTATATCCGTTTTGTTCCTGTTTTTTTTACCGGCGGTATGCCTTTATTAACAAAATACTACGAACTATATACCTACAACACTACAGCTACTACAATAAAAGCATTTAGATCCCTATAAGTCATTGCAGACTCATAGGCAGTCCAAATGCCCAGCACGCCCCGTTGAATTGCAATGCTTGTTCCTGTTTAATTTTTAAAATAACAGTTCTATCATGGTTAGGTACTTATATTAGGTTCACGCCCACAGTGATGTAATCTATTGGGTGCTTGTGTGTGTGTGTGTGTGTGTGTTCGGTTCATAAACAATATTAGTTTATCGCTTTCCCGGAACTGACTGATAACGAGTATCAGTGGCAGGGCTGCCGTTGTTTGTAAACTTGGCTGTATATTTATGAATCATATACGAACTGTTGATTCCACACAGCGCTCGTATATATGAAGCGCTCGTAGCGAAGTTTACTTAGCTGTTCTTAACCGATCAGCAAAGTTAAGCAACGTCGCCCGCGGTCATGAGTTGGATGGGTGACCGTTAGTGACATTACTACTGAGCGCTTCCGTGCTTCGGAGGGCACGTTAAGCCGTCGGTCCCGGTTGTTGTCTTACGATGGCAGTCGTTACAGCATGGTGGTAGGGCATTTTGCGAATGCCCGCCTGGCTAGCTACCACCCTCAAGAAGAAAATCTCTCGCCAAGCACCTAACGGTGCGTTCCGGCAGCTGTCCTTGAGAGCCAGTACTTCTAGGTTAGCCTGTACAACATCTTCGACCACATCATCACTTACCATCAGGTGAGATCGTGGTCAAAGGCTATCAGGCATAAAAAAAAAAGAATAATAATGTCTATTGAACCAAATAGAACATGTTACAAAACTCAATGTAGCACTGTCTCTCATACTAGGAGTAGTGCTAAATAGATTTTGTGGAACAGATTTTTTGCAAAATGTATGTTGTTTTACAAAAATACAATTAGAGGAAACATTATAGTCGTGTGCGGGATACGAACCCGTGCCATCCACCGCTATAGCCGGGGTAAGCCAACATGACATATGACTCATGACTCTAATTTGTGCTTTCTTTCTTAAACATCGTATGGGGATGGACATGACTATAATTTTTCTTCTATTTCTTCTATTCGTAACATAATACGCGGTCATTGCAAAAATAAAAATAACAAAAATATATGTAGCAATAAGAAAATTATATGTATTTATTATATTGCACTTAGTTAGTATCTAGGGCCAAGTTATTCTAAAATAAGTTTTCTTAAATTATTTTAGATCGAAAAGTTATATTGTAAAGTTGACTGTAAATTACGCTACTGTGACGTATATATATATCTCTTAATTATTCATGTATGTTTGTATGTGTATAAACATGTAACAATAAAATAGCAAAGACTAATGAAACCGTCATTTATTATCTGTTCATCATATAGGCTGATTAATGGAACCAGTAGCATCTGTATTGGTTTCCGATACATATAATTTAAGTTGTCACGTACGTTCTAAGCAGGCTTTCCACTAGGTGACACAGTGCTAAGCTGGCTTCCTATTATAAAAAAATCTCGGCCCCTGCCACTAGTCGAAGACAACGGAACACCATGAGGTTTTTAGTCGGTAGTGGAGTCCCTATTGACCCTGAGCACCTGCTCCCCGGCGGGTGTGTATATAATAATATACGTAAATGCATTTTCCTCATGACAATAAAAAAAAGGTACCTAGTAGAATAGTAACTTTAGAGATAGAGTATAGACCTTACTATTCTCTATTATAATAATATATTCGTAGCAGCTCTAGACTTTGATTGACAACTGACATGCTGGGATACAAAACAGTTTTGGTGCCATTTTCTTATACGTATTAGGAGCCCTCCTGAATTTCAAGTCCAAAAATCTTCTTTGGGTCTACGTTTTACACAAATTATACATTGCAGCTCATTCCGTTTACGTTCTAGAGACCTATGACGTTCTCGGACGGACGGACAGACAGTCAGCAGAGTCACTTAACTAGAGCTCCGTTTTGCCCTTTCGGTACGGGACCCTAAAATAGCAAAACACAATGAAACGAAAAGACTTTACCACTACCTATAGCGTGAATACATATATCAAGCGATTAGCTAGAGAACTAGGTTACTCGGGTAGTGTAGGTACCTGCCTATAGGTTTAAAATTATAGGTATACCCATAATTATATTCCCAAAAATATATACTTTAATCTGAAATACTTTCTAACTAAGTATAATTCATTACATTAGGTTAGGGTCTGACTCTACGAAACATTACTAGGAACGCAGCTAGAGTTGGTACTCTACACAGGTACGTACGAACACCCCGTTAATTACTGCCTGGCTCTTTGAAGCCTAACTTCATTTGTAGAAAACTATCTCAACAGATATTCTACAGGTACCAGGTATGTATGGATGAATAGGCAGTACTTCGGTGGCTGGCGGCGCGGCGGCCTCTATGAACTAGGAGTGACGAAAGCACAGATTGAGCATCAGTTACTATGTAAGCGAAAGTCCCCTCACTATGCTACAACGATCTACGCCGTAATTTCTACCTTGGTACTTGTAGTACGCGCTGTACGAGCGAGCGTAATGTAGGTATGTAGTGACCGCAAAAAAAGCTGATAACACGATCACAGAAACAATATTATGAACTTTTTTTTTGTGGCTTGAATTAAGAAATTTAGATTAATTCGGTTATAGCAATTTGTAAATGCTGGTCTGGCTAGCTACCTATAGTAGAAAATCTGTAGATATCAAAGCCAGGCAGCCAGCTGCAGCTGTTTTTGAGAGCCATTGCACTATTCTGGACTACATTATTACTTTATCGTAGTGCTTAAGTAAGAATGATCTCACCTACGAGTATGGTCAAACTCTATCTCCTATAAATGTCTTGTAATATCCGAACTAGATTGATATCAATAGGTAATATAGTAAAATAATCTATATCTATCTACACAGTGTAGTTGCATAATTACACAGGTACTACTCACTTTAGGTGGGTATGATTAGTTTCTGTTTACCTATAATTTGGATACATTGCGCTCGTAATTAGGGATTAAAATTGTTTCTGTCGAGGCTCCAAAAGTCTAGGTACTAAAATAAAAAAACACGTAAACGTTTTTATTTTCGGACTGAACTAAAGAAGTAGGTTGGATTATTTGTGGGAGTATTAAGAGATAACGATGCGTGTGAGTAATAGGAATAAAGTTACGAAAACGAACATTTTATAATAAAACGCCGATTCGTATTTCCCTGTTTTCTCCTCCGAAGCTGAAACGATTCAAATTTTTTTGTAAAATGTCTTGAAGCCGCAGTGACACCTTGGTGACTTTGAATGGCCACGACAGTCGACTTGTTATTTTGTACGATAAAAATGATAAAAGTACGCATTTTTTAAAATACTATACAGCAATTTATTGTCTTTGTTTCAGGTATTCTATAATTTTCTAAACTTAAATCGTATATAGAGGGGTGTTGTGATGTCCAAGTTATCACAAGTTCATAATCTCCTGGTGCAAAAAGATGTAATTTTTTCCCATTTATTAAATAATCTCAAGAAATACCTACCATTTAAATAGCAATTTGTTAATAAAGAAAACCGCATCAAATGTAGTTGTATTTACACTCGTATTATTTTTAGTTTACTTATGATGAGGTTGATGAGTTATTGACTATTTATTTGTTTAAGCGCTGTATTGTATATTTTTTGGTCAATATTTTTTTTTTTTTAAATTATTATTTAATTTTTTATCTTATTTTTGACCTATTTACATACTAAATACAGATACTTACTAGACTGCTGCCGGAACAGCGACAATGTGGGCTAATGTGACGGTTAATGAATAGCTAAGTTAGATATTTACGGGAACATTCATTGATCTACTGTGGTTACGTATGCATAAATACGTAACATAGTATAAATTACAATCCTATTAAATGTTAAAAATAATTTAGGTTGATCATATTTTCTGTCGGTACCTCGTCTGGCCGAGTAGTTTTTCAGAGCGAGAGTTGAGTGGGATTATACGTGTTTATTTAGGGTTTCCTGCGATACCTACGCCGCGGTTCTGCGACCCTGGTACGCCGACGTAATTATATTTGGTGGGCGACTCTCCCCTTCATAGCTTTGCAAAGTAGTTAGACAGAAATTATTTTGATAGGCGAGTCGATGATTTGTTTCGTTAACTTTGAGAATTTTGCCATTAGATAGACCAATTATTTGGTGTTTATTATTGTAGTATCAAGCTTCAAGATTAAGTGAAATGGTACTATTACGTAAGCTGTACAAAATAAACTCCAAAGATCGAATTATTTGTATTTCTAGAAAAGCGCGAATAGGAAAATTATTCACTAACCTCATAAAACGACGAAAGCTTCTACGTGATGGAGACTGGTGTTTATGGCGGGAAATACAAAATTTTATCAGTTTTATCGCGCTTGTTGCTAGTATTGATAACTATTCTACACGATCATAGTATTCGCGAGCCTAACATAATATTAGCCTAGCCTAAGCTTTATAAGGCTAGCCTATCAGGTATAAAAAAACATTGCAGCCAATGCCATAATTTATCCCTAAAGTGATAAAAATATTAAAAAACACGTTTACCCATGACTAATGAAAAGTTACAGCTTATTTGCCCTCGCACTGACTGCCATTTTATGATAAATCTTTTTCTGTACATGCTGCACGATTCTGGAACAGGCATTTTTAATTCTTAAGTTTTAATCCGTACGCAGTTGCTATATATTATATCTTCAAATATAGAGTAAAAAATATAATTTATCTAGAGTTTCCTGTTTTTGTATTAGATGGTATTTATAGTATATTGGTGTATATATATATATTTATTTATTATGTAGGTAGGTAGTATGTATGTAGGTATTTATATAATGTCCATAAGAACGTAAGTTTAAGTATGATGTATGTAATGTAGAATAAATTCGGTGTATATGCAGTACCTAATTCTGAATGTCAGTAAGTTTCATAATTGCGAAAAACTGCCACCAATATCAGTCATTTATAAATTTTTATTCCTGGTTGTCTGGAAGAAATCGCTATAAGCAATAAGACCGCCATTTTGCACTAGTGTATTTCTATGTTCTATCTAAATTATAATGTAAACAATTCAATAAGCATTACAATAATACATTAGACATCATATTTTTTTACTACATTATAATTTAATACAGTACAATATTCAGAAGAACTAGCAACAGAACCAAAACAAATAATAATAGAGTTTTGAATTCCCCCCCCCCCCCTAGACAATAGCGGTAAGTTTATATATCTTGTATCTTGGTTTGAATTTAGCCGCAGCATCTTAAAAGCGAACCCATCATATTTCATTCAATTTCTGTCAAATTAAAACCTCCTCCTCAACGTAAAAAGCTTCGTAAGCCGTAAGTCTTCAAACTTTGTGTTCTTTTTAGTCCAATAACATTATTCAGAGCTAATGAAGCTATCTGTCCACGCGGTGTCGCCGTCCATTAAAAATAATGTCGGTACCAATGTAGGTACTCTTTTGAATATGAGGTTGTTGTGTTTTGGTATTCGATTTTTATAATTATTTTCTCTCTCATTTTTGATCGGTGCTGCTTGGTTTAGTATGGCAAATATTATGCAGCCTATTTGCGTAGACATATTTATTCGTCATAATTTCATTGTCAATCTAAACTTATTCCATTTTTATTCAATATTATAAAAAAAACATCCTGGACCAATTCCTCGAATATTTGAGATTATAAATTCAAGGATTGTAAACTAAAAAAACCCTATTCCCGATTCGTAAGCGACGCCTTTTGGATAGGATAGGACCTACGATAACGCGACCTTCAGCGGTCCCAATAAAAAAAATACAATGCCATTATTCGTGGGATACAGAAAAAAATATAAAAATACTTATCATGGTGCGCGGCGGGAAGTGAGAACGAAGTGCTGTACCGCCCGGTGCCTAATGATATCGATAAAACTCAAAAAGTATTTAATAAAAGTAGTTACACGTAATAAGCACCTGTTTTGTTCACTTTTGACATGGCACATACACCTATCCTACCGGACAATGTTTACGTCAGATTTAATATTAGCTGGTACTTTTTCCCTACTTACAAATGAATTATACGTGTTTTAATGCCATAAATAAACATACCTATGAAATTAAGACAAAACTTTCCTGTATGTGTAATATTCAATTTTATTTCCGTTTCTATGTTAGCAATATAAATGTATACCTAAATTAAGGATACTTATGTTATCTCTGCGTAAATTTATATTCTAAATTAAGTTAATCATATTGTAGCATATCGTTTTTGGATTATTTTATCTTTTAAGTGCAAGTTAGGTCGAACAATTTTAGATTTAATTCAGCCAGGTAAGTAAACCTTCATATTTTATGCTTTATTAGAATTTACCTTGAAGAGATATTCAGTTATGCACCGTGATTGGTCTGATACAAAAATATCAGGTGTTCAAGAGTTTTTCATCATCTTCAGATGATTTTAGTCTCATTGTCCATGAAAAACTCTGTTGCCATGTATCTGTGTCTGTGTGCCATGTGTGATTGTTTAGTGATTGTATTCATACAATCACTAAACAATCACACATGGCTTTTTTGAATGAAACAACTATTGAACCGAATTGACTAACTCGAATGTCTCACTCCATAATGGGCAACGTTGACAAAGGAATATGTCAAAATAAAGTTCATCTCGGTAACAGTTCTCGTTAGACAGTAAGGCCCCAGGTCTCCAATATTTGAACGGTTACCTAATAGGTCTATGAAAAAAGAGTGCGGGAATCACTACTCATGTTATGTCTGGACACCACCGCAGAGACCTTGTTATTGAGCCTGGATTCGCACATCTCTTACGGAGTTAATAGTCGTAACCACCATGTTACAGCACGCGCTGTTGCAAACCTTATTTCTGAGTTGTTTTAAGCGAAACGTAAGTAAAGTAAGTAACGTAATCCTTGGCTATAAAGCCCCTTAATTCCGATTCCCAAGATGTGTAAATACTAAAGTTTGTGTTTGAGGTTACTATACCAATATACGAGTACCCAACAGACTTGTTCACTCACGAAAGCGCGCCGCTCAACAGTAAATTATTGATGCCTATATGTATGGGTAGGCCTCGTTTGTACTTTACGTCTTAGTGTGGATGTAAATGCTAATGTTACAAACAGTAACACAATAAAACTTGCAATACGATCGTTTGTGTAGGTAGTAGTAGTAACTACGCAAAAAGAAATGGAGTACGTGCCTTCTTGAGAGGAAAATTCTGTACCTACGTTCGCAGTTTATCGATACTTTTCCATCCCTAACAAGTTTTTTGTCTTGCTCGGCGCTGCGCTACCTGGCCTTAGGTAGGAGTTTCTGAGAAGTACCCACTCGATGGCAGTCGGTGTCGAGTTCCTCTGAGGTGTTATTGTGCTTGCAATGAATTTATTGTTTAAGCTGACGTAAGGGGAACGGGGAACGGTTGAAGATTAGGTAACGACACAGTGGGTGGTAATCCGTACGTAATTAGTGGTGGTGGGTTAGGTACTTAGTACTATAGTATTAATTTATTAACCCAAGACATATATACTACACTTATATATGTGTTAGGTTAATCTGAAAATGTATCCAGATGGTGTATAAGGTCTCAGGATGGATCTCTACAGGGTTTTGCATGGCGGTAGTCTTGCTAGTTACCAGTTACCACCCTCAGGTAGAAAATCTGTAGCCAAGCACCTAACGGTGTGTTCCGGCAGCTGTACTTGAGAGCCAGTAATTCTAGGTTAGCCTGATAAAATCTTCGACCACATCACCACTTACCATCAGGTGAGATAGTGGCCAGAGGCTAACGTAAAATATACTATAAAAAAAGCCCCTTTAGCATGAGTCTGGGTGGATATCACCGCAGTCTCATATATTCTAGCTCGAAGCACATTAGTGCAGTCTGCACAGGTATCTAAATTTGTTTTTCAAAATTGTCTCTTCACGGTCAAAAATCCAAAGATTTTGTTTTTTTCATTTCATTACTTAATTTGTTTAAGATTTTATTTTTCATTCCTCCGGCTGATCGTAGCCGCGCGCGATTGTTCGCGGCTGACGCGCGTGGTGGATGCGACAATAGTCAGCTGTCAGAGTATGAAAATGTATATTGTAATTAAACTTATTATCTAAATGCTTTTATTGTTGTAACTGTAGTGTTGTATATAGTTCGTAATATTTTGTTAATAAAGGCCGGTAATAAAAAAATAATTAAACTAAAATCTCGAGAAATATTTGTTGCATACGTTCCTCGTCTAAAAATGGGGTAAAAGCATCGCTGTAAATATCCAACAGTGTCACTGGACTATTTCTCCACGCGGAAGGTCAGGATGGCAGATCGATGCTCGTTGCATTTTTTATCATGTTTAATCCGTCAGCTGGCCCCGCTCCGCGCGACCGTATTAATGCATTCCCTGTATAAATCTATGCCAGGTTGACAACGTCTGTAAAAAGGGGTATTTGCCATAATCCCCACGCTTGGCAGGCGACTTGGGGATCGCAGTGTAAGTTTGCAGTTTTTAGAAGGCGCTGCTGCCCACCTTTCAGTATTTTTCCCTTAGTCGCCTCTTACGACACCCACGGGAAGATATGGGAAGGTGCAATTCTAACCTGGCACCCCACGGGAGATAACGGGAGAAACGTCTATTAAAGTAAAATTACTAGCATCAAGATTGCTTAATGGTTCCAGACCTTGCATATATAAACATGTCCAAACGTACGAAATTATGCAAATACTACGTTTTATGATTCAATTTATTGAATTGAATCCTCCGAGCTTACGCAAACACAGGGAATCCTACGTCGATAACTAGTTATACTAATAAATATTGCCTACCAAGCCAGTTGACTCATGCATAAATTGCATATCTAATATAAGTTCTTTAAACCAAAACCTAATCACAGTTTTCAAGATGGTGTTGTCATTAGATACTACTATTATTATTAGGGCATCACATACATATAGAGAAATTTGGGTAAGTTTTCACCTGGCTCCTACTTTCAGGGATGTGTCCGTGCCGATAAGTAACCATTTCGAGCTTCTTGGCATCTCATTAACACCAACTCTCAATTTCGGCTCCTATATTGAGTCCAAAGCCCAGCTTGCCTCAAAAAAGCTTGGTATTTTGGCTAAGGTGAGACAATACTTCACACCGGGACAGTTGCTTAATCTTTATCAAGCCCAAGTCCGGTCGTGTATGGAGTACTGTTCTCACCTTTGGGATGGTTCTGCCAAATACCAGCTGGAGATACTGGAAGCTATTGAGAGGAGAGCCAAGAGACTCATTAACGACGACCACCTAGTACGCAAGAGACTCCAGAGTCTCGAGCATCGCCGCAAAGTCGCTTGTTTATCGGATACATTTCGGTGAGTGTGCAATGGAACTTCACAATTTGATTCCGCCATCCCCATTCTTTAATCGGACTTCCAGGGATACTCAGAAGCGCCACCGCTTTATGGTGGATATTCCATTTACCCGAACGAAGCGATTTACTTCTTCTTTTATCATACGAACCGCCAGGGAATGGAACACCCTGCCTGAGTCTGTGTTTCCGGTTAAGTTCGATATAGGGATCTTCAAAACGCTAGTGAATAGGTATCTTCTGGGTAAGCGCGCTCCATCATCGATCGCATCATCACTTAACATCAGGTGAGATAGTGGTCAAGTGCTACCCAGTTCAGTATAAAAAAAAAGTAATATACACATCCAACCACTACTTCGGGAACATAAGGCGGAAAATATTATGTATAAGAAGTGACCTCAGCTTTCATTCCAGTACCGACTTTTACCGACCGAGTTACCGACTACGACCAAGTTATTTCACACT
The DNA here is from genome assembly GCA_963890685.1 of Plagodis pulveraria. Lineage (NCBI taxonomy): Eukaryota > Metazoa > Arthropoda > Insecta > Lepidoptera > Geometridae > Plagodis > Plagodis pulveraria. The sequence continues at coordinate 30,211,536 of OY982955.1, read as the reverse complement.
TTTGAGTGCTGAATTCAGTTCCATTTTGAGGTAAATTTTTTTCACCCTTTTTAGTGACCCTTGCTACTAAGGGGATCAATTGTCATTCACTGTCAATGACCATACTATCAAGACAGGAAAACACTTTTCAGTTGTTGGAGTTTAACTCAAAAACGATTTTGATAAAATTTCAATGGCATTACACGGAAAGCACAAGCTTCCAAATAAAAAAGAACCATCAAAATCAGTTCACCCATCCCAAAGTTACGAGGTAACAAACATAAAAAAAAGTCTAATTGAGAACTTCCTCCTTTATTTAGAGTTAGTTAAAAAGAAGTGACCTCAGCTTTCATTCCAGATACCAAAAAAAGGCAAAACATGCAAAGCGCCTACAATTTCAGTTTTTATTTTCAGCGTTTTGATGCCTTCACAAGAATGTCATTCTATCTGTGACATAAATGAAAATCCGATATGTCCCGCTGGACGATGTCGCGGTTAGCCAGGTTGAATGGTTACTAAAATAACAATTCGTGTGCCCGCTTTTTGTATTCAGGTTTCATTCTACCGCATATTTGAAACTTATCAGTGTTTTTCGGAAAGGAAGAAGCATTTTATACATTTGAAGCGCTCGTAGCGAAGTTTACTTAGTTAGTTTCAGTGCTTCGGAGGGCACGTTAAGCCGTCGGTCCCCGTTGTTGTCTTAGGATGGCAGTCGTTATATATAGGGCATTTTGCGAATGCCCGCCTGGCTAGCTACCACCCTCAAGTAGAAAATCTGTCGCCAAGCACCTAATGGTGTGTTCCGGCAGCAGTCCTGAGAGCCAGTAATTCTAGGTAAGTCTGATCAACATCTTCGACCCTCATTATCACTTACCATCAAGTGAAATAGTGGTCAAACGCTAACCTGTAAGGAAAAATATAATAATATGAAACTATTCATTAATGAAGAACCTAATTAAACAATAGTGAGTGTAATCTACAAACGCAGTTCTAGTCTGCAAAGCAATATTTGTCATAGCTCATTCATACCCGTTACAGATTTTGCATGTTCGCATCAATTACACTAATTCCATATACACATACATAGCTAAGTAATATAACATGTGCGCCCCTGCATATTTCACAATTATTTCTCCTTTGATCACAACATCCAATACACACAAAACAATTACCGGCCGTAGTTACTCTTGTCTATTCTGTGGCCGTGATTCATCCCCAGTCACAGATTAAGTAATAGGATGTATTGGACACAGGGTCGCTGATTGAGGAGCACCCTTGCATGGGTTTATCTCCCTTGCAGTTGTTTCAATCGCTGGCTGCCCGTCACTGATGCCATTGAGGTGCAGTGGACGGGAGCCGTGGGGTGCGGAGTTAGGGGGTTGCTAGGGGGTTAGTATAATTCCAAAAGAAATAACATAACTCACGGAAAGAAAATATACTTAAATAAGTACCTAATATAAAATATTCTGGTGATAAAAGCATAGTTATATCTTATATTGAAGAATATAGTTATTAACTATTTGATAGTTTTAACATTAAAAATGTATAGAACACAATATTTTCGACTTCTCCTGGCTGTGCATACCGTGTGCCTTAACCACTCGGCTATCGAGACTGGCTGGACAGTCACGAATATTATGCTCTTATTCTATTATTTTAAACGTAATACGGGATGGGACAAGAGGAAAATTTTGTACTATAAACTTTTGTAACACATGTGATGTTTGCTTACCATGGGGTACCTGAAGGACCGTCAGTGTAGCTTAGTATAGGCTTAGTAATAGGGTACCTTTTTATCGAATTAACTATAATAATTAAATTATAAAACACAGAGATGGATGGATGTTGAGATTGAATTTGTCCATCAGTATATACGTGAAATCAACCATTTATAACGTCACCCTTGTACGAGGTCTTGCATTGCATTGGACGGATTTTCCATAATCCCCACACTTGGCAGGCGTCTTGGGGATAGAAGTGTGAGATATTCGTTCCACTGACAGCGCTGCTGCCCACCTAGTGTGTTACCCTTAGCCCCTCTTACGACACCCATAGGTAGAGGTGGGGGGGGTGGGAGGGACATTCTAGACCGGAACCCCACGGGAGATAACAAATCTTATATGTATACAAATATTACCAATAATTAACATAATAAACAAAATTAAAATTATAATGATAATAATTGATATGAGGACTGGAACGGCGTGCGCGTCGCACTCGTCGATTTCATGCCCTGCGCGGGCGACTACAACATGTTATGCTAGTTCTTGTTGCTAACTTGCTATCTGTCAACTACCCAGAGTTTAACGCTTGCTTTCTTCGTTGTATATTTTCAACTACCTTCTACTTAGGTTAGGATGTTGTTAATGTAATTTATATACAAATACAATGCAAAAATGTAATTCTGTTTCTTAAGATTACAATAAGAGAATAATAAGATATATATACATATATAATGTTTAAACTACACGTATTTAAAAAGTTAAAAATAATGTTACACTTTTACAAGTTTTATGAAAGCTATTCAGCTTATAAAACAAAATAGTAATAATATTGGCTTTCTAGGATAAAATATACACTAGAAATGTACAAATGTTATGTGTTATGATGAATAAAGATATTTTGAAATTGAAAAAATAATTAACAAGTAAGGGGGAATACATGTACCAATGTAAGTTTATATTGTTTAAATCAAATCAAATCAAATCAAAATGTTTTTATTTCGGACAATTATAAATCCATTGGTTAGTATAGTGCAGAACTTATTTCTAAAGGTTAGTATCACATATAAATAAAACAATTAAAATGCACCACATCGCACGGAACCCTATGCGTATACATGTCGATTTGCATCAACGAGTACACACACAAAATGCCGCATGACAGGCGAGTTGTAGCGTTCAGCCACTGTTCTCAGAAAACTGTTGGGACTGTCTCGCACTCGTCTCAACAGAGAAGCAGTCTTCTTCCTGAGGATAGCGTGGAAGCCATCCGTCCGACTCTGAGCAAACATCTCTGACGCACTACAGAAACGAGGCAGTCCCAACAGCATTCTGAACGCATTATTATATTGGACTCGTAGGGCATTTAACGATCTTTGAGTATGGTTGATCCATAGATTTCCGGTGTAAAAATTTTGACAGTATGCCTTGAACATTGTGATCTTAGCTTCGTCACTGCACCGAGAAAATCTACGAATCAACATATTACTTCTAACCGCCGTTCCATGTCTAAATTGTCCTTAAGGTCGTCGGCAAGAATATGTCCGAGGTACTTGAACTGCGTCACTCTATTTATGTTTAAGCCGTTCAACACTATTCTAGGAACACTCTCAGGACACCTACCGACGGCCTTAAAGATCATGTATTCACATTTTTTTACATTGTAGGTGAGTCCATGTGCAGCAGCATAGGTCTCACAAACCCTCAGCATTTGGCCAATAGCCCCCGCGGTCGGGCCCAGCAGCACCATGTCATCCGCGTAGCTAATGTTATTTATAGTAACGCCTCCGACACGACAACCGACATGCATGTTGCTGAGCTCGACTATGAGATCATTTATGTATAGGTTGAAGAGCTTGGGAGATGTTAAACCACCCTGCCGAACCCCGCACTCCAACCCATACGGATCAGAGAGCACATTGGCCCACTTTACGACATTGGTTTGATTTCCATACCAATATTGCAAAAGTCTCAACAGTTCTTCCGGTACACTTCTGTCTCTCAACTTCTTCCACAGCACTTCATACGAGACGAGATCAAATGCCTTGGAGAGGTCGAGAAAACAGGCGTACACCGGCGTCCTACGATCAGTGTAATACTGGACGGTGTGCTTTAAGCTCAAAATAGCACTCTCAGTAGATAGCCCGGGTCGGAACCCGAACTGTGCATCGTGCAGTTCCATGTAATTGTTCAATTGAGAGTCAAACACACCGTCCAATATTTTAGCGGTAGTCGTCGCCAGAGAGATGGGGCGATAGTTGCACTTATCAGATATGTCTCCAGTGCGATTTTTGACAATAGGCACCACAATCGTTTTCATCAAGTCCGCCGGTAAAAATGCATGACTCAAACAAAGCGAGTACAACATAGACAATAATCTGGGAAGGTGAGCCCCTGCGTACTTAAAATGCTCAATACTGAGCCTGTCATGGCCTGGAGATTTGCCTCTGCTCATATTATTAATGACTGTAGCTACTTGTTTTACAGAGATATTAAGCAGCGGCTTCTTCTCCACACCACACGATCCAGAAACGGGCATGGGAGGCGATGGCGCGAGTGGCGACTGAACCTTGAAATGTTCTTTGAACATATTAGCTATACTAAGGGGCTCACTCAGGCCCTCGACACTCACCGGTAGTCCAGGCTTGGCGTCTAGCTTTCTCGTGGATTTCCAAAACTCGCCAAAATTCTTATAAGCACAATGTTTAGCTATTTCATCCATTTTTAGTTGATCTTGGTGCTTTTGACACCACTTAAGGCGAGACTTGAAAACCCTACGAGTATCATTCATGCACTCATAAAAAGGGCCAGACCTCGGTCTATTGTATAGCACCCACATTTGAAACGCAGTCTTGGCCTCCCTATGAGCGTCCCGTACATGCCTGTTCCACCCGCATAAGGGTTTACCTTTCCTTTTTACGTTAAATCTCTCTCTGGAACGCACGGCCGCCTCCTGTAATGCTTTTACAATTCTATCATAAAGCTTATCTAAGATAGGTTTATGTTCTATATTAGAGCACAACCCATAGCTACACTCCACAAGTTCCTGGGGGAAATCAATGTCTCTTAGTATGCTGCAGCAGAAGTTCGTGTACTTACTAATTTCAGATTGACTTCTTTCTCCCCACAGGACCTCGCTGCGTTGTTCACTATGAGTCATCCGTTTAGGTCTTACAATATCTAACCTACATTCTATATATAAAGGCATATGGTCCGATATATACACATCCTCTTTTATACCCACGTTAACTACACTATGCCAGGCTGACAAGGAGACGACACAGTGGTCCAACCACCTCTTACACCCATGAGTGTCACTTACATATGTATAACTACTCGAGTCTAGTCCTAGTTTTTCTAAATCGGCACATGTCCAGGCCTGATCTTTACAAAATTCAAGCAACTCAGAACAAAATAGCTCGCCAGGATGTGCATTAAAGTCCCCTAATAAATATACACTTTCCACACCCGCAGTTTCTACAATTGAACTTATCTCACTAAGTATTTCTGTAAAGATAGGTAGGTTGTCGCGTGAGTTAACTGGCATATACACTGAAAAAACTAAGATAGAACGATCATGTATTGTCGCTTTGATAGCAACCAAGCGAGTGCTACTACAATTAATTACATTAACCGTCTCAAAAATACCCCTCCTCCAGAGTATGGCCACTCCACCATAAGGTCTACCAACTAGTAATCCCGTAGACGTGTCAACGGCTGACTTTCCGGTGTACTCAAAGTCCGGGCTTATCGTTCCTAGAATTGGTATGTCGTGATGGAGCAACCAAGTCTCCTGAAGGGCAATCAGCTGAGATGTCTGACATAAATTCCTAACATCATCAATAGACCTTTTTAAGCATTTACAATTAAAACTAAACATTCTGAAATAGTTGGTTTGTAAATCCATAAAATATTATTTAGGTACTATAACTATATTTATGACTATTTTTGTACATAAAATGCACAAAACGTCTAAAATATATTCCAATCGGCCATAATTCGTCATTAAGAAATACATTTACTTTATGCTTCGATACATATAATTTAAATGCATTATAGTTTCTATTTGATTTCATTTTAATTATTTTTAAACTGACACATTCACCCGTTTTTTCCTTTATGTAACTAACAATGTCATTTTCACTCGTAGTTAGGCTAACATTAGATATTATCAATGGCACTTTTACATCTGCAGCCCGAAATTTGCTATCCGATGCCGCTGGCGCACGGCCTTGTTGACTACACAGCTTATTATGCTTTAATTTCTTATAACGAACGACCTCCCAGTTGCCCTTATCATCACCTACCGTAGGCTCATGGCTGTCAAAAGACGTTTGTAAACAAGAACGGCTAACAGCTGGCACGGGCGCCCGCTGCGGTTTCTTCGTATTATTTTTACAAAGTTCCGAACGAACAAACGATTGAACTGTCTGCGATTTACTAACATTGGCGGGGGACTCGTTCCTCCTCGGGGAATTAATCTGTGCATAAAACGTAAAACATGTTTCCAGGAATTTGTTGAATTCTTCCACGTCTACAATCATCCCAGTAATTCAAAATGCGTGTAATTAACGCTATAATTACAAAGCGGTATGAAGCCCAAGCAGTAAACCAGTTACAACCGGTTTTAGAAACCTTTGTAAGGAAAATGTTGGGCCAAATATCAGGGAGTCGTCAACTCGGGCGTCCCGATCACTCCTTGACAAAGACCACCGGATGTTTTTTTTTATGCCTGATAGGTTAGCCTTTGACCACTATCTCACCTGATAGTAAGTGATGATATGGTCGAAGACGTTGTTCATGAAAACCTAAAATTACTGGCTCTCAAGGAAAGCTGCTGGAACACATCGTTAGGTGCTTGGAAACCGATTTTCTAGCCGGTATTGGTAGCTAGCCAGGCGGGCATTCGCAAAATGCCCTACCACCGTGCTATAATGACTGTCATTCTAAGACAACAACTGGGACCGACGGCTTTACGTGCCCTCCGAAGCATGGAAACACTCAGTAGTAATGTAGGTACTACTAGCGGTCAAGTATCCAACTCAAGACCGCGGGCGACGTTGCTTAACTTTGCAAGCAAACTTCGCTACGAGCGCTTCGAAAGTAAACTCGAGAGCAATGAATCCGGGTCACTTAAAGAATCCTAAAAATCTCGGAAACTAAAAATGCTAGGTTAATGCAATAAATTGTATTTAATAGACAATGTAATACTCCTTAAATGAAGGTATTAAAACTTCTTAGTTATTGTAAAGTTATATCATAAAAAAATCAAATTTGAAAAAGGGCCACTTTCGAAGATGGAACTACGAAATTACAGCATTTGGTTTTGCTTTTGTTTGTAATCTGTCATTTATGTGGGTACATAAACCATGTTGATAGTGCTCTATATTCATTATTCAAGCTGAAATTATGTCGCTTACGCCTGAAGAATGCACCAGAATACTTACAATGCTGGAAACCGGCCGGAGTCAGCGCGATACAGCCAGGACTGTCGGTGTGTCGCTGTCAACAGTACAAAGAGTTCTCCGACGTTACGAAGAAACTGGTTCTAACCTACGCAGACCAGGAACGGGCAGAACCAGGTGTACCACAGCACGAGAAGACCGATACTTGGTGAACACCATGCTTCGAAATCGCTTTCTCACAGGAACTGAACTCACCAATCAGTTTCGACGCCTCGGAGGAAGTAACCCAAGTGCATGGACAGTAAGACATCGGCTTGCTGAATCTAACTTAAAACCCCTTAGACCTGCAAACGGCCCTAAACTGGAGCGTGGGCATCGTATTTCGAGACTAAGATATGCCCAGAGCCACGTAAATTGGAGTATTGAAGATTGGTCAAAAGTTATGTTCTCCGACGAATCAAAATTTATGCTCTACAAGCACGATGGAAGACACAGAGTGTATCGAAGACCAGGGGAAAGATTCAAGCAAGCATGCATCGAAGAAAAAGTAGCCTACGGTGGTGGGTCTGTACTTGTGTGGGCCGGAATTTCTTCTGAAAGTCGCACAGAGCTGGTGATCATAGAAAACGGCTCTTTAACTAGCGTAAGATATGTGGAAGAAATCCTCAATGATCACGTTGGTCCATTTATGGTCAATTTAGGTGAGGATGCTATATTTATGCATGACAATGCCCGACCTCATACAGGTAGGATTGTGAATGACTACCTTCAAGAGATGAACATTACTCGTATGGAGTGGCCAGCGCGCAGCCCGGATATCAACCCGATCGAGCATGCTTGGGACGAGCTAGGCAGATGCGTAAAACAACGAAACCCTCCCCCAATCACGCTTCGTGAGCTCAAAATTGCTCTCACAGAGGAATGGGAGAATATTCCCCAAAATCGTATAAGGAACTTGGTGTACAGCATGCCAAACCGCGTAAACGCAGTAATGGAAGCACGAGGAGGCAATACGAAGTATTAAAATTCAAGAAAATCGTAATAAAGTTCAAAAATTTCATGTTTCCTATTTTTGTTTTAAGGAGAGATCAGCAGTTTTTTTCTTTATGTAATTTTGTGTTAATAAAATGTATGGTGACTCATATTTTTTTTACTTTCATTTAAGGAGTATTACATTGTCTATTAAATACAATTTATTGCATTAACCTATCATTTTTAGTTTCCGAGATTTTTAACATTCTTTAAGTGACCCGGATTCATTGCTCTCGAGTGTATATTCGTTTTAGGGCAAGTCATTTTGGTATCTTTCTGTCTGTCCCTATTGATAACTGGTCTCTAACTCGTAAAAAGATTGTGATACAAACCTGGAATAACCTATGTAGAATGATGATCAGAAACTCAACAATATACAAAAAATGAGTATATAAATATAGATTCAGTAGTTTTAATACAATTACTTGTCAGCGGAAATCCAGAACATGAAAAGGAAGCGAAAGAATAAATAAAAGTACACTAGCGTATCAATGATATCTTCGTGTAGCTAATTTAGACTGAGAACACTATAATTATTGTAGATTGTACGAGTGCAAAAATGTAGTCATTTTCAATGGGTTTTAAGCACGAGTTATACATTACAAAATCACAAATATACGAGAGCAAAAATCTAAGTCATGTGCGGGATTCGAACCCGCGTCCATCCACCCCTTTGCATTTCGCGAAACGAAAGAATACATATGATTAAACTTCTCAAAATCCCAAAGAAACCAAATAATGCCAAATAAAGTATTTTCGTGTAATTTATTGTTCACATAAAGTATAAAGTACAATTACCTGAAATAACGTACAATACTGTATTATAAAGTACGGGTGGCAACCCTAGCATAGCAGGCGTTATTGCAAACCTAACAATATTAAAACGAGTTATACACTTATATTTTCACTTCAATTGCGAGGAAATTAAACAATGATATTGCTGGTAAATACTACATACATATATTTTTACAACATTGAGTGTATTTTTTTTAAAGTAATAACTAAATCTATAATCCTGATCTGATAGTCCTGATCGGTCGGTACTGTTAATGACCCAGGCAAACTTCTTACATGAAATATATTTAAACTGAACCTCTTTCAACAATTTTAAATAAAATAATAATACCTATGCACTTGTGCTTAAAAAGTTGTTCACCTGGATTTTCTGATTTAATCCCAACGTGATAAAATTACAACACTCATTTGTCAAATCACTTAACATATCTAGGTGACTTTTTTGTAATATAAGTATTTTGCGTTTTAGACATCACGGTTATAACCGATATATACAGGCAATTTATTCAAAGGTGAAATGAAGAAACAATAATATCCACTTGTTCACCCAAGTGGAATAAACCCAAATTAAAACTAAATAATTGAACTATTTTTTTATGTGATTGTGACGGAACAAGCATCATGCCCACCTGATGTTAAGCGGACTGACCTCTGCCTATAACAGATGCATTTCGTCACAAGTCACGAATTTAACTGCGCCCGTCACCTTAAGACATAATCGTTAAGTCTCATGTGCCTGTAATTTTACTCGCTCTCAAGGACTGCTGCCGGAACACACCGTTAGGTACTTGGCGACAGATTTCCCACTAGATTGACGCTAGCCAGGCGAGCAATCGCAAAATGCTCTTCCAACATGCGGTGAAGCTCAAGCCGGCGGTGGGGATCGAACCAGGGACCTGCGGCAGTCCATAGTTAGTACCGCTCGGCCATCATTGCTTCAAATTTGGCTAATTATCTTATTCGTAATTAGTTCAGCATATACTGCTGGGATAATGAATGGCCTAGCCGACCGACACATGTGATTGTCACTAGCAATAATTAGCACATGTCACCGCCCGACCATGATAATAACGCTTCTATGCAAAACGAGGGCATTAAATTTCAAAACCAATGACTAAAGTACATTTGTCTGATAACTTATACCAATACTGTGTCAATTTTGTCAATTAATTATCTATTAATTTGATACAGCCTTGAGTAACGTTTTAACGTTGGAAATACAACACTTTGCGGACGCAATGTAAACAAAAAGTATTGCTTTTGAGCCCATATTGAATTGGGGACATTTTTTTCCGCCTTCAGTGTAGGTACATAACTTGTAAATTGTCATGGCATACAATTAACTGTATATCATGCCCCCTCTAAATATCTTATTTTATTCACTGAAAACCGTGCATAAAAAAACCGTGAATTTAGAATACGTCAATATATTCGACCTCCAACTCTGCTATACAATCTCCTTCCGCAAAAAATACTCGATACAAACTCTTTGTGCAAAGAATACTCGTCATACAAATACAAGGAAATAAATATAACTTCATGAGTTGACCATCTTAATAATAATAATAATAATGGATGCAGAAGGCAGTGATACTGGACACAACACGCATTGTCCGGAGATTCTCTCTGTGCAGCCTTAACAACGGTAGCTTGGGCTCTGACCCGCTACCAGCGGCACCCTAGTTTTAAGTTTTTTATAATATTTATTTTTGTAATAATGTTGTAAAAAAATTAAAATTATGTTGGAAAATAAATAAAGTGAAAAATAAAATAATGCTCAAAATTTTTGTTGTTGTTCCCATTATTTTAATAGGCATTTTAATTAACTTAACGTTTTTTTTCTTCATTAAATAGTCATGGTATAATATATTTATTATATTCAGATATATTTACATGAATCTAAATGGTTATAGGAAGTACAATACTGTCGCAGGCTGTAATTACAGCGATGGTAATGGTCGACAGTGCAGCGTCCCGCACGTCCAATGACATCGCTCTGTCAGCATTGCAGCGCTTGAAAGACAAGCTGGCTTATGTAAAGCATAATAGCTTTACAGCGCGGACAACAAATGTTAACAGGTCAATTATGGCAAGAGCTGCAGTGATGACGATATTCGAAGGAGAGCATAGCTAAGCTTAGCTAGAAAAACATAATATGCTAGAGGCCATCATAGCTAATATCCTAAAATTGGTTTCTGACTTTCAGGCTGCCACAGTTACACTATTTACAGTGCTTCTGAAAATGTATAATTGACAGAAACTCACAATATTTGTCCTGCAGGACGATCAAACCTTGGACCTTCCGTTTCCAATGCGATTTTTCCCACTTCACCACGGAGGTCCTTATTTAAATTATGTAAATTTAAAAAAGGTTCCTCTAAGTACCAGGCAGACATGACTAGTTAAGAGATTAACCCACATTCATTGTATATGAATACACGACAAAGCTCAGACAGAATTATGACTCAACTTGACTCTACACTGACTGTTATACTTACAAGCATTTGAAAGGAAACCATTGAAGGCTGAATTATATTACAGAACTTTAGTTACGTCCGGCTCGAGTAACCGTAATCGTAAGCGAGAAATGTCCGATCAACAAATTATTATATATAAGTTCGCATTTATATCCCCGAAGGAATCGGCAGACGTAATATCATATTCATGTTTCTTCAAATAAGTTTGTACCATTTGTTTTAGGTGCGAGTCTACTGCATGCGTTTAGCCGTTTATCCTAAAAACGTCCTATCTACAGTAATTGATTGCTGAGGAAGAGGCCTAAGTCAGAGGCGCCCGGACTTGCAACCCAGGGAGTATGGTTAAGGGCCACCTTACGATATGTCATCAATGCTCCCCTCCACCTCTCGAGCTTCCTCCTCTGCCTAACCAAATTTTGTAAGATTCTACTAATGCCGCCTTGGATACATATTCTAGGTTGGAAGTTACTAACAAGGTATTTAGTAAGTTATATAGGGATTTCGCTGTACACCCTTTACTCCGACTTCTACAGCATATAAATTAACTACACAAACGTATTTGGTTAGTTAATTTCACCTTTAAAAAAGTAAGAATGTAAACGATACCATAGACAAAATGCTTATTATTCTTTCTTACTAAAAGGAATAAGGTTGTGTAGATTGTCTTTTAGTATGTTATATAGGGATTTCGCTGGTACACCCTTTACTCCGACTTCTACAGCACATAAATTAACTACACAAACGTATTTGGTTACTTAATTTCACCTTAAAAAAAGTAACAATGTAAAACGATACTAAAGAAAAAATACTAATAATTCTTTCTAAGTATAATTTTAATAACATTCTCCGAAGTGAAGCCTGTAAAATTACTGATAATAGGCAACTTTGGCAACTTTGCGTTTATGTTCGAAGCGCTGGAGTCAAGCCTCCACTAAGGCATTGTCGACTGTTTCTTTGCTCGATTATCTATGGAATATGAAGTCTAGAATAGGAGAAGCAAAACCATTTCACAGGCTGCAGTATTCCATACAAGACTAGACTTGAGCTTGTCACACGTATAATTAATACCTGTGTATTACGACACACCTGCTGAACAATTATGTATTTTGTTACTAACAAAATCTGGCAAAATAACAAAATTAATCATATACAACAAAATCTTTGAAAAATGACGGTTTCGTTATTGACTTTTGTTAGTAACTAAAGCTATTACAAACCGATGGACTTCAACAGTTTCAGTTAGTAATAAATGGGAATAAGTAATCGGTAAACCAAATGTTTTCCCGATGGAGTACAGCATGGGGTTCTTTAAAAGGGCGTGAAGAGATTTCTTCAGGGTATGCAACGCGCGAGTGATACCCCTGGTGTTGCAAGCGTTCATAGGCTACGGTAACTGCTTACCATCAGGCGGGCCGTATGCTTGTTTGCCAACTTAGTGGTATAAAAAAAATGGTTTTAAGCAGATTTTATTAGTAACAAAATACATAAGTGACTCCTAGTTCACTGACTAAGGGGCGCGCCCTTTTCCATAGTAAATTATTGATGCACATGTGTACGAGTATGCCTGTTTGTATACTATGTGTTAGTGTGAGTGTAAATGCTAATTGTATACGTACAATAAAAAAATAAAATGTAATATATGAATTATTTTTAAAAGTAAAAAACCCGACTGCTACTTGCCCCGTGACCACGATCACTGCAAAGTGTTTGAAACGTCGGGACAAAAATAATGATAAATATAAGCGATTTAAACCGTTTAAAGTTGTTTAATTACTATGTGTAATAATCGCGAAAACCTAAGACAATATTATGCAACTTATTTATTTTTGTTGAACGTTTTAGTGTAATGAAAACTGCCAGTTTCTTATATTTGTGGAATCGTTTCTTAAAACCCTTCATTTTGATACTCCACACGATGGTTTTGGGAGAAAAACAAAATCTTATCACAAAAAGGCGTTTAAAATCAGCCATATAGTTTTTTACTTTTTCATGTACTTAGTCTCACCTGCGCTATCAAGACAAATCTAATGATATATCATAAATAAAGTCAGTTAAGCCGTTTAGAAGTTGTGGAAGAATAAAAAAACTTTTTTTTTATGTTATTGTGACAGGACAAGCTCGAGGCCCACCTGATGTCAAGCGGACTAACCTCTGCCTATAACAGATGCATTTCGTCACAATTCACGAATTGCACTGCGCCCATCACCTCGAGACATAGTCGTTAAGTCTCATGTGCCTGTAATTTCACTGGCTCTCAAGGACTGCTGCCGGAACTCACCGTTAGGTGACAGATTTTCTACTTGAGGGTGGTCGCTAGCCAGGCGGGCATTCGCCAAATGCCCTTCCACCATGCGGTGAAACTCAAACCCGCGGCGGGATTCCATCCGGCGGGAACCATGGATCTGCTGTGCAGCAGTCCATAGCCAATGCCACTGAGCTATCACTGCTTAAAAAAAACCTCACAAACATACATACATGAACCCTGAAAAATTAACTCTCCTTTTTTTGGGCAGTTATGTTAAAATATGATCGTTTGGACTTGCTGTAGTAGTAGTAGTTGACTACACTCAAAAAATAGGGGCGGGGCGTGCCTTCGTGAGAGGAAAGGTAGAGAAACTTGTAATGTTTTCCTAGAAATCAAACATACAGGTAGCAATTCAACTCAAGTAGGTAATTATTACTTGTGCGTTTGATATGAATTGTAGGTACCGCAGGCAGCAAGCGATCTACGAAGGAAAGTTGGTTTCCGGTAGGTACATAGTATACTATGTAACTCTGTTCTTACTGAGTCAGGTACTATACAAGGCACGCTACTTACTATGTAGTAGTTGTTCTGTAGTAGAAGTGAACTCATTAGTGATAGAGCTCGGGTGTTAGCGGCTCGAAGGTTTGCTACCGACACGAATTCGATAATATATCTGCATGATGGTAGGGCATTTTGCGTATGCCCGCCTTGCTAGCTACCCATAAGTAGAAAATTTGTCGCCAAGCACCTAACGGTGTGTTCCAACAGCTGTGCTTTAGTGCCAGAAATTCTAGGTTAGCTTGAACAACATCTTCGACCGCAGTATCACTTTCCATCTGGTGAGATAGTGGGCAAAAACTAGCCTGCTGTAAATAAAACAAATGGTGTGTTTCCTGGCTTGAAATTAGATTTGCTACCTTTTTTAAAAAAATATTTGAAAAATTTTACTACTTACGTAAATGAAATTTCAGAGCGTGTTTTACTGTTACTTTGAACTGTTGACATTACACCTGGTTCTTCATTTTTTACTCCTGGTAGGCTAGCATTGGACCTCAATCTCAAGTTACGATGTGCGAGAAACTGGTAGATGTAACCTAACAAGGGAAATATCTCTCGAAGACAGCTGCAGGACCACAACGTTAGGTGCTTAGTGTCAGATTTTCTACTTGAGGGTGGTAGCTAGGCCAGGCGGGCATTCAGAAAATGTCCTACTACCATGCTTTAACGACCGCCACCCCAAGATAACAACTGGGATCGAAGTGAACTCCAACGCATGGAAACCGTCAACAGTACATGCCACTATCGATCACCCATCCAAGTTCAGGGATGGCGGAGGTCAGTGATGCAAAAAGTATTCATGATTTTTCGGCTACAGACCTTGAACTCCTTGATAGTCAGTAAGTAAATATGAAATTTCAGGTAAATACGACTTAACAACTGCGTATCTCAGAGTCATGGGTGCAGTGCAGTTCGTCATTTGTGACGAAATGTATAAGTTATAGCCAGAGGTTTTTTTTTGCACTGCGCCCGTCACCTTAAGACATATTCTTGTTATGTCTCATGTGCCTGTAATTTCACTGGCTCTCAGGGACTGCTGCTGGAACACACCGTTAGGTGCTTGGCGACGGATTTTCTACTTGAGGGTGGTAGCTAGCCAGGCGTGCATTTGCAAAATGCCCTTCCACCATGCAAAATTCCATTTCTATCAGGAGAGCCGCGAGATTCATAACATACACAAAAACTAACAGCGTCGATCGGCTAAGAAGTAGTATGCAATCTCCACTAAAAGCAATTTAAATTAAAGTAAGGTAATTTCAGAAGCTAATCGAAATAAACATAAAACAAAATCACTCTTTATTAAATTTTGTGATATCGAGTCCAAAACCACAATTTGATGAGAAACCAGACACTGTTTACTTTGACTAGTAAATTGTAACCACAGAGCCACTCTTGTTCGTTATATTACAATGTTTAATGTGTTACTTTGAAATAATGTTTACGTAGATTCAACTTTACAGGTACCTAGTGTACTAAGAAACTTGGTACATGGTCGTTTATCTACAGATATCAGTACATTTACACTTATTATAAATTATTGATGCACTTTTATGTCTATTCCACTCGGCCACCGGAACGTACTCCTTCGAGCCGTAACTTTGTGCTGCAAACTTAAACTTCATAGGGGACCAGACTACTAGACTTTATCTGAAAATGTGTCGCACGCGATATTGATTGTAATCGTACTTAGAAAAGTAATATAAAATTAAACTGGCCAAGTGCGAGTCGGTCCTCGCTGTTTTAGGGTTCCGCATTGAATAGCCCGTAAGAAAAAGAGGTACTAAACTGGAGCTAAAGATTCAAAACTGGATAAAAATTAATGTTTATAATTATTAATTAGAGAATATGGTATTTATCCATACGAAATTTCAGATACCTACCTATTTCAGATAGACCACTGGGTCTACCTGAACTAGGTATAGGCATCTGAAATTTTCCTTCAACTTTTGACGGCCCTAAATTTATTAATTATAAAATTTAAAAAAATACTTTTAACTAATTATTCAATTAGTTTTCGAGGATGACATCCCACACATTAGGATGCAAAAAAGCTTGTTTTTCCATTAGCTTCTCATGTATTGAGCCATCTGAAAAATCATTTATATGATTTCCTAGTTCAATATTCACACTCTACACAAAATATATCAAAGTCTCAGGCTTGTAACTCATCACGTTTGTAAGCTAGGGATCCGTGACTTCGCGCACGAACAGACAGACAGTGTCAGACAGATAGCGAAGTCTAATAAGTCTCATATATAATATGGATCCGTTTTGTTTATTGGGTACGGAGCCTTAACATTTAAAACAACCGAAAAATAAGGTCTTACATCAATTTTTTTTTTTTTTTTTTTATGCTCGATAGGCTAGCCTTTGACCACTATCTCACCTGATAGTAAGTGATGATGTGGTCGAAGATGATGTTCAGGCTAACCTAGAAGTACTGGCTCTCAAGGACAGCTGCCGGAACACACCGTTAGGTGCTTGGCGACAGATTTTCTACTTGAGGGTGGTAGCTAGCCAGGCGGGCATTCGCAAAATGCCCTACCACCATGCTATAACGACTGCCATCCTAAGACAACAACCGGGACCGACGGCTTAACGTGCCCTCCGAAGCACGGAAGCGCTCAGTAGTAATGTCACTAGCGGTCACCCAACATCATCCAACTCATGACCGCGGGCGACGTTGCTTAACTTTGCTGATCGGTTGAGAACAGCTAAGTAAAGTTCGCTACGAGCGCTTCAAAATTAAAAATTATTACAATAAAACTAAGATTCACCCAACAACAGCTACGTATTTAGCCTGGGCAACATATACAGGGTGTAGATTGAGGGGTGGATCATCGGTTGCGTGGTGATGGCTAGGGGACCCCAATGCCTACCGTTTTAACTCTCATATATTTGTTCAGTGATCTTAATTGGTTTAAAAGTTACTATGCCGAACAATTCTCGGTTTAGGCATACAAGGACTGTGTCATTCATATTCACCTGTTAGATAAGGGTAAGAAAGAACACGTTGAATGAGCAGCAAACAACTTTTTCGCTTCGAATGAGCAGTAACTAACGACGTAAAGTGAAGATCAATAAAATTCTTCGATCTTAAATGTATTATTTATGAAATTACAGGAACATGAGACTTACAACTTTTTATGTCAGGGTGCAGCGCGTCACGGGATCGCCCGCTATTCGTATCGGCTAGACTAAAAAGGCCACTACTAAGCGTAGGAGCTCGATTTGTGTTCCAGTTCTACATTTCAATAGCAAAATATATTAGTCAATCAGATACAACACAATCTTTAGTACTCGCAAGTATTAGAACAGCAACAGTTAATTTCGAAGTAGGTACCTAAGTATTTTACATACATTGTGATGCGTCTTTGGCAACGGGCGAGTTGCTTGCGCCAGTACTAGCAATTAGACATTAGCATAGCCGCCGGACATCTGTACTTACCATGCTAGAGAATTATTCATAGGTTTTTATTACGGACGGTGGAACGGAAATGGCGGAGAGCTGCACATTGTATACGTACATTGAGATACAAATGCCAAGTGCGATGAATGAAACTTTGTATGAAGTATCCTTTGTGCTGGAGGTGATGGGTTCTTGTGTAGCAGTTTAAATCATACTACCGGCAATTGCTTATCTCCTAGTATCTTTGTTAGAATCTTGTGTTATAATATGACATTTTACAAAATGTATACATTTTGTAATATAATGTTTACATACATAGTAATGTTTACGGTCCAACATGCACAAAAATATAAGCTGTTCAGAAAAAAAACAACACGTCAGCGATTACTAACACATAAATAAATAAATTAATAAAAAAGTTTCTTGAATTGAGTTTAATTATTTTCGAGGTTTTCAATTATTTACACCTTAATATAGACTATATGTTTGTTTATAAATAACTTATAAGATAGACAACATTTAATATTATTTAAAAGGCTGAGAAAGCACTTTTCGTAAAATAGTAATAAGAAGAAAGACCCTACGCATTTAGCACAATGAAGGAATTTAAGATATATAGTATCATTGGATAATATACAGTATCATTGAATAATATTGTTTGTAGGTCAGAAATAAGTAGCAAAACTCGGCTGGAACAGCAAATTCAAAATGTCCTGGCCTCGCCTCGCTTTTCCAAGAATTACACGACCATAAATTACTTTATTTTGGGCCTAGACAGTAAAGTTTTTAAAAACATTGTTTTGAGAACAATATAGATAAAATAAATACCCTAAACAAAAGAAACTACCACGCTGACATGTCTAAATCAGTGATAATCGATAAGACTTAGCTAGGATTCTTTCTATAGAAGTACGATGTATAAAGAAATCCATCGGGGATTTAAGTAAAATTCATCCACAAAGAAACCCTAAAAGGGATCTGAAATAATAATGTTGGATAATAAAAAAAAATATTTATAGGACTTATACAAGTATAAATTTGTTAAGAAAGTAAAAACCCGACTGCAAATTATTTATTTTCGTTAAACGTTCTATCGTTCCACCGAAATTAAAACTGTAAGTTATAGGTACATACATATATATTTATGGAATCGATTTGTATAGCCCCTTCATTTTGTGCACTATCGGTGGCTTAAAAAAAATAGTTTTATCTCTCACTAGCTGGCGTTTATAATCCGCTAGCTTATTATTTTTAATTTATATGTACCTAGTATCACTTGAGCTATCAAGATGAATCTAACGATATCTCTTACATCAAAATCGGTTTAGCCGTTTCGAAGCTATGGTGGAATAAAGAAACTCACAAACATGAATTTTAATATTTTTATGTTTGCAATAACGCCTACTATGCGGATTACATTACAAAATTACAAATATACGATAGAAAAAAATATTTTTTTAGAGCATACCCCGGCCAAAGCCGTTGATGGACGCGGGTTCGAATCCCGCACATGACTTAAATTTTTTCTTTCGTATATTTTAATTTTGTAATACAAACATACATGAACCCTGAAAACTTAACACTCCGTTCGGCAATCGTTTAAAAATGCTGTTTCACGTTGCCCTATGCCTACATAATATATTTTTACACCACAACTAGTAGCTGGTGTTACTCACAAAAAGCAATATCTGCAGACGGAAATAGAACCGCCGACACAATCGCACGTGAATCACCCGGTTTATTAGGAAAATGTGACGCCAACCTACACACTCGTATAGTTCTATACTTAATGGTGATAATAAAGTACTGAGGTGAGGTGATTCAGAAACTATCGTTAAATTTCTAATTAAGAGCCTCCTCCAAGGTATTAATTAAACCGACTTAGTGCAAGTGAATATAGTGGATGGAGCAAAAATATAACATATTTATAAGTATTTAGCGGGACTTAATCGCGATAAAAACATGTATAAATTTATTTACCCGATTATTTATAAAAGCATAATTGGTTACAAATTGTATAGTGAGTGTGTGTGTGTTTATGTGTATATTCATGTATTGTTGCATGTAAGTTTGTAAAGGCATATTGCTAGTATTTAAGTCATTTCTGTTTGTTTTTGTTTAGGAAAATATTTCTGTTTAAATTGTAAGTTAGCAGTCTGTTCAACTGACTGTTAATATTAATTTAATGCACCCCCGTCTTATTACTCCTCTATTTCCTCTCCATTCAAAGGTTGCCTGGAAGAGATCGCTGTTAGTGATAAGGCCGCCCATTGTAACACTTGACTGTAATCCTGCGTATTTTGTATTATTGTAATGTAGTGGTGTGTACAATAAAGAGTTATCTATCTATCTATCTATTTATTACCTCCGACTTAATAGTACCAGTACTTCTAGGTTAGCCTGAACAACATCTTCGACCACATCATCACTTACCATCAGGTGAGATAGTGGTCAAAGGGTAACCTATCAGGCATAAAAAAAAAACGCGTTTAAATCCCGTTAAATACTTATAAATATGTGTTCAAGTCGCGAAAGTCTTAAAGTCAAAAATATAACGTTGAAAATGGCTAAAAACGCTCCGTTAGTACCATAAAAGGACCACCAGACGAATAAAAAGACGTAGAGGGTAATAATAGGAAACTATATCATAAAATGTTAATGACAAAAAATAATTGATTTGGTTCAGTTTTGGATACCAACTCAGGGAGATCTCGAGAAGGTTCTTCTAATTCCTTGCAGGCCTCTTAAAAGTCGGACAAATGGACTGACAGACAGACGAACAGTCAAGGCATGTTATTGTGACTGGACAAGCTCGAGGCCCACCTGATGTTAAACGGACTAACCTCTGCCTATAACAGATGCATTTCATCACTTTGAGACATAGTTGTTTCATGTGCCTGTGATTTCACTGGCTCTCAAGGACAGCTGCCGGAACACACCGTTAGGTGCTTGGCGACAGATTTTCTACTTGAGGGTGGTCGCTAGCCAGGCGGGCATTCGCAAAATGCCCTTCTACCATGCGATAAAGCTCAAGCCCGCGGCGGGATTCGAACCATGGACCTGCTGCGCGGCAGCTCATAGCCAATGCCACTGAACATCACTGCTTCAAAACCTAATATACCTAATCCAGTTTTTTTATACAGAATCCTAAAAAGAACAGCAATGGAAGAAGACATATCGGTGAGAGGCAACTTTCAATAGATCGTCACTCGTTCAAGGCGTTAGATTATTCCAACAAAGTAAATTATCATTAAATAACAATCTATTATTATTTATTCCATTCACGTTCACTATCTGATCCGATTATAAATTGACGATAAATTACAATTAGTGGATGCAAAGTTCTGCATAAATAATTTCATTAAATAGTCATTTTCATTTGAATATATGAATTAAGTTATTAACGATCTATTCTTAGCCTATTTCTATTTGTAATAAAATGCCAGTCTGTGTGTGCCACAGTTGCATGAGAAAATTTGGTACATCTTTTAGAAGCAATGATGGCCGAGCGGTGATAGCTATGGACTGCCGTGCCGCAGGTCCATGGTTCGATTCCCACCGCCTCGGCTGGCTTTAGCTTCACAGCATGGTGGAAAGGCATTTTGCGAATGCTCACCTGGCTAGCTACAAATCTCTATAAGCACCTGATGGATCAGTCCTTGAGAGCCAGTAACATTCCAGGCACATGAGACTCAATAACTGCATGTCTCAGTGGGACGAGCGCAGTGCAATTCGGCACTTATTACGAAATGCATCTTTTATGGGCAGAGGATAGTCCGCTTAACATCAAGTAGGCATCGAGCGTGTTTCGTCATAACACAATACTGAAAGAAAGAAAGTCATAGACCTCACTAGACTTCACTTAGAAACTGACAGCGCCATCGATACGTCAGTTAGGTGCTGAGGCCCGCGCTCGCCGCTTCGGGCAACCGTGACTCCCAGACGAAGGGCTACAATATAGCCCGAAACTGGTCGGAATCTATCCGGTAAATATAACGCGAGTCCCAGCCGGGTACCAATTTACTCACTAGACTTGACACTTTTTTAGGGCAGATATCCTGATAGAGCATTTTGGGAAAGCACAACTAATGTACAACAATTAATAAGATTATAAGAATACCAAGGTAAAATTTAATATCCTGTAACATTTTGGACATCTTACGATATTACGCGTAATGTACCAAGGAAAATCCCTCGTCAGAAAATTTTAATCTCTTTACTTACTCGGTAGTCAATTGTTTACTTGACATGATGAGTTTTAGCCTTTACCTGAAAAAAAATAAACACAACATTAGTAAGTAACAGGCGATATACTATGGATTATGACGTCAAAACATATCGGGCGAAACGTAGATGCCTTGCCCACTCCTTCGGGGATTTTAAGGTGCGAGGAATGATTTTTGTTATATAATAAGTAGGTACATGCTACTAAATTACTACACAGCACTATACTAACCCCCGTGGGGTGCCGGGTTAGAATTGCATCTCCCCATATCATCCCGAGGGTGTCGTAACAGGCGACTAAGGGAAAAATACTGGAAGGTGGGGCAGCAGCACCTTCTAAACAACTGCCATCTTACACTGCGATCCCCAAGCCGCCTGCCCAGCGTGGGGATTATGGCAAATGCCCCCTAAATAGGGGAGGCTGTGACAGTACAGTACTATACTAACATTTTGGTTTCATATTTAATTCAGTAAAAACACCGAAATATTTGGATTTTCCAGGCGTAAAAAATAGTAACTATATAGACAAATCTTGCTATATACCTAGTTATAGTTTGATCTCTTCTTTGTAAATTATAGGTATGATTTGTTAGTGATTTTAGTTTTATTATTGAAATATTACACAATGGGCTCTTTCAGCACCCATTAATTCGTGAGGCACCATCGCCATCTCCTCAACCATGTAATTGGGAAGTGGGCGGTCACACAAGTCGCCGCAAGGAAAGCCGATTTCATCATATATATCATCATACGAGTAACTAGGTAGTTATGTTCGATACAAAATATGGGCGATAATTAACTCTTTGATCAGTCAACGTCTGAGGTTCGGTGTTATTATTATTTATAGCTGATAAGCGAGCGCTTGACCATTATCTCACCTGATGGTATGTGATAATTGTTCATGCTAACCTAGTAATACTGCCGGTGCACGCAGCTAAATGCTTGGTGCCACCATTCAATTAATTACGACTGCCATCCTCAGACAACAACCTAGACTATGCCCTGCGATGCATGTGCAACGCTCAGTAGTAATGACATAGTAATGACATGACGATCACCCATCCAACTCTTGATCGCAGAGGACGCTGAACTTAGTTGATTGATTAGGAACGACTAAGCTAGCTACGCTACAAGCGCCTGTCGTTGTAATCAATACTAGTGTGGCAGCGTCTTGATATTTAATGGCTATTTTCAGGTTGTTAAATATGAACCAGTAATTCTAAGTTAAGCCTGTTAACACCTTCGACCACATCATCACTTACCATCAGGGGATATAGTGGTCAAATGCTTACCTATCAGCAATTAAAAAAAAACAGCCAAGTGTGAGTGGGAATCGCGCACGAATGGTTCCGTACCATTATCTGTAACCTAATCTTGCAAGTTATACTCTTTTCGCAGTGTGCGATTGAGCTGGGTAAGAAAGTACGGCGAAAACTTCTTGAATTGTATGGGAGCCCCTTAATTATTTATTTTATTTTAATTGATTATATTTAAAGAGAACATAAAACTAAATATTCTGTGCATAGTTAAAGCGTCTACCTGTCACCGTTATTATTATCGAGCAAGAAACGGTAAAAAAAAACAAGTTTTTTGTATGGGAGCCCCCTTAAATATTTATTTTATTTTATTTTCAGTATTTGTTGCTATTGCGGCAATAGAAATACATCATCTGTGAAAATTTCAACTGTCTAGCTATGACCGTTCTTGAGATACAGCTTGGTGACAGACGGAAGGACGGATGGATGGACGGACAGCGAAGTCTCAGTAATAGGGTGCCGTTTTTACTCTTTGGGTACGGAACCCTAAAAACAGCATGTGATATCGCACTTTACAAAACTATCTAGTTATTACTATCATGATAATTACGTAATTTTTCTTATCAAAAACTAACTAGGTAGGTCCCAAACAGTCGTCGCTTTGGTGGGCGGATTTGTTTGTTTGTGTGGGTAGAGCAAGCGAGCGCCGACGCACGCAGCAAATCCTACGTTTGCTTGTTTTTGTCCCGACTCAGAACAGAATACTATACCGATTCAGCTTCTAATAAAACGTTGATGGTTATACGTTATTTTCTTGGATTTTATGCTCCCCTGGTGGCCATAAAAGATGGAGTATGTATAGGTAGTTTTTACACAGGTATTTATGAGTATGAAATTACCAAGAAGCGCTCGTAGCGAAGTTTGCTTAGCCGTTCTTAACCGATCATCTAAGTTAAGCAACGTCCGCCGCGGTCACGACTTGGATGGGTGACCGCTAGTGACATTACTACGCAGCGCATCCGTGCTTCGGAGGTCTCGTTAAGCCGTCGGTCCCGGTTGTTTTTGTTGTCTTAGGAGGGCAGTCGTTACAGCATGGTGGTAGGAAGATTTTGATTACCTTTCTTTTTGAAATAATTTTAAAAGAAAAGTGCAAGATGAGAGCACTAAAAATAACACAAAATATTAGAAATCAACACAGTAAGTACTAAAGATGTAATTTCCCACCAAAACTTCGATTGAAAATTTGTGCACGTAGCCCAAAAAGAAAGAGTGTTTGTCTTGGCCTTGGCCTCTTTCAATCTTCAAGTAAGTACCTCTGATATCGCCATGCAGCTTCGACCAAACCCTTAACACGTTTACTTCTTCGTCAAGTAACCTCCAGAACCACACCATGACGAATAGTAAATGCTCAACGTACTCATGATATGACACATGGACTCCCGCAGACGCGTCTAAGCGCCACGATTTCTCTGGTTGGTTTCGACGCGGCTCAAGTCATAAGATTAACAAATAATTAGGTTCTTTTTTTTTCTTTTCTATTACCATATGTAAGTACTATTATTTTACAAAATGTTGTATCGTTAATTACTATTCACTTTGAAAAATGATTTAGTTTTGTTCAAATTTGGTATACAGATCGGTTCCAGCGGTAGATTAGCAAAAGATTATAGGTCATTCAAAGCTCGAGGTCATGATTTCGCTCCCGGGTTGCTGACTTATTATTTATTAGGGTTTCCTAATAAATACATTTTCAGTATAAGTTAGGAGTTTAGAATCGACTAGAATATATCCCGGATATACATAGCAATAAGGCCTATCACGGAGGTCAAAAACATGCGTATCTGTCGTAGGGTGTTTGAACACTGTTGTTTGTAGACCTTGTAGACGTAACCATAAGCTATGAGATATTACAGGTTAGATTAGTCTAAGAAGCATAATATTAAGCTATTTCCACGGGAGCAGAAGCTATGACCACTTCTTACTGCCCTCGTGGTATGCAATATTTAATCAAATATTAGCATAAAATATAAAACTCGCTTGAGGAATGAAATGGAGGCCTGTGCATATCTCTAACGTACTCAAAGAATGCTGTATTTACTATGCTCACAGACAATGGCTTGAGATCAGACTGACTGCACATTTCTTTATTATATTTGTAAACACACTCGTAATCTTAAAAACACTGTTCGACGATCTGTAATAATCTAAACCGCTATAATCCTGTACCTTGTACCGTGTCCTAGCTACCAACTACTCCCCCGGCGCTCGTCAGAAGTCCCAGGGCAGGAACATTACTCATCGGTCAAGTGCTTTGGGCCAAGTGAGACGGCAGATATCGCCTGCCGTCTTGCTCTCAGATGGGGTGACGATGGCTCACGATGGCTGTACGAGATGTCTAATGCGTTTGTGGAAATCTCTATCGATTTCGTGCGTTTTATATCTTAGTTTTATTTGTGTTTAGCCATTATTGTTTTGTAGTTATTTGTATCCATTTGAGTTGTTTTATTTTGAATCGAGTATGTAGGAAGAAAGAAAAGAAAGTAAATACATTTATTTGCTACAAGCAAAAAGTATAATAAAATACAATATACGTAAAAACAAATATGTAGATAAAGAGTCGTTCAGGTACTGCCAAAAAGGTAATATCTCAGCAAAATGCCGAACATCTGAGACATCGGGCGCTGGTTTTCATTCAATATAGAGAGCAAAACAGTGCTCTTCAATAACATTCGTATGCAGGATTTTGTGTACTATGTATTTTCGACCATGTTAATTAATGATTATTACCATCGACAGCCATAGCGTCCAACATTCAACAAATGCCTCTCCCATTAGGGGGGTTTTGCCATTATCCGCTCGCTTGGCAGGCGTCTTGGGAATGGCAGTGTAAGATGGCAATTTGTCAGAAGGTGCTACTGCCCACCGTCTGGTCTGAAGAGCTCGGATCTAACCGCTTAAAAGAGCGTTAATTATTCTTATTTTCAATAACAATAATATCATATCCGATAAAGAAGAGTAAATTTCGGCATCTGCTCGCGGAATCGGTATAAAAGTACCCTATATAATACAATAATACATAATAATATACCACCTTAACCTGATAAAATTTCGTTTAAATCTATATTGAGCGGCGTGAAGAGAAAACAATCACAAACAACATTTTCGCATAATGTACCTATGTTTTGAGTGAGCATATTCTACTACAAAAGCGTTCTTCATCGCTATAATTAAAGATTTGTTTCAATTGGTACACAACTTGTACGTAAGAATCACTATTAAGCACCTTACAGACTTACTTTCACAATAAATTTCCAAATCCATAGTCGTAACCGCGTGAAAAGAAGACAAAAACACAAACAATTTAAAAAGTATATGACAATCTTTCCTAGGAGAGCGTGCTTCATCGCTATTAATGAAGGCATATTCCAGAAATAGGTAGGTACCTATTTAATTTGGAGCAGTTATTAGTGTTTGTGAAGAACACAATAATGAAGCGCTTTCCAGACAAGGGACTGGCGGCCCTTCCTTTGACACTCGACTGTCGCCCTTCAGAACTTCCTCAACTAATAACAACACTCATTGTTGGATAGTTTAGATCGGAATCTGTGAATCACTAGTTTACAGAATAATGTGTTTATTAATTAAAAGTTATTTGATGCTCAAACAATGTCCATTTATGATGAGATAAAAGGTTCTTTGGGTAAACACTAAGGGCCTGCTTCAGAATGTTCGAGTAAGTTCCGGTTATACTACACACAATATAAAATAACTGAATGATAAAAATGACAGTTAACATGCAGCGCGTTTCAAGCTTTAACCGATGGATAGGCTAAATCGATGACTGTGAAACGCAAAGATAGTGTTTTATTTATTAAATATGTTCAGGGTAGTATAACCGGAACTTACTCGAACATTCTGAAACAGGCCCTTAGAATAAAAGTAGCTAATTTAGTGTAACGGAACTTATTAGGGTTCTATATTTAAATTTAAAAATAATGTACTTCCTAATGTAAAGTGCATGATAATCGCAGATGTATTTCAATAAACGTCACATGAATTGGTGGGATCAGACCGGAACGGAAAGTAATGTCGGGATCAGTTTTTTTTTATAAATAAATATTGAGGGATCCGACTGGAATACACCGAAATTTGTGAAGGTTATAATTTTTTTTTCTTGTATTTATTATTAAAATTATCAATGTTGTGTAGTTAGGAGTGAAGGAAGCGAGACTGATAGATATGTCAACAAGATGGCTAAGTGACGGATAAAAATATGCCAGATATTATATGTGGAAAACCGTTTTGTCTCTACATTTTCTCTACCTTACTACCATAGGCAAACCATAAGTGTATTGTGTATGTATTATTAAAATGAATCATACAAGATGTAAATAGTAAAAAACAATAATAATAAGACTAACCTAATTTACTTTGCAAAACGGGTCAATATTGAGTTTATACTACCAACTTTACAGCAAAAACAAAAGCTCACGTATGTATACTTAAAATATTATTAATATCTGTGTATGTAGCGCGATCCCTGCAGAGATTGATCAGTTACAGTTCAGTCAAAAATAAAGCAGTGACCTAGCCCAATGTTCCCAAAAATATACCCGTCAGGTAGTTTTCTGGATTTCTTATCAAATATTAAATTTTTATAAAATTATTTAATGAGCATTTTGGTATTTATGAAAATATTTTTATGCACAAATACAAAATAACTAGGATTTTATTGTGAAAGCAGGCAGGTATATTTTTTCTGATTATTGTACGGTGTGCCCTTTGGTGGAATTTGATATAAGTAAATCAATAATCTTAGTAATATATGGTAAAGACTGAGTAGTAGGTTCGATCCTCGCCACGATCTTGAGCTTCACATCATGGTGGTAAAAATGACTCACCTACGGGATACTGGCACATTTAAGTAAATATCGATCTGTTCACAAGCACCCAGCGGTTTGCAGCTGTGCTTGAGGGCCAGTTTGGTTTATCTTTGACCAAATCATCACTAACCATCCGGAGAGATAGAGAGCGCGGAGAAATGCTAGCCTATCGTAAATAAAAAAACATATTATTGCACACTACATATTCCCAAAGTGTACATGTATATATGTATTTATATACCAGGTAGGTATAAGTTACGGCAGGTGGTCGACAGTAACGTGATACCTCTCCGAAGTGGCTGCTCACGATTGCCCTTTGGCGACAAAGCAAATATATCAATAACGAGAATTAATGTTCAGAGGATGCTGTGCAATTACGAATGTTCTAAACGAAACGACTCGTTGCGAAATAACCGTTAGCAATTATCATTTTACAATAACCGGTCTAAGTCGGACTAAAATTAAATGGTTTAACGGCACCAAAAATAGATAAGTGCCCATGTTTTTTAGGGTTCTGTTCTTAAACGACGCACTCCATGACGCCAAAGATAGGCATAAGTGGCGGGACACCGTCAAGACAAAAGTGCTCCAAAAGCGGGGTAATCACGACCCTCAGTAATGAGGAAAACGACGCGAGGAGGAGGAGGTTCTTAAAAACTGGACTCTAATAAGTGCTTAGCCTAAACCACGAAGTATAGTACCACCAACTTAACTGTGCAGTTTTCGAGGGCGCTACTGGTCATGGAAATCAACTACAGACTGTCACAATTTGAGGGAAAGTTTTAGTTCTTTTTTCTGCCATCTGAACAGATAAGTTGGTGGGTCTGTAGTGTTTCCGTACCTCCTACATATCTAGTCTATATAGGGCTATTCTATCTCGAGCTGTAATATTTTCAGTCGTTATATACATAAGTAGCCGTTAGAAATATTTCAGAGTAATTATTTCACTAAATTCTAAACCTTCTTAAAAATATTAATTTTGATAACAACCACAAATATATTGTATGCTTGTATGGAACCCACGGTGTTTGAGTCCGGCTTGCACTTGAATAGTTTTAATTTATTTCACCGGTAGACATAAAATTTGTAGACATTAATATCCCACAGAAACAAATCATTTATTCAATTGGGGCACTAATTGTCTTGTGAAGAATAAAATGCACTAAGTAGGTATTTATAACATACGTTTACTGATCTCATAGGATAAAATTTGATATTCTAAGGGCCTGTTTCAAAATGTTCGAGTAAGTTCCGGTTATACTACCCAGAACATATTAATAAATAAAACCCTATCTTTGCGTTTCACAGGCATCGATTTAGCCTATCCATAGGTTAAAGCTTGAAACGCGCCGCATGTTAACTGTCATTTTTATCATTCAGTTATTTTATTTTCTGGATAGTATAGCCGAACATTCTGAAAAAAAACGTCATAAACGTCATATTATAAGTAAAATTGTGCTAAAATTTGATGCATTTTACAGTGAAGATTTTCGAGCAGATTGGAGACTCAGGGACGAAGGGCCGCGTTCGTTGCTCGAAAGTGACGCAGAATTATAGAGGGACTGGTACTTAATACAAAAGGTTTACAAGTCGACCCCTATATGGAATTGTATTTTTTGAAATAACATTTCTATCCTTGTTCTTTACCTTAATATAATGAGAGAGGGTAACACTATTTGGAATAATTTTATGTTGTTACACTTTAATAAGAATAGCCGAAACTGGGCTTAGTAGCATGCTTTAGGAGAGGCCTTTGTTTAACAGTGATACAGCGGACGATAATGATGACTTTAACAAGACGTCTGGAAATAAGTGGATTGAGCTATGAAAACTATTTAATTAAAGGTTTTGGTGGTCTCTTTACGATTACCAGGGAGAGGGAAGCAGATTTGAAGATCGCTGATTCGTCAAAAGATCCCGCTTCAAAATACCGGAAGTGACTTTAGGTTAATGGCCTTATTCAACTAGATCTTATCTTATAAAGTATAGAAAAACAAAAGAATGTTTCCATGGTTACGGCAATACGTCCAAAATGCAAGTAAATAATACTTTTCACATAGACGTCATTGTTCTATAACATACGTGTAAGGAAGGTACCTAAGATTAACTATTAGTTCATAATATGGTTTTAAAGAAAAAGGCTATTGTCATTTAGGTGATACTAATATTTTTGCGAGCAAACTTAATTTTACTAAAATAAAACAACTTTTTGTAATTGTGTCTTTTGTGTCTGCATCAAAAAGTATTGGTGCTACAGACCAAGTATTAATACGTACTTTTTTAAACTGTGAAGTGAAAATGTGGTCAAGTTTTTTTAACCAATATTGGAAGATTTAAGTACCTATTTAGATCACGTGAAAGTTGGTCAGTTTTAACGTCATCCCTAATTAAAATTCGAGAACAATAAGTACTTTAACATACGTTAGTTCTATTTATTTCTGTTCTTTTATCACACCATGCATCGGTGTGGTTGTGTGGTATAGTACCACCAACTTAACTGTGCAGTTCGCGAGGGCGCTGCTGGTCAAGGAAATCAACTACAAACTGTCACAATTTGAAGGAATGTTGTAGTTCTTTTTTCTGCCGCCTGAACAGATAAGTTGGTGGGACTGTACTTGAGTTTACAATGACTAATCTTGTTTACACGTTACGCCGCGGCTTTCTTAGATGTGCAACCGGTAGTTGAATTTCAACAGAGCATAGTAAAAGCCAATATAATTTATTCAGTTTGACGTCAACGGTGCTGCATGATATAAGTACCTATCATTATTGAAAAGGTGATTCAAATCGCTCGTAGCTTAGCCTTAGCTTGCTTCTTAGAGATAATGAAAAGATTTAGAAGCGCTCGTAGCGAAGTTTACTTAGCTGTTCTCAACCGATCAGCAAAGTTAAGCAACGTCGCCCGCGGTCATGAGTTGGATGGGTGACCGCTAGTGACATTACTACTGAGCGCTTCCGTGCTTCGGAGGGCACGTTAAGCCGTAGGTCCCGGTTGTCGTCTTAGGATGGCAGTCGTTATAGCATGGTGGTAGGGCATTTTGCGAATGCCCGCCTGGCTAGCTACCACCCTCAAGTAGAAAATCTGTCGCCAAGCACCTAACGGTGTGTTCCGGCAGCTGTCCTTGAGAGCCAGTACTTGAACTTACTCTGAACAACATCTTCGACCACATCATCACTTACCATCAGATGAGATAGTGGTCAAAGGCTAACCAATCAGGCATAAAAAAAAATTAGGCTTTACTTTGTGGAAATCCATATTTAATAAAAACAAATTATTTAAGAAAATATTAAATAATCATTTTAGAAAAACACTAAAAATACAAATATATCTATCAACTCCGCCTAATTCTTACGATCGTGAATCTCGATTGTGCGCTCGAAGAGTCAAGACCTCCTTGGAGGATGCTTCGCGTAGAAGCAAAACGAGTCGAAAATTCTTCCGGCTTGGTTTGCGACGCGTAAACGTGGCGTTTATAACCTCACGTCGGCTAAGCCTAAATTATATTCAATAAAAAAATAATCTCCTCAGGTTTGGAGGAGAGTACCTACAAAATGGTCCTACATGCCAAGCTATCAATCTGTTAAACGCCTTGATTGCTCAGAACTTATATATAGATGTATTTTTTACATCCTTCTATAGTTTTGTAAGCTCATGTACTAATTTTTGCAGTAAGGGTATCTGCAAGAAAAATGGGCAAGAAACAAAGGAACCTTGTTGCTTCAGGATAAAAAGAATCTATTCAGTTCTTGATTATTTACATAGGCTTAGGATGTACAAGACCAACAGTGATGGATGAATGGTGTAACAAAAAATGAAATGTAAATGTGTGAGTGACATAGTGATGTCATGACGCGAGCGTAATACTATCGACAGTCTTACTCAGTTGTTATGATCGTAAACAACACTGAAATCACAGAAATGCAAAACATGTAATTTAATTAACTTAAAAAAACTTATTTTTCAAGTTAATATGATTTAAAAACCAAACTACTTAACTGATTATGATGAAATATCAATGGGATAAATCTTAAATTATATCCTATCAAACAAAATACGATGTTTTCAAATGAAAATCAAACCAAATATCATAACATGAATACAACCTTATTGAGAACCTGTTCCCTTTTTTGATCTGTTAAAAATAAAACTCATTCGAAGCTGAAGTTAAATGCATTTATTGTAGGTCTAAAATGGTACAGCACTATAAAAGTCAAACTACTATAACTTCATCGTAATAAGATGAAATAAAACTTACCATTATGATTATGAGTATTATGAGTATTATGATTACCATTAACAAAATCATTAAGTTGCAAATATACAGATATTGTAAATTATTAAATTACATTTATTTGAATACCATTTGCGTAAAGCATTCACATGTGGTAAGCAAAGGTCGAATTTATCCCTTATGTAAACATAGCTCCTTGGGCTGTAGAAATGACGATGTGTACATAATTTCGATGACCTTTACTAACTGGCCTACTAAAGATATAATTCTTTAAAGTCTGCCTTTAAGTCTAAAAGCCGTTTTATCATTATTTTTGTTTCAGCTTTTAAACTTCTTAAAAGCTAATTTTTTTTCTATCATTTTTGTCACGACTTAGAACATTAGTTATTATTTTTTTTTCTTTGGAGACAGTACTTGATTTGAAGGACCAAGTAATGGCTAACGGTGGTGATATATCTCTATTTAAGTAAGTACAGGGCCGCCTTATTTTCAATTTGATCTGAAAGGAACAGTAAAATTATTTTGTGTCAGGATAGCCATAGCTATCCAGCGCTGCAATGAAGCGAGTATTGTAAATTTTAATGCACCAGGGACGCTAAGGGAAGGGTTATTAGACGTTATTAGAACATATCATACAGCCTTAACATTAAAAAAATTTGACCATGTATTTTACTACAAATTAAACTGTTACTTGTGTCATCATTTCCGTAATCTATTGACTACCATTTCCACAGCTTCATAGATTCAGGGACATTAAAAGTTGGTATTGAGTATTTCATTAGTAAACATCGATGTTTTCTTTGTATGAAGCATTTTAATTCAAAGTTTACTACAAACTGTAGAGTTTTATTTAGATTCCGTCAATAATCCAAACCCTTTTATCACATACTGAAAATTTGTTAAAAATCTGTAAGAACACAAACATTATTTATTATACGCGTGCATATAGTTATTTTAAATTCTATTCTGTTAAATAGCCATTTGTACAAAGATACTAGTATTTTATGACAGAAGTAAGAGATATTTCCAATTATTTATTGAGTGTTAGGGGAATTTTTCACAGAAAATATCATAATAAATTTTGAATAATATATCTTTACACCCTTATTCGTAAATACTCAATAAGCTATAAACTGATCTGTCATCTTCTCGCTAATTATTATGTAGTTATATTATTTTTTAAACTAATTTATGATTAAACTATATACGAGTTTTTTTTTTTTTTTATGTTATAGTGATGGAACAAGCCCGAGGCCCACCTGATGTTAAGTAGACTAACCTCTGCCTATAACAGACGCATTTCGTCAACGAAGAATTGCACTGTGCCCGTTACACTGAGACGTCCAGTTGTTCGGTCTCATTAGCCTGTAATTTTTCTGGCTCCCAAGGACTACTGCCGGAACACACCGTTAGGTGCTTGGCGACAGATTTTCTACTTGAGGGTGGTCGCTAGCCAGGCGGGCATTCGCAAAATGCCCTTCCACCATGCGGTGAAGCTCAAGCTCTGGGCGGGATTCGAACCATGGACCTGCTGCGCGGCAGTCCATAGCCAATGCCACTGAGCCATCACTGCTTCATACCAGTTATTTTAGAGGTTCGAATATGTACCCGAGCAGTCACGTCAAACCTACAGGTCAGACACAAACTATCGACTTTATCGATACATGTGACGTCAGGACTTTGTCAAGCCCTATCGTAAACAAATGTTTTTACAGTTTTTCGTAAAATACCAACCAATTCTTCATTTAGCGATGTAATTTGATGATAAATATGAAGAAAACCTATTATCTAATATTTCCATAGTTCTTATAACTCATTTTAAAACAAAATGACGAAATAATGATCATCAAAAAAGCAGTACAAATAAACATAAATTACCTGTGAAACGTGTATATATTCGGGTTACTGCGTCTTGTAACCTCACATTCACTCACTGAACAAGACACCATGCTTGCAGAATACATATTTTATATTAGAATCGTAAGATTATTGAGCAAATACACAAAATCCGTGCCGACTTGGAAAAGCCGGGACGCTATGGCCTCTTACTCGTGTAAAAAATTACATACCGTCTTCTTGTATCACTATCTCTTTTTCTCTCGCGACGGTTTGTAGCAGCTTAGGACCTTTCACTCACACACTTCGTAGGTCTATTGAGCGTAGAGAAAAAATCATAGGTCTATGATTATTGTGCAAGACGACATCAATATTTACGTTAAAGCATAACATTAGATTGCTTATATTGAAACATTGGACCTTTGTTCATATAGCTAGAATAGAACAGCTCATTGTTTAGCACAACATAAATATTTACTGTAGGGCTTAGAATTACTTTGTTTGTTATTGGAACTTTAGATTTTTATTTATGTTATAACTTTGTTTAGACAGGTGTTCAGTAGACGAAATATTTACTTTAATGCAATAAGTATTGCTTTGTTATATTAGACCCTTGTTATGTTAGAAATTTGTTTGTACGACAGAAATGGATTCAAGTAGCTCTGATTAGTCGTACGTGATTAGTAAGCAAATAAGAATAAAGGTTTATTGTAGCCAACTTTGGTATATAAGTAGGAAGTTTTGTGCAGAGAGCATGTAGTACCGAACCACACTCCTAAGGGATAACATCTATAAGAAAAAGGAAATAAAAAGGAAGCAAATACTGAAAGGAAGCTTTTATTCAGGAAGAACAACTCCAACCCTCCAATCCAGCGATAGTGTATATGTGCCAGTACCCATCCAGTGGATACCTACCGAGCTTACAAACGGTGTGTTCACATAGGTACTGCACATTTAATGGTCCTTCGAGCCGGATCTTCGAGGGTTAATTGAAGAAAGAAGAAATTTGTGCTGGTTGCCATTATGCCAATTACACGCTCAGTTGGAAAAGGGCGTAACCCGTCGACGGAAACAAAGCCGTCCTCCTCAGCGGAGACGACCGCCACTACGGAAACTTCTACAACCGACGAAATTTCCGGGGCAACAGTATCATCCGCGACGGAAACAGAGACAACTGTGGCAACTAGCGCCTCCGTGGCTAAGTCAACCGCGACGGAGGCAACAGCAAAGACGATGAAGCAAGTAATGAGGCCCAGGGGGGGTTCGGATACTGAAACATCACCTACAGACGCTCCTCAAACATGCGTCCCACCTACTACTCGGCAGGTTGCAACGCCAACAGAACGAGGAGCAATACAGAAGAAAGCTTGTCTGCTAGAAGCCAGCAAGCTAACAGAAACAAACAGACGTACGGGCTCCGTCAAGTCAAAGACAAAAGCCTACAAGATAGCGAAAGCCAAAGAAGAGCTTGCGCGCCTACAGGTTGAGCTAGCCCTAGCTCGACTCGCCGCAATAGAAGCGGATTCAGATGATGAAGACGACGTCTCCGCATACTCGAAGATGGAAGCTGACATTTGTGTGAACACCTGGCTGAACAACCAGCCGGAACCAACGATGTTAGCAATCGCCAATGAACTACACCAGCCTCCCTTAGAAGAAAGAAGATTACAAGATAGAAGATTGGAAGAACCAATAATTACAGAAGACAGAAGATTGAAGCCTACAATCAAGTTACAAAATGAAAGATTGGAGAAACCAATCACTACAGAAGAAAGAAGATCTGAGCAACAGCAAGTAACAGCCAGTACCCACGCCCAGCCAGATCTCTCACAACTGGCTACGGCAATCACACTCGCTGTCAAAGCCGCACAACAACCGAAGCTCATCGAACTACCAATATTCAATGGTTTGCATCAAGACTGGCTACACTTCCGCGCTGCATACTATGAAACAGAGAAGATGTTTACAAAGATTGAAAACATCAACCGCCTGAGAAGAAACCTGAAAGGAAGAGCAAAGGAAGCTGTTGATGGTCTACTTATCACCAACGCCGAACCGTCTGATATAGTAAAAACTCTGGAAACAAGATTCGGGAGACCAGAATCAATTGCCATGATGGAGATAGACACACTTCGAGCGCTGCCTCGCCTAACAGAGTCACCAAGAGATATCTGCATATTCTCAAGTAAAGTGACAAATGCCGTGTCTACTCTTCGAGCATTGAACTGCATCTACTACTTGTACAATCCAGAAGTCGCTAAAGCCATGGTAGAGAAGCTTACTCCGACGCTGAGATTCAGATACTTCGACTTTGCTGCAACAATTCCAAAGGAAGAACCAGAACTTCTGAAATTTGATAAGTTCTTGAAGAGAGAAGCTGATTTGTGCGGACCTTATGCACAACCCGAACAAGTGGGCTCACAAACACAGCCTACTCCACAGAGACGTCAACAAAAAGTCAACACAGTTACAGAGAAGCAATCAACAACAAGATGTCCTGTATGTGAAGAGACAGGACACACTGCAACAGATTGTGAGAAGTTCAAGAAAGCGGATGAAAATGAAAGATGGGACATTGCGAAGAATCGACGTCTATGCTTTAGATGTCTTCGCTTCAGAAACAAGACCCACAGCTGTCAACAGAAAACCTGCGGTATCAACAGCTGCAAATATTATCACCACAGGATGCTGCATTACACAAAGAAAACAGAAAAGCCAGAAAACGGCAATGAACAGAACAAAGGGTCAACAGAAGCCATCAACTCAGCTTGGACTTCAACAAGAAAACAGTCCTACTTGAAGATCATTCCAGTCACGGTATCAGGACCAGCAGGTTCAGTTAACACATTTGCACTGCTGGATGATGGGTCAACAGTAACTCTTATCGATGACGACGTAGCCAACGACATTGGTGCTACAGGACCCATCGATCCACTACGTATAGAAGCGATCAATGAAATGAAGACGGCTGAGGTGAAGTCACGAAGAGTTAATATCACAGTCAAGGGTATCAACAATCACAAAGAAAGAATTCAAGCGAGAACAGTAAAGAATCTTCATGTATCAACGCAAGAAGTTTCAAAGGAACGAATTGAAGAATGCAAACATCTACGAGACATAAGCAACATCATCACATATAAAAATGCTAAGCCTAGAATACTCATCGGCCAAGACAACTGGCATCTGCTCTTAACAGCGAAAGTCAAACGAGGAAGTAAAAACCAACCAGTGGCATCACTCACGCCACTGGGATGGGTATTGCACGGTAGCCATACTCGCACTCTCGGAAGAAGCATAGACTTCGTCACTCATGTCACAGAAGAGCCAGTTGAACAGAACTTAGAAGATCTGATAAAACAGTACTTCGCAATGGACTCACTTTGCATCAACCCTAAGAAACCGAAGACAGATCCAGAACAGCAAGCTCTACGTATCTTACAGAAAAATACAGTCCACACAGAAAAAGGAAGATACGAAACTGCTCTGTTATGGAAAAAAGAAGATGTGACCCTTCCTGACAATTATGAAAACTCACTAAAGCGACTCTTCAGCATCGAAAAGAAACTCGATCGTGACCCACAGCTAAAAGAAAAGTACACCGAACAAATGGAAGCTCTGGTCACTAAAGGTTACGCCGAGCCAGCACCGAAGAAAAAGACAGCAAACAGAACATGGTATCTACCACACTTTGGCGTGATTAACCCAATGAAACCAGAAAAACTGCGAGTAGTCCACGACGCAGCCGCCAAAACAAAAGGAGTAGCCCTCAACGACTTACTCCTCAAGGGCCCGGACCTACTACAGTCACTACCAGGGGTTATCATGCGTTTTAGACAGCATATGATCGCAGTGACAGCAGACATAAAAGAAATGTTCATGCAAGTCAAGCTGAGAGAAGAAGACAGAGACGCTCTTCGGTACCTATGGCGCAAAGACCGACGAGATGACCAACCTCCAGAAGAGTACAGAATGACTTCACTGATATTCGGGGCATCAAGTTCTCCATCAACAGCAATTTACGTCAAAGACTTGAATGCCAAGAAGCACGAAGAAAGCAATCCTGAAGCCACAACAGCAATCATACAGAAACACTACGTTGATGATTATCTGGACAGCTTTAGTAGCCTTGAAGACGCAATACGCATCACAACAGAAGTTCGAAACATCCATAAGAAAGCCTGCTTTGAACTTAAACAGTGGAAGTCAAACACACCACGACTCCTTGAAGCCATCGGGGAAATAGAAACTGAAGAGGACATAGAACTCTACAAAACAGAAGAAACAACAGAGAGAGTACTGGGTCTGATATGGAAGCCAACCAGTGACGAGTTCACCTTCAATCTTAACTTAGCGAGAATCCCACCAGCACTGATCGAAGGCAAGAAGCCAACTAAGAGAGAAGCATTGAAATTAGTGATGTCACTTTTTGACCCACTTGGCTTTGCTTCGCCGGTTACAATCAGAGCGAAGCAAATTCTGCAAGACGTTTGGCGTCGTGGAACAGCTTGGGACGACGAGATTGATGATGACCTCGCAGAACATTGGCTAAGCTGGCTCATTCAGCTACGAAACCTAGGCAACGTGACTTTACCGAGATGTTACCTACACTACAGCAATGCCACCTCAGTCCAGCTACACATATTTACGGACGCCAGCGAATCAGCCTACTCAGCAGTCTTGTTTTGGAGAACAGTAACTCCGAACGGCGACGTCAATGTTTCACTCATCCTGGCAAAGGCAAAGGTGGCTCCATTGAAACTCACCTCTATACCAAGACTGGAACTGCAAGCCGCCGTCATGGGTTCACGCCTCGCTGAAACCGTCATTGAAGAACACGAGAGAAAACCAGACTCCAAGACATTCTGGACAGATAGCAAAACTGTACTCACCTGGATAAAGACAGGGTCACGCTCTTACAGACCTTACGTGGCTCATCGTCTTGCTGCAATAGAAGAGAGTTCTACAGTCAACGAATGGCGATGGGTACCAACAAAGTTGAATGTGGCCGATGACGCAACGAGAGATGTGCCATCATCCTTCAACACACAGCATCGATGGTACAAAGGACCAGAGTTCCTCTATGAAGATGAAAACTCCTGGCCAACAGAAGCGTCCACATCAACGTCAACAGAACCGACAGGCGAGGAAAGAATACATCATGTAGTTATAGAAAGAATACAGAAGCTCTCTGAAGCACTGCCAGAAGTCTCCCGATTCTCTAACTGGGAGAGACTGCGCTACACGACAGCAAGAGTTCTCCAATTCATTCAACTCTGCAAGGCCACCAAACAAACGGTATGTTATAAAAGAAACAAGAAGAACTCACAGAAAGATCCAAATTGGAAAAGACAGACAAACAAAACAGTAATAGTACAGCGCCAGGAACAGAAAATCAAAAAAGAAGAAAAGAAGTATCTTCCCGTCACAGCGGAACTCTTAAGAAAGGCGGAAGAACTTCTCATGCGCTCATCACAGGAAGATAGCTTCTCGCAAGAAATAGAAGACATAAAAAAACAGAAGGCTGTTAACAAAGAAAGTCGACTTCATCAATTAAGCATCGAATACATTAACGGAATTCTGAAATTGAGAAGTCGCATCGAGGCCACACAGCAGGTTCCAGAATACTTGAAAAGACCGATGGTGGTGGATGGAAATCATCCTACCGTTAAGCTCTGGATACAGAACATCCACCGCCAGCTACACCACGCCGGCGTCGAAGCAACAGTTAACGAGTGTCGTCAACAGTATTGGATTTTGCGCGTGCGCCCCATAACTCGCACGATTCTTCGTCAATGTCTACACTGCAGGATGAAGACACAAGTACCACCACATCCGAGAACAGGAGATCTACCATCATGCCGCCTAGCTCATCACCAGCGCCCGTTTACGTTCACCGGAGTAGACTATTTTGGCCCACTGACGGTCACTGTAGGACGCTCCAATCAGAAAAGATACGTCGCTATATTCACTTGCATGACTACGAGAGCAATACATCTGGAAGTAGCCATGTCACTCAGTACCAGTTCAGCAATTATGGCTCTGCGACGAATGATGGCAAGAAGAGGCTCTCCAACAGAGATTTGGTCAGACAATGGTACTAATTTGAAATCAGCGGACAAAGAACTGCGACAGGCGATCGACGAAGCAACTGTAGAAGAAGCAGCGAAAAGGAATATCTCGTGGCGCTTCATTCCTCCGGGGGCGCCATTCATGGGTGGTGCCTGGGAGAGAATGGTACGCTCAGTGAAGACAGCTCTAACAGCAACCCTGCATGAGCGTCATCCAACAGAAGAAGTCCTCACAACTCTACTGGCAGAAGTGGAGTATACAGTAAACAGCCGACCACTCACTCACGTATCGGTCAGTGCAGAAGACCCAGAAGCCCTCACCCCCAATCATTTCTTGCTGGGGGGGGCCAGGACGAGTGCCAACGCCGGGAAGCTTTCATGAACAAGACACAGTCACCAAATCCAGCTGGCGGGCTACACAAAGACTGGCAGATACATTCTGGACCAGATGGATTCGGGAATATCTCCCCGAGCTTCAAAACCGGCGGGAGCCCCACGGACGAGGTTCTACAGTTGAAATTGGGGACTTAGTACAACTTGTTGACCCCAATCTCCCTCGAAACGTGTGGGTCCGAGGCAAAGTCATCGCAACGAATCCTGGGCCAGACAGCGTCGTGCGCACCGTTGACATCAAGACCAAGGGAGGAGTGCTACGGAGGCCGGTGAGAAAACTGGTTATCCTACCGATTGAGGACAAAATCGTCACAGCACCGGTAGAAGATGTGACAGCGTCACACGGCGGGAGAAATGTGCAAGACGACATCAATATTTACGTTAAAGCATAACATTAGATTGCTTATATTGAAACATTGGACCTTTGTTCATATAGCTAGAATAGAACAGCTCATTGTTTAGCACAACATAAATATTTACTGTAGGGCTTAGAATTACTTTGTTTGTTATTGGAACTTTAGATTTTTATTTATGTTATAACTTTGTTTAGACAGGTGTTCAGTAGACGAAATATTTACTTTAATGCAATAAGTATTGCTTTGTTATATTAGACCCTTGTTATGTTAGAAATTTGTTTGTACGACAGAAATGGATTCAAGTAGCTCTGATTAGTCGTACGTGATTAGTAAGCAAATAAGAATAAAGGTTTATTGTAGCCAACTTTGGTATATAAGTAGGAAGTTTTGTGCAGAGAGCATGTAGTACAGAACCACACTCCTAAGGGATAACATCTATAAGAAAAAGGACATAAAAAGGAAGCAAATACTGAAAGGAAGCTTTTATTCAGGAAGAACAACTCCAACCCTCCAATCCAGCGATAGTGTATATGTGCCAGTACCCATCCAGTGGATACCTACCGAGCTTACAAACGGTGTGTTCACATAGGTACTGCACAATTATATTGATTATTTACCTTGCTTTGTCTGACAGCAGCCATGTCGTCTAGGTACCTATTATCGATATTATCTGTCTAGGTACTTTATTATCAATTTATATCCCTGACACTCCCAATTAGACGTTTGTATGATTTATTAGGTACTTTAATATACTTAATGCACGATTTTATAAGGTTCCTTTTGATCTTTGAATACACGAAGACAAAAAGTAAGTAATATGTATACTAATATAAACAGTAAACATTTGTATTGCTGTATTTTTATGTTTTTAAACTTAAAACTACTGGACCGATTTCAAAAATTATTTCGTCATAGAATTCTTAACTATCCGTGATGCACATATGCTTATAGAATGTTTTCAAAATCTTAGGTATCCGTATGAAAACTTCGATAATGTAATCCAAGTGTGAAAAAAATAGCAAAAAAGTCGTTATATCACGTACGCTGCGGAAATTGTTGACAATAGAGCAAAGTGATATACTGCAATTTTATAGAGGATATCAATAACTAAAAAAAAAATACGCAGTACCATATGTGTACATAATAAGTAGTTATGTCACAATAACTACTTATTATGTCTTTCAATTTATATTTTTGTATAAATACCCGTACAAAGCCTGGGACCTAGTATAACATAATTTTACAATAAACATATTATGAAATTTTTGAGACATATTGCGTTGATTTAGATAGACGTTGGATGTGATTCTTATTAGGTTAACATTCACTTAAAATTGCAATTTTTTTATTACATATTGGTGTCAATTCTACACAAATACTCTAAATTTAACATTCTCTAAACGATGGTAATTCTGATTCCTACTTAAATTTACATTTGTGTATTAAAATTGCCATTAAAAAAATTGTATTATTCTTTCTAAATATGATAACAAGCACGCGTACTGCGCGTACTGACCAAAAATCACATTTACAAATTATTGGGGTAAAAAATGTGGGTTTGATTTCCGTCCGGAACAAAAACTTTTGTGTTACAATAATTTTTATATGTGATAGGATTATTCTATTCAATTGTAGACAATTTACATTAGTTTAGAGAGCACCAAGTTCCGACTCTATTTGCGCAAAACATGCCACAATAAAAAAATGAAGTCATCTTTAATGACTTCATTCGCAAGCGTTCTACGAAATTAGACTTTAGTCTCAGTCATCATAGATGTTTTTTTAGAAAGAACATTTATTTGTTGCACAATCATAATTCTCGGACTATTCATCAAAGCAAAATTCGACATAGATGGCGTAGCAATGTGCTGTACCAAATCAGGTAAAATGGAGTTAGTTTAGAAACACATAAACCAAACGTAATCAAATCAATAGCGTTTCATCGCTAATCGATCAAAGGATTATAAATTGATAGTAATATTTCCAAAATATGCTGTTTTGTAATGTTGTTTCTAGAAAATTCTTTGTAGGAATGAAAGCCACATGTGAAAGCTTCATAATAACGCCGTAAGAGACAATTGGTACATCACTCCAGAGCTTGAATCATATCAAAATACAAATACAAATACAAAATATTTATTACTTGTTCAACATAATAGGTTATCTTATTTCTTTATATCGTGGAATAGCATTGAAAGCGTATCCAGACCGATGATCAAATAAAAAGTGTTTGCATTTTAGAATTATTTACGTGATATGGCAACAGCAACAGCTACAACGTTTGGACTTGAACAAGAGACATTTGTTTTTCCCTTGTTTTATTTGTTGTCCCTTTTTTGTAATTGGGGGCTGATTCACTGATTTTAGTCACTTTGAACATGAACTCTTGATGTTATTGGAGTGTTATTTGGATTTAGAAAAAAAATATAGTTTATATTATATGTAAG
The DNA here is from genome assembly GCA_963890685.1 of Plagodis pulveraria. NCBI lineage: Eukaryota > Metazoa > Arthropoda > Insecta > Lepidoptera > Geometridae > Plagodis > Plagodis pulveraria. The sequence goes on along the minus strand of OY982955.1, from coordinate 30,168,220 downwards.
GATACTTTGGAAACAAATCTGTGCTGAAAGTTTTTTAACACTACTATTAACACGTAAAAACGGCGGAAAAAAACTCAAGGAATTTGAAAAAAAATCATTTTTTTCATTCTCCTCCTCAACGATAATACTTTTTCACATCTAACTTGAGCTAAAATGTGACCAATTATATCCTGAACGAACCCGTGTAGGACATTTTCAAATTGGACTTTCGCATCCATGAGAAAAGTACCTATTAGACACTCAAATTTTCGCCCATTTCGGACAAACAAAAGGTCGAAGCCCCCCTTGTAATGCGCACTGCATTAAACTTTATTTAACTCATGTCTAGTTTAACTACTGCCATTTTTCTCAACCTTGACCGTGCCCTCCCAAGCTCGGGCCCTAGTAGTAATGCCACTAGCGGCCACCCATCCAAGTTATGACCGCAGCGGACGTTGCTTAACTTACGAGCGCTTCAAACGACTAAGGACTTACGACCTATGCAATTAGATTTATAGAAGTAGAAGGGCCATATCCCAACATATACCTTCTAAACCCACGCACTTCAATTTGGATAGTCTTGTCTCAATCCGCGGCTTTGTTCATAAATAAATCGATCAGATTTTATAACTTTGTTACACAATTGTAGTATACAGACTCAAAGACAGCATTTAATTGGGTATTAATAAAATAGATGGTGTTGGAATTGATGGAAGGTGTGGAACACATTAACCTTTATGTATGGAATTTCTACACGAATTAAAATGTGTGAGGAATGCGAGCCACCAAGTCGTTTAAAAAGTTACCGTATTCTTTATAATAAGGTGTTATATTTTTACACGACAACCAAAAAAAGTTTTATGTTTTCAGGGTTCATGTATGTATGTTTATGAGTTTCTTTATACCACCATAACTTCTAAACGACTTAACCGATTTTAATGTATGATATATCATTGGATTTGTCTTGATAGCGCAAGTGACACTAGGTACATAAAAAAGTAAAAAACAGTGCTTTTTCTCACATTTCCATCGAGTTGGGTATCAAAATGAAAGGCTTAAAGAAACGATTCCACAAATATATATACTGCAACTTATATATATATATACTAACTTCAAATTATTTTTCAAACCTTTTAACATTTTATTGAGATTAAAACTACAACTGTAATTTTGTAATTAAAACTGCAACTTATATATATATATATATATACACTGACACAGTGACACTAGTACACAACAAGTACACAAATATATATACTGCAACTTATATATATATATATATATAAGTTGCAGTTTTAATTACAAAATTACAGTTGTAGTTTTAATCTCAATAAAATGTTAAAAGGTTTAAAAAATAATTTGAAGTCGGGTCATTAATTAATTTATTTATTCTGTATTTGTTACTAAAAGGTAGTAAGTACAAAGAAGTTCCAGGTTTACTTGGAAACGGGGCATGGTACGGTCTGGTCTATAGTACCACCAACTTAACTGTGCAGTTTTTGAGGGCGCTACAAGTCATGGAAATCAACTACAAACTGTCACAATTTGAAGGTATGTTGTAGTTCTTTTTTCTGCCACCTGAACAGATAAGTTGGTGGGTCTGTAATCTATTATGGGATATTATAAAAGGCAATCGAGGAAAGTTATTTTTGGGCCTTTGTTCACCATCTCACCAAAAAATGGTGGTTTTACGATAACTTATTGTTTTTTTTACTAACTTAAGCTTTTATTATATGATGGACTCCAGTTAATAACAGCTTTAGTCCGTAACAAATCTTACGTAAACGAAACCGCCATTTTCCTGTGATTTCAATTAGATTATGTTAGTAATACATTACATTTTGAAGCGCTCGTAGAGAAGTTTGCTTAGCTGTTCTTAATCAATCAGCTAAGTTAAACTAAGTCCGCCGCGGTCAGGAGTTGGATGGGTGACCGCTAGTGACATTACTACTGAGCGCTTCCGTGCTTCGGAGGGCACGTTAAGCCGTCGGTCGTGGTTGTTGTTAAGACAAGGACTGCTGCCGGAACACACCATTAGGTGTTTGGCGACTGATTTTCTACTTGAGGGTGGTCGCTAGCCAGGCGGGCATTCACAAAATGCCCTACCACTATGCGATGAAGCTCAAGCCCGCGGCGGGATTCGAACCATGGACCTACTGCGCGGCATTCCATAGCCAATGAGCCATCACTGCTTCAAAACACTTTAATTAAACACTCTTAAACTTCTTAAATATCGCCAAGGCATAGTAATATTCGCCATGCTAAACACATGTTTGTTTTCTAGCTTCTAGCGTAGGTAGGTATGTAGGTACTAATATTACACTAACCTTGTAAATGACGTAAATAATATATCTTAATTCCTAAACATCGTACCACAAAAACGATACATATTTCACGACAATTTTAAATGTTTTTCACATGAATAACACGACTTTTCAACACAAAATGCTAGAACTTTGTTGCACCCTTTTCTGTAATCATAATATTTTCTTTGCCATCAACATGGATCATCCATAAAATCTAGATAAAAATAATAACCGACCGACAAATATTCTTAATATATCATTTTATGTCTAAAGTAGCATTGCGCACGCACAAGAAAAAATGCTTTGCCTGAATGAGTGAACAATTTCGAATCATTGGTGAAATCGTTCAATTATGCAGGACAATACTACTACCGGAGCCCCTTTGTGGCTTTCAGACGCAAAGTCTGGGTGTAAGTGTGGTATAAAAGTTCCATAGCATGCTATGGATTCTAGTGCTATAAGACGCAAACAAATCTTATATATAAAATTCTCGTGTCACAGTTTTCGTTGCCATACTCCTCCGAAACGGCTTGACCGATTCTGATGAAATTTTTTGTGCTTATCCGGTATCTATGAGAATCGGCCAACATCTATTTTTCATCCCCCTAAATGTTAGGGGTAGTCCAACCCTAAAGTTTTTATTTTATTTTTTAGACAAAATTTTTAATTTCTATTTTTTTATGATACAACATACAAAAATACATACAATCCTCAATTTTCACCCTTCTACGATCAACCCTTATTTTTTAAATTATTTATATGGCAGAACAACGTTTGCCGGGTCAGCTAGTATGCTATAAAGCTCTGATGCAACCCATGTGTGTCTGTTGGGTTACTTACTAACTGTTTCATACTTGACATCACATGCTTTTTAATTGACAGAGATGTATTTACATATTCAGAAAGATTTGTAAGCTGTAAACCAAAATAGTTTCTATTTACTCTAAATTTAAAAACTTTCAATAATCATGTTTCGAAGTTCATAGCAGCGAAGTTATGTTGCTGCGAACAAAATGGCATTCTATATTCGGCCCCTATGCATTATTTTGACGAATTTCGCCGACGAGTGTGAAACATGATACGAAAAGTACGGGAGTGAAAGAGATAGCTATTAACACACAGCTTCACTTTAAATATTAAAACTATCTGTGTAATTTAAGGCGCGTATATTCGAGATATTTTATATTAATCATAACATTATTTCATTTGAGAGGTTAACAATGTGCGCAGCTAATAAACTTGCTGGACAATTTCATGCCAGATAAGGATAGTCTTAATTTCTGGTTGCAAATGAAAAGAGATGGTTAGCACCCGATAATAAATAGGTATATAATATTATTACTAATTACACGGAAACTGAGCAATCTAGTTTTGTGAGAACTTAGAAATGACATTTACTACTATTAAAGTAACAATAATTTGAAAACACAAAAGGGTTATAGATATACGAGTAAATATATCAGTAAAGATGAGGAAATTTTTTTTTTGGTGATTTATACAATCGAAAATAATACTGTTTTTTGCAGAAGCCTTAAGAGTTAACTTCCATAGAGAGGTAAAAATCTTTCCGTTTATACATTTAATGACGTAGATGCTGATATACACTATAACTGTGCGAGAGAAAGAGCAATAATCAGGTCTAATAAAAAAGCGTGGTTTCCGTGTACGCATAAAAACATCTGCCTTACACTATGTATAACTCTTCGTGTTATCCTTGCTTGTCTCAGAATTAGTAACCTAAATTGCTTATTGACTGTTTTTCTAATTAGATCCACAGCACTTCTTTGTTACATTGTAACCATCTATTCTCTGAACGCGTCTGGCAGCAACTAATGCATTAAATGTTGCATTTTGAGTGTTGGCTAAACGCCATTTGGGCAGGCGTTAAAGAGCGCTGTCAAATAAAATTAGTTAACTAAACACTAGAAACTATTAAATGGAGTGTCTAGTACTAGATAGGTCTGGCTATAAACAATTTACAAGCTCAACGTATCAATTGATATATTTAGAATAACCATAGTAAATAGTTGTTTAACTTTTGCTCCGTCGTTGGTCGAAAGGCGTGAGAAGCCGTGGGGTTGTGGGTTCGATTCCCGGGTTAAGCTACGACCAAACGAACTGTCGTTATGTTCGTGGGTTCTAATCCGTCCGCAGTGGCGTTCAATGCGGCGATCAGGTCAGTTTAATGGATCAATCCATCAGTCAGGACATTACACTATCAATCTGTCGTCAATCTGTTATCAGTCATGGACTGAACTGGTGCCAGACTTTACATGTAACCTCCGACTAAGAGAATACATACCACACTGACCCCGCACGAGAAGAATAAGGTTAGGAAGATGATTGGGTCTATTATTTTAAACGGATCCTTAGAGCACCTACTGATTTTTGCCACTCCGTAGCCTTAACGGAGGGTCTTTTTCAAAGGCAGGAATTATTATATTACAGTATCTATAAGTAAGCATAGAATATATAGGTATTAAAGTGTACGAGTATATCAATCAATCACAAGTCATTCATGAATTAAGAATGTTATATTAATGATAATTTTATCGGCAATGTTTATGAACGTAGACAATGAGTAACGACCTGTTATATAAACATGTGTATGTACTATGTAGGTCACGCCTGTTGATATTCAAGTTACATTTATGTAAGTTCATTCTTTAGGAAACTATCACGACGTTTGATTTATTACGTCTTGGATAATATTTATTTTGTGAGTTTTATCTTTGACTGGAGTTAACTTCGATAGTAGTGCTACAATAGAGACAGTGAGATGTAGTTCTAACTCATACCTAAAAACAGTTCTTGAATATGGTTACTCTAAACATTTTATATTCAATAAGCAAGAATAAATGCATAGTTTGTCGACTGTGTTTATTACTTTGTGGCACATAATTTAGAGCGGGCCAAATAATGCAAACCTGGGTCAAACAAAAATGTTTTTGTGGCGCATATTAAGAAGAACCCTAGTTATGTAAAGTATATCTGACGACTAACTCTCAACAATTACTTATCAACAGTCAAAAATATTACAAGCTCAACATATGAATACTAATATTCATACCATGACTCTTAATAATTATAAATTGAAACACATAAAAAGTAGTTATTGTGACATAACTGTTATAGTTACACATATGATATTACGTACTTTTTTGTAGATATTGATGTCTTCTATAAAATTGTAGTACATCACTTTGCTCTATTGTCAACCATTCCCGCAGCGTACGCGATATAACGATTTTATGGTATTTTTTTCACACGTTGGGCTTTATCATCGAAGTTTTAATACGGATCCCTAAGTTTTTGAAAATATTCTATAGCCTATGTTCATCAGGGATAGTGTAAGATCCTAATAGTGAAAGAATTTTTCGAATCGGTCCAGTAGTTTTTAAGTTTATTTGTTACATACAAAAGTATAAAAATGAAATATTTTCTCTTTATAATATTAGCAATAGATATAAATTTCAACTACGAATTTCATATCAAAGACGTATTTAGTGAGTAATTCGAGAGTTACGTCCTTAGTCCACACGAAACACTAACATAATGCATGTCAACTGAAAATAACATCGCACTTGACACGGCGCGCGGCGGCGTCATATTACTGCCTATTTTATTACTTTAACGAGGACCTCGTTCTATTCAACTCCGTCCAACCATAAAATTTCATTCAAACTGTAGGTAATCCTTAAGAAAATCCTCAAACATTGCCTACGACCCACCCATCCATATTTCCTCTTATTAAATCTCATATTTTCCGGAGCACTCCCGTTAACCTAGTTTTTAACGAGACGACGTGCATACTCCCTCCTAGCTAGATGGGTACTGAATTGTAACTAGCTTGGCCCTTGTGACTGGCCAGCCAGCGGCAGGGTGCTCTTCTGGGTTCACCGCGCATGCGCTTTGAAGGTTATACCTTGAACCAGACATCCAAATGCTTTAACAGCTCCAAAAGAACATTCTGTACGAAAATGCGCTTTAAGTGGTTGGAATACGACCGAGCAAGGATTTTGAACTCTGCCTGCGTGTGTACCAGGAAAGAAGTAACTCCATTTGCAGCGCCAATAGACAAATGTATTGAAATATGGACTGTACGTATTTGGAATAAGAATCAGGATGTTTTTTTTTGATGGAGGAGAGTTATGTTTTTCCAACCCTTTGTGGGGATGTGTTATGCAAAATTGCGGCAGGATAGTCGGATAGCGATCAGGTGACAGTAACAGCGTGGTAATGTGCGTCTTCGGGAGAGATGACGATATCGGTTCGGTGCTGAATCTAATAAATACAGAACCCCTTTATCCTGAATAGAGGATAGAAATAGGATCATCGCGCTCAATTTACTATGTTTTTTTTTGACACTTTATAGTTTACAATAAGTTTTTCTAACAGATTTTGTACTATGAAATGAAAATTAACACCATGTGGAATTTTAATTATACTCTAAATAGTATTTTTTTTTATTTTGTTAGAGCTTGTCCGACTGACACTTGGCTAGTATTATTTATTTGTTGCTGAATTTGTATTACTATCACAACAAGTTTCACATCTCCTTTTCTACACTTTTTACGTAAGTTGGGAAAAAACATAAAACGTCGAGAAACACTTCATGAAAAAGGTCCCGTCACCTTAATTTTTTTCTTTCTGTATTTATTGTTATTAGTTAGGGTTTTCTCTATAACATAAATAAAACATATAGTAATTTATAGTATTTTTGTCCCAACGTTTACCACCCCGTGACCACGATCACTGCAAAGTGTTTGAAACGTCGGGACAATAATAATGATAAATATATACGCGATTTAAACCGTTTAAAGTTGTTTAATTACTATGTGTAATAATCGCGAAAACCTAAGACAACATTATAAATAACACATGTTTTGTAAAAAATAAACAACTACAAACTTATATCAGTATGTTCAGCTTCTATCATCCATCACAAAATTACAAATTTACGAGAGTACGAAAATTATAGTCATGTGCGGGACTCGAACCCGCGCCATCCGTCACTATAGCCGAGGTATGCTCTGACCGACTGAGCTAACGTGACATATTATCATAACATATACATAGGTATACAAAACATAAATATTCTCATGACAAATACTCATCATTCAAATTTTTCATGTAGTTCTTTAACCATCGTATGGGGATGATGGATTCTTCTGTCATTATTTGAAGCAATGATAGCCGAGCTATAATAGCTATGGACTGTCATGCCGCAGGCCCATGGTTCTATCCCCATCTCCGCGCCGGTTTGAGCTTCACCGCAAGATGGTAGGGCATCTATCACATTAACATAAAAAAAACAACTACCAAACAATCACCTAAGTTCTAGTTCCTGTGTGAACCCAGGGATTTTGCTTCTAAGCTTTATATACAAATAAACTATCCTTACAACACTCTAAAAAACTACTTCGTCCTATTCATCAATTTCAGAGACTCAACTCCCAACTTTTAAAAACTATTCTGGAAAACCAACATCATTATTTCAATTATTTAAACTTAAAATATTGATACTAAGATTCGTACCGTGGCCGTCACGAAACAATAATGTTTATATGACAAATCACAAATGTCTTGATTTTACGTTGAAGTTCTAATGTAAGTTTACTATAGTGACACGTGGTAGTGCAAATTAAAATTGTTAATGTATGGTTAAAATTAGACTGAATTAAAAGATGGGAGTTGGCCCCCTGGCCGTCATTCTGTTACCACTCAAGAGTCGACAAATGTATGATGTGATGGTCAATTAGTAGTTGAGTCCAGAAGTAAGCTATCCTTAGTAATTCATAAGGAACATGGTATACAGTTGCCTTGTTTTCGATAATCATGGTAATTATTTGTACAACAATAATATCGCTAACAAATGATTGTAACTTAAACTGTTCCTTTATGAATACAAGATACAAGTGACTCGTGACCAACAATCGTGAGTTTTTTTTAAATCATTTCTGATAGCTAGCCTTTGACCACTTTCTCACCAGAACCACACCTCGAAGATGTTGTTCAGGTTAGTCTAAAATTACTCGCTCTCAAGGACAGCTGCCAGCCAGTTGAGTATTCGGTCATAGTTTTCTATTTGAGCAAGCCCTACCACCATGCTATAACGATTGCAATTGAAAAACAACAACCATAATCAACGAGCCTTCCGAAGCACAGAAGCGCTCAGTAATAATGTCATCAGCGGTCACCCATCCAAGTTATGACCGCAACGGTGATCGTTTTAGAACGACTAAGTACGCCGGCGGAACGACTAAGCGAAGTACAAGCTACGAACGCTTCAAAAAATATTCTTCAAAGTTAAAACTTCGTGTTAAAATCGTCCCGGTCCAATATCACTCACAGGCACATTTACCTAGTTAAACAACGCTTTATTTATAGAGGAAACAATGGCCAAGCGACGGTATGTTATTTGTTGAAATACAATAATTCACTCAAACATCCGGTTAGATGTAGCCGAGGCACAGATTAAGTTCATAGTATATAAGGACTTCGTCTCGACTCGAGATTGCTATTGGAAATAGTGATAAATGATAATACAGCATTTTTTTTTAATGTTTCTATCCCAGGTTAGAATTGAACACCTCAATATTTTCCAGTGGGAATCGCAGGATGCAAAAAACCCGATTTTTTATTTATATCTAGATAAGCCTTTGACCACAATCTCACCTGATGGTAAGTGATGTGGTCGAAGGTGTTAACAGGCTGAACCTATAATTACTGGCTCTCAAGGACAGCTGCCGAAAGACACCGTTACATGCTTGGCGATAGATTTTCTACATGAAACTGGTCGCTAGCCAGGCGGAATCAAAATGCCCTTCTACTATGTGTGCTCAAGCCCGCGGCGGAATTCGAACTATGGACCTGCCGCGCGGCTCTCCATAGCCAATGCCACTGAGCCATCACTGCTTCAGCAGCTGAGCAGGTGAGCAGCAAATAATGCGTTGCTGCTATCTCTAAAGAACTGCCATCGAACACACTGCGATCCCCAAGACGCCTGTCAAGCGAGAAGATTATGGAAGACCTTTGTCCAACAGTGGACGTTCCAGTTGATGTGATGCTGATAATGACTTCAAAAGGAACTTCGAAAAGGAGGAAGATTTGTAACATTCATACGCGTTTTCTATGTCCTGGATAATCCGATTTTGATAATTCTTTTCTGTTAACTTTACCTACATATACATAGCTTGGTGGTAGCGCATTTTACGATTGCCCGCCTGGCTAGCTACCACCATCAAGTAGAAAATCTGTCGCCAAGCACCTACCGGTGTGTTCCGGCAGCTGTCGGAAGCATCGGGTGAAATAGTGGTCAAAGGCTAACCTATCAAGCATAAAAAAGAAAACTATTACAGTATGTTATACTCAGTTGACATCATGGTAGCTGACAATATACCTGTAAAGTTTTTTAAATCCATGACTAACAGATTTATTTCAGTTTTCAGTGTAGAAAATAGTTGTAGAAAACTGAAACTCGTGAAAGTCACGAACTCGATAAAAGTTTGAAACCGCATGATTCCGACTTACAAAAGTTATTTCTGACGATTTTAGTGTAGGTGATCCTACATTATTTTAAATTTAGATTTTTGTTTTGAAATCGGAAACAAAGACCCAACTGTTTAACGAAATAGTGATGGAGTTGATACTTTTTTATGTTATTGTGACGGAGCAAGCTCGAGGCCCACCTGATGTTAAGTGGACTTACCTCTGCCTATAACTGCCTTCTAACTCATAGCTTTGTATGGAAGCAGTGATGGCTCAGTGGCATTGGCTATGGACTGCCGTGCCACAGGTCTCTGGTTCGAATCCCGCCGCGGGCTTGAGCTTCACCGCATGGTGGAAGGGCATTTTGCGAATGCCCTGGCTAGCGACTACCCTCCAGTAGAAAATCTGTCGCCAAACACCTAACGGTGTGTTCCAGCAGCAGTCCTTGAGAGCCAGATGAAATTACAGGCACATGAGACTTAAAAACTATGTCTTAAGGTGACGGGCGCAGTGCAATTCGAAATGCATCTGTTATAGGCAGAGGTTAGTCCGCTTAACATCGGGTGGGCCTCGTGCTGAATCCGTCACATTAACTTAAAAAAAAAGCGTCCGTGTTATATAATTACAACTGTAGCTTACAACTAATGAATTAAAAATAAAATTACCAAAAAATCGAACTGACACCTCAACACTCAAAGGTGAGAAATAACTTGTCGAAGTCGGTACCATGATAGTTCAAAAGTATCTATTATGACAATATTGTGTGCATGGTACCGACTTTGACAAGTTATTTCACACTGTTTTTTGTTGAAGTCGGTTCAATTTTAAGGTAAAAAAAAGTCACTCTTTTTAGTGTGGGACTTACTTATGGGATCGCTCTGCCATCAAGATCGGTTTTTTTTTCAGTTATAGTCTACGAATAAATTTATTCGTAGGTTATCGTAGTGTAACTTAAAAATGGCTTGACTGATTTTCATGAAATTTATATGGGACCACACGACAAGCATCAGCTTTAAAATAAAAAAGAAACATCATAATCGGTTAGCCCATTAAAAAATTCTGAGGTAACAAACACTAAATAAAGAAATAAAATATACAGACGAATTGAGAACCTCCTATTTTTTTAAGTCGGTTGAAAAACGGACCAGTGCGAGTTGGACTCACAAACCGATAGTTCCGCACCAACCAACACAGGTGAGTGAAATGTTTCATAAAATGTTTGTTAAATCGTTCTTCAACCATCATCGTATTGGGATGGAGCGACACCTATAGTTCTACCTACGTTCAACAACTACAAACATTGCAATTAGTTTTAAACTTGTAAATGATGACGCAACCAATTTGAAGCAGTGATGGCTCAGTGGTATTGGCTATGGACTGCCGTGCAGCAGGTCCATGGTTCGAATCCCGCCGCGGCCTTGAGCTTCACCGCATGGTGGAAGAAGGTTTCTGAGGATCTGAACTTTTGAAGCAGTGATGGCTCAGTGGCATTGGTGCTGACTGCCGAGTAGCAGGTCTATAGTTTGAAACCCGTCGCGGGCTTGAGCTTTAACACATGGTGGATTTTGCGAATGCCCGCCAGGCTAGCGACCATCCTCAAGTATAAAATCTGTCGCCAAGCACCTAACAGTGTGTTCCGGCAGCTGTTCTTGAGAGCCAGTAAAATTACAGGCACATGAGACCTAATACCTGTATGTCTCAGTATGACGGGCACAATGCAATTCATCGTTGACGATATGAGTCTGTTATAGGCAGAGGTTAGTCCACTTAACATCAGGTGGGCCTCGGGCTTGTCCCGTCACAATAACATAAAAAAAACCTATAATTTTTTAACATTGTTATGTTTGCAATAACGCCGACCCTGTGGATTACATTACAAAATTACAGTAGGAGTTGATGGACGCGGGTTCGAATCGCGCACATTACTATATTTTTTTATCTAGTAAATTTGTAATTAGGTCTTCAACTTGAGAGTGATCAATCCATGGACCTGCGGCAGTCCATAGCTATCGCTGGTTCTATACTGGCCTATCATTACGCCAAAAACATTCCACGAAAGTTTACATCTCTGAATGTGAAGGTACCGCATATATATATATATAGCAAGCAGTATGTCTCCACATCGAGCCCCAAACTCCCAACTCGTATGTAACTTTCCAACTAACTTTGTAAGCGCAACTTTGTTCCGAAGTGCCTGCTAACTCGTAACTTTGTATCGAAGTGTTTGTGATGCAACTTACGAGTTTTAAATGAGAGAGTATCGTAAGGAGTGTTGTGGTCAAGGAAAGCTGATATATCAGCTCGGACTATGTGAAGTGAAATGTTACCACTCAACCTAATGGTGTTCTGAAAGAAATCGCTTTTTTTATGTTATTGTAGTAGAACAACCTCGAGGCCCACCTGATGTTCAGCGGACTAACCTCTGCCTATAACAGATGCATTTCATCACAAGTCACAAATTCTACTGCGCCCGTCGCCTTGAGACATAGTTGTGAAGTTTCATGTGTAATTTCACTGGCTCTCAAGGACTGCTGCCTGAACACAGCGTTAGATGCTTTGCGACAGATTTTCTACTTGAGGGTGGTAGCTAGCCAGGCGGGCAATCGAAAAATGCCCTTGCACCATGCGGTGAAGCTCAAGCCGGCGCGCGGTGGGGATAAAACCAGGATACTGCAGCACGGCAGTCCACAGCTATTACCGCTCTGCCATCATTTCTTCAAAAGATAGGTGCCAAAATTCGGTTCTGTCACACAATTCGACTAATCTAAGCCACCTGAATAATTAGTTTTGAACTTTAAGATTTTATGTCAGACCTGAGTTTTAACTAGTCAAAACTAGAAACGCCCGAGCTTCGAGTGACTATGATATATTACGGAATCCTCTCTATCATCTTATTTTAATCTTATTGTCATTAAAAATGATTATTTATACCTACTCCGTATAAAATAAGATATTTGGAATTGAGTAAACGTGTGATAATAATGACAAATTGGATAAGATATGTCCATCCTCAGAATAATAACGCTTATTTTCGATTTGTACATCTACATTCTACATGTATAATAAAGAATATTGTAATTATTAAATTTTCTTGTTCTATAACCGACTACTCCTCGGAAATAGTATGATATATATCTATACAAGTATTTAATTTTGAAATTTTGACATAGACTACATTTATGTTTTAATTAATAATAATAATGTCTTTATTGATATGAAAACTTAGGCTACAGTTACATGTTATTTATGAGGATAACTAATTTAAGTATAGCTAGGTACAGTCAACATGTATTGTGTTAACAAGTATCCCTGAATCCCACACTAGGGTGACCCTGTGTCGTGGGATTCAGTCCCTTTCTTACTAACATATATATAATTAGAATTTGCTTAATTAAAGTCCTTATAAACAAATCAAAAAACTATATAAGACGTTAATTACATTTCGAGTTTGTTTCGACAGCTATCTTTTATTTAATACAATTGCATATATTTTTGTTTTGTTTCCGACTACTGTTCCTTCTTCTGCTTTATGTAGAAAGGTAGTGAATTTGGATAGTGTGAGATCAGATGATGAGTTTTGATTACGAGTAGAGTGTAAGGGTATGATTTAAGGATTTGCAAAATTTTAATTTAAAACTTTACGCACAGTATTTGGAACACAGAACTATGGTATTGTGTTCGGATATCATTTGCCATAGCAGAAGTTTATGTTATTGATAGAAAGGGGCTTGGTCCATTACTAATTGTCGATTGAATTTGAGAGACAAAGCTGGGATCTTTGATATAATAATATAATATGGAAATGTCGAACATATTTTTGACTCTGGAGAAAACAAGGACTAGTATAGGAGCAGGCCCCCTAATGTCATATGTTGAAAAAACTCTCCGTACCTTCGTATTTCAATGTGATGAGCCAAGACGTAACCATTTTTTTACAGATGAAACGTGAGGCATGTAATATATTCAATGCCGTATCTAATCTTTGGTACAATTTGGGACCTTTATAAGAAAATGCTCGTTTGCCTACTAACGTACTCCTTCGAGGAATCGTCCAGTTATTACGTCGTGATGACCGTGTAGCTCTGATAATAGTATCATGAGATGATTTGTGAAAGCGCAATCCTACAGCTAAGATATATAATTGACGAACTCTTAAATATTTCGTGTCATCATATAACAGGTCTGTGGAGTACCTGTATGGTTTTTTGTAGGCAACCTTAAGCAGAGATCAATAATTGTAACTTAGTTTATTTTACTGTTTTTTTTTTAATTTCTATCATTATGACGTGAATATTGTATGTGACGCTTTGGATTTTTGAGCTGTAATGTTGTTTATTTTTAGCAAATTACTAAGCTATCCCTGTTTCAATTCTGATTTTCTGCTTTTCAGTGACGAGTTATAAAAGAATTTCATAAATAAAAACAATCTTACTTCTTCTTTTTACTATTTTATGTACCTAGCGTCACTTGCGCTATCAAGTCGAATCTTATGATATACCATGTACATTAAAATCGGTTAAGCCGTTTAGAAGTTATGGTGGAATAAAGTAACTCACAAACATACATGTACATGAACCCTGAATACATAACACTCCTTTTTTTGAGCAGTCGTGTAATAAACGTACTTACACTTCTTAATAAGACATGGCCAAGTCAAGTAAAAAAAACGCCTCTGTAAACACTTCCAAATATAGTCAATAGCGCAGGTTTTCCCTCGGCAAGAAGGTAGATTCAACTATTTCCGATAATAACCAATAATTTGTAGTAAATAATGGATTTCAAGAAAAACATGAGGAAAATGCCAATACCTACTTGAGTTGTGGATAAAAAATTATAACGAGGTAGGTAAGAAACCTCGTTTAATAATTTCATAGTTTGTGAGTCATGGCAAGTTGAATTTCAGACTTGATAACAGTGTAGTATACTTAAGGCTAGAGTGTTCGTAGCGTATATTTTAAATAATGTTTAAACTCGGTGAAATTTTGCATGTATGTCCTTGAGTTTAATATTTATGCTTCTGGTTTGCCAGATTTCCTTAAAATTAAGTATTTTCAAAAATTCCGAAAAATAATTTTGTGTGGAAATTGTTAATTTGACATTTGGGGATAAAATAAATTATAAATCGAAAAACTGGCGAACCAGAAGTTTAAAGGCTCAGCTATATGCGTACAAAATTTCACAGAATTTGAACACTTGGTATTTAAAATATGACGAAACTACGTTGTATAGACAGCGGTCCGTACAAACCTATTCACTGACGAAGGCCCCTCTGCAGTATAATATCGATGTGTGTTTGACCCTCGTACGAGTCGGCCTCGTTTTTACTCTACGTCATAGTGCGGTTGTAAATGGTACATGCATTAAATGAATAAAATGTAACATATGATCGCTTGGGTAAGCAGTAGTATTTTTATACATATTACTCTTAAAGTGGAAGGAGGGAAGAGCCTTTGTGCCTGGAAAGGTCTGTACTTATGTATTTTATTTGTATATCCATAAAAGGTTTTTTTCCCTGCACTAAGCATACAATAGATACATATAGCTTAATAGAAAATAACTATTAAAATCAAGTAAAATAAAATAACTATAAGAAAGTCAAAGTGAAAGTGAAAATCGTTTATTCAATTCAGGCGTCTCAGACGCTCATAATTATGAAGGTCAATTAAAAATTTTAATATTAAAATATACTACATTGTACTGCCATATTCAGCTAATATGTATAGAGCCACTGCGAGAAAAAAGGGAAAGAAACTACGGCAATTTTAACAAACAATGTGGTTTAATGCAGTGTACATTAAAAAAATATTACAATATTTGTTGGAAAATGAGTAAGCCATAATTTTGCAAATTAGGTTTCATTGCAAAACTAGCTAGGTACATATATATATACTTTATATGTCTCTTATGTTTTTATACTTTTTATATTGTTTGGTGAAACTACGAAAATAATAAAAGCATTTGTTTTTGTTGACAGATTTCAGGAATGATTTCTAACTCAGCCTACCCTAGTGTCACCTCTAGAAATTTTCAGTACTAACTCGATTATGATATCATTATCTAAGGTACATATAATTGTGTTTTAAGTATATATGTATATTAGTTTTATATTTCAAAGATCGATGCACATAAAAGTGTACAGAAAGGTCGTAGTCAGACTAGTTCCTCGCAAAGAATTAACTATTGTTGTTCTTAATACCCAGAAGTATCCTAATATTTCCTGTTTCAAAATACTTAGTACCTACTAACAACACTGGGCTACCTACTTTGGTTTTGATTGACGGACACTAGGTAGTATATTGGTTATTTCATAGATCAAGGAATGAATGGTGCCCTCGAGTGATTCTGCCTAAATTGGATACACGTTGGAGTACAAAATATCTATTTCCCTAACGTTCGATTTTGTAAGTTCTGAAGAACGTGACAAACCGTGGGCGGTATATGAAACGTGATGACAATGATGATGAAAAAGAAGTTAGTATGTATTTAAAAGTATCCATGGCCTCTGCCAATCGCTCCGAGAAATAAGCTTGATTTGTGTACGTATTTTACCCTACATTGCTTTAAAAGCAAAGTCATGTCCTGCCCAGGACAGAATATAGTGGCAAAACGTAACTAGAAAATATACCTAGTGAAATATTTCGTAAGCTTTAGTTTCTACCAGCGCCGTGGTAATGGCTAGTTCGTTCCTAACGTCCATTGTATGGAGATCTACTGCCATAGATATACGACTAGGCAGTGAAGCGTACAGATGAGAAGCTTTTGAACGTGCTTTAGGATTGTTGCCCAATCGTGTTCATGCTATCTTTTTTAATACATCAAAGAGTACTGGCAGGAAACGCGCAAATGGCACGCTTGATGTCCCTATTGTTGCTTCTTATAAATATTAAACTCTGTTAAGAATATGTAAGCCTTCTGCATGTTATCGATACGTATATCGTATTCGACAATCAAGATGTTATATATCAAAATCTCAAATCCACATAATTCCATTGGATGGAAAAAGTTTTTTGAACAGAAATACTTTCCCTCAGTCTGAACTCTCTCAACAATAACGATCTATTTGTTTTGGAAAAGTAATCCTTATCATAGGAGTCATTTTCATCTCTTTACGTCCATCCAAATCATCACACTTTACTAATACATTATTAATGAGGGACACGCGGCCCGCGGGCGCGAAACCAAATACAATACTGGGATAAATGGTTTCAATCTCAAAAATAATACGTGTACTGTCTCAATGTCTCATTTTAGATTTCCAACAAACTCATGACTCTATAAAATATATAATGTATAGATTAGATATAGATAGATAATGGAAAACTCTACTTCTGCCGAGTTGTTGTAGTCCATCCACATAACTGGTAATTATACAAATATATACACATATGTATATGTATAATTCCCAGTTATGGAAAACATGGACTCATTTTTATCTATATATTTGGGGAATACGGCGGCGGCGCTGTAGTCTTACGTAAGCATAATACATATTTTGAGCGCGCTGTAGACGTCTACTTTTGATTTTGACTCTAGCTGCTATTTCAATTGTAAAATGTGGTATAATAATCAAGAAATGTTTGTTCCTAGCAAGGATTTCAATAAAACATTTAAATAAGTGCATTTGCTTAACAATATTCTAATGTTGCGCAAGTGTACAGAAATTTCAAGGTCCTGGTATTAAGTAGTATGTTTTTGATATTATATAAATATATCATTTAATAATTGCAAACATTTTTAATTCGTAGCTTGATATCTACATAAGTATAGCACATGCGTGTCTTTTTTTACAACTACAAAAACAAATCAAAAGTATATTAAGATTTAATCTTGTTACAAGCGATATAATCAAATCTTATGATGCGTCAAATAATTTGTCGTTTCTGTTATTTTTGCCGCACACACGCAACTGCATAAGTGATAACTGAACTGAGAGAATTGGTTAAATCCATAAATTATTCATTTTTATAAGTTTTCATCAACTCACTTTATTATTTAATAGTTTGTTTGTCTGTTCGGTATTAAATTGGCAATCGATTTTAAATTTACTGTCCAATAATAAGTAACTCATAACTGCATGTGATTTGGTAATATAATCTCGATTTCTTATCTCACTCTCCATTGATTTGTCTATTCAGTACGAACAACTATGAACTGGATACTTTCAGTCTGAGTTCCAAGTCGTTGTGAACAACCAGTGCGACTTGTCAAGACTTTGGCAACGGTTAAGTTAGTAATCAGTTATTATCTCATCAAGATTTTAAATATCGATTACAAAATATCGCATGAGAATGAAACAAATAGCAGAAAATAACTATTGAAACACAAACACTTATATTTTTGCCTACACGTTTTTCTAATTGACTATACGGTGTACAATAATTTTCCTAGACCTATGGGAATATTTGTAAGATTTGAAACTAAATTGCGTGGGGGCATGCAATAGTTGAGTAACGATTAGCTGTTGTTGACTTTTTTTATGATATTGTGACTGGAACACGAGTCGCACCTAAAGTTACTACCGCTAGGTAACCTCTGCCTTTAACAAATGCATTTTGTCACAAGTGAATTTTAAAAGTATTCTCGTATGTCTCGGAGAAATTCTTTAAATTTTGTGATACAAAAATATACATGTGGATATAATAACAACTTTATGATTATCCAAATGATAGTGAAGAATTAAATGTTTGTCACCAAATTCGGGTAACATCCGAATAAAGTCAAGATTCAAGATTCAAGATTCTTTATTGCTTCCATACAGTACAAGATGTTATAAACGTATAGGTACATAGTCCGATGGACCTTGTCAGGCACGGCAACATTAGAAGAGAGGAGGACGCAATATTCAATAATAATTTACCAAATCATTTTACATGTCAAAATTAAATCTACTATTTTCATTAAGATATTCATCTATTGAGTAATATGCCTTGGAGATAAGGTGTTGTTTTAATTTTTTATTAAATTTAATGTCGTCACTTTCATTCTTTAATTCTGTTGGTAATTTATTATAGACTACTATTGACATAGGTAGAGTGCTGGAAGAGTGCATTTCCAGACTGCATTTATGAACCAGTAGCCGATTTCCGTGGCGGAGGTTTAGTTGATGTTCATTACGAGTTTTATATAAATAGAAATTGGACCGAACAAACTTGCAAATTTCCAGAATATAAATGCATGGCATAGTCAATATTTTAAATTGAATAAAATACAGTTTACAACTGTCTGTTTGTTCTGTGTTGGCTAGGATTCGTATGCATTTTTTTTGCATTATAAAGAGATCCCTCGCGGCAGGGCTGTAACCCCATAGTACAATTCCATAGGATAGTCATCTCTAAACAACGATATTTTGATCTCGAGATGATGACTATATGATCTCACACGGAGCTGCATGTAAAAGAACTCTAGCGGAGTACTTATAACAAAGCAAACCTACCACTAATATTTTTTTCTGGAAATTGAAATATTGAAAAGGCAAAAAGTAGGTAAATATTTCAGTTTTTTTCGTTCTCACACTTAAACTTCAGCTTCACAGAGACCATGACGAATTAGGCAATTTGTTTATCGGCGTCGCTACTTCACGCGTTGATTACTCTATGCAGCTTGCATACATTTACACATAGATATGGGTTTGTGATAGTGATGAGGTCATTGGCTGTGACGTCACGCACGCCCTCCCACTGCGATTTAGTGTACTTCAGAGAGATGTAGTAAAATGGATACTTAGGTTTCAGGTTTTTTTATAACATAATGTTGTAGTAAAGGACCGTCCCGTCCTGTCCGTATCCAACTCATATGGAGTCGGTAAAATATATATCATAGAAGACAACACAATATAAGTAGGTATCTATGTTTCCGCTAACAACGCATAGTTACATACAACATATACAACAAGAGCATAATCCACGAAGGTTGTAGGCGACTACTCTATGCAACCAAAACCAAAACTTTTTACAGTATGTTCTTGTGTCTTCATTGGTGTTGTTGGCTCAGTGGCAGCGGATATGGACTGCCGCGCAGCAGGTCCATGGTTTGAAACCCGCCGCGGACTTGAGCTTCACCGCATGGTGGTATGGCTTTTTGCGAATGCTTGCCTGGCTAGCGACCACCTTCAGATAGGAAATCTGTCGCCAAGCACCTAACAGAGTGTTCCGGCCGCTGTCCTTGAGAGCCAGTAATTCTAGGTGTTAACAACTTCGACCACATCATCACTTACCATCAGGTGAGATTGTGGCTTACCTATCAGCGATAAAGAAAAAATGGCCAGCTACGGGCGCTCCAAAATCATACACGTAGTATGGCAATTACACTACCTACAGCAGCAAAGACATGTTCACATTTCAAGATATTTTATGATAGCATACGTTATTCGTATACCAGTTTATCCGGAAAAATGGCATTACGCACGTATCCCATACATAAAACCAGTCAGGTGAGATGTGGAAACCATTGATAATGCGAGGTAGTTGATCGTTGATGGCGGATCAATTCAGTCATTCCATTCGGGGAATGTTCCCACGATACCCGTAATGTGTAAAATAACTCTCCACACTCTAAAATAGTTGATCGACACGACCGTTAGTTTACGGAAATCACAAAAAATAACTTAAGAAGAACGGGAAGAGAAGCTCCTACAGAAATTTAGGCATTTTAACAAAGTGATGCTGTCTCGCCGCTAAACGCCCGAACAGAATATGTAGTGCGATAAGGGCAATTGCAGCTTCTTTAAGTTTTGACTTACAATTTGAGCATAATTTGCGTTCTGAGAGAAAACTTTTCTCCTACAGTAAACATTAAACAAATCTAAAAATTTTGGTCTTATTTTATAACTGGCAGAATAAACTAGGTTTATAGGTTTTCAGTTTTCTTTATTTATCATTATTTTTCCTATAAATAAGTCACAAACTAGAGATACAAGTTTTGAGAAATCATCGGTATTTAAATACCCATTAATTCAAATTCCTTTAATATAATGATACAAATCAAACCTATAAACCTGGATATTGATAACATCTAACATTTCCAAAAATCCATTCCATCAAAATCGGTGATCGTTTAGGGGGGTAGAAACGTTTTCTCTTTTTGTATGAAAATTCGAGACTTCCCTCCTGTCTTAAGGGAAACTCACGTCTGGACTTGAGAACTCACTTGGCGGTTATTTTTAACCGACTCCAATAAAAGGAAGAGGTTCTCAATTCGACTTGTTGTGTGGACCTATTAGGTTGTCTTAGAAAAACAACTAATGGACACAAACACATGTTTACAAGATGACTTAAAAGTTCCCGCAACTCACTTTTACAATTAATTTGGGCAGAAGTTCCACCTGAAGGGTAT
This sequence comes from Plagodis pulveraria, assembly GCA_963890685.1. Classification (NCBI taxonomy): domain Eukaryota; kingdom Metazoa; phylum Arthropoda; class Insecta; order Lepidoptera; family Geometridae; genus Plagodis; species Plagodis pulveraria. The sequence goes on along the minus strand of OY982955.1, from coordinate 30,147,113 downwards.
ACTAGTACTGAGTCTGGTGACTCCTGGAGCTATCACAATAATTCAGAGCATTTAATTTGGGAAGCCATCGTTTATATAGAGAAATATACTGCTAACAACGCGGAAATAGGTTTGTTTAGGGATTCGGAGCTAGGTCAGCAATATATTAGGTGTAACACACTGTATTTTTATTTGTGTGTCCTCATAATTTTTTCAGAGTTGTACCGATTTTGATGATATTTTTATATTCGAAACTACGAATAATTCGAAAGCTGGTGCTTGTCATGTGGTCACATGCAAATGTGATTGAGATCTGAATAGAAGTACTTGTGTTATCCTAATAATGCGTATTAAATTGCCTTCGAAAAAAGAAAGGTATGTTAAGATGGCTTGGACATGTGGAGAGAATTAATGAAATGAGAATGACTAAACAGGTATACATGGGACAATTGAACGGAAGTGTTGGAAGGGGAAGACCTAGGCGAACGTTCCGAAATCAGATTGAAGACGTTCTGAAAAAAGGCCAGGTCAAGAGTACACTAAACCGACCCTTATGTATGAAAGGATTGATGAGTGTAGATGAAGCGAAAGAGATATGTAAGGATCGTAGTAAGTGGAAATCTGTGGTCTCTGCCTACCCCTACGGGAAAGAGGCGTGATTTTATGTATGTATGTATAAATTGCCTTCGACTACATGGACGATGTTCTCACTTTCATTTTTCGATGTAAAATTAACAAAAAAAACTGTGCGGTTTGATTTTTAGTTAATTTTTTGTTACATATTTTGTTTGAAGTCGGTTTTACTCGATAATTTATTTTTGTTAAGTTCATAATATATAGCAAACTAAACTAAAAAAAAAATATAATGTGAAAATATTGTGTTCTAATCATTTTATTACGATATTTTTTTATTATTGTCATCATATTTTCCAAAACTTATCAGATCGCTTGGTCGATGCGTCCCGTGATAAAAATGCTGGCACCTATTTATTTTAAAAAATAAGCATTGCAATTAAGCGGGGCATGCTACCAGCATGCTGGGCACGCTGCCAACTGGCAGTGGGCTGGAGCATTTGGACTGCCTGTGAGTCTGCAATGGCTTATAGGTTGTCTGAATGCTTTTATTGTAGTAGCTGTATTGTATATATAAGGTAATATTTAATGAAGGCATACCGCCGGTTATAAAAAAAATGATTAAGGATACATTTGGGACAGGTACCTACACGTACTTATTAATATTTGACACAGTTCACCCCTACAGGGGCAACTTAAGGAAGCATGTGCATTAGTGTTTATTAACTCATAATACGATACATATTATTTGAAACTCGCGAATTATATGATCATGTAGAATAGTTGATAAACCTACAAGGACGATAAAACTGTCACCCCGTGACCACGATCACTGCAAAGTGTTTAAACGTCGTGACGAAAACAATGATAACTATATGCGATTGAAACCGTTTACAGTTGTTTAATTACTATGGGTAATGATCGCGAAAACCTAAGACATTAAACTGTTTAAGTTTGGGATTTCCCGCCACAGACGCGCGAGTTTTCACCGATTATTGTCAGTTTTCAATGTTGAGATGGATGATAGGGCTTGGGCCAAGACAGTTTCTTTCCGTGTGAGGTTGAGGAGCATAGGGATACGCAAAATGTCTATTGTGGCATTACCATCTTTTTTGTCTTCTGTACCCAGTACAAATTAGTAGAAAAAATAATCTTGCACCATCTTTAGGCTCTTTTGATGTAGCACATCTGGCTGAGGCCAAAAACACATGAAGTTTGGCCAAATACTGAATTCCCAAAAATTTTATTATAAAACTACCGTGGTTTTCACTCATTTTAGTATATAATGCGGGATAGCTCACGTGAATAAGTCAGATAGTTGAGTGCTAAGCGATACGTCAACGCGGGCGTCCCGAGCTCTCCTTGAAAAAGACCACCAAATGTGGTTGAAACTATAGTCGGAGCTATCTGACTTATTCACGTGAGTTATCACGTATTATTTCTCAAAAATGTGGTCATCTCAGAAACAGTGGGATCGGCCCCTATGCGAGCTAACACGGAAAGATCTTTTAAATACATGTCCTACCATCGCTGATCGTGCTCGTATTCTCGTTATTTCTCTGTGGGAATCAGGTCTTTGGTTACAAGCCATTCCTTCTTACAAAACTGGTAGCCTTATAGATCCTTCCGCTTTTCGTCTCGCTATTAGCTTACGCTTGGGTGCAGGGTGTTGTGTTGCACATCACTGCCAGTGTGGTACAGCAGTAAACTGTTGATCAACGCGAAAAAATAACCGACATCAATCCTTCCCTTGTTATACTTTATGCTTGGCTTGGTACAACAGGATTTCTCTAACAAAACGCAGGGCGCGACACAAGAACGTAGTTTTATTTAGTGTCAGTTTTATCCGGCGGCCTCCAGCTTTTCTTGGGAATGCTTTCGTTATCCGCTACCGTTCCATTAATGTTAATGAGGACGTCAGGATAGAAAAGTGCTTTGTTCTGCGCCCTATATGCAACACCGAAGACTAGAGTCTGGCATTTTGAGAGCCAGTAATTCTTGGTTAGTCTGAACAACATCTTCGACCACATCATCACCTACCATCAGGTGAGATAGTGGTTGCTACCTATCAAGTATAAAAAAAATGTTGCCCATTCTGCGCAATTAGCTCTTAGTCGGGAACTACGAAATCCAAAGAGGATGTCTCGTCACTGCAGTAGAACAATGCTGAAGCGGTAAAAATGTGAGTATTCCGCGAAAGAAATTACATGTATATTTTTTAATTATCTCAAAGTAAAAGCTGCTTGGATGTGACCCACGCATGCCCTTGAATTTAGAAGACCTGTCGTAATATTTGGATCTCAATGCTGGGCAATGAAAAAGGCGGGTCAAATTTGACGATGCAGCGAGATCAAGAATAGGAAAAGATGTTTTTTTTAATTATCAGTTAATTTCTTTTTTCTAATCTTGTATCATTAATCTATATGGAAGTACTGTAAGTCCATAACATACACTATTTCAACAAAACAATCTGAAAAAAAAGCACTATTATTAATCTGATAAAAACAAGGAATTTGTTTGTTCGCCGCTGATTGTGTTCCGGAATTCATAAAAAGCGAAGCCCGGCTCGCACTACAATATTTTTTACTGTTCTTTACTAATTACCATTAATTGCCCCGTGGGGTGCCGGGCTAGAATGTCACCTCTCTCATTGCAACCTCTAAATGTCGTAAGAGGCGACTGAGGGTTATATACCGGAAGCTAGGCAGCAGCGCCTTCTGAGGAACTGATATCTTAAACTGCGATCCCCAAGACGCATGCCAAACGTGGGGATTATCAAAAAAAAGGGGATTATGGGGAAACTTTGTTCAGCACTCAGCGGACCATCCGGCTGATACAGTATAGTATGCATTATCATTCTGATCCTGTAACTTTGACGAACCATTGACTTGTGGTATGGACAGATAATCAGCATAGAGAAGACCCTTGAAGAGCTAATTCAATATTCGCCACCTATACATTTCAAACTTTGCGAAGTTCCTACAATGGTAACACATTTATGTCTAAGATAATTTTCTATTCCGTGTTTGATTAATTCATTAAAACACTATAACACAATGATTTAATAATATGTAAATTAAAGATTTATAAATAATTCATACTAAACTGCTTATTTATGTTTGAATTGTCAGAGCTTTACTGCAAATCAGTCGTTAACGTTATTACATTGCTTTTAAAGAGCTTGAAAACGTTTAAATTTTTTTTTAAATATTTTGGGAAACCTATGAAACTGTTCAAAGTTTCAAAGGCTTCTTCGAATCGGTTTTAAGTTTCAAAGGCTTCTTTGAAAAGGTTCAGCGATGCAATGGCTTCGTTTACAAAATTATATAAAGCTTTCTCAAAAATCAACGTAAAACAACGCCTCTACAGACCGTATAAACTTTTCTTTCAAACAAAAAAACGTACAACATAATCATTTCCTAGACGTGCTTAAAAACTATAGGTTTAGTCAAATACACCATACCAAAACAAAAAACTAATGATAATCCTTTCGAAATATATTGGTATATAACAAAAGTTACTGTGACAAAGCATTATGTCGAAATTCATACGGTTTTCTGTTTTTGTTTCCTAGAACCGTGTGGTTCGGAGATATTAACTCGAGAATTCTTGGAATACATTGTTTTGAAATCAGATCTGTAATAAATAACGGGTTTTAAACGACTTTTATTAATACTGTGTTCATTTCTAACAATCTTTTTGATCATTTTCTGTTCAGTGATTTGGTGGAATAGGTTTGGAACAAAAAACAAGAATCTTCTATTTTTTTTTTTTTATTTTTTTTTTTATGCTGGATAGGTTAGCCTTTGACCACTATCTCACCTGATGGTAAGTGATGATGTGGTCGAAGACGTTGTTCAGGCTAACCTAGAAGTACTGGCTCTCAAGGACAGCTGCCGGAACACACCGTTAGGTGCTTGGCGACAGATTTTCTACTTGAGGGTGGTAGCTAGCCAGGCGGGCATTCGCAAAATGCCCTACCACCATGCTGTAACGACTGCCATCCTAAGACAACAACCGGGACCGACGGCTTAACGTGCCCTCCGAAGCACGGAAGCGCTCAGTAGTAATGTCACTAACGGTCACCCATCCAACTCCTGACCGCGCGCGACGTTGCTTAACTTTGCTGATCGGTTGAGAACAGCTAAGTAAACTTCGCTATGAGCGCTTCAAAAATCTATATCTTTGTAATGGACGTGTTTGTTTCTACTACTTAACATGTTTTCTTAGGTCTATCCTGCATTTTTATGAGCATGTTAGTCATGTATTGGTATTACATAAAATACAAAATTCTGTATTGATCAACAACAATAAAAATATTAAAAACAGTTAAGTATAAATTAGATGGGTCAATGGGCGGCCTTATCGCTTAAGCAATTTCTTACAATCTTGCATAGAGAGAATTTACACAAAATTGCAGTTTAGGGGATCCAAAAGAAAAAAAACACATATGTATTATATACGTTATGATAAGCACAGCACACATATAATTTTCATAAACTGTGCATAAACTATACTAATATAATAAATACAATTACCTACATATACTATTATGTACATACAACACAAGATATAATACTCATACACTTCAATTTATATAATATAATTCATTACATATTTACATAATATATATATGTATACATGCAATGAGCTTAGAAATGTAAAGCGAATGGCTAACCATGTTGAATTTTGTATCCCTTTGGCGTTAAAGTGGCGTACCTTGATATACGATTGGTCACCTGCCTTATTAAAATTTTATCTAAACGCCTATCAGATCAAAGTAATTTAGTAAGATGGGGGAAAGCCACCGAAAAGTCTTGCGGTACTTGTCGGGAGGCGATAGGTAGAGCAAGGCACTTATTTGTAGGATGCAAGGTGCTCCTTGATAAGGATCATTGTACCCGTCGCCACGATAGAGTCCTCGAAATCATACGAGAAGTGGCGAGCCTCTCGGTAGCTAGAGCAAAAAAAAAGGTTTGACCACGAACAAACGACACGTTGCTTTTGTAAAAGAAGGTTCATCTACAAAATCTAAATCCAAGCCTTACTCCATCTTAGGCGCAGCTCCCGATTGGACTCTTGATGGACTCGTATGAAAAACATTACAAAATTCCTGAGGATGTTGGTGTTTCGTCTTCCAGACCAGACATATTTCTATACTCAAAAAATCTAAAACGCACAGTACTTATATAACTTACTGTGCCGTGGGAAACAAACATACCTAAAGACCACACAATAAAAACAAACAAATATTATGACCTAACAAATGAATTAACCAAAAACGGTTATGTGGTTAGTTTATATGCTGTAGAAGTTGGAGCAAGGTATACCAGCGAAATTCCTATATAACCTACTTAAAGAACGTGACCTATCAAGAACAACCGTAACTTCCATCCTAGAACGTGTATCTAAGGTGGCTTTAGTAGGATCTTACCAAATTTGGTTAGGTAGGGGAGGAAGCTCGAGCGGTGAAGGGGAGCATTGATATAATATATCATAATGGGGCACCTTAACCCTACTTCTGGGTTGCATGTCCCAGGCCCCTCGAGCCTATTCCTCTGCAACGCTATGGACCCGGCACCCACACGGTGAATCCATGGAATGCTAAGTAATTCGTCTCATAATAATAAATAATACTTACATAAACATATAAGGTGATGTATATGTAAAATATACAGCATATTTTTGATAAGCAGTGCTTCTTCACCATATCTTTGAATAACGAAATGGACTTAGCTTGCATCATATCAACCGGTAGTTCATTCCACAAGAAAACAGCAAAATATTCCTTGAGATAAAAAGTAGTAGTGGGATTGTGCATTATCTAAATCTTAAATAATCTAAATTACAATTAAAGTATCATGACATGTGTCAAACAAGATTAGGTATCAAAAGAACTTATTGTTATAAAGTAGACATATAATATAAGGTAAAAAACACATTTCTTTTTAAATTATCTAATTTTCAATTTAAACTATTGCCAAAAAACCATCTTTCTGCGAAGGGATGGGAGCAGGTGTATTAGTAGATCAATAATGTCCTGTCTCGTCTGTTATTCTAAAGTTAACTCTGTGCGCGTAACACACACCTGTGTATGAAAACGGAAACATAAGGAATTTTAGATTTTTTAGTTAATTTTTTGTTTTATTAATACTTTTTACTGTTTACTTAGCTCACTAGGAGAATTACAGCTCCTATTACATTTATTTATACCGGCGCGGGCGGTATGCCTTAATTACCAAAATACTACGAACTATATACAGCTACTTCAATAAAAGCATTTAGACAACCTATAAGTTATTGCAGACGCACAGGTAGTCCAAATGTTCCAGCCTACTACCAGTTGGCAGCTTGCCCAGCATGCTGGCAGCATTGCCCCGTTGAATTGCAATGCATGCAAGTCGCATCGACCAAGCGCTATGAGATTTGGAAAATACGATGAGCTCCCTGTCCCCATGACATTTATTGATTGTCTTTCACAACTTCAGTACTAGAAGTGTACGTTGAACTTGAAATTGCATTTCTGTTATAGTTTTTATTACTGTCGTAAGCATTCTTTCCTCGTGCGTGTTCAATATATATATAGGTATATAGACCTATACAAAATACGGTTCAGCAGATATTGAAGGATGTAAAGTGCCGGCTACCTAAAAAGACGGCGTAAAGCGTTTTACAGCCCGCTCGTTTAGTGCCCCCACGGAGCTCTAAAGTTATTTAGTGGAGATGGTGGGGCCCGAAGCATAAGCGGAGCGGGCACTAGAGAGAGAGAGAAGTTTCAATGTTTATAGAATTACTGTAACTGCTGCATAACTTGTAAATATATGCTAATTTATTTTGAGTGTCTTCCAACACTCATATGTAGAGTTATTAAATTATGTTTTCTTTGTCAACACAAACGACGATACACAGTGGGATTCATGTGTGTGCCATAAAAAAAATTTAAAGAATCTCTTTCGCGCTCCAGTAGTTTTGAGGATTGAGGTGCCTACTGGCTGTTAGGATTAGGATCAGATTGAAATTTATCGCAACAGTTTATCTCTTAGGCCATACTTTGAACTAAAAATTGTTTCACAACCGACTTTTTATGGGGTCACAATTTTCGTTATTGAAGGCCATAACAACGCCACTCCATACGAAATTGGCAGATGACGTCGAAAGAGAACCTTGGTTGGTTTATTTTTACCAAAACACAGTAAAAGAACAGGCCAAGTTCGAGAGGCATCATTTAATTAGGGTTCTGTATCGCAAGAAACTATGGAGTTAAAAAATAATTATTTTGATTATAGTTTAAAATCTATTTGGCTATAAAGCATTTGCAAAATGCCCTACAACCGTGCTAATCGTTTTTAAAAGAGTAATTTTGGAGGCACCATACCATGATGAGTCATTGTCATGTTATCTCTCAAGCGATCAGAGCATACCCTGACTGTAGGGGTGGATAGACGCGGGTTCGAATCCCGCCCATGACTATAATTTTTTTCTCTCGTAAATTTGTAATTTTGTAATGAGAAGTAATAATGTAAAATAAAAAAAAAAAAAGGAAGGTCCTCTTATAGCCCTAGAAAAGTAATCATATTCTTGTTATAATCATCATAAGCACCGCCATACTTTTTCAGTGTAGTTGCAATTACCCAAGCTATCATATTTCACATAATTTTAATTACATATTACCTTTAATATTTACTAGAACGTGTACATTCGTGACCTACCCTTACAAATAATTTACTGTGAATGAATTACTGCGCGCCTTTTTGAGTGAACATTTGATCACAAGTATGGACATCATTTGATCACGAGTCGACGGTACGGATTTTGGTCACATTTCTCAGTTGATGTATTAGGATAGCAATCAATATGGCTCCCTGGCTATATAGCAACCATCCTGAAGTGGAAAAATTGTCGCCAAGCAACTAACGGTGTATTCCGGCAGTTGGGTTTGAGAACCAGTAATTACAGTTTAAGCATCAACAAAATCTACCACCACATCATCGCTTACCACAAGCTAGTGAACAAAGCTTTATTCTAGCAGTAGAAAAAAAAACAAAAAAAAATTTACAAGTAAGCGTTTCTTTAAACCCATAAAAAAATAAAAAGCGAAAATATTCCTATCTAACTGCGCGTGCGCAGTAATCGTATAACTACTACTTATTCTGTGTCGTTATCGATAAGCCTCTGCAATCCCGAGGAAGTAATCCATCAGCCTTATCTCCAGGACATATCGGAACTCGAACCGGACAGACGTGGTGCCTTTCGACCAGTTGCACTGTCAAATATTTGGAAGTGCTTTTTGATTAATGGTTGGGCAGAAGACACGCTCTAAGTTTACCCAATTATACCCCGCACTTTTTAGAGTTCCCTGCGCGGAAATAGGATTACTAAGCCTACGCTACACCGTTCGCCCGTCTTTCTATTTCATAAAGGACCTGTAAAGAACTGTATAGCAGATACATTTATGTATAAAAATGTTCAAAGAATATTTTATTACCATGGCGAATATATTTTGTTGTCATTTCGGTGTTTTATCACAGTTTTTGTTCCATCGTAGAATCAGTAAAATTATTACATAAAAGGATATACTTTGTATAAATCCCAAATATACAGAAAACACAAAAAAGTAAAAGAAGAAGAGATATAGAAGTATATAGAACGCGAGTTCAACTTACACTTGAACTCGCGTTAAAGATCTCCAACTGAATGAAAAAAACTATTTTTCTTGTAAATAACATACTACAAAATGTCTAATATATTTATACATGTTGCGCTGATCCCAAGTAGCGTAGTAGTTCGAGATCTGTGGTAGTAGTAGAATCAAACTGTAAATTATGACTATAATATGCAGACAATTTTAAACCTTACGAAGGCAAGAAATCGCTACCGAAATAGACCAATAAATTTCAAATCCTTACGAACCATATTGCTTCAAGACCACGTTTTAATGGCGTATGGTATGGGATGTCCGATGGAAAAATTCAGCTACAGTATTAAATTCAGTCCTCGTAACATCGATCAGTCGAGCCGACCGAAGAAAACTTGATCGTCAACGGTTCGAGCCGCTCTGCGTTGAACCCGGTCAAATGGAAGAAGTTGGTACTGAGGAGCCTCCGCCCAGAGGTAAGAGTAGTACGAAATGTGAGGCATAAGCCTTATAAAGTAACATGCCTCGACGTGAAGTACTGAGTACCTATATTGTGTTGATATGCGTCACTTGGCGGATATCCTTAACAAATCAATGTACCTACCAAATTATTGTGATTCGGCTGGAGGTATTACTTTCCTAGCGTATTAAGACTCAATTGTCAGGAACGAGGCATCGTGGATAAACAAAACGTCTTCAGTATCGTGCTTGATTGCTTGACATGCAATCAATCGTTGCGAATATCTGCGGCATTTTTATTAGTAGTCAATATATTCACTTTGAATACTGAATGTGTATGTTAACAGTACTCTTTAAAAATAAAGTAATAGGTATCTTATTTTTTTTATTGTGTACCTCATTTTAAAGAAAGATAAATTTGAAGTCTTTGTTTGGGAATCGTGTGCGATTTTAAAATAAAACTTTTCTTAATATATTACAGTGTTCACAGAGGAAAAATTTACGTCACATTTCACGTAAAAAAAATTTACTTTAAAAGGGTAATAACTCTTAAGGATGGCTGCCGGAACTAGATATAGAATAAAGAAGGAGACGATAAAATTAATATGGTATTACAGGAATTATGGTCTAGTGTCATGGTTATAGAATTTGAGTGTGGAGGTCCAATGTTCAAATCTTACCACGGACTTGAGCAGCACCGCTTGGTGGTAGCGACTAGAGCAAATTGCTTGATTAGGATACCTCTCAATAAAAAATCTGTCACCAAGCACATCAATATATATTTCGACAACTATCTTTAGCTCGTTTACAACACAGCTTTTTGAAGCAATGATGGCCGATTGGTAATAGGACTACCGTGCTGCAGGTCCCTGGTTCGATCCCCACCGCCGGCTTGAGCTATACCGCTTGGTAGATGCAGTCCTTGAGAGCCAGTGGAATTACAGGTACATGAGACTTAACAACTGTCTTAAAGTGAGGCGCAGTGCAATTCGTGACTTGTGATGAAATGCATCTGTTATAGGCAGAGGTTACTCCGCTAGCATTAGGTGCGCCTCGAGCTAGTTCCGTCAAAACCTTATAAAAAAAACTGTCACCAAGCTCGTTATAAAATATATATTTCAGTAACTATCTTTGCGAGCTCATTTAGAACATTCGCCATGTCATTACTAGGTCAAAGGCTAGCCTATGAACAATAACAAAAGACAAGAACTTGGGTTCCGATGACGCGCGACGTAACAAGTTTTATCTTTGCTATTGCTCTAGGACCAAGACGGAGATAGCGAGATGACATCGTAGAAATAGCAGGCGAGACGTGGACGAGATTCGCGCAAGATAGATTAAAGTGGCAACTTATGGAGGAGGCCTACGCCCAGTTTTGGGTGCCCGAACCTTATAATTAAAACTGTAATGTAAATAATTACAGTACAATGTATTCATATAAATGTTTTTTTAATGTTATTGTGATGGAACAAGCCCGAGGCCCACCTGATTTTAAGTGGACTAACCTCTGCCTATAACAGACGCATTTCGTCAACGACGAATTGCACTGTGCCCATCGCACTGAAACGTCCAGTTGTTAGGTCTCATTAGCCTGTAATGTTTATTTTGTTACTGTATAGTGTTATTTTTGGAATAAAAGGCTTATTTATTTATTTATTATTGCTCTAGGAATCCTAGTCAATGTATTTCCTAATACTCTATCCAGTTCAGTCCGAGATCTTCTCCTGGTGGCTGCTTAACGTAGTCTAACATCGTATCAAGCAATCCAATTTTTCTTTTTACAGAACTGTGGATACATAAAAGTTCTGTTGAAGACACAAAAAATATGCGTTCAAACGACAAGGTTCTATCCCGTCCCCATATTTATAGCCGGCCAAGCCTTTTCGAAGTCTGAATCGAATTCCTTTGGCCCGCTAAGTTATACATTATTTATAGCGCGCTTAGATCGCATCTCTAGAATACAACCGGTTGTGGTCACCAGCACATACGTTTTATTTATATTAAAAAGTATAATAGGTACGTGTTTAAGGTATTATTTCTGGTTTCCTGTGATTTATCCGAAAAAAAGTTAAATTTGACACCTCTAATCTAATCACTGCTTCGTTTTCGACATAATTGAATTTTGTAAGAATTATCCATCATTGAATGCAATTTTATTTTGGGTACTTTTAACACAATTTCTACGTCATCAGATAGATGACTGCTAAACAGTAAACAATCAAGGCGTCTTCCGAATATATTCTAACTCGTAATTCTTATTCGTTAATTGTTTTAACTAATGGTATACATTTTGTATTGAGACAAATCAATCAATTAGTTAAAACAAGGAGTACACGCTAGTACGGAAAACTGTGTAGCAGTCATCCATCAGACGATAGGTAGGTTGATCCATATTATGCAACCTGTAGGAAAGACTTCTTCATTGTTATAGTATGTTTATCAATCAGTAGATTAACTTATCCGATGTCGTTATTGCAACAAATCAACAAATCTGCATGTTCAATTAGGCTACGCTATATTTAAATAAAATTAATTAAGTGTATCAGAAGTAGAAGACTGATAATTTTTATTATTGACAACGTCTTCCTGGGAATCAAAATGGATTCCACTTTACAGTGGGAATTGGGATCCACATAATTATACATGATCTATCCAGAAGGCTTAGTTCTGCTGCATATGCAGTTCGTAAAATAAGACAGTTAACAGAGTTATAGCTACTGCTCGTTAATTTATTTCGCCTACTTCCATAGTATTAGGTCGTACGATGTATTGCTGTGAGGAGCTGTTGCTGAGATAGAGAGACTATCTTTATCTGACAAAAGAGTGAAATTCAAGCCATATATGTACATATGCAATGGATCATAGGGAATCTATGCGGGACCTTGTTACAGAAATTGATATTTTACCTTTACCCAGTCTGTTTATAATTATTTGAAAATATTATATGTGTTCGTAAAAAAATGAGTAATTTTAAATTAAACAGTGATAATCACGATTACAACAATAGGAAGAAAGATAAAATAGCGGTGATAGGTTTTAGATTGGCAAAGACAAATAAAAGGTCCTTCTTAGGGAACTGTATGCGGTTTTATAAAAAAATGCCCAAATATATTACAACGCTCACAGAAAGAAAATTAAAGTTGCACGTGAAAAGCATTTTTATTAAGAAATCTTACTACACAGTATGTGATTACTTAAACGACAAAAATGCTTGGACAATTGCGCTTCTGCTAAGCTCTCGCTTGGCACCTACGTAATTAAAACAAATCACATTGTTAAAAGACATTTAAAATAATGGCCCCGAGTTTCTTGCCCGTTCTTCTTGAAGTGGCTCTATATTTTTTTGTTGCTGGACGAGGCAGTACAAAGTAGAATACTCCAAAATTAAAATTTGTAATTCACCTACATAAGAACGTCGTAGACGCCTAAATTGAAGATAAAGCCAAAAGACAAGACAAAAAGACAAAGATTTTTATTTGCAAGATGTAGGTAATACATGTTGTAACATTTATAATAGTAAAAAGTGCCACATACAACCTTGCCATAATTAGCATGCAAATGAATACAGGAGGCAAAGTGATACATAATACAAAAAATAAAATATACAGATCTATGTCATGTTATGAAAAATATAATTAATTAAACCAGCAATATAAAATATAAAGAAATGTCAGTAAATAAATAAATGACAACGAAAATTTGCAAACAAGATTAGTTAAGTCAAATTTTAAAGTTATAATCATAGATTTCATTGTCATTTAGATAATCAAATATATTGTAATTATATTTCTCCATAAGTATGTTCTTAACTTTTAATTTAAAGCTAGATGGTAAGTTGCAGTCTTGATTTGTGCCTAATGTTAAAATTACATACATCACCCAATGACTCAAAATAATGAAGATTATTTTTTACGAAAACAACAATCTCAAATATATACAGGCATGGCAGTGTTAAGATATTGCACTCTTTGAGGTAAGGTTTACATATCGCCCTAACGCATCTTTGTTTTTTAAGAAATGATTTTGACTTTTTTAACTTATATACCTACGTTAAGTAGGTGTCAAATTGAAACCTTTAATAATATCAATCATACTACTCTTCTATTAAAATATGATAAAACTTTTACCTTCGCTGAAAAATTATCATGTAGTTATTAGGTATTTGTCTTTTTACGCTTTTATCTTTTTAAAGTCATGTATAATAATGAAATATAATTTCCTAATTTATATTGTTTAGTATAAAAATAATGCTATAGGTATTTATATTAGTAATACTTTATAGGACATCAGAAATGAAGCAATGATCCCTTCAATTAGTACACACAAAAGCAAAACTTTAACTTAACAAAATACTTAATTTCAATAGTATTATTTTAAAGAGCATTACCGCATGCTAAGCGAAGACATCGAAATTATTTCGAATAAAAAAAGATAACTTCAAGCGAGACTTGAACCCGCATTTGATTGGAATACATCAGAATGTATAATTGCCGTGCCGTGCATGGTCTATTACTTCTATTAGAAACTTCATTCTCTGATTAAACTAGTTGGCTATTAAGTATATTACCTCCTCGTGACTTCTAAGTAAAATATACAGGATAAGGATAATAAATGGCTCTAATCTGTTACTTTAATTGCAATCTGCATTTATCTACACCTATAGTATTCTGATTTCCATACCTTATGAAGAGCCTTGCTAGTATCCTTTGTACTATCATCGTGTCTTCAGTTAGATATTACTGCTGTTTTACAATAAACTTTTGATGCTTCAGCATCGTAGTTGGCGGTAGATGGCGGTATAATAAAGAAAAGAATTTAAAATGGCGCCGATAATCATTGCCTCTCACTTGCACACTATAGACAACAATACGGTGCAAGTGAGAAAAATTATTATAGGTACCATTTTAGATTCGTTTCTATATTAAACCGGTTTAGAAATATATTATCCTTTGAAATGTTTATTGTTCCTGCAGTAACTTAAGGTTAATTTTGGTGCCACCGTGCCGCTGTAATGTAAGCACTTATTTTGTTTTACGCCGAATGCCACTAATTCGTATATAAGTACAATGAGTTAAATACAGTGAAGTTATTTACAAATTGTCATCATAAAAGTTACTTTATCAACTATATTCACCTAGAGCTTTTTATTTGAAAGTAATCAAGCTTTGATTACTACGAATGTTGTGTGCAGCGCAGTCCAGGTAAAGGCAATTATTCCACACTGTCTGTTTCTGACATTTTAAGACCATTTACGTTTAATTTTCGTATTTAGCCAGTTAAAATTCCAGTGAATTCGTATTGACTATATCCTCGCATGTGGTGGGCTGACGTCGCCTCCCGGGGGACCAGGCGCGTGCCGAAACAGCTGATTGCCGTCCAACCACCATAAAAAACCTTATAAAAACCCTTGCCATTCCAAAACCAACCTCAAACACACTACGTACGATACAAAATCGCGCAAAAGCACATCGCGCCCCTTGATAAAACCAGCACCAAGCAAATTCCAACTGAAAATCCAAGCGAGAGCTCTTGAAGTTGCATGCTCAGTTACCACCCTGCTCGTGTCTGCTTCAAAATAATATCTCCCTTGCCTCGACTTTTGGACCTTATCCCAAGGTAGCAGGGTTCTTCATCGAATGGTACGGAATATGGAGGAGATAAAACGGAATGGATTTTGTGCATTTCACTTGGTAGGAGTCTGCTTGGGCTGTTTGGGCCTCGGGCCTCGGGCACCGCGATCAAGTTTTGCTGCATTCGATTTTTAAAATTATGAACGTGTATCTCTTAGCGTTATGATGTTTCTTCACGAAACTTGGTTAAGTTTGTGATTTCAAGGGATTTCCTTGTTGTGTATAAACTATTACTCATTTTTCAATTAAGATCTTAACTTTCAAACTTTTTATACTATATTATATTTTTTTCAATTAGGAAATATAATACATCAGAAATGTTAATCCCAAAATTGTAATATTCTATTCATGCGCTGCCTTTACACTTTATAAACAATTCATTGTAAATAGTAAACTTTTTGTTGTAAATTGATGATGTCATTGATTTCCTTTAGAGCTCGTAGATATATGTAAAGATGTCTGCAATTAGAAATATTTACAAAAATAATGAAGCATTGATAGAAAAATTTGAATTTTCTTTACGAATACTTATAAGATTACAACTACAGGCTGTGGATGCGAAAGTATTCTTCACTATTACAAATACAAATAGTTTTTATTGACTCAAGTTACATAGGTACAGAGTTAATATGAATCCATAGGTTCCCGAACTAGCGTCAGCTGTGTTTCAAGAACCATAGGATTACTGCTTATTACGAAGAAATCAAACACAAGGATAAGGTTAAATTCAGCATCACCGCAGAAGGCAGAATGCACTACTAACTTGAGAGCGTAGTTTGAATGACTTAAATCGGCGTAACGTTCAAAAGTTAAAAATAAATATTAGTACCTAGAGAAGTGTAACAAAAGTTACAATAGGTGCAACCAAATTATTAAGAATTACATGTCTGGTTTTAATATTACTTATGGTATTGGTTATGGTTTAAATAACTAAATGTGAATAAGTGATATAGGTATACCTTCCCATATCTTGTGTCTTAATGATGAAATGAAAGTTATCCAACTTACAAGTACAGAGACAATATATCAAATCTTTTATTGTTTTTTTTTTTATGTTATTGTGACATACCAATCCCGAGGCCCACCTGATGTTAAGTGGACTAACCTCCGCCTCTAACAGATGCATTTCGTGGACGACGAATTGCACTGTGCCCGTCACACTGAGACGTCTCATGTGCCTGTAATTTTATTGGCTCTCAAAGACAGCTGCCGGAACACACTGTTAGGTGCTTGGCGACAGATTTTCTACTTGAGGGTGGCCGCTAGCCAGGCGGGCTTTCGCAAAATGCCTTCCACCATGCGGTGAAACTCAAGCCCGCGGCGGGATTTGAACCATGGACCTCCTGCACGGCAGTCCATAGCCAATGCCACTGAGCCATCACTGCTTCAGAAAGCAAGGATGACTAACTTAGAAAGTAAAGATGGCTAACTTAGATTGTTTACGGAGAAGATGGCAATCTTTGATTGACAAGATGATTAACTTATATATTGTTCAAAGACAAGATGGTCCTAGAAAAATATACAAGGGACATGATAAACACACGCTTCTTCTTAGTGTCGAGATGGTTAAAGTTTTACCATTTCATACTTTTATCCCTGTATTCAGAAATGTGAATTTTATTGAAAAAAATAACTATATCGTAGGAGGCGATTTTGCTGAAGCAGACAAAAAAAACCCTTAAAGCACATCTATATCTGTTTAGTATGACGTGAACGTAATCAAGGAGAAACAGACCTAAAGAGAAATGTCAAAAATCAGTTGAAATAAACGCATTCGGAACACAAATCAACTAAAATTTTGAATGACTACAAATAAATATGATAAAAACAAGAACTGATTAAATACTTGCAGATTACTGCTAATACCTATTATATAACATTTTATCACATAAAAAAATAAAGAAAAAGAAATAAAAAAAAAAACTATACAAACGGATAAATTTAAGATAATTATGAAGAACATGAATAATATAAGCTGTATACTATAGAACCATAATCTGTACTTTATAAATAATACAACTTTATGCATTTCAATATTTTGTAACATTTAAGGCATTTCACATTTAGCCTGTTTATTTTCGACTACATCGTCACTTACCTAACAACTAAGATAGTGACCAAAGGTTTGCTTTGAAAAAATCAATAGGAGGATTGAAATTCAACATCAAGATTATTCTTTTTTGTAGGAAAGACCACTTTACCAAAAATATAAGAGACATGTACTCAGATTAAGAAAAATATAAGTAGAGACGAACATCTCCTGATTCCAAACTTCAATACAAAGTGGAAATAACAATACTGCTGCTCGATGACGTGGCAATGAAGCACTTGGGCATTAATCAGAGTCAAAAATTTGTGGCTATCAACATTTTGGTACTCTTTCAGTAAGTCTTTCACTGTCAATGTAGGTATAGACTATGCTATGGTCGGATAACCAATGATTCGTATCATATTTTCTTCTCTATCAAATTTTGATAGCTTTAATGATATGTAATTCTAGGGCTTAATAGCAGACCATGTTCGGTCTTAACTTATATTAGAGAGTACTAAGATAATAAATAATTATAAAAGCAGAATAGGTATGAATGTTACAAAAATTACAAGGGAAGGAAAAATTGGTCATGTGATCGAACCCGCGCCATCCACCCTTATAGCCGGGGTACCCTCTAATCCAGTGGTTCCGAACCTGGGGGTAATTACACCTGCGGGGGTAAAATAGATATTCTATGGGGGTAACAGAGGTGATACCTAAAATAGATGAATAGACAGAAATAGAATATTATTAAAATAAAATGATACCGATGGCAGGGAAAAAAAAACTAAATATTATTAACAGAGTGGTATTGTCAGTGTGCATTTTTATGAATAAAGATATTTTACTTACTTGTATTTTATACTTATATAATTTTGAATTAGGGCCAATATCAGTTTCTTTAACAAGCAGTAGGGGTAAAAATTCCGAAAAGGTTAGGAACCAATGCTCTAATCGCTAAGCCAACATGAAATATGACTTATGACTCTAATTTGTCCTTTTGTTCTTAACCATTGTTTGGGGTTGAGGCGACATTATAGTCTTGTTTGTAAACAACCAAACGTTGATCATAAACAAGACTATTTTTGCAGTTAGTTTTAAACTTGTTAAACGGTGACGCAACCTTATCATTTTTATATTTTTATTTTAGCAATGACGCATGCGCCGCGTGTTGCATTACAAAAATAGGAACGAGAGGAAAAATTATAGTCATATGTATTATTATATGTTGTATGGTTAAATGCGGGATATATATACAATTACTAAATTCCTGGTACAATTTAAAATGTCAATATAATTTTACAGGTAAATTAGTACAATTTGAAATCAGAAGATAGTTTTTTTTAATATTGTTATGTTTGCAATAACGCCTGCTATGCGGATTACATTACATAATCACAAATATACGATAGGAAAAATTTAAGTCATGTGCTCCATCCCAATACGATGGTTAAAGAAAGGAAGGATAGGAAAGATTTGAGTTATGACGTCATGTCATGTTGGCTCAATTGGTTAGAGCATACCCCGGCTCAAGGGGTGGATGGACGCGGTTTCGAATCCCGCACATGACGTAAATTTTTCCTATCGTATATTTGTGATTTTGTAATCAGAAGGTTGGGTAAAGCATTGCAACAATTCAATTAAAAATAAAAGAAGGCAAAGTTAAACTGTTTCAGCTTAAAAACTACCTACACTATGAATTGGCGTTTTCGGTAGGTATTTAACGTTGAAACAGATACCAAAGGTGGAAAAGAAAATATTCGGTGATTTCAAACTTGTAAAATTATAAGTTACTAGATTTCCGGCCGCGGCTCCGCCTGCGTGTATGTCAGTTATCGCGCAAAACCATTAACATTTTTTTTGCGCAGTTGGATAAAAACTATCCTATGTCCTTTCCCGGGTCTTAAAATATTTCCATACCAAATTTCATCCAAATCGGTCCAGTAGTTTTTAAGTTTATTCGTTGCATACAAAGATCCAAAAAGACAAATATTTCCTCTTCATAATATTAGTGTAGTGTATATTATTATAAACCCTATAAAAATGGTCTAAAACCAATGTCCCTAAACTGACAACTTTGACGGCCTCATAATCTTTATTTCTATAATTAAAGGTGAAATAATAAATCGAAAAACTGGCAAACCAGAAGCACAGATATTAGACTCAGCAATACGCACACAAAATTTCACCACGTTTGAACACTTGGTATTTACAATATGACGATACTAAGTTTGAATGGAAAGCACTCCGTGAACTCTACTCTTAATAAATGCTCTTTGGAATTCCCTGAACGTAAATTTCTTAAAAATAAAGTACACGAGTAAGTATTATAATTTATAAATGATATAAGTCAAGTATTATTGATAATAATTTTATCAGTCACGTGCTCACGTATAAAGATATGAACTCTTGAAGTAAACTGGTCGCATTATAGCAACATCCTTATCTGCATAGTTATTTTTACAAATTCTTTAATTTTGTTTAGGAAGAGATATATTAGCAATTTTTTCATTAGGTGAGCAAAGACATGATTATTTCGACGCATTAGTTACTGTTGCTCATTAAGCACAAAATATTTCCATACCTATTTTTTGCCCTTGTCTTCAAAGCGGATATGGTACTAAAGAGAATATCCAAACAAGGTTACAGTCAGGCGGTCGCTGACCAGAAAACCAACAACCAAACTTTGCCTTGAATCATAGACAGTAAAAGGCTTGAACTGAGTTTTTTTTTATATAAGTACCTACCTACCAGTATCTTACAGGCATACAGATAAAAATTGATACTATAAATTAATAAAGATATAATTTATATAAATTATAAACGAGAACACCACCTCCTTTAAAATTTCACATTTAGGCATTGAACGCTATGGATTGAACCCGACAATAAAATGAGTACTTGATAAACTGGATTTCATTAATAACATGATGGTCAATACCGAAATTTAAAGTTGGAAATTTGTACAAACTTTTACCGTAGAAACTAACAAAAATCAATATATTCGAAAATCTAGTTTACTTCGGACATACTATATCGTCCACCCTACTTTACCACGGCTCTACAAGCAGCGCCGAGCAGGTTGCAGCACAAAGATCAGCTGAGCAATTACAGGTATGTAATTGGTAATAAAGATATAAAAAAAGAAAAAAAAATACGGACGAATTGAGTACCTTTTTGAAGTCGGTAGAAAATATAAAGAAGTTTTATTAGCCCTTTTGTATTTTTTTTACAGGCAAGTCCAAGGTACATTTAATACATATTTATACTACTTAAATATATTAAATTCTAATTAATAATTGATTAAAATTCACTAATAATCATAATATTTTAACACTTAATACAGTTACCTAAATACAATTTCAAGTTTTCGCGTTTGCACTTTTTCTAAGAACAAACATTCTAAAAGCTGCTGCATTGACATGTATTATTTTAATGTGTAGAAGGGATTATTTTCGAAAAAGTTCTTAAGTTTTAGTTTGATCAAACTATATTTTAAGGTGGTCAAGCTTTTTGGTAATTTATTATACATCAGTATTTCCGAATAACGACCTTGTTTCTGTAATTTAGCTATTCTGATTTTTGGTACAAACCGAATTTCATTATGTTTTATATTTCGCTTTTCATTACGCAGATTGTAAGTTAAAACTATTTCCTGTTTTTATGGAATATCCATATTCTCATGAATTTCTAATAAACAATTATAGATGTAAAGAGAAACAACTAACATAATAATTCTGTCTTTCTTAGAGCTCCCTTGCGGGGCTACGCTTTTTCAGCCCATTAATCCATACGCATCATACATAATGAAAACAATATAATTTCATTCATGAAATGGACAATATCGTCCACGTGGATGCCAAGGGGTCAATTGTTCATTAGTTACCTACAAACAAAATCTGATTGATATCATAGACCAATGACGGTTTAGGGATTACGTATTTGCATTTCTTAGATAAGTACTAATTGAAGCTGTAATTTCCTGAGGTCTATCAATTAATAACAACTTTAGTAGTAACAAGCGTAAATCCTAATAACCATAAGCAAAACCACAATATTTCAATGAATTCTATCATATATTTTAATCATTTAGTAACTGATATATATAATTTGGCTGTAGAAAGGTAGAACCTCAGATTAGATAGTTAATAGTTACTTCATGTAGAACACAAAAATTTAATAGCCGCAAATTGAAGTGCTTAACACCCCCCTTCATCTACAAGATTACAAATCAAATACATAGACACCTACGAATAAATATGATATTTATTCGTAGATAGGCACTTAACATTTATAATGTTACCTTATTTATGAATATAAATTATTCAATAAAAACATCAAGTGAAAAACATTTTGAATCAAGATTCAGACACAACAGTGATTGTTCCCGACGTCTACTCCCAGAAAAGCGCGCGGAATCGAACTCAAAGCATTACGATTTCCAATAACGGATAACAGCGAAAAGCGTCATATTTTTTAGGGAGGACATAGATGTCCGCTGTCGGCTGTCCAACTCCACCAGACTTTGGGCGAGGGAAAGCCCTCTTATAGCCCTGGAGGGGGAATTGCTAAAGGCACTTCTCCCGAGACGGGCGTAGAAAGCGAAAAGCGCTTTCTATCTCCGTCTCCTGCGGGCGCCGAAAACGCACCGCTACTAAAGGAGGGGTTGACACCGAGATCAACAGCACCACTGTGGTTCGGACCTTGTCAAAGCGTCATGTTTGTGCCTGAGATACTTCATATAGTGTTAATAGTAGGTATTCATCATTTAAACAAATCAAGTAGCCTATGATGCATGTAAACCTACCTTATATATGTTCCAGGTAAACGATCTACTATTGAAATTATTATTATTTTACAAAAGGGCAATCCTTGAAACATTAATAAGTAGGACAGTAATAAAAAAAATATTAGTACAGGTAAAAGCAATAATCAAAATTGTCGATTTTACTAAAAACTTATATTTTATGTAAGTGTAGTTTAGAGTGCTAAGTACCTATGTAGATAGGTACATAACATTATTAAGCTTAAAAGAAAAACTCCCAGACCAACCGTGTGTCTCATTATACGAGTATACAGACATTATTTCACGAAACTAAAACAAAAATTTCAGATAATGACAAAAGAAAAATTACGAAGTAGGTAGGTACTTAGTGCAGAAAACTCAAGAAAGAGCTGCTAGGTAACAAGAACATTAAAACTGCCAAAAGATGATGATGAAGTCTATCTAGAATAAATAGCCACATAGAAGATCAAAGATCAGAATTATCAAGAGCCTATAATTGGTAAATATGTGGATAAAGTGGAAAACAAAATCGAATCACTTAACTAATCAAAATACAAAGAGGTGTGTGCCAAGGCGTAGGTATATTTTTGATATTGTTATGTTTGCAATAACGCCTGCGATGCGGATTACATTACAAAATTACAAATATATGATAGGAAAAATTTAAGTCCCGCACATGACTTAATTTATTTCTATCATATATTTGTAATTTTGTAACGTAGGTACCTACCTATATTACTATCTCCACAACTTTTTGATATCTACGCAACAGATTTTCTAAATTTGTCTGCCAGTAACAACACAAGTGTTATGTGTGAATGGTTATCCTTTATCAATACCTAACATGAGGTGTTGTCCTACCTGATAATGCAATTTCTATTATCAAAACTCTGGCTTCACTACATGAATTTCTTAAAAGATCAACGAAGAAAGTAAGAACTATGCCTTTATTAACAAAATACTACGAACTATAGGTATACAACTCTACAGCTACTACAATAAAAGCTTGATTTATATGCCTACCCATAAGTCATAGCAGACTCACCGGCCTAGGCAGTCCAAATGCTCCAGAAAGTAAACTAAGTACCTACCTATATCCTAATTTGGATATTTGACCTTTGTATGCCCACGAAATAAAAGTTTGCGTAGAACGCTTGCTTAAAATTCTTCAAATTAGCAAAGTTCTGTGTTAGTTAGGTATCCATATTTCGATTGAAGGTAAGTAAGTAATTTTCACAGGCAAATTTTGAACATGTTTATTAGGAGTAACACTCCTTGCATATACTAAAACTACTAAAATATATATAATATTCTAGAGGATATGACTAATAATATGCCTGATCAGAAAACACGATTCCTTTTATTTCTAGCGAAAGAAAAATATCATGAACGTAAGTACCTCTAAAATTTCGTCTAAGCATGTTTTGTGTCTATGCTTATCGAATCAGTACAAATTTCTAATTACTATGTAACAAACACGTTTTACAATACAAAACAAGAATTCTCACACAGATAACAACAAAAGAATTATTCTTAATATATAAAAAAATTACCCAAATTTCAAATTTGGGCATACCGCAAAATTAAAACAACTGCGAGATGTAATGCAAACTTCTAACACTGAAAGAGAGTTAAGATGAAACGCAGAACTCGACTGTCCCTACGACAGACTATCGAAACTCAAAAAATGTTTTTTTTTATTACCGTCGCAACTTGTTTCTATGACATTGTAATATATTATCTACATTGAAATATATTACAATGTAGATAATTTATTTCAAATATTATTAATATATTAAGTTTTAGCAAGTCGTAAAGTATGGAATCTGACGTCTCTGGTCCTCGTTAACTCACGAAACTTAAAATTCGCGATATTTAGTTTCGATAGTATATAAGTAGGGACAGTCGAAATATCTTCTACTTCGGTAGAAGCGCATAGTAAACTCATAGAAATTAGAAAGATATGCATATTATGTGGCTACTACCCCAAAGTAAAATATTATTATGTTCCACGGAAGATAACAATTTTGTAGGTTAGATTACGTAGGTAATACATAGGAACAGTAGGTTTTTAATCTGTACTTAGCATGTCTAGGACCTAGTACTACTTAGGTACTCATATTCGCTGAAATATTTAAATACTTAGGTATTTTAGTAGTAACTTACATTGGCAGTTGCTAATGTAAATAATATTGCGCCCAAATAAAAATATTAGTGCAAGATGGTACCTACCCATCAAGGTCTATATAGGATTTGAAGTTTTGAAGCAGTTCTGACTCCTATTTCTAGCGTAGTTAATATGAAAGCAGTAGTCATAAACATTGTCTTATTATACATTTATTAGAGAATATATTTTTGGAAGGACTGTCGTTAAAGCTATTAATTGACAGCATAATCTCGTCTTGTAAAATAACGGACTTTGGGAATGAAGTTGTCAACAGGCTCAAGGGCTCCAAGCCACATTCGGGTTACAATAGTGATTTCAATAACTATACGCAAGTTCAGTATCCGGTCCGTAATTACGGATAAAACAAAAATATACATTACTTTATCACATGAAAATTTCAAAGCAACTCGGCTTCAAATATATTTTTATAATAGTGTGTCTACGAATAATACAAGTTTTGTGATGTTCCACGCGGAAGCACGATTAGGCCTACGGCAACGGCAGATTGCGCAGAAACTTTACTGTCGCGTTCGAAAAACAAATTTTAACAAAATATTTAGCTTAATTTACGTCGGCAAAACTTAAAATGTTATTCTTACCTTTTTATCAGATTGATATCCAGACTCAGGAAGAAAATCCAGTTTATAAACACAGTTATTCACAAAAATTTTGATCAATTCACTTAAAACACTTGCAATTGATTTAGCTCGACTAGTTTGTATTATTGTGTATTTATCTGTCTAATTAAATAATATCTTATGATGTATGAACTAAAGACACTTCACATAAAAAAAATTTTCAACGCTTCTTTCACAAACAATTAAGTTAAAAACACTGGTATATTTATAATTGGCTTTATATATTTAGAGAAGATTAAATGGCACTGCCTAAAATTTTATAATTTCACATTCCGCATTGTATTGTAGAGTTCACATCCAAAACAAGCTTAGAATGATTCCGAGCAGTGAGCGCGTCCGTGTCCCCAAAAACAGCTGTTCGGGACGAATGATGTCGAAAAATCGATAACAACAGGATCGGGAATACCGTTATTTATTAGATATTACACAAATCACGAACTTACACCACGGAAAATACCGGTTTTTTAGCTCTCCATTAGTGCATCTCCCAAAATGTGAAATAAAAATAACGTGAGCGAAGTATATCAAAGTTGATTGTAGTTAGGCACAAGGAAAATCTTTGCTAATTACATAATTTTAGTAGCACTGTACTTAACGATAACAAATAATAATGTTATGTTGATAGTATAGAATCTTTTGTGAGCACATGTTGAACATTTGGTGTCGCACGCACGCGGTCGCGTTCAGTCGCGGACTGGCGGACGGAGTGCGGGGTGCGCGGGCAGGGCGGGGGGCGGGGCGCGGGCGGTCCCGAGCCAGCGCGGAATGCTATTGTAGGCGAACTTGCCCGCCACTTTTTTTCTCAATTCTGGTCAAACAAGTTTTGTATACAACCTGCATTGTAAGGATTCCGCCATTCTTGGAACCAGGCAACGGTCTTTCTAAGCTTCGAGAAGTTTAAGGTTTCACTGAATTTTTTTAAAGCGTAGAGAAAAATTATCCATAATTAGCAAAAAAACATGTATCGATAAAATACACAATTTTTTATTTATTGCTACTTTATACTTACCAACGTAAATTAAGACGTTTTAATATATTTACCTAATACAAAGTTTACAAAAAATAAACTACAACTTTTATATACTTACCTATGTAAATAACGAATTTAATGGTAACAGGTTTATTAATCCAGTAAAACATCTATAATTAGGTAGGTATTTTACAAGTTTAATACGCACACACAATTCTCATTGGTATTATGTACCTACCTAGTATAGTCCTAGACTATTATTGCATGTGATAATTATTGTGTGTGCAATAGTAGGTATTAATCTCATATGCAGTACCTAGATAATACTTAGTCTATCTAAGACTTATTGCAGTGTACAGTTAATTGTGCATAAGTATTATTTACTACAAAAATTACAAGATTTCGAAGAAAATTTGGAGTTTCTGAAGCACGCAAACTAAACACGTTGTTTATAGATAAAGAATTAAAAGAATTTATAGTTCTTGTTACCTCATTACTATTGCTGCTTTCTCATGAAACACAAAACGAAGGAATACAAGTTCTTATTGCCTATAAGAATCTGATTTACAATTCAAGAACAATAACCATAAACTGAGAATACGTAGAACTAATAAACCAGCGCAGTCGCTCATGCTGATGACATCATGAGTCATACCAAGATGATTGACTTGCTTGGCAGAATGCTACAGTCCAAAGTTACGAACAGGTCAAGATTTGTAGAAGCAAGCCTCTTAGCCATAAGAAGTACCTATGTAGGCACCTACTACATATTTGCACAAATTTTTCAATATCTTCACCCTGAGCTTATTTAAATTTAATTCTCAAAACAACATTCATTCTGAAAGAACATCAGTTTCTTCCCTTATAATTGCTACTTACATTATTATTTAACTTTAAGACATGTGTATATTTTTTTAAATCTTGGTCAAAACAAATTTATATAACAATATTAGCTATCAATATTAGGATTTTAATCTAAATATTCTTTGTTTATCCAATGAATTTGAAAGATCAGGTAGATATGGCTCAACACGACCTGAGTGGAATCCCAACATTCAAGGTTAGAAGGGAACTTCTAAACTAAGTATTTGAAGAGCGATAAACGAAGTTCCACGAGATCGGATAGACTTAGGAACGAAAGGGATAGTAGCATGCTTTTAAATACAAGCATGACAGAGACAGTGAGATATATTTTATTTATTGCCATATCAAGTTTCGTTGAGGTTCTGTATTACAGTAGAGTGAAAGAGATGAATATACCTAATTATGTTGCTCCCTTTGACCTCGTGTGTGTGTGTGGGACTTGCTCCTGAACAGTTTTTTTTTGGAAATTGAAGTTTTTAATTAGTTTACCCGAACAGGTTTAATAAATATTATCTAATACCTGAATAGCTTAAACTATATTTCAAACTATAGTAGAATAAAATGATCATGCAGGTACATGTAGAATATGTGGTATATTATTAAAAAAATATTATTCTACTAAAAATCTATGATAATAATATATCCTTTATTTCGACATAAGCATATTAAACAATGATGGTTATAAGCAGTACACTCCTGTAAAATAACTGAAATCTGAAGTTTGAACTTTGATATTTATGAGAAAATAAAGTACGAGAAAAACTAATGTGAAACTTATAGGGTGTATTGACTACTTTCTCGCTTACTACTAGTCTTCTCGCTACTACTCACTTGTGAGGCTAAAGTTGTTGTTTATCATTCGATATCTGTGTAGAACATTGACACGTATTATCTCAATGGTTTGGAAACGGTGTTTCGACCATAATATACGTTCCAGAAAAGTGTATATGACCGATTTCAGTAATATAACTGCATTTTACTATAAATTGAAGCAAATGGACTAGGTACATTTATTATGCAGTTTTACTTGCGACTAGCATTTTTCACGTTGTATGAGGTGAAAAATTGTGTGTTGCGTCACTTGCGCTCAGGAGGCAAGTTATTTCGCGACTTAACTTTGAAACCTTCGGTACGCTCAGGAATCTATATTTTGAATCTTTTGCTTTGCTTGTGGTTCAATCCTAGAATCCTTTGATTCCTCAAGTTGCAATAAAAGTACTCGCACCAAATTAGCCTTGCATAACAAATAGTTTATATAAGATACACACTCAATATAAGAAAGGTAGGTTAGATTTGTTGCTGTTAATAATGGTAATTAAAAAGTCGCAGCTTTTGACTTATTATAGAAATTATCAAGATGGTTAATGGATATTTTAGTTTTAGAATAGTATCCATGCGGAAAAAAGTCTAAGAATAAACTCATTTTGTAATTGCCCATATAGAATATAAATGGTAATATCGATGAAAACATTTTATCTGGTACCTATATGAAAAGTAATTTATTCCAATTAACTGCCAATATCGGGGTATGATTCCTTTTATTCACCTGTTTGAGGAAATATCCAATACCTACATAGTATTTTTGACTAATTTACCTATGTGTATTATGTCTAATTCTCTGGCTCTCATTCCGCAACTAATCATTTCCCCATATTATGAAAATATTTATAAAGTTTCCAGTGACATCCTCAGTTTGCAGAATGAAAATTAATAATTGAGCACGTTACAGCTACTAGGACCTCAATTAATCCCAATATTGATCCTTTTTAATTTTGTGAATGAAATAGGAAAATAAAAAACAAATTGATACAATCATCGAGCAGTAAATGACACATAATTCTACAGTTTAACCTGTGTTTTGTCGTCGATTCCCGTTCAAACAACCGGTTATTTACCGAAGAATGACATGTCAACAGGTTGTACCGAGAATTCTTACGAGTCTAAAGCTAGACATTTTTTAAAGGGCACTTGTACAGATATGGCATTACCCCGTTAATACATAACACGCTTCAATGTATATTTGTGGTGACGGACGTTACAAGGTGTCAAATTACAACTATTTTCAGGCAGAATATATTGGTCACATTCAAGTGGCTTTTTGGTTATGATTTATTTTAATGAGGTCATTTGGCATTACCAAGAATGAATGATTTTAGGTCTTAAGTACCTCAAAAAGAGACGATGAAAATAAAAAGTCATAACATAACAACACCATGAAATTGAAAACATTAAACGTGCAATTACATTTATATTTG
Source organism: Plagodis pulveraria (assembly GCA_963890685.1). Taxonomy (NCBI): domain Eukaryota; kingdom Metazoa; phylum Arthropoda; class Insecta; order Lepidoptera; family Geometridae; genus Plagodis; species Plagodis pulveraria. The sequence continues at coordinate 30,118,125 of OY982955.1, read as the reverse complement.
ATGAATATCGTAATAAAGTAACAATAGATGAGTCACCAGCGCCCTTAAAATTGAAATACGGGCTGGTAATGAGAGCCATAGAAGTGGTCGGAAGTCTCGGGAACGGCGGGAATCGGGATAAGGCACAATGAGTGACGGATTGACGACTATTCACGCCAGGACGAGACAAATCAAAGAATGGCCCCTCTATCCCCCGGATACACAATATTGCGGGTCGGAATTCCCCCTTTGTAGAATCTGACAGCGTATAGTAATTTAATTAAGTGAGGCGCTATGGTTTTTATTTTCATTACAAATATCCTTTTAAGTAGGTATACATTGTAATAATAAGCAGCTAGTAAAATACATATATGTTATGCTTTCTAATTTTGCTAACCTGCAGTTAGTCTATGTCCGCAGAAATGTAGGTGCAATATAAAGTTACAGTTCTTATTCCAATTCGACACTTTGGTCAAAATAGGTAGGATCAGAAGAAAATAGTTTCGTTGTCAGAACCATCTGAATCTTTTAATTATCTTAGTAGGATTAGAAGAAAAACACGTGAATATTATATATGTATATATCTAACTAAATATATTTCATACTTGGCTCGACAAAATGATTATGTTCTGGGCTCCAGGCTCCAGCACCCGTTCATATACCTATTTCGTCATATTTCTGTGTCAATTTATAATTGAGGGTCCAATCAAAAAAATACATCTATCACTAGCCACCGGTATGTTTCCGAAATTGAATTTTGAGTGACTATTTACATTCTAAGTCACTGATACGTAAGTTAAATACTACGTACCTACGTATCTAAATGATATAGGCTTACCATGCTAGCTAACATCCTCGACCACATCCCAATGGATGTAGTCAATACTAATATATTACTTTCTGTGTTCGTATTAACTTTACTTAAAACTATAACATATATACAATTGAAATTATTGATCATGTGATATGGATCACATTATCCACAGGTTAGATTATAGTCAAGCGTCAAAAGCTTAGCTACTAGCTGATAACAACAATAGTCTAGTTATGAAGAGGTAGGTATATTTTATTTACTTACATTGATTGATAAAAAGAAAACTTTATTAAATTATGCATCGTATTTATTACAGAAGTGATGATCCTGATAATTAATAAGAGTATTAAATGGTGCAAAAAACCAGAAATATTATCTCAATGACAGCTCGAAAATCAAAATCCATTGCAGTACAAAATCGGTAATTTACGGTAATTAAACTTTTAGTGCTTCACTATTGCAAGTAAAACCTGTCGGTGGTATAGCGGTGAGTGGAATCGATTCACGCACATCGTCGTCAGCCGGTGGCGCGCGGTGTTGCCGTTCCGTGCGTGTTTTGTTTGGGTTGCATGCAGCGGCAACGCGGGCTGTAGAACGCTTGCTGCCTGCCACCGTCCGCGTCGTCGTTACTGCGCTGCGTCTCGACTCTCGTCGCTCGTTGCGCTTTGTCGAGACAGAGAGCCAAAATAAAACTAATCTTATTTTTAAAACTCAAAACCAATTATGTATCTACTTTAAGTAATTATTTAAAATCCAAACGGATTATTTAAAATTTTACGGTTTATGGAGTATGGGTATGAGTTGTGACTTTGTGACACAGTTACATTAGTAACAAGTAAAAATAAAAAGAAACTGGATTGGTATTTTACGAATATATTAAAAGGCAACTTTTTTTGTTGGTTTAATTATCATTATTTATTATAGTTGCTTCTTAACAGTCTCAGAGCAAATAATAGTTTGTAAGAGTTTACAGTAAAGTCTGAATAATTTGGAATTTGTGGTAGAAAATTAAAAATTTAAAGTTTCACTAAAGTAGGTACCTATGGGTAAGTATATTATTTGACCTGGTAATAACTAGGTAGTATCTTAATATTTGCTGTATTGACCTGCAACACTACCACTAAGTCAATAATATTGTATGATTGTGACTAAACATAAAAAAGAAGTAAGTAAATAGTGGTTATATTACGCTAGCTATCTGGATTTTACCGAAGAACAGCTTAATAAATTACGTTTGCAAAGTTTCAGTATTCATTTCATAATTGGTTTACGAAAGTATGACCATGTGTTTGAATTTCGCAATATGATTGAGTGGTTACCTATTCGCCTTCGCCTGAATATGCATATAGGTACCATCCATTCTTTATACTATTATTTTTTCCCCAACACCCCATTGTATCTCAAAAAACGTTTGAATTTCTTTCTGACACATCTTCTAGACCCATACGGTCCACCAAATCTCTATAGTTCTGAAGTTTTCTTTACCTTCTGAACAGTTTTCAAGTCCAACGATGCCTTATTGAACATACCAAAACTTTGTTCAAATGGGGATGCTCATTTGATATGTCTGACAGATCTACGTATCCTCACTAAATAGTATTTGGGAAAAAATTACAAAGTTGTGTATGGGCTAAGAGATAATACATACCTACGCCTCGGACCAATTATTATAGGGCCCGGTACTTTCTTTAGTATTAAATACATAAAAAAAAAAATATATAACCATCAAACTAAATAATAGACCCCGATGTCGTTTACTCAGATGTCGATCAAACTATAAACCCGACTGCAGTGCAAAATAATGCAATCCACGGGTTTATCTACCAGCAAAACCGGACCAATAGGTAAAAAGATATTGAATTCGTCAAATTTTAATTTTTTTACTTACTTTTAATTGACATTTAAAAAGAAATTGTTTTATGGTTTTGGGTTCTTAATCTACGTAACCAAACAAGGTGAAATTTTTTGTATACAATGTAGCTTGTAGTTTCTTATAATATATATGATATTTGATTATTTATAAAACCCAATTGTATACCTATTTTATTTTTTTATTCGATGCCTAATAACAATGCTCCCCCATTATTTTTATCACCAGATTATGAGATCACCTCAGAAAGAGAAGAGTGAATAATTTTGTTTGTAATACTGCAGTTTTTGCGCCAAGAAGCTGTATAAATGAGAAAAAAACAATGTTTTCATGGGTCTCCGGAAAAAAAAAAACAATTTCACCCAAATGTTTTTTAAAGATTTGGTCCGGCATATTATCGATGGCAACCCTAGTCATAGTAAAACAGACAGACAGAGAAGTAATTTGACTACAAAGAGCGGTACCAAACGCAATTTGTAGTACATGTACGGACGGGTCAAAGCATGCAAACTATGACAAATATGTAGCGATTTATTTTATATAACTATTAATTATCATCAAAATCGTGTCTGTAGGTGCCTAGCTAGGAATTGATTTGGTATATAGTATACCTGTACATATTGCATATAGTATACCTATATAACTTAGAGATATGGATTACCCTGAGTACCTATCCAGATTAATAGTTATTTGAATCTCCTAAGTGCCCTCGAGTCGAACTACGTTTCTGGGTTTACTATGCTTATGTTGCATCTGTACATACGTACAAGTCACAAAATTCATCAAAATCGACAATGAAGTATCAAAATTGGATATGCCTATGAGTACGCAGAGAAGTCTTTATTAGGGCAAGCGAAGTGAGCCCTATCACTGTCCCACAACTTGAACATTTTGTGGCACACTTTACTGAAAAACTATCATGCCTAATAGGTTTGTGCATATTTACACACATATATTTTACATATATACAGCTACTAAAGTAAAATCAACTAGACATTTAGGCAATTAGACAACCTATATCTAAGTCAATGCAGGCTCACACTCACTCTGGTGCTGTCAATGGCATTGTATGGTGCTCCTATCTGGGAGGATGCCCTAACGGAGAAATCCATTGCCCTCTTGAGAAGTTCTCAAAGGGCCATCGGGGTGATTCGTGGCTACCGCACCATTTCCTTTGAAGTGGCGTGCTTGCTTGCGGGATCCCCTCCGTGGGATCTATAGAGGCGGAGTACCACGCGTCAATGTACTATTGGCGCGTGGGGCTTCGTCTCCGAGGTGAGCATCCCCCGCCTAGGGTGGTGGAGGTATGGAAGTTCCAAGCTCGACAGTTTATGCTAGGGAAATGGAGGGAGCGGCTGGCCCAACCTAGGGCTGGTAGCTGGACTGTAGAGGCGGTTCGCCCGGTACTGCAAGAATGGGTAGACCGGGCACACGGGTCGCTTACCTTCCGGATGGTGCAGGTACTGTCGGGGCATGGCTGCTTCGGCAAGTATCTATGCAAAATAGCCGGAAGGGAACCGACGACCGAGTGCCATCATTGTGAGTGCGGGGAAGACACAGCCCAACACACGCTAGAAATCTGCCCAGCGTGGGATGCACAGCGACGTGATCTTACCGCAGTAATGGGGTATGACGTGTCGCTTGCGGCTTTGGTGAAAGCCATGCTAGAACGCGAGACGACGTGGAACGCGGGCATCACCTTTTGTGAAGAGGTGATGGCGTTGAAGGAGGTGGCAGAAAGGGAGCGGGAGATTACTTCAAACCTCCCAATCCGTCAACGGAGACCAGGGCGACGGAGGAGACTCTACGCCCTCCTTCATCCCCCATATCCAAGGTCTGGCGGTGGTCTAAGGGGCGACCGCCGCCACCACAATGACCTCGAGGTGGCGCGCGCGGTGTTTCCGTGTGCTCCTCATGTACGATGAGACGAAGTAGAACAGCTTCGCTTCAATTCGGGAATAGGAGCCCAAGGAATGGGCCAACGCCGTGTGGGTTATGGTAGAGTGCTCAAGCGTCCCCGTAGCCCAGGCATTAAGGCGTCTCGTAGAAACACCGTGTGGTTTTTAGCTGGTAGGGGCACTTACTGCTGAGGAAGTAGTAGGTGCGGAGCCCAGCATACCTATATATACATACGAATATGCGTAAAAGCATTTTCCACACGATAAAAAAAAAAAAAAAAAGGCTCACACTCACTCAGATTCAAAAAATATTAGCACTCACTATACAAAATTGTTAATGTTAATTTTTTAATGGTTATTTTTTTTTGTTGACAGTTAACACATCTAAATATGCAGTTAAATTACTATGTATATCACCGCGCCGGTAAAAAAAATGTGTTATGTGTATGTGTGTTCATTGTATAGAATGTTATTGTACTACTAATGCCATCTGTTAGAAAACCAAAGAGTTAACATCGCTACAACAGAACTAAACTCTATACTGAAACACATCGTAGTTAATCTACTTAATACTAGATGACACCACTAGAATCAGATTGTAAAATAAACGCGAGCCCTCAAAAAGCTCGGCTTATTGCTGGTTATTAATATTTGGTAGTACTTGTACCGCTTGTACGTATAACTACTTACTTGAAAAACCCTATTGGCTTTGACGTCACGTATTTTAGGGGTAGTCATCGAGATAACGTTACGTCAATGGGGGTAGTGTACTTTTTCCTATCGGCATAGAACATATAATAATACGGGGTGTATAAAAATGCATTCCATACAGCTTCAGTGGAACGGTCCTTGTATGCACAATTTAACTCTAATTTATTGATATTTTTCGGTTTAACGACTTATAATTTATTATTAATTTTTGTTGACCGCATCGCCAAAAACATGGCTTTAAATTATTGTACTTATTTTCTTTTTTTTCCTTGATTCGCAAAAAAATAACGCAAAGTTTGGCCTAAAAATGTCAGTCTGGAGTTAAATATTTCGTCAGGGGGCCTTGAGTATGGTATTGGAGAAATGTTTTATTTTGTTCAATGTTTTCCTTTTATCGTTAAATATTTCGAATGCGTCTCTTTTTTATTGATTTTGCATGCTTGAAAGAGAAAAATTTAAGTGTGTACCAAGTTACCAACATTATGTCATGGAAAACTAACATCACTACGAAATTAGTTTTAAAGACTTTCAAAATGAAATACTCGTACAACGACGCCTCAAAAGGCGATACTTTGTTTTTAAAAGGATACATATGGTGTCAAAGTGCTTTGTTTTTGCAAGTGGCTAACAAAAAGAAACCTAAACATGCCTTTGTCGTCCACAAATTATCATAACGATAATCATCAAACAGCTACGTCTGGTAAAGATGATCTAAAAATTGGACGCGTGTGTTTTTTTATGATTTAATCAATTGACGAAGCGTTTCACCTGTCCGTTACAATTGTATTGCAGTGTCGCCGTCCGCACTCCGCATGACACTGAACACTGCATTTTTCGTGCGAGTCAGAAGCAGTATTGGTTTTTTATGCCTATTAGGTTAGCCTTTGACCACTATCTCACCTGATGGTAAGTGATGACGTGGTCGAAGATGTTGTTCAGGCTAACCTAGAACTATTGGCTCTCAAGGACAGCTGCCGGAATATACCGTTAGGTGCGACAGATTTTCTACGTGAGTTTGGATAGCTAGCCAGGCGGGTATTTGCAAAATGCCCTAACACCATGCTATAACGACTGCCATCATAAGACAACAACCGAGACCGACGCGTCGGCCGGTCGCGACGGCTCCGAAGCACGGAAGCGCTCAGTAGTAATGTCACTAGCGGTCAAAATTCTGCAAGCAATTATTAGCCCTTATAGTTTGCACATTACTGCTTCTTCTTGCTGAAGAGACCTGCCATCTGGATAACTCCAACTCATTGACTATTTAATTCCAATTATATCCGATGCAAATAAGTTTATATTTATATCAACGAATTTTGAAACGACTATCAGATTTTTCTAAATCATAAACGGGTCAAAATAATAATATTTTGACTAACCTCTACGTTTCGATCAAGTTGCATTGACCAACGACTATCAGATGGTCGGCAATAGGCCCATTTACACGGCGTGCGTGGCCTATCTCTACTTTTTGGTTTCCTTATAATAAAATGGGATTCTATTACCGACCCCTACAACCCTAGTAAGTCCTAAGCAACAGCACCTACCAAATACATTATGCTACTAAGCTACCTTGATCAGCAAAAAATGGATTTCCAATCCATATTTTATCCGTTTCTGTTTAGGAGTTATCGCAAAAAAGTCCTACTCAGTAGGTACTTACTGACCACAACGAACTTAGTTCTAAAGACTTTTTTGTCGGTTGGTATATTATTCCATGACTAATAACTTTGCACTGCACTAATAACTTTAACAGTAAAAGTAAAATATTATGATTAGTGTCTACAAGTCTAATCATAATCATTAATCAGGTAGGTACGTAAAGAAGAAGCGCACGTACCTAGCTAACTTACAAATCCGCCCATTCCGTTACCTTTTTTATTTTGCCCGTAAATGCGCTGAAATCCCTGGAACGGGGTGTGAGTGGCGGCGATTCCTGCAGAATTTGATCAGTTGCGGCTAAGTCGAAAATAAAGCAGTGATGAGCCAAAATTAATGGGCCCAAAACGTTTAGGCATAAAATAATTTAACTTGACCAGTTTTCAAAATTTTGTTTTTCATTTGCGACTTTTTAAACAGCGTCATCTGTACCTCTTACGATGAACTTCTAGTTCGTCAGGGAACACGGTGCGTAGTCTTACAACAGCTAGACCGTAGAACATATTATAATAAATGTGCAACGGACGACGACATTATACATTATGAAGCCATGACGTAGATCTGCTAGTTTGAAACAGATGGCGCTGCATATAAAAAATATCTAAAACGTTACATTTTACTTGGCATTTTAACAGCTGAAATCTACGATATCATATCGATTTCGTAGCATAATGCCTACTATAGCCCTTATTATTGTATTTTTAACTGATTAAAAAACGAGGAGGTTCTCTTTTCAACTGTTTTTTTGTGTGTACTTCATATTCTTTTACGGAGGCACCGATTTTGATGTGTTTTTTTATATACGTAAGCCGGTCCTTGCCTTGTGGTCCCATTTGAGTGAGTTCTGACGAATAGTATTTTAGTGATCCATATTTTAATAGGCTTCGACTACGTTGATGATGTTATCATTAGCACTTGTTTTTTAAAATTGTTCAAAAACAAATGCTAATGAGAACTGAGAATAACGAGAAAACTGCATAGGTATGTTGGTTTTTGATTGAAGTCGTTTTTTTTGATAAAGTTTGTTATTCTCGTAGCTAATAATTTATCCATTGACCACTATCTCAGCTGATCGTAACCAATGTAACCAATGCTGCGGTCGAAATGTGTGGTTCAGGCTAACCTAGAATTCCAGTTGACTTTTCATATCGTTTGTGGCTTACACCAAATATATCCTAACGATGTTGATGACATATATTGGACAGTGTGGTTTGTGGCAACATCGTGAATTCAATGAAGGGGAAGTACTAATCACTGAAAATAAGTTCCTACTTACAATAGACGTTTTTAATGTTGACTGTACCTACTATGCAGTGTTTCGGTATACTTACCTACATTACTTTAGATAGTTAGGGTAAATGTGGGAATAACTAAGAATTTAAAATACGTGTTGTCGATACTGAGGCTTTAATTTTATTGAATCATAAAATGGAACAATAGACTTAATGTTAACTTATGTTATTATTACAAGAAATGCATGGATGTTTATTGTTTGCTTAATAAGTGCCCTTCCGTCTAAGGCTGAAATGGAACTAAAGAGTAAAGACCAATGTTAATCTATGTTTACACTGTGGTCCCATAAGAAGTCTTACTCAACATTCACAAGAAATGAATGGGTGTTAGTTGAATAAGCCCCCTCTAGTCCAAGGCTGAACAGCGAGAGGGATGCATAACTACGAGTAGGTACCAATACGAATCAAAACACTATAAGTAATCAATTCACCAATAATCGCTTGTAAGTAACTAAAAAGACATTGATTTTAGAAAAATATACCATAAACAATTTATCAGTAGATTAACAGATTTGACAGAATTCTTTTTTTAATGTGGTTTAAAATAAAAACTATTAGTGATTATAATTTTATCTTCATCGTCATTGGTATCTTCTTGTCGTTCATTCGACCGCCTTGACATGCTTGGCAGGCACGTACAGGTTTAATTTTAACTTATGGTAGAAAGCTGGCCATTGGTCAGTCTACAGGCCATTGGTCAGTCTACTACATTAGAAGCAATGATGGCCGAGCGGTAATAGCTATGGACTGTTGTGCCGCAGGTCCCTAGTTCGATCCCCACCGTCGGCTTGAGCTTCAGCGCATGGTGGAAGGGCAATTTACGATTGCCCGCCTGGCTATCACCCTTAGTAGAAAATCTGTCACCAAGCTGTTTTGGCTGCAGTCCTTGAGAGCTAGTGAAATTACAGACACATGGCTTTACAACTATGTCTCAAAGTGACGGGCGCAGTGCAATACGTGACTTGTGATGAAATGTATCTGTTATGTTATGGGCAGAGGTTAATCCGCTTAACATCAGGTGGGCCTCGAGAACATTATGTATTTTAATGTGTTTTTTAATATATTTAGGTTTAGGTTTAAAGATATTTATTCCCAAAAAAGACATTACATATTGTACTATTATTACACTTGAGAACAATTATGAACATAAATAAAACTACCATAGTCGTCCTATCTAGTAAGGGTACCTACACTCCCAAAGTGTTCATTTGCTCAATTGATTGCTATCTGCAATTAGATATTGAGTAAGTTTAAGTTTTCTTATAATATTTATAATGATTGAATATGGATTTTCCCGCAAAGTAACGCCTGAATCTATTAATTGACGTATATATTTTTTTTTTTATTTCTTATCCATCTAATCAAATCTTGATGAATCTATTTTTTAGGTTGAGTATAACGCGACTCGGTCGGCCATCTATCGTACTCAATATATCGCAAGCCAACACACACAAATAGGTATCTCAGAGCGGATTCTCACCACCACCCAGCGCATCTAGCCTCAGTACCACGGACGCTTATAAACAGAGCATTAAGAATATGCGATCCTGAGGACCTGGATACTGAGCTAGACCACATTAAAGGTGTTCTGCAAAGCAATGGATACAAGTGGAGGCACAGTTGGCGTATTGCGAACGCGTCGTCCAAGACACGCCCGGCATCAGTGGAAAGAGCGGCAGCATACCTTCCATACATAAAGGGAATCACGGATAAAATTGGAAACTTGTTACGCCGAAGGTACAGCATCAAGACAATATTCCGCCCTCTACGACAACTCAGACAGCTGCTTCGCTCTCCCAAAGATAGAGACCCATTGGGAGTCCCCGGTGTCTACATAATTCCCTGCGACTGTGGTAAATGTTACGTCGGAGAAATATGCAGGAACGTTTCCACTAGACTCACAGAGCACATACGTTCCATGAAGAATCAGGACATCAACAGCTCAGCCGTGACAGAACATTTTCTGCTATCTAGTGCAAGACACTACATCCGCTTCGACAAAGCTCGGGTCTTATCGAGAGAAAAGTTCTTCGTGCCTCGCAAGATCCGAGAATCTATTGAAATTAGTAGGCGTCCAAATTTTAATAGAGACAGAGGTTGGTTCTTGTCAACTACTTGGAAGCCTTCATGAAACTCATTTGGAGGCTAATGACGGGTCTAGTGGAGATATAGTGAGCTCTTTTTGCTTGGACGTGTCCCACGCCAGCCGGGATTCCAGCGATGAAGAGGACTTGCGGACACGACCAACAGCAACCCACCCCTCGCACCAACCTATGACGTCACGCGCGCTACGAGCTGCCGCCCGCAGTGCTCAGCGAGACGTCAACGCGGGCGTCCCGAGCTCTCCTTGAAAAAGACCACCGGATGTGGTTGAAACTATAGTCGGAGCTATCTGACTTATTTACGTGAGTTATCCCGTATTATTTACTAAAATGCTTGTAAGACTTAATTCAAGAATTGCTAGTTGGCACTTTTGCAACCTATCATAAATAATTGCTACCTATGATATATTCTAGGATTTTTTTTTTTTAACCAGCCATTCTGACGTCAGGATAGTGGCTCGCCTCCCTGTTCAGCATAACAGACGCATTTTTTCATAAAGTGTGTTATACCAATAATCGCTACCTAATTGGTACTTTAAGGCATTTCAGTTTTAATTTCGTACATACATTGGGTAAATAAATGTAGCATCTATAAAAAAAAATTGAGGCAAAAGTGCCTGATGAATGTATAAAGCAAAATACTTTAAATGTCTTATTTAAATTGAGCAGAGGTTGGTCTACAAGGATGCCAACATTGCCAACACAATGAAGTGTTATGCATTGCTTACAAGATATGTAAATAAGCAGTATGCATCACTGAAAAGGGTAAAAAAACCGGCGCCCTACACTAAAATGTATCAAACTTGTGAGGTCGGACCACGTACATGTGAACATACCCCCTTACTTATAAAAACATCGCTATGTAGTTGCTAAGTAATGGATAACTAAACAGTGTATAAGTAATGTTTAAATATATACTATGAACTATGAGGTCGAACGTATTTTAAACTGACAACATTGTACTAAATAAAAGGTATTATGAATGACCTAAATGGCCAAATAGCATGTATCTAGTGCTAAATATCTTGAAATTAAAAAGTAAAAATAATACTTTTCTTTGTAGGTACTGATTTTCGTACATATTGTTAGATGGCGGCTTCTGAAGCGGGTTTTTATTTTGCAATATGGTAAATTCAAAGTGCAATAATATTCTTTGAGTTATATTGGCCAGCAACCGATTCCATAGCATAATTGGAAAAGCACTAGGACGGTTTCTGGGCTTACCGGTTCAAGTCCCGCTGGAAGTTATCTTTTTCCATCCGAAATTAATTCCATGCTCGATTATGTCTACTTATTTCTTTATGAATCCAAGTTTCCAACCTTTCTTTTATTTTGTTTTATAAGTTATAACGCTTCCTTAAATCACACTAATATTATAAAGGCGAAAGTTTATGTGAATGTGTTTTGTCATCTATTCACGTTTTGTCGGCTTGAGGGTTTGGATGAAACAACACAATAGTTTGATCAGGTCCTCTAATAGCTTTCAGCATTATCATGAGTTTATATCACGGTCTAAGTAGTCTAGTACATAGTAATAGGCTCGCACCCTATTAAATAAGACCATTAATACAAAATAAGAATACTTCGACTCCTAAAAATTCGTCATAAAAGCATGCTGGAAGCCAATACAATTTCAATATCTTCAAAGACGTGCATAGACGTGACACTCTGCTGGCTCATATCATAACATTACATACACCATACACTACTCATTGGGCGCATTGTTTATTTCCCAAGTTGCATATTATTACCTACGTCCAATAGGAAGATATGGCACAGTCCTTATATTCTTATGTCAGGTTTGTAGCTGCGGTGTACTCTTTAATAAGATCGCGAAAAGTACGCATAATATTTATTTCATCATCCAATGTATGTTTCTACTTGATATATTTTTTAAGATTTATTAACAGAGTATGTTTGTCTATAGTTTTGTGTGCCTACTGAACAATAACCTCATTCGTAACTAAACCAGCTGATCAGAAATATGGGCGCCATCTTGTTACTTAAAATTTAAACATGGGTGGGACGGTGTTTAAATTGACAGCTGATTTAAGCAGTACTTAGGTACTGGATAAAGTTATGTGGCGTTTATGAGTAAGAAATTTTGCTAATCAGCGGCTAAGTAATGCTTAAAATTTAAGTAGCGTTTATAAGTAAGGCTGTTAGTGTTTCAACTTTCAAATCAGCCTGCTACCGTTATTCATACTTTTTAGTATTGTTGTCAGGAAGATCTTATCGTTTTTAAAAAAAAATACAGAAGCGCTTAACTTGTTAAATGGGCCGTTCAGATGTCAGTCAGACAGCGTTCAGTTTATTTTGTACTAGCTTTCCAGCGGCGGCACCGCCCGCGCGTATGTCGGTTATCGCGCAAAACCATTAACCCCTTTTTGCGCAGTTGGAAAAAACATTATTCTATGTCCTTCCCCGAGTCTCAAACTATTTCCATACCAAATTCCATCCAAATCGGTCCAGTAGATTTTAAATTTATTCGTTGCATACAAAAAATAATTACTCCTTAAAATATTAGTGTTGAGGCATATTTCAATACAAAATACAATAACTGGAACTTTAGACTCATTGAAATGCATGACCTAAGTCTACCTGACATTCAGTTTTATCAATGAATTTGGCCTTCACTGGAATTTAAGAAAGAATACTTAACTTAGGTAGGTACACGAGAAAACAGGAAATAACGAAAAACATTACATCTTCACATTTTATTCAAGAGATATTGGTATAAAATATACGAGATATAAAACAGCATAGTCATAAATGAAATTAAAATACAATATTAATATAAAACATGTCAATCGTCACATTTTAATTAAAATTTGATACAATATTATACCTTTTAAAATCTGATTTCAGTTAAAATTATGTGCAGGTTACTTAATTATACATGAATTTGATAATAAATTCAATTTAAATAAAATAGGAAAACCGAAATATAATATAATATTCACTGTGATATTGTTACTAATAAATAACTACGACGTAAGAATCCTTCAAGAAAAAAGTTGGTACCTATATTGCCGGATATAAAATCAGATAAAACTATATTACTGATTAAATTTAAATCTTATGAATATATATTTATCACAGTGAATAGAGCATAGATCGTGACTAAAGAAAAAGTGAGTTTTTTTTAAATACACATGACTATGTGTGGGATATAATGCAATGATACACTTTTTTACCTTCTAAACACTAACTTATCAATCAAGGTACCACATAACGAACAATAATAATATATTATTATTTGAATATTTTTTATTACAAACATACAAAGCTGCGGCGGAATGTTTCATGCGATACTTTCATAAAAATAATAAATTTAACTTACAAAATAATCGATATATATATCAATTCCTAGCATACCATATAAAACAATTCCATTTTATTAAACGAAATAAATTATAATAATATATCTATTAATAAAAGCTCATTTCAGCTACACGCGGTCAAACCACATCAACTTTGGCACGGCAAAATTTTTATAAAAAGCAATCTACAACAATAAAATTTCTTTAAAAATTTTGCTAGAATATAATTTTGGCAATAACATAATATTATGCTTTAAAATTTTCAGAACTGTAATACCCAATTCGAATATAAAATTAGCAAGAAAATATCTTTGGCAACATTTTCTACGCAAAATCTAGGCGATAAAGCTTTTACGCGAAAGGTTAATAAAATATCTAAATAAATCCGTTACGACTAGTTTCCATTACAATATACTTATATAGTCTAATCTGTTCTTAAACTACCACATCGATGAACAATAAATAATGGAACAAATAAACATTAATATATATCAATATATGTATATTATATCAATACAACATTCAACATATTTTGTGTTCACAATGTCTTCAACTTCTCTACTTATTACGTACGAATATGTTACTACTCATTATTCGATGCCATACACAAAAACACTGATCTACAAAAACAGTGAGAACCTTCGTTTGTGTGATAAAAACAAGTTTGAATTCGAGAGGTATTAATTAAGTACATCAAATAGAAGATAAATTTGGACACAAATAAACATCGACTAGATATGATATTATTTTCGATAACATACTTTTCTACATGTTTAAATATAAATCCGTGTAATACTAATTAGATCGTTTTAAATCCTAAACAAGTGGACCAAAATTATGGACCCATTGATGTGAAACATAAAAATTATACTGATAAAAGAACACGAAATAAAGTCATCTCAAAATAGGTAAATAATTCGGCGTCAAAGATAAAGAAAACAAGATACAAAAACCGTTAAATTATCCTTTGAAATTGTTTACGAACACTTTCTCAGTCTCTTAGGGTGAAAATTCCAATAAATTTTGGCTAAATGATGTAGGTGTTACTGCTGAGACAACTTAAATTTATAAAAAAAAGGTAATTAACATTTTAGGAGGTTCCTAGAGACACAATTTTCTGATCCTGATATTCCTCAAATAATTATAAAGACTGATCTATGCTTTATAGTATGTATATATCTATTAATAATAAACATCGATTGACAACATCAAATATACACAAACATCTATTGATATTATTATTCTTATACATTCTGATTATAAATCGAGTTCTAAAGTCATGCACTATTTCCCCATGAAGAATTATGAATGTGAGAAGGGGATTAATAAACAAGATTTACACATTTTTTTTTAAATTCTTAACTAAGGCTGGGGAAAGAAAGTGTGCTTTGTATAGTGTTTTAGGGGTATAATAAAAAGTTATAACAAAAGTAAATAATCACATTGACTAAGCTCATTTAACGGTAATCAAGAATATTACATATTGCAATACTATTAAATGTGAGTATACATTGTTTTATATTAAAAATAGGTAACACTGACAAATAATGTTGTGTTTTATAAAACATAATCTATGCAAAATTTATTTGTAAGCATTTTTCTTTCAATTAAGTACAACAATAATAATAATTCATTATACAATGAAGTGTAAGTAAATTCAACTCAAATGATGTAACGGACGGTAAGGATTTAGAATGTTTAAGTAATTTTTTTATGGTAACCAATCAACTTTAATTTATATGCTTATTAATAGTTTTATGATTGGTGATAGGGGTGCGAAATTTTAATTGTAAATTCTTCGAAAAGATATATGCCTAAAATTATGATAATATTCATTTATGATAGACATGTTTACATCTCATCCAATACAATATGACTTAACATCTTACATGAATATTTCCAAAGTAAAAAAAAATAAAAAGAAGAATTTATTATATAACCAGACCGAAAATGTAAAATGTAAATCATATGTAATACTAGTTAAAATGATATGTAAGTAGATTAATTCATAGATAGTTTATGAGTAAGATAGGATAAATAATACATGGTAACACATAACACACACTAATACTTATATAGATAAGGGTTGAATATATGAAGTCTAAATACCAATATGTGATTATTTACATTAAGAGTAGAGTAGAGATGGGTTAGAATAGTACAATATCGAGACAGAAATGATTTTCATAAACGGATTTACAAACCATACTCACGAAATAATTTCATCATTGTAGCGTGTTAAGCTCAATGATAGAAAATTTGTTTCTCAAACTATTTACATTCGTGTACATCCAGGATAAACCAGAAGCTTGAGAAGCCAATATTTAACATTGATACATCAAGAAGAAAACTATTAGAAAATTGATTCTTAATACAATTTGATTATACTAAGTTCTCTGGTGAATTCGAAAACTTAGCTTTGCCGTTGATCATTTCGGTTTTATTTCATAGGCGCTTCAATCCTTGATAGGCGAATCTCAAATAAACTGACAGCATCTGTTGAAATGACAATAATATTTCATCCAAGTCAAACGTTCATACATTCCACATATTCCAAACTTCCCAGATGTCATCAATTCATCACACTTCCTAAGACAAAATAAAATTGATGCGTAAATCTGTCAAAACGCCCGTCGACCTCTCAGATCATCCACTCGTACAAGACAATTCTTAAGTTACAGTACATCTAGTGGTCGAGTGCTTAAGTGTCACTGGCTGATGGTTGCTTGATCAGGTCGACGTCACGTCCTACGCTTGCTTGTGTTTTGAGCTTAGGCTTGTCGACTTTCTCGTGAGCTTTGTCAGTTTTGTCATGTTTGTGGTCGCTTGGTTTGTCATGACTGTGGGCTTTTTGGTCATGCTTGTGGTCGTGTTTATGGTCATGGCCGTGGCCGCTTTCGACGGTGCTGACCCCGTTCTTGTGGGAACTCGGTACAGGTACGTCTTCCACGTCGTGTCCGTATTTCCGGTTGAACCAATGCAGACAGATACATCTGAAATTAGGAAATGGCTTAATTAATTATTGGAATACCTATTTCAGTTTCCTTTATGAATTTACGGAACTACAAATCGTCTGTTTGATGGTAGGCATCATGCCTGCCCATTTCAGTTGAATTGTCATCGTTATTCGTGTCAGGGGGCTGCACACGCTCTCGACTCTCCGAGACATGTTAGTTCTTATGTCTCGTTCGCCAGTAGTTTTAATTGCTGCAGTGCGTATAACCTAAACACAGTGATATTTGCGCATTACAGCTTTTAGGCAGAATTTGCAAAGTCATTTTATTGTAATTTTTTTTTCATTTAAACCTTTACGTTTACCTTTACGGGTCTATTCACAAAAAAATTAAAATCAAAATGATATATTGATTACCCTCGACGTTACAGCGCTGTGTGTATAAAACCAGTGATCATAGGTTTCTGATGTCTAGACAGACTTGGTATAATATACATATTACGTAATTTATATGAATTTCTGTTGAGCTCGGAAGTGCTAAGGTTAGTCGCTATATACCTTCATTCGAAGACGGATAAAGTTTTTCTGTAACGGAAGATTATGACTTTTGTAATTTGATCAAAGGATCATCAATCAATCACTTAGTTTAGTTGTGAGTGCTTTGACAGAAGTTATTGAAGCTTTCAGCACTGATGACACCATCAACTTTTAGTTAAGATACTTCCGATCGTGGTTAGATAGGATATATAGGTAATGTCTATAAATCTTTGTTATATACAGTGCCGGTAGGTAACGACGGGGAAGTTTACACTTCCAGCTTGCTAAGAGTGTAATTTGTATAGGTAAGGTAAATTATTATTAAATATATATAATATTATTAAAGAGTGTATGGTCTTCAGTTTTTCATCAGTCATCAGTACGATCGCGACCAAACTCCCATTGCATGGAGGATTTATGCTTTCAAAGCAATGATGTGCTAATTTACTGGAAAGTTAAGATCGACTGAAAAATGTACTTTTGAAATAATATAAAATAGCCAAGTGTAAGTTGTATTCGCACACAGCTCCGTGCCAAAATAGAAAATTTCTAAAGTAAGCCGAGTCTGCATTTGACTAATATATAAGTTTTTATTATTGTATCAACCGTATTTTCCACAGCCTCTCCCATTATGGGGGTTTGCCATACTCCCCACGCTAGGCAGGCGTCTTGGGGATCGTGTAAGATATCAGTTCCTCAGAAAACGCTGCTGCCCACCTTCTGTGTTACCCTTAGTCTACGACACCCATGGATAGATGGGGGGGTGCCATTCTAGCCCGGCACCCCACGTGCATTTGATCTTATTACATTGATATTGTAGGGCTATTCTCATAGTTTTCTTACGTAGCTTGTATGTACGACCATTTTTACGAAAGAGCAAAAACAAATAACATGTTTCTTGTATATGGAGACCGAAATCTTTTTGTTATAATAACAATTTTGTGACGGAATAAGCTCGAGGCCCACCTGATGTTAAGTGGACTTACCTCTGCCTATAACAGATGCATTTCATCACAAGTCATGAGTTGCACTGCGCCCGTCACTTTAAGACGCAGTTGGTAAGTCTCATGTGCCTGTAATTTCACTGGCTCTCAACGACTGCTGCCGGAACACACCGTTAGGTGCTTGGCGACAGATTTTCTACTTGAGGGTGGTAGCTAGACAGGCGGGCAAGCCAGGGGTGGGGATCGAACCAGGGACCTGCGGCGCGGCAGTCCATAGCTATTACAGTTCGGCCATCATTGCTTCAAAAATTAAATTGGTATTATTATTTTTTGTTGGACAATCCGCCATATTAACACCATTTTCAACTGGCTCCCTCTTACGGTTCGGAAAGATACCTACAACCGTATCGTCCACTGCTGAACACAGCCCCCATAGGGGGAAGGGGGGTGTAGCTATAATCCCCACGACTGCCAGGCGTCTTGGGATCGTCAGCTAATTAGTGTTAGTAATAGGGTCTCGTTTTAGTACAGAACCCTAAAAAGAGTAGATTTATGCAATTGATGCATGGAAAAATGCGCATGATGGCGTTACCTATCTAGAGGAATACCCTCACAATGCATCATAACTATCAGTAAATTTATTTAATACAATATTAATAGAAGCCATACTTAACCGATTCTCCTGACAGAGATTGGATAAGGGATATATGATGTTAAAAATCAACGGCCAGCCTATTCATAGGTATATTTGAAAGAGCCCATTACTTGGCGTTGTTCTTTCTAAGCTAGCAGTTGCGAACATTAGGTTACATTATCAAAGTTTTCATACGGATCCCAAAGTTTTTGAAAATATTCTTTAGCTTGTTCATCAGGGATAGTGTAGGATTCTAATGGTAAAATAACTTTTCAAATCGGTCCTGTAGTTTTAAATTTATTCGTTACATAGAAAAGTACGAATCTATCCTCTTTACTATATTAGTATAGATATGGATGTATATGTATCTTTACAATTAAATGGCGTCAGTACCTAAGCAAAAATACTAAACATAACCAAATTATTTCAGGCTAAGGCTAATATTCTGTGAAAATTTCAACCAGCTACCTACTACAGTTCCAAAGATAAAGGGACGAAGGGCAAACGACAGAGCCTTCGTAATAGGACCCGTTTACGACTCCTACGTACGAGAATAGCGATTTAATAAAACCCCTGCGAACTACTAAAACGCTGGGAAAACTACTTGGAGCAATATTCAGTGTTCCGTAGGTACATTATGAAAGCTAGTCCCGAGAACCTTATACCTGTACTAACGTTGACAACATGTACTTTTATCGATACCTAATTATTGCGAGAACGTGACGCTCGCTAGACTAATCGATCCAACTTGACCTTTAGAGTTCACCTTAGGGAAGCACCTAACTTAGGAATATATCACCGCGCCTTTATTCCCCTAGGGATAGGCAGGTTGAGTAAACGCATACGTTTTGCCGTACATATTTGTTCTTTGTGTCAGGCTGGACTTGCACCCCCCATATCTTACCGAGGGTCGTAATAGGCGACGACGGGGAAATTACGAGTTAGAAAGTGGACAGCAGCGCCTTCTAAAGCCCTGGCATCCTACACTGCGATCCTTAAAACGCCTGCCAAGCTTGCGGATGTTGTCAGGGAGATATTTGATCAACGATGGACGTTAATGATGCTAACGATGGAGGTGAACCTTTTCCCGTCTATCAGGCAAAATGCCAGACTCTTGCCTGCTGCTGAAAACTTATCTGTCAGAAAGCCATGAAACTGTCCAAGCCGAGGATATTGGATTTCGAAGCGACACGACGCTCTACACCCTCGCCCGATAAAATATCTCGTATATAGAGTGAAATTGTTATGCGAAATCGTTTATTATGTCTTCAATCTTAGACTACGGAGAGTCTCTTTCGACGTTTACAATCTCTATCCCTACCTTACCGTTAATGTTATTTACATAATCTCTAGAGAGTGCATTTTCTAGTTCTGGTGTAGCATCGATGGTAACTTTAAAGTTTAAACCATCGTTGATATTAGTTCGTAGCCTTAGCCCGTTCGCCGTAGACGTTTCGCTTAGCTTAGTTTTGCTCTTTCTACTGTGGGTATCAGTGGTACCAGGACCCGTTTTTAATAGTTGTTCATCAATTTGCCTCCTTTCTTTTTGTTATTCTGACCAACCAAGCTCGATCCCCAACTGATGTTAAGCGGATTAACCTCTGCCTATAACAGATGAATTTCGTCACAAGTAACGAATTTCACTGCGCCCGTCACCTTGAGTCATATTTGTTAAGTCTCATGTGCCTGTAATTTCACTGGCTCTCAAAGACTGCTGCCGGAACACACCGTTAGGTGCTTGGCGACAGATTTTATACTTGAGGGTGGTCGCTAGACAGGCGGGCCATCGCGGCAACACCGGCAGTCCATAGCCATTGCCACTGAGCCATCACTGCTTCAAACACTGCTCCTCCTTGCCTGATGGAAAGCGAAAATGGAACCCAGAAGCGATGACCATTATCATAGCACCATAAGCTATGCCATCCCTATGATGACCAGAGAGATGCTTTTTCACGTTCCGCTTTTAATACCTATCGTCATAGCTGCAAGGAAAATGTTCGTCGGCAGAGCTTTCTACTATTCAATTACTCGACATCGGAAGGAATTGCCAAACTGAAGTACGTGGTAAGAAATTCTAAATAGCATATGAATGGGATGCCGGCCTGTTCTGTTTCAATGAAACTTCAACCTTCGGAGGAAGATGGAGATATATCAGGTTCTTCGGTGAATAAGAGTAGACGCCCAGTATAGTGGTCCTATAATTAGTTTGTATTTAGTACCCTTGGCGCTATAACGGTTTCTATTTTAGGGCGCATAGCAGGCCTTGGCTTATCCTTATTCCCGTTAGAGTATTAGGGTTCATACAAGATCTAGTCAAAAATTTCCAAGATACTTCAATATCTTCGGTTACTTTATATGCATTTTTAATGCTCTTGTTCGAATTGAAGATCTGGAAATATAGGCTCCATCTAAAGGTAGCACCTATGCCCGATCACTGCTTCTATGACATTAAATTAAGAACAAGAAGATGGTGCACCTGCTAAACTAATAGAATATAGTCTGGTAGGTACCATATCAGCAGAGCCTGAAGAATGTTTCACTAGAACCTCCGTCAGCATGTAAAAGTGCCTTATATCTCACCTTAACACATTTGTTCGATTGTCTCTGCTCAACAGTATTGCCACCCTTACTCTATTGATAACATGTGTGTGTAATACTGCCTAAAAGCAATAAAGTCACCATCCAAGGAATGTTTTAATCTGTCCTACATACGTGTTACGTGGCACCAGTCTTACCAACAGCTCCAAACAAAATAAAAACTAGCTTACCGCAACACAGCTGCTAGAATCCCACCACCAACGAGCGCGGCCCCTGCTCCCATCAAGTAGTAGCGATGTTGTGCTGCCTCAGCGCCAGGAGACAACTGCACCAACCCCACCACCAGCACCACGATGCCCAGCAGTAGGGAGCCTACGATGGCATGAAGCGCTGCAACCTGCAATTGATGAAAATAATTTTATTCAGTAGCTTAGTTACAAATTACAAACTAATCAGATCTAGTTTTTTTTGAACGTGGATTCCTATGGATATTACACCATTTGCCATGCTCCAATAGACAAGCGTAGAAAAAGTAGTAGTCAACACCTTATCAGATATTTTATATTATTTATTTATTGCTCAACGAACTGATAACCGATGTAGAGGAAAGATTCTCGAGTGGTTACCACATTACACTGGAACTATATGTCTTACAGTGTAATGTGGTAAAAGGATCGCGCCGTGTAAAAAAACAACATTCTACTAATAATGTGTGTTACTAACAGAAGTCAACTCTAAGAGGTTGTTATCATTTTTCCAATAACCTTGTATATTTAGACCACACTTACCAACATGTGAAAAACCTTTCAGGGGCTTATATCTGTTTCTAAAAACATTTCATTTTATTGATAAACTATTGTACTGATTATACGTTATACCTTTAAGAATCTTATCGAAACTAATGAAGGGCAAAAAAAATCAAAATGCTTACAATATGTGTACTTAATATAGTTTTATAGCATCGTAGATTGATATCGAAGCACCAATACCACATTTTGTGAAGCTTCAGTGCGACCGGATGGTCCGCCCTATATCTGGAACAACCCTGTCGTAGGGTTGATAATGAATAAAATGCCTCACCTTCCCGCATACATAGAGCTCGTTCCGGAACTGGTTGAGGTCTGGTGATGGCGTGGCGTCGACATCGGTGGGGCGCCCCAGCTGCAGTGGCAGCTGCGAGGGCCTGCGCCCCACGCCGCCACCTCGTTTCTCCGCACGGCGGCGCTCGTGCCGCACGGCAACTGCTGGCATCGCACCGATCATCTTGGCTAAAGAGGAACTCCGGATTAGGACAACATACGACTGACAGTTCAGCCAACAACATGAAGCAGCCACTCGAAGCAGTTCGCGTGCTGATGCGGCCCTCCTTCCTTGTGAATTAATGTTGTGCTTGTGCATTAGTGTCAATGTCGTATGTTCTCTTTTATCAGATATTACTCTCTATGTTATTGTTAATAATGTGGCATGCTTAATTGTTAATTCATTACGATATTGAAATTTCCAGTTGAGGTCCCTGGGGTTGTAAGAGAGTCCGTTTTCTTGTAAATTCAATCTTATGTGGAAATATATTTTTTTCCCTCTATTGATTGATACATTGAATACTCAGACACGACAATGACCATTTAAAAAAACTTAAATACAACTAATAGATCAGTTTCGATGTTTTCATTTTAAAATATTAAAATGCCATTATCAAATAAAAAAAATTGAAAAGGTATAAATTGTTAACTTCAATATTGCTGGTGTCAACTCTTTACAACGATGGAGTATATTCATCTCAGCTGGAAATTGGAAATATCAGAAACTTACAAACTGTTATATAGCCCTCGCCATGGCTATTGGTTTGTAGATATCAGCTCTTGGAATACAAGTGTCAAAAGTTGCCTATTTGTACTTAAAAGTGCCAGTGTTGTTTAAATTAGACAGATTGTTAAATCGATGTTATACATTCGTCTCTCTATATGTAAGCAAACTGCACAATACATTCTAGCATTGCCAATCGTGAGTTCTCATCTCGTGTTTCCACTTGACACGAATTTCGACGAGAACCAAGTGCACAACAAATCATGTTACCATTAACATTCCTCCACGAAAGCCAGATTTACACGAGTGGAGACCCTGCGGCATTCCGCCTCGCGTTTCACAATATTTACCTATTCTCGGGCCGTTTAGTTTGAAATATGACACGGTGCTCGTTCTTTGAAAGGTTTTTATATAAGATACGAGTATTTTATGTGCGACGACGCTGCGAGGCTTTGATAAAGTCACGCTGCGAAGAGGCGTTGGGGACGTCACCAATTTGATCCATACGATTTTGCAAGGCTTAAGCCTGTTCATTTTCTCCTTTGTAAGTTACAGGGTACATATTATTAAAAACGGCTTTTAGTACACGCTTTGCAACTTGCACGGCATCTACGTTAAAATTACTGGTGGTGGAACCAGACTTCATAATTATTACGTCTTCATTCTGATAATTGATATTGAAATTGGCAACGTCCTTTACAATTGACAGAAAAATGCTAACATCAATCATTCCTACACTATAGCTTCGTTTGAATTTTCGATAACAGCACTTATAGTCTAACGATTGAAGGCTCCAGAATCATCTTCCAATGTAGCCACACAATCCGCTGCAAATTCACAAACAATTGTATTCACGGAAATCTGGACCTTACGAATGTTTATTAACTATGGGAAGGACGAAGGAGTGGATCACCACGGAGGACGTTTTCTCCGTTTAACTACGATGGAGGGGTGGCTATATACCCAACTACTGTTACATGTCAGCTTTAAGCACACCAAGCGCTCTCGTCGTCCTCGAAGTTTATAGTACTTACACCGCTGATTTTCTCTTGGTTGCAATAACGACTGGAGCATATCTGTAACAAGATATTAGTTGGTCATAACTAAGGACTTCAATTGGGCAACTAAGTATAGTAAAAAAAATGCTTTCTGTGAATAGTGTATGCCTATATTTAGCACTTCATCAGTAGTTTATGCGATTGCTTTTTATTCACGAGGCTGATTTATCAATGCTGGCAATCAAAAAAAGTATTTAGCTAAGCCATTTCCAAGGAACTCGTTGGATAATTAACGAATTCCTTCCTATTCTAGCAATCTCGGGTAAATAGCAGCTATTACTCTGAGTAATGATATTTGCTGGGTTCCGGGAAGTTTTAACGACTGCAATCCTTATCTCGATACAGAAGTGCGATGGCGGTTATTAATTTTGCTTGCATTTTCTGAAACAATTTAACCTAAAAATTTAACTTAACTTGAGGCTTATTTTATAGTCTAATTTAACTTTATCCTGACTTATAAAACTTCAAATTGCATTTGGTATATACCGATATACTTGCTTTGCAACTCTGCCTAAGGGACTGGTTTTTCTCAAGTAATCCAAGTAATAAATTTGAATGACAAAAGACAGTTACATCAAAAAATACTCTGCCTTAAGGTCCACGTGTATTACTTCTTCAGAGTTTTTGATTTCTAATGAGGTTAGTCTTCCACCACAATATCTGGTTGATATATATGATGATCGAAGGTGTACAAGGAAATGTAGACAGCTGCCGAAATACAGTTACGTTCTTGGCGACAGATTTTCTCCTTGATAGTGAGCCCTGACTGACATATCACATAACCTGCACAGTAAACAATTTATACGGATATTTGCTATTGCACATATCACGTGACGTGGTGTCTCGGCCAGGGATCATATTTTTTTGCGTGAGTATACGCTACTTCTCGAGCCAAGCACAAGATTCGAATCCTGGACCTCCTGCTTGGCAGTCCAAACTTATAGCCACTTACCCATTATTACTTCATTTGTGAAATAGAGCAAGGAAAAAGAGCTAGTACACCGGTTTATGTCAAACGTTATCCCCAACCCACTAACTTATAGCGTTTTCTATAGCACCTACCACACAGACAACTACAAGAGCTTCAATACATCAGTCTGTATAACTAACAGAATATGGTCTACCTCGTGGCGCAATACTAGAAACAAAACACGGATATACAAAAAACATACACTACAAGCACTCTAATAGGTACCCAACTTTCCACAGAGACTTTGTTCGACTCGGCCAATAAGATGCAATGACTTCCCAATGAATTTAATATATTATCTAATTATTATGTCCTTAATATTTTACACTTTTTATTGTTTATTATTATACGGTGGAATTCCACAGGCGACGTTTTTAGAACTTACGTTTACTTTAGAACCGTCCAAAACAAAGTCAAGGCTTGACCTTCAAAAGCCCTCAGCGACTCTTGACCTGCAGCTTTCAGAGAAAACAATTTAGACAGCAAGTACCTTTTTGTGAATTTTGTGAGAAAGAAAGATGCTCCTGTAATAAGAAAATGATCGTGGAAACCAAAGAGAAATGTGTGATTAAGACCGGAATGTAATCCATAGGATGTTTTGGAGTTTAGATGTCTGCTAGTACCCATACGACTATAGTGAAAGCTAGTGATTTTTCCTATATTCTTAAAGAATTGGATATTGTGTGTGCGTCTGTGTTTTGAAGGTATGAATCTCCTAATTCAGGAGTGAGAAGTATCTTCTAAAATGATTCAGCTCCAACTTGCACTGCATCATTAATCATCATCATTATCATCAAATGAATTATGAGACAAATTCAAATACCCAAGTTGTCTGAAAATATAATTATGGGTCAAGGTATACACTCGTTTTTAAGCTTTTCCTAAAGCTATCTTAATAGCATTAAATTTGTTTTGAGCTGAGCCATTCTGGAATAAAAGAATTTCATATATAAATGTACTTATGTAATAATGTGCCCCGTGGGTTGATGGGCTTGAAATACATCCCCCATAATATCCTCCAGTGGGAGTCAAAAGAGGTGACGCAGGGTAGAGTGTAAGCAGCAGCGCTTTCAGATAAACTGCCTACACAGCGACCCCCAAGCTGCCTGCCAAAGGTGGGATTAATGCGGGGTTTGCCCCTAATATGGGGCTTTATTCAACGGTTGACGTCATGGCTGTAGATGATGAGTATGATGATATCACAGTGAAAATTTAACAAATGTGTAGAAAAAATATAAGCATCACAAAAAGAGATAGCTAATGTTTTCTAAAAAAATCCCACTAGACTTCCACACGGAATCTGAACATTTGTCATAGAGATAGTTTGCACAATACACATTTAACAATTGCCGTGCTTCGGGAAACTTTCCTGTGTTTCAGTTTGAAAAGTATGCCTAGCGTTTTGTTTGAATGCCTCACAAAAAATCTGCAAAGCTTTTGTCTGGCCATGTTTGTTTTTGGCTCATCGCATGTTTATTCTCCCAATTGCATTGTTTGAATATTTTATAAGGATTTAATGTACAATTTTGAATTTTTGCATCGATTTATGTGTCTATTTAAGGTAGAATAGAAGTATGATATGAAATTCTATGCTAATTGTTCCAGAATTCCTGTAGCAAAACTGCTTTTAGGGTTTCGTACCCAAAGAGCACAAATGAGCCGTATTATTTATATATCGCTATTTAATGATTTGTCTGCGTTTCTAGTATGTTTAGAGAATACGAAACAATCACACAAAATATAATTATAATTTGATATTTTGTGCAGAATACTAAACAAATATTCTGCTACGTGCACGCTTTGTACCTACATGCTAGCTTTTTTGTTACCTTTTCATGTATTGCAATGAATGAAAGCTAGCTTTTTTAGTTACCTTTTCATGTATTGCAATACATGAAAAGTTACTCGTAGCTTTTTTTTTACCTCCTCATGGATTGCAATACATGAAAGCTAGCTTTTTTTTTACCTTTTCATGTATTGCAATACATGAAAAGTTAATAATAACAAATACTTTTAAAATATTTTAAGAAAACATAAAATATTTTAAAAGTATTTGTTATTATTAAAAATGGATTTCCGCAAAGTAACGCCTGAATCTATTCATTACATGAAAAGTTAGCTTTTTTGTTACCTTCTCATGTATTGCAATACATGAAAAGCTAGCTTTTTTGTTACCTTTTTATGTATTGCAGTACATGAAAAGTTAACTTTTTTGTTACCTTTTCATGTATTGCAATACATGAAAGATAGCTTTTTTGTTACCTTTTCATGTATTACAATTCATGAAAAGTTAGCTTTTTTGTTACCTTTTCATGTATTGCAAAAACAGCTAGCATGTGGGTAGTTTAATAAGCTCTTGACGATGACGTCTAGCCCTGCTGTATCAGCCGGATTGTCCACAGCTGAACACAGTCTCCCCCTTTTAGGGGGGTTTGCCATAATCTCCACGTTTAGCTGGCTTCTTGGGGACCGCAATTTAAGTTACAGTTCCTCATAAGACGCTGCTGCCCACCTTCCGGTACTATTCTTACTTTAGTCGCCTCTTACGACACCCACGGGTAGAAATGGGGAGGGTGCAATTTTTAACCCACACCGCACTAATAGGCCTAATTGGGTATACTTATAATATTTTTTTCATCACGCAAGATCGGAAAATTGTATTTTATCACAAGAAATCGGCTCCGTAAAGTGCTCTTTGACTCAATTCGACAGTTTTTTTTTGTTATGTTTGTTACCTCAGAACTTATGACTGGGTGAACTTACAAGGTGTTTACAGAAAAAACAGCGTCAATTTTATGATGATAATAACTTTATTTTAATTAATAAAAAGTGTAATTGAAAATTCTGTGAAATAAAACATACGTACATAATGTATCTAACGTGGAATGATTTCTTGTAAAGTTAAATCGTTCACTGTAAGTTAAAGTGACCAAATTACGTTTTTTGAGTGAAATATTGTATATATTTGGATACAATATTAGGCTGGTAATCTTAATTGATTATATAACTGGATATATCTTACAAAACCTACGAAACAAGAATAAAAATATATTTCAAAGAATGTCGTTATGTATTAGTAGAAGATATCCTTTAACGTAGAAAGAAGTTATTTGGATAGTAAGTACAAAATGATAGAAGTAAGAGCGCCCATAAATAAGATCCCAACGACAAAATTGAAAGACTATGTTGACTTCAGACTTTATTCAATTGAATGCAGGAAAAATATACATGTCCCAATCAGAGAGCACAATCCTTTGTTGTCATTGTAGGACATTTACTTTGAGAGTGGTGCATAAATTTAAAAACAATTTAAAGACTTATTAGGTATCAACTGATACCTAAAAAGTAAATAAATTAATCAACCTTAATTCTTTACAAACCTAGTTTCGTTATATTTTAAATACAGTCTTCAAACTCGGTGCACATATTTATCTCTAAATGTGATAATAAGATTTCCGATACAAAAAGTTTTTTTATGACTGATAGGCTTTCCCTTGACCCGTATTTCACCTGTTGTTGAGTGATGTGGTCGAGGATGGTAAACGACTAGGCCTAGAATTACTGGCACTCAAGGACTGCTGCCAGAACACTCAGTTATGTGCTTGGCCACAGTTTTTCTATTAGAGGGAGTTAGCTAGCCAGACGAGCATTACGAAAGGGCGTTTCCCGAATAATTTTTATAATACCTATTTTAACAGAAAACTGACAAACCAGACCTTAGGCTTAAGGACATGCATTCACCGAGAATAATACACAAAATTTCAGCGAGTTTTTAAACTTGATACTAACATATGACAAACATACTAAAACTATGTTTGCATGAAAGCCCTGACTTAAGTAAAAATATGGTTTATCCCTTATGTGAAAATATGTCTTCTTAATCGGATTAATTAATTATTGACGCAATATAAATCAAAAGTCACTTTTACTTACAAAGAACCTTATTTGAGTTGTATTTTATAATAAAAACTCTGCTGAATCACAGCATACTAATTTACTACAGATATAACAATGTCATTATTTAAAAAATTCCAATTCAAGAATATAGTAAGAAATATGAGTATAAATGCCTAAACATTCTTTGTATAACGAGTACATAACTTGCTACTAAGTACTTTTACTATTGCTTTTGTTATATGGATATAAAATCGAATAAATTTGAAAAATGTAATTCTATATTCAATTATAACAAGTAGATATTATTATTAAAGTGTTCGTTTAAAATTCTATCAGAATTTATTAACATAAATATGAATGTGTATATATTTTTCAATTTAACAGATGAAATGGATGGATTTTTAAAAGTAGATTTTTAAATATGGCACCATTGAATAAGAAAACTATTTACGTGATTCGAGTTATAATCTAATAGATATATAATGTGCATTACAAGTGTATAGTTTGGTTAAAAATGCGCAAAAGCGTTCATAAAAGTTTCCACGACATCGAAACTGGTTATAAAATCACACCTAACATGATTTGAGCTTAATATAACACCAAAACTTGAGACAGTAACTAAAGTTGCTACAAAATTAACACATCTACTAGAGTTAATATAAGTAAATATTGTGAAACACTTTGATACAAACACAAGCATTTCTCATTTAAGCATAATGGTTAGCGTACACAGATCAAAACGGCACCGCAACGACATCGCCTTGACTCAAACTGTTCAGTATTATTTTATAGAACACCATTATGATTTATGATACTAAAACGCACACTGGACATTGGACTCAAGACAAGCGGTCGTGGAGTGGTGGCGAGAGATGCTGATACGTTGTCGAGCCGATAATCACAACTGCCTCGCCCTTTGATGTTTATGGGTAGTAATAAAAGCTCCGAAACGTAAATTAAGAATAAGCTTATTCCAAGTATGAAATTTACTGTTTTATTTATTAAGTTTCCGAAAAAGCCTGCGAATAACACAAAGAAGGACCGAATTAAATACAGTTGCGAAAAATTTATGTGTTCTGGGGTAATGCTTTTCTTCCATCGTTACATTTTACCGAAAAAGTGGTTATTATTTTTTTACATTAATAATCACCTTTTTTTATCGTCAGAATCGTATTGGGACCAGCGTTATTGGGAAAGCGGATGTATTTCTGGCGCTTCGCTAGCTGCTGCCGCGGCACGCGCTCTTCGCTCGCTCGGCTCGCGCATTGTTATTATCACCAGTATCATAACGCTCCTCCTCGCTTCACTCATCATTGCATTATTTTTTTTCGACTTTGTTAGTCCTTATACTAGTCAATTTGTGTTTTCGTAAAGATAGAATGTTTTTCGGAAGTTAAGTAATTTTTTTGGGTTTCTAAGATTTTCTTTCGTAGAATTGTAATCTGCACAAGCTTGTTTGTTTGTTAAAAACTATATTTTGTGTTTGTTTATTTTGAGCTTATTTTATGGTAATGAATATTAACGTAGATTTGTTACTTTAATATTCAGCCCCAGGTCGTTGGAGTTCATTGCTCTTTCGGAACCTTTATCATTTACCATGTTCATCGTGTGAAATTTTTGCATGTATACATTTATGTATGGATATATTCGAATTGGCGTTCTTTACTTATTTTCACTTATTGTATATAAGGGACATTTGAAATGATAAATGACTTATATACAAATGACACTTATAGCAATAAATTGTTTAGAATTAACCTATCAAAAATACCTAAATATAAAAGTAGTATAGGCACAAGATATTTCATAATTTATGTGCAATAAAACTATCATCTATTTATGTTATTAT
The DNA here is from genome assembly GCA_963890685.1 of Plagodis pulveraria. Lineage (NCBI taxonomy): Eukaryota > Metazoa > Arthropoda > Insecta > Lepidoptera > Geometridae > Plagodis > Plagodis pulveraria. Next base: position 30,087,294 of record OY982955.1, on the reverse strand, counting down.
GTGCGATCAAAATTGAATTAAGTACTTATTTTACAAGAAATAGAAATTAATCAAATATTTTTACGACTTACTTACCTATTTATGAGTCTTGAAAAACTGGGCAAATCACAAAATGTATCCAAGAATTAGTGCGTCATTTTTATATTATACACCAAGTCTCGACTAAATGTTAAACTTGCATAAAATGTTTATATTATATTTCTTAGATGCATTTTGTGACTTAACAACATCTTTGACATTTTTTTGACACAATTTATTCCCATATTGTATATTATATTTTCAGAAAATTTTAGTAGTACCCGGTTTAAATCACGTCACATTATTACGGCTTTAAGGTCTGCACACACAGACTGAACACGGTGCGTGCGAGGCTAAAGATTTCTATGGCTCCGGGCCCGTCACATATAGATATGAACGAAGTCTTTCATACCGAACGTGCCGCATGCCGACGCGCGTCGGAGTCGTGTCGCTTCGTTATGTTGGTAAGGGCTCCGTTCATTTCTGTGACTTATGACTATGAGTGTTATGTGTTATGGATGGGACCGCGTTCTGTGTGTGAAGAGCGTTATTCGTTACCATAATGGCTACATACATTTTAAAAACTGTATTACTGCGTTCAACAACTTTGTATTGCTCAGCACAAAATTACTTTCAATAAATGTATGCAACATTATTGATGAACTCCTGGTACATATATATAATATTTCTTGATGGTTTTATTCAATCCACTTTTCACCTCTTTCCATACAATATATTTCAATTGCACATCAAGCTAGCATCTTCTAAACATTGAGGCCACATCATAATATCTCAAAAACTATGTGATAGGTACATTAAACGTTATTAAATTATCAATTACTGTTTCGAAAACGTAGTAAAAGTGTGAAAATGAATTTTAGAATTTAAAGTTCCAGATGATATTTTAGGTCTAAATATTTTTGAAATAGTACCTGACCACATGGATTTCGAGACATTATTTTAAAGTACATTTTACATAAATATATAATAACTAGAGTAAAACTAGAAAAATTACCGTCTATTCGTCCTAAGAGTACAATCTTTGTTTCTAGCAATCGTTATACATAAATATATTATCTTAAAATTGTGCTCTTATAGTATACAATAATAATTTGAGATGAAAATGTGAAATATTTTTCTTAATAAGGCAATTTTTATAGACAGCACTTAGATAAGAGATATATATTTAGAGGAGAGATCATAATGTCTAAGCCATATTTGATAAACTTTGTCAACATGATTGTAATAACGTATGAATATATGTTTCAAATTAAACGTTCATCAAGTAAAAGAGCTTTGTGAAAAAAAAAAATACTAGGCCGATTTTACGCATTATATTTTTTATAACAACAAAACTGCCTATCTAAATGAAACTGGTGATCATAATGTATTTTACTCTAATAACTTTACGTTTCATATTATGTCTATAAATAAGAATAAAATTTATTTTATATATGATGCTAGTAGAGAAGAGAAGAGAAGAGAATATATGATTTGATATATAGAGCGAGGCCGGCCATAAGCAAAGACCAGATAAAAGTTTAGATTGAACTGTGCAAACCGCAAAGTGTCACAGTGAAAATCTTTTAGTCTAAAAATGCCGACTCTTCCAATGTGTTACATTCAAAACTATGTATATACGCAATACAGCCTCGACAGCATCATTGGTTCTAAAGTCATCGTGGTGTAGGTATGTGCAACTGCGACGGACATGTCCAAGTTCACAGTAATGTCGCTTATAATCGCGCATAAAAAGACGAGGTTGCGTGTGTTGCCTCTATACCATAGAACATATAATAATACCCCTATACAGTATTTTCCATGAAGGGTTAAGGACATAAGTGAGGTGTGCATTTTTAGACTGAAAGATCTCTACGTGTGTGCGTGTAATTTTTTATTACACGACGAGGCATAATTGTACCGAGCTCTGTCATATATATATGACAGAGCTCTGTACAATTATGATATATATCTCTGTATATGTCATATATAGCTCTGTATACATTTGGGTCGAGGGCCTACTCCTATGGAATCGATATTCAGAGCTTCTTCTTATGTTGGGGTACTTCTGCCAATGCCGTGATGCTGCTGTGTTGAGGATTACCTATCTTCTGACAGTATTTGACCCTTGATTCAATCGTATATACTGAGAATCTCAGGATGCTGGTTGAGGCTCTTTAATTTTCTTTTATAAGTCATTTATTAAAAATTTCTTAAATGTTGTTATATTTATCCAAAGTTTATCAAAATATGCGTAGTTTAAGCATAGAAAAATACAAATTTTACTAGGAGAGGAGAAATTGAAAGGGTGTCAACTTATAATTATCTATACATTTGAGCATTGTGAAGCTAAGCTCGTGTTCTGTAAGCTTAATTATGTAATATCATTTATAACTATTATTAAAATTACATTATCAGCAATTTAATTTGACTAGTCAAATACCATGGAAAAGTTGTCACAGCCATAAATAAAATAATATTATAAACTAAAAAATAACTAATTGTGCCCATTCAATTACACCTTTGTGTTGTGCAGAGATGCGACCACGTTTTTTACTGCAGTCTACTATAAGGGCCACATTACACTATCATATATAATATTAGCTCAAGCTGCGCCTCCACCAAACAAAAGATGGCAACTTCTGTGTCGCCAACACGATAAAGTTGCTGTAAACCTGGATATCCATCAAATGAAAATTGCCAATTTTTGTTTGTCCACCACGTGTTGGTGACATGCCTAAGTTACCATTTTAATTGGTGGAGTTATTAAAAGCTGTAAGCTTTTGTTTGGTTTAAGATAGCTTTGACTGAGTTTACATATGATAGTGTAATAGACACCTTAGGCTTTATTATACCGCACATGGCTGCATTTAGCAGACCAAAAAAGTGGAGGTTACGCAAGGCTTATGTCAAGTATAAGTTGTACCTAGCTTTGACTTTTAAGACATTTCTCATATGTTTCGAAAAGTAAGAAATTAAACCTAATTTTATCTTACGACTGGATGTAAGATATTTTTCTATCGTATCAATTTTGGGCTGTTACTGTAGTTGATTCCAAGAAAATCTAAATATTCTTGCAAATAGTATCATAATAGTAATCTATCAATTGTGTTTCTTCTTTGGGCAGAAAAAAAGTAAAAATAATAATATGCTTTTTGGCCCAATAATCAGATAGTTACTTTTCGTTAGTGATAAATGTATACACAACCAATTGAAAAAAATGCAAGTTATTTCGAATGTTTGTTTCCAAATTGGTCGGTTAGCTTTTTAAAATTCTAATATTTATTATCTGATGATTACAAAACTGAGTCAAAGTTATGAAATTGGTGTGATATTCATTTATGTACTAGGCGAACATAGCATTAAGTTGGCGGACCCCCATATAGACGATAAAATAATGACAAGCGCACACGCACTACTTTTAGTGTCAGGTATTGGCTACACAAGCGTGAACATGTTATCACAATGACAGGGTAAAAAGTAAATTAATTTCAATGTAGGTTGCCGCGCAATTGACCAAACATTGCTGAGGACTTACATTATATTTTTCAAACGTTAGTTTCTACCGTGCAATTGGATATAAGGAAAATATCCTACACATACTATTCAGTGGCAAAAATAGTTTGACGTACTTTCACCACATCCTACAATGAAGTATTCGCAATATTTTAATACCCTTATGAAATTTAGTTCAGACAAGACATGTCTATTTTAACACAAATTTAAACATAATTGTACCATATCAATGCAGTAACACGATTCAAACAAAGTTGTACGAGTCCAAAATAGAAAAATCTACATCTTTTAGATAATTGTACATAATATTTTTCTTTTTAGGAATGATTTTAAAGTACAAAGGTTTAAACGCAGATATAAACATAATTGTTACAATTGAACTGTACACAAGGCACATCTATAGCGTTGTTAATGTTTCTTCTGTGTTTAAAAGTATCACAATTGGGGAGGTCGGGAATGGGGTTGGCCCAGCAAAGTCAGTAATTTCGACTCCGCGCGCTTTTATGCGTCGACCAATAAATTTTACACTTCGCTTCGATTTTCCGCCAGTGGGAGATGAGCCTAACTTCTTCTAAATACCGGTATCTCGTCTTTTGAATCACAAATATCACATTTCCAATCAAGTTTTATACGTGAGTACGCCAAAAACACAATAGATAGAATACTAATTAATTAAAAATCAGTCACAAAATCTTAACTGTTATTCATAAAATTACAGAAACATAGTTATGATTTTAATACCGACAACATTGTTTCTGGAATGTATTTTTTTGTAATATTTAGAAGTACATATTAGTTGAAAAGCTTAAGCAGAAATTGGAAATGATTAAAATGCAAACAATATTGCCAGCATAGCTTTGGCACAGATGTGGAACGCAAAACTTGACTCAAATAATTCAAACAAAGTTCAATACGTACATACAAAGAACAAGTATTAATATCTTATAAAACTTTTCAAGTATAAGAACAGTATAAATATCAATCAGTCTCAAGCCAATACATACGGAATTTCAATCGTAATTAGTTAATTAAATATAAATAAGTACACTATTTCCATTTACAACTGCACCTGGCAGAACGTGAATACAGGGAACGTTGGGATTCCGAGTCACGCAAACCCATCGATTGTACACAAACGACCTCAATCCATTTTACGATGCAGCTGTAAACTCGCTCACACGATACAACTTACTGCTAAAATCTACCAAAGAGTTGGTCCGTCTGTTAAAATATAGAATAGTGAAGCGATTCATGAATTCAAAAGGAACCGATAAGCGTCGTTCGAAGCTACACACGTGTATCCAGGCGTAGCAGAACAAACGCGAAATATTCGGTTTATCGGAGCGGCAGAATCATGGCAATACGAGTCAAATAACAAGTATCACTTAGTTCAAATTGCGAGGTTGCGCGCACGACGAGAGCAAAGTCTAATGCTATTTAGTTCCTAATCCCTAGCTGCTCTCTTATCAACCTGTAGACACATTGCACTCGTCTGTGCGCCGACGTCATCGGATTAGATCACATATGGACTCGTCTCGCTGATGGTTTAAGGTATTCAAATCCGTGACATGACCATGTACCGTCCATCCGCTAGCAGCTCGCGCGTATCGGACGGCGATCCTGGGCTAAGGCTCAAGGGTACTGAGGCTCCCGAATAAGTGTCCCGGTTGAACCGGCCCAGGCGGCGCTCCGACTCAGATGCCAGAGATGCTTCCTCCTCCACAATCTGCTCAAGAGGTGAGTCACGTAGCGCATCGCCGTTCATTGCCAGCGCATTGACAAACCCATGTGCGCGCTCAACCGGCTCCGTGTAGGTCTCGGTGACGACGGGCTCAGGCAACACCTCGGTGGCCCGCGCACGCCTCGCGTTCTTTGTGTGCATGCCGCCCGTCTCAGCATCGCGCTCGAGCCGGTGCCCGGATCTCGAGCGCGTTAGCTGTCGCTGTACGTAATCCTCCAGCGCATCTTCTTCGCTTTTTGTTAGGTATTTGTGTAGGATTATAAGAAAAATACCGATGCCAAGCGCGAAAAGGCCTGAGCACACGAGTTCGTTGAACCAGCTGACGGAGCCAACGCTGCTCCAGGAGGTGACGTCGTCGGGCAGCCAGCCACTCGCGACAAGGAAGAGGCCGAGGACAAGGAACACGACTCCAAGGTGGAGCATGCCCACCGAGGAGACAACCTCATTCTCAGCGGCGCGCGTGTTCCGGTAGCGGCGGCGCTCGAGGCTGCCAGTGGAGCAGTGCGGCGAGGTGACGCCGGACTCGGAGGACTGCAGCGAGTAGCGACGCTCGCGCGCGCGCTGCTGCTCGGCGCGCCGCTTGCGCTCGCGCCGGATGGCGAGCGCCGAGTGGAGTCCCACCGCGTGCATCCTGCAAGCACGGCCACGGGTGAGCGTGTGAGCGAGTGCCGCGCAGGCGCAGGCACGCCAGCGAGCGACCGCCCACCCGTGCCCGTGCCCGTGCCCGGCTTATCTCCACTCCTCCACACACATCATTTAATCCGTTTCTTCAATATTACACAACATCTTAGATATCCATAAAATCTTGAAAATAATAGATACATTACGATTACGAGCAGTATTCTATGATTTCTAGTCGCGAGTGTGTGGAGGAGCTTATTTCTTATGTAACCAGAAAGGAGCAGAAATATTTAAAATATTTTAGTTACTTCTACAACAGAAGTTGGGAAATAATTAGGGTACATACATAAGTATCTTATACAATAAATATTAATGTGTATAATTTGTCAGTTAGGCATGGCAGTAGCCTAATTTAAGGGTGAACTGGCCGGTCAGTTCTACATACAAACGTCGTAGGGTGATCACTCCGTTATTTGAGATTTTAGGTCCAGAATTAAGCATAATATCGATTGGACTCTACATTATCTAGGTTTGTATCGTAACGAAATTTTAAAAAGATAATTAAGTGGAAAGATATGAGCCTTGAAAACGTTTCGAGGCTTATAACTCTCAACATAATTATCTTTATAAAATTTCGTTACGATACAAACCTAGATAATGAGGAGTTCAATCGATATCATGCTTTGTTTTGGACCTAAATCCTCAAATAAGGGAGTGATCACCCTACGGCGTTTGTATGGAGAACTGACCGGCCAGTTCGACCTAAAGACAACCTGAGTAGAACTTCAGTTTCCCTAAAGTTTCCTATAACAATTTTAAAGGTAATTTTAAAGCCAAGTCCAACTCGAGTATAGCTCTAACTCAGACAAATAAAAAGTAAGATGTAGCATGGCGTATGATACAAGTGAAGTTAACAAAACCATGTTACTATGATACCCTCCTTTTCAACAGTATATCAAACCCGAGGAGCGTGAAAGGGATAGTATGATAATAGCATGGTTTTTTACCCTTCACTGGTATCTGTGCTCCATCTAATCTTTATTAACCTGAGAGTTCTATATAAAGTAAAATTATGGCTCTAACATGCAATATACGATCATTTTACCGTATCGATACTTCTCGTATTGGAATTTTCACGGTAGGATATTAATAGATATTAATTATTATTGACATAGACAAATAATATTATTTCTCTATGATATTGTCTGTCATTTGAAGCTGCCCTTGACTTTACAACCACTGTTAGAAGCTAGATAACTAATCGGAACCCAATCGATTATGAATTATGAGCGATGCGGTGACGTATGCAGTGCAGTTCTATGCCTTCATTTTAAAATGCCGAACCATTATTGGTTTAGCATTTAAAATGCCCAGAAAGAGTTCGAGTTGTATTACTTATTCTACATCCTAACTAGTAGTGGGAATTAATTTTTTGTTTAATAGTGTTATGTTTGCAATAAATCTGCTCTGCGGATTACAAAACAAATTTACAAATTTACGAAAGAAAAAAATTTTTGTTATGTGCGGGATTCGAATCCGCTTCCATTCACCCCTATAGCTGGGGTATGCTCTGACCGACTGAGCTAACATGACAATGACTCCTAACTCCATTTTTTTCATGTCGTTCTTTATTGAACCATCGTATTGGGATGGAGCGACATCTATAGTTCAACTTGCGTTGTACTACAAACAAGACCAATTTTGCAATTGGTTTTATACTTGTAAATGATGACGCAAACTTATAATTTTAATATTGTTATGTTTGCAATAACGCAGGCCATGTGCGAGTCGTGCCTCGCTTTTTAAAGGACTCCGTATAGCAACAGCCCATAAGTGAAACACTATTTATTGTTTTTATCACAGTTTCAAAACTACAATATAAATTCAAGAAGTCATTTTTTCATTTTTACATTACAATGAGAGGAAAAATCATAGTCCTGTGAGGGATTCGAACCCGCGCCATCCACCCCTACAGCCGGGGTTTGCTCTCTTATTTAAGGGCTTTCGATAGATACGTAGTTACGTTACTTTAATTTTTTTTTGCTAATAGGTAAGCCTGACTGTGTTTGACCCCAATCTCACCGTATGGTAAGTGATGATGTGGTCGAAGGTGTTAAACAGGCTTATCCTAGAATTATTGCCTCTCAAGGACAGCTGCCGGAACACACCGTTGAGTGCTTGGCGACAGATTTTCTACTAGAGGGTGGCCGCTAGCCAGGCAGGCATTCAAGCCCGCGGTGGTATTCGAACCATGAACCTGCTGCGCCGCAGTCAATAGCCAATGCCACTGAGCTATCACTGCTCGTGCATTATATTTTAAATACAAAGTGTTCTCGCTGAATACTTACATGCATGTGTAAAAGATGTTATTCAGTATGCCAGTTTTCCGTAAAACATATATTTTAGAAATTATTCGGTAGAATCGTTAGAATGCATAGAAAATCTAATATTCAATATTAGAACTAAAATAATTAAAAGAACCGAAGAACTAGAAGCATATATAGGAGGACATAATTACAGCGAATTTGAACACTTTTTATTTAATATGTGACGAAATTAAATTTGTATGCAAAAGCGCAATTCTCTAACATGTTGGAAAATTATAAAGGTTTTTTTAATTAAACTGGAAAGCGCACTTCTCTAAAACGTAAGTTATGAAGGTTTTTTAAATTAAACTGGAGGCAACTCTCGGAGCCGTTACTTCGCCTGCATCGTTATTTTTAATCGTACCGGTATGCTTAGGCAATGTTGGATATTGTTCATTATTTAATTTGTTGTCTAATAATTAAAATGTTTGGAATTAGATGTATATAAATAAAACTTTATTGAAACATTGGAATTAAACCAAGTATACTCTACATATGTACTCTAAGTACTTCTAAATACGTCATTACTGACGTCATATTGGATTTCATAAAAAAATATAAATATCAAGAAAATATTGTCACGCCTTTGTTTGTAAATACTAGGTACATGTATTGGTGTAGTGTGTAAAATCTATTATTTACAAACAAAGGCGTGAAATGACTTATTTTATGCACTATTTCATTAACAAAATAAGGCTTTTTATGCACTCTGTCTATCACAACTGTTTAACAACCCGAGTCAGAAGTTTTCACTTCGAGAGGAATTAATCAATGATATTGTAAGTAATATCTTTTTTTTTTAATATAATTGTGACGGATATAGCCCGAAGTCTACCTGATGTTAGGTGGACTAACCTCTGCCTATAACAGATGCATTTCGTCAATGACGAATTTAACGTACAGTTGTTAGGTCTCATATGCCTGTAATTTATGCTCTATAGGACTGCTGCCAGAACACACTGTTAGGTGCTTGGCGACAGATTTTCTACTTGAGGTCGTTTCACAATCTACATACATACATATAATCACGCCTGTATTCCCCGAAAGGGTAGGCAGAGGTGTGTAAACATTCACGTTTCGCCAATTGGATTGTGATCCCATGTAATAGGGGGCGAGCTTATTGTCATTCACCGGGCACAGTGTCACGGTCATACTAAAATGTTTTCTCTAACACACTGGACAAAATACAAGAACATATTAATATAATATATTAATATGTTAACGCTATAACATATTAGACAGAAACACAAGAACATACTGTATGAAAGCCTGGCAGGGCACTAAAATATATAGCCCTGTAGTGCGTCTAATGATCACAACACCCTACTCACATCCACGTGAGAATTGGCACGCTGCTCATTTGGCGCACTTTTCCCTTAGTCGCCTTTTACGACACCCACGTGAAGAAATGGGGAGGTGACATTCACGGATTTGTGATATATATTTATATAAATGAAAGCTGTTTGAGAATACTAAATAAAAATTTCTTGGAAGCATTCCATTTTTGTCTCATTTAAGTTGTCCTAAAATTACAGTGACCTCAGGGGGTATAAACTTTAGCTACCTTATTTGAGTAGGTATACCTATATCATCTTAATTTTTATCTAGGGTATATTCACCTGAATTTTGTAACGACTAATTAAGTCCTATATAGATCATGGCACGGAGCCATTTGGTTAATAATCTGAACCGGATTATGTATTCAGGTCAAAATGTTTTAATTCAAGTCTCAAATCAAATCGACATATATATGATTTTTTTTATTTCTAAATATTTATTAACAATCTAATAATAGGTATATATACGAAAGTATAATTGTAGGTATTCTAAACGTCCATAAATCGTATCGACTTATGTGCCTATAAAACAACTGATGCTAAAATTCCCATAAAAATAACTGACGGTAAAAACTGTATTTGAAGTTCTAAGGTATTAAGTAGGTACGAATTTATTTCTTTGCATAATCCCTGCTCTCCCGTTCAGGTCCTTGATCTCGATAAGTGACGATGATCGATGCCTGTACTTTTCAAAGGACAGCAATGAAAAACACGCTAAAACGAAGCGGTACTAAATATTTAAGAGAAGTCTTATCTCTACGTTTAATGATGTAAAAGAATATTGCTGACATTTGTCATACTTTTACTTAAGTATACGTTTTTTGGAGTGTTTTTATAATACGCTCATAATTTGGTTATTTGTCTTTATGAGATGTTGGATTCTCGAACTATTGTCTTCGGGAGAGCTTTTACAGGTCATCTGTCAAAAATCCAAAATGGCGGATTCGAGATGGCCGTTCTACAATGCGCTTTAATCCCTCTGAAGCGAGACCAGATTGGATTAAAACGCTGTACAGACGGAACATTTCCTACCAGGTACTCTAGTATAGTAGACCAAGCAAACTCGTTTGTTAGAGATACAGATGTTTTGATAAGCACGAAGACTGCGCCAACATGTTTAGGTGCCTAAATATGTTGGCGCACACTCATCCACCCGGCACACTATTAACATTACCTTAGCTTAGGACGTTCAATAACCGAAATTCAGCTATCCACCACAAACTTACTAAAGTTAAGAATGAAAGTTTTTATTTTGTTAATACTAAAATCTTAATTCAAATAGCTCATGGGAAAAATTTAGGATTATCCCTAAATTTTTGTATTCAAATGCGGGTAATTTTAATTCAAGATAGTCAGCATCAGCACCAATAGCATCAGCACCAATTAAATGGCGACTAACCTACTTTAAATTGCACGCGCAATTGAATACAAACATTTAGGATTTTTTAAGCGTTAAGTATACCAATTTGGACTTTTGCACGAACAAAATAAGAACTTTAGTATTTTATTATTAGAAACAAGACCAGTTTTCTTTGTATCGAACTTGTTCGGACCGATCAATTTCGCGGGCAATTGGAACACGCCGCTTTGCTAGTCGTCTATGTGTGATCTATGGATTTTGTATGTGAAAATATCTTCTGTTTTGCTTGCTTTTTGTTAGTTGGTTTTTTGACCTTTTCTATTATATATAAACATTTGAATTGGAAAACTAGTTGGTTTTACCCTTGATTGACAATATTGTGATTTGTGATAAAGTGTTAAAGACATTTGGACTTTTGGTGTGTTGTGCAAACCAGCAGCGGGAACCATATTCGTCGACTAGGCAAGTCCATTCTAATTACATCGGCCGATTTGATTAGATAGGTAGTCCTAAGCTTGGTTCGTCCAAATTGACGAGACTTCACGTATGGTGCGTTCCATATATACTACTTGATTGCTTGTGTATTTCGTGTTTTTATTTCAGCCTTCCCGGTGTACTCGCCGGAGTTAAGCATTCAATTCAGATTGTCCAGGTGGAAGACGCCTTCCACTGAACAATCCCTGCCTGGGCAATCTGGAATCTTTACAGAACTCCATATACTACAACGCTATAATAGATACCGGATATGCGTAATAATATGTACCGAATATACGCCGTCTCCGCGGTGATATGTCTGCGTTGACCAGCCGGACAGCGTCAAAATAGTGCACAGATGCAGAACGGATATAGGAACGAAAAATTCATCGCAATTTGAATTTGAGAGGTTATTCCGAGACTTCAAATGTCCATTGTTTTCCAAAATACATTAGTATATTTACTGAAAAAAATATAGTAGCTAAGTACACCTAAACGGAAAAAAGCGCAAGAAAACTTACACTCCAAAAAGATACTTATTATCCGTACGTGTAGGCCTAAAATTGCATGAAATACGAGAGGACTAAACACTCCTCGTTATTTGATCAACAAACATGACACAAATATCTGAGCAGCGACATAATTGTATTAGAGTATATTATCAAGGTGAAAGGTTATGATCAGAGTATTGAGTTTTCATTCCAGTTTTCAAAGGTAGGACACATTCTTCTATTCTATAGTTGAAACCAGAGTAAATTTTATGAATCCCGACTGTACGGGCTGATTGACCTTACAAATAATTATGATACTGCTTAATTACCCCGTGGGGTGCCTGCCGGGCTAGAATGTTCCATTACTATACCTGTGGGTGTCGTAAGGGGCCATTAAAGGTAAAATACCGGAAGGACAGCAGAGCCTTCTGAGGATCTGATATCTTAAACTGCGATCCTAAGACGCCTGCCAAGCGTGGGGACTATGCCCCCCCTCCCCTTGGTGGGGGAGACTGTGTTCAGCAGTGACCAATCCGGCTGATACGGTACTGCGTTAAAATACGTATTAATCGAATGGAGTTTTATTGCAGACTGAATATTTAATTGAATTTACATAAATTATAAGCGGAAGCAGTCGGGCTGTCATCAAAATGTACATATTGTACGTACCCACTGACTGTAATATAAAGAGATAATATAACAAAACTGGCTATTAGTTCGTGCATATTGTATATATAGGTCACATAATAAAAGTAAGACTTAGTAAGACTATATAGTAATATGTACCAGGACGAAGAAGTTAGGGAATCCCTGGAAGCAGCGTTTTGTGTTTTATTCTTAATAATAAATACAAAACCGCTTTCAGTATCGAAATAAATTATTTAATCTCCACATTTCGGCCATTTGAAACACGATTGCTGACATTTAGCTGTTTCATACACAGCTCTGAGTTGCGTAAACGAACATGTCGCGAACCCGAAATGCGCGGACTGAGGTACCGCAAAGTGCCTACAATCTCCAGAGATCTTAGTCACTGTATTGATAGGTCTTTGATATTTTGCAAATGATCAGTCACTCATTTTGCGAATGTCCACCTGTCTAAATACCATCCTCAACTAGAAAATCTGTCGCCAATTACCTGACGGGGTATTTCGGAATAATCTTTGAGAGCCAGTAATCTAAAAAACCCTAGAAAGTTGTGTTTACGATCTTCGACCACATCATTACTTACAATGAGGTAAGATTATGACCATAATCTTACTATATATAAGCTATAAAAGATGTAGGATATACACGTATGTATCGATCGTCATGGTAGAGGATTCCGGGAAGGAGGCTTGACTTCAGTTAGTGTAGGTTAGGCTAGCAATAAACTGAAGGGTCAAATGTACTGTACCCCCTCTTAAGGGAGTACTTCAGTTAATTAAGTAGCTTTACGAAAACGAAACATCATTGAAATAAGGTTAATAACGTGGCGGCTACGGCAAGTGCTACGTCCAAAATAGAAGAAAATTAAGACAATACTACTTTGTATTGGTACAAAGTATTATTTTCTACGCAATACTTCAATTCTAATATCTACTTAATACGAATTCATTGATACATTTTAGTCTAAGAAATTAAATAAAAGATTAAAAACAAGATGTCTCACTTTTTTATGTCTGATAGGTTAGCCTTTGACCACTATCTCACCCGATGGTAAGTGATGATGTGATCAAAAATGTTGTTCAGGCTAACCTAGAATTACTGGCTCTCAAGGACAGCTGCCGGAACACACCAATAGGAGCTTGGCGTCAGATTTTCTACTTGAGGGTGGTAGCTAGCCAGGCGCACATTCGCAAAATGCCCTACCACCATGCTATAACGACTGCCATCCTAAGACAACAACCGTGACCGACTGCTTAACGTGCCCTCCGAAGCGCGGAAACGCTCAGTAGTATTGTCACAGCGGTCACCCATCCAACTCATGAACGCGGCGGACGTTGCATAACTTTGCTGATCAGTTCAGAACGGCTAAGCAAACTTCGCTACGAGCGCTTCAACTTCAACTTTTGAAAACGTCAACAGGAGTTTGTGGTTTATAATTTCAATGTCTTTAATTGACATATTTTTTCACACACAAAACGCAGAAAAGTTCCACTGTAAATCAAAGAACCGGAGAGCCTTAAGTGGGACACGGGTAAGAAGATGGTGATGATGAGTTAAAGCCACAAGTTGCCTCTCGTCCGCACTCTATAAGCACTTCCAGTGGAGTTGAACACTTCAATATCGATGGCACTCCGCTTATCTGAACCTATGGTACCTTTGGAAGAGCGGTCAATATCACTTTTATCTTTATAACGGTTCTTTACAGTGACATAATATAGTATAAACTAACATAGTAATATTGACTATCATATTGATAGTCAGTGATATCAGTATATTAAATGGGATAGCCCACTCTCAAGTTACTTCCACCCAGTTAGCGGTAAGTATTTGTTGTATAGAAAAGGCCAATTTGTACGGAAATATTGCGTTCCCACATATCTTGCTGTGGAAATCATAAGAGGCGACGAAAGACCTGAAGATACTGGACTGTGGGCAGCTGCGCCTTCTGAGTAACAGCCTTGGGATCTTGTAATCAAATTAATGAAATCCCATGGCCTTCACAAATCTGCAAGACCTCTGGACACTGTGAGCGAATACTGCGTGAACAGGGAACGTTATGATTAATATAAAAAAAACAACTGAATAACTCATGTGATAAAAAAAAAACAATCAGTCACCCCGTGACCACGATCACTGCAAAGTGTTTGAAACGTCGGGAAAAAATAATTATAAATATACGCGATTTAAACCGTTTAAAGTTGTTTAATTACTATAAGATCACACATTTCGATGCATACCACGTCAGTGCAGTGACAAATAATTTGTAAGAATATACAGAAAACAAACCCGCAGTTCAATTTTTAAACTGTCAACTCCAAATAACCAGTTATCCTAATACCAAGGTATAGTTTCTAGGACAGATGCCAATAGCAAGTGACAAGTGCCAAGTGCCAGCAGCCAAGTGCCGGCAACAAGTTATCTGTTGATATTGGCACTGCTCCAGACTCCGAGCCTCCCGCATTGTGCAACTTGGATCGCCTACTGTGTTATCTTACTTGTCACATGCAAATGCTGTGAATCTTCCGTTCAATTTGCTGAATAGTATTATTTCTATCTCAGTTTGTCGTTAAAAAGGTTGATTTAAAAAAATATATATCACGTTAACAGAAAGAAACAAGTATAGTGATAAAAATAATGTAAAACACTGTACTGTGTTCAGCTACCTCCCCTCAAATTAGAGGGGTTTGCTATAACCGCTTTGCAAGCGTCTTGGGGGATCGCAGTTTGAGAAGGTAGTAGAAGGCGCTGCTGCCCATTTCCTGGTATTTTTCCTCATGTCCCACAGGAAGACGTGGAGGTGCGATTAAAGCCCAATCCACGGAGCCACCAATGTTAGCTAAACGCGATGGAACCTTGTATGGTACTTAAACAATTGAAAGCTATTTTTGTTGAGAAATTGTTATGAACGCTAAAATGCTATTCGATCAAGGGCATATTCTGACATCGCTTTGTATAAATTAATGTATTTGATAGACATACTATTTCTCAAAAGCCACGTTCTGAAGATAGAAGGCTCCTAAACACTGCTTGAAGTTTTTCTGCCACGTTCCTATTTGGGCCTGTACGGTATAAATCTACGAATAAATTTATTCGTAGGTATAAATACTGAAAAATTACCAAATAATCAGATCTTTTATTATAAAAGAGAAAGTTTGTGAATGATGATGTGCGAACAATAAAACAATTTAAGCGCCAAAGAATGAGATAATTAGGCACATTAAAGACAATAAACATCAATTATGCCTCAGTGTCATTGAAAATATGAACCATCGAATAGAGGTTCGCACATAATAGCCATACATCCTCCTGTCATAATAAAAAAAATAAGATAATTCTCTGAAAACTTTCTTTTTCTTTACAAATTATGGTTGCCCCTTAGAACTACCACCGTACCACAAGCTTTAGCAATAATATTTGAACCAGGGATCTCGATCACGGCAGTTAATATTCACTGCCATTGAACTACAAATTCTAAAATAATAATTAAATTATTATATCATTCTGGTTCTAACCACAAATTTGTAACCATCAAAAAACAAATTCTCTGTCAGGCGGTGAAAAAACTGTACCATTGTAACTGTTTGTAATAATATATGTTATGTATAATTATAGGTATAATTAACATCCCTTATAACGGTGTCCCCCCTAAGTATGTAAGAACGCTCCCCATAGTAATGGAAATGCTTAATAAATTTCTCAGTTAACTTAAAAAAATGTCCCGGATCCTGGAGTCTGTGGAAAATCTACTAAATCTAAAAAAAAAAAACACAAAATACAAGTTATTTGCAAAAGATTCCTATATCCCTACCCTAATCGCACGCAAATAAAGCAGCGAGTGAGTCAGACAATACAAACCATACGCAGTCAAAAGAGGTCTTTAGCCTCATCAAAAATGTAGGCAATTACCGAAAACCACTCAGTGATCGACTTGATTCAATTTAGTCAGACCCATTTAAAGCCGACCCAGTATTTAAACATGAGATTTAATGGATGGATACATCAAGTGGTTTGTTTGTTTGTGTGTCTGGAACGGGAATGATTGCAGGTGATCCATTTCTATGCTTGTTTTCTAAATCAGTATGCTGGCCTGTATGTAGCATTTATTTAGCCAGTGCTTTGTTATGCTCCACGCGGTTGGCAAACAACGGCAAGCATGCTCATAACATAAACACAAGCGTGGGGATGGCTTGCAGGTGTTTGTCGTGGATCCGCTGTAGTGTAGTGTGTAAGGCACAAATCAAAAGGGAGTTTTCAGTGAGTGCTTACGAGATTCGACGCATTCTCACCTAAGAATTAATTAAAAAAGTAAAAAAACCAACTATTAATTATTTATTTTCGTTTAACGTTTTATCGTTCCACTTAAATTGAAACTACAAGTTATAAATATGGAATCGTTTTTTAAAGCCCTTCATTTTGATACTCCACTCGATGGGTTTTGGAAGATTTTTTTATACATAACACTATGGTGTCTACAATCCACCAGGTTTATACTTATTAATGTAGGTACCTAGTGTCACTTGCGCTATCAAGACGAATCTAACGATGTCTCATACATTAAAATCGGTGATGCCGTTTAAAAGTTATTGGAATAAAGAAACTCACAAAGATACATACATACCTACCATGAAGCCATGAACCCTGAAAACATAGCACTCCTTTTTTTGGGAAGTCGTGTAATAAAATACGATCACGTGGGTAGACAGTAGTAGTTGCACTACACAAATATGAAGCACTAAATTTTACAACAAAATATGAAGGGACAATCATCAACTCGAAATAAAACCATTTCTAAATATTTGTTACAATGTTCTTTCTAAAATTTTAAAAAATATCCTGGTCTATGCTCTAAGTATTTTATAGTTTATGAAAGATCTTTGACAAGTATGAATTAGAAATCTATGATCAGAGAGTGACTCAATGAAGATGAGATTGATAACGCAAGTTTTGTACAAAAGTCGAGTGTGAATGAATCCATTAGGACAGTGTTTCTTAAGCTTTTTGTAGTCACGGAGCACTTTCAGAATTTCAAAATGTCTGTGGATCCTTCTCGATGAATATTTTAGGATGAGAAAACAAAACCTACCATTAATTAATCACTTTTATTGGTGCTTGGCGACATATCTTCTACTTGAGAAGATCTGTTAGGAGAAGTCTTTGGATGCACTCCATAACCACTTATAGTAAATTTAATAAAAATAATAACTTATTATATTTGCAAGTTCATAGCTAGTGCAAATTGGTAAAGTTTATGTTCTATACTTGAGGTTGGTTTATCTGTAGCAAATCGGAAGCGAGGGCCCATAACCACTGTGCTATCACTTCCTTATCAAATCAATAACTTTTCACCGCTCCCCATTATTGTCTGTCTTAAGGTGATACTAGTAAAAAAGTTAAAATATCACTCACATTTTTATCTCTTTTTATTTAAACTTAATAATTTTTTTTATGACTGAGATAACATTGGTATCTAATCAACTAAAATTAAAGCTAGAAACAGGATTGGTAATTTTTTTTTCATATATATTTATTTTTCAAAGCTTTTTCTTTTTACAAACACTTTTTACGTATTCAGAAATTATGGACAGATTGACTGTAATGTTTGATACAATTTGCTTGTAAAGCTATGAAGGTCTTTGATAGTTCCTAAGATATTCATTATTTCTTTGTTTGTCGCGTACATCGTTAGCTTTCGATCAACACCTAAGGCGTATAATTATTACAATATAAGTCACTAATTTTACGTTCAAGATTCCAAAATAAGCGCTCTCACTTTCCCGCAGACTCAAAGCGCTTATTCTGTGACAATCTAAGCAACGCCCACGCAAGAAACGAAAATAAATCATTCATCATCTTACCATTTATCCCACATAATTATGTATGGTGGATACAATACGATTTCTCTACAAAGGTTCAAAACCGTAGCTAAAATCAGTTAAATTCGGGAGCTGGTAGTGTTGCATCAGCCTTCGCAAGGAACACGTCAAGTAGTGAGATATATGAGACTACAACCATGGTAACGCCGCTCGTAGGCGACTACCAGTAATTTAAGATATTTCCAAATCAAATACCACATTTTTAATCAGTCGCTTTATTGGAGATTTGAATTGGTGGCTGGAGTAAATTTTTGAAATAAAATTAAGATATTTCTTACTATAATACCACATATTATACCTATCTCCAGTTTCCGCAACGTTAATAAAAGCCTTGACAAGTTGAAAGACTAAATAATGAACGCTCCATTGTATACTATGACGCGATGTATGACCAATAAGCGTTCAGTATTCAGTTTCCTAATTGTACAAGACTGACAAACTTTCCAGAAACTGAAGTCGAAACTACTTTTTAATGTCAACCATATTCTCACCAGCTTGATTTTCTAATATAAGAAACTCCTCAAATGACCAAATTCACTGCCATTCCAATTCGCATCACACCCTCGAAGTATTAAACAAGGTGAATACGTATTTTTTATCGTGACGTCATCAAGCTTCTTTTTCTTTCAAAAGTTTATGTACCGTTTCAAATGTATGCCAGCTTGTGTAAATACCGCCTTCGTGGTATGACGTCATCGTTGAGTAGGTACTGCTGTGACGTGAAATCCCCTTCTAGGGTATCTAGTGCTGTTTACTAAGGTTAGGTAGGGCAAATTTATAACCTTCCGTGTTTTTATTCGTTGTAAACATTGTTTGGTAAATAGTAGCTTTTAAACTTTACCCAAAATAGAATGATCGCGTGCATTGAGTTCTATGTTCACAAATTATAGCTATTCTTGGAATAAATTGAAATACACAGTATTATATATAGCTATACGTTAAGTTTATGTAAATAATTTAATGAGTAGGATAGAATACTTGATTAGTACCTATGGTTAAGGCAGGCCTGGCTCACTTCGCACTATAGTTGCATCGGCGTGTCAGAAGAGATCAGAGCTATGTGTGGGTATGAGTTAGAAAGAGCCTTGTAGGTGAATATAAAAAAATATTTACTCTGTGCTTTGCGAGCTGAAGTGCACTTTATTGCTTCGCAACTAGAGTCGCTTATTTATTGGAATGGTTTTGCAGAGTGATTCTTCTGATCCTTTCTGTTCTGTGACATGGGTTAAAACGGATAATTATTAATATAATGATACTTAAACTCGAAAGTTACGATATTTTGTGTAATTTTAACACAAAACCTTAAAGCAACACGGCACGGTGGAATCCGGGGTGCTCTATGACCACAACTAAATAAGTTTGCGATAAAAAAAAAAAAGTTCGTTAATGAGCCCAAAAATGAAAAGGTATATTTTTTGTCTCTTTGCATGAGGGATTTCGTCGTCAAGAACTCACTGAGTCTATAATACAAATAGGTCTTTGTTCAAGGGTGGACGTCTTCTGGTAGTGATTGGTACTGTGCGCAAAGAAACCTCTTTAATGTCGTTTGAATTATTATAAATACATTATGAATCAGGGATGTGTGTTTCAACTCGCTAAAATTTTGCATGCATGTCTTTGAGTTATGTTTTCCTAGTTCCATCTAGTTCAATTTTTCCTTTTATGTATGTATGGTACATGGTGGTAGGGCATTTTACAAATGTCCGCCTGGTTAGCTACCACCCTCAAGTAGAAAATCTGTCGCCAAGCACTTAGGTTCAAAGAAATTTATTCTCAAAAAGACTACATAGTCACTTACATGAGAACAAGAACAAAGCATATTTTTTAATATCGTTCGTTAATTATAATACAAAGTACTCATTTAACGTACAAAAATGTAGGTAGGCTATATATCAACGCCTTGTTTATAAGAAATCATTGTTACCGATGACGTGTTGAGCTAGTTGCGATTTAAATACGTTAAATGAGCTTATTTTTTTTATGTTTGACGGTAGTTTATTAAACAGTTGTGCACCTTCGTACGTAATCATTTTTCTCCCGTAATTTGTTCTTATCTTGGGTAGCACTAGAAAACTTGCTCGACGAGTGATTCGTTTTGTTGTCTGTTTCAACATAGCAAAGGATAAATTAGTATGGATAGAGCTTTTCAATATTTTTCTGACAAGTATGCAGGTGTTAAAAATATATAATTGTTTAATATTCATTATGTTAGTTTCGTTGTAAATTTTAGAAGTAGGTGTTAAGTAATGGTAGTGGAATAGGGTTTTTATAACTTTATTTTGTAGAATTTGTAGATTAGCTAGTTTTGTTTTGCAAGCACTGCCCCAAATTTCAATTAGGTAAAGTAGATGAGGTTTGACAAGGGAGTTATAGATAGTGTAGCGGATTTGACGTGGGATACAACGGACGATGCGTCGAAGGGATCCAGTAAGAGACGAAAGTTTGGTCTTTAAGCAGTCAATCTGCGCATTCCACGTCAATTGGCTGTCTAATTTAAGTCCAAGATACGTTTCGCAATTTTTTTCCTGCAAGACAATATTATTGATTTTTAAGGGATCATGATAAGGAATTAATTTATTTTTGGCCTTAATAATTACATAGCATGTTTTTGACGTATTTATTGTGAGAAGGTTATATTGGAACCAAGAAAATAGGGCACTCAAGTCTTCTTGTGCCTTACGCATTATATCCTGAATAGACGTCCCGAAGTAAAATAAACATGTGTCATCTGCATACAGCGATATATTTCCATGCAATCCTAGTTCATGTATATTAACGGTGTGTTCCGGCAGACGTCCACGAGAGCCATTAATCCAAGCTTAGCCTGAAAAAACTTGTTCGACCACATCATCACTTACTATCTGGTACTATCTGATAGATAAAATAGTGGTAAAAAAAAAGATTTTATATGGGACTCTTACATATTAACATTGAGAGATTAAATAAATTAATAAAACGAAAAACCAGCAAACCAAGTATAGGCGTTTATTATTCAAAATATGAAGAAACTATGATTGAATAGAAAGCGCTTACAAAGACGTTCCACATAGGAAGGAACCTTCTAAAAACCATACTCAACTCACTCGTGCTTGCGATCGTTGAAGCTTCTCAAACTTTCTTGTTTGTCAGTGCAAATTTTATCTAATCATCCATAATTATTCCTTCAAACAATTTTATTTCCCTTTGATTCAAATGTCGACAATAATGTAACCAAATTTACTTCGGAACAAGTTTTCGACAAATAAAAATCCAATGAAGTTATTCCGTCCGAACGCGTCGCCTCGCTAAAGACCAGCTTATCTGGCTTATCGCGTATTATGTAAGTACCTACCAGGCTGGCAGAACATTGTAGGAGCTGAACTAAAAGCGGGCTGACAATTTCCGTCCGCGATGCGACTCAATTGGAGCGTGGTGGAGTAGATACGTGCTCTCGTTTACCAGGCGAGCATGAATGTGTGAGAGATTGAAATGAGGACACGATGCTTTTGAAAATTACATAAGTACCGAAATTTAAAAACTGAGTCAACTTAGGCTATACTATTTGTAAATTGTAAATCTTGTATGGAATGAGATTTCCTATACGTAATATGCATTTTTGTTTCCGAAAAGTATCCCACCCTTCCCCCTAAACGTAGAAGGGTTTTTTTTCTTTCGATGCGCTCATAGCGAAGTTTATTTAGCTGTTCTTAACCTATCAGCAAAGTGAAGCAACGTCACCCGCGGTCATAAGTTGGATGGGTGACCGCTAATGACATTAATAAGAAGTGCTCGGAATCAAAATAGATTCAACTTTACAGTGGGATACACATATACATGATCTCTCCGAAAGACTTAGATCTGCTGCATATATGCAGTTCTTAGGATAAGAGAGTAAACACTTGACTTTGACTTGACTCAGCGCTTCCGTGCTTCAGAGGGCACGTTAAACCGTCGGTCCCGGTTGTTGTCTAAGGATGGCAGTCGTTATAGCATGGTAGTAGGGCATTATGCGAATGCCCGCCTGGCTAACTACCACCCTCAAGTAGAAAATCTGTCACCAAGCAAATAACGGCGTGTTCCGGCAGCTGTCCTTGAGAGCTAGTACTTCTAGGTTAGCCTGAACAACATCTTCGACACCATCACTAGCCATCAGGAGAGAAAGTGGTCAAAGTGAAACATAGCAAAAAAAAAATATTTGCCTAAAGGTCAAATGCCAAATCAATTGACGTTTAGCCTTTACTTCTTATCTAGTTCAATAAATTACATATTAGTACATTGGTTATCCCTTAACCACTATCTTTTAAAGCGATGATAGCATAGTGGTAATAGCTAAGGACTGCCATGCCGCAGATCCATGGTTTAATCCCCGTCCCTGGCTTGAGCATCACCACATGATAGAAGAGCATTTTGCGAATGCTCGTCTGGCTAGCTACCACACTCAAGTAGAAAGTAGACTGTAAATTTTGATATTCGCTTAAATTTGAATCACTTTGCAAGTCATCTAATAAATTAATAAGGAAGCGTTTAATTTTAAGACAGATTTACGCTAAATATGAAATCTAGTGATTCACAGAGATTCAGTGAGTTACAGGGTGCGCATTTAACATCCTCTCATTCTTCAACTGCAGATACATTAAGGCCCATAGAATACGCACGTACAGAAAATATTATCCAAAAAAAACCGTTACATAAAACGAGGTAACATTATGGTTCTAAAATTAACACACATATTGTTACCTAACACCTAGCACCTGCTTAGCCACGGATTTATTGGTTGAGGGTTGTAGCCAACCAGGCGTACATTCGCAAAATGCCCAAGCATAGTGAAAATATGCTATGTAATAATCTTATTGTTTTTGAAATGAAATTCTCGTGAATTTCACACATATTTAAATACTAGCTGTACCCGCGACTTCGTACGCGATTGCCGTACCCGCAAACTAATTATTCACATTTGAGCACTGTTTATCTCATATTAAGCAACGTTGTGGTCTGTGGTGAAGCACTCTTAGTAAAGCATAGCTCAGAAAGGAGCTTTTTACTTTGGGTTTGATAACCCCAGCTTGTTTATCCGACCGAAGACAGTAGTTAAGTAACTCAGAGAGTTCCTTCGCGGTTCGCACAATAAATGTTGAAGCAAAGTAGGTACTTTGTGCGTTTCTTTGGAATTTCGATTATAAAACGATATCTTTTTGCCGAGGTTCTCCTTATTTGGCGGTATAACAAAAATATATTAGATTGTACACTTCCATTGCGCAGTCTCCAAAATGTATCCGGCAAAAGATAGATCGTTAAAAAAATAGATTGTGGCGAATGTTCAAGATTTTAGAGTTTTATTAGCAAGCTGGCAAATCTAAATAAGGATGCCGAGATGCCCGTGGGGTGCCGAGCTGCCCTTGGGGTGCTAGGCTGCCCGTGGGGTGCCGGGATGCCCATGGAGTGCCGGGCTGCCCGTGGGGTTCCAAGCTCGCTCATCACTATTCTAACAAAAAAAGAATAGTTGAAATTGGATTACGCGTTCATAAAGTACAACTAAGTAACATTTTGACTTTCATCCCCTTTCCCGAGGGAACCGTGCTAAATTTCGGAATAAAAAGTATACAATAACGTTCTTCGTTGTATGAACTCAAATCGTGTTAAGTTTAATTGAATTTCATTCAGTAGCCCAAGGGGTGCTGGGCTGCCCTTGGGGTGCCGGGCTGCCCATGGGGTTCCGGGCTCACTCATCACTATTCTAACAAAAAAGAATAATTAAAATCGGACTACGCGTTCATTTATAACAACTAAGTAACATTTTAACTTTCATCCCCTTTCCCGAGGGAACCGTGCTGAATTTCGGGATAAAAAGTATATAATAACCTTCTTCGTAGTATGTACTCAAATCGTGTTAAGTTTCATTGAATTCCGTTCAGTAGCCCGTGGGGTGCCGGGGTGCCCTTGGGGTGCCGGGTGGCCCGTGGGGTGCTGAGCTGCCGGTAGGGTTCCGAGCTCACTCGTCACTATTCTAACAAAAAAAAGAATAATTGAAATCGGACTACGCGTTCATAAATTATAAATAAGTAACATTTTGACTTTCATCCCCTTTCCCGAGGGAACCGTGCTGAATTTCGGGATAAACAGTACACGATTACCTTCTTCGTAGTATGAACTCAAATCGTGTTAAGTTACATTGAATTCCATTCAGTAGCCCATGGGGTGCTAGGATGCCCATGGGGTACCGGGCTGCCCGTAGGCTTCCGAGTTCACTTGTCACTATTCTAACAAAAAAAGAATAATTGAAATCGGACTACACGTTCATAAATTATAAATAAGTAACATTTTGACTTTCATCCCCTTTCCCGAGGGAACCGTGCTGAATTTCGGGATAAACAGTATACAGTAACCTTCTTCGTGGTATGAACTCAAATCGTGTTAAGTTTCATTGAATTCCATTCAGTAGCCCATGGGGTGCTGGGCTGCCCGTGGGGTGCCGGGCTGCCCATGGGGTTTCGAGCTCACTCATCACTATTCTAACAAAAAAAAAATCTTTGAAATTGGACTACGCGTTAGTAAATTACAACTAAGTGTACATTTTGACTTTCATCCCCTTTCCCGAGGGAACCGTGCTGAATTTCGGAATAAAAAGTATACAATAACCTTCTTCGTAGTATGAACTCAAATCGTGTTAAGTTTCATTGAATTCCATTCAGTAGTTTTGGAGTGATGCGCGGTCGGGATACAGACAGACAGACAGACAGACAGACAGACAAAAATTAAAAAAATACAGTTTTGGCATCAGTATCAGCTACAGAGTGCACTCAATTTTTTTTTGCAAATTATCTTCAATGTACAGAATTGGACCTGTTACAGTTTTATTATAAGTATAGATTATACATTAACCGGCAAAAAACCGTGTGCACGCCGGGAGCTCGCAGACGCAGCTATGCGCACTCGCCCCGGGCTCCAATTCTCTTAGCTATCGACCAAACGCCACACTACTGCGATGCTTCTGCGACCGAACTGCTGTTAATGTCAAATTCGGTAGTCTGCTAATTCTAGCTCCTAATCGTAGTTGTATAGCAATCGCGTCGCTATCGTATGGCTGTGCTATGGCTTGCAAATGTTGCCACTGAAATAATAATGAAAACTTC
This sequence comes from Plagodis pulveraria, assembly GCA_963890685.1. Lineage (NCBI taxonomy): Eukaryota > Metazoa > Arthropoda > Insecta > Lepidoptera > Geometridae > Plagodis > Plagodis pulveraria. The sequence continues at coordinate 30,061,740 of OY982955.1, read as the reverse complement.
TATCAATCAAGCATCAGTCCAAACATCAATACAGTGGTTTTCTAGCAAACAATACATTAACCCCCTTACTTATAAAAACATCGCTATGTAGTTGCTAAGTAATGGATAACTAAACAGTGTTTAAGTAATGCTTAAATATTTCTTACTTATAAACGCTACATAGCACCTGTTTAGCTAAGCAATGGATAATGAGGTCGAACGTATTTTAAACTGACAACATTGTACTAAAAAGTATTATGAATGACCTAAATGGCCAAATAGCATGTATCTAGTGCTAAATATCTTGAAATTAAAAAGTAAATATAATACTTTTCTTTGTATTGTACCACCAACTTAACTGTGCAGTTTTCGAGGGCGCTACTGGTCAAGGAAATCAACTACGAACTGTCACAATTTGAAGGAATGTTGTAGTTCTTTTTTCTGCCACCTGAACAGATAAGTTGGTGGGTCTGTAAACAAATCAGCTGATCAGAAATATGGGCGCCATCTTGCTACTTAAATATTTAAACATGGGTGGGACGGTGTTTAAATTGACAGCTGATTTAAGCAGTACTTAGGTACTGGATAAAGTTATGTAGCGTTTATGAGTAAGAAATTTTCCTAATCAGCGGCTAAGTAATGTTTAAAATTTATGTAAGGCTGTTAATAATTATATTTAAATCATTTAGCTATTTTAAATTTTTCAGTGTTGATCGTATATCAACCTACCAGCCTAAGTAAATAGTCCTCTGCTATTTGGGTAGATGTCGCCAACGTCAAAAAGACGTGTATTCATACGGATGGAGAATTTTCGACTGTCCAGCACTCGCTTCCATAGCATAATTGGTAATGCACCAGGATGGTATTCTGGGGGTTGCGGGTTCAAGTCCCGCTGGAAGTTATCTTTTTCCATCGGTAATAATTTCTATGTTTTCGCTTAGCATGCGTCAATGCTCCTATAAAATAATACTATGTCAAAATATGCTTGGGATTAGGTAAAAAATACAATAAATGAAAACCTTTTCAAGTTGTTTTCCTAAGCTTATCCGTGTCTTATTATAGTTATTTACCAGTATATTATTTGTTTTACAAACGCTATTATTTATATTCATTTAAATATTTTATTTCTTGACTATAGCGCGTACTATACGTCCACTTCTCTATATGTTTGCATAACGCTATGCTATTAGAGAAAGGTCAGGCCAGGAAAAATAAATTATCCTGGATCCAATTTACTACTGCATCTCATTTAATGTTTGCATCTGCCACCCTCATTCGAGCCAATTTACTATTACCGGTCCGTGGACCAGAAGCGAGTTGCCTCCTAACCCAATTTAACAACCTCCGCCCCTTCGTACAAGTAGCTCGATGGCTAAGTGGCTATAGCTATTTGTAGATTTTACACCACAATAGCTAAAGGGTCCGCCAAATAACTTTTTTTTAAAGGCTATAAAAGAAAAACTACTGAATAATGGAAAATAATTTCATTCAAATAGCTGCCTCGGCTGGCCTTGCAGTAGCGTACACGATCGGTCCAATTTTTAAGCACAATGCTCGTAATGTCAATGCTGTGTTTGGAGAGGATACGGCTAACGAGCGCACTATATAATCGCCAAAGTCCTGCGCAGTTATTGCGGTAGTTGCAGTACTGTTATGGCACAGAATAAAAAGGTTAGCTATATTATGTACTAGCGGCCCGCTCCGGCTTCGCACAGGTATTTAATAAAAATAAAAAAATACTAATTTTTTTAAATTTTATTGTGACGGAACAAGCCCGGAGCTCACCTGATGTTAAGTGGACTAACCTCTGCCTATAACAGACGCATTTCGTCAACGACGAATTGCACTGTACCCATCACACTGAGACGTCCAGTTGTTAGGTCTCATTAGGCTGAAATTTTTCTGGCTCTTAAGGACTGCTGCCGGAACACACTGTTAGGTGCTTGGCGACAGATTTTCTACTTGAGGGTGGTCGCTAGCCAGGCCGGCATTCACAAAATGCCCTTCCACCATGCGGTGAAGCTCAAGCCCGCGGCGGGATTCGAACCATGGACCTGCTGCACGGCAGTCCATAGCCAATGACACAGCCATCACTGCTTCAAACTTGCAACTTGCAGTTGCAGTACTATTATGGCACAGAATAAAAAGGTTAGCTATATTATGTACTAGCGGCCCGCCCCGGCTTCGCACGGGTTTGTTAAATAACAAAAAATAAAAAAATACGTATCCTTGATAATATCCTGTAGCCTATGTTCATCAGGGTGAAATATTGTTTTAAATCGGTCCTTTACTTATTATGTTGATTCGTAACATTCTGAAATACAATTCCTTTTTATAATATTAGTATAGATGATGTACTGGAAAGTGTTATACACAAAGCTTATAGCAATAGTATTTATCGATACTGTTCGCTGAACTCTCATTTTACGTGAAACAAGTTAAGTACTTGATGTGTGATTTGTTTGGATAATTTCAGAGCAGTTTGTTCAGACAAACAATGGCAGTGGTGAATGAACTAATAATTTTATTGTTATTGAAATGAACTTATTAGCCTAGCGCATGGGTATGGTTGTTTAGTCGTGTTTCCTTTTTTATTTGGTTGTGATATGAGTCATTAATTATTTTTAATTTTTGGATTAGATCCTAAGTAATTGTCCTAATTTGGCCTAAGATTAGGTGAGTCGAGTTCGTTTCATGGTTCAAGCAGTGTGATTGGATTAAAGTATCAAGTAGAAAACCTGTCGCCAAGCACCTAACGGTGTGTTCCGGTAGCAGTTCTTGAGAGCCAGTAAAATTACAGGCACATTGGACTTAAGAACTATGTCTCAAGTTGACGGGCGCTGTGCAATTCGTAACTTGTGACGAAATGCATCTGTTATAGGCAAAGGTTAGTCCGCTTAACATCAGGTGGACCTCAAGCTTGTTCCGCCACAATAATAAAAAAAAAATGTGTTTGAAAAAGATCTTAGAGAAGCAGTCCTGTATATAGCATGTGCCCGATAGACTTAGTGGATTTTAGTAACCAGAGCCTCTGAGTTTACTCTCCAGACACTACACGTAACCGCTGGGTTGTGCCAAACTGGTGGTTTTCTGGTGGTAGGTTTCGCTGTGGCTCGTCTCTACCCACTGACACAAAACTGCCGTAAAGCAGGAAAGCTGTTTACAGGCGTGATTTTCAGCGCAGCCATCAATGAAAGTTGCGTAACTAAAACAAGCTGTTTTGGGTAGATTTGGTAGCCGTTTGTCCAATACTCTAGTTGTCTATGTAGCTATTTGTACATTAAATAATTCCTCCAAGTCACAGACGTAGTTTGTCCACTATGCAGGGGCCCGATTCTCTTAGCTGTTGAACGGTGTTAACGCAACTTAGTTGTATTAAAATTGTAGTTTTTGACAGTATCCGTAGTCTGCCCGCTATTAAGGTTTGATCGCATGTCAGTGGCTTGCTATCAATAGTTTTGACATATTGTATGCTGCGAGCTATTTTGTTGCGATTGCGTTGCTACAGTGGCTTAAAATGTTTTAGAGAATTTAAGATAAAAATATAGCTAAATGATTTAGGTATATTTATTTAATGTATTGTTTGCTAGAAAACTGTATTGATGTTTCGACTGATGCTTGATTGATAGAAGTTTTAAAGTTGAGCTAGAATTAGCAGACTACCGAATTTGCCATTAACAGCAGTTAGATCACAGAAGCAGTAGTGTGGCGTTTGGTCAATAGCTAAGAGAATTGGAGCCCAGTTCGCCTGAAATCGCGATTCGTCCATATCGCAATTCATCTATGTCGGACGGATTAGGCATTTGTCTGACGTTTACAAATGGATCATAGACGCCTCAATCGAATAATACTTTTACTTTGAAGTACATGTAAAAATTTAGAAGTATGAATGATGCAAAAAGGTTTGCCAGGATCACAGCCAGCAAAAATAACCTTCCATTTTCCTAAAACCCTTTTTTAGTCTGTCTATGTAGAGCAAGAATGTTCAAGGGCGGGCGGCGGTCGCCCACCATTACCGTGATGAAGGGCAGGGGTGAGTGCGCAGTAAACCAACGGTTTTGATGCGAGATAGCTTTATAGCCAGTTCCGTGTAGTAAAGTAATATTTTTATCTTATTTTATCAACAGGCTGGGGTTAAAATATATCACAATAAATTACAATATATTGTCTTTACCGTATTTTTGTTTGTTTATATCTGATAGGCTAGCCTTTGACTACTATCTCACCTGATGGTAAGTGATGATGTGGTCGACGTTGTTGTTCAGGCTAGCCTAGAATTACTGGCTCTCAAGGACAGCTGCCGGAACACACCGTTAGGTGCTTGGCGACAGATTTTCTACTTGAGGGTGGTAGCTAGCCAGGTGGGCATTCGCAAAATGCCCTACCACCATGCTGTAACAACTGCCATCGTAAGACAACAACCGGGACCGACGGCTTAACGTGCCCTCCGAAGCACGTAAGCGCTCAGTAGTAATGTCACTAGCGGTCACACATCCAACTCTTGACCGCGGCGGACGTTACTTAACTTAGCTAATCGATTAAGAACGGCTAAGCAAACTTTGCTACGAGCGCTTCAAAACCGTATCGGAGCAAGCGCCAGTTAAGGGGTTGATTTTTCTTTATTTATCTATAACTTGAAAGTAGATTGCCTTGCATCTATTTGTACTTATCCTATTAATGCTCAAAGTAGGTGATCGAAGGTGTTAGTGGCGATAGCCACCGAGGTCAGAATTCGGAAAAAGCACTTTATTGGCCTAAGTTTAGAAGCGCAATCAGCTAGCACGAGAATTTGGATCACGGATCTCGTGTGCATCTGATAAAGACTGCCGCTGGGCCATTTTCGTTTCAAATTTAAGGTAATATAAGCCCCACTGATTTAATAATTCGAAGTTTTTTGCTTGCTTGTAACTGTACACCAAATGCTTCTAAAAGTACCATGAAATTTACGCAAGACAAAAATGAGCGAAGTTTCATAATCTACCAACCAACTTGCCATGGGCAGATTTATAAAAAAGGCATACAACACGTTTATAATAAACAACTAGACAATTATATATTCATAATGTACCTATGTATTTGTTCTTTTTCTTTAACGTTAGCGATGATTAGTAATCTTGAGTAAAAATAATAATGCTTATAGCCCATAAACGCAAAGCGGACGCAGCTAGAACACAACGTCCATACTTTATGTTTGAAAACACGAGTGTTTGAGCGTGAAACAACTTACTGTGAGTCGATATGACTAACGACAATGTTTCGCTTTCTATCGGAAGCCTTCCTCTATAAATATGAACGTAAGTTTTTATAATATGACAACGTCCATATTTGCAAGAAGTAGAAATGAACACACCTGAATATGAAAGCAGGAGCTGTAAGCCAAACGAATGTTCGGTTAATATTTCGTAGAGCGGCGCGACGAGGCTCGAGTACGCATTTGTAAGTGCAGTATTAAACTTACAAAACAAATTTTTTACGTTTGCACAACTATCTCTAACTAACAACAAGTTCTCAAAGTCCTCATAATTATTTACTTTGCCCTTGGACAATGCCCTTGACCTCCATTAGAACAATCCTTAGGCGAATAAACCAACCGTCTGACCCGTCTGTATTAATAGAACTGGCAAATAATGGGTCTACTTATTATGACAAGTTACCTACAGTGAAAGTGTGAGTGAAAGTCTCGCAGTGCTTTCCATACGAACGTAGACTCGCCATATTTTTAAACTTATTTCTTCATTACAAAATTACAAATATACGATAGGAAAAATTTAAGTCATGTGCGGGATTCGAAACCGCGTCCATCCACCCCTTTAGCCGGGGTATGCTCTAACCAATTGAGCTAACATGACATTAACGTATAATCCGCACAGCAGGCGTTATTGCAAACATAACAATATTAAAATTATTTCTTCATGTTATTTAAAATACTAAACGATTAAACTTTGTGAAAATTTGTGTCCTTGAGTCTTATTTATGTGCTTTGTTTATCAGTTGTTTTTTCTTAAATTATTTTTTTTATCTTTATGTGTTGAAATAGGGTATCCCTGAGTATTGTCATGTTGTCTACCTATGATTGCGTCCTAGTAGGAAGCAGAGCTCGATATAATAATTATTCTTAATTAAATTTATTTACGAGATAGATTTAGATACAAGATTTAATTATTGGTCTGTTGTTATTTTATTTGTTTTGGATTTTATATATATATAACATATAATTTGCCATATACGATATTGCTGATTTTTTTATATAGGTAGGTACATAATTTTACGGAAAACTGGCAAACCAAGATATTAATCTCAAGACTCTCAAGGTAAAGTTTATAATATGCATTTTACCGACTTTAAACACTTGGTATTTAAATATTTAATCGATGATCTAGCTACGAATATTTGGGTCCGCAATTTTCTTCTAAATTCGTGGCAACTTTTTTACTGACCCTCTCAATGTTAATACAAATGTAATAAAATATACTTGTTATTGTTTCATGCTTGCTGTACTATCAATTTTTTTTTGAGTTTAACGCCAGAACTGATTTATACCACAGAGGCTACGTCATCAATATCACTACATAGTAAGTATAAAACAAAGTCACTTCTCCTGTCTGTATGCTTAGATCTTTAAAACTACGCGCATTTTTTTTAAACAAAGTGATTTCTTTTTATTTTATTTTATTTATGTATAATAAAGTAGAGAAACACTGATAATTTTAGACGTTTCTATTGTGATATCGTAAATAAACACAATATTTTTGCGCTGAAGCGTTCGTAGCGAAGTTTGCTTAGCTGTTCTTAACCGATAAGCAAAGTTAAGCAACGTCCGCCGTGGTCATGAGTTGGATGGGTGACCGTTAGTGACATTACTACTGAGCGCTTCCGTGCTTCGGAGGGCACGTTAAGCCGTCGGTCCCGGTTGTCGTCTTAGGATGGTAGTCGTTATAGCATGGTGGTAGAGGATTTTGCAAGTGCCCGCCAGGCTAGCTACCAGCCTCGAGTAGAAAATCTGTCGACAAGCCCCTAAAGGTGTGTTCCGGCAGCTGTCCTTGAGAGCCAGTAATTCTAGGTTAGCCTGAACAACATCTTCGACTACATCATGACTTACCATCAGGTGAGATAGCGGTCAAAGGCTAACCTATAAAGCATTAAAAAAAAACTTTACAAACGCTGGCTATACGAGATAGATCAAAATAATAAACTACAGTATTATACACCTTAAAAAGGTCTATAAAAAATTCCGGAATGGTATATGCATATCACTTAGGGATAATCCACTATAAAAAAATATCCTATACTTTTTACGAGAAATAATGGATTATTTACGAAGCAATTTTAATCAACACATTATTCTTTATCCAATTAACCTTATATACATTGTGCATTTAATATAGATCAATATGACCCTGTACACCATGTAATTTAAATTAATATTTTCCAAGATATTACAGATTATTTACTATCAGCAACCGTGCGAAGCCAGGTCGGGTCACTAGTATAATATAATTTAAGTAGGCACGAGTATAAACATAAGGTATATGATTATTAATAATTAGATTTTATTGTTAACCTCTATTATCATTTGTATAAACCTCTGTTACTAATTTCAGACGTTTTATTTTATCATTATACTGATATTAATGTATTCCTGCAAAATAAAGAGCAGTTTTTTTTTTGTGTTTCCTTACTTTAAATCAAGTCGACCGAGCGAAACAAGATATCTGGGGCGAGTAATGAACTTATAAAATTTTAAAACGTTGAGGGCGAGTTGTGATTTATGATGTAATGTGAATAATTGAACGCTTTGAAATACTAATCAACCATTTTACCAGCCTTGTGTTGTTGTATTTTATTTGCTAAAATTGTATCAGTACATTATGGGAATGAACAATAAATGATCGAAACTTTTTTCTGTTAATTAATTAACGGTCAAACAGAGCTCGAATGCGCAAATACCAGGAGAGCATCACTCGAGCAGAGTAAACACACTCGCTGTCAAAGAACTCTCCCTGTATATACAGTAAACACTCAAATCCAGTAAATCGTTTTCCGCTAGAGGTCAACAACTGGTCATTCTGGTGTCAACGCCTCGCGTCTATGTGCTTCTGGTAGTTACGGTTTATAGCCGAAGCTTTGTCTTGTTTTAGGAATATAAAGACAGGTCTTTGTTCGGAAGATTACGTTGAAGGATGTTAAAGGAAATAGACGAATCAAGAAATGTTTTAGAAAAAGCTGTAGATAACATAATGCGTGAGTTGGGTCGCGACAAAGGCTTTGATCTTCAAAAGCTTTTTATTTACATCATATAATACATTAATAAAGTGTATCTTTTTCTTTTTCATGGCAACCAGTACATAGGGCGATTTATCTATCCAGTGAAAAAGTATTAAATAAAAAGCAGAAATAAAAATGTTGCTATTTATTTTGTGCTGATTGGTTAGCCTTTGGCCACAATTTCACCTGATGCTAAGTGACGATGTTTTCTAATGTGTAGTAATCAAGAAAAAATGGTTTCCTTGGGAATGCTTTCAGTGGTAGTTTACTCTTAGAATCAGGCGTTAATATGGAATCTTGTTCTCTTGTTTATCTACGTTCTGATGAGTTTTTTTACAAACTTTTTTATTTTTAGTTTCACCTTTCCCGATGCTTGTCATCAAATCTTGCAAATTAAAATTGATCCACTTCCCGGTTCCTGATTGAGCTGAAATTTTGCATACATGTGTAAATTGCGTGACAATGCAATATTATGATAACATGGTGCTGATCTGATGATGGGGTTAAAGTTGGCCAAAGGAAATTCGCAATGAAAAGACACAACCTCACCGAGTTTGGGTTCATGTGAATCGTCTTGACGAGTACTGTTTAACATTTTTTATTAACTAGAATATAATACAAGCTTGTTTTTAAAAAGTTTTTTTTATTGAGAAAAGCTTGTTTTTATGTTATGCGGCAATATGAGTAACAGTTCGCCCGCCTGATGGCAATCGTCTCACGCCTGACAATTACAGATTGTATACTCCACTTGGGGCTCCATTTAAGGGAAGGCAACCGAAAAATTAAACTTTTTTGCACGCTAGCATGTCGATGTGTCTATAACTCGTCGAGTAGAGTACCTATAGCTTTCTTATTTTTACCACATCATCACCTACCATCAGGTGAGATAGTGGTCAAGGGCTAACCTATCAGGCATAAAAATAAAAAAATAAAACTTCGATGTTTTTGCGTTCAATGTGGTCAATAGTAGCTCATTTTTGTTACAGGGTCTATTAGAAAAACTAAACTAAGAATCTGTAATCAAGGTATAATATGTACAATATCCTTTATTTAATCAACAAATACTAACAATTCTGAATTAAAATGCAGTTTTAAAGTTGTGATCAAAACCATAATTCTTTTTACATGCTATTTCTATGCTTAACACTAAAGAGCGAAGCCCAACTCGCTCTTGGCCAACTTTTTTATTGTGGTCTATGAAAATGACAAAACAAACAGTTTGAGATATCTGCCAAAAACACTTTACATAACTTATTATAGCACGATATAGTTATGTTTAACTCGTAAAGGCTCGTTTGTCTACGAAGTAGCATTTTCGTAGCGATTGTATTAACAAGTCTACGACACAGCTTTGTCTTGTCTAGACTAGAGGGTTCCGAATGCCATACTCAAGCCGTAAATATCTTAGATATGTTGATGAAGTCATGCTTTGCATATATATACTAGAAGGTGTAGGTATGTAGCTGTAGTTCGTAGAAGTTGTAGAAGTTAATAAGTGGAAGTTTATGTTTTAAATTCTATTCACCATTTCTTTGGACCATATTTCTTATCTTGTGCGTGAATCGAACCCGCGTCCTAGTTTTATCCACCAAGTGCCTTAACCACTGGGCTAACGAAAGTGGCTTGACTGAGCGAATTTCAGCTGGTTGAGGCACCTAGTGCATAAAACCATGCGGGTTCGATTCCCGCTCGAGTTCTTCATTTATTCCTAGAACTTGGTGCTCAAACAAAATTTAAATGATGAATTTTATAATTGAAAATCTAAGTGTACCTAAGTATTTAGTTATTATATATACATATACCTACCTACGCGATGTTTTATCAAGTTACCAAATTAGTTTCAGTTGTGCAAGGACCACGTAGATGTTGTGAGGCATCTTTACTTATTCTGGATGGGGTTTAAGCATTATTCTTACTACACTTCGTTATGTCAAATTTATTTTCATAGCTGATATGTTATCCTTTATTACTATCTTAGCAATGATAGCTGAGCACACAGCCAGATTTTCTACTTGAGGGTTCAAGTTGAAAATCTGTCGCGAAGCACCTAACAGTGCATTCCGACAGCAGTCTTTGAGAGCAAGTAAAATTACAGGCATAAACGACATAAAAACTGTTTGTCACAGGGTGACGGGTGAAGTCCAATTCGTCACTTATAATGAAATGCATCCACATAGGCAGAAGTTCCCGCTTAAGACCAGGTAGGTTGGGCTTCGTGCATCATGCATCACACTACCATACAAAAAAAAAACTCACGTGTTCGTACGAGATGCATATACTCGTACATATGAAGAATGGTAAATGCCTCAAAGAAGAAAACAGGGTAGGGTTACTAAATGTAGAATACTAGATCGTGCTTGCCACCGCTAGTCACGCAACGACCATTTATGAAGCAGGGATGGCTCAGTGGCATTGGTTATGGACTGCCACGCAGCAGGTCCATGGTTCGAATCCTGCCGCGGACTTGAGCTTCACCGCATGGTGGTAGGGCATTTTGCGAATGCCTGGCTAGCGACCACCCTCAAGTAGAAAATCTGTCGCCAAGCACCTAACGGTGGCTTCCGGCAGTTGTCCTTGAGAACCAGTAATTCTAGGTTAAGCCTTTTAACAAAGCCTTTTAAGGTCAAAGGCTATGAGCAATAAAAAAGAAACAAAAAATCTTTAGAGAGTATTTTCACACCCCTTATCTTACTATCGTGCTTTGCTACAGATATTTCAACGTTAATTCCCGAGACAAAGCTATTACGTAACTATCTCAACGATCGACAAACACAAAGCAAACCGATCGTTTGAACAATACTCTACTTCTGAACTCTCTCAACAGCAACTTGAAACAAATTTTGAATTGAAGATAGGGGCTGAGGAGCCGACTTGATATAAGGTTAATTGACGCCGAAGTAAATAATAAGTAGGTAGCTTGATAATTGGTTTATTCCACTTTGTTTATATCAGCAAGTTTCACGCAAACTAATCCTCAAAATATAGAAATATAGGTTTGTGAAGGTTTTGTGAGCATAACATTTGCCTGTCAGAATATAGCAATTCTTACCCGGCAACCCTCGGTGTGAGTGTCCTGTATATAATAATTTTTTTTTATGTTATTGTGACGGAACAAGCACGAGGCCCACCTGATGTTAAGTGGACTAACCTCTGCCTAACAGATGCATTTCGTCACAAGTCACGAATTGCACTGCGCCCGTCACCTTGAGACATAGTTGTTAAGTCTCATGTGCCTGTAATTTCACTGGCTTCAATTTGATGCCGGAACACACCGTTAGGTGCTTGGCGACAGATTTTCTACTTGAGGGTGGTCGCTAGCTAGGCGGGCATTCACAAAATGCCCTTCCACCATGCGGTGAAGCTCAAGCCCGCGGCGGGATTCGAACCATGGACCTGCGGCACGGCAGTCCATAGTCAATGCCACTGAGCCATCACTCAGATACACAGAACTGGCGCTTTTTATGATGTCGCTTACTTCTTAACTTATTAAAATATTTCATATTATAATCTACAGATACAGCCTATTCGTCGATATAGTCACGACAGTGATTTAGTTTTAATACACTTACAAGTCGTCTGAATTGAGAATTGAGAATGAATTAAGTCTTAAGAGTTGAGTGCACGGAGTGCTTTTCATACAAACGTAGTTTTGTCATATTTTAAATAGTGTTTAAGCTCGGTAAAGTTGTGTATGCATATTGTTGAACCTAATATCTATACTTCTAGTGTAAATGTCAAAATAACAATTTCCATACAAAAGGATCTTTCGAATTATTTTTGAAAATACTTAATTTTACGGATATCTGGCAAACTAGAAATACAGGTATTAGGCTTAAGGACATACATGCAAAGTTTCACCGAGTTTTTAACACTTAGTATTTAAAATATGATGAAACTACGTTTGCGTAAAAAGCGCCACGAGGACTTTAGCCTTAATTATACTTATCACCCCCTTATCCCACTTCGAGTGCGGTCGCCTCGAAAGGTGACGATTCACTTGCATCAAATACATATTTATCCAAATACTACAATTGCTACAAAATAATTATGGGTTGCTGAATAAACAGTTATCATTCTAACATTCTTGAGCATTTTCCGATGCTAGAGGCGGACACGGGTTCGAATCTTGTTGGTGATTAATTTTTTTCTTTGTTTGTTTTTTTGTGGGTTAATATTATTTTATTATTATGCATCTGCTAGCGAGCACAGGTACCTTACCGCTGAACAACATGTGCGCGCCGTGATTGTTTTGTAAGGCATTTAAAAAAAAGCACACCAATTTTGTCCGCGTACCTAGTATTATTTTACGTCACACTTTTATCTCAGCCCAGAGCTTTACAAGATTATTAAAGAAATATTCTACGCACACTATGCTAACCTCAAAACGTGGGGATTATGGCCAGTTATATCTCCTTTCTCCCTTAATGGAAGGCGTATGTTAAGATGTGTCCATTTCAAAGACAAAGAGTCTATGTAACGTTTTCAATAACTAGACAATAGATAATATTAATACCTTCGATTCCGTGAATCATAACCGATTTGTCTTCGGTGTATTTCTATAACACAACAAAACATTACTTTAGTTTAGTTTAGTAAAGTTTTAGGCACCCAGTTTTATCATAGTGGTTTATGCACCCGTTGAGAAATCGAGGGACTGGAGTTCGATTAATGTTCGGGACATTTTGTGCTCTAAGAATTTGTAATCACTACTTCGACTTTCAATTTTCAAACCCTACAAAGATGAAGAACATTGCAATTTCAATATAACTTGAAACGGTAATATTCATAGACATAATGAAGTGAAGTCCAAGACAAGTCTTTCCAAGAACTAAGTTGGGAACTTGGACAATAGCCTGGACAAAGTTTGTGCGCGCTCGTGCGATATTGCATGTAATGGTATTTAAAAATACATTATTATGCTTGAGGAAAGATACCTCAATCACTCAGAACACAGGCTAGGTACACTAGGTCATGTTGTGATCAAAAATGTTGTTAACCTAGAACGACTTTTTTTATACTATTGTGATATAGAAGAAGCCCGAGACCCAGCGGTAAACTCTTCTCTCTCCTCTACGCGAAGAGTACGGGACGAAACTGCAATGTAATGGCTATAATAAAATTCCAAGGACTTTTAGGGAGCTCCCTATAAAATATTTTAAAATCAGATTGCACAAATGGTTGGTCGAAAAGTGTTTTTATAACGTTACCGAGTTTTTTAATTGTTAGAATTAGCCATAGTAAGTAATGATCCATAATTGACATAATATTTTATTTCTTAAGGTTGAATATATTTTTATTTTTACTGACATGTATATATGTAATATAATTATTTAATGTTTTTTTTGTTGTTTTTAAAAAATTACCACTATGGAAAATAAATGTAATTATCACTATTTTTAATATAATTATGATGATTAAATATTGTAAGCTAAGTAACGTAGCATAATATTATTTGTGTTACTTAATAAAACAATAATTATATGCCAGTAGTGAAACATGTATAGATCTGTTAATTGTATTATTAGGACCACCTTGTTAAAACCATGTTTCTTGCAATAAATTTCATTTAATTTTCAATAAATTAAATAAATTTCATGCAATTTGTCAAAAGCGGCAAACTGCACTGCGCTCACCACCCTGACACATAAAGTTCTTAAGTCTCATCTCATGTGAAATTTCGGTATGATATGTACAATATCTTTTATTTAATCAACAAATACTGAAATAACTTGTTTAAGGTGTAGTTTTGAAGCTGTAATTAAAATCATATAGTAGGCTATACTGCAAAGCGAACCTAAAAGAGCAAGACCCGATTCGGACCTGCCAGTTTATTAAAGACTGGATGTAATTTTTTGCTAGATTTGTTACTCCAGCAGTGAAGCAGTGTTGGTTCAGTGGCATTGGCCATGGACTGCCGCGCAGCAGGTCCATGGTTCGCATCCCGCCGCGGGCTTGAGCTTCACCGCATGGTGGCAGAGCATTTTGCGAATGCCCGCCTGGATAGCAACCACTCTCAAGTAGAAAATCTGTCACCAAGCACTTAACGGTGTGATCCGGCAGCTGTCCTTGAGAGTCAGTGAAATTACAGAAACATGAGACTTAAATATGTTTCAAAGTGACGGGCGCAGTGCAATTCGTGACTTGTGATGAAATGCATCTGTTATAGGCAGAGGTCCACTTAACATCAGGTGGGCCTCGAGCTTGTTCCCTCACAATAACATAAAAAAAACTCCACTTTATCCCAGTGGGGTTCTGGGATATTCCCCGTGGGGTGCCAGGAGGTCCCTTTGGGGTGCTGGGATAGAATGTCACCTTCATCTCTTCCTGTGGGTGTCATAAGGGAAAAATACGTGAAGGTGGGCGCTTTATGAAGTACTGACAACTCTGCTGCGATCCCCAAGACGCCTGCCAAGCGTGGGGGTTATTACAAAACCCTTAATGGGGGAGGCTATGTACAGCAGTGGACAATCCGGCTGATGCAGCAGTTACTCCATTGGAAGCTGAGCGAGACTTGGAAATAATGGAAAGCCCTAAATAAGGAGGCCAGTGCTGAAGGCACTGTACCTGAGGCGAGCGCAGAAGGAGCACTACCTTTTGCGACTGTTGAAAACACCACCGCGATGAAAGGAGTTGCTATTCTGGCTTTATCAAGCCACTGTAGTATATACCTCGATTTGGGATGTCACCAGGATAACAGAGAAAATTGAACCTAACTGCTTTGGTTCTGGATTGAGCCGTTAGTGCTGTTCTATTAGGTAAAACACCAAACGGAAATTCATGTTTGCCTCGAGCCTACCGATGAGCTCCCTATTTACCAGTTACTTACCATAATTATCATGTTTCATCTACATATCAATCTTAAATATTCACCGAAAATTTCAACTCTTTTGCTCCCAAATGTGCCGAAAGCTATGACCTCATTAATAATATTTTATCGTGTCAATATTATTTTAACACCTTATTGGCCATAACATGGCAATTGGAGCGAGTAAATGGCGTACATTGGTAAACATTCAGGCTATCGGTTACCAGATTAAGTCAACGCCTACGTGACCTACTGCTCTGTTTTAGGTCTTATAAATATAATTAACTAGCTGCGCCCCGCGGTTACACCCGCGTGGTGCGCCTCCTCTATTTCCATACCAAATTTCATCAAAATTGGTCCAGCCATTTGAGCGTGAAGAAGTAACAAACATACAAACACACTCACAAACTTAAATATTATAAATTAAAACAGCAAAAACATTCACGTTGGGGATCGATTACGTCGACCCGGGTTTAGAGCATATCAGATGCTCATCATCTGGAGTGTTTTTGCCGGTTTAATTTATAATATTTAAATGTGTACTAACAAAAATCTCATTTCAAATACTTGCAATCGTTCGCTTTTATAAGTTATGTTAGTTTCTTATGGATCAATTTGTTAATACCAAATATGCATTAGAAATAAAATGACAATTTTTAAAGAATTTATGGTTCACTATTTTAGCGATAATGGCTTACACATAAAACATAGTTATATGCTGTTACGGGCTTTTTTGTAGGATAATTAAAGATAAACATTTCCGTTAAACATTATGCACGTGTGATACTAAAGATTTTGGCAGCGCACGCAAATACTAAACAAATAATATATAACAATTAATACTAAATAGGTCGCATAATTATGGCAGAATTTTTTTCCTACTAACTTGACATTTATCGTTATATTTTGGACAATTCATACAATATATTTATAAAGTGAGTATGTTATATTATTGTAAAGTTTTATTAAAATTCATTCAGTAGTTTTTGCGTGATAGAGTAACAAACATCCATACATACTTACTACTTTTCGCGTTTAACATTATGTACTGTGACATAGGGAATTCGTTTTTTGAAGCGACTCTGAAAGACGCGAAACCAGTTGAGATCGAGCTGTTGTTTAAATATGTATACCACTTACAAAAGATGTAATGTAAAAAAAAAATTTTTATTTATATTTACATACATCCTACATAACTTATAATTGTATGGACAATGCTAGCAGTTGGACTGCCTGTGATCATGTAATGGCTTATAGGTTGTTTAAATGTTTTTATTCTAGTAGGTGTAGTGTTGTATAGAGTTCGTAGTGAAAATGCACAATGTTATTCGAGTATATACGATATATAGCTTCGTATATATATATATATATATATATATATATATATATATATTTATTTATTATAATTATTATATTTTTTAATTTTTATATATTTTTTAATTATATACGAGTATATATACATATACATGTATATATACTCGTATATATAGCTTCTATTTTACGTATAATAATTGTAGCGACGAGACGATATATTAATCAAATAACATTCTTTATTTGCACATAATTTATTATAATAGTACATGAAAATACACTAATGAACACACGCACATACACGCAAAAACTCACATTCAATGTATAATTTATTGCTTAAGCGTATTAAATCTTTAGTGCTAAATTTTTCGGGAAAAATACTGCCCTACTGCAACACTGTAATTATACTAAAGCAGCAGGCTTCAACATTAGTAAGTTAGCTATATTATGTGCTAGGAAGAGACTAGTCCACCCACAACACAGGGTATCCTAGTGTGGGGGCTGGATTGACATGTAGAAAAGTTTATAAAAAAAAAAAATATATAGGTATCTAGTAAGTAGTATTTAGTAGTTATTATACTTTTCTTTAAGTATCATTTTAGGCAATTTTTGCATATTGATACTTATATTTGTAACTTAGATAGTAGTAAAATTGTTTATTATAGATGCTTAGTTATAAAGATACTTAAATAATAGTCTATATGTATGTTTAATATTCACTTTGTTGAACAATAAAAATATTTGTATTTGTATAGTAAGCAAATACAAAAATAAACATTTTGTATTTGTATAATAAACAGATGTAGTACGTACATTGTCACGTTTTCATTTACTCTGCCAAACATTATCATTACATATTTCTTTTTACTTTTTCACGCGGTTCCCGTGAAATTTCATCTTTCACAAAATATTGAAATACACGGTTAGTATCTACTCGTTTCTCAACTCATTTAAGTCAAGACAACAACAAATTAATTCCATGTTAGAGTTCTGTTTACCAATGTACAGATTATAATCATTTCCCGAGTAATTTGGCGAAAGCAGACGTAGCTCTCAAGGTCTACGATGTATCACGTAGCAGATATATGCTCTCAGTGCTCACACGGAATAACTAATTACCTTCACATTACGCCAGATAATCTGGGAATACGAAACTACAGTGAACCGTACTCATTTACACCTGAAGGTTTATGATGAATACTGAAGTATTCTGTACATATAAATGTATATAATATGGTAATTAAGCCCTAAGAAAATGAAGGTAAAGTATTTGCTAGAACCTATATAAAGTGGTCAGTGATAAAAGGCTTATGTTTAACTTACCACCAGATAAAGTAACATATAACAGACAAAAATAGTAAATTGTCACCAAAATTAAACCCGCATTTTAATGTAAACTTACAACCAAAATTTTAACATGTCGCTATCCTATTTCAGCAAAATGACTCCAAGTTAACACAAAAGTAATAAATGTTCACGAAAAGTAGTAAATGATCACCAAAATTAAACTTGCTATAATTCTTCTGGCACATCGCCGAAACCAGAAATGATACGGAACCTCAACCTAGTCCTGAGAATAAGGATATTGACAAACGGTCAGACTCACGATCAATACGGGTCCATTTTAAGGGTTTCGTACCTCAAAAGGAAAAAAACGGAGTCCTTATAGGATCACTTTGTTGTCCGTCTGTCTGTCTGTCAAGACCATTTTTCTCAGGAACACGTGGAGGTATCAAGTTGAAATTCATATCAAATACTCAAGTCTACTGTCCCTTGGAGCTGTGAAAAAATCAAACATCAAAGCCAACGCTATCAAAAGATACAGCAGTTTATGCTGTAAATTATCGACATTCGCAAGGGAATCAAAACCTACAGGGTATAGGGGAAGTATCCCGTGAACTCAGAATATTGAAATTTGGTACGAAGCAATATCTTATAGCACAGATAAAAGCAAAATTGCGAAAGCATGCATTTTTAGTTACATCATGTAATAAAAAATATTATAATAATTTAAAATGTTATGGATTGCATTTAGCAATGAAAATACCATAACTGCAGGTTTGTACGGAACCCTCGGTGCACAATTCCGACTCGCTCTTGGCCGGTTTATTTTTAATTTAAGGTGCTAAAAGAGTCCAATGGTAATTTTAATGATTATTTTTATAGGAAAATAATTGATTGAGGTAGTTGAAATTGATATATGAGTACCTACATGCGTCAGAAAAAGGATTAAAATTTTGAATTGACCAAATTGTTATGTCTAAGGTTATGTGTAGGAGAGAGCAGCATCATATGAAATGTTATTTTTGCTAATAACCAAATCGTATATATATATATTTTTATGTCTGATAAGTTAGCCTTTGACCACTATCTCACCTGATGGTAAGTGATGATGTGGTCGAAGATGTTGTTCAGGATAACCTAGAATTACTGGCTCTCAAGGACAGCTGCCGGAACACACCGTTAGGTGCTTGGCGACAGATTTTCTACTTGAGGGTGGTAGCTAGCCAGGTGGGCATTCGCAAAATACCCTACCACCATGCTATAACGACTGCCATCCTAAGACAACAACCGGGACCGACGGCTTAACGTGCCCTCCGAAGCACGGAAACGCTCAGTAGTAATATCACTAGCGGTCATCCATCCAACTCATGACTGCGGGCGACGTTGCTTAACTTTGCTGATCGGTTGAGAACAGCTAAGTAAACTTCGCTACGAGCGCTTCAAATAGACACTTTAAGTTATCTATTTACTAGTATAAATGTACTGTGAACAATTGGAAGTGCATCAATTGTTTTTTTTTTTGTAGTCTTGTTAAAAGCTTTCAGTTAATTTATTCTGTGCCTTGAACGTTTCACGAAAAACGCAAGCCGTTGACGGCGAATCATAAACAAAGGAAGAGAAATAATTCAAGCACATGTCAAATTGATAGTAAGAACGACAGAAAGAGCCAGTTCATTAAAGTGTATATATTGTTAATCCACGTGTATCTATAACCAAGCCGGAGTATTTGAGCTCGCCTACGCTTTTTGTTGCGAGTAAAATATTTTCGCGAGCAGACGCCACTATAAAATCTTTCGTCACTCATTCATCCAGAGCATATGTTTTCGCACCGAATAAAATACACGAATATCATAACATTTGTTGCATGAATGAAGTAATCACGTAAATGAACAGGAAATGAGCTATCAAGTTGTTATAGACTACCCACATCCGTTTCTGTGATCATATAATTTATTAGAATGAAAACATTAACAACATAATATATACTATTATTTCAACATAAATGAGTATAACGTGAATAACAATCTTTATTTTATGCAATTGGTACGAAAATGGTAGTTATTCCCTTATAACGCCTTCATAGGGCTTTCTTGATTGTTGCCGTGGAAACCAATAGGTACTGATTATTATGAGCCTGTGGTGTAATAGAAAATGCCGCCACTTTGTTCTCATATGACCTGATAACCAGTACGAAAAGAGGTAATGCATTTTAAAACCAGTTGAATAAAACGAAAACTACCAATTATTACGAGACAAATTTATACATGCGGTTAATTTCATACAGTACATTACGCAAGTGCCCGCAAAATAAAAGTGGTAGTATCAGCTGCCAATCAGAAGGTCGTAGGTTACATGCTATCATGAACTCGCTATTTTTAGCATGATGGTAAGGTACAACATTTACACCACCCTCAAGTAGAAAATCTGTACGTAAGCAACATATAGCTATTTTTAATATTGTTAGGTTTGCAATAACGCCTTAAAGAACGATAGGAAAGATTTGAGTTATGACGTCATGTCATGTTAGTTCAATTGGTTACAGCATACCCCGGCTCAAGGGGTGGATGGACGCGGGTTCGAATCCCGCACATGACTTAAATTTTTCCAATCGTATATTTGTGATTTTGTAACCTATAGCTAGTTTAGACAGCTGTCATCAAGATATCCTCCAGCACATCATTAGTCACCGACCGGTCAGAAAGTGATAAATAGCTAGCTTTAAAAATATATGCGTCCAGGGAATTGCGAAGATATTCGGCTTTAATAATACCCCGATTAATTTCAGAACTAATTAATATGCACGGAAAGTAAAACAGTTTACTTACAATTTATTTAACTTCGCCTGTTTCCATTTCTCGATAAACATTTAGCACTGATTTGTTATGCATGGGGGGAGGGGGGAGAGGGGGGGGGGGGGAAGCCGGCATCTGTTCATGAAGTGGTGTAACTATAGATCGACTGCAAATGTACGCCGCGGCTCAATTTTACTTCAAAATTAACATTCGCTTCAGAATTGTTACGTAATTTTGTTGGGGAACAAAACATTTGTGTGAATTTGACTTTGTGGGATCTTGGTGTTACGTTTTATAGAACGTAGAGTAGACAAGAAATAATAGACCGTGTTGTCGTTCGAAGTTTAAATACGCTGAAATTTTCGTCTCGAAGTTTCAATATTGCGAAATAAATGGCTAATTATACATACATCATTACGCTTGCGCAGTTCGCTGAAAAGTGTTTCAAACGTTTTGTATAATAAATAATTAGCTTCATTATATAAGAGTTATAATGAGTCTTAATTGGCTTTTGTTGTGTAACGTGTAGATCAGTTTTATAGGGTAAATTCAACGTTAAATTAATATTTTAATAAAAGACTTAAAACATATATCTAGTGACAATTCGTCGATCATTCTCGATCTTGCGCTCGTAGAGTCAAGACCTCCTGAGGATGCTTCGTGTAGAAGCGAACGCGTCGAAATTTCTTCCAGTTTCGCTGCGTGGCGTTTGTGACGTCACGTCGGCTTAACAGGAAAATTAAACGGAATCGTCACTAGATATATTTTTTATAGGGTAAATTCACTTTTACTGGTTTATTTCTTATATTAGTGATCAGAATTATAAATACAATTCATCACATGATATTTTTTTAGCATTCCGACTGCGTGTGTGTCTGCGATGGCTTCTAGGTTGTCTAAATGCCAGGTAGAAATGTAGGTTACCTACAGTGTGTAAATGATGCCTTTTAAATTGAGAGTAGGTAATAGTTTCAAAAGTGAAAAAGGGAAATTTGAACCAAGTCTAATAATAATGGTGTATACGAACTGACCCTGTTAGACTATTATACGAGAATTATAGGGATGCCTTTCTGTTTTTATTTGTTTTAAATGATATTTTTTTGGTTGAACTAATCAGTGGATGTTGTTATAATATATAAGTTAGGTAACCTTCCTTTTTCTTTTTTTGCCAAATTAAGTAGTAAAACTACCAACCACAGTTTATTCCAGACTATAAACTCCAACAAATAATTATGTGCTAGGAAGAGACTAGTCCACCCACAACACAGGGTATCCTAGTGTGGGGGCTAGAGTGACATGTAGACAACTTTGTCAAAAAAATACTTATAGCTATCTAGTAAGTAAGTAGTATTTAGAAGTTATTATGCTTTTCTTTAAGTATCATTTTAGGCAATTTTCTCATATTGATATTTATATTTGTAACTTAGATAGTAGTAAAATTGTCTATTATAGATGCTTAGTTTTAAAGATACTTAAATAATAGTCTATGTATGTTTAATATTCACTTTTTTTTTAACAATAAAAATATTTGTATTTGTATTATAAATAACAGAGAGTTTATATACAGAGAATTAGTTAATTGTAAATGATAAATAGTTATCTATAATTAAATAAGTTTTCTTTTCCTATAGAGTTATTGACATAACCGAACAAAGGCCTAGGTCGGTACTTCCAACTTGGAAGTACCGCCTGAGAAACAAAATATTATGGTCCCGAGTGACACATACTATTTTTCATCACTACCAAAGAGAAAATAAAACCTATAGGTATACGAAACTCGTATGTATGGGCAATATTATCAATAAATATAAGCATTGTTTTTTAAAAATGATCTATTTTCATAATTTATAATAAGCATTGCAATTCAACGGGGAAATGCTGCTTCACACTGCTAACTGGCAGTGTGAGTGTGCAACAAAAGTACACACTGGTATAAAAAAAATATATAATTATTCATTATGTTGTAACCTAATTTATAAGAAGCACGCACGTGGCCGGGCTAGAATCGCACTCAAGTGCACTCTTTTTTTTTAGGGAGGGTTAGGTGCTGGCTACCGCTGTCGGTCGTTCAGCTCCACCGGATTTTGGGCGAGGGAAGGCCCTCTTATATATATATAGGGGAAGAGCCGAAGACACTTCTACCAAGACGGGCGTAGAAGGCGAAAAGCGCCATATACCTCAGTCTCCTGCGGGTGCCGAAAACGCTCCGCTACTATCTGAGGGTTGACAGCCAGCTCAAGGGCACCACTGTGGTTCGGACCTCGGCTTGTCTCGCTGCCGAGAGACAATGGGGGAATCGGAACTAAATGCCCCGGTTACAACTGCAGTGTTGTACCGTTGAGAATGGGCCCTGCTGAAATTTACTCTATGACTATTTGGAGAGTGCACTCGAGACGAGTGGCTTATATATACTGGCCCTGCTGCCCACATTCTGGTATTTTACCTTTAGTCGCCTCTTACGACACCCACAGGTAGAAATGGGGGTGCCATTTTGACCCCACGGGGCACCCGGTACCCCACGGGGCACTGGAATATATATAAAATGATACATTTCTCACGTATATCACATACAATGGAAATGTGTGTGCTAAATATACCTATAAAAATGTAAACTTGAGTTCAAACATTTTTTTATTTCAACTGTACTTTCCATTGTTTGCTATTATATAGAATTACGTGCATAGCGACACTTTACACTAGATATTTTTCGAGGACTAACCGGATATCCGGATACCGGATACCGGTATCTGCCCTGTACGAGGCAATGTCAGACCGGGAGCTGGACTTATCTGTGAAGCACATGTCCTGGGCGCTTGCCGAACTGTGAACATAGCAGATGTTTCCACCTGCCACATCCAGTCCACTCGTTTATAAACAAAATTCATGTAATATTACCTTGACAATTAAAACTTAACGTTCCACAAACTCCAGGTTTCCTTGATAAACTTTATGTTACGTACAAAGGTGTATAAGGTATATGCTATGCACCTACGTATAGGAGAATTGTGAAAGTTATCCGTACAGTTCAGGCCGGCCTTGTATTCTGTTGTATAATCAAATTGTTTATCGAGCGTGCCTTTTCAATTACAGTGCGTGGGATCGTGTAGCTGTGTTCCTTGTGTTACAATGGGGTATATATACATACACAACACAATGTACCTAAAGCGTGCAATGTCGATATTGTCAGGCGTGGTTCACTCGGCACTTTAGGTATAAAGCTACAGGTACATCGACGTATCCGTCCGGACGGGATTATTCTAGGGTGCGTGCCGCGTCAGAAGAGATCAGAGCTATGCGTGGCTATGCGTTAGAAAGAGAGACGCCTTGTGGGTGAATATAAATATAAGGTACCCCGTGCTTTGCGAGCTGAAGTGTATTTCATTGCTTCGTTGCTAGAATCGCTTATGGCTGGAATGGCTTTGCGGAGAGATTGATCCCTCTGGTCCGTTTTATTCTGTGATATTGATCAGATTTAAAATAAGATACCTAGGTGTTAAACTTTAACTGTTTTCTTTATTATAAGGTCCACATTCAAATGCCACGCAGTAAATAAAACCGGAGAAGTGCGAGCTGTTCTCCCAAACCGAGGGTTCCGTACGAACACAGAATATACCTGTTTAAAAATCGTTATATTTTTCAAACAATTCGAGGTCCTTAGTGGGTATCCGGCCGATTTTTAGTGTTTATTGCATATAGGCATTTGACTATTAACATACCAAGTTTGATGCTTATGTATTATCGATTTTAAGGATAGAGCATAAATAAAAACAGATTTCCTCTATAACCCGCTTTTCAAACAACATAAAAGTTCTCAATTCAACTTTTTTTTGTGTTACCTCATAACTCCTTACATAGTTTGATGATTTTTTGACATTCTATAGCTGAGGCTTAGTAATAGGGTCCCGTTTTCCAGTACGGTACCCTAAATGAGGTATGGGGACGATTAGTTGGTTCTATCGCAATATGCGACTAGAAAACTTTGCATTTTTTACGTCATTACCTATTATAGTTGGTCCAGTCACGTATCGCTCTCAAATTTGGAGCCTATTCTTAAATCTGATAGTTATTTGTTATTTCCTGACAAAGATTCTCCGTCGCATCACATGTCGCATCTTGCCCGGTCAATTGCAATAAGTTCGCCCCATATTAAATGGGACCAAAAACATCTGCTGAAACGTGTGTTTATTGACTGTCTTTGCTTACCCTATCAAGGAATTCAAGTATGACGATATGTCTATGTTCTTACTACCTTACTACATCCTATGATTTGGACTTTGAAGCTGAATGTGCACTACTAGACACGTCGCAGGAGCCGTCCGCACCGTGTACACACTGAAGGAACAGTGCGCAGATGACGTCTTCCGCCCGCCCGCGCCGCACGGCACGCATCGAATAGATGACGTCATCCGCGCACGCTCTGATGGAATATACCTACAGCATTTTACTGAAATGCGAGTCGTATAGCGCGGATCAGTGCGCGTCGTTGCATACAATTTCAGACAGACATATGAAATTCGTGACTGCGCTTGATGATTCAGCGCAAGCGGCTCCTACGGTGCGTCTAGTAATGTATTCACCTTTAATTAAAGCTGCGACGTGTCTAGGTGCACATTCACCCTAATTTCACTACGGTTACAAGCTGAGTCATACACAAGCAGTTTAGCTCACAAATACCGAATCGTTTCTCTTAATACTCAATCACTCGTGTTTTCCGCCGATTTCCGCGCTACATCGCCGCACGCCGGTTTAGCCGATAATAATGGTATGCAATATACAGAAATAGCACCAGTTGCCAGACTAATGCATGCGTAAATCTCTATACTGCTGTAAAATCGTGAAACAGTCTGTACAGCTTTTGGTTCAGAACTTTTCGACTGACTCATCTTCTTACTATTGTCCAATTTCTGAGGTGGGCTAGCTGTGAAGGGTACTGGGACGTTTTATACCACGTGCGATTTGCACCATGGTGTGATTAGTTTTCAGATATTTTCATATTTTCATTTTACTAATTGAATAAAAATTAAAAAAAAAATGGAACCTTTCGTACAACGCGAACGGTTTGAAATGACCAGGAATTTTGCACACTAAGGCGATTTGAATCACGGTGTGAATTAGTTTTTTTTTTTGTTTATATAGCTTCGAAACGTTATTAAAAGTTTAAAAATATCATCACTAACCAATACAGGTATAATAAAAATAAGTAATTTTATTCTAGGTTAATAAATTGGTAAGATAACTATGGCGGTAAAGACACACTGTTGTACCCCTCAACGTAAGCAGTGGAATGCTGCTTATTCGCATGCGCTTTTTTCCTCTTAGCTCTAGCCTTTTAGGATCATCCAATGGCAGGATATTAAACAATTCTCAAACAATCAAAAATTAAGCCAGGAACCTTACGGCTTACATAGTTCATAGTATTTTATTGGTATAGTTACAATACCCACACTTATTGATAATGTCAATGCTTCTTAAAGTATGTAGGTACGTACTTGTTGGAGTTGTTAATTATAATAACTATATCGATATATCTAATTTACAATATTGTATCCCATAACAATTATGTAACATAATAAGTTTCAGGTTTCATAAGAAGAATTAGATAACAAAGTAGATTATTAATGAATATCTAGGTATATTTAAAAATAAAGACATAATTGACAATTACTATTGATTAATTAATAATGTCAAAAACAGTAATCGATAAAACGAATGTCTTAATCATTTCTCTTTTCTGTGGTTTTAATCATTTCATGTCAAAAAAAAAACTTCAATGTAGTAAAAAAGTTTTGTCAATAAGCCAGCTACAAGACTGGTTACTACCTACTTGAATTGATTTCATTGTATTGTGATGACGAAAGAAGTATCTATCAAAAACAAACGCTATGCGGCACCTATTTGGTGCGCATGACAATGCTTGACTAAGTACATAAAACATTGTATCGCATCATAATTGGGTAAGCATGTCTCGAGGCGAAAGCATAGTCAGACTAAATTATTGACGAAAATTAAATTGAGGATGTTGAATGTTTTCGAGAACAATTCGTTGTGTTATTGGTTTCAGAAATGAAGCTACAGAAATACATTGGAGGAAAGCTAATTTCCTTACATTTTGTGGGAACATCCGTTATACATACTTAGTAACTTCTCTGGAGTACAGATGGCGCAATTTATAATTTATTTGTATTTCTATTATAGTTACTGTTTTGATCGCGTGGTCCAACACAATGAGGACCAAATTACTCGTCATCGTAAAATTTTAACATATTGATTATATTCTTGGTGTTGAGACCAAGAATATAATCAATATGTTAAAATTTTAACAATAAAAAACCCACTTCAAACCAAAAAAAACTAAAAACAAAAAAATCACTAAAAAGTAAATAAACCAAACATAGTACCTATACATTTTTTTATTAATTTCACACTGACAATTGAAAATGAGAACATTATCAATATAGTCGAAGTCAATTAATTACGCAATATTAGAGATAACTCAAACACTACTTTTCAGATGCAAGAGCAAGAGTTTTCGAAAAAAAACATTAAAGTCTGTACATCCTGTAAAAAGTTATAACTCTACTTTATTGTTTATTGTTGTGTTCCCTAAAAAAAATACAGTTGAATAAAGAACCTCCTCCTTTTTTGAAGCTGGTTTGCAATAAAATCTACAGAATATCAGCTCAATGGCTCGGTATATCAGCTTATAACGTTTTACTACTGAGACATGGTTTTTAACTTCATTTCAGCTAATAAGACGTATGGGTCTGAATCTACCACGAAGGCTCTGCGCGCCGACTTATACCTTGTACTTATCTCACTTACAACATTCGTCATGAAAATGTGCGTTGCAACAATCATAAATGCGCTCTGTTTCACTCACTTACGAAATGTCATATGTCAAATGAAGTAAGTTGGTGGAGAGAAAATATATTCTAAAGTTCGATCAGTTTATAAATTTCCTTGTTAAGAATCCTTTGCTAAGTTCAGTACAAAAGGGCATTAGTACCGGAAGTTTAGGCTACACATATGCCTCCGTAATAGCTTAACGACTGCCAGCCTAAGACATCAACCACGGTCGACGGTTTGACGTGCCCTCCGAAGTAAGAAAGCCTCAGTTATTAATTAATGTCATTAGCGGTAACCCATCTCCACTACCAGCACATAGGCTCATTTCAATGTAAAATCTTAAAAAAAAAAACTTAAATGACCTAAACAAGATTCCGAATTCCGCAGTTTATTTTAAACCCATTAATTTTCTTTTGTTTTAAGATTAGCAGTGGGTTCACCTTTACTAAACTTATTGTTGGATTCTCAATCTTGTTACGGTCTCTTTAATGCAGTAGGCTTTTAATTTTTTTTATTAATTTAATTTTCGGCTCCCTTTAAATTTAAACATACAACATATATGGGGATCGAACTAAGGACCTGCGGCACGGTATTCCATAGCTATTACCGCTCGGCCATCATTGCTTGAATGCAATTAATAGAAGTAGTAACTAATATACAGGGTTATTGGAAAAATTCTAAAAACCTCTTAGAATTGACTGTTCTGTTAGTCCAAAGAAACATTTTTGCATGAGTATTTTTTTAAATGTTTTTGTGACGGAACAAGCACAAAGCCCACCTGATGTTAAAAGTTTATTTCATTAATATATTACTAATACGCGCCATGTTTTTTTTTTATATTTGGATGTTTAAGGCGAATATACTATACTACGCGAAAAACATAACACTTCCTTGGTACAAGATCTTAAAAAAGGTCTTAAAAAATAAAAATGTGATTTCAATTAAGTAACTTCAAAAAGTTTGCAGTGACAAGAAAAGTTAAGCTTAAAAGTTTAATAATTAATTTTGACAAGAAAAGGGTAGCAGCGTGACGGCGTCTTTGTTACTTTTTACCACGAACCTTCAAATATATATTGTTTCGAGCCCTTGAGACCGCAATGGGTTGGTACGAGTATTTCGTCCTATTTCGTTTCCCAGATAGGACCACCATAAACCCGGACGAGATAACAGGGTAGAAAGTACAGTTTGCGACGGGGGTCCCAAGGGATCGGAACGTTTTGTACCACAGTAAACTTACAGTAGACTGTCTCCATAAACAGGTTTTTAGCCTTCAATAAAAGAAAACGTCACGCTTCAACTACATAAAATGGAATAAAATATAATAAATAAATCCATATTGCATGTTCAAATATATTGTATATAGAACAGTTTAGCAACGGCAACTAAATGTAATAGCTCAATTTTAATATTTACAGTGAGAACATAAAATCAATAATAACTTCCCTCGGCTGTGGTGAGGGAAGAGTACACTAATAAAGAACGGTACATGAAAGCTTCACTACTACACGCACAGCTATGTGTGAGTAACTAGTCACTGATAACTACTGATAAGACACATCACGCATTACCAAGCGTCTAGGGCGTCGATACCGGTACGGGCAGCACAAGATTAAAGAACCATTATTTATTCATGTGGTGTCAAACCGGTTTCAATCAGCTCAGTAAGCGAGCAAAGTTGTAGCTTTCATTCTGTTTATTTCTTTCTTCTTCTGACTAGAGTGCGGACAACCATGGCGTACGTGTAGTTGGTACTAGATATATCAAACTGGGTACTGTATTGTATTGCTTACTTGTTAGTTTTTTTTAATGTTATTGTAACGGTACAAGCTCGAGGCCCACCTGATGTTAAGCGGACTAACCTCTGCCTATAACAGATGCATTTCATCACAAGTCACGAATTGCACTGCGCCCGTCACCTTGAGACATAGTTCTTAAGTCTTATGTGCCTGTAATTTCACTGGCTCTCAAGGACTGCTGCCGGAACACACCGTTAGGTGCTTTGCTACAGATTTTCTACTTGAGGGTGGTCGCTAGCCAGGCGGGCACTCGCAAAATGCACTTCCACCACGCGGTGAAGCTCAAGCCCGCGCTGGGATTCGAACCATGGATGTGAAACCTAGTAGGTACTGAATTTTCAACATACTTTGTTAATTAAAAATGTTAATATTACGGTTAGGTGATAGGTCTCTGGCAAGATTCCGTCAGTTGGAGGGTACAGTGCTTATGGTGTCAGATGATTTGCCTCTAAGCAGAAGTAATGCAAACATTAATGCATTATAGTACTTGTTTGGGTGTGAAGGACACCGTAGTGAAATTTAGGAGCAGTAGGACTCTGTGCGAGGTCGTCCGGGGAATTGCTACCATACCTATTTCCACTGCGAAGCAGTAAAGTTCACATTACTGTGTTCCATTTTGACATGAGACTTAACAACTTTATGTCTAAGTGGTGGCAGAGGTTACAGCTTAGCACTAATCTTCTTTTTAATGCCATCGTATTGGAACAAGCACGGTGCCCTGCTTGTTCCAATACGATGGCATTAAAAAGAAGATAATTTAGAAATCGTTTAAGGTGGGTGATCGATCAACGGGCGAGTAAGACTGTTTTATGGCTCGTAGATAAAGCACGCTGGTGTAGCATTGCAATGCCGTGGTTTTAAAGACCTGCGAGCCTAACTCGTGGCTCATCAGTTTTGTATTATTTTTATTCAGCTCGTCGCATAAGGCCCCAATGACAGAATTATTCACGAGGCAATCAGTAACATCCAACCGCGAGTAGAACAATCATTCTAAAACCTGTATAGCGTTTCGTACGTCTATCACCCACTTAAGAGGCATATATATGACATAGTCATAATGCAGGTTTCAATTGGTTATCAAGAACATTAAAACTCGGAATTATATCTAATGAAGCAATGATGGCCGAGCGGTAATAGCTATGGACTGCCGCGCCGCAGTACCCTGGTTCGATCCCCACCGCCGGCTTGAGCTTCACCGCATGGTGGAAGGGCATTTTGCGATTGCCCGCCTGGCTAGAGACCACCCTCAAGTAGAAAATCTGGCACCAAGCACCTAACGGTGTGTTCCGGCAGTAGTCCTTGAGAGCCAGTGAAATTACAGGCACATGAGACTTAACAGCTATGTCTCAAAGGTGACGGACATAGTGCAATTCGTCACTTGTGATGAAATGCATCTGTTATAGGCAGAGGTTAGTCCGCTTAACATCAGGTGGGCCTCGAGCTTGTTCCGTCACAATAACATACACCTAGTATTTTTGCCCACGTCGTAATTTCAACGTCAAAAAGATTGAATGATTCTTGTATAAATAGTATATATTCTGTGACGCATTATTACAGACCCTAATTTAGAAGGTAACTCAGCCCGTTAGCAAAGTAAATCAAGCAAGAATTTATGTGGGGTCCTATCCATATCCATAAAGATATCCCTTGTTGGAAGTAACTTACAAAATCACAAAATACGAGTAAGTTATCAAACCGAAACATATTTTTTAAAACTAAGCATCTACCTAGGTTTTACCACGTTCAAATATTTAGAATCAATCAACTTAGCTCAATACGATTTTCAGTAATATTTAAACTGCTTTGCAAGGCGAATGAGCATTGCCATTCACCGTGGCAATGTGATCAGCATGTTGGCAACGCTGCCAACTGGAAACAGATTTTTAGATTAGGATTTTATGCTATATTTTTATTCATTTGTTTGATAAATTTATATACAGTGTGAACTAAATATGTATAACGAGCCTCAATATAAAAAATAAGTATTTTTTTTAATTAGAGAACCCCATAGAACTCCCTTTAAGAGTCAATGCAAAATAGACCTTTACATTAGGTTTTTTTAATGCTTGATAAATTAGCCTTTGACCACTCTCACCTGATGGTAAGTGTTGATGTGTTCGAAGATGTTGTTCAGGCTAACCTAGAATTACTGGCTCTCAAGGACAGCTGCCGGAACAAACCGTTAAGTGCTTAGTGAGAGATTTTCTACTTGAGGGTGGTAGCTAGCCAGGCGGGCATTTGCAACATGCCCTACCACCATGCTATAACGACTGCCAAACTAAGACAACAACCGGAACCGACGGCTTAACGTTGCCTACGAAGCACGGAAGCGCTCAGTAGTAATGTCACTAGCGGTCACCCATCCAAGTCATGACCGCGGCGGACGTTGCTTAACTTTGCTGATTGATTCAGAATGGCTAAGCAAACTTCGCTACGAGCGCTACGAAAATAAATTTATCATATATACTTCTTTATAACGATTTTTTTATCGTCCCATAATTTAGGTCGAAATTAACCTTTACATAATTTATCCTATCAATCATGTATGTTGCATAACATAGATGGAAATTGTTATTTACCTCTTTTTTATTCTTGGTTGGTTAGCCTTTGACCCCTATCTCACATGATGGTAAGTGAGGATGTGGTCGAAGATTTTGTTCAGGCTAACCTAGAAGTTAGCCATCATCTACTCGTAGTTACGAATATTTTCAACTTACAGCCTTTCATCCACTTAATTCCACAACAATGTATGTCTCGACCTCTGTCTTCCCCGTGGGGTGCCGGGTTAGAATTGCACCTCCCCATATCATCCCGTGGGTAACGTAAAAGGTGACTAAGGGAATAATTATAGTGGAAGGTGGGCAGCAGCGCCTTCTAAAGAACTACTATCTTACACTGCGATCCCCAAGCCGCCTGCCAAGCGTGGGGATTATGGTAAATACCCCCTTAATAGGAGAGGCTGTGTTCAGCAGTGGACGATGCGGCTGATACAGTACAGTACAGTATGTCTCGACAGGTTCCAGTGTAAGCAGATGATTATTTACGTAATGTTAATAAACAGGTCTTCTTACCTTGTTAAACCGAAACGTAGTCCAACATAACCTCTATATAACCAACCTCATTTCTTGGTTTGGTACCTATAACGAATTCCCTTCAGCTTCGCTATATCAAATTTCACTGTATATTGAAAAAGTATTTCTAGATAATCTAATTGTGATTATTCGCTAAGTGGATATGGAACAGTCAACACCAGTGTTTATCCTGTCGAGGAGATACAAGCTTGATGTTAAGTTCTTGCACCTATAGCTATAGGATATCTTGGCGGTTGATCATATATGAAAATTCATCAATATTTTGGCACAAATTGGTCTCAACAATAAAGTAATACTGTTTTATAACCCCCAAGATGCCTGTCGCGCTGGTGCTGGGGTTGTATAACATTCAGTTATTAGTCATAATAATTCTGTGTACCTCACAACTTATCATGATAAAGGCAAATTACAAGCCCACCTGAAGTTAAGTGGAGTAATCTGCATAAAACAGATGAATTTCGTCACCGACGAATTGCCTGTGCTCGTCACACTGTGAACATTTGTTAAGTCTCCTTTGCCTGTAATTGCATTGGCTCTCAAGGACAGCTGCCGGAACAGACCGTTAGGTGTTTGGCGATAGATTTTCTACTTGAGGATGATAGCTAGCCAGGCGGGCATTCGCACAATGCCCTTCCACCATGCGGTGCAGCTCAAGCCCATGGCGGGATTCGAACCATGGAGCTGCTGCACGGCAGTCCATAGCCAAAGCCCCTGAGCCATCACTGCTTCAAAAACATATACAATTCTCTCTGAACAGTATTTTATTTCACCTCTCAACTCTAATGAACCAGTAGGTACTTATACTAACGATTGTGGCCAAATAACCACAATTAAATTCAGAACATCTGATACAAAATTCGGTCTACCCTCAAATTAATTAACTTTAAAAGCCGGAAGTCACGCGATCGCGATGTGCATAGACTTTCATCATTTTCTTTGTTCAGAGGTTCAATATCCTCTTTATGGATAAAAAGCAAAGCCTCTACGGTGTTAAAAATAACAATAGAAAGGTTTTATCAGGAAAACGTGCTCTAAGAACAATACAGTATTGATCCACACACCACAATGTATGTACCCGTCCTGGGAATTTGTTAAGGAAAATTCGAATATACTGGCAAGGATTATACTGGTCTAGAGTTTTGTTTAAAGATTTTTATATCAAATACTAACAAATTTTTTTAGTATTTGATATAAATACTAAAAAAATTTGTTTTATATCAAAAACTAAATATTTTAAGAAAAGACCAAATTAATATAATTAAACACTTAAAAATATTAAAAAAATATCTATAGTGACAATTCCGCCTAATTTTCCTGTTAAGCTGACGTGACGTCACACGCAACGCCACGCAGCCAAACCGGAAGAATTTTCGACGCGTTTCGTTTCTACACGAAGCATCCTCAAGATCTTGACTCTACGAGCACGATCGGGAAATTGCGTTCTCGATCGTGCGATCGGGATTAGGCGGAATTGTCACTAGATATATTTTTAAGTGCTTTTTTTTAAATATTAATTTGGTGTTTTCTTAAAGTATTTTAAAAATATTTGTTATGATTAAATATGGATTTCCGCAAATTAACGCCTGAGTCTATTCATTATTTTTATATCATATAATTTATTGGTACATGTCACGATTTTCACGAATTCGATCGTGAATAAGTACTTTCCTATTGTACACAACTAAAAGGGCATTACTATGGCTATTTCTAAATGACCTTCTGGCTAGCTACATAAGTACAATACCTCGTCGCCCTCAACGATATTATTGGCAAGCTTTTCATGAAATTAAAACAGGTTTTCAAGGGTACCTATCGAAAGACACTGAAAGATTCTTGGCGACAGATTTTCTACTTGAGTGTGATTGGCCAGCCACATGCTTGATTTATGTGCTCTTTCATACCGCATACTTGCAAAATGTGGAATAATCTTCCATCTAGCGTTTTTCCGCTGGGCTACAGTATGGATTCCTTCAAAAAAGGTGTTAAAAGAGTTTTACAGGGTCGGCAACGCATTGGTAACGCCCCTGGTGTTGCAAATGTCCATAAGCGATGGTAACCGCTTCCCATCAGGTGGGCCGTCTACTTGTTTGCCAATCCATTACATAAAAAAACATGAATAGGCAATGCATACATATATGTATAAACGACTTAGTTCAATCATTCAAATCTGAAAACAACGGAGTGGACAAAAGTATTTTGTTTTTATAGATTTACAAAGATATTTGTCCGTTAATTAATAATGGCAGCGAAAACAACTACAAACTACTCATAACCGATAAAGTTTATCCAAATTCCCGGCGTGCAAGAAACGACTATTTGATGGATAGATATGACGTTTTTGACGTAAACAGGTATCGGATACAACAGAATAGCCAATAGTTGCAGGTAAATAAAGCTATCCGGTCACGTTGTGGCAATATTACTTGCTCAGTGGTTGTGGCTAGTTCAAGGTTAGATTGACAGGCTGACAATTTAGCCCTATGATCTTCAATATACTAGATGCACAATGAATGCCCATAAATCTGCGGTGCAGAGCTCGACGGTGAACTCGCGGCAAACATCCCGATTAGTGTATCTCCAAATACTTAGTCACAATGCTAATATCCATAGGGCCCACTCTCTACGTCACAATTCTGTTGTACCTAGGTAATTAGTTCAGATCTCTTCAAATACTCTAATCAGTTCTAGTCTATAGCTATCTTTCCACTACGAATAAATATGTGATGAAATGTAAGTCAAGCTCAAAAACAGCAGAACACAAAGCTTACCGCGGTAGGCGTGGTTTAAAAAGTGTACCATGCGGCCCAACAACAATATCTTGACGCGACCAATCGGATGCGATCATTTCTAAGCGCCAAATGAAACCAATCCAATTGAGTTTGGATGAGTCTGCGTATTTTGTTGATTATGAACTTGAGTCTGAAATCAAAGCGGTAACTGTATGAGAGTTTACTTTACATAATTATTCGTAGCATAAACTAGATACAACTCAAGTCAATTCCATTCTAATCCACTCAACAAATACACAAGAGATTTTAATTTTCAAGATTCTTTATTGCTTCCATACAGTACAAGATGTTATAAACGTACATAGTCCGATGGACCTTGTCAGGCACGGCAACATTTGAAGAGAGGAGGACGCAATATTCAATAATAATAATTTACCAAATCATTTTACATGTCAAAATTAAATCTACTATTTATATTAGATAATCATCTATTGAGTAATATTAGAGATAAGGTGATATTTCCACTATTTATGCCTATTTTATTCTACCTTTCATCCCTTACTGCGTATTGCTTTGTGTGTATTTGATTTAGCCATTTTGCACTGATGCTGGTAAGCTACTAGACAGGAAGCATCATTAACAATTGACATATCTGTGACTAGTAAGAATAGAGTGCGAATATGATGGGATGTCAGCATTCTACGTTACAAAAAACACGTATACTCGTCTATTCTAACATTATATTTTT
Organism: Plagodis pulveraria; assembly: GCA_963890685.1. Classification (NCBI taxonomy): domain Eukaryota; kingdom Metazoa; phylum Arthropoda; class Insecta; order Lepidoptera; family Geometridae; genus Plagodis; species Plagodis pulveraria. The sequence continues at coordinate 30,026,093 of OY982955.1, read as the reverse complement.
TGCTTTAATGCCTGCTCAGCGAAAGGAGTTTTTAACTACGAGCGGAATTCGAAACTGCCATCATTCGCCCCCATAGCCGGGACATGTTCTGCCAATTGAGTTATCGTAGTGCTATATCTATCGGTCACTAGCCTACCTATTGTTAAGACGGAGCGACATCTGCATCCAAGCTGAATTAAACTACAAACAAGACTATTTACGTTGTTCAAAACGTATATATACTTAGGGCCTGTTTCAGAATGTTCGAGTTAGTTCCGGTTATACTACCCAGAACATATTTAATAAATAAAACACTATCTTTGCGTTTCACAGTCATCGATTTAGCCTATCCATCGGTTAAAGCTTGAAACGCCTTGCATGTTCACTGCCATTTTTATCATTCAGTTATTTTATGTTCCTTGTAGTATAACCGGAACTTACTCGAATATTCTGAAGGAAGGCCCTTAATATATCAAAACCACAAAACAAAATGTTAAGGAAGAATAACATACTTCGCGAATGCACAATACACCCCAAGCGGGACGTCAGTGCAGGACATATCGCCCCCAATTAGAATAAGAATAAGAATAAGAACATACTTCGCGATTCCTTTTCAAAGGGGAGAACAACGTTTCTTGTTTCCGCTCGGAAAGCTTCACCGGACTTTGCGTCAGGGTTTCTGAGGCCCTAAATAACTCAGGGATGTGAGTGCTTTAAAGTACTCTATCAGAGACGGACGTAAAAGGCATGAAGCGCCAAGCTATTAACATTTAATACTAAAATCGCATACACACCATCAGACCTTTTTGTTATGTGATTGTGACCTCTGCCTATAACAGATGCATTTCGTCCGAACGAATTGTTACAGTTGTTAATTCTCATGTGCCTGTATTTTTTCTGGCTCTCAAGGATTGCTGCCGGAACACACTGTTAGATGCTTAGCGACAGATTTTTCTACTTGAGGGAGGTAGCTAGCTAGGCAAGCATTCGCAAAATGCCCTACCACCAAAGCGGTGAAGCTCAAGCCGGCGGTGGGGATCGAACCATGGACCTGCAACACGGCAGTCGATAGCTATTACCGCTCGGCCATCATTGATTCAAAACCCGCAACCTTCGCAGGGTTAGGCAGAGGTTATCTTCACTGATATGATAAAAACATTAAGATATAGTTTGTGATAATATTATTTTAAGCAAATACAGCATAATCCTTAAAATTAATGTTGATATAACTTCGCAATGATGGTTATGCATAAATCGTGTACGGAGCGCAATGCGGTACAGAAGGCATTCCATACACATACCGGTACCGGTACCGGTAACAGTTCACCGGCCGACGGTGCCGGATATCCGGCTGGCGGGGAAGCTGAATAATGCGGCTGCCCCTAACACCTTCCTGAGTACAGCAGTGAAAAGTTCAATGACATGAAGACTTTTTAATGCTTTGTATACTTTGTTGGAGCTGTTTTATTCTCGCAGCAGTAGTAAAATTGTAGATAAATAAACAAATGGACAGACAGTTATAGAACTAAAAACAGACAAATGTTTCATATTTACATCACTCAAACAACAACAACAACAGCTTTAACGTTAAAAAAATCATTATTAATGCCATGAATGAATCAGTTTTCAATGTTTGCGTATTTCATAAATTTATAAGTAAAAAAGAATCTATTTGTTTTTGGTCTTCACACCAAAATTAGTATATAAATTCCGCTACTTGTTGAAAAATAAAAAGAACATCCACATTATTCAAGAGAATACATACCTATATAATTCAGTATGTATTTATTGCACTGCTTCGGAACTTGATATCAGCAGACTATAGTAATTATTACCAACAAACTATAATAATTACCAACGAATTGTATAATATGAATGCCATGTCATAATAGAAACTTTTGATTAAAATGCATGGTTATCGCAAAACGTCCGTCCGTGGCGGTGGCGATTATATCCGGGTCTGGTGCAAACCGATAATATGTAATTTGTGTCTGGTGGGGTATAGCAAGCCTCGTTATACACGTTTGTCGTCGTGTGTAGCCGACCTTATCTTAAGGTTGTTTGTAGGTAATTTCTTGGGGCCCTTTAGCTGATGAACTTATAATACGTTGGGTTTTGTTGTTACCCGAAAGTTTTAAATTCTTGGTTCCCTACGTACCTTAGGCTTTCTAGATGCTAAGTAGTACTTCTGCATATAAGTGCAAGCACCTTTATTTTTTTTGTGGCATTTCCGTTTGTGTTGTTATGATTGCTTTTGTTATGATACACATATGTTCTGGTACAAAAACAATTAGTTTAGATACCTATGCCAACGGGGAATATTTCAAATCATAATATTGAAGACAAAACAAGAACACATTGTTTATGTTGCACATTGTATATAATAGGACATTTTGTCTACTTTTTTAATAGTATATAGTGACACGTATACGTAATTAAAACAACTGAATAATAGAGCTAATAGCTTGGATAAAATTTCAAGTTATTTGAGTTCTTTTAGCCACTTGGTTGGCCATGAAGAATAAAAACTGGTTAGAAGTAACAAATGGGGCCACGCGAGGGAAAACAAAAAATAGGAATTATTCCAGTTCTACCCTTGCTTTGACTGATTCAATAAGTTCCACAAAATCAGTGGATATTATTAATCATAGTACCTACCTAATGAATTATATTTGCATGCCGCAAATGGAGTTGCAAATCTAATATTATCATCATTATTTTCAAACAGAAGTTATATACAACTAAGCAATTTGAATATTATCAGAAAATTGGCATTATTAATCAAATAGGTAGATAATGATATAAAGAAATATGAAAACTACTGCCAGTCGTAAAACAAGTCATTTCTACATCCGGTTTTAGAACTGTTTAGTGGCCAACAATAAAAGAACTACAATTTCGTGAGTTTGCAAAAGCAGTAAATTTTCTTTGATACGAGAACAGTCATCGAGTTGGGAATACCTTGCATACCGTTATTTATTAACAGTTATTAATAACTATTAAGGAGCTGACAAAAACAACGCTTGGACAGTTTTCAGTGTTTTGTACTTTATTTGTAGAAGTAGGAAAATTATACGTTATATTATTAATGCCCTCTAAAAGCAAGCCGACATAGATTGTATGATATGTAAAATCCTTTGTTTTTTAACTTACAGTTCTGAAAAATTGTATTCGGGTAGATCATACAAAATAAAAAATACGTGTTCAACATTTTTTTGACACGGATGACTTAAGGTTGGGATATCGGGGATACAACTTTCTATGGAAAGGTCATTGAAGTGATAATGATGAAAATTTGTATCTGGATAGACTTTTAATTGTATATAATACGTTTAAATGAATGGCAGGAAGACAAGCATCAAAGTCAAAGTCAAAATCATTTATTCAATTTAGGCGTCTACGACGCTCTTATGAAGGTCAATCACAAATTTTAGTATCGAAATATTCTACATTGTACTGCCACGTTTAGCAAATAAATTGTATAGAGCCACTGCGAGAAGAACGGGCAAGAAACTCGGGGCCATTCTTTTAAACTACGAAGCTACGTCGACCGTCGTGTTAGTCAGACGTCATACGTTGAGCTCCGTGTTTTTATTATAAAATTTGTGTGAAAATGTCATCTGAAAGTTCTGATAAAGCAGTGCGCGAGTTAACCAAAACTGTGCTAGCCCTGCAGGATGAAGTGAAGTTGTTAAAAAACCTCATAATTGAGCAAAACATCCTCGTAAAAAAACTTCTTTCTAACGAAAAAATTACAGTTTCAAGTGCATTAGAGGGTAAGCAAACGCCGGTACTTGCGCTAACGTCCAAGCGGCCGATTCGAGACGCCAGTGTTCGTGCAAAGTCGGCAATCGTCGCACTCAAGCCACCAGCGAAAGCGAGAAAGGCTACATCTCCGCTCATTCCCGCAACTAGCCAAGCAACCTGTTTCGATGCCGACGCTGCGACTACGTCATCGAGCCTCACCGTAGTAACTACACCGAGAACGGATCTACCTACTACACCAACAACGCCACAACACGACGATGACCGTGCTGTTGTTGATGCGGATTTGAATAAGGCTGAATATAAAGACAGTTCTGTCGGTTGGACCGAGGTGAAAGGGCGCCCGAGCCGACCTCGCCGTCCAATATTGAACGCGACTTGTGGTACTGCCGCTCCTGGTGCTACTGTACTACAGGCTGCCGAACGCAAATCATATTTGCATCTCTATTATGTCAAGACTGGAACTACAGCTGACCAAGTGACGGAACACTTGTCTACAATTTGCCCTGGGGATAAGTGTGCTGTTGAAGCTCTGAAATCCAGAGGAGACTACGCCTCCTTCAAACTATCTGTACCTACTAAGAATGTAGATAAATATCTGTCACCTCAATTTTGGGCTACAGATGTCCACATAAAGCCTTGGCGTAATGGATTTCGTAACTCATTGCAGCAACAGGAAGGATAAGGCCAAATTCAAATCATTTCATTTGGTGTATCAGAATGTTCGTGGACTACGCACAAAAACAGACAAATGTAAAATCGCATTACTAAATGAAGCACCCGATATGTTCGCGTTTACGGAAACGTTTTTAATTAGCAGCATTAGCGATGCCGAGTTTATTCCTGCGGGATACAAGGTGGTGCGCCACGACCGGGAAGCCGACGCAGGATGGGGAGGCGTTTTGCTGGGGATCAAAGACCAGTACAGGCTCAGGCAGGTGGTAGATATAGACGGCTACACTACAGATATCGAAATAGTGATGGCTGTTGTGACTTTAAAATACAAAGAAATCTTATGTTGTGTTGTGTACAGTCCCCCTAATTCAGATGATTTGACATATTTAAAAACATTTTTGGTATTAGAAAATGCTGTTGTGAAATATTCAAAACTTGATGTCTTAATATTTGGTGACTTTAATCTTAATTCTTGTAGTGTAAATATAAGCATGCAATTCAATTCTTTATTAGCATATTGTAATTTGAAACAATACAATGCTGTGTGCAACAAGTATAACTCGATACTGGATTTAGTAATGAGTAGTCTTGGTGATGAGTGCGTGAGTGTGCAAGGAGGGATAAAGATCGTGGAACCGGAGGACGCTTACCATCCTGCACTCGAGGTGCGCCTGCGCATCCCGAGGCCGCGACGTTCGCCACCCTGTGCGCCCCCACCCCCACCTCACGAGGATACAATTTTCAAGTACAATTTTCGTAAAGCTGATTTCCAATCTCTGTATGCCTCATTTAGAAGTATTGAATGGGACGAAATTATAAAAATCGAAAATGTTGATAACGCTGTAGATTTATTGTATGAAAAAATTAGATTATCTTTGAACAACTACGTTCCTTTAAAAAAAAGACGTATATTCAACTCTGTTCAGTACCCAACTTGGTTTACGACAGAAATAATTCGTAATTTAAAATATAAATATTTTCACTTGAAAAAGTATAGGGAGCTTGGTAAAGAATTTAACATTGAAATGTTTAAATATTATCGACAACATACGAAACAACTCATTAAAGAAGCTTACGAATTGTACATTCGGAAAACTGAGCAAGATATTTCCAAAGACCCTAAAACTTTCTGGAAATTTGTGAAAGATCAGCGGGTCTGCCGAAATATGTGTGACGAATTTGAATACGAAGGTCGCATGGTCACTGGCGAGAATGCCGCTAATGCATTCGCAAAATATTTCGAGTCCGTATTTTTAAAAGACGCTCCTACCCTGTCTGTGGAGACCGCCGAGCGGGACGCCGCCGCGGACGTCTGCTCGACGTGCATATCGATAGAAAACGTAACTCCAGCTGATCTTTTGTATGCTATTAGGCGTCTTAAGGCGCACTCATCCACGGGCCCGGACGGTATACCACCATTTATTGTAAAGGATTGTGTAAGTGCGTTTCAAATACCACTGCTTCATATTTATAACCTTTCGTTAAGAACGTCAATTTATCCGGCGATATGGAAAATATCTCGAGTCACTCCTATACCTAAGAATGAGATCAAATCGAAAATTGAGAACTTCAGGCCTATAGCCGTTCTCTCGACATTTGGTAAAGTTTTTGAGTCTATCCTAAATCGTCGTATCTCCCTGCAAATTCGATGCTCGCTGAGTGAAAGTCAGCACGGTTTCCGTGCAGGAAAGTCCACAACTACCAACCTGATCAATTTTGTGGACTACACGACGATCAGCATGGATCGAAATAGGCAGGTAGATGCAGCATACTTTGATCTGAAAAAGGCTTTTGATCGCGTACATAATGACATACTTCTAAAAAAATTTGCTGAGATTGGGTTCTGTACTAATCTACTTAAACTCTTTAGCAATTATTTTTATAATAGGATACAATTTGTTCAGTACCTAGGATACCAATCAGATCCATATGTCACTCTTTCAGGAGTCAGCCAAGGAAGCACATTAGGACCGACCCAGTTCTCAATCATGATCAACGATTTGCCTGATGTTGTTAGAGCGGCTGGATGCCTTATGTTCGCTGACGATTTGAAGTTATTCTTAGGTATAGATGGTGTCGCAGACTGTGAAGCGTTGCAGCGTGATATTGATAGTGTTGTCGAGTGGAGTGAGCAGAACAGGTTAGAATTTAATATTTCAAAGTGTAAAATAATAACTTTCACAAGATCACGCTCACCCCACATTCATAATTACAAAATGTATCAATCCCCGCTGGAGCGCGTCACGGAGATGCGAGACTTGGGACTCACGCTCGATACTCAACTCACATTTAATACCCACATTACGGAGTTGTGTAAGCGAGCATATAAATCATTAGGATTTGTGATGAGGCAATCGGCTAGATTCAATGATAAGAGTACTATATTGTCTCTCTATTATGCTCTAGTGCGCAGCAAATTAGAATTTAATGCGTTGATTTGGGACCCACACGAAAAAAAGTATACGCTGTTGCTAGAACGTCTTCAAAGGAAATTTGCAAGGTTTATTTATAGGAAGATCTATGGGTACTATCCCAGTTGGTCATATCCCTCCTTATTTGTTAGCGGTATGGTAGGATTGCATACGCTTGAGATGAGGCGAAAGTGTGCACTCGTTTTTCATTACTACCAGCTCTTAAATAATGGAATAGATAACCCTACCGCGTTGTCTCAATGTGGACTCTTTATACCTGGGCACGAGTCACGTGTTCGCGCACAGATGCGCGGCCGCATTGCGCCCCTGCTCGCGCCGCTAGTCACCCCGCGCACACACACGTCGCGACAAGCGCCCACACATCACGCACTCAGACTACTCAATGACCTCATAAGCCGTCAGCCAGATATCGATTTATTTCATACTAAATTTAATGTTATATTGGAAAATTGTATACGACACATACCTGACTTATGTTTTTATTCGTAACTATAGCTCATAAACGTTTAGGTCCTGGACTGTAAGTTTTTGATGTAAATAATGAATAAATAAATAAATAAATAAATAAACATCTTTTAACAATGTGTTACATACATACTATATAATAGAGTTATTACAATATTTGTTTAAATTATGTAGGTGACAGGCAATAGCTTGGCGGAGGCGGAATTGTCCAGGCATTTTTGTCGTTTATGTAATCAGAAACTGTGTAGTAGGATTTTTTAATCAATATGTTTTTCACATGCAACTTGAATTTCCCTTCTGTGAGCGTTGTAATATGTTTAGGAACTTTATTATAAAACCGCACACAATTACCTAAGAAGGACTTTTTATTTGTCTTTGCTAATCTAAAACCTGGCACCACTATTTTATCTTTATTCCTAGTATTATAATCGTGATTGTCACTGTTTAATTTAAATTTACTAAAATTTTTACGAACATACATAATATTTTCAAATATATACAGACTTGGTAAAGTTAAAATATCAATTTCTTTAAAAAGATCCCTCACAGATTCCCTAGGACCCATTTTATATATGGCTCGAATTGCACGCTTTTGTATGATAAAGATTGTCTCTATCTCAGCAGCAGTTCCCCACAGCAATACGCCATACGACATAATACTGTGGAAGTACGCGAAATAAACTAGCCGAGCAGTAGCTACGTCTGTTAACTGTCTTATCCTAAGAACTGCATATGCAGCAGAACTAAGTCTTCCGGAGAGATCATGTATATGTGGATCCCATTGTAAAGTGGAATCCATTTTGATTCCCAGGAAGACTGTCGCTTTGTCAATAGGGAGTTTATCTGGGCCAAGCTTTATGTTTGGTTCAACATAAGGAACATTTGGTAAAGAAAACTTTAAACATTTCGTCTTTTTTGAATTTAGGAGAAGATTATTAGCGGCGAACCATTTACAAATCTTAGATAATACATTATTTACATGCGTCAGTTCACTGTCTTTCCTATCTACTTTAAAAATCAGAGAGGTATCATCTGCGAATAAAACAATATCGCAGAAATCTTTGAGTAGCATGCAGTAGAAACACACACGCGCACTTCTAAGACTCAATCAGGAGACATCGCCTGATTTGATATTGCCATGTTCGCGGTAGGGGTGCCGTTTCTCCCGTTTTTTATAAGTACAATGACATCCTTTCGGTAATTACTACGGACTGCCGTGCCTTAGGTCAGGAAGTGCATTTAGCGAATTCTCGTCCGGCTAGCTACCACCCTAAAGTATAAAATCTGTCCTCCAGCACCTAACAGTGTGTTCCGGCAGCAATCTTTGAAAGCCAGTAAGCATATAAGACTTAACAAGTGTATGTCTCAGAGTGACGGGCGGCAGTGCAGTTCGTCACTTGCGACGAAATGTCATAGTCAGAGGTTACCTCTTCTTAACATCATGTGGGCCTCGTGCATGTTCCGACATAATCCCATAAAAATAACTTTCCCCAAAACGCGTCATACTCGTATCAACATTTTCTCAATAGGATTCAAAGACAAATCCTAAATTAAGAATATAACATAATAAACTTTACTATCAAGGAATTAATGATTAAATTACTTTCTTATGAATACTTTGTTGTTAAACATTACTGATTTCATAGTTGTATGGTTAAGCTTTCATTGATTTAGGTATCATAACATTCATAACATCCAAACGTTCCGTTATTTCTGCATCTTTGCCTCTCTTTCATTCCTACGCAGTGCGACAGTGATGGAATTTCAGTTAGGTATAGCTACAAAAATAGCAGCATAACGTAATATTTACTTATATAATTATAAACAAACGCAAGGGAATAAAGATGAATGATCACGAACGTGATAACGTCATGAGTAATCGGGGAACGAGATGACGATAAACATTCTCTCGCCTCAGATACTGAAGCTATCGAGATTCACAGACATCCTGTCGCCATATGGTTTCGTACAGCCGTAGAAATAGAAACACTTCAATGCGTATACTGTTTATTTCATTTAGATGGGTCCACCTATACCCAGACATGTACCCACATGTCTAGCCAAATATTGTACGAACCAATACAGTATATTGTATACCTAACTTGGTATAACAGCCGCGCGCTGGGTTGTGAATGATTCAAATTAGAATCTAAGTCTAAAATTTAGAGTTGATAATCTCAGTTCACTTCGTTGCTGTGTTAACTGAATTTTAAGTGATTCAGATTAAAAATAAAGTTAAAGAGCAATATAGAAGCAGTATCAATTACCTAAACTATGTAAAGATCCACAAGATACATACAGGAAAGATCATAAACTCATTCAACGCCCTTCTTTACAATATTATGAAATAGAAGATACCTAGTTTTACAAAGCAGCTAGAAAATGTTAACTGCAGCGGGTAACAAACAAGACGAACTTTCACTGAAGAAACCTATGAGTTCATCTGTACACTAAACTGGTTTCGATGAACCACGGAGAAAAAGATATGACACTTTCGATATAATTGACCGAGTATCGGTATCCTCCGATGTTCCTCGTGCATTGGCCCCGGGAACGATGTACCAGGCTACCAGGAAACGGTGGCGGTTACGGTTTGTTTACGGCACGGATTCCGCCCTTTACGATAACTGCTCAGACGTCGGCAGCCAATGACATTCTTGACGGCTTTTTATTCATTGGTATCCTAGTTTTGTGATCTACGAAAGAGCTCTACAAATATATATTTTTTTAGACGTCTTAAATGCAAATATTTTTTAAGCGTTCGAAGCTTGCCTAAATATCAACTAGATTACGATAACAACTTGGATGGGTGACCAGGACCACTAATGGCTTTTTTATTAGTAGTATCCCGGTTATAATCTTATAGGATAATAGTCGTTAGGCTTCGTCTGTGGCCTCCAGACGGCCTGGAAACTCCGGTACTTTACATAGTGGAAGGCCATTTTTATAATGCCAGCCAAGCTATCATATATATATATAGAAAATCTGTCGCCGAACACCTTACGGTGTGGTCCAGCTGTTTTTAAGATTCAATAATTCTTGGTTAAGCCTTTTTACCATCTTCGATCGCATCAATAAGGTGAGATTTAGTCGAAGGCTAGTCTATCGCCAATTACAAAATGTAGGACAGAGTCAATGTGCATGTATCAGAGACAAGGAAAATTATATTTGTGGGCCTGCGGCTTTGGTGGATGTATCGAATTCCAGTAGCTTAGATTTGTTAATGTGATTTTATATGGAATATACAATATTTATAATAATATGTTTTAGGTTCTGTCCCACATATTATGGAGCTTTAATTACAGTTATCAATAAAACGCACATTTTTACAAAATTAGTTGAAAGTTTGATTATACTACTAATTTTATATCTACTTTATTCTCGCACAGAGCTGCGTGTACATAGCAAATAAACATACATTTTAAACCTAATCATATGCGTATTGTGTAGTAAATATACAAACATAATAGTAACGTCATAATTTCAATTTTAAAAACACAAACTCATTAATCAAATTATTCCACAACAGCAGCTCGGCTCTAAAACATGCTCTCTAATGTTCAGCGTGCAATTAAACACGAATTAAACGTCGGTTATTTTATGTTAAACCAGTGTTTAACCAAGCGTTAAACAGAAATAGGTCAGTGCTCTTCACTAGTGCAAGTTAAACCACATGCTATAATTCCAGAATAATAATTAAAGGTTACTATTAAATAACATTTGTTTTAGTTGTGAAACAAATATAACTAAAACTATTAAATCTACCAGTACATGGCAAAATAAACCTTGTTAACAAATATAACATTTTTATGGGGTATATTTTAAAACTATATGAAATGGTATAGCTATAGCGACCGGTTATTAATAAATATGAATAAAAACATATTATATAGGTCGCTGGGATGCTGTAAAACATTTGAAGTAAAATTGACACTATAAATTTCTCTCAATTATGCCTTATCACAGGACAACGACCAATCAAAAGGCGCGATCGAAACCTAATCTCCCAGTCAGTAAGCTTGAGGCTTCCCCTCTGAATATAGACTTATTTATAATATTACTTAAGTTAGCAATAATGTGTAAAATGGAGTCGATTCAAATATCCAATACCAAATGAGACATACCAAGTAAGATACTTATGGTTAAGGACCTGTTTCAGAATGTTCGAGTAAGTAACGGGTATACTACCCAGAACATATTTAAAATCTTTGCGTTTCACAGTCATCGATTTAGCCTATCCATCGGTAAAAGCTAAAAACACGCTACATGTTAACTGTCATTTTTATCATTCACTTATTTTATGTTCTGGGTAGTATAACCGGAACTTACTCGAACATTCTGAAACAGGCCCTAAGTATAATCAAAACTAAGTTTTATATATATTTTTAATCACAAATAATTTATAACAACATAACTAAGTCTTCCTTACCTACTGTTTAAAATACCAAATCTACTCACATCCGCATTAATATTAACTATTTATTTTCGTTAACGAATTGTTTAAATAAGCACAGCTATCGGAACCGAAGGCCTTGGCAATGGCTGCCAAGTCGCGAATAACGACAAACGAAACAAAGCCGCGCGAATTAAACAAACAGACTGACCGACGCCGATCAAACATACTGATATATAGGCCGGTTAACGGATCGATATATATAGGACAAACGGCGGTACCAGCGGGCCTTTGTTCATGATAAAAGATCCGTAAAGATGGAAGACATTCGTCGTTCTATTTCGGGAGCGATTATCTGTCAATTCTTTATTGTTAGATTGTTGATGCGATTGGTAGGTACTGAGAGATGACGGTAAAATATATCTTTGATCTCCAAAAGCGTGATACTGACACAAGGATAAACAGCTATTGAGGTACGTATATGTACTATGTTCTTTAAGGTCCCGTGCACAATAAGCCATCTGTTGTTTTATCTTAAAAAAATAAATTAAAATAAAAAAAACGTTTTCTTGTGTTTTATGTAATAGTATTTGTGATAGTACCTATCACTAGGCTTTTTTCGTTTTCAAAAGCTCCTTTTATACGAGTATATGTATAATATGTCCGTTGGGTGCCGGACTAGAATTGAAAAGTTCGGCAACAGCGCTTTCTAAAGAACTGCGGACGAATCTTAGACTGCGATACCCGAGACGTCTGCCAAGCGTGGATATTATGACAGCCCCCTCCAAATGGATGAGGTTTTGTTTTGCTCACGCAATTTAAACATTGTTTAGTTCTGTTTCGCTTGCTCAAAGAGGTTGCTACGACTTCTCTGTCAATTTTTCAATGACCACATTTAATTATTCCGGCGGTAAATTGAGTCTGAAGAATTATTTACGGTAGGCTGTAACAGGCCCGCCTCTTATAACATGGGAAGATCTGATGAACGTGTTTATATACCTATATATTCGTCTATTCCTTCCACGATAGACTTGCTTGAAGATGCCATTAAATATATTCTTTATTTTTTTATATAGCTTATAGGCTAGCGTTTGACCACTATCTCACCTGATGGTAAGTGATGATGTGGTCGAAGATGTAGTAGTATATAGTAGTGTTGTATATAGTTTGTAGTATTTGTTTAATAAAGGCATACCGCCATAAATATTCGAAGATGTTATTCAGGTTAACCTAGAAATAGAAATTAGAAGAACATAACAAATCTTTGGTGTTTCTAATAAAGTTTGAATAACTGAAATAGCTTCGATTTCTCTGAAATATAACTAGAATAGATGTATATATTACAAAGAAAAATCATTTCAATCGCGTAAAAGGACTATGATAAAGGGGACATACCTAATCTGCTGTACCTATGAGTTAACAAAGGCATCGTCGATTGTCATTCTTCTCGGAAATATGGAGGAAAATCCGTCAGACAGACAATTGTATGGGGGATGGGGGTGTCAGGGGGTCTATTTCAAAGGTTGCTGAGGGGTTTTCACCGTCTCCGGGTGACTGAGGCTTGAGATGGGATGAAGATGAAATCAATCGAGGCTTCATTGTACGGAATATGAGTCGACAGGTGTTGCATGTTAATACAAAGTTATACAACAATGGATAAGGTAAGGACACGGATGAAATATTAGGAAGGACAACAATGTAGGTAGGTATGCATAGCGCATGGCAGCACTTTATATACAAAAGTAGTTTTCCCATATTTTAAATACAGTGTTTGAACTCTGTGTTTGTTGTTGCATACTTTTAACCTTGAGAGTAATATCAATGTTTCTTTCTTATTGTCCAGTTTAACGTAAAATTGTGTATTTCCTAAAATAATCGGTAAAATAGTTTTGTATGGGAATTTTTAAGCGATTTTAAAGAAGGAGGAGGTTCTCAAGCCGTCTGTTTTTTTTTATATATGTGTTATTCCTAACTTTTTACTGAGTGAACCGATTTTTATGTTTCTTGATTTTAATCTTGAGCTAAATCCCATAGAGTCCCATTTAAATTTCATCTGCCATGTCATTTTTGAGTTATACTCCACTAACTGAAAAGTGTTTTCCTATCTTGGTGATATAGTCATTGACAGTGAATGACAATCGGTCCCGTAAGTAGCAAGGGTCACTAAAAAGGTTTTTTTTACCTAAAAATGAAACCGACTTCAACACTCAAAAGTGTGAAATAACTTGTCGAAGTCGGTACCATGATAGTTCAGAGTGGTGACGTCGGTTTCATTTTTAGGTAATTTATTTATGTTAAAATCAACCGATTTAAGTCAATAATTTAACGGAGAACTGGCAAACCAGGAGCATATACGAGTATATTAGGCTCAAGGACATATCTAAAATTTTACACAGATTTCAAACACTTGTTATTCAAAATATGACAAAACGTTTCGTTAGTATTGAAAGCGCTTCTACGCGCAATGCGTACATTGTCGTTTAAGGTTTTATACAAACATAGTACAATATATTTGTGTTTTTCACACAATCTATATGTTTTTATGGTTATGCATGGCTTAGGATAACTTCCGTTCAATGAATCCTATGACAAAATACTTGATATTTTGTCGTTTGAACGGAAGTTATCCTAAAAACGATTAAGTTCAAAATTGTTATATCGCCATATATATAGACTTACTTACAATAATTATGTGTTTTCTATCAGATCGGTGTCCCAAGTTATAGCTTGACTGGCACTGGGGCATCTTTCATATTTTAGGTCCTTTTTATTCTGTGATTCTATTTAGTATTTTTACTAAGAGTTTTTATAAACAGCAAGACTATTGGGCGATACTGTTTTTATGATAAGGCAAAAAAAAATACAAACCTACGTTACTTATAGGAGTAGCCCATAAGTATTTCTTAATTGAGGTATACTGTTATTTTTTAGGATAATCCATATAGAACGCATAATACATATTTTCTGAAAAATTCAACCAGTTATCTTATACGGTTCAAAGGATACACATTTTTTTTCTTAAAAATGACCAAGCTGACGTCCTTAGGGGTAAATAAAACGGAAGACAAAAACACTGACCGTGCTGATACAAAAACAACTTCCACGAGTTATTAGAAGCAGGCGCCATTTTAGTTTAAATAACGATTCTAATTTAAGTATATTTTGCAATTATACTTTTGTTATGTTATTGTGACGGGACAAGTCGAGGCCCACCTGATGTTAAGCGGACTAACCTCTGCTTATAACAGATGCATTTCGGCAAGTCACGAATTGCACTGCGCCCGTCACCTTGTGACATAATTGTTAAGTCTCATGTACCTGTAATTTCATTGGCTCTCAAGGATATCTGCCGGAACACACCGTTAAGTGCTTGGCGACAGATTTTCTACTTGAGGGTGGTCGCTAACCAGGCGGGCATTAGCATAATGCCCTTCCACCATGTGGTGAAGCTCAAGCCCGTGGCGGGATTCAAACCATGGACCTGCGGCACGGCAGCCCATAGCCAATGCCACTGAGCCATCACTGCTTCGAAACTTCTGATTCTGATGTACGATTTCCAACACGCTAACGAACACTTAGTGTCTTATAATTCCACTATTCGATTTTATTTTTAAAATTTGGACACTCCGTGATACTTCAAATTTTCGAAATTTACACAATATAGGTACAAGAAGTCAGCATTTACGATTTTCCAGCCGTAACTCAACCTGCCTGCTATAATTTATCGCATGACTAATAGGAATAATTTTCCGAACTGCCTAATACTTATCTATTATGCAAATTAGACAGGTAGCTTATCGGCTTTTCAACTACGGGTACATACATACTACTATAATCCCTACAATGTGATTAGTTCCGGAATTTCTAACAATTTACATAAGACATTTACAAGTTATTGGAGCACAAAGTTCTTGTCACGGGCGGGATCGAACCCGCGCCTCCCAGTTTTCACTCCTTGGTCATGGCGACGTTGGAACGAGATGTAAATTTTATTCTGATTTTAACCGTCATATGGGCCGTCCCAACCACACTTTTGGATTTGATTTGACTAAGTGAAGCGCTTTTTCTAAATTTTTTTGTAATGAGGTCGGTATCTCCAGAATTTCAAGATACGATTTGGAGCACTACCATATATTTAGCAAATACCATTATATATCGCATATATAATATTATACCATATATGTATATATATAGGCAGCGTACTCGCAGCTGCTCGCTGCGCCGCGCCGAAAGTTCGCATACGCAGCTCACCCGCACTGATGATGAGCATCTTTTCTAAAATATTTATATAATATATTCTTATAATATTTTTATTATTACCATACAAAAGCCTCCTCCAAATTTAATATTGGGGAAAACGCTTACATACGCAGCCACGAAGGCCTCCACGCCCCTCCATTTTTAAAGTGTAGTTGCAACTTCTGCTTACGCAAGTGATCATATTTTACATTGTTTTATTTTACTGCATGTACCATTCGAATTTACACCCACACAAGGACGTCGTGGACATAAGAGGCATACTCGTACAAATGTGTATCAATAATATACTGTAGACGGGTGCCTTCGTGAGTTTATTTCTGATAGGTAAGCCTTTGATCACAATCTCACCTGATGATATGTGATGATGTGGCCGAAGATGTTAATAGGCTTGACCTAGAGTTACTGGCTATCAAAGACAGCGGTCGAAACACACCGTTAGGTGCTTGGCGACAGATTTTCGACTTGAGGGTGGTCGCCAGCCAGGCGGGCATTCGCAAAATGCCCTTCCAGCATGCTTGGAAGCTCAAGCCCGCGGTGGGATTCGAACCATGGACCTGCAGCGCGGCAGTCCATAGCCAATGCGACTGAGCCATCCCTGCGTACAAATATCTTTATACCACCATCTGTAATTTCATATATTCACAATTTTCCAAACTTTTTGTTTCCGGTGGTATGCCTTTATTAAAAAAATACTACGAACTATATACAATACTGTACTGTACTGTATCAGCCGGATCGTCCACTGCTGAACACAGCCTCCCCTATTAAGGGGGTATTTGCCATAATCCCCACGCTTGGCAGGCGGCTTGGGGATCGCAGTGTAAGATAGTAGTTCTTTAGAAGGCGCTGCTGCCCACCTTCCAGTAGAATTATTCCCTTAGTCGCCTTTTACGACACCCACGGGATGATATGGGGAGGTGCAATTCTAACCCGGCATCCCACGGGGATATACACAATACTACAGCTACTATATTAAAAGCATTTAGGCAACCCATAAATCATTGCAGACTCACAGGCAGCCCAAATCTTCAAATTTTCCTTGAGTTTAGTAAGTATGATTCATCCCCGTTACTCTCGCCACAACAATGCTCGATGTAAACCAACCGGCCTAAAATATCTCGTTGTCTTTGTACATGTGTTTATTGGTTAACCTTTTAATTTTGTACGAAGTCCGTTTTTACGGAATATAATAATAATAATAATAATAATAATAATAATAATAATTTTTGGCGAACGGCCTTATAGCGAAGAGCCTCGACCAACACCTTAAGAGGCTCTCGCTAGATGGTTGGATCAAGGGTCTGATGCAGAAGGCAGTGATACTGGACACAACACGCATTGTCCGGAGGTTCCTCTCTCTGCAGCCCTAACCACTGGTCGCTTGGGCTCTGCCCCGCGACCAGCGGCACCCTAGTTTTAAGTTTTTTATAATATTTATTTTTGTAATAATGTTGTAAAAAATTTAAAATTATGTTGTATAATAAATAAAGTGAATAATAATAATAATAATTTATTTGCCAGAAAAGTATTTAGTGTGTAACAATTATTTTTAACTAAGACCAAGGTTTAAACAAATTTAAAACAGAACACTAACTCAGTGAAAAATCCCAGCGGGTCCCAAACTAGGCAAAGCCTGTATCTTGGCGACCCAAATGAGGGTGAACAAGGTCCAACCGTGACACTCACCTTATGATCATAAATTAAACTATGGCCAGTGTGGTCATAAGTTGTCCTATGCAGATCCATTGCATGAGTGTCACAGCTACACCATGTCCCCTCAAACCAAGATATACCAAAGGAGATATGGCGCGCAGTTACAAATAAAAGGATGTAATGAAAAACTTATAAATAGTAACCTATTTTCTAATATATGAGACGGTAATCGCAGTTAATTTGATAAAAGAGTTCTCTGCCCATACCTATACTAGGTTACATAGGTGTCGCTCAATCCCGATGCGATTGTTGAAGAACGAGAACAAAAATTAGAGTTATGAGTAATTGTGTCATGTTAGCTCATTTTTTTTTCATTTATTTAACTTATACATTTCTGATACAATTTTTTACTTAAACACTGAGAAAAACGACTTTGGAGCTTAAAGCAAATTTGACCTTTTACCGTTGAATTGTAACTACGCAAGGTGAATTCACAAGTCTTAAGATGATTTTCACCAATCAATAAATATGTACCATGTTTTATAATAAACACAACCGTCAAAAACACCTTCTGTAAAGTATTTTCAGAATTGAACTTTTTAATACGATAATAATTGCAGTATTGACCATAAAATATACCTTACTTTTACGGCGGTTTATATACGGTGATTATCACTATAACGTACCACTTAATCAGCCTCATCGAAAGTCAATATTTAAGAAAGACCACAAAATACACCTTAAAAGAAGACGAAAAGAAACATTCGCCTTCACTGACCTCGTTTAACGCCTTCTAGTTGGAAGGCGTTTTTGTACGTAAATACGTTTGGTCGGTTTTTTGCCTTATACCATATAAATTGGCCGTAATTAAGGCGCTTTTGACTTTAGATTTTTCTCAGTGAAAGCGTTACAAAAACCGCAAATCGGTTTGTATGAATGCTCATAGCATCATTAATAAAAAATAATCATTAAGATAACAACAAATAAATCTTAACTTAAACATAAGCCATGTAATTATAAGACAGATAGGAACAGAGGTAGTAGGTACATACTATTAATCTATTCTATGTTAAAGGTAAGGCCGGTAGCTAAAATAGCTAGCTAAAGTAACAATGCGATTACGCACACTGCTGCGTTGATGCTCAGCTCCTACAAAACCGGTTCGCTGCTAATACAACGCACTTAGTTCTGCTTTAAACATTGAACTTTATACTTTAATTGGTTAGAGCATACTGCATACTCCGGCTAAAGGGGTGGATGGACGCGGGTTCGAAAAACGCACATGACTATAATTTTTTTCTCGTAAATTTGTAATTTTATAGATGGGAATACTTGTATACACATTTAGAGATGAAATAAATAATAAAACGAAAAACTGGCATACCACAGGCATATATATTAATATTAGGATATGAAAGGACATGCATACAATATTTCAACGAGTTAGAACCTAACTAATTAAAAAACTAACTTAAGTTGGATAGATCTACTCGCTCAAAACTTGTGCCCCGAACATAAATGCGGCGCGTGATACAAATGCTGGCGCTTATTTGGCTCAAGCACATGCTCAAGTATCCAACTGGTAGTGGATTAGAGCATTTGGACTGTAAGCCTGCAAAGTCCTTAGGGTTGCCTAAATGCTTTCGTTGTAGTAGTTGTAGTAATTTATATAGTTTGTAGGGTATGGGAAAGAATTTCGTAGCGCCACATATAATTCGTAATATGTTCTTGTGTTTCGTCTAGTGTGTTAGAAGCATCATTTAATATGACTCTGAAACTTTGCTCAGTGAATGGCAATAGGCTCACCCCCCTATTACGAGGGACATAACCCAATTGGCGAAACATGGGGGTTTACACACCTCTACCTACCCCTGCGGGGAATACAGGCGTGATTATATGTATGTATGTAATAGTTATAGGAATATTTGGAATACGACCTCATGGGATAAGGATGATGACCTGGATTTGTTGTAGCTTTATATCAGTTTGTCTTATGTGCCTTACAGTTCCCGAATAAGTAACTCGTTTGTGGCCCATAAAAAAATCAAACAAACCAATCTTAGGTTTAGCGCACCGGGATTACATCGGCGTATCCGTCCGGACGGGATAATCCTACAGCGTCAGAAGAGATCAGAGCTATGAGATAGAAAAAGAGACTCCTTGTAGGTGAGTATAAATATTACATACCCCGTGTTTTGCGAGCTGAATTGCACTTTATTGCTTCTTATCTAGGGTCGCTTATTTATTGGAATGGCTTTGCGGAGTAAACCTTCTGGTCCTTTTTATTCTGTGCCAATGATGTGACAATTAAGGTTTCAAGACAATTAATAGCTCTTTCCAAAATGCAAGAATTTTGTAAAAAATAATACTCTTCAATATTAAGTTTATCTGCCTTCTTTTTCAGAAAATAAACGTCTTTTAATAGTGTACATTGGTTTGTGATATGAAGTTTTCGTAAATTACGTAAGAAAACTCGTATCAATTTTGTTCCATAACGAAACTTTCATACACAATTTTTTACAGAAGATGTTTTGGTGCTATAAACATAATAATACATTATGAAATTGATCCAGGATCTAACGACTAGGTTTTTTTTATAATACCTTCTGTGAAAGTATATCTCCTTTAAATAAGATTTAATTGTAATTGAGGACTGTAAGGGCCGTTTACATATCGGTATCTAATTCATAACAAAAATGCGGTTAATCACACGTGCATCTGATTCAGATGTTTATAACAAAGATAAATGTAGTGATATAACACTTTTTACAAGGATATTTTTCATCCCATTTACATACGAACTTCCCGAGAACTTCAAGACAGATGAAGCCGTAGGCAGCAGGTAGCTTCACTTACATAATCCAAAAACGGTACCATAAAGCAGTATTATGTACATTAATCTTATACAGATATTACTCCTGGGAGCCGGGATGTCTTTCAACTAATGTGTCTTAAGTTGAAAGACATCCGGCACACGGAAGTTATGAACACACAAGTTTATATCTCCCACTAAGCCAGATAAACTGACCTACTTCGTCGTGAGTCGAGTGAGTCGTGCTAAAAGCTCTGACAAACAGCGTTGGCAGGTATATAGTGACATAGAAGAAGAAACACTTTTTTATTTGTCGTTTTAAGCGGCAACCTCTGCCTATAACCGATGCATTTTGTGACGAACGCACTGCGCCTATAACCTGAAGATATAAATGGAAACACCCGAGGCTGGTCTTTCCACTCGACTATCATTGCAAAAACCACCCTCAAAGTTTGTCATAAAGCATCTAATGGTGTTCCAGCAAGTAATAAAAAGTTGGCATCGTCAGGACCACTATGTCCTAGTTATGAATGAAATTCTATTGTTATCATTATCGCCGATGCTAATGGGTTAAAAGTCAGTAATTCAACGTTAGCCAGAACAACATCTTCAATCACTTACCATCAGGTGAAATAGTCCTAGTAGCTATCCTATCAACTATATATAAAAATATTACTATAGTGTAACAGTTTCTTTTATTTATAACTGATATAGCTGTGTAATAGTTTAATTTTAATATTATTATACGGAAATTATCCCCGACTAAGTAACTTTAAGGAAATGGGAATAGAACCTCTGCCTTTTACTTTGCAGTAATATCTTTACGTCTATATGTTGATCGTGCAATATGATGAAATGAACAAAATGTGACCACAGTAGATATATGGAGCTCAAGGTGTATACTGTGTGAACTCAACAATGAGCTATCGTACATAACCACTAACCAGGCCTGGCTCACTTAGCTCTTTAGGTACAAAGCTACAGGTACATCGTGGTATCCGCCTGGACGGGATTATTCTACGGGAGATTTTACGTTAGAAGTGATCAGAGCTATGCGATAGAAAGAGAAACGCCTTGTAGGTAAATATAAATATTAGGTACACCGTGCTTTGTGAGCAGAAGTGAACTTTATTGCTTCGTAGCTAGAGTCGCTTATTTCTTGGAATGGCTTTGCGGAGTGATACTTCTGGTCCTTTTTATTCTGTGACATAACTGAGCTAGATAGAGTGCGAGTCGCAAGCTAAAGGTTCTCTCATACAGCGGGTACGTAGTGGCATATCCATTACATGGCGCCTTGCCGCCGCAATGTTGATGCTATGGGGCGTAGAATGTTACTTCTGCATCATTTTTATAGCTTTGTTTACTTTATATTGTTTATATCTATAGTATGCAAATACACATAGATACCTAAGTAATATGTCAAGAACTGGTGCTGGAACACAATATTAGTTGCTTTGGGGACAGATTTTCTACTTGAGGGTGGTAGTTAGCCAGGCGAGCATTCGCAGAAAGCCCTTCCACCTGTCCAAGCTGTGAAGCTCAAACCGGCTGTGGGGATTGCACCATGGTTCTGTGGCACCGAAGCCCATAACTAATACCGCTTGGCTGGCTGTTAATTTATGTCAGGTTTGTAACTCATTCCATTTACCAGCAAGATACCCATGACATAAGGACAGACAGACATTCAAACAGACGATAATGATATGATGGTAAATTTTATTGGTTTTCGCGTAGGACAGAGAGATATCGTTTCAGATACGAGTGAGCGAAGCAGAGCTACGCAATATTTATAGAATGAACGATTTTTAATTAAATAAATTCATATTAAATCTTTCAGGTACTGTATAATTGCTACATAATAATTAGAAATAAAATTTGTATTGCCCCGATTTAATATATATATGTATTAACACAAAACTTGATTTAAGCCAAATTTTAGAGATGTTTTCATGATTTTATCTATAGAGAGAAATATATAGAATCGTGTTTTCGGATCAGGCATACTATTTGTCATATTCTCTAGAACAATATTTTATTCATATCTGTAAGGCATACACTGTATCTAAAAAACAAGCACAACATTAGTCTTTTGACGAAAACTTAATAGGTAACAGTTTTGGCCTTCGGATGCGGAATTAAATGGGTTTAGCACTCAGATACATGGTGCTCTAGTTACATTAAGGGGCACGTTAAGACCTGACATATATGTAGGTCAGGTAAGGGTCAGTTCTAAATAGGTACAAGGTCGATCGCCAGAAAGTACTCGTCGTTTACTTAAATATATCAGCTTTCATTTTTACATTGAGGCGCCGACGGTGCCTCTGCCGTAGTTGTTAACCTGCCGGACTCCTCAAACTCTCGTAGTCCTAGCCAAAATCTATGCTGGGTTCTCTAAAGTACCATCGTAAAAATCAGGGCAACCCTCTGAGTGAGGCTTTTGTTTAGCAATAGACGTTGCGGTTCATACTCGTACAATCTCGTTTAAAACATAGATCGAACAGTGGCAATTACTATGGAATGCCGCGCCGTTTTAGTTCGAATTCTGTCGCGTGCTAGCGCTTTACGGCATGGTAAGACAAGTTACGAATACTCGCCTGGTAAGCTATAACCCTTAAGCAGAAAATCTGTTGCCAAGCCTTTCCGTTATTACTTACAATCATATGAGATTTTGAACAAAGGCTAACCTCGTATCATACTACGATTTCAAAGTTTTTCGACTATATGATTAAAATTGTATTATGTTTAATTTAATCCAAATTATTTCATATATACGAATCTTAAGATGATTTAAAGTAAAAATATTGTACTAAAAATCTAAAAAACTTCTGGTGAAGGGAAAAGGCCCAGAATGCTGGCTGCATTACCCCGCTTTATACTTATGTTAACTTTTGGGCCTTCGCTAATTTTCAAATTTTTTTTTAATTATTCATTGACACAGGGCCACGGACCCAAAGTTCTCACTCCAAACAAAAATTAACTAAATTATTAATTAGATTTAATTCTTGATAAATAAATAAATAATACTAATAAAACTTCTAAAAATGTTAAAAATAAAATATAGGAAAATCAACAATGTTGCGAACCGATTACGAACTTGAATTCGAATGCACCCGCCTCATCCTAGACACCTCTTGCTACTTTAGCTTTTCTAGATTTTAATCTTTACCTCACTTCCCGTTCAATATCACCATCTGCGGCATTTTATTATAGAACCAAGTTAACAAAAATCTCATCTGACTGGAAGAGTCAGTCGGTGCTATCTTCATTTAACAACAATATATATATTATATTTAGGTAGGTCGTGACATAGTAATTATATATTGTATTATTACTATTATTTTTCTTTATTATTGACATTTGTATATATTACTATTATTTTTGTGATTCCTTTTTCTTTATTTTGATAATATCATTTTTGACATATTTATATTTTTGACATTAATTTTTTATATAATTCTTTAATAATTATCAATGTCATTAGTGTAATTCGTGTAAGCGGTACTAATTGAATAATAAATAAATAACAACAAAGGTGCAGAGCCGGTGTTCAATCTAATTCGGCTCATCTTCAATCAGCCATTTGACTAAGACTCAAGATGGCTCTTGAGTTGTCAATTTGTCCTTGTATTTGTGAACATTGTATTAATTTAGATTTGTGAATATTTTTTGGTAACCTTGATTTGTTATGCATTGATTCGACCGGCGAGCAAACCGCGGCCGCCAGTTTGTTGAGTTTTTCGGTGTGACTTGATTTGACGAATTTCATTCATCCATTTCCTCACCCTTTCCTCGATTTGAATACTAAACGTAACTAACGACGACTAACTTTGTTTGATAAACTCCTGGACCCCTTCTTGAGGGCGCCGGGCACCCACTGGTAAGTTTTTTTTAATGTTATTGTGAAGGAACAAGCACGAGGCCCACCTGATGTTAGCGGTATCCTCTGCCTATAACAGATGCATTTCATCACAAGTGAATAACTGCACTGTGCCCATCACCTTGACACATACTTATTAAGTCTCATTTGCCTGTAATTTCACTGGCTCTCAAGGACTACTGCCGGAACACACCGTTAGGTGCTTAGCGACAGATTTTCTACTTGAGGGTGGTCGCTAGCCAGGCGGGCAGTCGCAAAATGCCCTTCCACCATGCGGTGAAGCTCAAGCCCGCGGCGGGATTCGAACCATACCTGCTACGCGGCAGTCGATAGCCAATGCCACTGAGCCATCACTGCTTCAAATATTATTGTTAGGTTAAGTTAAATAATTTAGCTCCGTAGGAATCTATCCGGTAAATACAACGCGAGTCCCAGCCGGGTGCCTATTTGGTTATGATTTAGCTCCGTGTCATCGCGGATCAGTATCCGTCCTTTCAAAGGGCTGTTCCAGCAGATGAGTTTTTTCTTCCACAGCACTCATTGATATCCTGCTGAAACCACTCAGGACGATACAAACAAGTTTTGATGATACTCAATATTGAAAACACATATTGAATTTCATACCAATATAATAAAAATTCTGAACGGCATAATCCTTTTCCAAATTCCACAACGATATCGTTATTTAAAACAAACGTGAATACTCGAATGTATTTAATAACGGCTCAATCCAATTTGTCGTAACAATCAGACGACCGTGGCAGCAGAACAATTTACTGAGCACATATTGAGCTACTTTATGTCACATGACAACGACACGACCGTCTCTTCCGACACGATATCACAACCAGCTAAAAAATGAGAAAAAAAGGTCAGGCAAAAGTGTTTAAGATAATTCTTTTTTATTTAAAATTTGCTGCTTGTCTCTGATGTGTGGCATTTAAATTTTATTCAAATCGCTAAAGCCGTGTTTGAGTTACACTCAAATAACTGAAAGGTATTTTCCAATCTTGATGATAATGGCCCCAAAAAATGGCACCAACTCAAATGTGTGAAATAACTTGTGGAAGGATATCACATAAAATCAATCGCCTAAAATAATGTTCACCGTTTACAATAATTGCAATTACCATTAAACCATCCGGGTATACAAATCTATATATCAGTTAATTGACTGTAACTTAATAATTACATAAGGTAAATAATTGCATAGAGGTATAATCGACCCAACAAAAGAAGAATCATCAAAATCATTCAATGATAACTTTTGAAGCGCTCGTAGAGTAGTTTGCTCGGCCGTTCTAAACTGATCAGCTAAGATAAGCAACGTCCGCCGCAGTTATGACTTGGTTGGGGTGACCCTAGAGGCATTACTACTGAGTGCTTCCGTTCCTCGGCCATTGGTCCCGGTTGTTGTCTCAGGATGACAGTTGTTATAGCATAATGATTTTTTTTGCGAATGCCTGGTGTTTTTTATGCGAAATTCTTCAACAGAAGATCAGAGAAATTCGCAAATAGCTACGTCTACCAAATTGCATGTCGTCAACATCATGCTTGGGTTATTTTGCGTTTCAGTTCTTCGTGACAGATTTTCTATGACAATTACCATCCTAAGACAACAGGGACCGACGGTTTAACGTGCCCTTCGAAGCACAGAAGCGCTCAGTACTGAATGCCCCTAGCAGTTAGCCATCCAAATAATAACTTTCAGCACCTTACGTCTTACTAGTTTGTGCACAGCATGTCTACTCAACATAATGTTTTTATTATTATTATTGTGTACTGAACAAGCACGGGGCGCAGTTGATGTTTAGCTATAAATAACCTCTGCCTATAACAGATGCATTTCGTCACAAGTCACGAATTGCACTGCACCCGTCACTTTGACATAGTTGTTAAGATGTGCCTGTAATTTCACTGACTCTCAAGGACTGCTACCGGAACACACTTTTAGGAGTTTGACGATAGATTAACTATTTGAGAATGGTAGTTAGCCAGGGAATTATAGACCTTCGGCACGGCAGTCCATAGGTATTATAGCTCGACTATAATTGCTTCAAAATCTTCTATAAAGAGGACGACTAATTCCATTTACTGTCAAAATTGCTTCCATGAAATCTGATAGTACAAATGATTGTAATACAATAATATACGCTATAATGAACCGCGGTCCCTGACTACCTGAAATTCCGCAAAGCGTTGTATAATATAATCCACAGAATCCATTAGGGAGGAAATTTAAAATTCTCTCGACCCGAGGTTTCAAAAGAGGGTGATAATTCCGAGTTTTACAAAATATTCGGGTCCCTGGTATAGAAGGAATTTCTTTTAAAACAGCAATTACAAAGATGGTTATATATCAACACCCGAAAACAAGGGTGTTATAAGTTTGTCGTTCCTGTCTATAGCTCCCAAACGATTGTATTCCTATTTTTTAAAGCTGGCATGATTTTTCTTAACTACAATTTATGAATATCTGTTGTTGGTGTAGATTGAAAATGGCGTATGGTTAGTTCAAGTGCGTTCAAATACCTTCCATGTAATTCCTACATATCGGTATATCGGGGACACATGGTAAGTAATAAATACCACCGAGACTAATTAGTCATGGTGGACCACAGGCCCTTCACCACGAATTTAATAATAATGATCATTTTGTGTTTTGTCTTGATAATAAAATAAAATTAAATAATAAAATTTTCTGTATTTTATTCACATCAATACACGTGGGCCGCGATCCCCGATCGTTTCCCGTTTGTGTGAGTGCGATCGGAGCAATGGTTTATTATTTAAGATATTAGCATATTTTGGAATTTTCACATTCTTACCCACCTTAAGCATACCACTCCCCATACATTGCAAGAATAGCAAAGCTAAAATCACCTCGTACCATAGAGTGTTGCATATCAAAATTTGCGTCTCCGGCAGCGCAGCACGTCTAGGCAAACACGCGTTCCATAGGATTTTTTTACACCCGACAGTAAAAAACAAGTTTTGAACCAATTCTACAGTAGATTTTAACCATAAGAAACGTTAACTTTTACATCAAATACTCTGAATGTTCCGTAGGTGGATGTTAAAGCAAACTAATAGGAGTAAAGGTAAGTAACGAGCAGCACGCCACTACCTGCAACTATTTCAATATACATTATCAGGGTTATGTACGTATACGCTTGCATTTCATTGAAAAGTTATAAAGATGTGTCGGAACACCGTTTCACCATTTTATGTAATTTTGACATGTGGCAGATGGCGAGCCTATATCCATCACTTGGCATAGTCTCCATTTTCGAACTAGTACTGAAAATATTGTAGTCAGAAAGCCCCGATAAAATGTCCGACCCGGGAAACAAAGCCAGAACCTCAGGAGTCCAAAGTGACACTTTAAGTCACTCTACCAACAGCGCAGTTTTATGTTATTGTAAAAGATATCCTACATGCTTAAGTAAGTTCCTAAAAAGCGTGTCAGCTAATTAGATCAACCAAACCAAAAATTGTTTGTGGAATTAAATTTAATTTGTTTGTTATAATATACACCTAATGAAAATGTAACAATTTTACAGCGATTTCTGTTTAATCATATTCAAACTAGTTTCTTTAATCTTATTCGTGTAAACAATGTATCAATCTGTGCCGTACATCACCGTCTATCATAAATATTGCGATGATTACATTAGGAACAGTGTAACATAAAACAGTTACCAAGCTTCAGAAGAACGGATACCTTAAAATAATGACATCTAGCAAGCAAACAAATAATGGTTATATTTTATTCTGTACATGTCAGTATTGATAAATAACAGAATATAAGGCCCCAAATTGAAGTCTCCATTTTAGCACTGTTTGTTCCCTGTATAACTTTTACAAAGAAAAAATTTAAAGGGAGATATTATCATACGCATTAAACAACACTGTTTGTTTATGGTTTCACAGATTTGTAAAGATCTGACCTATTAAAAATCTTTGAATCCCGAGGTTTCAGGTTGAAATAGTAATCATTGAGCAATAAAGTTTGATAAACAAAAGTTTACAAAGATAAAATGTAGTCGAGGCAAAGATGGAACAATTACGAATGATGTAATACGACAGGCATACATTTCTTTATTTTAATGTCTCCTGTACACGTTCAAACCTTAAAAAGTGCAGATTAGACTGTACCGGGCGCAAATTGTGCCGTTTACTTGTAGGACTCGTATTTGTAATGCTAAGAAAATGAAGCAGGTTACAAGTAATAACGAGAGTTGTCAACTTTTGCAGTACCCGCCTGCAAAAGACCCGCTTTACCACGGACACACAATGAGAATTCTCCCTATTGTAACATCATTGCGGATACACCCTTTTTGTAGAGTTCCGTACCTCAAAAGGAAATAAGAGAACCCTTATATGATCACTTAGTTGTCAATCTGTCTGTCAAGGCCCTTTTATGTCAAGAACGCGTTGAGGTATCGAGCTGAAATTCATATCAAATACTCAAATCTACTGTCCCTTGCTGCCTTGACAGCTGTGAAAAAATCAAACTTCTAAGTCAACGCAATCAAAAGATACAGCCGTTTGTGCTGCAGATTTTCGACACTCGCAAGGGAATCAAAACCTTCCTGTGAACTCAGAATCTTTAAATTTGGTACGAAGCAACGTCTTATATAATAGATACCTAAAGCAAAAATTGCGATAACCATACATTTTTAGTTACAGCATATAATAAAAATATTTTTAACAATTTTAAAATGTTTTTTTAACCAATAAAATTACCATAACTCTTACTTATATACCTACAGGTTCGTACGGAACCCTCGGTGCGCGAGATCGACTCGCACTTAGCTGTTTTTTTTATTGAAAGAAACATCCATGTAGAGATACTTCAGTGTAACAATGCATGTCCCTCCACTAAACGATTTTATTTAAAGGTGTGCGTGCAGCGACTTAATTAGAACTCGAACGTTCGGCAGATCGCACACACACAACGATGACTGAACAACCAATGATATTGGAGAGGTTGCATGTATTGCGTATACTCTTATACGCTATTTTGCGTGTAGGGGTAAAGAAGTTACTAGGGCGTGCATTTTTAGATTGAAAGATGTATTTTTTTTAGTTATTGTTAAGGAACAAGCGCGAGGCCCACCTGATGTTAAGCGGTATCCTCTGCCTATAACAGATGCATTTCATCACAAGTGACGAGCTGCACTGCGCCCATCACCTTGAGACATACATGTTAAGTCTCATTTTGCCTGTAATTTCCGTTACACCGTTAGGTGCTTGGCGACAGATATCTCTCTTCTCAGATCTGCACTCATGTCTACGAAGTATAGTTCGTGTAATAGCAATTAGATCAAAGAATTACCGTATGTATACGAGGCAGGTACGCATTGTATGCATATGCAGACCGTTAGCCGATTATGACGCCGTTTTCGATACGATTTCTGTTCAATAGAAGATTTGCATGGAGCGCTTTCCATACACACGTAGTTACGTCATGTTTTAAATACCAAGAATTCAAGCTTGTTGAAATTTTGAATGCATATTGCTGAGCCTCACATCTATGCTTCTGGTTTGCCAGTTTATCTATTTATTACCTATTTACCCCTAATTGTCAAAATAACAATCCTCATACAAAAAGATATTTCGAATTATTTTAGAAAATACTCCATTTTACGGAAATCTGACAAACCAGAAGCATAAATATTACACGCAAAGTTTCAACAAGTTTAAACACTTTTAGAATTTAAAATCTGAAGAATCTACGTTTAAGTATATGGAAAGCGCCATGAGCACCCGAGCCTTAACCACACTTTTTTTTAAGTTATAATGACTGAACAAGCACGCTCCTACCTGATGTTAAGCGGACTAACCTCTGCCTATAACAGATCCATTTCGTATCAAGTCACGAATTGCGCCCGTCACCTTGAGACATAGTTGTTAAGTCTCATGTGCCTGTAATTTCACTGACTCTCAAGGACTGCTGCCGAAACATACCGTTAGGTGCTTGGCGACAGATTTTCTACTTGAGGGTGGTCGCTAGCCAGGTGGGCGTTCGCAAAATGCCCTTTCACCATGCGGTGAAGCTCAAGCCCGCGGCGGGCCACTGAGCCATCACTGCACTCATGTCAAATCCATGCGTAATATAAGCATCATACTGAAGCTACAGTATATTGCCAAAATTCCGCTCCAGTAATGTTCATGTTCCAAAATACGGATGTTAGTCACTTCTTTATAGTGACATTATGATTTATTTGCATGTTAACATTGTTTATTTTATTATAGTAGTAAAATGTTCTAAACATGATCCGTTCAATTTGTCGAGACGTCAGTTTTAGTACGCACAATTTATTACATGTTACAACAAATAATTTATTTGTAGAATCAAATTGGGATATAAATGCTCTTGTGTCTTACCCATCTCCCACGCTAATTGGTGTCGGCAAAACTGTATGGTCTTCTTCCACTCTCCGTTTGATCTTTGTCATCTCAGTACTTCTCTATTTACATAACCATACAGCTTCCTCCACATGTTTTTATGTAACCACGCGATGTTGCATAGGTTTTATCATCTCCATTGACTCCCTTAAATTCGTCTTAGTTTTTCTCTCGTTTCATTTTTAGTAGCCTTCGAGCACTATCTCGTAAGGAAGAGAAAATGTGACTAAATCTAAAAAAATAAATGGAAACTGTCCTAAGAAAAAATTTTGTCTAGGGAAACCGGTAAATGCTTGACGATAGATTTTGGCATTGGAAGGTCTACGTTTTCCTATGGTAAAATGCATTTTTAGAGGATACTCTACGTATATAAAGTTTCTAAGTATTCTGGCTAATCACTTAATAAGTTAGTCAATGAATCAAATTGCGTTCAAGTATTGTTTTGCTATAATTGATAAGCAAACATTTGACCGGCCAGTCCTACATGTCAAATGAGAGTGGACTCTAAACTTACACATCACAAACATACATTTATAATGTTTTTCATATTTAACAATTATAAATTAATTAAAAATTAAAAGACCTGACTGCATATTATTTATTTTCGTTAATCGTTTTATCGTTCCATTGAAACGAAAACCACAAGTTATATACATTTATTATACTAGAATCGTTTCTTAAAGGCCTTCTTTTAGATACGGCAGTTAAAGGGTTTGGAAGAAAGAAAATTTTATTCCTCACAATATGGCGTTTAAAATCCGCTAGTTTGTTTTTATTTTTTTATGCTTCATAAATTAGCCTTTGACCACTATCTGACCTGATGGTAAGAAATGATGTGGTCGAAGATGTTGTTCAGGCTAACCTAGAATAACTGTAAAAGCTTCAAGTACATTTTTAAATTCAATGGAGCACACAATACACAAGCTGTTTGTAACATATTTGAACTCTGGTACAGTGACAATGGGTTCAACTCGAGTGGTTAATCAATTATGGCACGACGCTCTCGAGAGGGGATTGTTTACAATACCATTTGCTACATAATGTTTATGTCTCTCATTCAAACAGGCTCTGCAGTAATCAACATGATGAAACAAATATTGGCGAATTAAGAGTTGAACTTGCACACCGAGGTTACCTTACAGGCACACAAAAGAGTGAACGAAAAAGAGGTTATTTTTTACATGCTATTCAAGGTCCTTAGCGTAAGTCTGACTCAGGCCGGACTGGGCCAGTTTTTATTGTCTTGTTATACATTTGATATTGTCCTTTCATCAAGCAAAATTTTACGCTTGTATGTATTACCGATTTTATGATAGATCGAAAACTAAATATATACAAAAAAAAGGTCCCTTTACGTCATTTTTATTGTTTTATTATTATTTACTAGGCCATCAACAATACTAACACATCTGTGAAAATTTTAACCGGTTGCCTATTACGGTGTCAGAGATACCGCCCTTTAAAGGTCTGACAGACGGACGGATCGACGGACGGACGGACAGACGGACAGCCGAGGGTTATTAATGAGAACTCGTTTTCTAGTGCAAAACCCTAAAAAACAAAATATCTGCTCTTACCCTTACTAATATGGGCTCGGTACAAAAAATCTTCTCTCCTTGTTAGAATACCCGCTGTCTTTCAGCTGATATAAGCTCTCAATATAAGAGCGTTATATGTGACCGATGTACAGCAACAACCCACTTCTACCGACGACAGTTGTAATATGCTGCTCATACAGCGTACTTTATCCCTTTGTCGCCTGTAACGATTCTACTGGAGGAAATGCAACAGTCCATTCATTCTAAAGTCACAGGAAGTTCATTTCTTGTACAGCATAAAACAAAATAATAATAAGATCGTTACGCTTGAAGAAAGGTTGAATAGAAGTAGTTGGATGCAGTTCGCTCGGAATTCTTAGTTTATCCGAGCGCGACACACTTTCACAACTTGTCTTTGAGAGCTGTTGCATAGTTCAATGCAACGGTGCTTGCTTTCAATTTATTACGTTTTCTGTATTATAGTTGGAAACTTCCTAACTACCATATTGCTATACAAAGATGTATACCGGGGCATCGCCCTCGTATTATTTGTGAAGTTTTCTTCTTTTGCTGTCGGAAATTTTGTTCACTAATATCTTTTGTGCGCGCGAACACACTAGAAATAAAACACAATTTTCCTACTCTTAGCCCAGCTCCTAGGTGGATTCATTGCAATACGTATATCGATATCCAAACAAGCACCACATGCGTATGCATGTCTATGTTTTGACTTCAGTTTTATATGTTTTTAGACTGAAAAGTGTCTCGACGTTGATGGTTCGGAATTGAATACCTTCGCGGAGTAATACTTGAAGCGCTCGAAACTTACTTAGTCGTTCTTAACCAATCAACCAATTTTAGCAACGTTCGCCACGATCATGACTTGGATGGGTGACCGCTATTGGCATCACTACTAAGCGCTTCCGCGCTTCGGAGGGCGCACGGTCCCGGTTGTTGTCTTAAGATGACAGTCATAGGTTATTTATTTAGTAGGGCATTATAAGAATGTCAGCCTGGCTAGCTACCACCCTTATTTGAAAATCTGTGGTTAAGCACCTAACGGTGTGTCGTGGCAGCTGTCCTCGAGATCCAGTAATTCTAGGTTAGCCTGAACAATATCTTCGACCACATCATCACTAATTTAAGGTAAGATAGTGGTCAAAGGCTAACCTATCAGCTCTAAATAAATAAATTTCTTAAATATCGAACATCAACTGTCGATGGATATTTTATCATATATATAAACGTCTTCGTTTGGGTGCCATTTAAAATTGCATAGGGAGAACGTTTAGTTATGTAAAAACATGTGCCGAATGAAAATTCGTACTTTATGGGTGATACAACAAATCCACGACATGTTTTTTGCGCGTGTAGTTTTAATTGCAGATTGAGGGACAATTCATATCGATACGGAGTTTTTAACGGAAAACAATACAACACTTATCAATTAAATTAAGTTTAAACTCAATGCGCGCTACACGTAGTTTTTTATCTGAAATGTGCAAAAATTTATCGAAATTATACGTTTTACATGAATGCTGATGAACGTTTTACATAGATTTTTCAGTGATATACGAGTACCTAAATGGTCACATTTTAGCGAAAGTTATAGTATGTGAAAGTTTGTTATCGTTGAGGATGAGTTCAAATTATAAAATAAAAAAAGCTGCATTTCAGATTTTATTACCTTTTAATCAAGAAGTTGCGGACACACGGATTTGTTGCAAAGGCGTTCGTTTATAACATATATTTTATCCTAATACAAATACCGATCCTTTAAAGAGCTGTTCACCTTCAAAGTGGCCTTAAATCTGGGAGTCACGCCTTAACAGGAACTTTTCTCAATTGGAGTGATATAACAATATTCCACGCGGACTAAGACAAGTACACAATTGATACCTAAACGAATTATATTACTCAATGCCAACTTTAGTCTGTTCGCCATTTATTATACACCATATCCAAGCTCAAAGCGAGTTACATCATCTGTAAGTTCAAACGAAACCGGTCTCGGTAATCGCTTACACTGCGACTTATCGATCCATAGAACTTTCCATAACTCGCTCGCCATTTAGCCTGAACACAGGCAACTGGTACAGTAAACCAACATTTGCAAAAGGAAAAAAGCAAGTTAACGGATTCAGTTACAAGAAATAATGCTACAAGAAAGGCTCTTTTAACCTGTCTTTGTCAATGAGTAACCATGCCCTGTAAAAACCACATCCGAATTCATAAATAATCACTATTACTGCAAATTTGTACAAAATGAATTGCAACTTATTTTATCAACCTAAGGAATTAAGAGAAGTCAGTTAAATATTTCGTGTATACGATTCGCTCTCATTTTATTTTAAATTGGTATTTATTTTTATACATATCCTAGAACCATACTTATTTCAAATTTATTGACATAACTTCTACATGACTAGAACATTGGAATGCGACTACTTTTAAGGTTTTCATACAAATAAATAGTTTCATCATATTATAAATACCAAGTATTCAAATTCGGTGAAAAATTTTGCACTTGCAATGTCATTGAGCCTAACATGTATGATTACTTGATTGAAGCTTCTAGTTTGCCAGTTTTTCGTTTATTGTATTTATTTCATCTCTAAATGTAAAAAAATAATGTCCCTGCAAAACGATATTCCGAATAATTTTGAAAATACATATGTTTACGGAAATCTGGCAAACTAAAAGCATATATATAGAAATATTAAGTTCAAAAACATGCATGCAACATTTCAACGAATTTGAACTCCTAAGTTAAAATATGATGAAGCTACGTTTGAATGAAAAGCGCTATGAAGACATTCTCAAAATGCAAACACTCGTGTTTATAATACTTCCCTTAAAGAAAACGTTCAAACCGTACGATTCTATCTAAATGTAAGGACTTATAACAAGTTGTGAACAAAACGGTAACCTACAGTAAGTTTATATAAACCCGATAAACTATCAGCCCGCTGGCGCCGCCGCCTGAACAAGACAAAAGACATAGGCAGCCAGCTAATTCCACCTATTAAATACTTACTTTATAATATATACGTACATACGAATTATTTTGACAGACCTTTCCTTAGAATGAATGCCAGGATTCACGTAGAATATATAACGTGATTACCATGCTATCGGGGTGGCGTCACCCTGAGCTATCATAAAACCTTAACTTCACTGCCCCTTGGCAGTTACTGCTTCATGGGGCACAAGTAATTACTGGAAATGTACGGAATGTTTGAGTGTTAGGCAAGTTTTAAAACACGTTTTCTGTTGCGCGTTGGTTCATTCCGGATCGATAAAATAGTCTGGGTATGAGAGTTCCACCGCTACGAACAACGACGTAGATTTTAAAATTGCTTCTAGATTATATAGTCTGGTTTGCATTAAGAGATTGCATTAGGTTTCAATCAGGAATATATGAAAAAGTAATATTTAGAGTTGCGGAATCCAAGTAACATTGTGAATTCAAAAGAATGTATGTTGTATTCTTACCACTCACAATGATGAGTTGAGGCTGCACGGATAATAAATTGTGACCAAATTTAAGTACCAATTGAATTTTTTAGATCCTGGAGTAAAATATAGGATTCTCATATCCGTTCCGTTTTGACACAGAACAAACACGAGGCGCACCTAATCTTATGCTGTAACCACTGCGTATAACAGATACATAACGTAACAAGTAACAAACTGCTCTGCGCCTGTCACCCTGAAACATACAGTTGTGAAGTCTCATGTGCCTTTAATTTTAGTGGCTCTCAAGGTGTTCTGGCACACGCTGTTAGGTGATAAGCGATAGATTTTCTACTGGTTTTAGCTAGCCAGGTGAGCATTAGCAAAATGCCATTCCACCAAGCAATGAAGCTCAAGCCGGCGGCGGTGAGTACTGAACCGTGGGCCTGCGGTACGGCAGTCTTTAACAGCTACCACGTGTCTATCATTGCTTCAAAAACTTCCCGAGGAACCGCAATATACGAAAATCTGCAATATTTTCTACGTCTTTTATCATGATATGTTTTCACCATGTACCATGTGTGAAATTATGAACAGTAGCTCATTAGTCATAAGCCACAAATAATATACCCATAGTATACTTAATTAAATGACAAATCAGTATATCTTACAAAAAAACCTTTAGCGTAAAATATTATGTTATAATATCGGAAAAGTATGTTCCAAGCAACATGCTTCTCGCTGCCAGACGTTATACTTGAGCCACCGGAAATTTCAGGATAAACTCCAGACAAAGGGCTATATTTAATTCAGGCTGTTAAACGTAGATAGTTCTACATCTACAATGTAGACAGCTACGGCGTAGTGCTACGGTCCCAACCGTAGCTGGGACCGTAGCACTACGCCGTAGTGGGCTCAGAGCGTTGCAGAGTGCTTGTAGGGCTACTACAATATCGCTTTTCGGAATCTTTTAATACTATAGCTGGATCATGAAGCAGAGAGGCAGCTTTATGTAGCTTGGTGAGCTTTATATTATGATGAATAATATGATAAAACTCTTAAGTAGCAAGTTAAGTCTATAGCTGTGCAAGAAGTATTTTATTCTCGTCTATAATATAGTAGTATCATATAAAAAATGTATCAAAGTAAAAACTAATATAGGGGCTTAGTTTTGGAGAAAAAAAATAGTTTTTTGTACGACACTAATATACCAAATTTATAAACGGGTTAATAATGTCAAAATCACGACGAAAGCTAAGTGGAGGACGTGACAGTGGCTCAAATTGGAAGAGCAAGGATTGATAGCGGGTTCGAATATATCTCGTAGTTCAAGGGTTACCTTTCATTGTGTTTTTGTATGCCCATGGTGCTGAATGAACTCCGTGTTTTCACCACCGTAGACAATGATAAAAGGTTTGATATATATATATTTTCTAATGATATACTTATGTACGTCATTATATTAAAATCTAGCCAACAATACGGACTAATGAGTAATTTTAGCTTGACTTAAACTGCTAAATAGAGTAAAGTTAAGAATGTGTCCATTAACACCTATCTTATTGTCTTTACTAAGGGGAAGACACTATGTGTTCTTGTGTTCTTTATATGTAGCACTCACTTCACTACTTATCACTGACACTCAACTACACTAACTCAAAAGGTTTTGTTCTTTTTAGCCTTCTCATTATGTCTGTGTTGTCAAGGAGCTGGATTGCTTCAACATTTACGTGGTGGTGAAGTCTATGTTGGTGAGCTTTTGCATGTTTTTTTATCATATCGACAACGACATCCATTTTCAGGTCAAGATGGAGGTCGACAGTTCTAATGTACCATGGTGCATTGACTATACCTTTGAGTACTTTATTCTGGAATCGTTCGATTATCTTGATGTTGTTTGATGATAAAATGCTTTTTATGTGTTAATCTGGGACCTATTTTTCTTCCAAGTTTGACCTTAATCAGGCCAGCCGTTTCAGCGAGACTAACAAAACATACACACTAACACCCTAACTCGAAAACTTTCGCATCTATAAAATTAGGGTAACTAGTTTATAATGTCCAGCATTTGAACTGCCTGTGAGTCTGCAATACCATTATGATAGTCTAAATGCTTTTATTGTAGTAGCTGTAGTGTTACATATAGTTCTATATTGGTTATAAAGGCATACCGCTGGTTAAAAAAATTATGTAAGTAATAATAGTATGCTGATTCCTGAGCAACATTTAACTATATTAATAAATCCTTCAAGCGACGCTGACGCTTATGTAAACGTATTTGCTTGAAGCGTATTTTTCGTAACCCTCACAAAAACTCTCTTAAAATGTTTCTCATGCTCATATTTTTAATTGAGTTAGTTGACGTGAACTGCGGAGTAGCGATATTGTTTTAAACAAAACGTTGCCTTGTTTTTGTTTGCATGAAAACATACGTGAGTAAGTCTTAATGAGGATTTCGTGTTGGAGATGTTTAGAAATAAACTATTATTATCGCGGTTTTGTTAGAGACTGGAACTGTGTCTGGTAAGCGGCAATAGGATTGCACACTGCTACGTTTATGCCCAAACGTGAATGTTGAAACACTTCTGCCGTCCACCCTGTATTTTCCAAAGGGATCCGGAATATAGGGTTGAAGTTTTGTATATACTTTCAGAAGCGTCGCAGAGTTTTATTTCACATTCCTTAAGCTTAAGGAGACAGCTTTCGTCCATGGCAGTAAATTCGAAATAAAACATTCATTTAGTTTTGATCTTAGGTCCATTATTGTACATGATCACCATTTTTTATGTTATTGAAGTAGTAACGTTTGTTATAAGTAATAATATATAATATCCAAAATACTCGCGATAAATTTTAAGACCATTATCGTGTTCAACCTATGTAGATAACAGATGCATTTCGTTACAAGTGACGAAACTCACTGCGCCCGTCACCCTGAGACATGCAATTGTTGCGTCTCATGTGCCTGTAATTTTATTGGCTCTCAAAGACTGCTGCCAGAACACACTGTTAGGTGTTTGGCGACAGATTTTCTATCGGAGGGTGGTAGCTAGCCAGGCGAGCATTCGCAAAATGCCCTTCCACCATTCGTGAAGCTCAAGCCGGCGGTGGGAATCGAACCATGGACCTAAGGCACGGTAGTCCATAGCTCTTCAAAATGTAATTAATGCTTCCTATGACGACGCCAAGAATCTGCTTCAAAACTACCCAAAAAAACTAAGAAGTATAAAAAAAAATGTATTTAATTTTAATAAAACAAATATTGAGTCTTTGTTTTATAATGCAAGAAGGTTACAATCTCCGATGCTTAATGCTATACCTAGTTCATGTACTTTTGTAAACCTCATTTTCCTAAGACGGTAATGATCTGAAAGATGACGCATCGTTCTCATTATTAAATGCAAATGTAAATTTATTAGCTGGTCCACAGCTAACGCTGTACAGGAGGCAGTTTTGATTTACAGATTTGGCTAAAAATTGACTGTGTTACGTCAGCATGAATTAAACGCGAGAAAATTTTTGTGTAATGATTTTTTCATGTGTATTTATATAAAAGTGCGTTCAAACTTGCCCCCAAATTAAGTCTTACAAGAAATTAAAACATCAATACCTCATTTTCCCCAAATTATAGCAGCACTCTTACTTTAAAATAATCTATATTCATATGAGATATTCAAAGAAATCCAGACAAATACGAGTTGAACTCGCACATTCGGGGTTCCGTACTTACACACTATATGAGTATATTGTAAGGAGTTCTGAATACTTTGATGCGAGTAAGTCTCACAACTAGGCCTGTTTTTACATTTATTCTTTTATTTTAAGTTTGAACTTCAACTAACACATTAACTCAGACTCGAGTCTGACGCCTGTTAATATACACAGGTGCACACACAACAGTATACATATATGTATACTGTTGTGTGTGCACTATTATAATGATAATGAAAACACGTTTATTTGGTGCACCCTTTCACAGTGTAATTTTAATTTAAGTGTTATTTTTTAAATCAAATATCCATAATAATACTTATTAGTAAAAATTTCAACAGGCTACTTATTACGGTTCAGACGACCTTTGAAAGTTTAACAGGCGGACGGACGGCGGAGCTTAAGCTTAGTAATAGGATCTTATTTATTTCTTTAAGAACCCTAAAAATTAAATAAAGATCTGTTAAGAATTTTTCCTTCACTTTTGTAACATAATTGTACTTTCAAAACTTCAACGATTTAAATATTATATATGTTTCTGA
Organism: Plagodis pulveraria; assembly: GCA_963890685.1. Taxonomy (NCBI): domain Eukaryota; kingdom Metazoa; phylum Arthropoda; class Insecta; order Lepidoptera; family Geometridae; genus Plagodis; species Plagodis pulveraria. Next base: position 29,986,121 of record OY982955.1, on the reverse strand, counting down.
AATGTGTTTTTGGTATTTATGGAACAAAATTAGCTTCTTTTGGAGTTTTATTCAAACCCATGTCAATCGATAGATAATTTTGTTCAGCGCATGCTGATGTGACCCTTATTTCTACGTAGCTTGCTGGATTCCCTACTTCAACAAGCTACTAATTTAAGGCCTACACGTCCTTTAATTGCTGAAATCTAAAGGAAAGAACAACATTCGTTAGCTTGTGTAATCAAGTGAAAAGGTCGAAAGTATGTCTTATCTGGGCAACGGCGTACTCACAGAAATGTTATTATATACGAGTACCTAAGCATTTTTTAGTGTAAGAAGTCTACAGAAGCCTGCTGTCCTGTCATCCAACGAACTAAACGTCACACCTTTCTTAATTGTATCATCATGGAACTTGGAAATCATGTGTACAAAACATTGTTGTAATTATATTGTTGTTCTGATAACACTATTAAAATGATGATCTCATCGGACTGACTGACCTAACCACGGAGTCGAGCGGTAGGTGCTGAAACTGCATTTTTATACTGTACAGAACTACGTTTGGCTGCCATGTCACTTATAGTACACTAGTATAGTAGGCGGTTGTTTTGACGAGGATTTTGCACGGAAACCTAGAAGAAATCCTTTCTTGTTTTTAAAGGATCTTCAAGGGACTTAATTCCTTGAAGATGGTTAACGTTACAATGGGTTTATTTTAGATAGACGTAGAGCATGTAAATAATTTATTGAAGGGTACCTTTATTTTGTAAAAGTACCTTTATCTTGGTTAAGTTCCCGCGTCAGTATAACTTAAATTAACGAATTCTGATATTGTTGTTTATTTAGTATGCAAATTAACATATTGAAAAAAATTATCATTCATGTGAAATGACAGGCCTCATTATAAGGGCTAAAAATGTATTATTGTATATTTTGAAGTGTACATTGAAAAAAGTTGTTACTTCTTTTCTGTACCACGGAATTAGTCGTCAACTACTTTAAAAAGCTATAAATAACGAGAGACTTACTGAAATACAAACAAATAATGAATTCTAAAAATATGAACACGAGTTCTAAGTAACCGGAAAAGGGGAATGTTTGGCCACTCTCCACATAAGATCCAATCGTTCCGTTCATATCTGGACAAAGTATCAGGTTCGTGACTGGAAAGGGACGGGCTTTCGAGCCGCCTGAAGAGGTTCGTAAGCACTTCAACTACGACTTTCCGGCCTTTGATGGCTGTCAGAGGTAATCGATCAGAAAGATCATTTACAAAGAGATGGGAAATGAAAGAACTTTGTAGGATCTACTGATCAAATAAAATTATTTGAATTCCCGTGGAAATCAAACTGCGCTTGTACTGCTCAAATTAATATTAAAATGTAGTTTCTTTTACTTATAAAAAACAACTGGTCACAGGGCTCTTTTCTGTAAGGAACAAACTAACACGCCTGCTATTTTCAACACGAAAGATGTAAAAAAATTCAATTCTTACAAAAAAAATTATCATGATGTACTAATACTTTTCATAAAAGTGTTTAACGCTTAAATCAGTGACGAAGTGGTCTTTCGCCAAGCACCTAACGGTGTGTTCTGACAGCAGTCCTTGAAATCCAGTGAATTTACAAGCACATGAGACTTTGGCGAAATTTGTATCTTCATGATTTTTCTATCGAGAGAAATATAATGAATCGTGTTTGCATAGTGTTTGCATCCTCTTAAATAATATATATTTTTTCATGTCAGTAAGATGTACCCTCTTTCTAAAAAAATATGTAAAAAATTTACTCACTTCACATTATGGGACCAAAAAGTATATAGAAAATAATGTATTTGGGCCTAATTTTTCAAGCCACTGTGTAATTATATTATGATCAGTCTGCCTACACTTAACTGACTTAGCAGCAAGCTTCCAATGCAAAAATACTATGAGGACAGAACCACTAAAATGCTGAACACCTAAAATGCAGAGACTAAAATCCAGAACGACTGAGAGGCAGAACAATTCTTATGCTGAGTTTACTTCATTTTATAATCTGAATGTGTATATCGTTACAAAAGTAGAAAAGGGTAAAAAAAGACTACCGTTTTCTCATATAGTCTTTTTAGATATTTTATATATAGGAATCGCTGATTTATACGAGAAGTTTTAGAAAATTCAAGCTACTTCGAGCTCAGCTGGTTAGGAACAAGAGAAGTATGAACAATGTCTATTTTTTGCATTACACCATTAATTGGTGATTATTTTAAAGTAAGATTAAGTATGAGATACTTTCTATTATATATTTATTGATGAATATTGACCGGAAACTGTAATTACACTATCATTTCATCGCTGAGGCAGGGTTGTACCACCTCCGGTAAAGTCCAATCTTTCGTCCATTGAATTTCTCCGACGGGATAAGTTGACTATAGAACTATTTCAGTGTATTTAACCATACCTAAACTTGGTGCAATCCAGACTAAGTAATTATTTACGTATTTCGAAAACAAAAATATGCCAGATAACATAACCTTCATCCATTTTATGAGGCGCCGAAGCACAGCCAAGGGCAATACTACCTATATTGAATTATTTGTCCAATAATACCATGTCAGGTGATAACAATGCCATAATCGAACAAACTATTGTTTATCATTGTGTTGACAATGACCACAGAACATCAATATGCGATTTAGGTGGAATAGTTAAGTGTACCAGCCAGAAGTCACTAAATACAAATATTCTTCATACAAAAGGGGAACTTATGTTAAATTTTAATACTGTTTGTCCCCCAAAGGGGACAGAGTAAGGTTACAGATGATAATTACATATATTATGAGGTAAGTCTCTGATATTATGAAATTGTATATGCCCGCCAAAATAAACGAGATTCCTAAAAATTATAATGGTAGTTTTCCGAAAACTAAAACATCGCAATGGCGCTGATGTATTACACATAATTGTCAGGGGCATATTAACACAGATTTGTATAAGTATAATATAATATATTTTGGTTAGTAACAATAGGAACGCTAAGAATTATAATAACAAAAGTAGTTATGAAATTTACATTAATAGCCCTATAACCCTTGACCCATTATTGAAACCATGAAAATTTCAATTATCAAATTTAAACCAGACTGTTTAAATTTTCTAGATTTCATCAACTCTCTGACCCAATCTGCTCATGTAAAATTTATATGCTTTTTGTATAGTAAGGACTTAATAAAATTTCATGAAGATAATTTGATGAAAGATTAGAAGTGAAATTTTATGATAGATTAGAAGTTTGGACAAATATCTATTGAAACAAGTTTTTAACAAATACTTATTCAGTAGTAGGACAGTATATGCAAAATCATTCCCTAAACAAAATCTATCCCAAAATAAAGTTTTTATATGTTATAGTGGGCGGGTTTGACTTGCAGCGCTATGCATATATACGCTGTCATGGAGTTTGCCAAAGTACACTACCCCATTTTACCGGGGTTTTTGCTTATTTTCTCAACTTTCCGCCTTCTTTACTCCTGATTATGAACGTAGCTACTAATAGTCAAAACTAAATAATCAGTAAAGTAACTACGCATCTGCAGCAGACAAGTTTGGGAGTGGGTTCTGGTCCCCTCTAAAAAAAAAGGTAGAACGAATTGAATGTTTTTACTACATAGCTAAGATTTAATCTTATAAATGACTAAAGGAGCTTGAGAATCAGCTCGTCTAATTATTTCTAATGTTCCGTTACAGCTCTTATCTACAATCAGTATCGCCAGTAGCTATACCCGGGTAGAACAATAATTGGACAGCCGATAGTCCTTCACATTGTTTGTGCAGACAAACCAGTTGATTCGGGGCTTTACGCCTGATAACTGTAAACGAAAATCGTCCTTATCAGTCACGCTTACGTATCGCCGGACGTCAATCTATTGTGAAATATTTACGGGTATAAAGCATTTTATGAGATAAAACAAAGAAAAAAAGTCGAGATTTAGGCGTGGTTTGAATAAGGTTCACTAAGTTATATAAGAAGTGATAAAATCTTACAAAATCTGAAATAAAAAGCCCCTGTCATAAAACTGATCTAGTTCTGATTATATATGGTGTTGTATGTGCATAAATGCACGCTATTTTATTCGTGATAAATGTAAACTTATATATGTAGTTATTCTGTAATAAATTTAATATCAATAAGATGGCCAAATGATAATATGACGTCCTGATGATATCTCATCATCAAGGCTCATAATACATCAATTTCCAAGCCACCATTTTTGTAATTCCTAAACCGCTACAGATCGGTACTTAATGAAAACAATTGAATCTATTGTTATTCCGTGAATTCACACATTAGGTCTTTAGCGGGTAATAACGACCGAAGTCAATTGATGTAACAAAGCCTCCCCACCTCCGTAAGTAAATATACTCGAAACATATATGGGCGCCTAATTACCTACACTCGACCAGTTTTCTTATTTTAATCACGAATTCACAGATATCTCAAAAGCTTTCATAATCAGTTAACCTGCCCTAAAAACATCTGTTGTAACAAAACACGAAGTTGCGCAAGAGATCCGAAGGGATTGATTTAACGCAGAACAATAAAGATATGTGTTCCTACAACTTGCACAACCGCTCATTTCAAACATCTCAAGAACTACAAAACGATGTAAATACCTCCAGTTTGTTTGGATTGCGTTTGAACAGAAGACGGCATATATTTATTAAAATATACGAAGAGGTGCAAACGGATGGAAGCGTCGAGTGTCGAGATTTGGCCAGGGCAGACGATATTCAAATGTTTCATGTTGCAATCTTTGTTTTAAATTTTAAACACCATTAAATCCCAAAGACCGCCTTCACCGCCTTGTTACAAAACGTTTTATTGGGCCGTAACTTGTTAATGTTTCCGTATAAAATAAATGATCCAACGGGAAATAGTTTCAATGCGGGGAATACAAATATTTACGCAAACATCTATCTGAAATACCGGATGTGTCCTTTCGTAACTACCATTGTTTAACAAATAACATGTTTGTACAACTACATCAATAGAGATTGAAGTATGGAAACACGAGTGAGGTTAATAAGATGGCAGGTACAAAAACAATATTAAAAAAAAAGAATAAGGGCATAACCCATAGGGAATGTAACAGTTGCCTACTAGTGTTGAACATCGTCATTTTATACAGAAACAACAATATCGTAGTAAACCCGAATACAAAAATAGCTCAAACAATGAGAACTACAGAACTACCCACGATTTTAAACCGTTCAAACATCGATTGACTAAAAGCTTTCCTTTGTTTCGACATCATTGACGGATGAGATCTTTGCGCTTGGAATAAATCGATCTGGTTTTAGTTTAATGGCTATTTATGCTCCAATCAACATAAGCATGAAGACTTGAAAGTGGATTTTCAATTCAGCCCAATAGTAACGCGAAAATATCAAACAAATAACATTCAGTGCTCACCTGGGAATTGGACTTTGATCTGATTATACGAAAAACAATTATTTTAAAAGCTAGTTCAGTACCTAATTGGGTATACGTGCGCTAAAAGCTTTCAGCGCCGGATCCGTAACAGACGCAGTAGCGTCGGCAAAAAACATCATTAAGAGCAGAAATTTATATACAAAAAAAATATAGGTAGGTGTTGGTGGTTACCTGAAGATTTTCTATTGGTTCCGGCCGGCGGTCGGCACCTGCATCGCGCGCACAATCACAGCAGCACTGCGCTCGGTGCGCGGTACACGTCAAGCCGCGGGCGTGGTCAGGCCCAGACTGCCGTGCCGCGCCCGCTGGTCGATATACCATCCCCCGCACAACCGCACACAACAGGTTAGCATGCGTGCGCCGAGCTAAACACTACGTGCACACCTTGGGCACGAGCATGCAGCTGCTAATCCAGCTATTAATCATCCAGTACAGGTCTTCAATACGGCTCTTGATGAAGCATAACACTGCCTGTCACACTGTCTTTCAAAAGAGACATAAGTAGCTTTATAATATATTTACATCAAAGTGCGCAATCTTCTCTTAGATACCTCCTACCCTTGGCATCAGCAGGACATTATAGGTCTATTTATGAATGAAATTGTATTGCTTTCATTATCTATGATGCGCATGGATTACGGACTGCTTGTATAATCTATGCTGAAAAACTTTCCATTTCCTGGGCTCTGTTGGATTATAAATTGTTACCAGAAGCTATCTTTCATTGTAGTTTTGGTTGCACCTTTGTGTGTCAATATTTTGTGGCAGAATAGACGGTATACGTAGAAATGTAAAAGATACCGAGAGCGGTGATTATCTATCTACAGCCATTCGCTTATGCTATATGTATATAAATGCATTTTCTTCGCATGAATTCGACAACCGTATCAGTCATTGCAAAAACGTTTTCTATAGTGGAAATAGCCCTGGGAAGTGAAGGACCTATTGACAATTAATTCAGCAGTTGTGTTGTGGGTTCTAATTCGACGAAAAATCTATTGCCGAACGACATATTTGTTTACGCGTATTGCGCACTACGTTTCCTAACGTCTGCCAAGGTCTGCGATTACGGCCTGTAGTAAGTAATGATGTGGTCGAAGATGTTATTCAGATTAACCTGGAACTACTGGCTCTCAAAGAAAGCTGCCGGACACCATTACGTGCTTGGTGACAGATTTTCTTCCTGAGGATGGAAGCTAGCCAGGCAACCATTCGCCCTACCACCATGCCATAATGGCTGCTATCAAGACAATACCCGGAGTGACAGTTAAGCACGGAAGCGCTCGATAGTATTACCACTAGCGGTCACCCATCGAAGTCATGACCGCAGCGGACGTTGCTGAACTTAGCTACTCGCTAGACAAGCTAGGCTACGTGCGCTTCGAAACCAAGTACGAAAAAACATGTATGTAATGGGTAAGTTAAAGGGCAAGCCTTTTGACGCAGTTCGTTTCTGCGGATACTACGCTACCCGAGAACTTTTATTGACATGAAGTTATGGCTTTAGGTTGAAGGCGACACCGCTCCACCGAAGGATTATTTATGACGAAAATAAATTTTCCATTTGACTTAAGAAAAATGCTGGAACCGTATCTTCGTGAAACTTAGCACTACAATATATAATTATTTATAAATTTACTTTGTATGATTTTTACGCTTTGGTTCGTTTTTAGGGTTCCGTTATCAAGCAGCAAAACTGAGTCCTATTTATTTGTTATTGCGCAACATCACGGTAACATTGCCTATAACAGATGCATTTGGTCACAGGGGAAGAACTTCATTGAGCCTGTCACCCTAAGACATGCAGTTGTTAAGTCTCATGTGCCTGTAATTTGTTGGCTCTCAAGGAGTGGTGCCAGCTGCCAGAACACAATGTTAGACTTGGTGACAGATTTTCTACTTGACGGTGGTAGCTAGCCAGGCGAGCATTCGCAAAATGTCCTTCTACCAAGCTCAAGCCGGCCGCGGCTGTGGGGATCAAACCATCGACCTGCGGCACGGCAGTCTATAGTTATTACCGCTAGGCTCTCACAGCTTCCAAAGCGTCTTTGAGAGCCAGTATATATACAGATATAGGTACAGTAATTCAAGGTTTGGTTTGTTAACACCTTCGACCACATCAACACTTCACTATCAGGTGAGGGATCGAAGTAAAAAAAAAAGTGCTAGCGCACCAAAGCTTATTGTTTAGTTCTTTAAAATATCTATAGGCTACACGCTGCGACCTACTCTATCCATATCGCCATGTGCCACCAATTTTGTATACCAATGCATGCGATCTCTAAGTATATCTGTATATAGCCTTTGTCAGGCCTTTTAAACTACGGCGGGCGGGTTTTGATCGATCGAGCCATCCGTTCTAAAGTCGGAAGTTATTTCCCATTCTATAGACAATCTAGTGGTGTTTACCGGTGCCTGCCTCTTCTTCCAGTACCTGTATTCTTACTGAATAGCTTTAGCCTGCTTCTATTTTCGACATCGTCACATTTCAGCCGATGAGAAACTGCTCAAATATAACATACGCATTTTGAAGCAGTGATTGCTGAGCGTTAGCAGCTATGGACTGCCGTATAGCAGGTCCATGGTTCGAATCCCACCGGCAGCTTAAGCTTCAATATGTTGAAAGGGCTTTTTACAAATGCTCGCCTGGCTTGCTACCTCAAGTATAAAAAATCTGTCAACAAGCACCTAATAGTGTGTTTCGGCAGCAGTATTTGAGAGTAATCATTAAACGACAGGCACATGAGACTTAACAACTGTATGTGTCAGGGTGACGGATTTAATGACAGTTTGTCACTTGTGACGAAATACATCTGTTTGCAGCTTACCGCTTAACATCAGGTAGGCTTTATAAAAAAGTATACACATTTTGGCAACGCTTGCCTTACACACTCAAGCTGGAGTACGTCGTACTAGATTCTCCAGCTGATCCACAGAATACATAAGAGTTAGTTCATGAAACTACGTCAGCAGAGTAACACGCGGTTATATAATATACTATCTAGAGGTACAGTCGGGAGCAGGTGTTAAACTTGATAAAGAATTGCGTCACACTCGGTATTCCGGTAGCGTGAGCGCGACCTTTTTATTTCGCCCGAGGGCGGGGCCGTAGTTAGGAGTCTTTAGGGGATTACAACGCTGGAAAATTTAAAAATACCCTTGGCTATAGACAAAAATATGATAACAAGTTTCTTCGTTGTTTCTTCAGTCAATTCACAGACTATATTACAGTTTAGTTGGTAAGAGATGATGAGGTCAGAGTTTGGAGGAGATTGTGCCACCATGACTGCGATATACCGCGTAAATTTTGGTACAAAATATATACAAAACTTTTATGTCATATCTTGTTGATAGGGGTAAAAGTATGAAATTGCCGTTTTATTGTAGGTACTTCGAATTGACATAGAACCTTCTTGGTTTGATATTTTTGAGTGAATACTTTTTTTACAAGGTAACCTATGAGGTTCTTATTATCTTAGATTAGACTTAGATTTTTACGACTTTTAGTTGTTTTTTTTATTCAGCTTAGACAAGAAAGATGGATTACAAAATCACAAATATACGATAGGAAAAATTTAAGTCATATGCGGGATTCGAACCCGCGTCCATCCACCCCTTGAGCCGGGGTATGCTCTAACCAATTGAGCTAACATGACATGAAGTCATAACTCAAATCTTTCGTATCGTTCTTTAACCATCGTATTGGGATGGAGCGACATCTATAGTACCACTTGCGTTGCACTACAAACAACAGCCGCACATGACTTAATTTTTTCCTATCGTATATTTGTAATTTTGTAATGTAATCCGCATAGCAGGCGTTATTGCAAACCTAACAGTATTAAAAAAGAAAGATGGATACTTCGAAAATTAGAGTGAATTTTGAATACGAGTTCCGACGCGGAACGAACGCGGCAGAAACATGTTGCGTTTGGAGGGGAGGCTGCTAATGAACGCACCGTGCGATTTTGGTTTAAACGCTTTCGTGATGGAAACTTTGATTTGAAGAACGAAGCACGTGGAAGACCGCACACACAGGTGAATAACAATGAATTGAAAGAGATGATGGAAGCCGATCCGAGCCAAACTACCCAGGAATTAGCGGCATGATTTACCTTACCTTACCAACAACTCATTTGCGTCAAATCAATAAAATTAAAAATATATGATGTCTCATGATTTGACTGACCTGCAAAAAGAAACGCATGTTGAAACTTGTGTTGCCTTGTTGAATTGATACAGAAATGAAGGAATATTGGATCGAATTGTGACATGTGATGAAAAGTGGATTCTTTACGATAACAGTAAGGAAAAATGCAATGGCTGACCCCAGGTCAAACGCCGCAACAGTGTCCTAAAACAAAGCTTACCAATAAAAAGCTATTATTTTGTAACTATTATTTTATTTTGTAACTGGTTGGTGGTCTCAGCATGGTATTACTCACTATAGCTTTCTCCAATCTGGTGATAACGGCAGATGTCTACTGTGCCGAGCTCAGAACAATGATAACAAAACTAGAAGTGAAACCATAGGCTTAGGATGTACGCGAAAAAATCCTAGGTCTGTGAGTGAAACAGCCCCAACTAAACCACGTGAAACCGTTTTAACTCTACAGGAACTGCAAAAAGAAACCATTCGTCACCGTATTTGCCAGACTTTGTTCCAATGGACTACCATTTTTTCGTGATTTGGACAACTTTCTACGTGATAAAAAGTTTTCTTCCCAGGAGGCAGTACAAAATGCTTTCACACAGTTTGTCGAATCTAGATAACCAGAGTTATACCCCCAAGGCATAAAGGACCTTCCTATTAGATGGCAGCAATGTATAGGTAATAATGGTAATTATTTTGATTAAATAAATGTGTTAAATTAAAAAAAATAAACATTTTTTCTGCACGAATCGGCAATTTCATACTTTAACCCATAATATTAGGCTCAGAGATGCCAATAAACACTAGTATAATTTTTTTTAAGTCTTCCAGACGTCGACATGCAGTTGATGAAACATCATATTCTGTCGGGACTACCGATGAAGAAATTTAGATGCAGGTATTAATCCGAAACAGTGCTTCTGAACTCTCCCCGTTATAGTTAGGTACGGTATAGTACCATCTTAACTACATTGGTTAAGATGGTAAAGAATTGAAATCTGCTCTTAAGGATAAGTGCTTGGCGACATATTTTTACCTTAAGAGTACTATAGCTAGTCTATCTCTATATGTATATATCCTATGCCAGGCATATATTTGCAAAATTTTCCAGTACCATGAGATAAAATTAGCAGTTATTTCATTTGCATTAGGCAGCAATTGAGTGGAAATGACTTTCTATGCGAGTAGGCCTAGCTCGCAGGTACGGAGCACATAAAAACCAGGCCTGCATCTTGAAAGATTCATCCAAATGCCCCTACGATTCCCCCTTAGCAGGCAAGACAGCGTCATCGTACATTAGTAATCACTTTATCTGTGTCAGATCGCTACGAAAAAGAAAATCCTGACTACGTCCGCGCTCAAGGGAAAAACGAGTCCGCGGATCGCTCTGTGCCCTTTGTCGACTGTTTGCTCAAAGGGAAGATAAACAAATGTACTTAAAATTCCAGGGAACAGTTGAACTCACCTAATTTTATAAGTCTTTCACGTTACTCAAAGATAAATTGAATGTCGGGACTGTTAGGGATTCAATACTTACTTCCTATTACGAAATAAAATATCGTATGAGACATTGACGTACTATGGCACTGCGTCCTTTTTTTGGATCTGTATGAGAAAATGGGATCCTCTTACTAAAATGTTCATCTGTTTCATCAGGGTGTCGCTAGCCAGGCGGTCATTCACAAAATGCCCTTCCACCATGCGGTGAAGGTCAAGCCCGCGGTGGGATTCGAACCATAGACCTGCTGCACGGCAGTGAGCAATGAGAATGAAAAAAAAAATGGCAAATGGCTAAAAATGGGGAATGCCACTGAACCATCTCTGCTTCAATATATATAGTTATACAAATATGTTTCATAAAGGCTGTATGTTGTTACTATATCTAAGTAGATTTTTGTTCATTCTAGTCTCTAGTCTTGTTTCTAGTGTATTCTACGATGTAAACTAGATATAGTTTAAAAAGTTCCCTCTACATATCACAGAACTTATATCGTTATGGCTCGAGCGCTTTCACGTAGTGCATTTTATATAGGAGTCGGTTTTATGCTTGTAAAGTACTGGTGTTACAGTGTTAATAAATAGCAATCAGTTTTTAGGGTTCTGTGCCCTTGGGTAAAATGGAGCCCTACACTAGTTATAGGGTTGCGTCATCGTTAACAAGTTTAAAGCTAATGGCGAAAATTAGTATTGTTTTTAGTACAACGTAAGTTGAACTATAGGTGTCGTTTCATCCCCATACGATGGTTAAGAACGAGAGGACAAATTAGAGTTATGAGTCATATTTCATTAGCCTAGCGGTCAGAGCATACCCCGGCTATAGGAGTGGATGGCGCAGGTTCGAATGCTTGATGACTTTTTCTGTACAAATCGGCAATTTCATACTTTAACCCCTAATATTAGGCTCAGAGATTCCTATAAACGCCAGCATTTTTTTTAATCGTCGACATGTAATTGATATAACATCATATTCTAAGGACTTCCAATGAAGAAATTTAGATGCAAGTATTATTCCGAAACAGTTCCTCGGAACACTCCCCGTTATAGTACCATCTGACCTACATTGATTAAGATGGTAAAGAATTGAAATCTGCTCTAAAGGATAGGTGCTTGGCGACATGTTTTTTCCTTGAGAGTACTAGCTAGCCAGGCAGATATTTGCAAAATTTTCCATCACCATGAGATAAATTAGGAGTTATTTCATTTGCATTAGGCAGCAATTGAGTGGAAATTACTTTCTATGCGAGGAGGGTACGGAGCACATAAAAACCAGGCCTGCATCTTGAAAGATTCATCCAAATGCCCCTACGATTCCCCCTTAGCAGGCAAGACAGCGTCATCGTACATTAGTAATCACTTTATCTGTGTCAGATCGCTACGAAAAAGAAAATCCTGACTACGTCCGCGCTCAAGGGAAAAACGAGTCCGCGGATCGCTCTGTGCCCTTTGTCGACTGTTTGCTCAAAGGGAGGATAAACAAATGTACTTACAATTCCAGGGAACAGTTGAACTCACCTAATTTCATAAGTCTTTCACGTTACTCAAAGATAAATTGAATGTCGGGACTATTAGGGATTCAATACTTACTGCCTATTACGAAATAGAATATCGTATAAGATATTGACGTACTATGGCACTGTGTCCTGTTTTGGGTTCTGTATGAGAAAGTGGGATCCTCTTAGTAAACTGTTCATCTGTCCCATCTCTCTCTCTACGGTCGTTTCTTCATTGCGAACGAAGGTCGTGGTCTCTTTTCTGTGCCATAGAAAAATATAATACTCTTTTATATGGTCTGTCCTATATACTTCTGGTCCTGCCTTGACATTTTGAACGTATTCTGTTATGGGGATTGCTTAAAAACCTAAAAAAAAATAACACGTACAAATAATCCTCACCTCTAAGTCCATCGGAACATGCTCGAATGAGCCGAATTTTGTGCTTTAAGTTTTATCTTATAGTAGTCATAAAGGACGGTGCCAAAACTGGTGACGACTCCAATAATATTTTTTTGAAGCGCTCGTAGCGAAGTTTACTTAGATGTTCTCAACCGATCAGCAAAGTTAAGCAACGTCGCGCGTGGTCATGAGTTGGATGGGTGACCGCGAGTGACATTACTACTGAGCGTTTCGAACCTGCTACACGGCAGTCCATAGCCAATGCGACTGAGCCTTCACTGCTTCAATATATATATATATATACAGTAATATACAAATATGTTTATCGTTATGGCTCGAGCTCTTTCACATAGTGCATTTTGCATGGGAGTTGGTTTTATGCTTGTAAAGCACTGGTGTTACAGCGTAAATAAATAGCAATCAGTTTTTAGGGTTCAGTGCCCATGGGTAAAATGGAGCTCTATTAATGAGACTACGCTAGTTATAGAGTTGCGTCATCGTTAACAAGTTTAAAGCTAATTGCAAAAAATAGTCTTGTTTGTAGTACAACTTAAGTTGAACTATAGGTGTCGTTCCATCCCCATACGATGGTTAAGAATGAGAAGGCAAATTAGAGTTCTGAGTCATATTTCATGTTAGCCTAGCGGTCAGAGCATACCCCGGCTATAGGGGTGGATGGCGCGGTTGAAGACGGTTTTTTTTGGTGAGATTTTATTTATGATGACTTTTTGTTGTTGTTATACCTCCAAGTTGTCTCTATTTAAAGTTTATCAAAATCGGTAAGTAAATAATGTGACGTCACTAAATTCTTAACCCATTAGCATCGGCGATAATGAAAACAAAGAATTTCATTCATAAATTGGACATAGTGGTCTTGACGATGGCAACTTATTAATAATAGAAGTTATCACAAAATGAGTAAATTTAAATTATTCTTAGATTTTAAAATACTTCAGAACATAGAGTGAAACCGAAAGTATTTGCCACAATTTTCGAATATTAAAATGTGTATATTCGTTATTGCAGGCAACTGTACCTATCACATAATTCTGTATAATATAATCCGTACTGTACTGTATCAGCCGGATTGTCCACTGCTGAACATAGCCTCCCCCATTAGGGATGGATTGCCTGGAGGATTTGCCATAACCCCCACGCTTGGCAGGCGTCTTGGGGATCGGAGGTGTACGATAGCATTTCCTGAAAAAGCGATGCTGCCCGCCCGTTATTTTCCTTGGTCGCCTCTTACGACACCCACGGGGAGGGGGGTGGGGTGATATTCTAGCCTAAGTACCCCACGGGGCTCAGTAATCCATACTCGTAAGTCAATAAGATATTGTAAGAATGTTGGTGTATCTACTTATTAAACTAATAAGTAAGTAGGCATCCAAACCAGAATACCCAAAGTCCAGGGTCTCGAAAAGGATTACCTATGTTGAATTAGATATAAAGAGTCACGAATCCTATAATACCTACTTATTTGGGACCAGTCGTTCAATTACGAAAAGGGTGAACGGAGAAAATTGAAAATTTTCAGAAAATCTTATTGATATTACTTGAGAACCCTGTTCAGGTACGGTTTAATCAATATTCGTCATAATAATATTAGATTATTATAACAGCGTAACTCAATATAATGAACATAGTTCGACTAAAAACAGTTTAACTTTTTCCAAACTTTTTGTATGTTTCACCATGGAACTGCTAAATAACCGCTGATTTAAGATGAAATCCGGAACGAAGAACATCGCCGGGAAGCCAAAGTCACCGACTTAGGTTTCAGAATTTGTAAGACTAAGTTTTTTTTTAATGTGCATTGTGTCGGGTCAAGCTCGAGGCCCACTTGATGTTAAGCGGCCTAACCCTCTACCTAGAATAGATGCATTTAATTACAAGTGACGAATTGCACTGCTCCCATCACCTTGAGACATAGTTGTTAAGTCTCATGTGCCTGTAATTTTACTGGCTCTCAAGGACTGCTGCCGGAACACACCGTTAAGTGCTTGGCGACAGATTTTCTACTTGGTGGTAGCTAGCCAGGCGGGCATTCGCAAAATGCCCTTTCACCATGCTATGAAGCTCAAGCCGGAGGTGGGGATCGAACCAGAGACCTGCGGCACGGCAGTCCATAGCTGTTGCCGCTCGGCCATCATTGCTTCAGAATTTGCTAGAACTGTGTGTAGGCACGCAATCCACATTGATCGACTCGAATACCGATGGAGAAGCAAGGTTCACGAGTGGTTTCCACTTTCCACATTACACCGGAAGACGTAGAGTTAGTATAGGCTCTCCAATTAGTCCATGGTTACAAGTGGCTAGTAGCTGTTCTATGGGAAATGTATTTGTTCAACTGATAATACGTGTACCTACCGGCTGATGATGGCTATGATGAATTGATGATGAACGCTCAAAAGTTACACAGTATATTGGATTTAATTTCAATCAAATAGGCCAGCACACTTTTCAGTCGCATGGTTGTAGGACATTTTGCGTATGCCCGCCTGGCTAGCAACCGACCTCAAGTAGAAAATCTGTTGCCAAGCACCTATCTGTATTTAGTGTATGTATGTACGTTTATTTAGATAATATTTAATGTAGGTAAGTATGTATGAGTATCTATTTAAATAGGTGTAAAAATATAAATACATAAAAGTGAATAGTATATATATAATATGTTTAATTTGTTAACTGCCAACCTGGCCAATTTTTGCGAGTTTGTTAGATCGGTTGTCTGGAATAAATTGCTTCAAGTAATAAGACCACCCTGTGTATACGTTTATATGTTATTTCATTGTAATGTTATTATTAAGGTTGCAAAGAAAGAATTTTCTATCTATCTATCTTTTTGTTCCGACAGCCTTTCCTTGAGTAGTCAGTAATTCTAGGTTAGCCTGAACACCATTTTCCACCACATCATTACTTACCATCGGGTTAGATAGTGGTCAAAGGCTAGCCTAACAGCTATAAATAAAAATAAACTACTGCATTGTTAGTTTTGTTGTGTATATTGTCTTTGTCTATGTTATCTAGCTTCTTGTATACCTATAGTTGCAGTCAGTTTATAGCAGAATATTCTGCAGTGACTGCATATTGTATAACCTAAGAAAGCATATCTCGCGTTGTTTGGTTTTGGGTAAAAGCTTTTTTAATCAAAATAAATAACAAGATGTTGCAACAAAGCGATGTAGACAGTTTCCACGTCGCAAATTTACTGTGCAATTTATCTGCGCGACATCTTGTCGCTCCGCTGGGATACCAGGGCAGCATGAAATATGCAGAGTCAATAACTGAACCAGCTTCGTTAGAAAATGACGTGCACTATGAAGTATATGATCATAGCACTTTCCATACAAACGCAGTTTCGTCATACTTTAAATACCAACCCCCTTACTTATAAAAATCCCCTATGTAGTTGCTAAGTAATGGATAACTAAACAGTGTTTAAGTAATGTTTAAAAATTTCTTACTTACAAACGCTACTTAGCAACTATTTAGCTAAGCAAAGGATAATGAGGTCGAACGTATTTTAAACTGACAACATTGAACTAAAAGGTATTATGAAAGACCCAAATTGCTATAAAGTATTTATCTAGTGCTGAAAATCTTAAAATTAGCAAGTAAAAGAACACTATTATTTGTAGATACCTACTGATTTTTGTACATATGGTTAGGCGTACTGGAGACTTCTGAAGCGAGTTTTTTTTGCAATATGGTAAATTCAAAGTGCCCTAATATTCTATGAATTCGATCCAGCAACCTATTCCATAGCATAATTGGAAATGCATTATGGAAGTCCGAATACCGTCAAATCCCGCTGGAAGTTATCTTTTTCCATCCCAAACAATACCTATACCCAATTATGTCTATGTTTTCTTCTATGAAGCCAAGATTCCAATCTTCATATTTTTTTAATCATTCTATAGCGATTCCTTAAATCACAATAATATTATAAAGGCCGTAATATATTCTTGTGTTTCATCTAGTGTGTTAGAGAAATGATTTTGTATGACCCTGAAACTGTGCCCGGTCATTGGCAATAGGCTCGCCGCCTATTACATGGGCTTATTCAAAACCCAATTGACCGAAACATGGGTATTTACCTCTGCCTACCCCTTCGGGGAATACAGGCGTGACTATATGTATGTATCTAAAGTTTATGTATGTGTTTTTGTCTTCTACGTGTATTCACGTTTTAACGGCTTGAGGGTTTGGATGAAACAACGGAATAGTTAGTTTAGGTTCTCCATACTTTTCATCATCATTGTCTACGCGAGTGAAACCACGTGGTGCGGCTACAAGAAAATTACATTGAGTTCGATCACCGGATCGGGTCAGATGTTGGGGTTTTAATGATAAAGTGATTTTCAGTTACAGTCCGGCGTCTAATTTGGACCAGTTTATTACCATTTGGTAATAAACTCGCGTCCTATTAAATGAGATCCTTATCTATTATCTAAGAGACATCTATGCTAAAATTCGGAAATAAGTACTCAATTCTGCTTTTAACTTGAATCTCTAGTTATATTATTTACGTCTTCTTACCGGTATTCTATACATACTATAGATAGATAGATAGATAGAAACACTTTATTGAAACACCTTAAATATAAAAAATAGTTAAAACAGAAACACAATGCAAAATAAGGTAACAATTGGCGGTCTTATCGCTGAAAGCGATCTCTTCCAGACAACCATTTGAGGAAGAGACATAACTAAAGAGAACCAAGGGATGGCGTTTATCTAGATTATAAAATAGTACTCACAATGACACATAATTTCTAAAATACTACAAACATTAAAATAGATAAAATAATATATATAGGTATATAAATATATCTAATATATACACGTATACAACATATATACATTTAAGTATACACATTAATAATAATAAATACATAAGCATATAAAATATTATATAAATTATATATATAATAAACATACATAATTACATACAACTTAATCAATAAACATAATATATAAATAATGAATGATGTTATCATTAGTATAAGACTCATATTAACAATAGAACAACGAATTTTAAAATAAAAATAAATAAATTATAGGGAGCTAACGAGTGTCAAGATAAAAGGCTTTCACACGCTCTTTAAAAACAGCTAGTGACTGAGCACGCTTAATTTCAAGAGGCAGTGCGTTCCATAGTCTAACGGCTTACTATACGGACATACTATAGTTGGTATAGAGTAATATTGAATCGTCCTACCCTAACAAGGATTATATATACCTACAGTTAATAGGCTAGGGAGATATATCCCCCTTATGTAGGGTTAGTATATATCTCAGCTATATCAATACAAAATACAAAGCAACAACATATTTAAAATATTCGCTAACAACGCATAGAACAACACGAGAAAAAAATGTAAATAGTTTAGGCTTTGATTTTATAATCGACAACCAACTTTATTAGTAGCAGGTATAGTATACCCGCTTCGTTTTCCAAGTTGCCTTTTAATACAACCAATAGGAATATACGAGTGTGGCACAATCCTTATATTCTTAATTCAGGAACTGTACCTGCGGTATAGTATTCAATCAGATCACGAAAAGTAAGTAGGTTACGCATAATATTTATTTCATCATCCAACGTATGTTTCTACTATGGCGGTATGCCTTTATTAACCAAATACTACAAACTATATACAACACTACAGCTATTGCTATATACTATATACTACAAACTATATACAACACTACAATAAAAGCATTTGGACTCATAGGGAGTCCAAATGCTCTAGCCCACTATAGTTTCTACTTGCTATATTTTTACGATTTATTAACAGAGTATGTCGTGTTTATAGTTTTGTATGCCTTCCCTTTGTAGGGATAAATTACCCGATTAAATTGAAAATGCTCTGTTTACTCGCATATAATTTGCAGTTAGGTACTAACTTAACTTTGTAGGGATAATTCTATTACGCACTAGTGTATAATATTATAATGCACGAGGGTGTTATAGTTCGGTTTATGGACCTAAGAACGATATCATAAAGCTCACTTTACGAGCAAGGGTGTTGAAAATAAAAATAATGAATACGATTGTATGGAACAAACTGCGAAGGCACTAAGTTTATATGAGATATTATGATAATATAATATTCATATATGAAATACGGCTGCAGTGATTATCATAAGAGAAATAAAAATAACGAACAATAAAAAATGCGGTACATATTGCTACATTGCTTTATTCACATTACAAACTATATATCAATGCTTATTTAGTATATATGATTACAAGCACGACTGCATGCTAAGTAAAATCAAATTTACAAATTATTAGAACACAAAATTCTTATCCGAGCGGGAATAGTCTATAAGTGACGAATTGCACTGCGAAAAGTCATACTGACACATACAGTTGTTGTCTCGTGTGCCTGTTAGTTTACTGGCTATCAACGACTGCAGCAGAACAACACTGTTAGGTGCTTGGTGACAAATTTTCCACTTGGTAGCTAGCCATGCAAGTATTCGCAAAATGCCCTTCCACCATGCGGTGAAGCTCAAGCAGGCGGTGGGGACCATTTAATTGTGAAATTAATAATTAAATAATAAATAAACAATTGTGGAACCGTGGACCTGCGGCAGTCCTTCACAGCCAGAATAATGGGCATATGAGACTTAACAATCTCAGGGTGATGGGCGCAGTGCAGTTCGTCACTTGTGACAAAATGCATGCATGCCATAGCCAGTGGTTACCGCTAAACATGAGGAAGGTAGTACTTTATTCATAATTTTTCCTATTCTATAGCAGAAGATGCTTTTTTATGGATTATCATCCGTAATTGTAATTGGTTCAAACTTACATTAACATAAAATCTACTTAGGTATTGAATCAATTATACTTAAAACAAGTTGCATACCCGATCCTTATTTCCTCGCTATAACGAAAATAATTCAAAATTATCATTTAAAAAACATTAATTCTCTTATTAATAACAAACATTGAAAAATAGTATAAGAAAATATTAAATTAGGTAATTCTATTGCAACATTTTTAAACATACAAAATTTTATATCTATAACAATTCCGCCTAACTTTCTAAGCCGAAGTAAACTCATAAACGCCACGTAACCCAGCCGGAATAGTTTTCGATGCATTTTGATTCTACCTTCTATATATAGACGAATGCCAAGCGTATGTAAGGATTATGCCAATAATCCATAACACTTGGCATTCCATATTCGCCTTGAATTTCCCAATGGGGAGGGCAGAGGCAAAAGTGGAAACTCCTCCCCCACATTATTTTTCACAATCACTTATATAAAATTGCTGCAGGTCATTCATATTAACTCCTAACTTCATCAGTGGCTTTCTCTTTGTAGTATATCTTCAATCAGCTCTCTTTCTTCCTGAACAGTGCCGTAAATTTCCCAGCCTCGTATGTTGGCATAAATGGAAGGTAGTACGTCCATTTCCATCTAGAACACAATAAAAATAGTTTTTAAGTATATATGAGTACGTGCACTATCGTGTGTTGTACAAGCTGGATCGTCTACTGCTGAACATGTCCTCCCCTATTTAGGGACTATTTGCCGTAATCCCCACGATTGGCAGGCGGCTTGGGGAACGCAGTGTAAGAAAGCATTTCTTTAGAAGGCGCTGCTGCCCACCTTCTGGTATTTTTCCCTTAGACGCCTCTTACGAAATCCACAGGTAGAAATGGAGGGTTGATATTCTAACCCGGCAACCCACGGGGCCTCTCTATCGCGTGCTAAACGAAATTCACATTTACAAATTAAAAGGGCTCAAATTTGTTGTAGATTTTCCCGCCGGATGCATAAACTACCCGGCCTCCGGAACATACTCGTTCGGGCCGCAACTTTGTGCTCCATTGTATTACTTCAACTTTTAGGAGCGCTGCACGGTCATCAACCAGACTATAAGACTTCATCTGATCGAAAATCGAAATTGAAATGGTCGATGACCACGCACCGTCCTCTATGACGGTTGAAGTAATACAACAGGAGCACAAATTTACAAAAAAAAATAAAGCATTTAGATCCCTATAAGCCATTGCAGACTCATAGGCAGTCCAAATGCTCTAGCCCACTACCGGTTGGCAGCGTGGCTAGCATGCTGGCAGCATTGCCCCGCTGAATATAAAATAAAATTAAAAGTGTAAAACTATATATAGTTATATTAAGGGAGGTCAAGAATGTTGATTGCCGTTGTCGACAATTCAACTCCACCGGACTTTGACGGACTTTAACACTACCAAAATTGAAGAAAAGGGGTACAAGTCTAGCCCGGCACCCCACAGCGAATGAGACAGTGAATATCACGGTGAAAAATTTACTTTAAATCAATCTTGTAAATAATTAATAATAATTTATTCATCCCAAAAACTTAGACTAAGCTATAATTAAACATTACTTAGTTTTTGTGCTGCAAGAGAAAGAGTAAGGTTCTTTGAACTTGACACTAGGGTGGCCTGTGTAGAGATATTCAGTCTCTTCCATATATTATGCCTCTGTATATTTCATAAAAAAATATATAATTATAATAATATACATTAAAACATAATATTATAAAAAAATATTAATTTAATAAAAACTACGCTAGGAAATTACATATGTTACATAATATAATTCAGAAAAGCGTCTAGAACTTGCCTATTAGAGACTCAACTAATTTTAGGATACAGTGCAAAAACATCAAATAAGTTATGGTAAGCTTGAATTTGCTTTGTTCATTAAATGTGTAAGAGTGACTGCGTGTAAGTATGTATGTACAATGTAGTAAGTGTAATATTAGAAAAGTAATATTTAAACTTTTTGGCTACTAATACTATGCAAGCCTGGGAGCATCTTCTAGCATTCCCGTACCACGTATTTCACGTAAATTTTGATCCTTCTAACAAAAAATCCCTTACAACTAGAGTAAAGGAAAACTGCGTGAAATACAGGGCACGAGAAGAGCAATCTTCTGGCTCAACTTTAATAATTCCGCCACTGCGGCGGAATACAAAAACAAATAATGTCGATTCAGCTACTATTAAAATAGTAGAAAACAAAATTAATGATGGTGACATCAAAAACGCGGCACGCATCTTGTTTTCGAGTAATACAATCGCCCCTTTCACATCTGACACGTTGAATTCCCTAATAGAAAAGCATCCGCCTGCAACTGCAGGTCTCCACGTTCCCGACTCTCCTGAACAAAATAATGACATTGTTGAGGTGACCCCACAGGATGTTTCTGCAGCCGTGGCATCTTTTCGAAGTGGCTCAGCCGGTGGTCTAGATGGCCTGACGCCTCAGCACTTAAAAGATATTTTATCTTTTAGTTGTGGTGAGGTAGGCGAGACACTTCTAAGGGATGTGACGGCTTTGGTTAATTTGATGTTGTCGGGTCGGGTCATCAATGAATATTACCGAAATTCTGTACGGTGCGAATTTATGTGCCCTTAATAAAAAAGATGGTGGTATTAGGCCTATAGCAGTAGGCACCACTTATCGTCGCCTCACAGCCAAATGTGGTTGTAGGGAAAAGGTTGCTTTTTAAGTAATCTTTTTCAACCACTACAACTCGGTTTTGGTTCGCAGGGTGGTTGTGAGGCTGCTGTACATTCACTTCGCACATTCTTGATCAAAATTGTGGAGATGTGCTTTTGAAGGTGGATGTTAAAAATGCATTCAACTCATTAGATAGAGGCACCCTTTTGACCGAAGTGAAAGATAAAATTCCGGAATTATATACCCTTTTCTTTGGCAATGTTACGGCAAACCATCAAAATTAACATATCAAAACAACGTTATATTATCTTCCGTAGGATGTCAACAGGGTGATCCTCTGGGACCAGCTCTCTGGGAGCTGCTGTACATTCACTTCGCACATTCTTGATCAAAATTGTGGAGATGTGCTTTTGAAGGTGGATGTTAAAAATGCATTCAACTCATTAGATAGAGGCACCCTTTTGACCGAAGTGAAAGATAAAATTCCGGAATTATATACCCTTTTCTTTGGCAATGTTACGGCAAACCATCAAAATTAACATATCAAAACAACGTTATATTATCTTCCGTAGGATGTCAACAGGGTGATCCTCTGGGACCAGCTCTCTGGGAGCTGCTGTACATTCACTTCGCACATTCTTGATCAAAATTGTGGAGATGTGCTTTTGAAGGTGGATGTTAAAAATGCATTCAACTCATTAGATAGAGGCACCCTTTTGACCGAAGTGAAAGATAAAATTCCGGAATTATATACCCTTTTCTTTGGCAATGTTACGGCAAACCATCAAAATTAACATATCAAAACAACGTTATATTATCTTCCGTAGGATGTCAACAGGGTGATCCTCTGGGACCAGCCATCTTTAGCCTTGCCATCCACTCAATAATTCAACATCTCCAATCAAAACTTAGCGTTTGGTATTTGGATGACGGAACCTTAGGAGGCGATGCGAACACGGTATTTAATGACTTGCGAGTACTTATAGACGATTTTCGTCTTATTGGCTTTGAACTAAATTTTTCCAAATGTGAACTTTTTGTTTGTGATACTTGTCCGGATAAGATTTCGATTATTGAAAAATTCAACTTACTTGCGCCTAATATAAAATTAGTAGAAAAAAGTTCGCTCCGTCTTTTGAGTTCACCGATTCTTAACGAATATTTGTCACCATTTGTCGAAGAACAAATTCAAAAGTTTAGAAATGCTTCTAGCAGATTATTCAAAATTAACGCCCATATGGCTTTTACTATTATTAGATTTTGCCTTTTCGTTCCTAAATTTACATACTTTTTGAGATGTTGTCAGCTGTGGAAACACAGTGAGCTTCTTTTAAGCTTTGACAATTTATTAAAAGATACGTTAATTTCGGTTTTGAATGTTGAGATGGATGATAGGGCTTGGGTGCAAGCTTCCCTCCCTGTGAGGTTAGGGGGCATAGGGATACGCAAAATTTCTAGTGTGGCATTACCAGCTTTTTTGTCTTCTGTACACAGTACACACAAATTAGTAGAAAAAATTCTTGCACCATCTTTAGGCTTTCTTTTGATGTACCATATCTGGCTGAGGCCAAAACCACACGGGGACTGGCTTGTCCAAATACTGAGTTCCCAAAAATGTGGTCATCTCAGAAACAGTGGGATCGGCCCCTATGCGAGCTAGCAAGGAAAGATCTTTTAAATACGTGCCCTAGTATCGCAGATCGTGCTCGTATTCTCGCTGTTTCTGTGTGGGAATCAGGTCTTTGGTTACAAGCCATTCCTGCTTACAAAACTAGTAGCCATAAAGACCCTTCCGCTTTTTGTCTCGCTATTAGCTTACGCTTGGGTGCCAGGTGTTGTGTTGCACATCACTGCCAGTGTGGTACTACAGTTGACTAACTCGGTCACCATGGCCTCTCCTGCTCTCGAAGTGCTGGTCGAATTTCCCGCCACGCCAGCCTTAACGATATCATTCGCCGGGCTTTTACCAGCGCCAATGTTCCAGCTGTTCTAGAACCAAACGGTCTGATGCGTGACGATGGTAAAAGACCTGACGGCATGACTCTGGTTCCATGGAAGTTAGGACGGCCCTTAGTGTGGGACGGTTCTTGCGTAGACACTTTAGCGCCGTCACATCTTTCTGAAACCCACGTGAGGGCTGGCGCCGCGGCTACTTCAGCAGAGCAACTCAAGCGGCGCAAGTATGCTAACCGCGGTTTGGGTTACATATTCGAGCCGTTTGGTGTAGAGACGTTGGGTCCGTGGGGACCGGGAGCTCATCGTATTTTACAAAATTTATCAGAGCGCTTGGTCGATGCGACGCGTGATCAAAATGCTGGCACCTTTTTGGCTCAAAGAATAAGCATTGCAATTCAACGGGGCAATGCTGCCAGCATTCTGGGCACGCTGCCAACTGATTGTGGGCTGGATTATTTGGACTGCCTATGAGTCCAAATGCTTTTATTGTAGTAGCTGTAGTGTTGTATATAGTTTGTAGTATTTGGTTAATAAAGGCAAACCGTCCGTCGGTAAAAAAAAATAATAATATATGTATTTATATATTATTTGCTAACATATAGGTTAAATAAATTGAAATACCTTAGCTGGGGTAAATCAATTTTATCTATCTTTGCATCTCCCCTTGTACTTACATGAGGAGTAGATTGGAGTCGAAATAAAATTATAAATTCATTACACCTTTTAGTCGTTCCTCGTAAATCTCAAAGCATACCTGAGCATATTAGCATAATTATATTTCATTGAAAAGCCTACTTGTTACTTTTTAAGAGATAATTAAATTTTCATAAGGAAATAGACGAGGGCCGTTGCTAAGGGGTTTTTTGTAGCCTTGCGTATTAATTCCCTTAAAGCTGTGCTATATTATAGAATTGCCTCTACTTCAAAATAGTTTAGGCTTTTTACCGCAAATTTTACCACTTTTTTATGTATTATTGTGACAAAACAAGCTCGAGGCCCAGCTGATTTTAAGCGGACTAACCTCTACCTATAACAGATGCGTATCGTCACAAGTCACGAATTGCACTGCGGCCGTCACTTTGAGACATAGTTGATAAGTTTCATGTGCCTGTAATTTCACTGGCTCTCAAGGACTGCAGCCGGAAGACACCGTTAGGTGCTAGGCGACAGATTTTCTACTTGAGGTCGCCAGCCAGGCGAGTATTCATTTAGTGAGGCTCAAGCCCGCGGCGGGATTCAAATCATGGACCTGCTGCAAGGCAGTCCATAGCCAATGCTACTGAGCCATCACTCCTTCAAAACTTTTGTCCTAAGAGATAGTCCTAAGAGGCAACTCTAAGAATATTAGAAGATCAGCGACTTCAGAAGAAGTACCATCCTTTTGGCGTCTTGGAAATCGCAGTGCAGCGATACACAAGACGCCTGCCAAGCACGCCCAATCCAGAATGGAGGATTGTAGACGTATAATGCCTGTTGATGTGATGTGATCATAAGAAACTGACGTAAACAGGTTGTTATGAAGTTTGTGTTTTGCATCGTTGCTACCAAAAAAATTAGTGGATTTCGTTTGCAAGATGACTAAAGCGGATTTTCTTGAATCATAGCTAAGAACATTTCTAAGCTATGATTCAAGAAAATTTGTTTAGTCTTTTGAATCATATCAATCGCCAGTTCTTTTGTAGCTGATCAAATAATGTGAACAAGTTCCACAGGTCTAAAATATATTCTAAACTAGTGGCCTGGATGTTGTTGATATTCACCTATAACAGTACAATGATTATTACTGCTCAGTTCGTCAATATTAATAAACCGGTGCCGTGCTAGAATGTCACCCCCATTGCTGCCTGTGGGTGTCGTAAGAGGCGACTAAGGGTAACACACCAGAAGATGGGCAGCGCTTTCTGAAGAACTGAGAATAAAAAAAAAAGAACAATCTTAAACTGCGATCCACAAGACGCCTGCCAAGCGTGGGGATTATGGCAACCCCCTTAATGGGAGAAGCTGTGGACAATCCGGCTGATACAGTGTGGCATAATTCCTTCACTAAAAAGTGTTTTTAAAGATCTCCAAGACACCTGCCAAGCATGGGGATTATGGAACCCCCCCCCCCTTAATGGGGGAGGCTGTGTTCAGCAGTAGACATCCGGCTGATACAGTATGGCATAATACAATCACTAAAAAAAATTCTTTAAGATAAGTGCCTTTTCCCTACATAATATATTAAGGGCAGGAGATCACCGCCCTCCTTGTCGGTAGCTATTCTTTTAAATCCGAATATGAGACAAAAAAGCTCTGATATAAATTATTCAAGTTCAAACCTGCGAATGAGGCTCATTCCAATGGGGAAATCGTAGGTGTCTCCGTCTTCAGACGCCCCAACAGCCTCCAGCGACATTTCCTTAGCCCAGGCTTCTAGGCCTCGCTCCTCAGCAGTGCCTGAGGAAAAACAACATTAGAAATGTTGTTGATGCGTGGTGGTAGGGCATTTTGTGAATGCTCTTTTGTATTTGTACGGTACCCTTAAAATTACATATGAATAATAATAGATTCAGGCGTTACTTTACGGAAATCCATATTTAACAATAACAAATATTAGAAAATTTTTCAAGTAAACATTAAATTGAAATTCATAAAAATAAAGATCATTTAATTTTAGAAAAACACTTAATAAATAAATAGTATATCCAGTGACAATTTCGCCTTATTTTCCTTTTAAACCGACATAACATCATAAACGCCACGTAGCTAAACCGGGAGAATTTTCGACGCGTTTTTATTCTACACAAATCATCATCAGGAAGTCTGGACTCTTCCCGTGCACGATAGAGAACAAAAATCGACCCACGTATACAAAGGACATAAAAAAATAATCTCTCACCACTATGGGCACTATTAGACTATAATAAGGAAATATTTATTGGCATAGTTAAAGCCACCATCGCTGTTTGTTTTATCTGTCTGACCTGGGATCAAGTTATCCATCAGACATCCACACACACCCCCCACGAGGATAGAAGTAGATAGCAGCACTTGCAGCACAGCATCCAGCGCTTCAACGCCCGTCTGGATCACCCCACTGTGAGCTGCCATCCAGCGCGTCAGAACCAGCGGGAAGAACAAGCTGAACCCCAAGATGTACAGGTTTCTAGAGCTGTGCAGGTTCACGTACTGAAGGGCTGACAGACCTGCAGAAAAATAGAGTATTTATAATAACTGTTTTATGTAACTAGACTACTTCATCGCGAAGTTAGTCTTCACGCTATACTGATACAGCCTAAAACCCCCAAAATGTGTAAAACACAGTACACGGTTTGGGGTTTTGAACCATAATGTGTAAAACACAGTACACGGTTTGGGGTAGTGAACCAAAATGTGTATAACACAGTACACGGTTTGGGGTTTTGAACCATAATGTGTAAAACACAGTACACGGTTTGGGGTAGTGAACCAAAATGTGTAAAACACAGTACACGGTTTAGGGTTTTAAACCAAAGTGTGTAAAACCCAGTTCACATTATGGGTTTTTAACACATCGTGAAGTCTAACTTCGTGGTGAAACAGTTAGGTATATGACAGGAATGGTTATTATAATTAAGTACTATTTTTTTCTGCAGGTTTATCAGACCTAATGTAACAAACACCTTTGCGAGGTCTAAAACTAAATAATAATATGTTTTGAGCTGTACGTACAAATGTAGCCCTTTCATAATATGTGATATTTATCCCTTACACTTAACCAACTTTTGTCCCACGAAAATTTTCATTTCATGTTTCAGTGTTTCACGTTCTTGAAGAAGTTATAATATTATGTTACTTGCTTCTCTACGTGGTTTTTTTATATGCTATCGTGACGGAACAAGCTCGAGGCCCGCCTGATGTTAAGCGGACTAACCTCTGCCTATAATAGATGCATTTCATCACAAGTCAGGAATGGCACTGCGCCTGTCATCGTGAGACATAGTTGTTAAGTCTCATGTGCCTGTAATTTCACTGGGTGACCGCTGATAGCAATTCAATGCTTAAAAAGCTACGGCCACCGGACTCGGTTGTGTCTTTAGACTATGTCGGAGGCCCTCGGATGGCCTGAAATCTCCGACATGAGTCATGATGATAGGAAGTTTTGTCAACACCCGTCTGGCTAACTAGATACCACTGTCAAGTAGATTTTTTTTCGCGAAGTAACTTACGGTGTGCTCTGGCGACTTTCCTTGAGAGATGATTCCCATTATTTACAAGTTCAGCTTGACACTGCACTGCTCTCATCATTCTGAGACGTTAGTTTTTATGTCTCGTTCATCCAGTAATTTTACTTGCTATAGAGCCCTTCAAGCCTCAACAACTATAGGCTATAGAGTTTCACACTATTGCTTCGAGGCGAAATATGTGACATAGCGGGGGTCTCGCAAAGTGGATCATTAAACTAGTGAAACGTTCTATAAGGACAGTAGACACTGTAAGGAGGAACTCACCAAACGCTGAGATCATTCCAAACATGACACAGAACAGCCCACCGACCACTGGCTGTGGGATGATGATGAACACGGCGCACAGTTTCCCAACTACTCCCTGGAGTATCATCAGGCCAGCTGCCCATTGCACCACACGGCGAGACCCTACCTATGTAAAATTTAAAGTTCTTGTATGCCAACATGTGATTAGATAAACATTTTACTTCTCCTGATCGATTTTGATATGAGAAGGGAGCTTGAAGTAGGATGCGTAGTATTTTTGAGGATATAATAATTATGTGATGAAAGTCCTTGATTTTTTGAGATTATGTGTTTGTCATTGAGGGGGTTTTGCCATAAACCCTACGATTGGCAGGCGTCTTGGGGAATGCAGTGTAAGATGGCAGTTCTTAAGAAGGCGACACTGCCCACCTTCTTGTATTATTGCCTTTGACGCCTCTTATATACGATTGCCACAGGAAGATATGCGGGGATGCAATTCTAGTGCGGCACCCCATATAAAAA
Source organism: Plagodis pulveraria (assembly GCA_963890685.1). Taxonomy (NCBI): domain Eukaryota; kingdom Metazoa; phylum Arthropoda; class Insecta; order Lepidoptera; family Geometridae; genus Plagodis; species Plagodis pulveraria. The sequence goes on along the minus strand of OY982955.1, from coordinate 29,956,714 downwards.
GATATTATACAAGCAAAATTTTTGGAACGAATAAGGGAAGCCTAGAAATTGAACGTAAATGGGGCCAGCAGAAAGATAAAACCTCAGTGAAATCAACAATCACCTCATCAATTTGGCTCATAAACGAACTTAAAAATTATATTTATATTAGTTATCTTGAACCAAACACATACATATAGTTAATAATATCTCAGGTCCCAACTTGCCAAGAGACTTCGCTTCGTCCGCTCATTTAAATATACTATGTCGCAATAAGTTCACTTGTGTTTACAGCAAAAAGCAAAAAACAACACCTTGTTGCTTTAAAATGCAATTTGAATATCATCAAAAACAATACAGTTCCCGGCTTAGAATTATATGAACAGTTCCTTATATACCTGATGGATAAAGTAAAAATTACTGGGAAAAGCATACTACCACCCACGTCTAAGTGGGGTATTGCTGCATACTGAACGAACGATAAGAATCCTTACTTACCGGAAAGGACGGAAAACCGGAAATATTTTCTGAGGGTTGGTCATAAAATCGAAGCCAAAAGTTATAGCAATAATGTCTTTGTTTTGTGCGTGTTATTAGCAACATATTGTTGTTATATTTGTGTTGTTGGAGAAGATATATTCTACTTGGCCTACATGAACGAGATGAGAGTTCGGAGAGGGTCGGATGGATGATGATGACGATAGCAGGCTAGTCTATGTCACTTGGTAATATTTATAATGGGAAAATATGTTATGTCTCAACTAAAAATGGTATTTCTTACTTTCGTCACTCCGATGGCTCCGACGTTCTCGCCAAAGGTGTTGGTTCCATTGCCCGATCCCCAAAGTCCAGCTAACATGGTGCCTAGACCCTCCGTGCCCAGGCCTCGATTGATGGCATGAAGAGGCGGTGGAGGAGCAGCTAAAATGGTCAAGGCGAAGGAATTATCAGTATTTTCTTATTGCTTATCTGCCATTGCACACTATCTCCTCGGTTGCTTAATATACCTAAAATGGAAACTGGCTCACAAGGACAGCTGCCGGAACACACCGTTAGGTGCTTGGCGACAGATTTTCTGCTCGAGGATGGTAGATGGCAAGGCGGGACAGGTGCAAAAGGACGAGGTTTCCAAATAAAGATATCATTTTGTTCGGTTTAACCGTCTACCGTACGAAGCAGTTCTCGAGCCATTGACTTCTTTTTCATGATGCACATAGTCTATAAATAATGCCAATAATATTAAAAAAAAAATATTACTTAGTAATAGTACTATTTACTATACGTGTATATACTTATATACTATATATACTTTTTTTATATAAAATTATTGTAACATGCTGGTAGACATGGCGAAACTATAAGTTAAAATAAAAACTATAAACCATCACACTTTCAAACGCGCACTTGTGTTGTGGTAGGCATAGACACATAAAACAGCACAAACATCCAACACCACAGAAGTAATCTTGCTGCTCAACACTTAAGGGAGAAACATTGGCAAAATTTGCAGCTTATCCTTGCATGTGAATACGTGAATTGAATAAACTACTTTTGGACATATCAGTGGGCGCTGCAACACGTCGGTAAAGTCAATTTCTTCATCCGAATGAGAATTAGAGAAAATAATACTTCTCATATGGACGTTCCGATAAAAAATATACATAAGTGGATAATTGTTTCTTGTAAGGTTTCAAGTGGTTTTGTACAGTACATTTTCGACACATTTTCAATTTAGTTCATGAAATAACGTTTACTTTGGACAAAAATTAGTAACATATACAAAAATTCTCATTAATAAATTTTCTTTCAAAGTCAAAGTGATGTGTTCAATTCAAGCGTCTACGACGCTCTTATGAAGGTCAATTACCAATTTTAATATTGAAATATTCTACATTGTACTGCTACGTTCACCAAAAAATGTATAGGGCCACTGCGAGCACGAACATAGTGAATACATAGTAAGTAGGTAATGAAAAATAGTAACGTCTCAAGAGGGATTATTCACGAAAAACTTTATAATTACGATTTCACCATTGGTACCCTCTTAAAAGGGAAACTCTCGTCTGTGGCGCAAAATCAAATCCAAAACAAGTTTGTCGCTTAGTCGCGCTTGTTTGTTATCTATGGTATTGCGTGTTTACAATTATATTACTCTTATATTATAACAATCTTAACACATGATCCCAGTTACGCTTAACATCTTAAAAATACACGGTTATCGTAAAAAAAATTAAACAGCATTAGATGTCTTAGAAAATATTTTCACCGTGTCACGGATTTCGTTTACGACATTACAATAATTGTTAGACGACATAGCAATAAAACCATAGAATTTTCTGGCATTGACCTGTATATGAGCTCATTTCTAGGGGGGAAAAAAAGATCCTACCCTTATTATTGTGCCTGTTAATAATTCTGCCTTATTTTCAAGAAACAGTCCTATCATATCAATAAGAGTATTTAATAACACACCCAGAGACACGGCAATTGACACTAAGACAAAATAAAATTAAAATATTACAATGGCTTCCTGACAAAAAAATGCTACAATGTAACCGAACTATTGAACAAACAATGGACATCTTAAAATATCTAATTATATAATTTCATGACGTAATGCTTATTTAATAAAATTGGCTATGAACTGCCTTGCAGCAGGTCCATGGTTCGAATCCCGCCGCGGGCTTGAGCTTCACCGCATGGTGGAAGGGCATTTTGCGAATGCCCACCTGGCTAGCGACCACCCTCAAGTAGAAAATCTGTCGCCAAGCACTTAACAGGGCCAATATTATCCCTATGATCATAAAAATAAGATCTTTTATTATTGAATGATGAAACAATATAGTATGATCAGTTATTATTAATACACGTGTCGTATTCAAGACTTTAAGAAATGTTCCCACTTCTAAACATAATTTTCGAGCACTATCGCATTTTATCCGCAAATGTCATGTTATATTAAATTTCCTTGGATATTGTTTTCAAAACATGTTTTCTGAAAACCTGTTCAAAACATGTCTTCTGTACCGTGAAAATATTAATTTTAATAATAATATCTTTTCTCAAAAGTATTGAGGTTACAATTATTTATTTTAACTTACATGAAGGTATTATTCTTATTCGTTGACAAAAGAAAGCACATATACTAACCAAGTGTCATTTGTCCCGTGTTTTTTTCGCGCGCGATCCTGCATCCCTCTTTATTTGCTTGCAGACGTGCATAGGCTATCTTTATTGCAATTCTGCCCTGCAATGTTAATAAAATTTACATGTTTACAGCGCAATGACAAGTTCTGAGGGTCAACCTATTGAAATCACTAACATTTTTACCTATTTCATTTACACATTTGTTTCGCTAATAACTGTGCTATGGATAATACATCGAAGACATCAAACACCAGACTCTACAAGTATGGAAACAAAATTCCAGGACCTGATCCATTATATATATATATATATTCCATTGTGTTATTATATTTCATATGCTCAACAGTGAATAAGTTGACATCGTCCTGGACCACTATGGCCTATTTATGAATGAAATTCTATTGTTATCATTATCGCCGATGCCAATGGGTTAATTTGGTAATTTTAATTTTGCATGTCAGTTATGCTTCTGACTAAATATGTGATACTACTTATTATTATGATTTGTACAACAACTTATAACACCATATTTACGCAAATAAATCTCATTTCATTTCATTATATTATTTATATACCAATAAATTACCAAGAACTATAAACTTCAGCGTACCACCTAAATAATAACAGACAATAGACAAATATTTTATTTATTTGTCTATTGTCTATATATGTTTGATGTCCAGATGATTCTCGGAATCTAAAGCTTCACGTTCTGACTTAACTCATGTAAGTAGCATTATACTTTCGTAACTACTGATTTTATTTAAATCCCTTCGCAATAATACCAGCTGTATTATATCTAAGGCTATTACATCTGTCAAGTAGTAAGTGCAAGTGTTAAGTGATTAGTTGACATGTTTTTTGTGGTAGCACTTATGTGTAAAGTGTAAACAAAAACAGTGTTTAGTGCTTCTTGTAGGTCCGCAATGACAGCTTGTACGTTGATCTTACTACTCACCGGACTTCTCGTTATGTATGTACATGAAAATATACCGAACCTTTAGCTACTGAGGTGGATTAAATTACACATAAACACTGACGTGGGGTCTCAGAGACCCGTATATTATGGCTTATATTTAAAAATATTTAGGTTTTTTACGGTTTAGTGTGAAATAATTAGCTTTAGTGGACATATTTAAATAGAATTAAATTGCTTTTGTATCATATATTTGTTTTTAATTACCTATTGTTTAGTTGTTAAAGGTAAAACACAGTTCCTATAAAAATGCTACCCGGTCTACAAGAATCGAACGATTGCCTTCCAAGTTGGCATCACGTTGGCACAGTGCGCCGATAGTATTAAATCAACAGTTGGCATTTCGTGCCTTGACTACAAAATAAGACGTGTTAAAAATATCGTAAATTTTCTTCTCAGTATATAATGGTTTCACGAGCAAACCGTTCAATATGTTAATGTTGAATTAGATTCACGTTTTTTTACTGAGTAGGTCACAATTCTTCCCGTTTTACAAGCTTTTATTTAGTTTCACTTGTCCCGATGCTTGTCATCAAATCTGGCAAATTAAATTTGGTCCATTTCCCGGTTACCGATTGAGCTGAAATTTTGCATACATGTGTAAATCGCGTGACAATGCAATATTATGATGACATGGTGCTGATTGTATGATGGAGTTGAAGGTGGCCAAAGGAACTTCGCAATGAAACGACACAACCTCATCTAGTTTGGGCTCATTTGAATTGTCTTGACTAGTATTTTTTAATTGTGTTCTTCTTGCTAATGAACATAATACAAGCTTGTTTTTAAAAAGTTTTTGGAACGAAGTTCCTTATCGCGCGTTGCGAAAGGGGGCTAGACGGAAAAAAATAAGACCAAAAGTTGTAACGACACTTTTTGCTATTAGTTAAGCCGTGCGGCGTGCGTGTGTTTCGCTGTCTGTCTCTCTCTCTCATAGAAAGCAAGACAGTTATTTTTGTTTATGTTATTATTATGTTTATATTACATTATATTTGTTAATAATAAAAAAAAATTAGAACTTCAAAAAAAAATTACAATTCCTTCCAAAAAATCGAAAGGAACTTCGTTCCATCCGGGTGTCGCTTGCCACCTCTCAAGGTTTTTTATAGTGTAAAGTTTGTAAAGCTTCTGCATAACTTACATTTTTGTTGTTCAGATGAAAAATACAGCGATAATAAATACAAATCATAATATTTATATATATAAATACGGCTTCATGCACCATTCAGTATGACATCTTGATTTATTTTCAAAGTGCTGCGCCATATTGCGCTGGGCTATCTGGTGCAGCAATATTTAAACGTATAGTAGATGTACTGTGGAACATACCATTAGGTGCTTGGCAACAGATTTTTACTTGATGGTGGTATTTAGCGGGCGTAATGTTTTGTGGACCTTTTTAGTTGCCTTAAAAAAACAGCTTATAGACACATATATATTTATTTTAAATTAAAAAAAAATGAAGTTCTCTCAACTCACTTTTAACCATACTAGTTTGGACAGAGGTTCCGCATGGAGGGTGTTCTGAGGACTGAGTCTGGTGACGCCTAGAGTTATCACTATGAATGGGATTTTGGAAATCACTGTTTATATAGGGAAACATACTACTGAACGCGCGCAAATAGGCTAAGTCAACAATATATTCGGTGTTATAGTACGCAAAACCACCATGCCCTACCCATTATTTTTTTTTACGATATTTGGACGGAACTTGCTCGAGGCCCACCTGACGTTAAGCGGACTAACCTCTGCCTATAACAGATGCATTTCATCACAAGTCACGGATTGCACTGCGCCCGTCACTTTGAGACATAGTTGTTAAGTCTCATGTGCCTGTAATTTCACTGGCTCTCAAGGACAGTTGCCGGAACACACCGTTAGGTGCTTGGCGACAGATTTTCTACTTGAGGGTGGTCGCTAGCCAGGCGGGCATTGGCAAAATGCCCTTCCACCATGCGGTGAAGCTCAAGCCCGCGGCGGGATTCGAACCATGGACTTGCTGCGCGGCTGTCCATAGCCAATGCCACTGAGCCATCACTGCTTCAAAAACCCTATGCGATGAAAGCGTAATCCCACGCCAGCATTTAAACCACGGACCTTCAAAATACGACAAATTTACAAAATAGACAGATTAAATAGTTAAAATAAAATAACCTGTTAATCATACACGCACTCAATTAAACCCGTGGGGTGCCGGGCTGGAATGTCAACCCCCCCTCTACGCGTGGGTGTCGTAGACTAAGGGTAACACACCAGATGGTGGGCAGAGGCGCTTTCTAAGGAACTGATATCTCACACTGCGATCCCAAAGCCGCTTGCCAAGCCTGGGGTTAATGGCATACCCCCAAATTGGGAGAGGCTATGTTCAGAAGTGGACTGTCCGGCTGATACAGTAAGACAAAATAGGGCATGTACTGCTTACCGCACATCCTGGCCGTGGTCGGGTAGTAGCTTATAGACTCTACGGTACAGGCCAGCACTCCTGCTAGCATGCCCAACACGCCGGCGACGCTCACCGTTGGCACACCCCATTGACCTGGAATGAATGATTTGAGACAGTCATAGCTTTACCTTACTATTCCTATAGTAAGTTAAAGCTGTGACTGTGTGATTTGTTTAAAACTGTAAACAGGGTGATTAGTAAATGGCTAACCACCTCTTAGGGTTGACTTCTGCTAATCTTAACCAACATACTGAAATTATTTTTTTTGTTTCGAATATCATTTTATTTTTTTTTGTGTTTTTTATGTGTTTTTCACTGAATAAGCACGAGGTATTTTTTCATATTTTTTTATTACTTTGCTCGCTGTAAATATTCAAAACTCTTTTCAAAGAGAGCACGTCGCGGTCTAGTGTTGCCGCGGTGGGCGCTCTTAGCTCGGAATAGGCATTAACACAAAATATAATATAAAAAAAAGAAACACCTCCAAATGTTTCTTAGGACTAGCAGATGTCAACCCTAAGAGGTTGTTAACCATTTACCAATAACCCTATATATTTTAACATGTTTTCTCCAACATATTTTTGTTGTAAGTTCATTTATTATAGGTATATCACACTTACCAGGATACGGCACCCTGAACCAGGGCGCGTCTTCGATGATCTTCAGCTTGAGATCGGTCCTGGCGGGGTGACCTTCAGGGAAGATTCCGGTCAGCGTGAGGATGCCGCAGACCGCCCACATGATCACTATTGTTAGGAGAACCTGGAAGAAACCCTCGGTCAAAATCAAGGTCTCACTAAAATATGCAGTTACCCAGTCTTAATCTTATTTTTATCAGGTTGAACATAAATTATGAACTTTAATTATTGCTGATAGGTTAATCATTGACCACTATCTCAACTTATGGTAAGTGATGATACGGTCGAAGATGTTGTACAGGCTAACCTAAAATTATTGGCTCTCAAGGACAGCTGTCGTGATACACTCGCACACTCTTGGCATTAGATATCCTAATTGTAGTTACATGTAGCTTCCTTACCACCATACTATAACGAATGTCACCCTAAGGCAAACAACAATCTGATCTTCCGAAGCACGGAAGCACTCAGTAGTAAATGACACTAGTGGTCTCTCTACACTCTGTCTATGTATTTCTTGCACTTGCTTTCCTTCTTGTTACCTGGTTTTCAAAATACTTATTTACTTCGCTTCATCGACTGGTTCATCACATCGGTGTTTTCTTGGATTTTGGGAACAGAAAAAGACGCTGAATCAGGAGAATATGATCTCCAATTTGTACCATGGATTCGACAGATTTACGAGCACTACCCTGACGAAACAACACCTTCTTCCGCAGTCCTTATAGCATAGTGATAGTGTATTTTGCGAATGTCTATAAATCACTTAACAAAATAAGATGGTGGTCAAATATTAAAAACAAAAGTGTGTTAGCCCTACAAAAAAATTATAAGAGTGTACTTACAGGGAACAGCTTGAACAAGGGAAACCATACGATTCCACACCCTCGTCCACGAGACCACGACAGCGTTGGTATCTTCACCTCGCTCATGCATTGGGAGAAGATAGTTAGCAATGTGAACGTTCTGAAAATATGTCATAAAAAAACTTTACATACATGGAGAAACTAGGTGGAGCTCTGCGCTGTACCCACATTTTTCACAAGTTCTCGCGTTTCTCTCAGACTATTTTCTTCCGAATCTACTGGAAACTTCTAAAACATTTTTATGGGACGACAAAGAAAGAGTTTCTGAAGTCGGTTCACTAATTACCGAGATATCCAGATCAATGAAAAGTAGTGATGGCCCTCTGGCAATAGCTATTGCTGCAGAGGTCGTCAATGGTTCGAACCCTGCCATGGGCTTGAGCATCACCGCTTGGTCTATGGCATGGTGGAAGGGCATTTCGAAATTGCTTGCCTGCTCCTCAAGTACAAAATCTATGGCAAACTACCTAAAAGGTGTGTTGCAGCAGTTGTCCGTGAGAGCCGGTAATTCTAGAATATACCGTTAAAGTAATATAATTAGAGTACAAAATTTCATTACAGTCGAGCAATCTTTGATAGCCCAGTACTTATGACACGTCGTGGTTTCGATTACCAAAAGAGGTAGAAAAAAAAAGTTTTTCCGAATATTTTGTAAAAAAAACCAGGTTAGCCTGATCAAGATCTTCGACCAAATCATCACATACCATCAATTTAGATATTGGTCAAAGGCTAGCAAATTGTCGATAAATAAAAACTAAAACTTTTTACATGGATGAGATTGTCCGATTTCAAAATCTTCAACTGCTAAGAGAGATTGGTCATATTTTAATAGAAGTTATATGTCAAATTCTTCCGTCATTCCAATTAATTTCCTCAAAACAGCTTCATTTTAAAAGTAATTGAAGCAGTGATGGCTCAGTGGCATTGGCTATGGACTGCCGCGCTGCAGGTCCATGCTTTGAATCCCGCGCGGGCTTGAGCTTCACCACATAGTGGAAAGGCATTTTTGCGAATGCCCGCCTGGCTAGCAACCACGTAATTCTAGGTAATTCTAGGTTAAGCTTGTTTAACACCTTCGACCACATCATCACTTACCAACAGGTGAGATAGTGGTCAACGGCTTACCAGTCAGTAATAAAAAAAAGGTAATAAAAAAACTTCATCATAGATCTGTTAATAAAATAATATGTTTTTACAAGCTAATAAATATCTGCTTAGAAGGACTTCCTTCTAAGCAAGGGACCACAAATCAGGGGAGCGGGGCCTTGATGAAAGTAAACGATAGTTACCCTTGGATAGGGTAGGTAGGGAGCCACCTCCACAATCTCCGTAACTAGGCTGTACTAAATTAAATACCGCCGCGATGATTACTCGACCAATTTCATTGGATCCAATTAAGTAGAGCGTGCTTCTGTAAACAACTTAATTGCTATCTCCTTCGTCAAGTTCGTTCTCGAACCTGAAGGATTTAAGGCTTTAAGTACTTACTTAGACATTTTTATTTCAATAATATCGTTAAGTTTAACGTTCAAAACGTTTTAATCTTAGCAAACATTACAGGAGTAATAAATTCTAAATTTTAGTTTCAACAAAGTTCCAATTTCAGGATAGGATGAGGAGGAGACATAATTAAGTAGTTTGAAGCGCTCGTAGCGAAGTTTGATTAGCTGCTCTTAACCGATCAGCAAAGTTAAGCAACGTCCGCCGCAGTCATGAGTTGGATGGGTGACCGCTAGTGACATTACTACTGAGCGCTTCCGTGCTTCGGAGGACACGTTAAGCCGTCGGTCCCGGTTGTTGTCTTAAGATGGCAGTCGTTATAGCATGGTGATAGGGCATTTGGGAATGCCCGCTTGGCTAGCTACCACCCTCAAGTAGAAAATCTGTCGCCAAACACCTAACGGTGTGTTTCAGCAGCTGTCCTTGAGAGCCAGTAATTCCAGGTTAGCCTGAACAACATCTTCGACCACATCATCACTTACCATCAGGTGAGATCAAAGGCTAACCTTTCAGACATAAAAAAAATAAAAAATACATAAACTAAAATGGAGAAATTAAGTTTGTTTTGTGGGGCCATCCCTTCTTTTTTAGGGTTCCGTACCTGAAGGGCAAAACGAAACGCTATTCAATAGACTTCACGGTGTCTGTGTCTGTCTGTCCGTCCATCCGTGACCGGTCTATAGCTGGTAAACAGAAAAGTTCTATACCTGAAATCTTGATATTTGGTTTAATACCAAACCCAAAGTAGAATTTAGGACGAGAAATTCAATTACATAAATTACTTTTCAGGGGTTTCATGAGATATAGATAAAGTAAGCTGAAAAGAATAAGCTTTTATGCACCTTACCAAGTAGTGTTTCATCGTATAAAATTCAATAAGTAGACCTCAAATATATTTTTTATCTATGAAAATAAAAATAAAATGGGGGCTATCATAGTTGTAAAATTTAGTGCATTATTGTTAATTGGTCTATTTGTGAGATACTAAACAAGTTAAGTATCTAAAATGAGATTATCGTCATGCAAGTTAATTCAAAGGAATAATATGCTGTACCAGTCATGTAGTACCAGAGCACCATAAATCCGATGTTCGCGCTTCTGTGTACGTATGCACGCTATTGGCAGTATTGATTACGCAAAGCGCCGCCGCTGCATAATCTACTTTATAGTCAGTTCAATAGGATGTGGGCCCAAGGTAGAAGAGAAAATTCACGGTTTAACCTATTTCGAAAGAAAGTGGAGTGCCCAGCGAGCAAAGGGGTAAACTGTGCCAAATGCGCACGCACAACTAACAAACGAATGCGTGAATAGGGCGTTGATGCGCATTAGGCACACAATAGAGTGAATTTTCTCCTAAAACGATGTCTTTCTATTTGATATGTTTTGGAGAAAATCCCCAGTATTGTACCAAGGCAGCATAAATCCGATCAAGTGCTTCAGCGTTTGTGTACTCACGATTCTCAGTATGAAGCATTGTTTGCACAAAACGCTGCTGCATAATCTCCTCTGAACTCTCTGTAGTCACTTCAATGGAATGGGGCTTCAACAGGCGCAAGTTACGAGAGAGAGAAATATTTTTTATAAATAATAAGGGTTGAAGTAATAAGTTGACGTACCGTATGGCCGTTTTGAGTTATAATTCAACCTTTTATATTCCAAGAGTGTTGAATAAAACTTTGTAAACAAAAACTATAAATGTCTACATGGTAAAATGTCGATACATTCTTATTTTTGACTGACGATTGTTTTTATGTGTAGTGAAACACGACACGTGTCGTAGTGGACACCTCAAAAATTAGAATAGCATTTGAATATGACTTCCTAGTAATCTAACGCAGCAGAGAGAGCTCGCAAAAGAATTGCTACGTTGGGAGAGGCCTAACGAACGCACTATGCGAGTTTCGACTGGGATATAACCAGGAAACTAAGGTTATTCGTACATTACTGAAGAATCCAGTAAGTAAGCCTTCCTGGCCAAGTATGAGTTAACCGGACCGAGCCGCAGGTGAGGTCCGGTTACATACGAGGCCAGGATGGCTTTTTTTACTGGTTGAGGCTTGTATAATGCTTTTCTCAAAAATGAATGCCTCAGATTTTAAATCAGGAGTGCCATCTATTTCCGAATCAGATTCGCTTAAACTCATTTTTTGGGATTATCTATGTTCACGGCCGCAATTGAAAAGGAAATCCCGCCAGTCGTTGTTTTTTTAATAAAAAGTTTGCGTTTGGGTTTGAAAATTGTTCTATTTTTACATTACATGAATAATTAAGTTAGGCTAGCTACCACCCTCAAGTAGAAAGTCTGTCGCCAAGCACCTAACGATGTGTTCCGGCAGTAGTCCTTGAGAGCCAGTGAAATTACAGGCATATGAGACTTAACAACTATGTCTCAAGGTGACGGGCGCAGTGCAATTCGTGACTTGTGGCGAAATGCATCTGTTATAGGCAGAGGTTAGTCCGCTTAACATCAGGTGGGCCTCGAGCTTGTGCCGTCACAACAACATCAATTAAAAAAAAAAAAAAAAAAACACTTCACGAGCTGAGAAAGATGTTTATCATTTGAAATCTGCGTGGAAAGTGCTTTTTCTTCGCTAGCGTGGAAACGGTTTTTGAAATTAGAATAGCTATAGAAGTTCGAGAAATTAATTCATTTTATTCCTATAGTATCAATATTAGTAATTTTACTTTTATATTTTCGCTTTTATTTAACGCTCATTTACTACATTATTTTAGCAAGTTTTCTTGCACCTACACAGAAAAAAAGGAATACTTGAGCCAACGCAGTGTGTTTTTATTCAAGAATATTTGTGATTCATATATATTGAAAACAATATATTCTTGAAAACAGAACACAATATTCTCAGGAATATATTCTTGAATCAAAGTATATATTGCATTCTTCTTTGGAGATATCGTTAAAGTGTTTAAATACGAATATGGTTAGTTTTGAATCCAAGAATCTTACCATAAATATTCGTAAGTGTAGCACCTTAACTACATTCAACAAGAATATTTTATAATATTTCAAGAAAGTATATAGAAATTTTATTTAGAGAATAAAATGTTAACAGAAGAATTCCTATTTTATTGTTAGAAGAATATTTTCGTTATCTTGAAATAATAATTTGAATACTTTATGTGAAGAAATATTTCTTGGGTCAAAACAATATTCCTAAGAATATTCGAGTGTAATATCAAGACTCGATTATTTTTCAGTTCAGAATATGTTCTTGTTGTAATACAGAATTGTCTTGAATTTATTAAGACAATGTATATTCTTGGCTAAAGAAGTCTTTTTTTTCTGTGTAGCATTTTCAGCGCTCGGCAGCAAAGTTATTTTGCGCCTCGTACCTTTCAAAACATTGCGCATCAGAACGCTAAGGATTCTATATTTTAAATGAAATCCTAGAATAAGGGCCTCTTTCACAACCTTCAAGTAAAGTCTCGAGTAGGCTAATTGCCAGTTTTAGTTACAAGTATCCGTAGAATAGCATATGAGTTTCACAATGGCTGACTAGTACCAACAGATAAAGTGAACACTTACTTACTTCTTTGTTCATCTGCCTATCATTTATACAAGTTTCAAAAGAAGGTTAGTATTGCAAAATCCATATTGAGTAAAAACTTCTTTATTCAAATTATTTTCGACGTATGCACGAGTGACGTTGTTCACAGATTATGAACGGATATTTGAATTTACTTTGAAGATCATTCAAGTAACCATAGAGAAGAAACAACCAGAGAAAAAAGAACCAGAAGAAATTTGTTTTTAATTGTGAAACTGAAAAACCAAAATTGTAACTTTTATTAGGTGAGTAACTTTACCTAGGAACCTAGGAAGTAAATAATTGACACTTTACTTGAAGGTCATGAAAGAGTCTCGAAGAATAAGGAAAAAATATATGCAAGATATCTAGAATCCTTTCCTACCTCTATAAGTACTCGCGCCAAATAACAACTTCGCACCCTTGCATACCAAATAACTATTACTTGAGATTACTTGCGAGAAAACGTTATAGCCTTGGATACAGCAGGGACCGCGAGTTCTTGAATTGTACCACGTCCAACACAATTTCAATCTAGCCTGCGGGCTATAGGAAATTAACATACGAGTGCCAATGGCTGCTGTTATAATTTCAAAGCAAGGTTCTATAAATAAACATGTTTATTTATTATGTTACTCATTTTTAAAGGGCAAAACAGAGCCCTATTTTTGAGACTATTGTCTATATGCCTGTCTCTGTATCACGGGTCTCTAGCTCGATATCGGGATGAGTAACAAACCTACAATTTAGATATTTTATGCAGGATGCTGGCTCAAGAACAAATATCAGATATGAAATTCAATTAGGTCTATTAGGTATATAATTTTTCAGAGGGTCTTATATATGAGAAAGTAGTGAAGTACAAAATCGCTCCATGGCATGTGGGGTGTCATCGTCTATATATATATATATATATATATATATTTATGCTTGATAGGTTAGCCTTTGACCACAATCTCACTTGATGGTAAGTGATGATGTGGTCGAAGGTGTTAACAGGCTTAACCTAGAATTACTGGCTCTCAAGGACAGCTGCCGGAACACACCGTTAGGTGCTTGGTGATAGATTTTCTACCTGAGGGTGGTCGCTAGCCAGGCAGGCATTCACAAAATGCTCTTTTAAGGCTATTTGCTGTCAGCTTGCCGTAAATAAACGACGACTTCTAAAATTAGTTTGTCCGTTATTTTGATATCTCCTAGAGTCTAGACTCCTCACACCTACTTACCTTTTATCTACTGCTAACTCAATCCTCAGAATACCCTTCAGGTGGTTTCTGTATATTAGCACCAACAGTGAGTTTTGCAAAGTGCCCTTGGGGGTACCGTGTTAGAATGGTACTGTATCAGCCGGATTGTCGACTGCTGAACACAGCGTCCCCATTGCTTGGTGGTAGGGCATATTGCGAATGCTCGCCTGGCTAACTACCACCTTCGAGTAGAAAATCTGTCGCCAAGCACCTAACGGTGTGTTCCGGAAGCTGTCCTTGAGAGCCAGTAATTCTAGGTTAGCCTGAACAACATCTTCGACCACATCATCTCTTACCAATAGTGGTCAAAGGTTAACCTATCAATCATAATAAGGGGGTTTTGCCATAATCCTCACGCTTGGCAGGCGTCTTGGGATTGCAGTTTAAGATATCAGTTCCTCAAAAGGCGCCGCTGCCCACCTTCTGGTATTTTACCTTCAGTCGCCTCTTACGACACCCACAGGTAGCAATGGGTGGAGTGACATTCTAACCCGGCACCCCACGGGCTCTAGCCCGGCACCCTACGGGTAGAATGGTACCCCCTAATTTATCCGTGGGAGTCGTTAAAGCCGACTAAGGGAGGAATACTAGAAGGTAGAAGGGCAATAGCACTTTAAGCTATATGTTGTAGTACTAGTCTGAAGAATATCCTACAAGACGCCTAACACACTTAGGGGCAACTTAGGGGTTATAGATGATGCCATATGGGGGAGGCCTTGTTTCAACGTCTAAAGTGTTCCCCCTCTTGATGTGATGTGATGAAGTCATTACTTGATAAGCAGTGGTAATCGCATAACACGAGGTGGCCCTCGTACTTGCTACATCACAATAACAAAAAAAACTGAATGTAAAAAAAATTGGTTTTTAGCTTCCACTATCACATCACACCTGTTGGAAAGTGATGATACTGCTGAATACATTATTTATATTACATCATCAAGTAACCAGAATGTGTTTGCAAAAATTAAATATATCTGACCTTTCGCTTGGGTCGTATATTTTCATTTCCCCGAATCATTTTTCATCTAATTTGTGTAGGATCCAGCTAAAAATGCGAAGCAAACAACGCTTAATTACAAAATGGCGGACAGCGATTACTGAGATCAAAAGCTGCCGGTATGGAACCATGATGTTTTAAAAATGTAGGATAAACTGTAATTTTATCAATACGAAATACAAATTCTTTCTTTTCTTTTGAATTTGAAGGCTTTGGTCCACCAAAAGGAGTAATTTCCAATTGTTTCTGTCTTCAGCGTGTTCTTTGACCTCCTTGTACGTAGTACGTATTTATGTTTTCCTGTGTTTATAATAATAATATAATAACAAAGACTTTCATTTCAGACAACATTGGTCCATGTTTTGTTAGTAGTACTTATATCTAAAGATTAAATGTTTACATTAAAATTAACAAAATTAAATTTCATATTAAATTATTATATTAAAACTTCATTTTCATGTCAATTGAATATATTATTTTCATGTCAATATTGTTCTAGTTATAGAACAATAACAATATTTATTTTATAAGGACCGCAATTTGGTGTCGCAGGATTGGGCAGTCGTATTTATTTGCGATGACTGACAGGATACTGTTGCTGCTGGCACGCACTCTGCACAGCAGTGATGCTACCTTTTTGCGCATTATGGCTGCAAACGCGTCAGGACGCGCTTCCATAAACATGGTAGAAGCGCTACAAAAACGTGGCAGCCGCATCAGAATCCTGAAAGCATTATTGTACTGGACGCGCAGAGCGCTATAAGTTTTTTGTGTATACATTGTCCATAAGCTACTTCCATAAAATGATTGGCAATAAGCCTTGAACCGAGTTATTTTGACTTCGTTTGAGCAACTAAAGAATCTCCTGGACAACATATTCACCTTCACCGTCAACGCTCTGCGCTCCCGATCCATATCTAGGTCATCTTTAAGGTCTTCAGTTATTATCTGACCCAAGTATTTAAATTGCCTCACCCTATTGAGAGGAACACCATTCAGTTCTACAGGAGGAACATTGCTGGGTCCTGACCCTCGCGTATAAAATACCATCAATTCACTTTTCTTTACATTATACCGCAGCCCATGGGTTGATGCATAGTTTTCACAGAAACTAAGTAGCTTTCTGAGAGCGCTGACAGAGGGTGCCAGCAGCACCATATCATCAGCGTAACTTAAATTGTTGACAGAAATTTCGTCAATAGAGCATCCCACCGGTTGACTGCTGAGACCCTCTATCAGCTCATTAACATATAAGTTAAACAGTTTGGGGGAGGTCACACCCCCTTGCCTCACCCCACACTCCAAACCATATGCATCCGACAGCTCATCATTCCACTTAACACAGTTTACCTGATTGTTGTAGCAATACTCAAAAACAGAACAGATCTCCTTCGGTAAACTATTGTTTCTAAGTTTCTTCCACAGCACACCATAAGACACCATGACGAAGGCTTTTGACAGGTCAAGAAAACAGGCATATACTGGTGTTTTCCTATCGACATAGTATCTTACAGTATGCTTGAGTGATAAAATCGCACTTTCTGTTGAAAGTCCCGCTCTAAATCCAAACTGTCCATCATGTAGTTTTATATGTTTATCGAGATGGTTGTCTAGTAATCGATCCAGTACCCTAGCAATTATGGTAGCTAAAGATATTGGTCTGTAATTACTCTTATCTGCAATATCGCCAGTTCTGTTTTTGATTATTGGTACAACTATCGTTTTCATAAGATCTGGCGGCAGGTAACAATGGGAAATGCACAGCGAATAGAACATGGCCAGGACGCGCGGCATATGTTCACCTGCACACTGCAGGTGCTCAACACTAAGTGAATCGTGACCTGGTGATCTTCCTCTGCTCATATTATTTATGACATTCTTCACTTGCTTGGTTGAAAAGCTAATATCACACGATTTGCTGTCACACGTTTTAGTATCGAGCACCCTTTGCAATGGCTTACATAGTGGCGAATCTACTTTAAAATGCCTCTTAAAAAGGTTGGCAATATCCTTGGGTGATGAACAACCTTCAATGCTCACAGGTAGGCTGGGTTTTAAATTAAGCTTATTGGTACTTTTCCAAAATTTTGAAAAGTTTTTTGATGATCGATGACTAGCTATCATATCCATTTTAATTTGATTTTGATGATTTTGACACCATTTTAGTTTTGCTTTAAAACGTTTCTTGCTGTCCAACATGTCATTATAAATGACGCCAGTCTCAGGCCTCCCGTACCAAAGCCATTTAAGTAATTTTTCCCGAGCCTCCCTGTGAACATTACTCTCATGTTTATTCCATCCGATCACACAAGAACTCCTTTTACTAGTCTGTCTAATAAGGCAAGTTTGAACAGCTGATTCTTTAAGAATGCAAACAATGTCATTATACATAATGTCGAGTAACTCCCTATGATTGGTATCACAGCAATTTTTATTCGCACATGAAGTAAAATCTGAAGGAAAATCAATTAGTCTAAGTTTACTGTTGCATCGTTCTGAGTACATGTTTACTTGCGATTCTGTACGTTCACCCCAAATAACCTTATTATAAGTACGACTTATGAAACTAGACCTAGGACGCACAATATTGAAGTCACAACTTATTACAACAGGAAAATGGTCAGACCATAACACATCGTACAATACCTTAATGTCCTCAATGGTATCCCAGGCAGATTGCGTAACAACACAGTGGTCAAGCCATCGCCGGCACCCGTTCGCGTCACTTATGTACGTATAGGAACCCGAATTGATACCTAACTTGTCAATGTCAGCGCATTTCCATTGTTGTTCCAAACAGAAATCATTTAACTCGTTAGCAAATAGCTCCGCCGGGTGAGCATTGAAGTCACCAAGTATATACACAGATTCTACTTCCGCACTTTGAATGATGGCGTTTATTTCACTCAGACACTCTGTGAACTCGGGCAAATTATCTAAACATTGTGTTGGCATATATACACTAAATATAATAAATGATCTTTGTTCCGTTTCAAACTTCACAGCTATTAGACGATCACTATAACACGTTATTATTGATGCGGAATTGAATAGATTCTTTCTCCACAACAGAGCCACTCCACCGTACGGCCTACCACGTAGTATGGCCTGTGACGTGTCTACTGCCGACTTCCCGGTGTATTCAAAGTCATTATGTATAGATCCCAGAAAAGCGACTTCGTGTGGAAGAAGTTTATGAAGGTTCTTCTTGGGCTTCCCCTTCTTTTCCTTCCATTTATCTTTCCCTCTCTGATGGATTTTAAAAATGTGTGTCGTTAAAGTTGCCCAACATCTTCCCTCTTATTTCAATACATTATACCCCTTCTCATTTACTAAGATTAAGACTTTTTAATTAGTTTTCCCATCAGGCCAAATTACTATTTTCATGCGTCCCAAGTACATACAAGACCTCCAACGCTCGCAGTTTTTCTCGATCTCTTGATTGAGTCATTGTCAACTTTGTTTTTGATAAATGTATGTTAATGATAGTACTACTGCAACGGTTTTCTAGTAGAGATGTGTCAGGGTCACCTCTTCACTAAACCTAACTCGCCCACGCACTCCACACGCACACCACGCGCGCACACACCACGATGACTAAAGAACCAATGGCATTCAAGAGTTTCCGCGTATTGCGGCAATACATTATTTTCCATGTTAAGGTCTTCCTTTATACCACGTATGTGAAGTTGGTTCAATCATCTATTTGGATACGGTAGTTTTCTCGAACGATATCTAGCATTTGACCACTACCTCAACTGACCCACACGCTGGTGTGGGGTATCGAGAATAAGGGTACCCTTCCACGGACGAGGGTGAGACTCAATCGTCGGAATGATAAAATTCGAGATTTTAAATCACATATTCTGTGCTTTGGCATGATATATATACAAATGCAAATAGTTTTTATTGACTCAAGTTACATAGGTACAGAGTTAACATGAATCCATAGGCTCCCGAACTAGCGTCAGCTGTGTTTCGGGAACCGTAGGCTTCTCCCTTAATAGTTTTGACACTGGCACTTACGTCTAATATTAACTATCCGGGGCTTACAATATTTACTTAGCGCTTAAGGCACGTATAATGTGTGTAATGTGTGCATAAGTGTATGTGAAGTGTATGAGTGTAAGTATATATTTTTTTTTTTTTGTTTTTTCCTTATCCGGGAAAATCCAAAATTAGAGGCACAGTAGCCGCGACGGCGACGGCGCTGTGCTCGGCGGCTGGGTAACCTAAATCACGTAATGAACGTCTAAATGACTTGAATTACTTACAGGGCACGCAGAATGGCAGGCTTTGAGATAATGTGGGGAAAGGGACTTGATGACCTTTGCGAGATGGGAACTATTTAGTTTGGTATTGGAGGAACCGTGTGAGGTTTCACCTTAAGTTACTTTGGCGGTAAGATTTCGTGACGCGTCTGAGGACTTTATTCCTTTTTGTAACCTTACTTCAGTATAGAAGAGGTGCTCAATTCAACTGTATGTTTTTTTATTAATAGCTGATAGGCTAACCTTTGACCACTATCTCACCTGATGGTAAGTGATGATGAGGTCGAAGGTGTATGTGTTTTTGTTATGCGAATACTACGCCCATTATGAAATAATTTTGATGATTCTTGTTTTGTATGGTAGGTCCATACTTCAGACACATTAAACTAATTATTCATGTGCTTGCTTAATACTCAACCGATTTTCATGAAATTTAAATATTATGAAGTATTTTCTTAGGTGGGTTGTTAAAGTTAACTGACAATAGATTTTAGGCTCAAGGACATTCGTGTACTATTTCAGCGAGTTTGAATACTTGGTACTATAATATATAAGAAAACTACGTTTGTATGGAAATCGCTATGAAGACACTTCATATAAATCAACAATTACCTAGTACATTATGGTCCCATACTCGAAAACGGGACCCTAACTAAAACTCGGCTGTCTGTCCGCACACAGAAGAAACTGCAAGCGAACTGAGAAACTCCTCAGTTTTCTGAAGTCGGTGGTAAAAATAAATGAGGACTCACGAAACGTGTTTTGAAATTTTTTTTGTTCTACTCAACGAACTGTAACTAAAAATACAAGAGTCTACGTAACAATAAATAAATAACAATAAAAAGTAATAACTATAAAAACGCGGGTCTAACTCCCGTTAGGGATTTCGAATTTAGTTATTAGTATCAAAATATGACGATGTTATGGCACAGTCGCTGCAATAAGAAGTATACACATTGTAATTTTCAAAATATTGGCAAAGGGTTCTGTTTTTCTCTATGTAATCAGAAGTATCTTAGAAGCAAAGAATAATTTGTATAGTTTAACTTATGTTAATGGTAACTTCGATTATTCATAACATAGCGACATTACATTATTTAGAAAATTACGAAGTGTATACATCTTATTGCAGGCGACTGTACATTCTGTATAAGAACGGATCTTTCGTGCAAGTCCAACGCGCACTTGGCCAGTCTTATAGTGGTTAGAGACAGGTTATTTGCATATTTTAGGATAAGGGTTGGAAGATGACAAGTATAACAAACAATAAAATGCGCAATATTTATCGTCTATACATTTTACTTAGGATACAGGTTTAGGTAAGATACTGCGAACAAACAAGGGAGTGGATGCAAAATCGATAGAAGCTCGTTCACCTGTTGAACTTAGGGTGAGATCTCGATAATGGTAACAAGGAAAATGTCTCTGTGATAAAACTACAGCTAAACGTGCTACTAGTACCTACATTTAAGGTCCACGCACACTTAACGCCACGGTCGCCATATCAACGTAGTCGTCGTCGCGTCCTCGTCGCCGCGCCTCATTCTCACGACTACAAAGAACGGAATGAGTTGAGTCCATGTCGATACGGGCCGGGTGGGTCAGTGTAAGACAACCATTATTGTATGGTTGTACCCAGGTATGCGCCTGTTATTTTAAATAACAAATTGCCCGGTACAAACTACGAATAATTATTAATTGTTCAGTATAAGTAAGTATAACCCGGTTATATAAAGAAATGACTCGAAAAACCACTCATACCATTGCTTTCTCGAATGTGTGAAAGGTTTGGCTGCGCTATTTTCGTTTCTATTCGTTTCTTTATTTAAAGTTACACATAAAAACATATTTTGTTTTTGGAAGGTAGCACCGATCTGATAAATTATTCGTACCTAAATAATATATTATTTAAATTGGAATAAAAACAAACAGCTCAAATTCCAATTGGGCCTCACTTCTTTACAGATCCATATTGCAAAAGGCAATAGTCGCGCCCCGCTCTTTTAGTGATCAGATTTGCTACAGCTCGTAAGAGAAGAAAAAAATATATTTTGATTTAAATAGATGATATAGTATACATAATATACTCAAATTTACAACTCCTAAATAGTTTTGGCCGTTTTACCGCGGGGTGCCGGGGAAGAATGTATTTGCCACCTCGGGGTATAGGTAAGAGGCGACTAGTAAAATTCCGGAAGGTGGGCAACAGCGCCTTTTGAGGAACTTATATCTCAAGCTGCGATCCTCAAGACGCCTGCCAAGCGTGAGGATTATAGATAATCTCCCCTTAATGAGGGAGGCTGTGTTCAGCAGTAGACAATCCGGCTGATACAGTAAATAGTTTAGGTTTTGAGAAAGACCCCGTAACTAAAATAGACCAGGTAACTGCAAGACTACTAAATTATTTTTTCTTGCAGTGCTTAACATCGGTGGCATCGGTGATAATGATAACAATAGAATTGTATCCATAACTAGGACATAGTGGTCCTGACGATGCCAACTTATTAAGAATTAGGACTGTTCCATATCTACCCAAAGAGAAACATACCACCGCTACCTAGAAGAGAAGACTATCAGAAAGGCATTTTTTTTATAAACAAGTATTAGTTGTACCTCCGTAGAGATACAAATACCCCGTGGGGTGCCGGGCTAGAATGTCATCCCCCCATCTCTTCCCGTGGGTGTCGTAAAAGGCGACTAAGGGAAAAATACCGGAAGGTGGGCAGCAGTGCCTTCTGAGAAATGCACACCAATAACTGCGATCCCCAAGACGCCTGCCAAGCGTGGGGATTATGGCAAACCCCCCCCTATGAATAGCACAAAAATAACTCGGCCCCCAGTCCCCGGCAGCTCTATTATTCCTGGCCCTGGTAGCAGGCCAGGTAACGGTGGAGCAGGGGGTGCGAAGAATCCCCGGCAGATGCACGGCTACCAACATCAAAAACGACGACCCTTGGCCCTGGCAACACACAACATACGTACGCTCAGGGAGGACCACAAGATTGTCGAGCTGGAGGAAGAATTGAACAAGTTACGCTGGGATGTCATGGGGTTATCGGAAGTCCGAAGACAGGGACAGGACACCGTTATCCTTGACTCCGGTAACTTGTTCTTCTACCGGGAAGGTCACCAAAAGTCTCAGGGTGGTGTTGGGTTTCTCGTCCGGAAGTCCCTTGTTAACAATGTTGTAAAAGTCGAAAGTGTGTCGAGCAGAGTAGCGTACCTTATACTCAGAATCACCAAACGGTATTCGCTGAAGGTCATACAGGTTTACGCACCGACCTCGACACGCTCAGACGATGAAGTAGAGGCTATGTATGAGGAGATATCAGAAGCCATACATTCCTCCGAAACATACTTCACCGTTGTGATGGGGGACTTCAACGCTAAGTTGGGCACACGGAATGGCGATGAGTTGAGAGTGGGGCCATTTGGATATGGGCAGCGGAACCAGAGGGGCCAGCGGCTGGTCGACTTCATGGAGAAGGAGGGACTCTTTGCGATGAACTCCTTCTTCGAGAAGCGACCATCCCGGAAGTGGACGTGGATAAGCCCCGATGGTTCAACAAAAAATGAGATCGAGTTTATCATGACGACCAGGAAGCAAATATTCAATGATGTCTCTGTGATCCATAAGGTGAAAACCGGTAGCGATCACCGTATCGTTAGAGGCACATTGAATATCAATGTAAAGCTTGAGAGGTCGCGTCTGATAAACTCCACGCTCCGGCCTAGCGTTGCCCAAATCCAAAACCCCGAGAGCTTTCAACTCGAACTACATAACCGCTTCCAGTGCCTAGCTGAATGCGAAACAGTGGACGAGATAAACAACGGGTTGGTGGAAGCTGTCCAAGCGGTGGGGTCTCAGTTCTTTAAGACCCCCCGCCGAAATAAACCAAAGAAACTCTCAGAAGTAACCATCAAGCTGATGGAAGATCGGAATGAGATGAGACTGCAATCTTCAGCTGACATGTCGAACTACGGCAAGCTCAATAGACGAATTTCGAAGGCACTGCGACACGACTTGCGCGCCTTCAATACAAATCGTATAAAGGCCGCAATTGAGCGTAATCATGGCTCCAAAGTGTTCGCTAAAAATTCGTCTATAGGGCAAAGCCAAATGACTAAGCTGAAGATCGACGATGGCAGAATCATCTCATCAAAACCGGAGATTCTGAGAGAACTTGAGAGGTTTTATGGACAGCTATACACCTCGACACAAGAACCCGTTGTCAGTACAGCTCAGGACACGAGAGCTAAACTGACCCGACACTACACCGAAGACATCCCGGACATCAGCCTATACGAGATTAGAATGGCTCTCAAACAGCTTAAGAACAACAAGGCGCCAGGTGATGACGGAATCACGACAGAACTTCTGAGAGCGGGTGGAAAACCGGTACTCTCAGTCCTCCAGAAGTTATTTAATTCCGTCATCCTTGAAGGTAAAACGCCAGAAGCATGGAGCAGAAGTGTAGTGGTACTGTTCTTCAAAAAAGGCGACAAGACCTTGTTGAAGAACTACAGGCCCATTTCACTTCTGAGCCATGTTTATAAGCTGTTCTCGAGAGTCATTACGAATCGTCTTGCTCGTAGGTTTGATGACTTCCAGCCTCCCGAACAAGCCGGGTTCCGAAAAGGCTTTAGTACCATAGACCACATTCATACGCTCCGCCAGATTATACAGAAGACTGAGGAGTATAATCGGCCATTATGTTTAGCGTTTGTGGACTATGAAAAAGCCTTCGATTCAATCGAAACCTGGGCCGTACTGCAGTCTCTTCAGCGATGCCAAATCGACTATAGGTATATCGAAGCGCTGAAGTGTTTGTATAGAAACGCCACCATGTCGATTCGATTACAGGACAAGAGCACGGAACCAATCCAACTGCAACGAGGCGTGAGACAGGGAGACGTTATTTCTCCGAAACTGTTCACGAATGCGTTGGAAGACGTTTTTAAGCTCTTGGACTGGAAAGAATTCGGCATCAACATCTATGGCGAATACATCACTCACCTTCGTTTCGCCGACGACATAGTCATATTGGCAGAATCGCTTGAAGAACTCAGTACAATGCTCAGCGACCTCAGTAGAGTTTCCCAGCAGGTTGGTCTTAAAATGAACATGGACAAGACGAAAATTATGTCTAATGTCCATGTTGCACCCGTACCAGTAGTTGTTGGGAACGATACACTCGAAGTTGTTGACCATTACATTTACCTGGGACAGACTGTCCAGTTAGGTAGGTCCAACTTCGACAAAGAGGTCGCCCGAAGAATCCAACTCGGATGGGCAGCGTTCGGGAAGTTACGCGACATCTTCTCGTCGAAGATCCCGCAGAGCCTGAAGACCAAAGTCTTCAACCAGTGTGTGTTGCCAGTGATGACTTATGGCACTGAGACGTGGTCCCTAACTGTGGCCCTTATGGACAAGCTCAAAGTCACTCAACGAGCTATGGAGAGAGCTATGCTCGGAGTTTCTTTGCGCGATAAAATCAGGAACGTGGATATTCGGCAAAGAACCAAAGTCACTGACATAGCTCTCAGAATTTGCAAGTTGAAGTGGCAATGGGCGGGCCACATTGCTCGAAGAACTGATAACCGATGGGGAAGAAAGGTTCTCGAGTGGTTACCACACTACACCGGAAGACGTAGAGTTGGTAGGCCCCCCACTAGGTGGACTGACGACATCGTGAAAGTCGCGGGTAGCCAATGGTTACAAGCGGCTAATAGCCGTTCTTTGTGGCGCTCTATGGGGGAGGCCTTTGTTCAACAGTGGACGTCTTCCGGCTGATGATGATGATGATGATGAGAGATACAAATGTAAAAATAACATCAAACTAACGAGGAAGAGGAATGCTAGAAAAATCTCACGAGTTGCATTCAGTGAAGTATTTTTTGAATTTTTTCATCGTGGTAATGACGTCATTAACACGGCGAGTGCACAGTTGGGTCAATATGCCTCGTGAAATATAAAATTGTATGGATACATTGCGTCGTTGCCCAACTTCAACAACTTTAGTTGCTTTTTCATAAGTATAGCTTTTGGTGCTAAGTCCCTGTGGGTGCGAAGGTACCCTTATTCTACCCCCGGGTGAAGCCAATCAGGTGACAAACCAGGTGATACTCCTCCAAGCAGGAGGCCGTCTTGGTGGGTACCACCACAGTGTCAGGTATTCTGCCTCCAAGCAACATGTAGCAAGTGAAATTACTGGGATATGTCTCGGAGTGTCGAGCGCAGTGCATTGTCTCACACAATGGTGACACTGTAACGGTAACGGACATACGTGATGCATACCATCAGGCACTGGCTTATTCGTCTCGGCAAATTATAAACAATAAATATAAAATTTTAATAAACTTAGATTCTCCATACGTAAAAAGAAACAACTCAGTCTTTAGACTGTAAAAGTAATCAAGTTGATTATTTAAAAAAACTCCCTTTGTTCTAGACGACGCGACGCGATGACGATGCCTGACATAATGGGGTACCTACGTAAATTCATTATTTCTCCGCTACCTTTACATTAGAAAATACTGAAATTCAGTTTTGGGTCAAAGTTCTACACAAAATATCTAAATTACATGTATGTAACTCATTCTGTACACGAGCTACGGACATACAGACGGACGGACCGCTAGACCGAAATACCAGTGAGTACACAAGCTTCAGTTTTGCCCTTTGGTAGGGTATAAGATTATCTGAATTACAAAATGCGTTTTACCTTTTTTTTATTATTATAATAATTTAATATTAAGGAAAAAAGTTATTTACATTTTCTGATATATATATTTTTTTATGTTATTGTGACGGAACTAGCTCGAGGCCCACCTGATATTAAGCGGACTAACCTCTGCCTATAACAGATGCATTTCGTCACAAGACACGAATTACACTGCGCCCGTCACCTTGAGACATGGTTAATAGGTCTCATGTGCCTGTAATTTCACTGGTTCTCAAGGACTGCTGCCAGAACACACCGTTAGGTGCTTGGCGACAGATTATCTACTTGAGGGTGGTCGCTAGATAGGCGGGCATTCGCAAAATGCCCTTCCACCATGCGGTGAAGCTCAAGCCCGCGGCGGGATTCGAACCATAGACCTGCTGCGTGGCAGTCCATAGCCAAAGCCACTGAGCCATCACTGCTTCATATATATTCTCTATATTCCTATATAGGTTAAAACCTATGAATAAATATGTTTATTTGTAGGGTAAAACAAAAATCAGTTATAATGAGATCTTACAAATAGGCACTCAATATAATCAACTTCTAATATGTTAAGTCTATCAGAATAAATAAAACTATTTATATGTTTTTTTTCTGATTCTTATAATATTTTTGTCCTTCATTCAATCTACAGACACTTCAATCACTTCTATAATATACGAAAAAAAACAACTAAGCACAAAAAAATCTTACACGAACCAACAAACCATTCGTTAACAAATTGATGAATAATTCATTCATTTCAACAACAACATCAGTAAACGAGAACACAGCATAAATAATATCTGGAAACGTTTTCACGAGGAAATTTCCAGCTGCAAAGGTCAGAGGTCAGTGCACGCTCCGTACATACCTAGTATAGCAGCGTGCAGCTCTATCGATCCAACGAACCTGGATTCTACCTAAGGCTTCTCTTAGCTTTATCACACTGTACGTACAATTTTGTTTACATAGCTAGTATGAGTGGAACAGTTTGAAGGTAAAGATGTAGCGCTTGTATACGTAGTATGCTCAGCTAAGTTAAGCAACGTACGCCGTGGTCATGACTTGGATGGGTGACCGCTAGTGGCATTACTACTGACGCTTCCGTTCTTCGAAAGTCAACTATAAGCCGTCAGTCCCGGTTGTTGTTCGAGGACAGCTGCCGGAACACACCGTTAGGTGCTTGGCGACAGATTTTCCGAAGTACAGAAGCGCTCAGTAGTAATGTCACTAGCGGTCACCAATCCAACTCCTGACCGCGACTGCAAAAATTTCATGTTTTTCCAAGCACCTAACGGTGTGTTCCGGCAGCTGTCCTTGAGAGCCAGTAATTCTAGGTTATGCCTATTAACACCTTCGACCACATCATCACTTACATCATTGTTGCACGCAGACTACGAGTAAAACTGCTTTTTTATGTTCTAGTGCATATATGTATATCAGGGAGAATAGTGCATAAAAGAGTGATTTTTAAAACAAAAGCATAAACATTTTTATGTTTATTATGCACACAGGTCTACATTATTACTCATAGATTAGGGTATCATTCAAGACCCATGCAGACATGGGTATACGCTTTTTGTCGAAACATTTATAATACTTAAAACAGATTAGTCTGCATATATCAATTTCAATTATAACTAAAGAGTCATTACCTACTATACAATATCACTATTTCACACTTTTTTAAACTATCACGGTTTACTAGATAACTATTATTATTACTTACGGGATTTGTACCGTGGTGATTATTATTTTTTA
The DNA here is from genome assembly GCA_963890685.1 of Plagodis pulveraria. Classification (NCBI taxonomy): domain Eukaryota; kingdom Metazoa; phylum Arthropoda; class Insecta; order Lepidoptera; family Geometridae; genus Plagodis; species Plagodis pulveraria. The sequence continues at coordinate 29,928,634 of OY982955.1, read as the reverse complement.
GCTCCCGATAGAACGATACCACGAAAGGAACGGATGATGATACCTAAGGTGGATCGCCAGCCCACTTTCTTGCCATATCTGAGGGGAGTAACGGTCAAAATTGGTCGAATTTTGGATAAATACTTCATAAAAACCATATTTACTCCCCATAGGAAAATAGCGCATATACATAGATTCTGCGTTCTCCAAAGGATAAAATACCATTCGAACATCCCGGGGTGTATAAAATCAACTGCAGCTGCGGAGGTTCTTACATCGGACAAACCAAGCGAACTATCTCATGCCGCATCAAGGAGCACATAAAGGCAGTAAAAACAACGAAGTGCACAAATCTGCCATTGCTGAACACCTGATACACTCGGGCCCTAATCACTGGATCGAATTTCTTAATCCACAGGTTCTATCTACGGAGCGCCGCTAAATTCCCAGATTAGTCAAGAAAGCGATTGAAATATCCAAATGCAGGGGTTTCAAATTTCAATAGGGAAGAAGGCTATAAACTGTCCGGCACGTGGAATCCAGTCTTAGGAGATTCGAAAAATGTTACACGTTCGCATAAAAGTGACTCTAATAACATTTTTTTTTTTTTATGTTATTGCGACGGAACAAGCCCGAGGCCCACCTGATGTTAAGTGGACTAACCTCTGCCTATAACAGACGCATTTCGTCAGCGACGAATTGCACTGTGCCCGTCACACTGAGACGTCCAGTTGTTAGGTCCCATTAGCCTGTAATTTTTCTGACTCTCAAGGACTGCTGCCGGAACACACCGTTAGGTGCTTGGCGACAGATTTTCTACTTGAGGGTGGTCGCTAGCCAGGCGGGCATTCACAAAATGCCCTTCCACCATGCGGTGAAGCTCAAGCTCTGGGCGGGATTCGAACCATGGACCTGCTGCACGGCAGTCCATAGCCAATGCCACTGAGCCATCACTGCTTCAAAAAATGTGCAGTGATACTGTGAGTATTTTATCGAAACTTTCAGTCGAGTGCGAGTTCTAGTGGTACGCGTAGCAAAATACAAAGAAAGAGGGTAGACCGTTTTGTCTGCTCTTGATTTTTGTCAACCGCTCGTTTCTCCAGTCACCCCACGAACTTGATGCATGCAACTGCGTCGAAATGTCGGGGACTCAAAAATAAAAATCACCACGGTACAAATCCCGTAAGTAATAATAATAGTTATCACTATTTCATTTCCTAGCAATTATTAAAGTGAAAAGCCGAGTCTATAACTCACTAATAAAATCTATATTATCCTTGCTTTTGGCTCTGGCTGTTAACCTAGGCTAAAATAATCTGTTTTATGGACTCGTTTTACAATCTACTATTTTGGCTACCATTTCATTTCATGTATTGTGCCCTATATATATTTTTTTTTCATTAGATATATTATTGTTCTAAATTTGATTCCCGACAATATTCATCATCACATAAAATATCAAATTTGCAGGTGTGTGACTCACTCTGTTCCCATAGTGGTAACATATACCTGTAAGTTTAAATGTAGGTATTGAAAATGTTTTCACCTCTCAAGCTCGAAATGGATTATTATTCGAAATCCGCATGGAAAAGTTATTTTTATCCGCTAGCATGGAAATAGTTTTTTGAATTCGAACTCTATAAAATTCAAAAAAATGAATTACTTTAAAAATTATATCAGCAATTTTAGTCATTTTACTTTTACTTTTATTTCTATAGAGTAACTCAAATCTTGGTCATTGGTAAAACTGATTTTCTTACACCTACCATCTCCTCGCTGGAGTAAGGGAAATAATTGTGTGCTGCGCTCAGCAGCAAAGTTTAATATAGTAATTAAACTACTTAAAAAGGTCTAAATCGCGTATATTTATCATTATTTTTGTCCCGATGTTTCAAACACTTTGCAGTGATCGTGGTCACAGGGTGACTGAAAACCTAAGACAAAATTAGCAAAGTTTAATTTTTGTTTTGATTTCATACATGTTTTCAGTTCATTTTTTTTTTTGGTAAAGTGTTGATTTTACCTACTAATACCTTTGACACGTTCACGATTCTATAATATAAATATAATATAATCCTAGAATCCTTCGCTTCCTCAGGTTGCAATACATTAACCAAATAAGAACTTTGCACCTTGGATAATAAATTACTATAGTTTTTTTTATATTATAACTCACCCAGCAGCTATTCCCCATTGCTGTGAGGCGGCTTCAGCGGCGTGGTCGAACAGTGTGAGGCCAACGAGGGCTACAGTTGGTGCGATGGTCAGGGGAGACACAAAGCGCAGCAGTGACCCTATCACTCCGAAGTAACCTGGACAAGTAAACGACTATAATAAACGGCTCAAGGGGTGGATGGACGCGGGTTCGAATCCCGCACATGACTTAAATTTTTCCTATCATCTATTTGTGATTTTGTAATGTAATCCGAATAGCTGGCGGTATTGCAAACCTAACAATATTAAAATTATAAGGTTGCGTCATCATTTACAAGTATAAAACCAATTGCAAAATTGGTCTTGTTTGTAGTACAACGCAAGTGGTACTATAGATGTCGCTCCATCCCAATACGATGGTTAAAGAACGGTAGGAAAGATTTGAGTTCTGACATCATGTCATGCTAGCTCAATTGGTTAGAGCATACCCCGGCTCAATGGGTGGATGAACGCAGGTTCGAATCCCGCACATGACTTAAATTTTTCCTATCATATATTTGTGATTTTGTAATGTAATCCGCATAGCAGGCGTTATTGCAAACCTAACAATATTAAAATAAACGATATATTGTACATAATTCATATTCATTAATCATGTGTTATGCCGTACAGTTCCTGGTTGCAGAATATAAGGAGTTTCCCATATCTTCCTGCCTAATCAAGTGTTACAATGGTTTCGTATTTTATTATATTGTAATTTAGTGGTGTTCATAATTAATAGCGCCCGTGGGGTGCCGGGTTAGAATGCCATCCCCCCATCTCTACCTGTGGGTGTCGTAAAAAAAACTTTTTTTTTTTAAGTTATTCTGATATTAAGCGGAATAACCTCTGGCTATGACAGATGCATTCTGTTTCTAACATATATTAATGATCTGCCTTGCATGGTCAAAGATTTCTGCGATATTGTTTTATTCGCAGATGATACCTTTCTGATTTTTAAAGTAGATAGGAAAGACAGTGAACTGACGCATGTAAATAATGTATTATCTAAGATTTGTAAATGGTTCGCCGCTAATAATCTTCTCCTAAATTCAAAAAAGACTAAATGTTTAAAGTTTTCTTTACCAAATGTTCCTTATGTTGAACCAAACATAAAGCTTGGCCCAGATAAACTCCCTATTGACAAAGCGACAGTCTTCCTGGGAATCAAAATGGATTCCACTTTACAATGGGATCCACATATACATGATCTCTCCGGAAGACTTAGTTCTGCTGCATATGCAGTTCTTAGGATAAGACAGTTAACAGACGTAGCTACTGCTCGCCTAGTTTATTTCGCGTACTTCCACAGTATTATGTCGTATGGCGTATTGCTGTGGGGAACTGCTGCTGAGATAGAGACAATCTTTATCATACAAAAGCGTGCAATTCGAGCCATATATAAAATGGGTCCTAGGGAATCTGTGAGGGATCTTTTTAAAGAAATTGATATTTTAACTTTACCAAGTCTGTATATATTTGAAAATATTATGTATGTTCGTAAAAATTTGAGTAAATTTAAATTAAACAGTGACAATCACGATTACAATACTAGGAATAAAGATAAAATAGCGGTGCCAGGTTTTAGATTAGCAAAGACAAATAAAAGGTCCTTCTTAGGTAATTGTGTGCGGTTTTATAATAAAGTTCCTAAACATATTACAACGCTCACAGAAGGGAAATTCAAGTTGCATGTGAAAAACATATTGATTAAAAAAATCCTACTACACAGTTTCTGATTACATAAACGACAAAAATGCCTGGACAATTCCGCCTCCGCCAAGCTATTGCCTGTCACCTACATAATTTAAACAAATATTGTAATAACTCTATTATATAGTATGTATGTAACACATTGTTAAAAGATGTTTAAAAGAATGGCCCCGAGTTTCTTGCCCGTTCTTCTCGCAGTGGCTCTATACAATTTATTTGCTGAACGTGGCAGTACAATGTAGAATATTTCAATACTAAAATTTATAATTGACCTTCATAAGAGCGTCGTAGACGCCTAAATTGAATAAATGATTTTGACTTTGACTTTGACTGATTTCGTCACAAGTCACGAGTTGCAATGCGCCCTTCTCCTTGAGACATAGTTGTTAGGTCTCATGTGCCTGTAATTTCACTGGCTCTCAAGGACTGCTGCCGGAACACACCGTTAAGTGCTTGGCGACAGATTTTCTACTTGAGGGTGGTCGCTAGCCAGGCGGGCATTCGCAAAATGCCCTTCCACCATGCGGTGAAGCTCATGCCCGCGGCGGAATTCAAACCATGGACCTGCTGCGCGGCATTCCATAGCCATCACTGCTTCGAGAAAGAAGACTGAAGGTAAAATACCGGAAGGTGGGCTGTTGCCCACCTTCCGGTATCATCTTCTGAGGAGCTGCTATCTTACACTGCGATCCCCAAGACGCTTGCCAAGCGTGGGGATTATGGCATACCCTCCCTTAACGGGGGAAGCTGTGTTCAGCAGTGGGCTGCTACAGTAGTACAATAAATAAATATTAGTATCGTGCTAACTATTCATAGTTATTAGCTGTGGTATTAGTCACAACAAGATGATAATATGGAATATGGATCGAATTTTCATATGTATGCCTTATAAAGATATGGTTATATTTGATATAAAGATATGGTTATATTTGATATAATTCTGTAATTTTAGATAGGCAGTAAGGGCAATGCACCCAAAATGCTGTGCACGCAATGGACCTTAATAGGGATATTAAAAACATACCAAGAAACACCTGAAATAGCGCGGATACAGCAATCGCCCCACTTAATTCGCACATCCTGGTCATCCACACCACCTATGAAAATTGTAATACTTTAAACATTAAATATATGTATAATTAACGAACATAGAAGTGATACCTTCTATGTTCATTAGAGTAACCATAGAATCTGTAATAACAGAGCTCAGTGCATAGCGCATAGATAGAGCTAGAGAGACAACCCGCAATACCATACTACTACGTACAAACAATGCAGGTGTATTGTTTGTCTAAAGGAATATGGCAACCTTCTCTAAGTTTGTTATCTCCTGGTACTTCATGTTTAATTTGGTTAGTTTGTAGCTTGTTGTATTCTGTGAACAAAGTCCAATAAGCAATTTAAAAAAGTCGCCTCTGTGCACCTGGGTGATATATGCGTACTTTTGTCTGGACAGATCCACTCAAACCTGTATGGTGCTCTCCTCAAGAGCAGACGCCTATGGAAGAACCCTATTGCAGACGAACTCTAAAGTCTACTTGGAATAAATTATAATAAATATTTTCACTCAATTAGTTTTTTTTATTATGCTCGATGGTACATCTAGTATTATGAGAATGTAATATTTAGCGAATGTAATATTATGAGAATGAGGGATGTAAATATTAAAAAACGGAGTGTTGCCAGTCTTACTGAAAAGTATGAAAAAGAAAGAGAAAGAAAAGTAGTCTTATTGAAGTCGGAACCATGCTGGTTCAAAACACGGTACTGACCTCATATTATCACGGTTCGACTTTCAATTTTGTAAGTCAGTTCCATTTTTTTTTTAATAAGTGTTTACTCTTCTTAGTGACGCATACTGCTTACGAGATAATTGTCAGTCACCTTCGAATAAATATGAAAAATATGAAAATAAATGTAATTCAAGCTCAAAACCAACAGAACGCAAACTATACCGCAGCGAGCGTGGCTTAAAAAGTGTACCGCGCAGCGATGTCAGTTCGCCGCGTGGACTCGAGTCATGCGGTTGTACCGCGGGAATTTTCAACTGAATTTATCAATGTTCTTCTGCGTTGTTTAATTCTGAAAAATATCATAGTGTGTAGTAAAATAGTGGAGAAGCCATACGGATATAAAAACATCAGGAATAACTTTTGCTAAGCGACCACATCGCCCAGTGAAGCTAAAATACACACTTACCAACTAATTATTGTAAAGCTAACTCTGCTAATCTATACATTTGAACTGCACGGTCTGACATAGAACTTGCTAGACACAATTACAGTATCCAACATCTGTTATACTTATTCTATTAAAGCAAGATCTCCTATAGCTTTCATTCCGCACACACTCCATCAATACATGCTGAACGTCCTCAATAACCCCACACTCGGGACAATTAGGAGATGGAACTTTATTCATTAAAAATGCAAATTTTGTTGATGGGATGTGTGCCGAACGCAGCCTTAAGGCTGTTACTAGCATTTTTCGGTTCATGCAGTTACTGTCAATCCAAGGACGTTTAGTTAAGGAATAACTTGTATAAACGAGTAAATAACAACATTTTGGAAACCCATACTTGAATAACCTGGATAGTTTTATGCAACATGAATTTTACATTAAGTCAAAAATAACTTCGGAACATCAATTGACACTTTGAAAGTTGTCAAATCTAAGCCCTACTTCTAGGATATTTTTATGTCATTAGAAACACAAATACTAAATTAGAATTGAGAACCTTTATCAAAGTATTTTTATCACATTTGTAGCACATGATCGACATAAAAAATTAAGCATACGAAAAAAATTTGGGAGTTGTTTTCATATAAAATGTGCTCAGACTAACAAGTCTGAGAGAAAGTGCTACAAATGTCATAAAAATACTTTGTGACAAATGTCATAAAAAATAATGTCGTATTTTTCAGTTTTGATTTCATTTATGGAATACAAAGGACATAAAAATTACAAATAAATTGAACTTAGGTCTTATAGCTGTCATACGTAAAAGTAATTTTTTGGTACTTTTAATGTCATTTTATTCCAAAATTGCAAAGCTGGGAACGCACTACAGAGTTGCGTCGTGACGTGGAATCTGAGCGACTGTCTAGACTATCCTAATGCATTTACAGAGATGCAGAGCAGTGCTGCAGCGAAGTGACGCGACTTGACTTTTTCGTTCACAATAGCAATGCGGCGTAGCTGAACGGTTCTTCCAACTAATGGCAAAAATTTGAAATGGATGTAGTCGTCGAAGTAAAATAACCGTGGTACTTGCAAAAAGGCAGATAGAGTTTAAAAATTAATAAGTGTTATATTTGGGTGAAAGATATAAAAAATCTCATTTGAAAAAAACTCTTTTCCACGACTCTCAGAGATTATGGTCGATTTCACACGGATTTTAGAACGTAAAATAAGGTCTTATGAATTGTTGAAACGTGGGTGGAACGTGAAATAACTAGATAATTTACTGCACCGCGTCACTCCGGTACCGCAAGGTAAGCACTTGCGGCAGTGGCGCGGCACGGCGCAGCCGTGGCCGCCGAATTGCCTTCGGAGACATCTATGTAGCGCTGCGCCATGCCTCTCCGAAGCCACATTACTATAGTGCGGTTTACGCCATTTATAAATCCATACAAATTAATATTTCTCGAGCCACGCCGCGCCGTTTCGCTGCCGCGCTGTGCCGCAGTAGTGCGGTTTGGCCTTAAGGCAATGACGGAGGTGACAGCATCACCTTGACGCGACCAATCAGATGCGATAATTTCTAAGCGCTAATTCAATTAACCAATCCAATTGAATTTGGAAAATTGTGCGTGTTTTGTTACTTGTGAATTTGATGAGGCCGAAATCAAAGCGGTCATTCTATCAGAGTTACACTTCTTTACTTTATTTATTCGTAGTCAGTCACCTATAATACTGTTCCCCATCGCCAACGTTGTTAATACCATTACATCATTCAGATATGCAAACACATTTTTCAGTAAATTGACTGTACCTAATTTAAAAATTACTGAACCGATGTTGATGAAATATAAAGGGGATCAATTTGAAGACATATGTACTCTGGTCAATAAAAAAAAACGGTCAAGCGCGTGTCGGGCCACGCGCAAAGTAGGGTTCCGTAGTAGCCCGTTATCATAATATAGAATAATTCTGTTGTTCCTCTTCTTTTTATCTCTCTACCTATAACTTTCTAAGCAATTTGTTCTTTTGTTTATAAATTGTGATTGCTTGCACGTGTAGAATGTTGTTGATCGTGACTGTTAAGTAGGAATCATGGATTATCTATACGTTTCTTAGTTGCTCACAAACTTTTTTTCTTCTCTCCATTTAACGACACCTCTCTATAACGCCATAAAATGCACAGTCCCTTGAGTTTACACTGTATATGTATATATATATATTGCCTCCTAGAGTTTAATTGCAATAATTTATATTTGTTTAGCAGCTCTTCATAATGGTTTAATATTATGCAATAAATACGTTAATTCGTTGTTGAAGTTTCTAGAGGACCTAATGACAAAATTAAATATTTTTAAACCACGTGCTATTATTATATTTTGAATATTTACATTAACGATTAATTTACTACCTAATATTATTCGTTAATCCTTTATGACTTGAACTGCATCAAAGTTAGAATCCCATAACACATATGTAAAATTACACATTACAAATCACATACCCTTCACATGCACGTATACTCAAACATACAGAAACACGCACCGACACATACACCTTTCAAATTCCTCACAAACATTCACTTAAACTCGTACACTAATACTACATTTTGGAGCGTCTCATCCACAATCAAGTAAGTAAATTTCTTTCCTGTAACGAACTTCTAAATCCGTACCAGTCTGGTTTTAGACCAGGGCATAGTACTGTCACGACTCTATTAAAAATCACGGATGACATACGTTTCGGTATGGACAATGGTCGATTTACTGTTCTAACTCTGTTAGATTTCAGCAATGCATTTAACACTGTTAACTTCGAGATCCTCCTAGGTTTACTTCGCTCACTAAACATATCTCCAACGGCAATCGAATGGTTTCACAGTTACCTGTACGGCCGCAGGCAGCGCGTACGCCTTGAAGATAATTTATCTTCGTGGTGAGACACGACAGCAGGCGTTCCACAGGGCGGCGTGCTATCTCCTCTATTATTTGTATTATTCATTAACTCTATTTCACAACATTTCTCTTCATCCTACCACCTATATGCAGACGATCTACAGATATACTCACAGGCTCCTTTACCAACTTTATCTGATGCCATTTCAACAACTAATTCTGACCTTAGTCGCATATCAGATTGGAGCAAATCCTTCGGATTGAAAGTGAATCCCAGCAAGACCAAAACAATAGTAATAGGGAGTTCCAGGCTGTTGTCAAAAGTAGACTGGACAGTACTTCCGCACGTGGTTTTTGATGGAATCGCTATTCCTTTTAGTGTTTCTGTAAAAAATCTAGGAGTAACAATTGATAGCTGTATGACCTGGGACGTACAGTTACAAGTCACCAGTCGTAAACTATTTGCGTCCACAGCGTCCTTAAAACGTCTGCGTAACTTCCTGCCTACTACCACTAAAATTGCTTTAGCTCAATCTCTCTTGCTGCCCATTCTTGACTACGCTGACGCCTATTATCTCGATCTAACTGAGGACCAGCTGAACAAACTTGAGCGACTTCAAAATGTTTGCATTAGATTCATATTTGGCTTGCGCAAATATGATCATATATCTCAATTTCGTTCTAAGCTCAAGTGGCTTCCAATACGTCTTCGCCGGAATACTCACATTCTCTGTCTCCTTTACAACATATTGTTCAATCCTTCATCCCCGCGCTAACACAAGGAACGTTTTAATTTCCTTCAATATCCATCATACACGTTAAGGTCATTAGAAAATTTTACACTTCAAATCCCACCACATACTAGCTCTTTCTATGATAAATCTTTCACTGTTCAAGCTGCCCGCTTATGGAATTCCCTACCCGTCTCAATAAGATGTGCATCTTCTATAAATGTTTTTAAGGACCAAATAAAAAAGTTCTATCTGTCCATATAACGCTCTTCATTATAAACTGTGGTATTGCTTATTACTGTGTTGGAAGTATTTATTTATTATATGTATATACTATATATATTTAAAAATTTATATATGTAAGTGTATTTGTATAGGAATATGTATATGGTATTATGGTATGTATGACTTATATTTGAAATTGAGTATATGTTTTAGTATTTATTTGATTAATCAATTATATCGCTTAACTGCACCCCGTCACTATCGGTTTTACAAATCCAAAGATTGCCTGGAAGATATTACTTTTAGTAATAAGGCCGCCCATTGTAACACTTTCACTGCAAATTATAATTTTTACCTCTTATTTATTGTCTTATGTGGTGTAACAATAAAGTATTATCTATCTATCTATCTACACCACAGAACAATGACTACACGTAAATATTACATACAAAATGACTTTAATTCGAATAAATACAATTTCGTTAACTATTTTTCCTATATGGATATATGTTTCGATGTATTGGTTCAATTTTGAATTGTTACTAAATAGTATATATAAAAGAAAAAATATATATGTGTTACAGATTCTCTAAAGCCAGGAAGGACCTGGCTCTTGAGATACAGGCCACCAGCCTAGTTTTAGAGTCATAGACTCGTCATAAATGTATCACAATAAGGAGGAATTTAATTAATTTGTATTTGTATAAAGTTATTTGTTTTTGTCCTAGGAGTAAAATTATTTTTAATAAAATACACTAAAAATCTGCCCAGATCCTTTTGGAATTTTAAGTGGTCTTTCTAAATATTTATAGAATGATACATTTCCAGGTCATCGATATGTAATAGCAATTTAAAAAACTTACAATATTTTTTAATATCATTGAACGATAAAAAGTAACGGGCCTAATATTGACCCTTGGGGACCCCAGAACTAATTGGAACTACATCTGAATCAAAGCCAACTTTCTGGCAATGTTTCGTGATATATGATTTGAACCAGCACCATAAATTACCTCGAATAGCGTTATAAGCTCTTTTGTCTAATGACGTCCTGTGATCTATTCTATAAATCACAGGACATCATCACCTTTGAAAATCAGTAAACACACTGTTTGTTCATTTGTTATTGTCTACGTTATAAATATTTCAGTAAAGCTTCGATAAGGTGGGCAGAATTGAGATTGGGCGATAGTTTGCTACAACGTTAAATAATCCTTAGGTTGAATATATGGTGGACTGGAAAACAAATGGTGTCAGTGGTATATTTAAGAACTTATGGTGAAGCATTATTAACTCAAACGCCCTTAGTTGGATCGAACCTACGTAGTTCCGATTTGATATACATTTATTAAGATTTTAGTAAAACAAACATCACTGATAATTCGTGTGGTTATCTTCAGAAATATAAAATATTATTATCTGCATTATAACCGTCGTCGGTAACAGTTGAGGGTTCAAATACTGATTGGAAGTGATTTGAGTAAATGTTACTAATATCTACTGGGTTACTTGCTGTTTTTGGAGCACCCATCTTCCAAGCAGTCTTGTCTACCCTACCCCTAAAGTGTTTTTATAAGCCAGAGACGCGGAGAGGGAGCGGCGCAAATATACTGCGAAGGTGTAGCGAGTACGCTGCGATAAGGTTGCGAGAAGACTAAAGCTGCGTGCCCACAGCGCTGGAGCTGTCATACAATTACTTCACTTCTAATAAGACATTTGTCTCTAAGCCTAAGCATTTTTTGTTGACGTTTTCGTGCGTGTTATTTATGATTAATTATTTTCATGAAGAAGAAGCTAATTTTAAGAAATTTCATTAGTATTAAAATAAACTATAGGTTTCTGTTACCCCCTCACATCAATGGGGAATATTCCGCCCTCTTTGCCTCATCCCATTGCACAAAATATATACATATATACCATACCTAAAATCCTTCTAATGTATGTAGATACACATTTTTTCTTAATTATTATTAAAAAACATAGTTTCCTTAATCCCCCACCCCTCTGGGGGGTTGCTACAACCCCCCCTTCTCCCCCCTCCACCCCTTCCTATAGTACATAACTATCTATACATATATAGTACATATATCATCTTAGTAACTTTAAAGGATTTATTCTGAGGATTTTGTACTTGGTGCAAAATTATCTAATACCCAAGTTCAACGACTATTACTGCTAAAGTAATAAAGTTATCTTAACCGCTATAATTTTCCTTGAAAGTTCATGGACTGTCCTATCACCACGAATTTTTTCAGACTTTTCAAGCCAGCAGTTTAGGTTTTAGAGGGGGGGGACGCCCTGTTGGAACAAAAATTTGCACTTTAAAGTTGAATATTTCGTAAATGGAGCATTAAATCGAAAAATAGTATTAGCAACCCTTCAATCATTTTAAAAGACCTATTCAATAGATACCCCACACGAAGGGATAGACGACGAAATAAAAATCGACACCCAAACCGCTTGTATGGGAGCTACAACAAAAAAAAAAAAAATTTCACTTTGTTGGCGTGGTAAGTTTACATACCCGTACAAAATTGCAGCTTTCTAGTACAAACGGTCTCTTAGCAAAACCTCGGACAGACGGACAGACAGACGGACATGACGAAACTATAATGGTTCCTTGTACTACGGAACCCTAAAAAGCCATCCTGGCCTCGTATATAACCGGTACACATACTTGGCCAGGAAGGCTTACTTACTGGATTCTGCAGTAATGTACTATAAACAAAATTAATATTGATACCATTTTTAATTCTATTTAATTAGCTCTAGCGTCTTAAGAGTGTAATTTCCTTGAAAGCTCGCTACTTATAAGGGAACTATAAAAACATCTTGTCGTTGTTTTTATAGTTCCCTACTTAAACTTGAATACCTTTATAAACTTGATAACATAAACTTTATTGAGAATATAAACTTGAATAGCACCAAACATACGTGTACACAAAGATGAAAATTTAACTCGATATAGAAGACTAACCTAACACCTTCGCATACGGACTCGTTGTGGCAAGAACCTGTATATGTTGGTATATATACCTTTCGTTCGTCATCTGTCATCGCGTCCAGGGTATTCTGGTCTGGGCACTTCCAGGTCGGCAGTCCCAGGATGGCCAGGGTAGGTACCAGGAAGGAGATTGTGCCGCCCTGCACGATAGGTAAGCGGCAACCGAACGTAGTTTGAAGCCACGTCACCAACCCTGAAAAAATACATATTAGATCTATATTATATATGTTTATATTCTAGATCTATATTAAGTATATATTTTTTACTAGCGGCTACGCACTTATTTATCTATGTTCATAAGGGTTAATACAGGAAATATATACTAATGGTATAAGATTTTGTCAAATCAGTCCAGTAATTTTTATGTTTATTTGTTGCATACAAAAATACAACAGTTTCCTGTTTATAATACCAGTATAGATATAGATAGTATAGATATAGATTTAACCTTAATCTCACCTCTGGTATCACCTTAACGGTGTGTTCGTAGGTAGTAAAAAGGTCTTAACCTATAATAGGGCGCAGGCTTTCAAGGGAAGGAATGAAATGCCGGAACTCGAGATTAGGTGCTTGGCGACAGATTTTCTACTTATATTAAGCCACCCTGGACGGCATTATAAATATCCTATCACTATACAAAGCTTCTTGTGTGTAAAATGTACTGACTGGAGCATCTTACATACCTCGAAATCATTGATCCCCTCATTGATGAGCAATGAGGACTGCCTCTTGTGTATGCCACTAACATTAAAAGCGAGGCCATTGTAAGAAACCATATAGCGCTTGCTGATGACCGTAACATCTCAGAGGTCTTCGAAGAGATTTGCTTTGATTTCTTGAGAGAACGATCGATAGGACTTGTTGTGCTTAATTTAATTCATCTAATTAACGACCTATTGAAAACCCGTATTATTGCGTGTGAAAAGAAGTATATCTCTGTCGTATAATTTATCTAATGCACGAACTAGTAAAATAGACCTAGCGTCACAGGAAAGGCATGGTGGATCGCGTAAATTCGTCTATGCATACGGTATCTGGTCGAAGCCAATCTAGTCAAATTCAAAACATTGAAAGACCAGACGTGTCTGTTCACTGCTAATACTGTCCTTTTGAATTTGATTCCGATAGATATCCTTACCACTGAATAATTTTGAAGCGCTCGTAGCGAAATTGCTTAGCTGTTCTTAACTGATCAGCAAAGTTAAGCAACGTCTGCCGCGATCATGAGTTGGATGGGTGACCGCTAGTGTCATTACTACTGAGCGCTTCCGTGCTTCGGAGGGCAAGATAAGCGGTCGGTCCCGGTTCTTGTCTTAGAATGGCAGTCGTTATAGCATGGTGGTAGGGCATGTTTCGAATGCCCGCCTGGCTAACTACCACCCTCAAGTAGAAAATCTGTCGTCAAGCACCTAGCGGTGTGTTCCGGCAGCTGTTCTTGAGAGCCAGTAATTCTAGGCTAGCTTGAACAACATCTTCGACCACATCATCATTTACCATCAGGTGAGATAGTGGTCAAAGGCATATCTGCCATAAAAAAATAATTAAAAAAATAACCGTGAATAGTTGTTTAAACCTTTACAAATAACTCAATTTTGACTCATACGTCGAACCTAAGGCTTAATTAGCAGCTTGAAAGCTAGGAGTCCTAGGCAAGCTGAGGCTGTTTGTCACGTCATTGGGACAACTTCTGAATATTTAATAAGTGCAGCAACCGATCGTGCATGTAATCCTATTACCATCTCCATACGGGCTGGTGTATATACTATACAAGGTTATTGGTAAAATGTAAAATGCTAACAACCTCTAAGGGTTGACTTCAGCTAGTCCAAACAAACACTTAGGGTTGATATTTTTTTTAAGTTTTTATTTATTTATTTTATCGTGTTTATGTGTATATGACGGTATAAGCACGAGGACCACCTGATGTCAAAAGTCTGTTGTGCCTGTTAGTTATTATTAATTTATATTTTGTATTATAGTATATGTTCTTTGGTACGAGTCTACTAACTTTAGTTTGTGCGCTAAACCTTAAAGCTCGTTGGCTAAACCATAGGCGGGCGCCCGCCGCGTGCGCCTGCCTCATTTCAGCGCTGCCAGTTACAACTTTACTCAACTCGACGCACTACTTTAATATTCCCAGTTATATCCAGAGTCCAGGCAGTACCTTATATGTTGTTACAAAAAGTATTAGCCCAGAATACATAAGATCTCTGTTTTCTTAAAACTATTTTTAATTGACGACTAACATCAATATAGTCACTGAGCAAGTAATTAAATATAGTCTCTTCGGTAAAAAACATTGTGTAGCTATTTATTTTCATATGTTTTAAATATTGTCAATCTTCTTTTCTTGGACAATGGACGTCTCGCGGGAAGATTTCGTGCTATGGATTTTGATGATTATAAACGAGGGTATACAAAAGTAATATGTAGGATTAATGATGAAAAAATCCCACAAAAAAGTACACGTGTATTTGGGGAATATGCTTCTGCCTTAGAAATAGTTTCTTGTTGGTTTCGTGAATTTAAACGTGGTCAAGAAAACGATGACGCCAGACCCGGCTGACCTACAACTACGGTAACATATTACCGCAGTTGTAGGTCAGCCGGGTCTATCATCGTCAACCATATATAAATAAAGAACTCTATATAGAATATTAGAATTTTATTGATATGTAAGCGCATTTTTTTTATTCCGAACTGGGTAGAACTTGACCCCTATCTCACCTGATGTTAAGTGATGATGCGATCGATGAAGGAGCGTCCTTATTGTAACAATATTCAATTCTGAAAACCATTGATTTTGAGGCTCACTTCTCCTTAATCATTTTTAACCTGTTAAGTAGAGATTTTGATTCATATTCAAGCTGATGTTAGTACTTATACAATTATATTGAAACTAGACACTGTGTTCCAAATAGTGTATGTGATTCTATGTGTGTGCTAACTCATTGAAAATAATAAAATTATAAATAATTTCTTTATATTGTTTTCTTTTTGAAAATGACATTGAATTAAATAACAAACATTACGTTTTAATAACATCCTCCGACTGTCTATTTAAAAAAATACATATTTAATTTAGATTCTAACAAAATGGTTTTCCATATTTTTTTGTGGTAAGATACCGATTTCTCATAAAATGTAAAAAGACCCACGGCCACGCAGCCGCAACGACGGCGCCATCGCCGTGGAAGTTTTTAAATCTCGCCACTGCCGTGGAATTCACCTTCGGCGCTCATATCTAATAGGTATTCCAACAATTTTTCATTGTACCATCAATTTTTGGAACAGCCCATGTATAAGCTGCGAATCATTAGCTCTGATGCAGAGCATTGAGCGCTCGATAATGCGGGCTATATGTATGCAACCTACACAAGCCAATAACAAGTCCCACAGTGGCCGAAGGAGTACATTTATTCTACGCCAGAGTCAGCTCATAAAGAAACCACACAGATCGATCGAGCCGTCCGCAAACACGCTACACATTTCGTGGTTGCAGCCAGCTGCAAGGTTCAGTATTACTTCAGTACCAAGCTACCAAGTTATATTACCTAATCTGGGGTTCAGTGGTCATTTCTCGTTCCGCTTTGTGATACTTGTTTGACCACATCGTTGTTTGTATAGTAATAGTAATGGGTTTTCGAATATTTTGACGAAATGATAGCCGAGCTGTAATAGTCATAGCTACCACCTTCAAGTAGAAAATCAGGCGCCAAGTACCTAACAGTGACTTCCAGCAGTAGTCCTTGAGAACCAGTAAAATAAAAGGCACATGAGACTTAACAACTGTATGTCTATGCGGAGTGCAGTTCGTAACTTATTCCAAATCACAAAAAAAAAAAGACGGGTTGCACTCCGGGAGTGCCGGCAGAAGTGAAAACTTGATTATTAATTAACGTTGAGCATGTTTGATATTTTGGAATGGTTAGGGAATAATTTTGCACCAATTGCTTTATCAGTATAAAAGTACTATCATTTATGTGGTAGAATACAATATTCATTTATTGCGCTATCGTACACAAACATGACAATTTATATTACATTAAAAATTTAACACTTTAAAACTATTACAATTATTTTACATTAAAAAGTTTATCTCTCCGAAAAATCAACTTTCATCCATAATTTCAACGACTTTTTCACCATCATCATTACTAGAACTATCATCACCAATCTCTAAAACTGATACGATAGGTTTATGGTAGCTGAAGTAAGAAACGAACAGTTTTGATTCGAACCTATTTAAATGTCTAATAAAGACCGCATCAATAGTAGTTTTGTATTTCGTTGTGCTAAGATTGCGATCATTCGACATAGTTAAACCAAATTCATTATTTAAAAATTCAATTAATAGTTGATTTTTATCGTCTGCGAAGTTTATGTTGAAATCTCCACTCAAAATCATTGGCAATTCATCAAAGCTTTTTCCAATTTTTTTTTTAAGCAATGCAGATGCATCATGAGAATAAATGAATAAATTTTCATACAAGAAGTCTCGTATAGCACGCAATGACTTATCTGGAGAGATGTAAACGGCAACCATAATTATGAACTGATTATCACCAGAGTGGCAACGACTTATACAAATATCACCGATATCAGAAACAGTGGCATTAAACATGCTGTTGTATTTCACATGCACATCCATATAATTTGTGCAATAATGAACTGTGTTCATATTTTGATAAATAGCTACTCCTCCCGCGGGACGATTATTTCTTCTGAAACTCGCAACAAAGTTGAAATTCTGAATGTCAATTATTTCATTGTTACCCATATGAGTTTCTGATAAAATTAACACATTCATCTTTTTAACAAGAGCGTCAATTGCTAGATCATCTACATGCGCACGTAAACTCTGACAATTGAATGAAAAAATAGACAATCTATTATTCTTAGAAATAAAATCTACAAGTGTTTTGGTGATGGTTTGCAAAGGATTTTCACGTAAACTTTTCAATTCAATTGATAAATCTTCTCGATGAGTTGTTGATCTCTTTTGATTTTTTGTTGCGTTTGAATCTTCCACCTGTGCGTTTCCTACTCTGCCATGATGAAATTTCCAGCTCGCCCTTGTGTCGTCTTCAGTGACTAAGAACAAACCTTCTATACTAGTTACTCTTGATAGCGCAACGTACACCAATTCTCTTGAATGAGAACGATTGTATTCATAAACGATAGCATCAAACGTACCTCCTTGGGATTTATGAATTGTCATCGCCAAAGCCGAAATCAGTGGAAAATGTTTTCTTTTTGCCACTATAGTTTTATTTCTGTTGAGTGGTATTGACGATGATTGTAAAGAAATTGGAACAGCGTCTTTGTCGATTTTCAAGCGTGCAATGTCGCTTCTAAATTTTGTTGCACGTTTTTGACCAATGGATTTTGAGAATTTGAACCAAAGTCTTGTGATTTCATCATTTTTATCAGATTCTATGAGTAGTAATTTTCCTACAGTGCCATTAGATAAACCATCAGCGACATCTATGTTTATGGTTATCATATAGGGTCGGTTAGGAACTAGAACTAGTTCATAAGGTAATCCACCAGTCTCGTCAGGTTTCATTTTATGTAACTTTTGCCTTATAAAATTTTCTTGTTCTGCATTATGACAACCAACGAAAACATCCGATGCCAATGAAACAATTTTATTTTCAAAACTGTTCAAAATTGTACTGTTGTATTCATTAACCTTATTATTCGTGAACTAATTATTAATTTTATTTTAAACTATATCAAAACACCTTTTACATTAAAATAAAAATATTTCAAAACTCCAATAGAAGTATGAAATCCCATATAAACTCTCAATACAATAAAGAACCATACTGTAGCCACAAAAGCAAATTCACCCTACTGCCATAAAAAGGTGGTACGGGCAGAATGGGACCAAGATTCTGAGTCACTTTTGTTTAGGAACCCCACTCGTAGGTGCTTCGGTTACCGCGGGCAGTTGCCATGGAGACCAGTCGGTGACGTGGAAAATACTCTTGAGTCGGAGCTCGGCCTTCGGCCTCGCAAATTACTAGCATGGCTCGGTCTGCGGCCTCGCCAAGCGCTCGCCCTTCGGGCTCACGCACCATGCGCTCGGCCTTCGGCCTCGCGAGCCGAAAATTCGGCCTTTGGCCTCACCAGGAGCTCGCCCTTTGGGCTTGCTAAACACTATCATAGGACAATAATTCCAAATTCAGTCCAAAATCCCACAAAAACTCCTAATACGGTCGAAAAATGAGCACTTTTGGTACATAGTAGAATTGTTATCGAAGCGAGGCTGAAAATCGCCTTGTTCTAGGATGCTAGTTCTAGGGTTGTGCGTGGTTGTAAACGTTACACTCGTAGTTGCGTGAAGCGCCTCAACCGTTCCGGCGGCTAAATTAGGTCGGCGCGAGTTCATGTTAACATATATGTTGCTTTCCGCCTCTAAATCCATTAAACTATGTGCTGCCGTTGATACTAGGGGCACTGGTGATGAAATTTGGTCGCTCATATTAAAGGCCATGTTTATACAGACACTATACACACACTAATCTATATAAGTAGTACACCTAAGAATATAATTAGCCAAAAAATAAGTAAATTAATCAATTACTTGATAGCATGAAAGAAAAAAGGTTGGTATGACCAAAAAAGTAATGCATAAAAATCAAGTGTAACAATAATATTAGCAATTGGAAGAAATAAACATTGAATATGCAACAACATATACACACAAAAATATAAAATATTTAATTATTAGGCTGGTAATATTTTCCTAATAATTATGAGAATAAAATTATAAAATTAAAACGTCTGCTGAGAGTGAGCATTTTCCTCGTCTAATTAGTAACTATAGCTATCCAATCAGTATTACACCTAACGAAGCATCAAAAACTATAAAAAACTTGCCACCCCAACGCTATATAAATTTGAAAAGAAAGTTCGGGCGCCATTGTCGTAAATAGTTTTACTGAGGGTGTTGACAGAACAGAAGATTTACGTTACAGAAGATACTTCTCTTATGTTGCTCCAGGATAGTCAGCGGGCAGCAGCGAGGACCTTGTGACCAGGCCGTCTGACGGTGGGGTGGCTTACTACCTAATACTTCGTTAAGGGCAACACTGATTGAAAATGCAAATATTAAATTACAGAAAAATCACATTTATTTCTTAAATATACATGTCTAGAATTAAGGGGGTCCGCCGTTCACTGCAGCCTATAACTACGCGCGGGGAGGGTACGAATATATTACGCGCACATGGGGGTTTTTGATTTAAAGCAAAGGTACCTTTGTGTATGTGGAACGAACCTCCAGTTGTTTGTATTGGCCATTCACCATATCCTTAAAAATTGCCTTCCATCATCCATCGAAATGCTGTTTGTGAGCTGATCGCCTTGGCCGCCATTTTGACGGGCCGCACCCGTATACTAAAATTCTATCGGGAGACTGCGTGACGCCATCCAGGTTTAGGCGCTCCCAGTTCTTCGGAATAACAGCTTGGACTTCTCGGTTTATTGGAACCCGAGCTTAATAGGGTCCTATTGCCTTTACTTGGCAATTTGTTCCTGGAACCCGAAAATGCTACGCACGTATACTTTCAGTGCGAGTGTCGACGGGTCTCTCTTCATTATCGGTGAATGAGGGGTATATAAACCAGCTGGCGGGAGGCAGGGTATCACCCGATACTTTTGTCTTTGTTCTCGCTCGCTCGTGTATGCTTTCTCTTTCTTTTTCATAACCTCACTTTATTATTTACTATTTTTTTCTTTATTTAACTCTAAAGCCTAATTAAAGTATACAATAGCAAAGAGGAAAATTCAAATGCTAATCTCTCAGATTTTCATACATATACACTTAGTATTTATTACAAAAATATACCATGTGGCCGACCAAATTTCATTTTGTGATTTATAATTAAATGAGGATTGTTTTTAACTGAGTTAGTACAATTACCTGACCTAGACAAGGTATTAAACAGGATTTCAAAATGAGCCTGGCTACTATAAAAGGAATATCTTGAAAACCAGAAGGGCTGATTACAAACTCATTGACAAACTATATATTGCTTTGTAAATGGTAAAAAGTTTATTAAACGCGAAATAATTTTATATGTGGGACGAGCACAAAATATTCAGTGATCGCCTCATCATCTTTTCCAGCTTCCAGAATGCCGGGAAGAGCAGGACTTTATTATTAAACATAATTTTGTATACTACTTGTCTATATCACTAGCAAACATTTTATCCACGCGATGATATCGCAATTTTACTAGGCGCTTGTGGGCTTTCAAACTTCTACTCATAACATTAGAACATTTTCTTATTGGAAATGTGTGTAATAAAACAATAATACTACAATGGCCACGATCGTAAAAAAAATATTTTTTACAGAGACATACGTACGGATCAAGCTTCTGGCCGCGTACTGTTTATGTGCGCTCATGCAATGACTTAAGTGTGTCCGCGCCGTAGAGAGGGGATAGCTGTCTACTCTCCATCCGTCTTACGCTTTTTCGATCAGGTCACGTGTCCTGACGCGAGTTTAAGATTTTATACCCATTACAGAAAAAGTGCTCAACGCCGCTAAAGAAGTTTTCACTTCAAAAATTGTCTGTTGGAACAAGGTCTGGCGAATACGGAGGATGACGAATGGTTCCTCATTGAAGTTCCTGTAGAGTTAAAACGGTTTCTCGTACTGTATAAGGTCTCGCGTTATCATGGAGCAATAATGGTGAAGATCGATTCATGAATCGGGGCTGTTTCACTGCTAGTTTTGCTACCATTGTTCGGAGTACGGCACAGACAGTAGACATCTGCCGTTATTGCTTGACCAGATCAAATGAGTCAATATTGTTGGTAAGGTAACGTTAAACCATGCCGCTAATTCCTGGATAGTTTGGCTTCGGCTCCCACCATCTCTTTCAATTCATTGTTATTCACCTGTGCAGGCGGTCTTTCACGTGGTTCGTTCTTCAAATGAAAATTTCCATCACGAAAGCATTTAAACCAAAATCGCACGGTGCGTTCATTAGCAGTCCTTCTAAACGCAACATTGATATTGCGAGCTGTTTCCGACGCGGTAGTTCCGCGTCGGAACTCGTATTCAAAAATCACTTGAATTTTCGAAGTAAGTATCCATATTTCTCGTCTAAGCTGAATAAAAAAGACAACTGAAAGTCGATAATCGAATGCTGCACATTTTTTAAAAGGAAGAACCTCATAGGTACCTACCATGTGAAAAAAGTTTCACTCAACAATCTTAAACCATGAAGGTGTTATGTCAATTTGAAGTACCTATTACAATAAAACCGCAATTTCATACTTCAAGCCCTATTATTTGTAATTATATCAGTATTTATTTACTACGAATGCTCGATCAGAATCCTAATTAATCTTCATATGAAGGAGTACTTAATAATACCAATTGAATAGAAAATTCAGTTGAAAAAGTCACGAGTTTCATATTGATAAGTGGATAAGGAACACAACACGAACCCTAAGCGTAGGGTATTCTTAAGCGTTGTGTTCCTAATCCATAGAAAACATTTTGGTCTAAACTTTAGCAATCCGTTCCCAGTAGGGCTACAAATAAAACTACACCCTCTGGGGCGTAAGAAATTGCACCAATGTCCGTTTATAGTGTTGTCGACATAGATAGATGGTTACACTATTATGCACTGAGAAAAATCTAAAGTCAAAAGCGCATGAAGGCAAAAAACCGACCAAACGTAAATACGTTTAAAAACGCCTTCCAACTAGAAGGCGTTAAACGAGGTCAGTGAAAGCGAATGTTTCTTTTCGTCTTCATTTAAGGTGTATTTTGTGGTCTTTCTTAAATAATTGACTTTTCGATGAGGCTGATTAAGTCGTACGTTATAGTGATAATCACCGTATATAAACCGCCGTAAAGGCAAGGTATATTTTATTGTCAATACTGCAATTATTATCGTATAACAAGTTCAATTCTGAAAATACCTTACGGAAGGCGTTTTTTGACGGTTGTGTTTATTGTAAAACATGCTACATTTTTATTGATTGGTGAAAATCATCTTAAGAGTTGTGAATTCATCTTATATTGGTTATATGGTTACACCACATAACAAATGAATCAGAAAATATTTACAATTGACAATAATAGTGTTACAATGGGTGACCTGTTACTAAAAGCAATCTCAGTAGCCCAAGCACGAAAAACTTGCGAAATCGTAACCGTTTCGTAAACGTATCGAAATGTCACCATTTTGTATAGGATTTGACCAGCGCCTCTACAGTGCGTAAAAGGAATTAAATTTTGACAGAAAAAAAGTTTTTGACAACTAACGTGTCGAGATTTTAACGTGAATGTTTTGTCACGTAAAAAGTTTTGTATGAAATCGCGAGCATGAACCTAATTCTAACGTAAGCTCGAAGGCTGGCTATCGAGGATCTGTCAAAAATCTACGAATGTCATGTCACTGAGAAATTTTCAGTCAGATGGCTGACGTAACGTATTCAATTGTGGTAAAGCTTCGAAAATTCATGTTATTATTGTGTTTGTTCATTCATAATTTACCTATGAAAAGAGTTACAAACATGGCAGCAAGATTAGAAGTAGTATTGTACCATGTCGTTTACCAGGCGCAAAGTAGGTATTTATTAATTTATGGCACTTGAGGGAAGTGATGCTAATGTACGATGAACCCAATTCAGGACATTTTCCAAAACTCTGCATCAAACAGCGTCCATATTCCACCGTTCCAGCCCACATTTACACAAATTTCGCTCGTTGGATATGTCTTGCGGCGCAATAATGTTGCTATGAAATTCTTCATTGTGCATGGTCAAATTGAAAACAATAAGGCTCAAAGAAGATCACCTATGCATTCAAGATTTCAAGATCAACCAAAGCTGTCAACAAATGCACCAGAAGAACACAGGCAGCGACACGAAAGGAATACCAACGGATTGTCAGACTAGACTAACTACCTACGAACTCTGAGGTGATGACCATGCTCACGCCAACATTCTAACCACTACGAAGAAGAAGATTTTAATGTGAAACGTAGAAGCTGTGTTATTGGACTTTTGGTTCTTAATAAAAATAAATGAAGTGCAATTGTGCGTTTCATTTATTGGTACCTATATACCGAACAGTTCGTGGGTTAGGGATAATAGGATATCTCGTTGGATGTTGTGAAACGCGACTAAGACAAAATTCGTGGCAGCATGCCACTACTAAGGTCGGTGTGAGTGGGATGTTGCCACGCATTGAGCATACAACAGTGATGATGAGACGGATCAGTGTGTGCTTCTATTGGTGGCGCATAAAAGACTATTGGGTGGCGAACTCATAGCAGGGCCGTGAGAAGCATTTTTCTTCCCCCTCTGATCTTATAGGCTAGGTAAGTTCGATATCATGCTCGTTTGCCACACTATTCCTTAAAAATAAAGGAAAGTAGATGAATAAAAAGACAAAACTACACCAACAGTTAAGTAATTTCTTTATTTTTGGAAATGTAATAACAGACACAATCATAAACCAAAAAAAAAACCAACCATAAGCTGACTAATACAAAATAAACGCTTTAATTATCCTAAAATTAATATGAACTTAAAACAACACTAAGCCTAGACTGTTACAAGTCACAGCACTCTCGATTTGTAGTAACGGCGCATTCATGAAATGCTACGTGGTTTGTCTTTGCAAAACTGTTAGGTAGGTACATTACTACGCACTCCAGGTTTTCACAGCATTCTTCTTTCCCAGAACAGACGGTAAAATACCGCTGGAGACGAAAGTTCTGTCGGGAATCACCTTTAGTGAACAATTAGAACTTATAGAATGCACTGCTTGAACTCAATAGCCTATTTTTCTGCTGAAACAACATAAAATTTAGCGCAAAATACACATCACGCCGGCTGGCGGCCCTTCAGGGTTTCTTAAAACTCCTCCCTCTGTTTAAAGGTGTAATAGTAGCTGTTTGTAATTCATATAATAAATTATCAGTGGCGTAGATTCTTGGCTTGAGAATTTATAGTTCATAATTTATATATAATGTTTTATTTTAATACCTCTAATGATGTTACAATAAAATTTGGTTCACTGAGCAAGTATCGCATAGAGAAAAGTAACATAGCGGAAAAAATATGTTTGGTTTTCACCAAAAAGCTAAATTTGACGAATATCAATCATAGAGGAACCAGTCCAGCGTCACCAACCTTAAAATAAGGTAAAGTATTGCAGGTGTACCGATTTCTGTCCAAAATTACCAAATACGATACGAGTCATTGTCACCTTGACAACTCAACTGGACTGTCATGGCTATAGACTAATCATATTGTTCCCGGTATATTACATTTCTCTATGTCATAATGTATGTCATGACACTTAGTAAATATATCACCTCAAATACATTTTATTCAAAAATTTTAATATTTCATAGTGAACATCAATACAATATGGAAATCGCAAAGAAAATGCGAAGTCTGTGGTGTCGAAACACAAATAAAAATGTTTAAACAATAGATTTCCATAAGATCCAGAACCGGTGAGTTGAAGAAAATATGTCATTGAAATTACATTATTGTTTCAGAGCGTAATGATCGCTTGGTTTTTATTGTAATTTGTAGGTATGTGTTATCATGCGAATTGCTGTACTTACATATATTTGTATATAAATTAGAAATATTTACGTAACGTAAAGTAAGTTTAGTGTTGCTCAAGGAAAGTATCGATACCTTTGTAGTATCGATTTTTTATAATGTCAGTGGTATGGGTACATATACTTTTTCATAGTGTCAATAAGTTAGGAAATATCATATTCGAAGCTGGTGATCATAAACCATCACGCGGAATGTTTTATTATGCCACGAAACTTAACATGTGTATTTTAGCTCAAAAGCATTTTGAAACACCAGGTATTATCAATTTTTCTCTACATAACTGGCACAGTACTTGCTAACTGAACGGCTAGAGCAATATTTATTATCTAACATATGAAAATCGACCTAAATATTATACAATTAATAATAAATAGCGTAAATAACGTCATATCTAATAGTCATATGCTTGTGATAATAATCTGAGTTGTTTTTTTTCAGTTCATTTAAACAAAACTCCATCGCTTATATACTTTCAAAGTAAATGCTGAATCGATAGAGCTATGGCATGGAATTTAAGGTACTATGTCACCTCAATACTATATAAAAATCAACATGTGTATCAACATACAATCCCAATTATTTAAATACTTATAATACTATACATTGTTTGATTTTAAAATTAACCAACTTTCGAGTGCAGTTAAATAAACTATTTTTGTAATTTCATATATGCATATGTTACGCAGAAAAATATTAATTGAATCGATAAATAAAACAAATCAGTGCAGAGAAAGCTTCTTGCAATACAAATGAAATAGATCAGCTGCAAGATTAAATTAAATATCTAAATAATTCAACTACCTACACCAAAAAAGTTTTTAAAAGTCAACAGTCTATATATAATTAAAAAAGGTGCGTCAGAAATACTACATTTTATGATTGAACTACAAATAATAATCATTGTTAACAGTTGATGACAAGTTTACTAGTGCAACTTACGTGCAGTATTTTTTACTTTTACATATACGACAGTTAGAAAATAAGTATTATATATTGAAAACTATTATGTACAATGAAAAATATGTATGGTAAAGATGTTCTAGTACACAAATTACTTTGGAACTATGTATACATACCCCAATAATACGGTTTTCGATACTAGCGAAGATATATCGCACGATAAAATATTTTGATGATTTTGAATAAATTAATAAATCTGTGTATATAAATTTGTTTTATTTTATATTTCCTTAACATATATTTTATAAACCTTCTTACCATTTTTTCCTATATCGATTGTAATGGAATCGATTTCATTGTAACTAATGGATTTTAGGGAATCAGTAGTACAACACTCACAAATGTCACTATTATTGTGTTGGAAATATAGTTTTCATTTGTAATGGTTGGTATAAAATAACTTCAAATCTGAGTTTCAAAGCAACAAGGTCCGTGCCAACTCTTAATATTACTTGCTCAGTGAGAGGAACTTTTATGAGCAAAATAAGACTTAAAACCTCTTTTCGAATGAGTTGTTAGGTCTTAGAAAAAAGGTATGATTGTAGTGATTTACGCTGGATGACGTCACTTTTGTAATCCTATCGAGTTCACGTTAGCCAGCAAACGATGCGGCGTACTGTCAACCATTGCCTCCTGCGTAAACGGGCGGTGAACTCGATACGATAACGTTACGGACTATCGAAATGTTTGTGCTTGGGCTACAGTAACCTTCGGACGGAGAGGATCTGTCGGCAGCGGTTGTCTCTTTGTGTTCTTCGTAGACAAGCGGTCCACGCAGGCCAAACAATCTCTAGAGAATGGTGCGAGTTGGGCGCCGATTTTACCGCAGGGGAATGATATCTTCCTTGCTGTTTTCAAAATTGTAAAGCTATCCCTTATAATACGTATTTGATTGGCTTCGACTAGATTGACAATGTTCTCCTTTTCATTTGCAAATGTGAAATGAAAAGAAAAAAAAATCAGTTATTTGAATTTAAGTATGACCCTCTATTCCAAATAACAACTTTAAAATTTACTGGTATTGGATCGGCATTTATTTTATAAAATTTGGTCTAAGCGTATTTTTATCTCTTTACGTGTTAAATTTCACAATCTAGTTTTAAAAACAACACGGTAGGTAAGCATATATTTCACTTGTTTGAATAAGCATGCGTATTATCTATGGCATAGATGACCCATGGTATTATTGTACGATAGCCATTCAAACCTCTTTGATTAGGAACCTTACCTACATGCACTTATATATTATGTCTACCTTGCATAGTATTAATTTTTTTCATATTATTTAAGCAATGATGGCGTTACTAGCTATATATGGACTGCCGTGCCGCAGGTCCCTGGTCCGATCCCCACCGCCGGCTTGAGCTTCACCGCATGGTGGAAGGGCAATTTGCGATTGCCCGCCTGGCTAGCGACCACCCTCAAGTAGAAAATCTGTCGCCAAGCACCTAACGGTGTGTTCCGGCAGCAGTCCTTGAGAGCCAGCTAAATTACTAGCACATGAGACTAACTATGTCTCAAAGTGACGGGCGCATTGCAATTCGTGACTTGCGATGAAATGCATCTGTTATAGGCAGAGGTTAGTCCGCTTAACATCAGGTGGGCCTCGAGCTTGTTCCGTCACAATAACAATAAAAAAAAACAATATTCATTTGCAGCATGTACTTAGTAGTTTAGGTTGAAGTGTTTCTATAATCATAATTTTAGTACCCAGCAGTTACTCAGTAACTAGGTATACCGTTATTTAATCTCTGCCAGCAGTCCAGAGTGGGGGACATGGGACTAAAACATAGAGAGTGAAACGCAGGGGTTGAGATACTTGAAATACCTCTACCTATTCCATCAGGGCACGTGCAGATTGTGCAACTGTTGGTGACGAGTGACGACAGGTAGGCGTGTAATCGCTATTTTCGAACACGGTATTCATCGGGGATGTAACTCAGTGGTAGAGTGTCTGCTTCGCATGCTGAAAGTCCTGGGTTCAAATCCCAGCATCTCCACATCTTATTTTTGCTATAATATCGTTTTGTTACCTGATACGGTAAGCTACGTGTTGTATATGTTCTTCAGCCTAATCTAGAAGCACTGGCTGTCAAGGACATCTGCCAGAACACACCAATAGGTGCTTGGCTACAGATTTTCTATTTGAGGGAGGTAGCTACCTAGACGGGCACTCGCAAAAAGCCCACGCCTGCTAATGCCGTACCAACATGCATGTATTCTTAATTATGTTTTGTTGGGTTTCGTACTAGCAACAATCCTATTACTAATGCTTCTTCACGGTCCGTCCGTTTGTCCGTCCTACTTTAACGCTATCTTCCTACGAATATTTATTCGTATTCGTAGCTATCTTCGTAATAAGAAGCCGGTTGAACATTTGAATGAATATGTGTTAGTACTTATTAGTTATGTCGGATTTCTTTACAAAAAAACTGTGACCGGTGAATGGCAATAGGCTCGCCCCATATTACATTGGACCAAAACTCAATTAGCGACACGTGGGTCCTCCACCTCTGCCTACCCCTTCGGGGAATATAGGCGTGATTAAATGTTTTATGTAACACAAATAAAAGTAGGATTTTTCTGGAATTTGCTATACACAATCTAGTATCTAATTAATACCTATACACAAGGTTATACATATTATAATTAAAATTAAAAATAAATAATACTAAACAATTTGCAAGTACGAGTCGGACACGAGAAGGATAGAGATCTAACGATTTTTCTTCAAAACATTACCTACCATATTCCTACCACAAATATTTAGTTAGTACCTAAGTTACTTCTCAGTGATGTTTCGTACTAAGACACCGTATTTCGGCTGGTTTTGCAAAACGGACACGAACCATGCTTTTGAACCTACTGCGATCCTGTTTTTCTAAGGTATGTAATAAGTTATATATATGCTAACAATATTTGCTTGGGGTTAGGTGTTCATAGGTTCATTCATGTACGTAGGTACATAAATCATAGCAATTATTAGGTACCTACATAAATCGCGAATACGATGGTTAAAAAACGATAGGAAAGATTTGAGTTATGACGTCATGTCATGTTAGCTCAATTGGTTAGAGCATACCCCGGCTAAAGGGGTGGATGGACGCGGATTCGAATCCCGCACATGGCTTAAATTTTTCCTGTCGTATATTTGTAATTTTGTAACATAAATCATGTTTATAAATAACCTTTATTTATATATTCATACATACCACAGACATACTCTGAAATTCTGCTTATAGCTTACTTCTCGACAGAAATTAGGGCACAATTATTTATAGATAACTTTGACCACATCTGGTGTCTATGGTTCATATAAATGTTATAACAATAGACGCAAAATGTGATGAAAATTAATGAAAATAACTATAGTGGCGTCAAGTGGAATACGGCCTTAGTGTCTTCAGGAGTTCGAGTAGTAAAACAAATATCACGTTATTTATTAAGTGTACTATGAAGTTATTGTTCCCTATTTACGCAAGGAATAAATGCTAATGGAGATTGATGACGCCTGTTCACTATGCCAACAGAAAACGCCTTCCCGGGTCGAATAAATAAACGTGTCTACGTGTTGCTATCAGAATTGCCGCAGGCGCTTCATTCATATAGACGTTGATGTATAATTTATAGCAAATAATTAGATACTTGCTAAGTAATTGTTGGGATATGACATGTTAACTAATAACGAAGTGTATAAATATCTCATATTTCATTAACATAATATTGCCTATAACAATCTTAAATTATTGTAAGTAATATATATGTAAATGTCATTAGTAAGTCTTCTTTAGGGAGGCGAAGGATGTCTACCTCGTCGACAATACAACTCCACCGGACTATGGACGAGGGAAGGCTCTCTTATAGCTCTGCGAAATATTGCGTGCAAGAAGTCGCAGTAGAAAACAATAATACGTATAGAGATAAGGTTTTTGTTTCATTATAGTTCTTATTATATTATAATTATTTTCCATGTCTAATGGGTCTAATGTTCGTTTCTGACGTCGTCAGTACATACGCATGTGTGATAATCTCGTATCAGTGACTCGGTAGTGTCGATTCTACACAAATTCTTTAAATCTTTAATTCTCTAAGCTATGGTAGTTCTTATTCTGTTCAAACTAAAATCCATATTCGTGTAACACTGACAAATACTATTCTATTCAATTGTAGACAGTTGTCCATCAGTTTACAGACAAGGACTGTCATTCGCAAGTGTTATATGAATTTGAAGAGAATAAGAACTTTTAATATAGTTGTGTTTGCAAAAATGCCTGCTCTGCGGATAACATTACAAAATTACAAATTTACGAGAGAATGAAGAACTCGAAGCAGTGATGGCTCAGTGGCTTTGGCTATGGACTGCCACGCAGCAGGTCCATTATTTTCGTTCGAATCCCGCCACGGCCTTCACCGCATGGTGGAAGGGTTTTTTTTGCGAATGCCCGCCTGGCTAGCGACCACCGTCGCCAAGCACCTATCGGTGTGTTCCGGCAGCAGTCGTTGAAAGCCAGAGAAATTACAGGCACATGAGACTTAACAACTATGTCTCAAGGTGACGGGCGCAGTGCAATTCGTGAATTGTGACGAAATGCATCTGTCATAGGCAGCGATTACCGCTTAACATCATGTGGGCCTCGAGCTTGTTCCGTAAAACAACATAAGAAAAAAAAATGCCTCATCACTCCACGGTTATTGTTCTCAAAAAGCAAAGTATCAGGTAATTGCATAGATACGAGTACTTATATATAGTGTTCGGAAAATACCAAACAGTTACAGTTTATCACAAAGTCGTTCACATAATGCATCAGGCTTGTCTCTGAGTGCATGCTTTATTGGGCCATAAACGGTTTTATATACCGTAATAACAATGAATACACGATAAGGTAACACGAAAGACAAGAAAGAGGTAGTAGATAGGTATACTAAATAGGAAAACTTGCTCGCTATGCGTGGGGAATTAGTATCTATTTACAAATACCTAGGTGCTAACCTGCTGTAACCTAGCTATGTACTATATTCAGTATATATTTGTGTGTTTATTATAATCTAAATACTGAATCATCTTGCCTTGGTCACGAGTTTATAAGTCTCAAATCAATTTGCGTCGAAATCGAAATGTATAAAGTTTTCTTTACCCAATGTTAGTTATGTAAAGCCCAAAATTGATACTTGATCAAATTAAACTTGTTAACTTTTTTATTGCTTGATAGGTAATCCTTTGATTACAATCTCATCCGATGGTAAGTGATGATGTGGTCGAAGGTTAACAGGCTTAACCTAGAATTACTGGCTCTCAAGGACAGCTGCCGGAACACACCGTTAGGTGCTTCGCGACAGATTTTCTACTTGAGGGTGGTCGCTAGCCATTCACAAAATGCCATTCAACCAAGCGGTGAAGCTCAGACCCGCGGCGGGATTCGAACCATGGACCTGCTGCGTGGCAGTCCATAACCAATGCCACTGAGCTATCACTGCTTAATTTTTTCTTTACCCAGTGTTACTTATTTATAGTCCCAAATTTAACTTGATCAAGTTAAACTGTCTATTAAAAAACAGATTTTAAAAGTTAAACTTTTGTAAATCTGTCGCCAAGGACCTAACAGTGTGTTCCGGCAGCACTCCTTGAGAGCCAGTAAAATAACAAGCACATGAGACCTAACAGCTATACGTCTCAGTGTGACGGGCACAGTGCAATTCGTCGTTGACGAAATGCATCTGTTATAGGCAGAGGTTAGTCCACTTAACATCGGGTGGGCCTCGGGATTGACCCGTAACAATAACATAAAAAAAACTTGCAAGTGTTAAAGCAGTATTCTTGGTAATTCAAATGGATTCAAATCTACTGTGGGGTAAATGATCTTATAAGATTTAGTTCTGCTGCATATGCCGTTCGTAAGATAAGGCAGTTGACGGATGAAGGTACAGTTCAACTGGTTTAAATAGCATATTTCCACAGCTTAATGCCGTGTGGTGTATTGTTGTGGCAAGCAGCAGCAGATGTAGAGACCATCTTTATCTTGAAAAAGAGGGGAATTCGTGCTATATGTGGAATGGACTCTAGCGAATCACTGAGGGAGTTTTTTAAAGAAATAAACATGTTAACTTTGCGGAGTCTTTACATTCTTGAAAATATATTGTACTTCGAAAGAACTTAGGTAAATGCAATTCAAACTAAACGACGAACACCACATATACAACACTATGAATAAAAATTAACTGACGGTGCCAGATTTTTGATTAGCAACGACAAATAAAAAGTAATTTTTAGGTAATTGTGCGCGATTTTATTATAAAATTCTTAAAGATATTTAGTTAATTTTAATTTTCCCTCTCTCAGAACTGTCTTACAGAGGGAAACCTCAATCTGCATTTAAAAAAGATTTTAATTGAAAAAGCATACTTATTATAAAATTATTTAAAAATATTATAGCTATAATATTAAATTATTATTGATTATTTAGAAGACAAAAATGCATGTCATAATCCACCTCTGCGAAACCACCGCCAATCACCTACGTAATAAATATTGTAATAACTTTATAATTCACTTACAATTTGTAAAAGAAAGACATATCAAATGAATGGCCTTGAGTTTTTTGCCCGTACTTCTCGAAGTGGTAAAAATGCCATATTTTTACTGAACGCGGCAGTAGAACATTTTAATAGTAAATTAAGTAATTGACGTTTATAATAGCGCCGTAGACGCCAAAATTGAATTAATCATTTTCACTTTGACTGTGTTCAAAGCACGCTGTTTCGTAAACCTACAATTCTAGGACCTTATATAGGTATGTCCTAGTAAAATAGAAGATACTTGTAGAAGCATAAAAAAACTGCTTCTACCGTACGGTACACTACACCGTACAACCAGTACCTAACTGTATTACATGACAAAGACCAGATGCGCATTTCTTCCATAGTTCTCAAAAAATCTTTAACTTGTCTTTGTCCCACTAAATTCAGGACACTGAGGCCAGTATTAAGTAAATCCATATCAAAGCTGGGATCCATCTTAACCTGCAGTTTTCACGTCTAACGTATGGAACATGTGTCAAAAACGGAATCTTATGATCGATCCCATTCTTTACATCCAATTACTCTATACGGCTCTAAAAAGTTCAGGAAGCGACGTACCTGTGACGAAGATCATAGTGGAGATGATGTTGGAGCGGTCAGGGTCTGTCTCCTGCATGCACAGAGCTGGACAAAGGATGAAGGGTATCGCCACAATCGCCCCGATCATAGTCAGGTAATGCTGTAAACAGAAAGCAATTGAAGAGAAACCAAAAATCTTTTTGAAGATCTAAACATGAAGGCAACAAAACGTAAATATCTTTCTACGAACGTTACTTTTCTTGCAATTGCAACTTACTTTATACTTGAATATTTACCTGTAGTGCCATGAAGATGCATAGATACCAAGGCGGCACGTCATCGATGCCGTACGTAACATTACCCTTCCGTACATCTCCATTGCCGTTCTGGTCTCCTGGTACTTCATCAGAAGCCTGAAAGTATAACATTATAAAAAAACACGATAACATTATAAAAAAAACTATAATCAGTATGCCTGTTAGGAAAATATATTCAGTGTTCTTTCCTGTAGGCACAATAAGTTATTTTAGGTCAGATTTATTCCCGTATACACAACTAGGTACTTATATAGTACTGTATTAGCCGGGTTGTCTTCGCATTAATCCCCAAGCTTGACAGGCGTCTTGGGGATTGCAGATTGAGATATCAGTTCCTCAGAAAGCGCTGCTGCCCACTTTCTGATGTGTTACCCGTATATAGTCGATTCTTACGGAACCCACGGGTAGAGATGGGGGGGTGACATTGTAGCCAGTCCTAGTTACCACACGGGACTTAGGTATATAGTAGCATTTGTATTCTTTACCGTTTAGCCTGATAGGCCACTTATTTCCAATGATTGCCAGTGACGGAGTTACTTGTTTAATTCCGAAGGTATATCTAAGGTGTGACAGCTGTCAATGTGAGTGATGGATATAATTTTTGGGGTTGACTACTTTCAACTTACAAATCAGATTGGTGTTGATGTGAACAACTGTCATGTGACGGCTGTCAAAGTGACAGATGATGTATTATTAGGTTTGTTATTAGGCCGATGCTTGTAATTTTCAGTTATAAATTACAAGCATCGGCTTCTGCAGTACTAAGATCTTTCCCCAAGACACCTGTCAAGCGTAGGGATGTTGGTAAACCTTATTAATGAGGGAGGCATTTGTTCAACGATGGACGTTATGGCTTTGTAATAATGGCTTATTTACGAAGTGATTTTAAGCATTACAGCAATTTTGATGAGAGAGGTAAAGAAAAAGGCATTTGGTATAAAACCATTCAATGTCAGCCTCCGCGAATACCTTGGTTCGTTACACCTAAAATAAGTAGGTATTATGTTATCTTAGCGCATAGAATTCGCTCTGGACACATTCCATCGAAAAAGTTTGGCTATCTAATGAAAAAAGAATCTTCGCCTAATTGCGAGATGTGTGGTATAGTAGAAGACGTACACCACTTGCTTATGGAATATATCCGGAACAAATCTCAACGAGAGTTATTAATGCGATCACTAAATTTGAACAATAGTTTTGATGTGGGAGTGTTCACACATATTTTAGCTGAACCTGAAACTGAAACTGCAAAGCTATTATATTATTATTGTTCAAGTTATTTGAGGGCATATAAGTAAATATTTTGTGTATTAGTTTTTAGGTTACGATGGGACTGGCATGCAATTTTGTAAAAAGTCCCTAAATAAATAAGATTAAAAAAAAAACCTTATCCAATTAAGAACCTTGAATACATTGTGCATTTAATATAGATCAATATGGCCCCTTACAGCATTAAATTTAAGTGAAATTTTTTGAAGATATCACATATTTAGTAACAGCATTGCACCCGTGCGAAGCCAGCGCATGTCGCTAGTACTCAATAAAGGCTTTTATGCCATGCTAGGTTAGTCTTTTAAAATCTTACTATTTTACTATCTCACCTGATGGTAAATGATGATGTGGTCGAAGATGTTGTTCAGGCTAACCTAGAATTACTGGCTCTCAAGGACTGCTGCCGGAACACACCGTAAGGTGCTTGGCGACTGATTTTCTACCTGAGGGTGGTAGCTAGCCAGGCGGGCATTCGCAAAACGCCCTACCACCATTCTATAACGACTGCCATCCTATGCCAACAACCGGGACCGACGGTTTAACGTGCCATTCGAAGAACGGGAGCGCTCGGTAGTAATGTCACTAGCGGTCACCCATCCAACTCATGACCGCGGCGGACGTTGCTTAACTTTGCTGATCGGTAAAGAACAGCTAAGCAAACTTCGCTACGAGCGCTTCAATTTCAAATATAAAGAGAATTCCTCGTAGCTAAAATTGTCTTTTCTTGGACGAGAATGGAATTCCTAATTCCAGTAAGAATTGTTATCTTAAGTCCCTCGGGACTCTAAGCTACGCTCGGGAGTTCTCTCGGTTTCTTTCATACCGCTCGGGGTTCAAAATGCGGCCTGTAACAAGACTGTTTTATTCCCTTGGTGCAAATCTATTTCTATTTGTATATTGTAGTAGGAAATGTTTAATTAATGTATTTTGTAATAAAAGTGGTCACTAGTTTTAGGTTATATTTTGGTATTGCTAGGGAGAAAGATTTTAAGTACCTATAACTTTTTTTGATTTGCTACACCATATATTTTACAACTGAAATTCTTCATAATAATATAATAACAATAAATGTTTGCGCACAATATTGTGATAATAGGTACTATTGAACCATCATGGTATCGACTTCAACAAGTTATTTCACATATTTGAGTGTTGAAATCGGTTCCATTTTTTGGAATAAAAAAATTATTCACCCTTTTTAGTGACCCTTGCTACTTATGGGCTCGATTGTCATACACTGTCAATGACTATATCATCAAGACTTTTCAGTTATTGGATTGTAACTCAAAACGGCTAAATCGATTTTGATGAAATTTAAATGGGGCCAAACGGCAAGCATCAGCTTTTAAATAAAGAAAGATCCATCAAAATCGGTACACCCAGTCAAAAGTTCTGAGGTACCTAACAATAATAAAAAAATATATATGCAGATGAAATGAGTACCTCCTCCTTCTATTTGGATGTCGGTCAAAAATATAACAACAACAACTTCTTCAAAATTACTTCTAATCACAGAGATAACGTTTTAGCCGAAATACAAATTAAAAAAGTTGTTGTCCATGGAATTAACATATTGAGATTAACTACGTATTAATATATAGAGATACTATTCAAAGAGGAAAAGAATTTCAATACGACAAAGAGTAGTTAGCTAAATTATTTTCATGCAAAACACTTTGAAACGAAATATGCATAACAAGAACTATTTATGGTTTATATTGAATGTAAAAATGTTTTTAGTGGTTGTAACTAAAAAAAATGTACCTACTTACTCGTAAATGTATGCGTTCTAGAACATTAATACATTTTTATATATTGCTTCTTATTTACTGATATTGATCTTAGCTTGGGTGAAAAACTATAATAGTTAGAAGACTATTGAAATAGTATGAAACTTGAAACAATGATGGAGGGCCCAGAAGCAATAAAATCCTGGTGCCCATGGTTTTTAAGGTTTGCAGGAACAAGCACAAAGCCTGCTTACAAATCTGCTTATAACATAACACGATACAAAATTATAAATGCGAAAGTTTATGAGTGTGTTCATATGTTACCACACCCACTCAGAAAACATCTCATTACTCGTTCAAAAACATGTTATAAAGATTGTCATTTCTGCCTTATAAATGTACGGCGGGGAAAGTTATATGGATTTTCATTCCTTCACTACGTAGCAGTGAAGGAATGTTGTATGAAAATCCATACCTGCCCTGGTAGCGTTCTTTTGTTTTTTTTAACTGCTATGATAAAAACATAAAATCTCAAAAAGTTTTATATCAAATAATTAGAAAAAAGAGGTGTGATTTTTATTTGTACTAGATTTTCAATGAAAGGAGGTTGGCAACCTTTTTTTGCACTACGAGAAAAACAGCGCGGCAATTTGTTATGTTTGGTTAAATTTTGTTTTTAATGAAATTGATATTTTAACAATTATTTAAAGCTTTTAATTATTCTAAATATTTTTTCAAAATGTCATCTGATAGTGAAAGTGACGATTTTATAATGAATTGGTATGGACGTAGATATCAACCTATTGGTATGGACGTCGATAACAACTATAGTTAATAATAGTTGTTATAGCGGCAATAGAAATACATCATCTGTGAAAGTTTCAACTTAAGATTGAATGATCAAGATAGAGCCTGGTGCAGACGGACGGACGGACAGCGAAGTCTCAGTAATAGGGTCCCGTTTTTACACTTTGAGTACGGAACCCTTAAAAAATTAACAAAAATAAGGTTATGGTTGCTGTTGATTGGTTGTTTGGTATGGTTATAAAAATGGCTACGACCACAAATGTTCTTATGCAAGTCACTTTGATATAATTTATGTTAATCTGCGGGTAACACCGATGAGAGCAGCAGTAGGTAATAATCTTAAAAGTGCAATAAAGTCTAGGTATATATCTATATGAGGATAATTATTATTTAGTAATCGGCTAGGACTCGCGTAATATATGCGTATTAACTTATTTGATGTTCTTCGTCTGGTGACGTCACCAGACCAAGCACTTCAAATAAGTTCGAAACTGGTCGGAGCAATATCCGGTAAATATTACGCGATTACGCTAACCTTTTTTGAAGCGCTCGTAGCGAAGTTTACTTAGCTGTTCTTAACCAATCAGCAAAGTTAAGCAACGTCGCGCGCGGTCATGAGTTGGATGGGTGACCGCTAGTGACATTACTACTGAGCGTTTCCGTGCTTCAGAGGGCACGTTAAGCCATCGGTCCCGGTTGTTGTCTTAGGATGGCAGTCGTTATAGCATGGTGGTAGGGCATTTTGCGAATGCCCGCCTGGCTAGCTACCATCCTCAAGTAGAAAATCTGTCGCCAAGCACCTAACGGTGTGTTCCAGCAGCTGTCCTTGAGAGCCAGTACTTCTAGGTTAGTCTGAACAACATCTTCGACCACATCATCACTTACCATCAAGTGAGATAGTAGTCAAAAGCTAACCAGTCAGGCATAAAAAAAAAACTACCAGGTTTTTAAATAATAAATATATCTATCTATACACACACTTTGTAGGTATGGATTTTCAGTTACCGACGATTATCCACAATGCTTCCTGCACGAATTCAAACAGTAGTTAGAAGGCATTTTAAATAAGTTTAGTAAACAAGTAACACCTATCCTCTAATGAACTGTTTGCACGTGGATACAGCATGAAGGTTAGATACGTGTATCTATAACTATGTAGTATAGTTTATAATCTATGCTAAAGTTTTCCACTCATTGCCTCCCTCTTTGGTGCAGTAGATCTATTAAGTATATCTATTATATAAATCACCTTTGACATTGTTCTTACTTCTACTGTGTAAAAATATACTCAATATGGGCTTTAAAATTTCCAATACGGAACTAGGTATTTTATTTCAAATATAAAGACGATTTCCTCGTAGATATAAAATTGTCTTTATCTTGGACGAGAATCGAATTCCTAATTCAACTCAGAATTCTTAAGTCCCTCGGGACTCTAAAACCCGTGTTGTGTGTGCTTGCAGTTTAGGTTAAGTTAAAAAAAAAAATTATATTGCAAAAAAACACACGTACATTTTTTACAAAACTTTAAATTAATATTTTAGTAAAACACTTAAAAATATAAAAATTATATCTAGTGACAATTCCGCCTAATTTTCCTGTTAAGCCGACGTGACGTCACAAACGCCACGCAGCCAAACCGGAAGAATTTTCGACGCGTTTCGGTTCTACACGAAGCATCCTCAGGAGGTCTTGACTCTTAGAGTGTAGGATCGAGAATCGAGAAAAAAATCTTCCGGTTTGGCTGCGTGGCGTTTGTGACGTCACGTCGGCTTAACAGGAAAGTTAGGCGGAATTGTCACTAGATATTTTTTTATATTTTTAAGTGTTTTATTAAAATATTAATTTGATGTTTTCTTAAAATATTTTAAAAATATTTGTTATTATAAAATACAATTGTTCACATTTTATAGGTCGTTGAGGAGTACCAAATAATATTTAATAATAATAATAATTATAATAATAATAATAATAATAATTTTATTTCCAAAAGATTTACACAGTACAAACTAAATAATTTATGACAGGTTTATGTTGCGATTAATTAGGATAACAGTGGGTCCCAAACTAGGCAGAGCCTGTGTCTTGGGTACCCTTATTTACAGTTTACATTTAAACAATTAATGTCTTGCGCAAAACTGTACTTACATTTTCATAGCATAATGCATTACAGTTGTCATATATACCAAAGGTGACATTATAATTTCAAAATAGATTCACATCAGACAATCTCTAAACCTTTAGATCTAATTAACGGTACCTTACTATAACTTCATTAAGTATGTAGGTATGTGTTTATAAAATGTACACATAGATATATTAGTATTTTTCATTGTAATATAGATATTCGTATTCATTAATTTACCTTACAAAGGTACCAAAAATCAGGGGAGAAGGGCGGTCGTTTTGTCTGGCACGCAAACTGGCCAGAACTTGTTGGGGAGCCAGACCTATCAACAGTGGACGTTATTTCATATTATTTTGATCCCTACGTAGGTACAACTTTTCCGAAACTGTCCGAGGGCCCAGGAACCGTAGATTTTAAAGGTTTAGAAAAGCCACAGTACCTACAAGTTTATGACATCCAGTACTTTCTACTCCGCATTACTAAGTGAAAAATGGAAAATAAATATGTACCTAAGTACATAGTTATTGTAAGATTGGATAAGCAAATTTCAGACAGGTGTCGCATCGTAACGTAGATAACGTGTGAATACGTAATTTTTTTTTATGTATGATAGGTTAGCCTTTGACCACTATCTCACCTGATGGTAAGTGATGATGTGGTCGAAGATGTTGTTCAGGCCAACTTAGAAGTACTGGCTCTCAAGGACAGCTGCCGGCTGTCATTTAGGTATCGCCTTGTCCAGTAACGCAGACGCCAAGCAGCATTACATGTTTCGTATCGGAGGTCAGAACAATCGGCGCAAAATACAGACATACATGAAATATAATAAGTGGGTACCTGTGTTGCTCGGACTCTTATCATTCATTGCTAGGTTAGGTTACATAAACGACCTTCTTTTCTCCTCCCGCGTATGCCGATTTTCGTAATATCTACTAGGTACTAGTAGATATTCTCCAGCTACTCCATACATAACATCTGCTTATCCTGTATGATAGCTACCAAACGTAATTACTAAATAAATCTATCCTACCTTATTATTAACAATTGAATATATACACTTGCACTCACTCATCGTAAAAACTAAACGTCTTGTAAAATGACGCTGATACTAAAACAGAAAATTACTAAATTTTTTGCAGTTTGCATAGTTTGCATTTGCATAGGTATATAGGTATGTAAGTATATGTATACGGTAATGTGTGTTACGCATACTTTAAAACCAATGTTACATAAATAGCACAATCGACATAAAAAGTCATCGAGCAAAATTTGTGTTTTTATAATCACTGTACAATCTTATAATAATGTAAATTGATATTTTGTTAGAAATTACAAAAGAGGGCCCAGTTTTTAAGGAAAGTTTTATTTGACGGTTTAAAATTGACAACAACAAAAATAGTTGAAAAATTCAACATGCCAAACGAGGTATTCGTCGTTTGGCATGTTCCCGAGGTCCCGAAATGATAAACACTACGAATTATTCGTGGGATAAACACAATATGTTGTCGTTTTGCTGTCTTTTTTTGTTAGATTTTTTTTTATTTCGGATTGAGCCCACTTACAATGTCAGCCCCCCATTGCTACATGTGGGTGTCGTAAGGGGCCACTGAAGGTAAAATACCGGAAAATGGACAGCAGCGCCTTCTGAGGAACGAGATCTTAAACTGCGATCCCCAAGACGCCTGCCAAGCATGGGGATTATGGCAAATCCCCCTTTAAATTGGAGGAGGATGTGTTCAGCAGTGGACAGTCCGGCTGATACTGAGGTCGTTTTACGGCATTTTGAATTTTGCTCGCATAAAATCTGCCAAGGTCAGCAACTTTATTGGTGGTTTCTACTGCAATGTTACTTAGAAGACTTGTAAGTGGTTAGTTGTGGTAAGCGCGAGATTTCAAAAGATATCCCAAATTGAGTCCGGCGTAACCAGATATGGCGATCCGGACAAATCAAATCGCGGAAACGGGAGATTAAAACACAATTAAATAGAGATTTGACTTATATCAAATACTTAACATTTAACAAAGATCACCTTACCATATCACGGATCACGTTGTCAAGCCCAATCTGAATCGTGCTATGCACCATGGTGATTGATGACACTAAAAAATAAAACAACGTTAAGTTATATTAAAATCTTAGAAGTATTTCTTCCCTCTTTCCCTCTATGTGAGATTCTTACAATAAGTCTATCGCTAACAAGAGCACATCCACATAATACAATTCAAAAATCAAACCGGGTAAGTAATTTTATAGCGCAAATCCGTCCCTGCCTGGTTTTTAGGGTTCCCTAACTAATATGCACAACTAAACTCGCTCCGTTGAGATGAGACATCCGCTGTCTCCGTATATGCGTCCGTCCTTAGGTATGTCGCAATTGTGAAGCTTGCAAACGGTATAAGTAATATAGCTGAAATTTAGATCTTTTGTGTAGAACATGGTTCCAAACACGACTATTACACTAGAAATTCGATTAAATCATTTTAACGGGGACTCCAATATAGATAGATAAAGAAATAAAAAACTTTATGTCCCTAACTTTATGTACTAACTTTATGTATTACGGGGTGTCATGATAGCCATCGTCTAGAGCTCATCGAGTAGAAAACATATAGCTTCAAAACTACATTATAAATCAGCGTATTCAGTATTTGTTGTTGATATAGAGGATTGTGGAGACAGGACAACATCATTATCAGCCGGAAAATAAACACTGCTTCTTCCTCATCGGTTATCAATCAGTTAGTCGAACAATGTGCCCTGCACATTTCCACTTCAACTGGTAAATTTCGAAATAAATGTACGGTGGCTTTGGTTTTTCAGCGAATTTCAACATTTCGGATTTAATCTCTAGAAATTCCGAACATAGATTTCTCCATAGCGTTCTCTGAGCTTGTCCATAAGAGCATCCACTAGAAATACACACTGGATGAAGACATTGTTCTTCAGACGCTGCAGTACGTTAGACGAGAAGATGTAACGTTCACTCCAGAACGCTGTCCATTCGAGATGGATTCTTTGACTTTCGACCGCTTTGTCGTAGTTGGACATACCTAAATGGACAGTCCGTCCTAGGTGAGTAGATATAATCATTAACGACATGTACGGATGCAACATGACCATTAGACATAATTTTCGTCTTGTCTAAGTTAATTTTAAGACCAATTTGCGTAGAGACTTCTGAGGTAGCTGAGCATATTGTACTGAACTCCTCAAGCGACTGCCATAATGTCTAAATCTTTGGCAAAACGAAGGTGAGTGACGTGTTCGCCATAGACGTTGATGATTCCGAATTGGTTCCAATTGCCATAGTGTAGTCGAATAGATATGGTGGTTTCTATACAACCATTTCAGCGCTTCGATATACTTACCTATAGCAGATTTGGCATCTCTAAAGAGACTACATTATATTGATCACAGAGACTTTTGAATATTAACTTTTGGTTTGTCATGATAAACTCTATCTTATTTTTGGGTTAAACCGTCGGGGTTATACCACGTCCTCTTCCTGGGATGCTCGCTTCTCAAAGAATGAGTTAATGCGCATGGCGGTTGACAATTTTGCGAATGCCCGCCTGACTAGCTACCACCCTCAAGTCAAAAATCTGTCGCCAAATACTAACGATGTGTTCCGGCAGCTGTCCTGGAGAGCCAGTAGGGTTCAGTTCTAGGTTAGCCTGAACAACCTCTTCGACCACATCATCATTGCCATCAGGTAAGATAGTGGTCAAAGGCAGCTATAAAAAAAACTAGAACATTTTTTTTCCTATTCCATAAAGTCGACCGGCACCGGCGGCCGTCCCAAGTGACTGCCCATATCCAAATGTCCCCATTCTAAGCTTATCGCCATCCTGTGCGTAACTGTACGTTGAAGTCCTCCATAACAAAGCTGATGTAGGTATGTTTTGGAGAAATGTAGGTATGGCTTCCGATATCTTCGATCGAACGAAAAGAGTCTGAGTGTCTCGACGACGGTGCATAAACCTGTATGCCCTTCAGCGAATAGAAGAATCTGGATGTCCCTTATCCGGACAAGAAACCCAATACCACCCTGGGATTTTTGGTGCCCCTTCCGGTACTATAACGTCCAGGGACTTATCAGTTTCTTCCTCCAGCTCAATTATCTTGTCGTCCTCCCTGACCTGTGTGTTGCCAGGATCAAGGGTTACCACCCTTGGTCATTCATTAGACTCAAATCCCGACACCACACGGATAAATTTAAAAAATA
This sequence comes from Plagodis pulveraria, assembly GCA_963890685.1. Taxonomy (NCBI): domain Eukaryota; kingdom Metazoa; phylum Arthropoda; class Insecta; order Lepidoptera; family Geometridae; genus Plagodis; species Plagodis pulveraria. Next base: position 29,884,558 of record OY982955.1, on the reverse strand, counting down.
TACCGAAATTTCAGCATCTTAAGTCTACTCGTTGTTAAACGGTCTAAAATATATAAAACTTTGATGGCCAGTCATAAATTCATTTAAGATAACAATGCATAAATCTTTTATTTGTCTTCTACTCCTGAGCTCACACAACACTCCACATGAGTGCAAAAGAGATTTATTTTTTCGGCTACTTTCTCATTTATTCCAGAGCCATACAGAAAAATAATTTATTTGAATATCTAATCCAATATTCATCTTTGGGTCAACGTTCTACACAAAATATCAAAAATTCAGATTCCGCGACCGTGTAGTCTCTTTGATAGGGCTTCGTTTTACCCTTTGGGTGAGTACCCAACCGAAGACAGGGCAGGGCGTAGAGGTAAGCATAAAACCTTTTAAGAACTTGATCACTCTATAAAGTGAGGGAAGTACCAACGCTCATAGGTAGGTATATTTTAGGCTTCTGTATTAGAAAACAGAACGGAATGTGGTACTATATAAACCTCCGCATCCGTCCGTCCAAGATACAAGGTCTTTAGAACCGTAATGGTACAGACCTGATGATGAACGCGGTACTCCACCCACAGTAAGTTAAGTTATTGATGCGCATTTGTGCGGAAGGCCTAATTTGTACAATTCGTCTTAGTGTGGGTGTAAATACTAATGGTACCTACATCATCATCAGAACAACCGGAACATCCACCGTTGAATACATCAATGAATTGAAAAAAAAAATCCTCACGCTTGGAATGCTAATGCGATCCCAAGCAGGCGTCTTGGAATCGCATTAGAAATTGTCAGTTCTTCATAAGGCGCTGCTTCCCACCTTCTGGTATTTTTCTACCTCTTAGGACAATCACGGGAAGAAATGGGGGGGTGACATTCTAGCCCGGTACCCCACGGAATTACCTACATACAACGACACAATAATGTATAAAAATATAGAGGGGCGCGCCTTCGAGAGTTGGTCTGTAGCAGGTTGTTATTTTCACAGAGCTACTAGTAGGAGCCTATATAAATAGTATTAGTACCCTGTACCACATTAATAAATAACGGTTATTTACTTATTTATGTCCTAGTAAATTCGTGACCTATGTAGTATTAAAAGCTAAAACTGCCAAGGTACCTACTAGGATTTTATAAATAGCATAGAGATAGCAGAATGTATGTACTTAGCAAATGTAAACTTGAGAAGTGTGAATAGTTTAAGTAAATTGATGGAGTATGCTAAACCAACTAGCACTTGGCAGGTTTTTATCAATTTTATTTTGATACATTTACTCAATAATAATAAAATAATCTATATATAGACCCAGATGCCTTGTAAACGTAGGTACGTATAACTAAACTGGCGCTATGCTACCTAATTGCTAAACCACTTTAGTTCCAAAACCGTGGCGCTAACTACTACTTCATAATATTATGATGTCTATGTAACAAACCTTTCTCAAAACAATTGTTTTGTAAATTCAGAGTGTTTTTGCCATTAGATCCATTTATTGCCCATCTTACTACCAATAGCAAACTAACAACCTTTATTTATCGTATAAAATTACGACAGGAGAAATGATGGTCATGTCTGGGGTTCGAACCCGCGCCATCCAGCTCTATAGACGGGGTATGCTCTGACCGCTAAGCCAACACGCCATATGACTTATTATTGACATTTCCCTGTTCTTCACAGCCTGCTCTTATTATGGACAGGCGGCAGTCAGGCTCATTCCACCCCTGCCTTAAACATTTAAAACTGTCTTACCAGCGGGTTCGATCGCGACTTAGAGGAAAATATATCTATAAAATGATTTGTAAATGCGTTACTTACAACTTTATCTCTTCACTTTCAATCACTGCACCAAACTAACATAAGTATTACCCACAAACTCACTTCGAGCGACACCTTTCGTAGTCATAATATGATAGATTTTTCTGTGAATAACGTTATAGCATTGAGAGGAGCGCGGACGCTGAACGATCGGCAACTACTGGTGGAGTGGAGATAAATGAATGAGACAATTAGCGAGTAACTGAGAATCGAGATGAATCTGTCAATATCACATACTAGAGATACAGTCAAACAGAAAATACAAGTAGTAGTACTGTAGTACAATACAAGTATTGTTTAGAACTGAATCAAAGATTTTGAATTGACTCGCCCGCTGGATTTGTCAGCTCGTCTGTACGGAACTTAAGTCTTACGAATTATTTTTTGTACGTAGGTAGTTACTACAAATATGTCCCACTATACATATAAAGACCCACCAACTTATCTGTTCAGGTGGCAGAAAAAATAACTACAACATTCCTTCAAATTGTGACAGTTTGTATTTGATTTCCTTGATCAGCAACGCCCTCGCCAACTGCACAGTTAAGTTGGTGGTACTATAATATGAAGGTCCACGTTTTTACTGTCACTTTCTTGTTTGTCGTCGTGAATCTTGCGACTCAAATTTCGAGCACTTCCCGATTAGCTATCCAGCTGAACTTTACAGGGTAGCTCACAACTCGATGAAATTGTATTCTATTAAGCCATTTTTTAATAGCTGATAGGCTTGGATTTGACCAATATCTCACTGGATAGTAAGTAATGATGTGGTTGAAGATGTTGTTCAGGCTAGCCTAGAATTACTGGCTCTGAAGGTCAACTGCCGGAACACACCGTAAGGTGCTTGGCAACAGATTTGCTACTGGGGGTGGTAGCTAGCCAGACGGGCATTTTCAAATTGCCCTACCACAATGCTCTAACGACTGCCATTCCAAGACAACAACTGGGACCGACGGCTAAACGTGCCGAAGCACGGAAGCGCTCAGTAGTAATGTCACTAGCGATCACCCATCCAACTCATGATCGCGGCGGACGTTGCTTAGCTGATCGGTTAAGAACGGCTAAACAAACTTCGCTACAAGCGCTTCAACAAGTGATGTCCACATTGGGGTGTTTTTGAAGGGTTTGGGAGCCGGTGAAATCACAGGCACATGAGACTTATGTCGGTTATGGGTTATGGGCGTAGTGCAGTTTGCTACTTGTGATCGACTGCATCTGTTATAGGCAGATATAACCGCTTAACACCTGGTGCTTCGTCCGTCACGAAAGCAAAAAAGGTACCTGAAGAAACAAACCATATTATGTACAATTTGTTAAGCCGTATACTGCCTTAACAAACGAATCATCCATCTATGTAAAAAATTTGATATATATAGTAAGTTTATACGCTGCAGAAGTCGGAGAAAGAGGTATACCAGCGAAATCCCTCTACTACTAAATTACTAAAAAAAACCTTGGCCTGTCTAGAACACACCGTAGGTACTAGCCCAGAAGTTGTTAGATACTTAACTAGGTTAAGTTTTTGTTAGTTATGAATCTATTTTATTATAGCTTAGGTAGGTATAGGCTAGCCTTTGACCACTATCTCGCCTGATGGTAAGTGATGGTGTGGTCGAAGATGTTGTTCAGGCTAACCTATAATTACTGGCACTAAAAATTCAGTATATTAGTTCAATATTATCTATTTAACCAACAAATACTGAAAACACTAGTTTTGAAGATATATTATCAAAACCAACAAAAAGAAATTTTCTTTTAGTAGGTAGCTATGCGAATCCCTAAGCCAGGCCCGAATCGCACTTTGCCAATTACTTTCTTCCTGTAACAATATTTTACCTGTGAAGCATTTCTAATAGCATAGACCATTCCTTGCTATTAGAAATGGGGCATTTAATATAAAGTTTGAAGGAACGCATTGATGTTCTTGAGCTGACGCCGCACTGATTATACATGTTTTTCTAAAGTCGCCAGCAAAAAGATGTCACAGTAATTTTCATATAATATTAGCACACGGGTACCAAAATGACTGCCTGCTGGTATGGCAGAAGCATTGCGAAAAACGTCATTTTGACGCATGTTAACGTGAAAACCAAAGACCACGAAAGGATAGGACTACGATGTTGTAATATTGCAATTCATTAAAACGCCGAATTTACAAACTCCGACACACTTTACTGCTAACTTACTAAAAAACTTCACTCACGTAAAACTTCACGGGTTCACCTACAAAATAACAAAGGGTTATGTTATGATCCCCGAGTCCGACAATCATTGGGATTTACTGATAAAAACTAAGTAGCTAGTATTTTTTTTATGTTATTTTGACGGAACAAGCCCGAGGCCCACCTGATGTTAAGTGGACTAACCTCTGCCTATAACAGACGCATTTCGTCAACGACGAATTGCACTGTGCCCGTCACACTCTCCAGTTGTTAGGTCTCATTAGCCTGTAATTTTTCTGGCTCTCAAGGACTGCCGGAACACACTGTTAGGTGCTTGGCGACAGATTTTCTACAAGAGGGTGGTCACTAGCCAGGCGGGCATTCACAAAATGCCCTTCCACCATGCGGTGAAGCTCAAGCCCGCGGCGGGATTCGAACTATGGACTTGCTGCACGGCAGTCCATAGCTAATGCCACTGAGCCATCACTGCTTCAAAAGTGCTAGTCCGGTCTTTATTACATTGGCCATATATGCCTGATGCGGGTATTTAAACACCTCTGCATTCTGAAGAATACAGGTGTAATGTGACGTTTTGCTATGCGTTCACAGACAAAGAGACAACACAAACAAGATTATCCATTCGGATCTAGGAAACCTAGAGGAAACTAATAATGTGAACTACTGTCGTTGTTTATGGAATTACCTTTAAGGGGGCGATTCGGATCAATTAGGAGCTTGTAACGGAAAATAAAACAAAACATATCAGTCAACATCAAAATCATTTATTCAATTGAGACGTCTACGACGCTCTTATGAAAAAAAAACTATTGAAATATCTTATTTTTCTTATCAAATCTGCAAAAAAGTATTGAGCCAATGCGAGAACGGGCAAGAAACTCGGGGCCATTCTTTTAATATTATGTTACATACCTACTATAATAACATTAATAAAATATTTGTTTAAATTACGTAGGTGACAGGCGATTGCTTGGCAGAGGCGGAATTGTCCAAGCATTTTGGTCGTACATGTAATCACAAACTGTGTAGTAAGATTTCTTAATCAAAAATGTTTTTCACGTGCAACTAGAATTTTCCTTCTGTGAGCGTTGTAATGTTTGGGAACTTTATTATACAACCGCACACAATTACCTACCTAAGATTGTCTTAGCTAATCTAAAACCTGTCACCGCTATTTTATCTTTATTCCTAGCGTTGTAATCGCGATTGTCACTGTTTAATTTAAATTTACTCATTTTTTTACGAACATACATAATATTTTCAAATATATAGACTCGGCAACAATTACTCCCTCAAAGATCCCTCAGAGATTCATGAATTAGACTTTAATCTCAATGCGCACTGCAAGTGACGACGATATTCTGATTGTCCAAAATTGAAAAATATAGAAAAATAACATTACGCATGGATCCGATCGTGCGATTTAAAAATGTTCAACTCGGATTGGTTATGGATATATTTGGTCCCATTTTAGCAACAGTTAGATGTGAAAATTCGCTATCGTAGAAGAGTTAAAAAAATATTTTTTCTTCAATCTTCAGTTTTTTTTACCTCGTAATGAAACTGTTTTGAAAAAACTTTTTAAACACGGATTTGCAGCCAAAACGTCCGAACATATATTTTTTTCTGATTCCATATAATGATCCACTGAAGAGGGGTCCACTTTCAAAGGGACCTAAAATCGTAGAATCACCGCTAAGTGGGTCTGAGGATATATGCAAAAACAAAATGGTAAGTTCTCAGAAATAAAAGGCTCCGTTCTGATATACAGTATTTACATAGGTAAATAGAAAAGTTAAAAATATTCCAAACCAGAAATAAAACTGAAAACTGCAACATCAACTGTCACTTTGACAGCTGTCACGTCGAAGGCCTCTCTTCAGAGTAGTAGTAATCCAATAGCAAAAGTATTATTTGTAATATCGATGAAACAGTTGATTTGGTTCCAACTCTAGTGCAGTGGGTGGAGGGGGAAACTTGAATTCCCCGTCCACCCACCAGTGGGAAAGTCCAGTGGATGGACGGGGTATCTCCCGTAAATTTTTGTACGATATGATTTATTGGCTGGTTACCTTAGTCAAGCAAATCATTCTCCATGTCGCTTTACGGAGAATTAATACTCAACACATTGTAACACTGAACGATATAAAAACAACTTAACAAAAAAAGAGAATCTTATAATCAGATCTGAAAGTGATCATAGTTTTATATTGCCTAAACCTTTATAACTGGGCACACTTATATTAATAGGAATGTTGACTAATTTTAATATAGTTAGGTTTGCAATAACGCCTGCTATGCGGATTACATTACAAAAATACGATAGGAAAAATTTAAGTCATGTGCGGGATTCGAACCCGCGTCCATCCACCCCTTGAGCCGGGGTATGCTCTAACCAATTGAGCTAACATGACATCAGCTAATCTTTATTTCCTTATCATTTAAATGTGGTTCCCAGACACCGTGACTCGTTGGGAATATTTTTTTCCCATTGAGTAACACTGCAACAACTTTATAATTTGACAAATACTTCTTACGTATTGTAAATGAATTGAATTGTTTTTAAATATATCAAATATTCTTTACTTACATAAATATAACTCGTTGGGAAAGTTTTTTTCCCATTGAGTAACAATGCTACAACTTTATAATTCGACAAACACTTCTTATGTATTGTAAATTAATTCAATTGTTTTTAAATATATCAAATATTCTTTATTTACATAAATAGAGAATCTTGCTCACACCAGTCTTCCTCTTACCACAGATTACATCTCCTACTTAGATAGTTAGCGTCACTTAAAATTAAGTAGCAACATTTATACCTAATTGTTAACAAGTCCATGATCATCATGGTAAAAATTAATAAAAATACTTGACTTAAAGACCAACAATTTCTATTACATAGGCTTTTAAAAACTTCACCACATAAATTTTTGATTCCATAGTATACAGCAATAGATTAACCCCCTTACTTATAAAAAATCCGCTATGTAGTTGCTAAGTAATGGATAACTAAACAGTGTTTAAGTAATGCTTAAATATTTCTTACTTATAAACGCTACATAGCACCTGTTTAGCTAAGCAATGGATAATGAGGTCGAACGTATTTTAAACTGACAACATTGAACTAAAAGGTATTATGAAAGACCCAAATTGCCAAAAAGTTTGTATCTAGTGCTGAAAATCTTAAAATTAAAAAGTAAAAAAAATACTATTCTTTGTAGACCTACTGATTTTTGTACATATAGGGCGTACTGGAGACTTCTGAAGCGAGTTTTTTTTTGCAATATGGTAAATTGTAAGTGCCCCAGTATTCTGTGAATTCGATCCAGCTACCTATTCCATAGCATAATTGGAAATGCATTATGGAACCCCGAATACCGTTACATCCCGCTGGAAATTATCTTTTTCCATCCCAAACTATACCTATGCCCAATTATGTCTACGTTTTTTTCTATGAAGCCAAGATTCCAATCTTCATATATTTTTTTAATCATTCTATAGCGATTCCTTAAATCAGAGTAATATTATAAAGGCCGTAATATGTTCTTGTGTTTCGTCTAGTGTGTTAGAAAAATTATTTTGTATGACCCTGAAACTGTGCCCGGTGAATGGCAATAGGCTCGCCACCTATAACATGGGACCAAAACCCAATTGACCGAAACATGGGTGTTTACACACCTCTGCCTACCCCTTCGGGGAATATCGTCAGGCGTGATTATATGTATGTATCTAAAGTTTGTGTTTTTGTCTTCTACGTGTATTCACGTTTTAACGGCTTGAGGGTTTGGATGAAACAACAGAATAGTTAGTTTAGGTTCTCCATACTTTTCATCATCATTGTCTACGCGGGTGAAACCGCGTGGCGCGGCTAGATAATAAGAAAATTACAATGAGTTCGATCACCGGATCGGATCAGATGTTAGGGGTTTAACGAGAAAGGGATTTTCAGTTAAAACAGTCCGGCGTCTAATTTGGACCAGCTTATTACCATTTGGTGATAAACTCGCGACCTATTAAATGAGATCCTTAATACAAATAAGAATATTTCGACTCCCAAAATATTTTTTTTTGCTGTACTGAATCGACATCTATGCTGAAATTCGCAAATAAGTACTCAATTCTGCTTTTAAATTGAATCTCTAGTTCCTCATCAGTCTCAATCCTCATCCAATAGGAATATACGAGTGTGGCACACACCTCATATTCTTAATTCAGGAACTGTACCTGCGGTATACTCTTCAATAAGATCACGAAAAGTAAGTAGGTTACGCATAATATTTATTTCATCATCCAATGTATGTTTCTACTTGCTATATTTTTACGATTTATTAACAGAGTATGTCGTGTTTATAGTTCTGTATACCTCCTTGACAATAACCTCAATAGTAACTAAATCAGCTGATCAGAAATATGGGCGCCATCTTGCTACTTAAATATTTAAACAAGGGTCGGACGGTGTTTAAATTGACAGCTGATTTAAGCAGTACTTAGGAACTGGATAAAGTTATGCAGCGTTTATGAGTAAGGAATTTTGCTAATCAGCGGCTAAGTAATGCTTAAAATTTAAGTAGCGTTTATAAGTAAGGCTGAAGATGTTTATCTTCTCATCTTAGAGTTGCCTTTTACTGGAATTTACTCAAAATTTGCAAAGCATTAATGCTCAAAAACTAGACATATTTCAATTAAAAGATAGCCCCGGTAAGATCACATGGACAAAGCAGCTGTTGTGCAATTCTGGAGCAAAACAATGCAAATCTTAACTGGGTCTACAAAAATTCCATATAAAAAAATTGAGAAGACTTTCACACTTAAAAATATGAATTAAAACAACACAAGATGGTAATTTATCAGGATATCGAGGTATACATGCAAATACTTTTCGTATTGCCGTTAATAGAGTGTGTGTGAAAAACTACATGACCAATGTTATTAAATTTTAATGCTTAGTCTACCCAACAAAAAAGAATCATCAATGACGGATTTAACATTTTATGCATAGTCATCGGAAATCGCGTCTACTTGTGAAACGTTTTCTCTTTTTATTTGAAAGTCAGTTAAAAAACAAGACATTAAACTTTTGTTTATCATGTAATTTGTTTGTTTGAACGCAACAAGAACGAACGTCACCCGAACTTAGCCACCTTTTAATTCAAATATCTCGGTTACTATGGAGGCACTAAATCCATTTATTAGACACTAAAGAGTACTAATAGAGCATTATTTTTGCATGTTTCGAAGCCTTTGGCATCTCTGTGGTGGTGTACATATAGACAAAGTTACATAGAAACTTGTATATCATCGCGTACTTACATTAACTAATTAAAACTTTAAAATATTCCAAATTTAACAAAAAAGGCAGTCATACATACAAAAATAATAATGAATCATCAAAAACAATACAAAACAACCGCCCTCTCATTCAAAGACAATACGTAAACTTATCATGACTAAAATATATATTGTCCGGGTCTGTATGCGGGTAGTCTGTGGACTAGCTGTTCTCAAAAGGAGCTAAACACCTTACGTATCCAATATAATAACATCTTCAGGATGATGTTGAGACTTCCCCGTTTTTGCAGTGCCTCCGGGATGTTTGCTCTAGCCCATACTGACGGCTTTCATGCCGTCTTTAGGAAAAAAGTAGCGTCATTGATGAGAAGGGTAGTGGGGAAGTAACAACACTATCCTGAAGGTGATAGCAGAAGACATGAGGGCGCCTATACTGAAGCATTTCGTGCGAAAAATGATTGCGCACGAGATGCCTCGTAAGTATATGACCTTTTAATTTGTGTTATTGTATGTAATTTTATCCTAAAATATTTAATTAAGTAACTACTAATATATTTTTCCTAAACTAACAAAATGGATCTATGTTGTCCGATAATAAAAAACTTTGAATTTTGAATTTGAATTAAAATCGTGTTACAATGTGTTGCCATCCATTATTACTGTTAAGTATATAAAGGCCGGTGATGCATACAAAATGCTTTTTTTTTGTTCAAATAATTTGGTTAACCAACAATAATACACATTTTAACTCCCACCACGTTTTTGGGAGTCTGAAATATCATAAGTCATAATCAGAGTACAATACTCATCTAACCAAATCACAGGCTCTGCTTTGCACTGAAATCACCTTTTTCTAATTGGGGGCGATATGTTCTGCACTGACATTCCACTCGGGGGTTTTGTGCATCAAATCATTACCTTATCCCATCATATGTGGTGTCGGTACTAAATTTTTTCTCGGTGAGTTCCCAAGCTCAACCAAGTCATACCGAACGAGTCACACAGTTACTTTGTCGGTTTTTTTTCCATTGAGTAACAGTTTTTTGTAGTCTTCCTGACGAGTCACATCGTTACTTAATGGTAATTATTTTCTAAAAAGTTGTCCCATACTGTAACATTGTAACTGCGCGTTCGCACCACAAAACAAAATACAACACAAGAATATATTATTAATGCGGTATTCTTAAGCTATGGTCATCTTCTTGTAAATAGCTTCGGCTTGTGGGCTCAGAAACCAAATCCTCGTAGGTTGTATATCCATAACCTTGTCTAATAAAGGTCACTTGTCTATACAAGCGTCGAAGGGTGTTCACTCCATTATTTGAGATTTTACGTCGAGAACTAAGCATGATATCGATTTATCTCTTCATTATCTAGGCTTGCATTGTAGCAAATTTGTAAAAAGATCTTATGGGCCTCGAAACATTTTCATGAAAATTTGTCAATGCTGACAATTATCAAGTAATTTTTTTTTTTTTTTTTTTTTTTAATTTGTAACAATATAAAACTATAATATAATGATGAGATAAATAGATTCCAAATTTGAAAATTTTATGAACATTAAATTGTTTAATTCTGGATAAACAAGGACTAAACTCAAATAAGGGATTGATATCCTTCTACGTTATCTGTAAGACGTTGGTAGAGTCCTATTGTACGACTAATTTGCAGAAACGCCCTACTACACCTAGACGTGAGTAGTGGCATGCTGCACATTCGGCAATCTCATTTTGGATATATAAAGGATCTTTTGTCAATCTTTATGTTACCTATCTAATTAAGGCAACTTAGGTCAAGGTGACAAGTACCTTAGCAATCAGTTATAACATCATCTACGTTAACTTTGAAAACTATCGCGAGTTTTATCCATATTAACTTATTAGGAACCGGCTAGGACCCGCGTTATATTTACCGGAAAGATTCCGACCAGTTTCGGACTTGTTTGAAGTCCTTCGTCTGGGAGTCACGATTACAACGTCAACGAAGCGCTCACTCGTAGCGAAGTTTACTTAGCTGTTCTCAACCGATCAGCAAAGTTAAGCAACGTCGCGCGCGGTCATGAGTTGGATGGGTGACCGCTAATGACATTACTACTGAGCGTGTCCGTGCTTCGGAGGGCACGTTAAGCCGTCGGTCCCGGTTGTTGTCTTAGGATGGCAGTCGTTATAGCATAGTGGTAGGGCATGTTGCGAATGCCCGCCTGGCTAGCTACCACCCTCAAGTTGTAAGATCTGTCGCCAAGCATCTAACGGTGTGTTCCGGCAGCTGTCCTCGAGAGCCAGTACTTCTAGGTTAGCCTGAGCAACATCTTCGACCACATCATCACTTACTATCAGGTAAGATAGTGGACAAAGGCAAAAAATCAAGCACAAGAAAAAAAAAAAATGCGCGAAACGACGAAACGGCCCCAGCGGAATCTTTCGGTAAATATAACGCGGGTCCTAGTCGGTTCCTAATAAGTTATTATCTACGTTTACTAAACTATTGATGGCTTATTCGAGATTTCACATTACAGTGTCCAAATTATTCCAGCATGGTTATAGAACCTTACCAATGCCACATGCAGCATCTGACTAATTATAAATATAGTTATATTTCAGGAAGACTTTGCAGACGATGCAGTCTTCGGTTAAAAGGTGACGGTGTTGAGATAAGCTTACTTTGTCCGAGCATCTGTCCAATTTACATTTGGCAGCAAATGGATCGTCATTATCACCTGAAAAAAAGAATTAAACATCACATTCAATGGTACTTCAAGGTAAATCTAGAAAGTTCTTAGCACAATATCCAACAATATCCCTGGTTCAGATAGGAAGTGGGTTTTTACCGGGCGATTATATTTTCAGAAGCAGCTTAACTTTGGCACTGTGCCCAGTACATGACAATAGGTTGGTCCCACATTACTGTAACAGCCGACTCGTCCACTGCTGAACACAGCCTCCCCTATTAAGGAGGTATTTGCCATAATCCGCACGCTTGGCAGGCGGCTTGAGGATCGCAGTATAATATGGCAGTTCTTTAGAAGGCATTGCTGCCCACCTTCCAGTATTTTTCCCTTAGTCGCCTCTTACGACACCCACGGGATGATATGGGGAGGTGTAATTGTAACCCGGCACCCCACGGGGGACATGGTCCCACATTACATGGAATTATAACATATCTTACGTTATATGTGTATTTAATCACCTAAATCACATCACAACAACAATCATATTATCCACCGTTGAACAAATGCCTATTGATAGGTAGGTTTGTATAATAACCACGCTTGACAGGCGTCTTGGTATCGCAGATCGGATAGAAGGCGTTTTGAATGTTTCCTGTGTTGCCTCTTACCACTCCTACAGTATATGTAGGGGGGCAATTCTAGCCCAGTACCCCACAGAGTACTACATGCCCCATGCTGGGCTAAAATGTCACCCCCCTCTCCTCCCTTCGCTACCTGTGGATGTCGTAAGAGGCGACTAAAGGTAAAATACCGGAAGTTGGGCAGTTCATTTTTAAATGAATAGAATATGCTAGATATGCAAGCGGTCAAAGTGATAGCTTTCAACATCAGAATTTTGAAGCAGTGATGGCTAAGTGGCATTAGCTATGGACTGCCGCGCAGTAGGTCCATGGTTCGAATCCTACCGCGGGCTTGAGCTTCACCGCATGCTGGAAAGGCATTTTGCGAATCCCGCCTGGCTAGCGACCATCGTCAAGTAGAAAATCTGTCGCTAAGCACCTAACGGTGTTCCGGCAGAAATCTTTTCTCATTAGTCAAAAGCTGAAGGCTGTCAGAGAGAACTGCATAAAAAACAAAACGATAAAAACTAATTACCAATGCAGTCATTTAATTACTTTGGATATCTTCATTTTGTGAATCCTGGTTGCTGGAAGATGTAGAGGCTTCGGCTAGCTCTCGTTTCCTAAAACACAGGAATGCACAACATATTATTGAATGACCATTATGTTCACAATTGAACCTAGTATCACTACATGGCATAAAACAAAATCGCTTCCCGCTGTCTGTCCCTATGTATGCTTAGATCTTTAAAACTACGAAACGGATTTTGATGCTGTTTTTTTAATAGATAGAGCGATTCAAGATGAAGGTTTATATGTATAATACATGCATAATACAGTAGAGAAACACTGATAACTTTAGAGATTTCTAATGTGATATTGTAAATAAACACATTTTTTACGCTTCCTTTGCAAACGCTGGCTGAATCCTACGAGATAGATCAAATAATGTACTACAGTATTGTAGACCTTAATAAAGTCTACAAAAAAGTCCGCAATGGTATAGGTCTTAGGGATAACATAATAAATATTTTTGTTCTTTAGCTTTTAAGAGAAATAATGGATTATTTACAAAGCGATTTTAAGCAATACAGCATTAATTATTTATTTAAAAAGCAGTCAATGTGGCTTACAGACTAAATCCAAAACACCATCATGTCAATGAGTAATACAGAGAAAATATAGAAGTTAATAAAAAAAATTAGTAATTATACCTTATCCAATTAAGTACCATACATTGTGCATTTAATATAGATCAATATGGCCCTTATAGTAATTTAAATGAATATTTTTGAAGATATTACAGATTATTTAGTATCAGCATTGCACCCGTGCGAAGTCAGGGCGGGTCGCTAGTACTATTATATGCTGGGTTGGGGCTCATTTCTGCAGCCTCACATATATTATTATGGGTGTTGTGTTTGTATGTGTCATAATGATGATCTAATATCTACGAATAAATATGTATACATGATTTATCTCTTATAGGCAAAATTCAAAAATTTTCATTTAAAAATTAGGCACATTTTGGAAAAAAAATTAGGACCCTTAGAACCAGAAATATAAGCAGGAGAAGTTTTTAGTAGAAAATTATTCTCCATTGTACATATTTCTAGATGGTTTGTCATAGAAAATCACGGTTTTCTATGGTGAATAGCCCACATAGTCGTCTATATATTTGCTTGATCAAACGATGTATCTCGCATTGGGTAGGCAAAAGTTATTTTGTAATAAATTTTATTTATTTTGTAAACATTTGCCTTTCGAAGAGTCCAGAAGATTTGGATTTCCCCATTGTTATATATTGCTAGTATGGGATGAACTTTCGAACGAAGCTGAGCAAGGTATACAAACATTAAGATAGGAAAATCTTAATGTTTGTATACCTATCTATCTACTATTATCTATCTACTATTGTGTATTAAAATTGTAACAAACCTTTTTTCTTCTATTTCCTTCATTTTCCTTTCTGCTCTTGACCATATGTCATCCTTAACGGATTCTTTGAATTTATTCCGTTCCACATACTTTTGATAATATTCAGTTGCTAATGTGGAAGGTTTGTAGTCATTCATGTTACATTGTTTTACGTTACTCTCTACATTTCGAGCCTTTTCTTCTTTTTCAGGCACATTTTTTCGTTTAAACATCAGAGTTGTGGACTCTAATATCACTTTTGGCGCCTTTTTAGTAAAAGGACCCTCAGTTTGAGTGTCAAACCAACCTGTGATTTTCTTTTTTATATCATCTTTTACCGTTACATCTGTATCTGTAACAGGGCTTACAGGGTGTTTAATTCCGTTATGTTTGCCTGTTTCCCCTTTTATTTCAATTATTGGAATTGAGCCGTTTTGTATTGGTGCTGGGTCAACGGCAGCGTTTTCTTCTCTTTCAGCAATCGCTTTTAGTATTGATTCCAACGCTACATTTCGATGGCGTTTTTTAGGTTTTACTTTGCTCTCTGTATTCTCCTTGTTATTAGGAGATTGTTGTAGTGGTGTGCTAGTGTTACAAGTTTTGGGTACAAACACAGAACTCGAAGGATTCAGTTTGGTGACAATGATTACTTTATTGGAGAAGTCCTCTTCATCCGATAAACAATCTGTGTTTCGCACCTGTAATGGATAAACATATAGACTTAATGTTAATCAAATATTTTATTGATGGCAACACTGACAGTTGTCAAGTTAGCTGCACTCATATATAAGTCATGTGTTTTTAATTACCTTAATATATTTAATAATGCTAAAACTATGGGAATGTAATAATTATCTAAACCTGCAAAAAACGGCCCACAAGAAATTTGCATTTTTTGGGCAAAGTAATATAAATTTACTCTAACATACAAGTAAATCAAACAATAACATAGTTAATACTGTATCTGTAAGCCGTTTCATAGTAGTTGAACATGAGCTTAAGTCCACAACCATCACTGAAACTTGGTTAAACAGCAATGATTGTGATAGCACATATAATATCGTAGGCTATACACTCTTAAGACTGACCATAAGCACAAGAGAAATAAGGCTGAAGGAAAAACTAGACATGGTGGCACAACCATATATCAAAGAATATTTAACCAGTTATTATTAGACACAAAACCCAACAAAAGATATATGAGTGTTGAGGTAGAGGCCCTTTATGTAGAGCAATTGGTTTGGCTCACACAAACTTGGTTTCCAAGTTTGGAGCCCATAATCTCAAAAATACATTAACCTAATGGAATGTGTCTAAAGAGAAGCAACCAAATTTTCACAGGCCTTCAGTCACAAATCATATGAAGAGAGACTCCAAATACTTCACCTCACTAGTCTATAAGAAAGATGCCTTCAAGATAATAGACTATTAAGATAATAAACTGCCAATCATCGAAAGACTTTTATGCAATAAGAGAAAGCACAAGGCCAATCCACGGCCACAAAATCCAGCTTATTTGGGATTTGGCAAAATTAAATTAATTTCCAGATGTTGTATTGGCCACTACACTTTTCTTTAAACTTTCGTGAACTAAGCTCATGTTTCTAAATTCTAAACGGGTCTTTTCACGCACGAATAAACATCAAAATATTTATATTTTGACTAACCTCGACGTTTCGTTCAAGTAGCATTAACCCGTTTAGAATTTAGAAACATTGGCCACTACAATCAACAATTTTATAAAAATGATGGACCAAAGGTACTTCTGTACCTTAAAAAAAAAAAAAATTGGAAATCACTATTAAAACTATAAATCCAACACTAAAATAATGTAATTTCAGCACAATGCTGCTTGTCTATAATGAAATAAAAATAAATAAACATGTATTAGTTTAGGATCACAACTAAAACGATAGGTGTTCCAAACACTGTGGAGAGAGCGCGAACTGAAAGTGGAAGATAAAGCGTACATGCGTGTCGGTTGATAGACAACGTCTTGTTTTGTTCAAGTTACAAATTACAGATGGCGCGAGTGCGATAGAGCTCGAGCGTTTTAAGAAAACAGCGGAATAGTGTAAAATTAAATTTCAATAACTACTTTCGTTTTTGATATGTACATATCTGTACTATATCAGCTGGATCGACCACTGCTGACCACTGCTGAACACAGCCTCTCCTAATTTGGGGGTATTTGCCATAAAAAGCAGTTCCATAGAAGACGCTGCAGTATCACCACCTTAAAGTATTTTTCCCTTAGTCGCTACTTACAACACACACAGAAAGATATGGGATATGGGGAGGTGCAATTCAAACCCAGCACCCCAATTTGCCGGGTTTGAATTCCCCAATATACATATCACAATAAGTAAAAACTGTCTATATTGTCTAAAAAACATCACTCTTAGCAATGCAGGAGGCTGCTCACAAACATACAAAAATTCTAAACTTCAAAGTCATAAATATCTTATATTAAGTACAGGAAATAAACTAACCATGTCCAACATCTGCTTAATGTGCTTTAGGTCTGGAGCAGCACCAACATCTGCGTCTGCAGAACAATGTTTGAAAAATTCTTCCTCAGTTTCTGAAAATAGAGCAATACACAATATTATAAAAACATTGCTATAGCATATTAATCGTGATCCACAAGTGAGTACTGAAAAAGCAAGCAATAGCATAGAGTGGAAGAGCAACGAATGTGCTGATTCTACTTTGCATGGAATGAAATGAAATGAAATTTCATTTCATTTTCATTTCAAATTAAGAAAATATCCAGCTGCTACTGAGTAATCTCAATTAAGGAAAATGTTTAATGGTATGGTCATCTCCTGAATCAAAATAACATTATAGCACCCCCTTGAAGGAGGGAGCTCAGATCCCCCCACCTTTTTGGAAATATTTATATTTTAAACAGTTCATAGCTCTCTTTACTGATAATGGTATATTATGGGCCTTATGGAAGGGGAGGGGTGATTGTTACACCATTACTTTGAAGTCTTTACGGTTAGTGAAGTACTCAGCTATGCTTCACTAACTTAACCTAGCATGAAATGGCTAGTTTAGTTAAATTAAGCCATTTATAATGGATAAGAATTCAAAAATTACCTTAATATTTAAAACACCACATAATAACATGACAAAACCATTAAAATAATATGGGAAAGGCATATTTGCAGAAATTAATTTTACTAAACTAATTTCTGGGTTCAAATTGTACTTGTGGTTTTAAGTTTTCCTTTTGTTGTAATATTTTATACTTAATAAGTTGGCATCGGACTGGACCACTATGGCCAATTTATGAATGAAATTCTATTGTTATAATTATCGCCGCTGCCAATGGGTTAATCGCTTAGTCAACCTTAAAATGCAAAAACTACAATGCAACAGGTGTAGGGATCCCCTCTCTCTAATCCCATAATCAAACCCTTAAAACCCCAATTTGAACATGACGCATTGTTATGTCGACCCCAAGAATTTGCCATTGATACATTCCCCAGCCATAAAAATCTCTACAAAACATGTGTATAGTATAGTAGCAATCAGAATCAAAATTGTAATCTAATGGTGTCATTCGGTATGATGATGACATGATGGTAATTTGGACGCAATTATGAATAATATCTGGAAAATATATTTAGAAAAACACGCGTTGTCGCTTGTCACAAGAACAGGGTCAATAATACCTTCGGTAATACTGAGGGTCGGAGGTTTGTCCCCAGCACCTACACCCTCGATCGCAACAGGAACTCTTCCCTGTACTTGCGACAGGTCCCGGCGTATAGCGTATTCTGAGGTCCATTGAGATGAAGACATCTTCCTCATATTGACTCAATTCTGCTTAGATATTTGCGTTTCTACCCAATAGATCATATCCTAAGCTTAGGTCATATGTTCTCTTGCAACAAAAAACAAAACAAATTAACTGTAAAATGCTGTACCTACAACAGGGAGCCAATAATACACGACCACAATAATGTACGACCAATATTGTACGGACGATAATGCACGGCCTGATATTACGTGTACATGGATTCGAAATATTTGGTCGGCTTTTATTGGTCGCGTATTATTGCCCGTACAAAATCGGTCCGTACTGATAATGCACGGCCGATATTGTACAGCCAATAATACATGTACAGGCTTCCAATTATTGGGTGTGCTTTATCAGGCCGTGTCAATAATGTACGACCGAATAATGCACGGCCAATAATACGAGACCAACCATAGACAAACTTAATCTCTTTCATGCCTCGTTTAACTAGGAGAGTGTAAAGAATTATAACTTCATATGTTCACATTGGAATCGTATGATTTGTACATTTACCACCACGATATCTAATCGATATTTAATCACCGAGATATGTGAGCACTTCACTGGGCGAGAGATTGTTTTCGTCGGGTATGATGCAGGAGCATAGGCTTAGTATGTACAAGACCAACAGTGACGGATAAATGGTGTAACAAAAAATGAAATGTAAATGTGTGAGTGACATAGTGTTGTCATGACGCGAGCGTAATACTATCGACAGTTTTACTTGTTGAATCTTAGGACACATTCGTTTGAAATTATACCCTATATAGCTCATTGAGACTATTGTAATGATCGTAAACAACACTGAAATCACATAAATGCAATATATGGAATTTCATTAACTTGAACAACTTATTTTTCAAGTTATTATGATTTAAAAACCAAAATTCTTAACTGATTATGATGAAATTTCTAAGGGATGAATCTTAAGGTATATCCTTTCAAACAAAATACGATGTTTTCAAATGAAAATCAAACCAAATATCATAACATGAATACAACCTTATTGAGAACCTGCTCCCTTTTTGATCTGTTAAAAATAAAACTCATTCAAAGTTGAAGTCAAATGCATTTATTGTAGGTCTAAAATGGTACAGCACTTTTAAAAGTAAACTACTATAACTTCATCGTAACAAGATGAAATAAAACTTACCATTACTAAGTATTATGATTACCATTAACAAAATCATTAAGCTGCAAATATACAGGTACTGTAAATTATTAAATTACATTTATCTGAATACCATTTGCGTAAAGCATTCACATGTGGTAAGCAAAGGTCGAATTTGTCCCTTGTGTAAACATAGCTCATTGGGCTGTAGAAATGACGATGTGTACATAATTTCGAATATCTTTACTAACTGGCCTACAAAACATATAATTCTGTAAAGTCGGCTTTTAAGTCTAAAAGCCGTTTTATCATTATTTGTGTTTCAGTTTTTAAACTTCTTAAGAGCTAATTTTTTTCTGTAATTTTTGTCACAATTTAGAACATTAGTTAATAAGTTTTTTCCTTGGAGACAGTACTTGATTTGAAGGGCAGATAAAGGCTAACGGTGGTAATATATCTCTATTTAAGTAAGGTCAGGGCCGTCTTATTTTCAATTTGATCTGAAAGGAAAAATAAAAATTATTTTGTGTCAGGATAGCCATAGATATCCAGCGCTGCAATGAAGCGAGTATTGTAGATTTTATTGCACCAGGGACGCTAAGGGAAGGGTTACTAGATTGACTCAACATATCCTACAGTCTTTACATGAAAAAAATATATTTGACCATGTATTTTACTACAAATTAAACTTTACGTTACTTGTGTCATCATTTCCTAAAGCTATTGACTACCATTTCCACAGCTTTATGCATTCAGGGACATTAAAAGTTGGTATCGAGTCTTTCATTAGTATACATCGATGTACTACAAACTGCAGAGTTTTTATTTAGATTGCGTCAATAATCCGAACCCTTTTATCACATACTGAAAAATTGTTGGTAATCTGTAAGAACACAAACATTATTATACGCGTGCATATAGTTATTTCAAATTCTGTTAAATAGCCATTTGTATAAAGATACTAATATTTTATGATAGAAGTAAGAGATATTTCCAATTATTTATTGAGAGTTAGGGGAACTTTTCACAGAAAAAATCATAATAAATTTTGAACTCCCTTATTCGTAAATACTCAATAAGCTATAAACTGATCTGTCAACTTCTCGCTAATTATTATGTAGGTATATTATTTTTAAACAAATTTATGATTAACCTAACTACCGGTTATTATTGAGGTTCGAATATGTACCCGAGCATTCACGTCGAAGCTACAGGTCAGACATAAACTATCGACTTTATCGATACTTGTGACGTCAGGACTTTGTCAAGCCCTATCGTAAACAAATGTTTTTGTATTTTTCGTAAAATACCAACCGATTCTTCATTTAGCAATGTAATTTGATGATAAGTATGAAGAGAAACCTATTATCTAATATTTCCATAGTTCATATAACTAATTTTAAAACAAAATGAAAAAATAATGATTATCCAAAAAGCAGCACAAATAAACATAAATTACCTGTGAAACGTGTATATATTCGGGTTACTGTGTCTTGTAACCTCACATTCACTCACTGAACAAGACACCATGCTTGCAGAATAAATATTTTATATTATAATCGTAAGATATTTGAGCAAATACACAAAATTCGCGCCGACTTGGAAGAGGCCGGGACGCTATGGCCTCTTACTCGAGTAAAAAATGACATACCGTCTTCTTGTTTCACTATCTCTTTTTTTCTCGCGACGGTTTGTAGCAGCTTAGGACCTTTCACTCACACACTTCGTAGGTCTATTGAGCGTAGCGAAAAAATCCTAGGTCTGTGTGCAGGAGTTATTAATCTGGGGTTTGAGAGTAGGATACACACGCGATGGAGTTACGAGCACTTTGGGTGAAAGGTCCGGTTAAGACTGGCAGGCGAACCAGTGAGGCGATATGACACATGACACACATATGACACTACCCTCTATTAAGCAATCGTATCAAAAATAATCTAAAACGTAACTACCTTCGAAAGATGTTGATACCAGGTTTTTCTAAGTATTAATTGCGAGGCTTCAACAAGGAGTTTTAAAAAAAATTACAACTTATTAAGTCCCTCTCACTTTAATAAAATATTAATATAACAACATCTAAGCTTAACAACGTAAATTGAGAAAAGAGTTATCAATAGGAAACGTATAAGTATTTTGACGACGTCCATTATCAGAAATCTGAATTCTTGGAACAGGCAAGACATATTTTATATCACTAATATTAACACCCGCTGGGTCGGGTTCCTTTGGCTCTACAAATTATTGATGAACTTAACTTTTTAATTTCAGGTACAATACAAAAAAATCACTTCATCATCCAATACTTCTAAAATTTGGCTTTATAGTAGACTGTTATTTTTGGTCTTTCATCAAACTCAATTACAGTTTCAAAAGGGGAAGACGAGTGACGCTCGAGCATAGCAATAGTAAACCTAGGTTCGCTCGGCTCGTTGGGCCGGCTCTGCACACGAGTGCTTGGTTCCGGAACTTCCCTACTGTAACGACACGGCAAACGTATGACAAGGACAGAGTGAGGCTCATTAACGTTCAAGCAAGACAGAGACAGGAACCGAATGAATCGCCGAACACTAAGATCGTCAGACGTAGTTCATGATAGAGGTAGCGTTATCAAACAAAAATTTGGGAACATAAAAAACTTGGTTTCAGTTGTTATCTTTTTAATGGAATGTTTACAGAATCTTTAAAACTATGTATTTACAATACGACAGTATGTTGTTATAGTTCCTATCACCAGCCTTATAACTTCACCCGCGCTGCCCTAACCCTTGCACCTCGCTACTTAAATCCAAGATTCATGACGTATTATTTATGCATGATTCTATTTTAATTGCATTTGATGCCCTCATATGAGTATCCTACTTCCTATCCTACTCCTACTTATATTATAAACGCGAAAGTTTGTAAGTAAGGATGTGTGGATGTATGTAACTATGGATGTATGTAAGTATGGATGTTTGTTACTCTTTCACGCAAAAACTACTGAATGGATTTTAATGAAATTTTACAATCACGAGTTCAGTTTACTCGTGATCATGGCGCTTGCAACAGTGCCGAAATATCGAGAGCTCATAACCAATCAAAAACACGGTAAATATCCCGTTAGTTATAATAAGTATAGTGTTACAGCTGTTATTTGAATAATGTCGTTCATACAGCTTTCACCTTGGTCAAGTCTTTCCCTCACGAGATTTTTTGGGTTATAATTCAATCCCTGTAGAGTTATACTCCTTACCTACCATACAATGCTTTCAATGTTGCAGATATGGCCACACTAAGAATCAATGTCGTTCAAAACCTACCTGTTATAAATGTGGTCTAAACCACCTAGCAGATTCATGTGAATTAGGGGTGGATAGTGCAAAATGTATTTGGTGCAAAGGAAATCATTTCACTACTAATAAAAGCTGTCCTGAATATCAAAGGCAAAAAAATATAAAATGTGTCATGTCTGAAAAAGCTATATCTTATGCTGAAGCTTCAAAACTACTTCCTGTGTCTAAAACATCGTATGCTGATATTGCCTCACCCTCCTTAACAACTAGCCCTCAGCAAAATCGCTCTTTTAAAAATTTTACCATCGAGCCAACTAAAGTTCATTATAAGAAAAAAGTTTCAAAATCTGTTCCTGCCCCTCCTCCTTCCCGTGTTGGGTATGATCAGGCTGCCCACTTAAACATTATAAGAGATGATCATGATGCTCCCTCTCAAAATGGCTGTGCCCTCCCTAATCTTTTATGTAAAAATTCTGAGATGCCTTCTGTTCAAGATATTATTGCAGAACTCCTAAAGCTCTTACTCTTATTATCTTCTGTTATGTGTAATTCTTCTTCCTCTTCCCCAAACGCTTTACCGTCCAACGCTGCCTTTAACTTGAATTCTCTACTCTCTCTTTTCCAAAATGGATCCCACCAACAGGATCCTTCATTGAAACTGTCGTAGCTTAAACAATAAAAAATCTGAATTAATATTTTTAGTCAATAAATACAAACCATGCATCCTGTCTTTCTCAGAAACGTGGCTTATGCCTGATTCCCTTTTTAGGTTATCTGGCTATGTTGATGTTCGAAGAGATAGACAGGATGGTTGTGGTCGTGTTGCTCTTTTTTTAAAAGATAATATGTCCTTTTCCTCTATTTCAATTCCTTCTCAAGTTGGCTTTGAAGCTGTGGCTGTCCATACGAAATCTTTTGTAATAATTTCCTTATATTTAAGCTCCCCTTCCATTTCTGTAATCCGTAAGCTTATTCTTCTTCTTAACTCCCTTCCTAGGCCTCTCCTAGTCCTTGGCGATCTTAATTGCCACCATAGTGTTTGGGGTTGTGGTATTTCAGATTCTTGTGGAGTTCCTAGTGCAGTTGATCTATCTCTCTGCTCTCCAGATCTTGCTTTGCTTTTGTCATGGCATGTTCTGCTTTCAACTCATGGCAGTGATCATTTTCCTATTATTCTAAATATTTCACTAAATTTGGCTCAACCAGTCTATCGCAATTCTCCTCTTCTTAAATATATTTTAAATGACAATGCTAACTGGGATAAATTTAATGAAATAGCAGAGATCAATATTTCTAAACTACCTGTGATTAATAATAACAACATTAAAATTTGTTCGGAGGACCTTGCTCAAGCTCTTTTAAATTGTGCTGATATGTCTTTCTATATTAAAAAAAATAATTCAGGTAAAATGCCTTCTCCTCCATGGTGGGATAAGGACTGCTCGGAGGCAATTAAATGTCGAAATGAATCTGAAACTACCTTTTGCCTCTCCATGACAAAAGAGAACTTCATGCAATTGAACAAAGTAATTGCTCAATCAAAACGCCTCTTCCACTCCAAAAAATTTCATGGTTGGAAATCTTTTTGTTGCTCTATAGGTCCGCATACTCCACTCTTAATTATTTGGAATAAAATCCATAGATATAGAACTTGGTGCCTTCCTCACCGTCGTTGTCGCCCGAGTCAGTCTTGGGCTGACTCATTTATGGACAAATTAGCGCCTCAGTATTGTCCTCTCCCTGATGAACTTCCTGCTCAGTTTACTTATGGTTCTAACGACGTTTTAGATCAGCCTTTTTCCATGGTAGAACTGAAAAACGTATTAAAATCGGTTAAAGATTCTGCTCCAGGTATGGAAGGCATTCCCTATTCCTTTTTTTCTAAGGCTAATGATTGTGTTCTGAATTATTACTTATGCCTTGTAAATTCTATCTTTGATTCTGGCTATGTCCCTGATAGCTGGAAATCGCAATTTATTATTCCTATTCTCAAACCTAACAAAGACCCAGATGATCCTTATTCTTACCGTCCTATTGCGCTCTCATCTGTTTTAACTAAAATAGCTGAACACCTAATTAAAAATCGACTTGAGTGGTTTGTAGAATATTATGGTTTACTTGCGAAATCTCAATACGGTTTTAGGAAGGGGAAAAGTACCATGGATAGTCTTAGTATATTCACTACAGATATAAGGCTTGGTTTCGCTCGTGGTGAATCTATTGTCGGAGCTTTTCTTGATATATCTGCTGCTTACGACAATGTGCAACTTCCAATTCTAAAAAGAAAATTAATTAAATTAAAAATTCCTGTTAAATTAAGAAATTTTACTATGAACCTTTTGACGGAGAGATTCATTTTTCTCCGTTGTGACAATCCTTCAATTTCATCGAGTAGAGTTATCTGGCGTGGTTTACCCCAAGGATCGGTTCTTAGCCCTCTCTTATACAATATTTATACGTATGATTTAGAGTCTTCTGTTGGTCTTTGTCGTATTTTACAATATGCTGATGATATTCTCATTTATAATTCCAATCACAAAATCGATGTGGCGGGTGCCTGTCTCTCTCACTCGCTTCAGCAATTGAATGTTTCGCTTAGCGAAAATGGTTTGGAACTCTCTCCTTCCAAAAGTAATATAGTACTCTTTACCCGTAAAAGAAACCCTACTCCTATCAATATCTTCATAAATAATTGTCAAATCTCAGAGAATCAATCAAATTTCTAGGTCTTGTTTTAGATAGTAAGTTAAATTTTCGTCAGCATTGTGACTACATTATCCAAAAATGTGAAAAAAACATTAACGTTCTAAGATGCTTATCTGGTGTTTGGTGGGGAGCCCATCCTTTTAACTTAAAACTTTTGTACAATGCAATTATTCGAAGCGTCTTAGACTATGGATGCTTTCTTTTGGAACCTGCTAACAAGCTAAGCCTTAGTAAACTTGATTTGATACATTCGAAAGCTCTTCGAATTATCACAGGGGCTATGAAGTCTTCTCCAGTTAATGCTCTCCAAGTTGAGTGTGTTGACCCTCCCCTTCACCTTTGCCGTCAATTCCTTGCTAACAGATTCTTTTTTCGATTTATCCAATTTTCTAATCATCCTTTGATTCCAAAATTACAACTGCTTCATCAATATGTTAACTCTTCTCGTTTCTGGAGATGTAATCATTTTCCTTTGCTTATTAAAAGTTACGTTATTTTTCATACCTTAAAAGACCCTGTTTATCGTTCTCAAAAACTTCCAATTTTCAATTATGAATTTAATATTATTATATCTCAACCCCATATAATTTTAGAATTTGACATTTGTAAAGGTGACCTATATGCAGATGAATACTTCCACGAGCTACTTAAAAGAGATTGGCGTGATTGGCATACGATCTTCACAGACGCTTCAAAACTTTCACCAGTTGGCTGTGTTGGTTATGGCATTTTTCATGCTCAATACGATATTGTTCAAAAAATGTAATGTCCACCTGAATCATCTGTTTTTACTGGGGAATGTTTGGCTATCCTTGAGGCTATTAAATATATCCTTCTCTTCGAGCTGCATCGGTCTATTGTATTTTCTGATTCTCGGAGTTCTCTCCAATCATTACTTTCGAATCCTTTTACTTCTAATTCTCATAATCCAATTTTATTTCAAATTAAAAGTTCTATTTCTGAATGTTATACTAAAGGTTTTGACGTTATTCTTGCCTGGATTCCCAGTCATGTTGGGATTTCTGGCAATGAACGCGCTGATAAAGTTGCTAAAGATGCAGTTGTTTGTGGAGATAAGGTTCCTTTCATTAATTACTGTCATGACTTATGATGTCTTCCAAAATCTTATTTATCAAAGTCTTGGTCATTACATTGGAGAACCAGTAGTCGGTCATCTGGATCTGGCTTTGCTAAAATTCAACCTTTGATTCCGAGCAAACCGTGGTTTGCCCGGATAAAATTAGGCAAACGTTTTACTTCATCATTAATCCGTATGAGGTTGGGTCATTGTTGTACTCCTACTCATTTAAAAAAAAGATTATAGATCGTTATAGATTCTTCTATCTGCGAATGTGGCTTGGATGAGGGGGATCTCAATCATATATTCTTTTCATGTCCCCTATATAACCATGTAGCGTTTTATTTATGCCTTGAATCTTTAAAACTTTCCTTTCCAACTTACATGCCTGAACTTTTATCGTCTAATAATATTGATACTTAAAAAATTTTATCTGACTTCCTCTCTCTTAATAATATTCATTTATAATAAGTTCTATTTATATATTATGTTAATATTAATCATTAAAATTTTATTAATTATGTAATATTTTGCACTTCTTCTTTTATAAAAAATATGTTTATGTTAAATATTTCTTGTATCTGTCTATTTATGTATCTGCGTTAGTTATTCTGGTCATCCCTGTTTTATTATCAAAATTTCGTCATTGTAATTCTTGACGTGAAACTGGCACAAATGTCATTAGAACAATTGCCATAAAAAAAAAAAAAAAAGCTTTCACCCGATATTCAGCTCGTTACAGGGAATCGTTTAGATCACAGTAGGATGTTAGCGAAAAAATCCTAGGTCTATGGTTTAGATAGTGTAGTCTAGTGTAGAGTATGAGTTACGTACCCTTCGAGAAATATCTATGAAACAAACAGAACTGATTCGAGAACAAGCAGTCCAAATTCAGGAATTAAAAGCCATTGTTGTAGACCTACGGAAGGTTTTGGGCGCTGCTGACAAGACGGCTGTAATTACTGCTTCGAGTGAGGTCCAGCCCGTATCCAAGCCGATGCAGAACAACGCTGGGACTCAAAAGTTACCTACGAGCGAGCGACGAATCCTCATAAAACTGTGGAGTCTTTGTCGCCGGTGCCGGTGCCGGTGCGATGAATGATTCCTGTCTATCAGTTGTAAAACCAGCCGCTCGGCAACAGCCTCATAGCAATCGAAACAAAATCATTATCTACTTGCCAAATACCTCGTCTGCCGATATTGGGGTCGATTCCATATCACGAACTTGATTAAAACTTAACTATAATTGGTCTTAGTCCTGTCAGATCCATTATTTGGTATTCGGAATAAGTTGAACTAATTTAATTTTAATCGCCAAGATTAAAATAAGCTTTCTTGTTTATTTTACGATAGAGATTCTAGAGAATAATCGATAAGCGTCGAATCGAATCGAATATAATGATTGCAGGCATAGTTTTTTTATATATCAAGATAGCTTCTGCACCATATCATCATATGCTTGGTAAATAATTACTAGATGAGCTTTACGGCCAGCATTCTCAAAACATCGTAAAATATTTTTTTATAATATGTATGTTTTAAGTTGTAGTGGAACTTATAAAATCATTCTTAACCTACAAACTGAGTTAAGCGGTTGATTTGTTTGGATGGATAGTTTTTAGTGGCATTTACTACAAAAAAAAGTGAGTGTTTCCGTGCTTTGAGGGCAAGTGAACACATCGGTCCTGGTTGTCATTTTAGAACGGTATGTCTATCAATATGGTGGTAGCGCATTTTGCTTTGTGGCAGAATGCCTGCGTAGCAAACTACTATCTTCAAGTGGAAAATCTGTCACCAAGCACCTGTGTGTTTCTGCAGCTGTCTTTGAGAGCCAGTATCCATTCTACGTTAGTTTTTTTATTGTGATTTTGACGGAACAAGCACGAGTGCCACCTGATGTTAAGTGGTATAACAGATGTATTTCGTTTTACTGGATCGTAAGAACTGCTGCCGGAACGCACTGTTAGGTGCTTGGTGACAGATTTTCTACTTTGGGGTGTTAGGTAACACAGACTGCAACACTTTGGGCTCTTCTCAGCGTTCATCCATCAAGCCATCAAATAACTAACATTTAAAAACATCAATTAGGTAACTGGAGTTAGTTTTCTACGAGCCTGGCAACACTAAGATTTGTCGGTGTTATTTCTAGTGTGGCATTTCAGCCAGTGGTACTAACTTCATTAGACACTGCAATTGATACAGCACTCTTCTACCAACCATCGGAACAGGCACCACCTATGTAGTGAAACCTATGACAGTTAACATATGACGTGAGGACTGTAAACTAATCAGTCTACATCAGTGCGATCCTATTACGAAACGGTAATTTTATGATTGGAAGATATTGGCCCAAGCCTGTATGATTAGAAGTTGATCTTATTTCATAGATTCTACAATAGTTTTTCACCATGCCACGTGTTACCAAAGGTGATCATGATGATGCTAGATGATAACAGAACTTTGGCAAGTGTACTAAGGATGACATCGTGATAGTGGAGGTACCACAATAATGACGAGGTAACCTAAACGGAATCACGAGATAAGAGAAGTTTTTGCAAGGCGAGGACTCAAATGGCTACGATGAACCAAGTGTTTTATAGTCATTTGTGTCTTCTCATTTGTACGATACCAACATGTACGCCCACGTTAAGAGAGCTTTGCCATTAAAAAAATATGTCGAGAAAATCCGTACGAAATCTCCGATATATAATATAACGCCACACGTTAATTCGATTATATAGCAATAAAACAAATACCCTTGTTTTTACAATCAGTATTTTGTTAAAGAGATTATATGATTAGTCATTATGATATCGAATTATAATTTTAAATACAATCGGTCATTGAGGATCTCTCGAATCTAATGTTTTTCTCTATGGTCACTTCACTTGTTCCTCGAATAAAATAGAATACAGTTTGACTATAATTCGGCTTATTTTCACGGAAAATTATTTTTGATTAAGTTATAGTTTGGTTAAAATCGAACTAATCTCGAATTGGTCTCATTATCGCACCTAAGCCTACTGTAGAATTAACCAAAGACAATACTGTAGTTGACAGCCAGATATGTGGTGTATCGCAGCGGCCGTTGGCAGCAGCGAACTCACCTATTCAACCCACCGCCGCCGCTCCTGATAATGAATGGGTGCAGGTACGCCGTAAAAGGGTACGCCCGTCAGAACGGAAATTCAATTAATTTATTAAATTTTTTTAATTATTTTTTAATTTAATTATTATGAAATATATTTTTTTAGGTATTTAATCGTATTATTGATCTCAATATTAAAAATAAACAGTTTTTTTATGTCATTTTGACGGAACAAGCCCGAGCCCCACCTGATGTTAAGTGGACTAATTTCTGCCTATAACAGACGCATTTCGTCAACGACGAATTGCACTGCGCCCGTCACACTGAGACGTACAGTTGTTAGGTCTCATGTGCCTGTAATTTTACTGGCTCTCAAGGACTGCTGCCGGAACACACTGTTGGGTGCTTGGCGACAGATTTTTCTACTTGAGGGTGGTCGCTAGCCAGGCGGGCATTCGCAAAATGCCCTTCCACCATGCGGTGAAGCTCAAGCTCTGAGCGGGACATGCGTCAATGTCAAATAGAGTTGTATGGGGACAGTGAAGTTGTTAGGGCATACCGCCGGATAAAAAAAACAGACATCAGTCGAATAAGTTCCTTATATATATTAATTTCTCAGTTCAAACCCATAGAATTTTGTTTTTTTTCCTCACGTATGAAGACTTATTGCGCAATCAGAATATAACAATATTTTTATCCTTTGTCAGCTTCTTAAACCAATGATGCAGTAAATTGCTAGGATTATAGTTAAAGAATTCTAACTCAATGCCTGGCATGTTTTAGTAATCTTTTATCATGATTTATCTATCGCACAGACTTTTAGCACATGAACAAAGAACCTAGGATGCTAATGCATGACGTAGGGTGCTTACCATTTGAAGTGAAATTCGCTAAAAACGATCGCACTCCCAAAAAGTTGTTCCAGATGGGTCTTGGCATTATTTTCGCCATAAACGCTATGAAGCTACTGGAACAGTTTGAATTACCCATAGGATTAGGATGTACTAGACCAACAGTGATGGATGGACGGTCTTTCAAAAGATTTTATGTAAATGTGTGAGTGACATAGTGTTGTCAAGACGCGGGCAAGTAATACTATCAACAGTTTTACTGGTTGAATCTTAGTACACATTCGTTTGAAATTATGCCTTATATAGTTCATTGAGACTATTGTATGACCGTAAACAATACTGAAATCACAGAAATGCAAAATATGCAATTTCATTAACTTGGACAACTTATTTTTCCAGTTAGTATGATTTAAAAACCAAACTACTTAACACATTACGATCAAATTTCAATAGGATGAAAGTAAAAAATCTTATACCTATCTTAAACCCTTCAAACAAAATACGATGTTTTAAACCAAATATCAAAACATGAATACAACCGTATTGTTAACCTGTTCTTATTTTTGATCTGTTAAAAATAAAACTCATTCAAAGTTGAAGTCAAATGCATATGTAATTTTTTATTAATAATTTTAATTATTTTCTATAATTATATTATTTTTCTGTCATTTTTGTCACAACTTATAACATTAGTTAATAAGTTTTTTTCCTTGGAGACAGTACTTGATTTGAAGGAGCAAGTTATTAACCATATGGCTAACGGTAGTGATATATCTCTATTTACGTAAGGACAAGGCCGCCTTATTTTCAATTTCATCTGAACGGAAAAATAAAATTTATTAGCATTTTCATTCAAAGTTTATTACAAACTGTAGTTTTTTATTTACAGTTCATCAATAATCCGAACGCTTTTATCACATACCAAAAATTTGTTGGAAATCTGTAAGAACACAAACATTATTATACGCGTGTGTGAGATTTGTCAAGATAAAGAGCATTTATTTCAGCTATAATAAAGGCTCATGAACTTATTAGATGTTAGGCAGGTGGTGATGGCATAACCTAGTCGTAGCTTATGTAAAGTGAATAAGTACTACTAGTTCCGTACTTAACGATCTAACTTACTACGTTTTCTATGCAAAAGGGAATCATAAGGAAACGACAACAAACCCCATTTATAGGAACACATAGAACACTTTAAAGGTAATATTGTATAGTCACATTCCACAACGATAATAAAATAAAAAGGGCAAACCATTTTGGAAGCCAACAAACATAGATCCACACACAACACGTGAATATCAGTTATGTTACATTAAATAAAATAATAGTACAGCACTTAACTCAATAAGTCTCGATGAGGCAGTCACTTAAGAAGAATAAAAAGAAGGCTCAGTAAGTTGAGACATTGGTTTTATAGCAATGACTGGCGCCAAGTGTCTGTCACATATACATTAGTTCCCGCCATATTTACCACAACCAATCAGAGACACGAACGTTCCCGCCACAACGTATCAGCCAACCCGAAATAAGACAGGATGGTTGGTTTTACAGTTTATATAGGATTTCAGTGTGGCGGTTATTAAAAATGACAAATATCAACAAGTTTTAGAATATACTACAATTAACATAATGAGTAACTTCTCATAACTTATTTTCTTAAGATAATCTAAGCTTAACAAATATATGATTCTAGCCGCCCATACGGACAGTACTTCGTCCACGAAGTACAAAATAACACCAGGCAAAATTCGCTTTAAAATAATTATGTTTAACTTAGTGATAATAGTATATATGTAGGAAAGGTTGTTACCGTGTATGGCAACTCACAATTATTTGCACAAAACTTGCTTGATAAAGAATTTATGAACTAAGTAATAAACAGAACCATAGAGAAAAGTAATATACTGGGAATAGAGAGGCCCTTTACGATTTTTTATGCCGACCCGTTATGTCAAGAGACTGCTCTGGTATCAAAATCCCGAACTAAAATTTACTCACACATGCACGACTATGAATGTGTGATTAGATTAGTATTACTTACACATACATTCATATCAATGCCTACCTGCTACGCCGGCGGCGTCGTGTATGACGCAGATATAATATATTTTGTTTCTAAAATGTAACATGTTTAGCTAACAAACATTTTCTGCTGGGAAAACTATTTGTTATAAACGCGTCCAATATTAAAAAGAACATACATATACCAGTGGCATACAAATCTGTCTCAATTTTCTTCAAAAATAGGAGGTGCATTACCCGAAACCGTAATTTCTTCATTTTCTATAACTCCAGGATCTACAATATTTTCATTTTCTGAATCATCGTATGTTATTGCAAGCCTGGACAGAATAATTTTATAGTAAGAGAGGTCTTCGTTATCCTACCATTCATCTCCTTGTACATTTTAAAATTTGTTTTTTATGTTCAAGCCCGGATGAAGGTATTGACGTACTGTTATCTGTTCTCAGCAATAGTGGCTGTACAGCTTCTCTTCTGAGGCGAAAGCAAACTGTTTTGTATTTGGGGCATTTACCCTAGGATTTTTCATAAATTAAGACATATCATGAATTAAGACGACGTCATCAATTTCAATATTGTTTTGTGGTTTTTGCCATTTGGATCGTGCTGTTCCATTGCTGTGATCAGCGTTCCTTGGTTGGTTAGAAGATATTCAATTTTTAAAAGTGGTTATTTTTTGGTAAATTGGAAAGATCTTATCACTGTCACTGCCCCTTTGGAGGTGGTAAAAGTGAAACCTTTTATCAAATCTTTGATTTTAGAGAATATACAGAAATAATAAGGTGCTAGGTCGGGGCTATGTGCAGGATGGGTGACGATTTGTACTTTTGCGGAAGCTAAAAATGACTTAGTTTTGTTGGCCGTATGTGAAGAAGCGTTGCAATTTAGCTTAGCTGATTGATTAAGAACGGCTAAGCAAACTTCGCTACGAGCGCTTCAAAAAGGTTTCCAAAATATTGTTATTTACTCGTTTATGAAAGTTATTCCCGAATTTTTCATATCCTTCTCGTATAGCTTCTCCACCATTTTACAACACACTATGGTAACTATTTTTTCAGAATTAAACAACGCGAAAGAACATTGATAAATTAGGTTGAAAATTACACATGACGAAATGAGAGCGCTGCACGGTACACCTTTTAAACCCCGCCCGCCATGGTATAGTTTGTGCTCTGTTTTATTTGAGCTTGAATTACATTTCTAAACATATTTATTCGTAGTTCACGGCTATGGTGCAGGCTGCCGCGATGAGATGGTTTATAAAGTAGCAATAAAAAAGATTTATTCTTTATAATTTATAATGTACAAACCATATAAGTTTAAGGACTAAAATAAAAAAGTGGCGAGTGAGAGCAATGTCTATTGTCTATGGAGACAACAAAATAAAAGTGTTTACAGGTTTTTTCACTGGGTTTTTTTTTGAAAAGTGCAGCCGTAAAGAGCGTTGAAATCTCTAGTTTAATTAATTTATTATCTCTCTATTGTAATAAAGGAAGGTCGGAGCTTCTATTGTTAACTGTTTTAAAATGTTATAACCTACAAAGTTGCGATGTAAACATAAGTTTGCACTCTAATCAATTGGCTGCTGTACCCAGCTCAGTGGTACCCAGCAGTACAAGGATAATATGCTGGTGAAGTGCAACACCAGTTGGATCTCGGCACGTACGCAATAATGTGTGCGATGGGCCACCCAAAGTGTGGACAATACTACTAAATAATATCCAATGCTAGTCTTTTTCTAATCCTATAATTTCATTTAGTAGTTTCTGAGAAATTTGTAACCATCAATTACCAAGTAACTCTTGATGGAGCCTACTTTTCATTATAGTTTTTTCTTACAGACATAGCAGGACTCTAATGCCCAAGGCAATGTCTATGCTTCTTTTTAATGTACAACAATATACAGGGATTGTGACTGATCGCTCAAGAAGGAACAAACTATATTTCATCGCAGATCGCAGTTTAAGATGGCAGTTCTTTAGAAGGTGCTGCTGCCCACCTTCCAGTATTTTTCCCTTAGTTGCGTCTTATGACACCCACAGGAAGATATGGGGAGGGTCAATTCTAACCTGACACCTCAATACTACTTGATCCAAAAAGAAAATTATAAAATTCTATAATTATAAAATTATTTTTACTCACGCATATAACTACTGATAGATAACTTTAATAAGTTTCTTACTGATTTAAAGTTACTGCATATTCAATGAATTATTATTTATAATATTGATGAAAACTAACTGTTGTAATTACTAGTAGGTAGCATTAAATATAATAGAGATGTTTTCAAAGTATTAAAATATGTTACATAAATATTTAATATTATTTCCTGTACTATTCATTTTCATCAGAACCATCATATTGTAAATGTTGCAGTAAGTAGTAGTAAAATTAAAACAAAATATTATAGGAAATCACATGACAATTTTAATTTTTCAGGATACTTCCCCGGTACCCTGCTACTCAACATAACATTATCACAGAAATACCAGGAGATGACAGTTTGAAATACAATAAAAGATTATAAAATTCATGTTTATTTTAGTATTTTATATGTTTTAATTTAGTAGACAGTTCTTTTGGAATGTTAAACATCATATTTAAAATAGATGTGTTGGTCATTAGATAATACCGGGAAATAGGCTTTTACATAAGTCACACAACTGAAAATTATGATTAATTAAGTTGTAAAGTTCATACTTATACTTTTTCTTCAATTCAATAAACAAGATTAATTAAATCATTCTTCATCAACAGCCATTATATCTACCATTGAACAAAGGCCTATCCTATTTTCCACTTTCATCGCCTCTTTCGACTCGCCCATGAAAATATGGGGAGGAACAAAGAGCTATTATTATAATATAGGGTCATAAAAATCATGTACCAGTGCAATCAATGCATTGCAAACACTGGTGAATTGTAAATGTTATGTTCAAAACCATTGATTCTGATTTCCATTGGGTGATGGTCAATAACTTGGGATCTAATTGTAGTTAGCAAACAATTATTGCACATAAGCATGTGATAGTTCTCTTACAACTTCACAGTCTGACTGTAATCCCTATGCCAAGATGCTTACACTTTAGGTACCCACTGTTTAGAAGTATACATCACCAAGGAAGGACTTAGGTACATTTAGAGATCATGTTCAGTTCTGAAACATATATAGCATAGCATGTCAAGTAGCAGGTATTGGTGTACCTATCCCTGAACACATCAGAATAAGGTATGACTTAACAGTAAGCACCTAGTTACCAGTGTCCGTTTCTTGCTAGCACTTTCTGATCTCTTTCAAAAACCTGCTTCAGGACAAGCGTGGCTTCATTACCAAAAGAGTGTAAATAATATTTTCTAACCTACCTCCATTAAAATTGATTTATAATATATTCATATCTTTAGCCTTCTTCACCACAAAGTATACGTAAAATCTATGTGTGCCCCCCCCTCTATTTCTGACATCCTTAATAATGTGCCCAAAATTAGTATTTTATGTAATTGTTTCATCCATTAACATATTGTACAGATAGACAATATCTTATACAAGCCAGGGTTATTGTCATAAAGTCGCAAAATTCAGAGAAAAATTTTCAACATAATCAAGAGATGGATAAATGCTACTGATCGTCGACAAACCCACTTGTATCAGGTAGAATGTAGTAAGCACTATCAAATTTTATCATATCAATGAACCATGCACAACTGTAGAATTGTTAAAAAATCATATATAAACCTTATGTGTACATATTCAGTTATTATTTTATTATATATTATAAATTCAGTTTTTATTTTATCAACTTGATAATTCATGAAACTCCAGTCTAGTATTAAATTCTCTTTGCTCCAGTCCACAGGTTGTTATGGAAATTTGTTCCCAAAACACTTTCTCATATCAACCCCTTCCATAAATTAAATATGTAGTTATGCATCCCCCTCGCCCTTCAGCCTTAGACTAGAGGGGGCTTATTCAGCAAACAACGATGTATTTCTTGCGAATGCTGAGTAAGACTTCTGCTAGGACCACCATGTCTACCTAAGTTAACATTAAGCCTTTTGTTCATTTTATTAATTCATTATTATTAAAGCCTCAGTATCGGCAACACGTATTTTTAATATTAGTTTTTAAAAAACCTTTTGAGTGCTCCCCAAATTTGACTGGCGCAGCCGGTAGGATTTGCTCGTTTATAGCTGTGCTAGTTTTCGCGAGTTTCGGGTATCCAAATTTACTCGTTCGCGGATACGCTGCGCAGATCCAGAGTGAATCCTCGAACTAAACAAATTCGTCAACTACGGGACACGCAGTATGGGAGCGGTCGGTTGGTGAGTCAAACTTTTCGCCATCCTTTCCAAAAACCTCCCCTACTTTTTATTTGTTATGTTTGAGATAAGACCTTGCTCATTATAACGTATCTGGTGACTCAATATAAAATTCTATTAAGTGTGCCATTATAAGCGATAAGAATAAAACATAGAGTTAAGAACGGTAGAGACAGTTTATACGATTAAATAATTAAATTAAATAAAACAAAGATTCAAGTAGAATCATAATTGCCGGTCTCTAAATTGATCAGGTATTGTAATTAAGTAATATAAACGTAATTTAAGCAATTAAAAATATTTAAATTTTTTCATACATTTTTACAACTTTTACAAATTTTCTTAAAAGTGTTTTTTTTCGATTGACTGATTTTATGTGTGCTTGTTCTATTGTTTTACTGTGTATTTTGTGTGTTAAATATTTTTGTGTTATTTTAATTGTGTGTACTATCTGACCTGCTCATAACTCTATTCGCAAAGATGTCTCAAGACGAAACTATTGTGCCGATCCCTCGCGAGATGTTAAACCTTATTCCCATATATGGAGGGGACAAGGGACAATTAAATCTTTTTATTAGAAAATGTGAATATGTAATAAGCAGGTATAGAGGTAATGATGCTCAGGATTTATATGTGTACCAATCTGTAACAAGTCGCCTTAGTGATAAAGCTGCCTGTTTGTTATCGGAACGTGAGGATGTTATGACTTGGAGTGCCTTAAAGGTGTTATTAAAACAACATTTTGGAGATCCGCGTAGTGAACAATGTATAAGTATCGAACTAGAATCCATGAAAATTAAATCCGGTGAAAATTATTTAGACTTTTGTAACCGCATACAAAGTGTTCGGTCATTATTAATTTCGAAAGTTAATATGTTAGAAGATGATGATTTGAAGCTCGCGAAAGCTTCTATATATTATAATACGTCTCTAAACGTGTTCTTATATAATTTACCTGAAGATATGGTGCGCATAGTGCGACTAAAATCGCCTGCCACTTTGGAAGCTGCTCTTAGTGTTGTCCTTGAGGAAGTAAACTTCCACGACCAATATAACATGAGGAAACGTATGCACGGTAGTAATAGTAGCAGTTTTGTACCAAAACCGTTTTCAACACAAAATCCCGGCATTGGTTTCAAATTCGGTGTGAATTCGCAACCGACTGGCTTTAAGTTTCCGGCCTCGTTTCCGAACAATGAAATGCAGAAATTTAATTTCGGCAATCAACCTGCACAATTAAATATGCCTCAAGGTCAGCCGCAATATTTCGGCAACCGCCCTCAGCTCGGGTACCGTCCGCCGCAGTTCGGTTACCGCCCACCTCAGTTCGGTTACCGACCACCTTAATTCGGATATCGTCCACCACTATTAGGATACAGACCACAGTTAGGTTATCGCCCGCAGTTCGGTAATAATCAACCACAGCAATCAGGTTTTAAAGCAAATCTTAATGCAGGGATGACACCCCAACAATTCGGGTACAAACCGCCCCAAGTTCAACCGCCACGTTTTCAAGCTTCCGACGTGACTATGAGAACGATCCCTCAAACGCCACGCGAAGGTTTTAAGCTAAACGAGCTGATTGAACATGACGACGAACAGTACTACGACAACTATGACCATGACAACTATGACCGTGACTTAGAGTATGACACGTACGGACAATATAGTTACACTGACGTCATTGACTATGAGCAGTATAACAACGAAACGTCGTATGAGCCCTCACAGACCCACTGCATACCTCAGGAACAGACGGCTGAAAATTTTCCCATACCGGCCTCTATAAAAGACAAGAAACTATAGAGTTGAATTGTGATCCCACACTTAAATTACCTCACATTTACATACCAGAAATTGATGCGAAAATGATGATTGACACAGGCAGCACTAGGTCGTTCCTAAGCCCTCAAAAGGCATACCGATTCTTTTGTAACAACATTAAATATGAACCCTTTCAAGTAGTCAGCACCCACGCATCTAGTAGACATAGTGAAGTTATTGAAATTCCTCTTCTACCAATATTCCAAAGTAACGATTACCACAAATTTTATTTGTATAACGTTGACTCTCGCTATGACGGTTTAATTGGAAACGATTTGTTAAAGCAATTGGAAGCCGTAATCGATCTTAAACACTTGGTCTTAAAAACCAAAACCACATGCATTCCAATTATAAACAAAAATTTGGACTATGAAATTGAACTTGAACCGAGAACTGAACACCGCGTTAGACTACCTACAGACCAACATTCAGGAATAGCTATAATTGACTATAGAGAATTCGGCCCCGGTGTACGGATGCCAAGTGCACTCGTAAACTGTAATAATGGATATGCTACTACAGTTATTCAAAATGCTTCTGAGGAACGAGTTACCCTCTCAGTAAAGCAACCATTGCAAGTGACAAATCATTCAAGTACCGAATGCGACCTTAATTTTAACTCAAATATGACGGACATACAGAATGACAGATTACTGATTGAAAATTTAAATAAACTCAGATTAGACCATACTAATGACGAAGAACGCGAAAAAATTTATAGGTTATGCAGAGAATACAAAGACATATTTTATTGCGACCAGACACCTTTAACATTTACCAACCAGGTTAAACATAGAATACGAACTAAAAATGAAGACCCAATTTATGTGAAACCTTACCGACAGGCTCCTACACAAGCAGACGAAATAAATAGACAAGTACAGAAAATGTTACAAGACAATATAGTACAGGAATCCCATTCTCCGTGGAATGCTCCAGTGCACCTAGTTCCAAAAAAAACTGATGCCTCTGGGGAACAAAAGTTCCGAATGGTCATTGACTATAGACGCCTGAACGATATTACAGTTGACGACAAGTATCCCTTACCAAATATAAATGACCTCTTCGACAAGCTAGGTAAAAGCGTATATTTTAGTACCATTGACCTTGCAAGTGGGTACCACCAAATAGAGGTAGAGGAACAGGACAGACAGAAAACCGCTTTTAGCGCTAATGGACATTTTGAGTTTTTAAGGATGCCTTTTGGTCTAAAAACGGCTCCAGCTACCTTCCAGCGTACCATGGACAATGTTCTTCGAGGCCTACAGGGTCTTCACTGTATGGTGTACCTTGATGACGTAATCATTTTCTCGTCCAGCCTTGATGAGCACATCCAAAAACTACGACTAGTTTTTGACCGACTCAGACAAACAAACCTTAAGGTACAGCTTGACAAATCAGAATTCCTACAAAAAGAAGTATTATATCTCGGACACATCATAACGAAAGACGGACTAAAACCTAATGACGACAAAATTAAAGCCGTAATGAACTTCCCCCTACCAAAAACCACGACAGAAATTAAAAGCTTTTTAGGACTCGTTGGCTATTACAGACGCTTCATACCTGACTTTGCAAAACTGACGCAACCATTGACCGCATGCTTGAAAAAACGCAACAAAATTATAATCGACCAAAATTATATTGACGCATTCAACAAGTGTAAAGAGCTCTTGACTCATGCACCACTTTTACAGTATCCTGACTATGATAAACCGTTTATTCTGACAACAGACGCATCAAATGTAGCATTGGGAGCGGTCCTCTCTCAAGGACAGGTTGGTAGTGATAAGCCGGTTGCTTACGCGAGTCGTACCTTGAGTGATACAGAGACACGGTATAGCACTATAGAACGAGAGCTTCTCGCTATTATCTGGGCTACAAAACATTTTCGCCCATACCTATATGGCCGAAAGTTCTATATATATACCGATCACCGTCCTTTAGCTTGGCTAAATTCTCTTAAAGACCCGAACAGTAAACTCACGCGTTGGCGACTACGACTACAAGACTTCGACTTTGAGATCATTTACAAGAACGGCAAACAGAATACTAACGCTGACGCCCTTAGTAGGATTAAGATTAACGCCTTAGACTCTGACGATGACGGGAACTCAATGGCGGTAAACTTAGACAAAAAGGAACGTAAATTACAGTCCGAAATGGATGACGTTGTTCAACAAATCGTAAGATTATCAACTGACAAACCTGAACGTCGCGACTCATCGATTATTACTATATCAGATTCAGAGAGGACACTGTCCGCTAGCCCAATCAGTTTATCAGATTCATCAGATGCTACTGTAACTCTTTCTGAACTTTTTTTTTTTTTTTTTTTTTATGCCTGATAGGTTAGCCTTTGACCACTATCTCACCTGATGGTAAGTGATGATGTGGTCGAAGATGTTGTTCAGGCTAACCTAGAAGTACTGGCTCTCAAGGACAGCTGCCGGAACACACCGTTAGGTGCTTGGCGACAGATTTTCTACTTGAGGGTGGTAGCTAGCCAGGCGGGCGTTCGCAAAATGCCCTACCACCATGCTATAACGACTGCCATCCTAAGACAACAACCGGGACCGACGGCTTAACGTGCCCTCCGAAGCACGGAAACGCTCAGTAGTAATGTCACTAGCGGTCACCCATCCAACTCCTGACCGCGCGCGACGTTGCTTAACTTTGCTGATCGGTTGAGAACAGCTAAGTAAACTTCGCTACGAGCGCTTCAACAAAACGACCACTCCGACAATTAGAATTACCGGTTATCCCATCACCTCCTGAAAGTAGCCAATCACAAACCGTTCATTCTGCCGCTGATCTAGAATCAAGAGGAATACCCATTTTACACGAGGCTATTGACAACAAACCAAACCAAATTTTAGTATTCTCATGGTTAAAAAACAGTGAACTATTCGATAGTGCTAAAAACAAAGAAACAGACTCTAGCATCAGTGCTCTAGTTTACGTCGCGCTAGGCCTCACAATATTGAGTTTTTGTATAATTGTTGTGTATGCTTTTCATTTGAAAATAATTAAATTTTTACGAAATTATCGGAAAAGTCCTAAAATCGAACATTCCGATAATTTCTCTCTTGGGGAGGGAGAAGTTATGCATCCCCCTCGCCCTTCAGCCTTAGACTAGAGGGGGCTTATTCAGCAAACAACGATGTATTTCTTGCGAATGCTGAGTAAGACTTCTGCTAGGACCACCATGTCTACCTAAGTTAACATTAAGCCTTTTGTTCATTTTATTAATTCATTATTATTAAAGCCTCAGTATCGGCAACACGTATTTTTAATATTAGTTTTTAAAAAACCTTTTGAGTGCTCCCCAAATTTGACTATGTACCTAGTTTATTCAAGTAAATTGATGTGGGATGGGCACTCATAATATTTTAGAAAGGTTCTTAACCTAATAATATTGTAAGGATTGACACGCCACATACTTTATTCTTACATGAATGTTTTTACTGTCATGCATATATTTCCCACAATTAAGTAGTTGGAATTGCGGTATGAATGTAGCATTGTCCGTTCCCACACTGTGTAGGTACATCAAATGCGTAATATTATAAAAAAATAAGCTTTAGAACAAAGTAAACGTCCCAAAAACTTAATTTTGATACAAAGCTTATGTTTCGTAACAGTAATATATTGGTTGATAAAATGATGATATGAGAATTTTTGTATCTGCGAATATAGGATTTTTATACAAAAAGTGTTATATTTATTTCACACATTGTGTAATTACATTTAGAACAGTGGCCCTGACTTTCTTGCCTATTTTTCCCATCTATGTAATCCATGCGTGCTGAATGTGGCTTTCATTTTGTAATAGACTTTCAAAATAGTGCTTGAATAAAAAAGTACAATGATTTCTACTTTGACTTTTATTCCTTAATATTACAACTACAATGATGAAAAACCAGTTATTAAATTAAAAAGTATGTAACATGTTGATTGGTGGTCTGCTGCAACTTCGGTGGACTAAAATGCACATTTCCTAATGCTGGCTACAAACAGGTCAACACGCAGTGAATGAGTATGTTAAAATTTGCACAACTTTCCTGAGTTTGAGAGTCCCCAGTTTGCCACACATTCATTATTGTAAGGTCACATGGTGATTGATTTATGATCTCAATGGATGTGCCAACGCTGATAGTATTGTAGAAGTCAGCTCTTATTAAAAGATCTTTAGAACAGTTCAAAATTTATTTTGATTTAAACATGATGTACTTGTATACTACCAAGTTCCTTTCATGCTGGTATTACTACTTATTGTGTCCTTTACAGTATTCTGTTCCACCATCCTTTTACACCAGGCTACCTCAAGGAGTAATTTCAAATTCATATTCAATGTCAGCATCCCTTTTCTTAGTTAGTAGAAGCTGAGTAGCTTAGGTATACTTGATCCTACTAGCTTTGTTACTAGTAAGTTGCAGGTTCCGACATGAAGTTGAACTCATGGGCATAAGCCTGTTGTGACTGGAATCTCAAACACACAAATTTCACATGAAACACCTTGATGTGGCTAGAATGCAATCGGCAAAAATATTAAACATGAGTTGGGAATGCATACGAGCAAAACAATTTGTTTGTGCAGTTTTTATCCCTGGAATCATAAGTCTGTTGCACATGCGAGGCGTTAGAGTATTTAGTAGAGTAAGCTTATAATACTCGGGTTTTGTTTAACAATCGTTCACATTTTTATTTTGTAGGAATTTTCCAAATCGCAGAACACTGAGAATAAATACATAATGAACGTTAAATGGAAATATTGACAATATTGTCTGCGATCAAGGGTGCGTACCATTTGGAGTTAAATTCACCAAAAACTATAAAAACGATCACACTCCCAAAAAAGTGATTCCACTTGGGTCTTGGATTATTTTCGCCATAAACGCTATGAAGCTACTGGAACAGATTGAATTACCTACACCTTATGTCAAAAGTGGCAAATTTTACTTGCATTCTTAGCGTTCTTATCTTAAGCCCTAGACAGACCTAACGCGGGGCGGTAGCGTGGCGTGGCGGGCGCGGGGCGTGAGCAGTGCGGTGGCCTTCACACCGAATGCCAAAATGGCGGCGCGTGTGAGGCGCGGGCCCGCCGCCAGCGTTGCCATATATACAGATTTCACCGCATTTATACCGATTTTCGATGTGCGATACAGATTAGCTTTGGATACAGAATTTTCACATTCTAGTGAACAAATTGCCGCAAGTTGCTTAAAAATGGAACAAATGCCGTCCGTAATAATAATGCTTATGACTTCTGAAATAAATAAATATTGTATTGTGTTGTACTATTATTAAATGTTGTTTACATATATATTCTCTATGGTAAATTTATTTAATAAACAATTTTTTTTACCAGTTTCTAGTGCCAGATTAGAGAGAATCTTATTATCTATACATTTTATGAAGACAGAACAACGCAATAGACCTTATAAAATTACTATTGAAGGTTATATGCATGGAAAGCAACTGATTGGGTGTTTTTTTTTTGCTATAGCCTAGCTAGATATTTATGATGCTGTTTTTGAAGCGCTTTTTAGGGAAGTTTACTTATTCATTTTTAACTGATTAGCTAAGTTAAACAACGTTCGCCACCCTCATGACTTGGATGGGTGACCGCTATTGACATTACTATTGAGCGCTTCGGAGGGCAGGTTAATAGTTGGTACAATGTTGTGATAATATTATGTACTTTTGAACTATCGTTGCACCGAGTTTAACAAGTTATTTCAAACTTGAGTGTTGAATTTGGTAAAAATTTTTTTTCGCTCCTTTTTCTACTTACGGGATTAATTGTCATTCACTTTCGCTGAATATATCATCAAGATAAGAAAATATTTTTGGCTATTGAAGTGTAACTCAAAAACAGATTGATCGATTTTGATGAAATTCAAATGGGATCACACGGAAATCATCAGCTTTCAGATAAAAAAAAAACATCAAAATCGGTTTACCCAGTCAAAGTTATGATGTAACAAACATAAAAAAATACAGATGTATTGAGTACCTCCTACTTTTTTTAAGTTGGTTAGTAAAGTTTTAATATAGTGTCTAATGTTGTATATAGATAATGACACAAAAACCTTCGTGCACAAGTCCGACTCGTATGTAGCCATTTTTTTCTTACGTTTGAATTACCTCCGTTTTGGTAGAAAATCAAAAACTGATTCGACAATTTTTTTTAATGTAAATACTCACAAAATTTCACGATGTTCAGTTGAGAACTGCGATCTGTAGGGGAGAATACCTGGACAGATAGGAAAACATTTCTGTCCAAGCTGAAACGGAGACGCTTTG
The DNA here is from genome assembly GCA_963890685.1 of Plagodis pulveraria. NCBI lineage: Eukaryota > Metazoa > Arthropoda > Insecta > Lepidoptera > Geometridae > Plagodis > Plagodis pulveraria. Next base: position 29,839,679 of record OY982955.1, on the reverse strand, counting down.
TGCTCACTTAGTAATCATGTCGATTTGTTACGTCCGGCACTCATTTCCTCCTAAATTTGCTATTCCAAAAAAACCAAAGTCATTCAAATCCAAACAATATCAATCTTCCAATCAGTATGACACGCAGTCCATAAAGAAAAGCTAAAGTCGGTAGTTAGATAAAATCCAAGTGTAACTCCTACTCTAATTAGTCGATGTCTCGAACTTCGGGTCCGAAAGAAAGGTATCCACAAAACACGTATTGACTTACTTTTGTCTTACTACTACTTCTTTATTTCGTTCTTAGCATAGACTTGCAAGCATTTGCCTGCGTAGATTCTGAATATATTTTTTAATCAGATTCGTATGATTTGTACATTTTTATATATGAAATTATTATTTATTCGTTTGCTTATAAGTAGTCAGTTGAGTTCTAAATATGCAGAAAGAACACAAATACTAATGAGGATATAAATACTTATGGAGAACAAAGACATTACCGTAAATTCTAAATATCTTACCTGTATTTTCTAGAACAGTAGCGACACCTCTCGCTGAGTAGTAGCGGCCCTGTAGTGACACCTCTTGCTGAGTTTTATAACTAGGATTCTCAGTCTTACCATGGGAAAATAGTCTTTAATTTTTCTTACATAAGACTTAAAATTGATTTAAAAATAATAGCGTTCGCAGAGTAGTATGGAAGATTCCATAGCGGGCAAGATTTGTGATGAACGATGGTGTCCGACCATAGACAATATCAAACAACGTACTTCGTACCGTAAATTAAATTTTCGTTGTCTAAAAGGTCGCTCGAACACGAAAAACGAAACTTCGTTGAATTGTACTAGCGGCCCTGCTCCGAAATATTCTTAAAAAAAAGATACAATAATCAAACACTCTTGACAATCATTTTTCTATATGGCAGGGGTGCGTTCCGAACCTTGGTTAGAGCGCACTCGGAGTGCAACTTTTCACTCCAACGTCGTTCACAACCTTCGAGTAGAGCGTTCGGTTGTCACAACTGGACCGTTCCAAACCTTTGAAGGTTGCAACTTTTTAACCATAAAACGCGTGACATGAAATGACTTTGACGTTTATATCGTATTCTGTCTGATGCGCTCACCCATAATTCTCAAAAAATATGAATACTAATATCATATCTCAAAATATAAAACTTAAATAAATATGGAAAACAAATTTGTGATAGTGTTATATAGCAATTATTATTACGATAATGATGTAAGTCTGTCAATGTCACAATTTGTTTGAGGTTATAAAACAACCGGTCGTTCCATACCTCAGGGTAAGTTGCAAAACAACGAAACAACCAAACAACTACACTCTGAGCCTCGGAACGCACCCCAGGTATACGATTATTTTACAGTTACAGGGTGCATACCATTTGATGTTAGATTCGCTAAAAACGCTAAAAACGATCACACTCCCAAAAAGTTGTTCCACATGGGTCTTGGCGTTATTTTCGCCATAAACGCTATGAGGCTACTGGAACAGTTTGAATTCCCTACATCTAATGTCAAAAGTGACAGAAGTGGCAAATTTTAGTGGCATTCTTAGCGTTCTTATCCTAAATGGAACAGGGGATGACAGTTACAAACGATCACAGTGATCACAACCACAGACGCAGAATGTGATCAAAATTATCGAAATTAACGTTCTTAGCGACAAATGGAACATACCCATAGAACCCAATATCTCTTTCATTTTGAAAAGTTTGTAAAAACTGACTGGACAAAAAATTCAATACATATATCAAACCTGCTCATAAAATTTCATGAGAATTGGTTGAGAAATGCACCCTGGGCTGCTACTACAATTCAATGAAGTTTCGTTTTTCGTGTTCGAGCGACACTTTAGACAACGAAAATTTAATTTGTGGTACGAAGTTCGTTGTATGATATAGTCTATGGTCGGGCCGCATCGTTTATCGCAAATCTTGCCCGCTATGGAATCTCCATACTACTCCGAGAACGCTAATATGCCTCAATCAGTTATAAGTCTTAACACAGAGTTATTAAAGAAAATTTTCCCATGGTAAGCGTCTAAGAATCCTAGTTATGGAGCTCTCAGCTACTCAGCGAGAGGTGTCGCTAGGTGTTCTAGAAAATATAGGTTAGATATTTAAAGTTTACGTGAATGTCTTTGTTCTCAATAGGAATTTATATTCTCATTAGTATTTGTGTTCTTTCTGCATATATAGAACTTAACTTTTCCTACTTATAAGCAAACGAATGAATTATAATTTCATATTTAGAAACTGTACAAACAATACGAATCCGATTGAAAAAAAACCATCTCCACAGGCAAATTCTTGCAAGTCTATGCTACGAACGAAGTTAAACAAAAGTAAGTCAATACGTGTTTTGCGGATATATCTTTCAGACCCGAAGTTCGATACTTCGACGAATTAGAGTATCTGGCTCGATCAATTAGAATCGATTCTTCTACACAACTATTTTAAAAGTAATAAGCTTTAGCTTAAACATTTCAGACTATACTACACGCTGTGTTGAATTAGATTTGAAAACTGATTACGAACTTTACTTAAATAAACCGCAACCACATGCATACAAATTTGTACAGAGCAGAGCTTCCAAAAAACAACATGGTAGATCTTTTATTTTATCCTCATGAAAACATCGAAACCATAAACAAAACTAGTAACACCGAAGGAGCACGTGACCGCGCGGGTGCGGCGCTGTTGTCGACGCGGGTGGCGTTCGCGGGCGGCGCGCGGCGCGGGTCCCGCGCGGGTGCTCGGTGTGAAGGCCTCCATACAATCCCATACATTACAGATTGCGCGGGACCGCCAACCGCGCACGCACCGCGCACGCCCCGCGTCCGGTGTGCAGAGGGCTTTATATGGAACAGGGGAGAACAGTTACAAACGATCACTGTGATCACCACCATAGACGCAGTAGTGGTCAAAATTATCGAAAATAACGAAATTAGCGTCAAATGGAATACGCCCCAAAGAATACTGGAACGTGCAAACGAGGCTCTTTCTTTGATATTTCTTTATAGTCTATGATGTACACGTATTATTGGGTGTACATTATCGCCCTGTGCAAAAAGTGTCCGGCCCGTATTTCACGGCCAATAATGCACACCCAATAATTCATGTACATCAAATAGCTTCTATTTTTTGGTCGCGTATTATTGGCTGTGTAATATCAGCCCGTGTAGATAATGCACAACCAAATATTGTACGACCCGTATTGTACACCCCAATAATACGAAGCCAGTCCACGTAATATTGGACGCGTATTATTGGCTGTGCATTATTTGGTCGCGTATTATTGGTCGTACAATATAGGGACTCCCTACAACATAGAACATTTATCAAAATAGAATAAGCCGTATTCCACTTGACGCCAATGTCGTTATTATCGACAATTTTGACCACATGTTGCATCTATGGTTCCACATTTAATATGAACCATAGACGTAAATGTGATCAAAATTTTCGAAAATAACGAAATTGGCGTCAAGTGGTATACGCCCACGAACAAAGTAAAAGGGTATGTTCCATTAGTCGCTAAGAACGTTCTTTTCGATAATTTTGATCACATTCTGCGTCTATGGTTGTGATCACGTGATTGTTTGTAACTGTCATCCCCGTTCCATTTTTGGATAAGAACGCTAAGAATGCCACTAAAATTTGCCACTTCTGTCACTTGTGACATTAGATGTAGCGTTTAAGGCGAAAATAACGCCAAGACCCATGTGGAACAACTTTTTGGGAGTGTGATCGTTTTTAGCGTTTTTAGCGAATCTCACTCAAATGGTATGCACCCAAAATAAAAAAATATTGGGGTCGATTCCAACACGAACTCGATTGAAACTTAACCATAATTGGTCTTGGTCCTGTCAGATCCATTATTCGGTATTCGGAATAAGTTGAACTAGTTTAATTTTAATCGCCAAGATTAAAATAAGCTTTCTTGTTTATTTTACCAGAGATATTCTAGAGAATAATATATGTTTGGTAAATAAATACTAGATGAGGTTTGCGGCCAACATTCACAAAACATTTTTTTATATGTATGTTTTAAGTTGTAGTGGAACTAACAAAATCATTATTAACCAAAAAAACTCAGTTAAGCGGTTGAGTTGTTTGGATGGATAGTTGTTAGTGGCTTATACTACAAAAAAAAGTGAGTGTTTCCGTGCTTTGAGGGGAAGCGGAGACATCGGTCTTGGTTGTCATTTTAGAATGGCATGTCATTTCAATATGGTGGTAGCGCATTTTGCTTCGAGGCACAGGAACCTATGTAGTGAAACCTATGACAGTTAAAATATGACGTGAGGACTTTGAACTAATCAGTCAACATCAGTGCGATCCTCTTACGAAACGGTGATTTTACGATGGGAAGATATTGACAAGCCTATAGGTTTAGAAGTTGATCTTATTTCATCGATTCTACAATAGTTGTTCACCATGCCACGTACTATCAAAGGTGATCATGATGATGATCACCTTTCAGATGATAACAGAACCTTGAAAAGTGTACTAAAGATGACATCGTGATATATACAGTTACCACAATAATGACGAGGTAACCTTACCGGATCTCGAGATAAGAGAAGTTTCTGCAAGGCGAGAACTGGAATGGCTACGATGAACCAAGTGGTTTTTAGTCATTTGTGTCTTCTCATTTGTACCATACCACATGTACGCACACGTTAAGAGAGATGAGGGTACGACTTTCCATTGACGTCCGTCGAATTCAGGGGGTAGAGGGGGTTGGGGAGAGGGGTACCACTCCCCTCTCTTCAAAGGAAAAGTCCCGCAGCCCCCCCTTTTTTTACCTAATATAAATTTTCCTCATTTTCTGGATTAAAATTAAAATAATAATTTTAAAATTGATTGTCATGACAGAGGGCAGTGGAAGAGGGAGGGGGAGGGTCCTCCCTTCCTTTCCCACCACTTATATTACGTTTTCGAGTTATGCATATTTTTGTAAAATCCTAACCTCACTTTTTTGTAACACTTCACTGATCAAATTTATTGTTTTGTATGTGTTATAGATTTTTTAGCGCTTCGCCGGCCGCTGCCGCGGCGCGTAGCGCGCTCACCACAGATAATGTGTACTTAAATTGAACTGAAACCTCCTTGGTCGGGACACATTGTACTTTAATGATTAAAAAAATGTTTTAAAGCATTGTTTTGTTAGGATAATAATGCTTTAATTTAACTTTTTAATTTTCTTAAAGAAGTATGTAAATAAGCAAAGAAAAGTTTGTATTTCATTTCATAATTAGAATATTACCGAATGTGATTATGTAAATATTAGGTCCTTACATATGAAATTGGCGTTTTTCGTACTGGGCACTTTAATCACGAATTTCTCCTCTTTGGTAAGGAATTCCAAATTCAAATTTGTACAGCTATAGACTCATGTATTTGTGCTTCGATGATCGTCATTCATTTGTTTTTTTTCTTCTGTTTTTTTCTGTTTGCGTCACTCATTTTACAAAATGGAAAACCTTAAATATCGCATTATTTACGAGTACGAGTTCCGCCGTGGCACTAGTGCTGCGGAAACAACTCGAAGGGTGAATGATGTGTATGGCGGTCGTGTTGCAAAAGAAAACACAGTTCGTTTTTGGTTCCAACGTTTTCGTTCTGGAAATTTCGACCTGCAGAACAAGCCCCGTGGACGGCCTGAGACTCAAGTTGATAATGAAGAGTTGAAGGCTATTGTGGAAGCGGATCCATCGCAAACCACGTCCGAGTTAGCTGCAGGCTGCAATGTTAGTGATAAAACTGTTTTAATTCACTTGAAGCAAATTGGGAAGATTAAAAAGCTTGAAAGGTGGGTACCTCACGAATTGACTGAAACAAACCGGCAAACGCGCGTCGCCTGCTGCGTTACATTACTAAACCGGCACTATAATGAAGGTATTTTAAACCGAATCATTACCTGTGATGAAAAATGGGTTCTTTACGATAATCGGAAGCGCTCAGCGCAATGGTTAGATCCTGGCCAGCCAGCCAAATCCTGCCCCAAGCGAAAATTAACCCCAAAAAAGTTACTTGTAAGCGTTTGGTGGACTAGTGCCGGTACTGTTCATTACAGTTTTTTCAAATCTGGCCAGACTATTACGGCTGATGTCTACTGTCAGGAATTGCAAACCATGATGGAAAAGCTAGCGGCTAAACAACCTAGGCTGGTCAATCGCTCCACGCCACTGCTGCTTCACGACAACGCTAGACCACACACTGCGCTACAGACGGCTACTAAATTAGAAGAGCTTCAATTGGAAAGTCTAAGACATCCTCCGTACTCCCCGGACCTTGCTCCAACAGATTACCATTTTTTTCGAAATTTGGATAACTTCTTGCAAGGGAAAAAATTCAACTCCGATGGGGCAGTCCAAATCGCCTTCAAAGATTTTATTGATTCCCGTCCGACTGGTTTTTTTAGTAAAGGGATCAATGAACTACCTATGAGATGGCAAAAGTGCATAGAAAATAATGGTTCATACTTTGATTAATTAAATATATTATATTAAAAAATATTCGACTTTTTGTTCCTCCCATACAAAACGCCAATTTCATATGTAAGGACCTAATATTATTATTATATTATTAGGCTTAGGATGTACAAGACCAACAGTGACGGATGAATGGTGTAACAAAAAATGAAATGTAAATGTGTGAGTGACATAGTGTTGTAATGACTCGAGCGTAATACTATCGACAGTTTTACTTGTTGAATCTTAGGACACATTCGTTTGAAATTATGCCCTATATAGTTCATTGAGACTAATGTAGTGATGGTAAACAACACTGAAATCACAGAAATGCAATATATGCAATTTCATTAACTTGAACAACTTATTTTTCAAGTTATTATGATTTAAAAACCAAACTACTTAACTGATTATGATGTTATTTCAAAGGGATGAATGTTAAAGTATATCCTTTCAAACAAAATACGATGTTTTCAAATGAAATCAAAACAAATATCATAACATGAATACAACCTTATTGAGAACCTGCTCCCTTTTTGATCTGTTAAAAATAAAACTCATTCAAAGTTGAAGTCAAATGCATTTATTGTAGGTCTAAAATGGTAGAGCACTTTTAAAAATAAACTACTATAACTTCATCGTAACAAGATGAAATAAAACTTACCATTACTAAGTATTATGATTACCATTAACAAAATCATTAAGCTACAAATATACAGGTACTGTAAATTATTAAATTACATTTATCTGAATACCATTTGCGTAAAGCATTCACTTGTGGTAAGCAAAGGTCGAATTTGTCCCTTGTGTAAACATAGCTCATTGGGCTGTAGAAATGACGATATGTACATAATTTCGATGATCTTTACTAACTGGCCTACAAAACATATAATTCTTTAAAGTCTGCTTTTAAGTCTAAAAGCCGTTTCATCATTATTTTTGTTTCAGCTTTTAAACTTCTTAAGAGCAAATTTTTTTCTGTAATTTTTGTCACAATTTAGAACATTAGTTAATAAGTTTTTTTCCTTGGAGACAGTACTTGATTTGAAGGGCAGGTAATGGCTAACGGTGGTAATATATCTCTATTTAAGTAAGGTCAGGGCCGTCTTATTTTCAATTTGATCTGAAAGGAAAAATAAAAATTATTTTGTGTCAGGATAGCCATAGCTATCCAGCGCTGCAATGAAGCGAGTATTGTAGATTTTATTGCACCAGGGACGCTAAGGGAAGGGTTACTAGATTGACTCAACATATCCTACAGTCTTTACATGAAAAAAAATTTTGACCATGTATTTTACTACAAATTAAACTTTACGTTACTTCTGTCATCATTTCCTAACGCTATTGACTACCATTTCCACAGCTTTATGCATTCAGGGACATTAAAAGTTGGTATTGAGTCTTTCATTAGTATACATCGATGTTTTCTTTGTATGAAGCATTTTGATTCAAAGTTTACTACAAACTGTAGAGTTTTTATTTAGATTGCGTCAATAATCCGAACCCTTTTATCACATACTGAAAATTTGTTGGTTATCTGTAAGAACACAAACATTATTATACGCGTGCATATAGTTATTTAAAATTCTGTTAAATAGCCATTTGTATAAAGATACTAATATGATATTTTATGATAGAAGTAAGAGATATTTCCAATTATTTATTGAGAGTTAAGGGAACTATTCACAGAAAACATAATAATAAATTTTGAATAATATATCTTGTGATAATATTTACTCCCTTATTCGTAAATACTCAATAAGCTATAAACTGATCTGTCAACTTCTCGCTAATTATTATGTAATTATATTATTTTTAAACAAATTTATGATTAAACTAACTACCGGTTATTTTTGAGGTTCGAATATGTACCCGAGCATTCACGTCGAAGCTACAGGTCAGACATAAACTATCGACTTTATCGATACTTGTGACGTCAGGACTTTGTCAAGCCCTATCGTAAACAAATGTTTTTTGTATTTTTCGTAAAATACCAACCAATTCTTCATTTAGCAATGTAATTGATGATAAGTATGAAGAGAAACCTATTATCTAATATTTCCATAGTTTATATAACTAATTTTAAAACAAAATGACAAAATAATGATTATCCAAAAAGCAGTACAAATGAACATAAATTACCTGTGCAACGTGTATATATTCGGGTTACTGTGTCTTGTAACCTCACATTCACTCACTGAACAAGACACCATGCTTGCAGAATACATATTTTATATTATAATCGTAAGATATTTGAGCAAATACACAAAATTCGCGCCGACTTGGAAGAGGCCGGGACGCTATGGCCTCTTACTCGAGTAAAAAATGACATACCGTCTTCTTGTTTCACTATCTCTTTTTTTCTCGCGACGGTTTGTAGCAGCTTAGGACCTTTCACTCACACACTTCGTAGGTCTATTGAGCGTAGCGAAAAAATCCTAGGTCTGTGGTATATGATATTATTATATTATCACGAAGTACTTTAATAAAATCTAACTAATATTCATGTCAATTTAAAATTTAATCATGGGTCAATTTATCATTAAAATATTCATTCATATTAACTATGATAACATTTGTTAATAAGCATGCATTTTATTTTATTTACATATTTTTCATATTTTCTCTACTTCTAATAGCATTTGATAAATGATTATATACTTTAATTGCAGAGACTTAAGGACTTTTACTATATAATTTTAAGTAACTTTTTGGTAAGTAGGGGAGACCTAGGAGGGTTGTGACAGTTTTTACTTTTGGGCCATATTTCGCTGAACAAACATTCCACAGCTATGACCAATGTGATTAATTTAGCGGCATTTCTTCTGTTTCCAAAACAATCACCAATATTAATGTAAGTTTTATGGTTTCTGAGAAAATCGTCAAAATTAAAGACCACTCCCCCTGTCACAACTCTCCTACTACCGAGGTAAGTTGTGACTGGTACCGAGGTAAGTTGTGACTGGTACCGAGGTAAGTAGTGACAGCATTATATTAGTTATAAAAAATATTATTATACTTAATATTAATAAATCAAACATGTTTTTTAGGAAAAAGTACTTTAATTAATCGCGAAAACCTAAGACATCTTAACTTAATATGGAATCGCTTTGAGATCAATGATTATTGTTATTTTAATCATTCCAAAATCTTAATTTACGCCGATTCACAATTAATGCAAACATAGTGCCGCTTGTCTCCAGTACAATCTACGTGTACCCAGCATATGCATTCTAGGCATTGAACCGCCTGCTCATTCGATCTGCGGTTTCCATAGGCTTCAAGGCAAACCAAACAAAAACAATTATTTTCTGCTTCTTCTTCTTCGTCACTACTTGTATATATATTATATATACATATATATAATATAAATATATAATACATAATGCAAAGTTTTTGAACCGTCGTCGTCGGGACAAAAATAATGATAAATATACGCCATTTAAACCAAGATAATGAATAGATTCAGGCGTTACTTTGCGGAAATCCATATTTAATAATAACAAATATTTTTAAAATATTTTACGAAAACATCAAATTAATAATTTAATAAAACACTTAAAAATATAAAAATATATCTAGTGACAATTCCGCCCAATTTTCCTGCTAAGCCGACGTGACGTCACAAACGCCACGCAGCCAAACCGGAAGAACCTTCGACGCGTTTCGCTTCTACACGAAGCATCCTCAGGTGGTCTTGACTCTTCGAGCGCACGATCGAGAATGAGCGGCCGGCTTTTTTTTTTTTTTTTTAGGGAGGACATAGATGCTGACTACCGCTAAGCGGACGTACAGCTCCACCGGACTTTGGGCGAGGGGAGGCCCTCTTATAGCCCAGGAGGAAGAAGCGCTGAGGGGAGGGGTGACAGCGAGCTCAAGGGCACCACTGTGGTTCGGACCTCGGCTTGTCTCGCTGCCGAGAGACAAAGGGGGAATCGGAACTAAATGCCCCGGTACAACTGCAGTGTTGTACCGTTGAGAATGGGCCCTATTGAATATTACTCTGTGACTATTTGGAGAGACACTAATCGGGAGAGCGGCCGGCGGCTCAGCACGCCTTTATATAGAATTAAGGTTGCCAGACGTCCGGGAAATCCGGGATTGTCCCGGAATGGGGCGTCTTGTCCCGTGTCCAGTAATTTCGCTCTACTGTCCCGGAATTCACTAATATTACATATATAGGTGTCCGTATGTTTGGCGTCTACCTAAATAGTACGTAATCCTACTATTCTTGAGGTCAGTGTCAGGCCCTAAAGTGTCATTAAGAGGGCCCTTCCCGGTCCGTCTATCGTCAAAGCGAGCGTGATTGAAAAGCTTGTTGTTTCATCTTTTTTCAACTTCAGCGCTTGGCATTCAACACTCCGTCTCACTCCGTCCGCCGAATTCCTCTTTCCGCCACTTGCCTAACAAGCAAGTGAGAACGAGATAACATTTAACAAAAAATATTGTGCGTAAACTTTATAAAACTTGGTCCGGTAATTACGTGTTTTTTAATAAGCCTTACATGTTAGTAAAACAAATGTTTATCAATTAGAATCTCCATTATATTTGCAAGGTTTCTATCAAAATATGTTCTCTATTTTTACTTTTTATGAGTACATTCTGAAAGCCCTAAGTTCAGCCTGGCTAGCATGTGCAAATAAGATATATGTCACGCACGACACGAGAGACAAGTGGCGGACGATAGCAGCGGCCGCACCACGCTAAGATCTGTTCATTGAGATTATCTGTGGACGATTCTCCATTGCGCTGTTTGTTGGTTGAATTTGGAACAGTTTTAGGAAATAAGCAGTGATGGACTGTGAACCAATAAAATACCATATTTTTATGAACGATTAATTTATTTTTCCCGTTCTCGACACTACATTAGGAATTGATGTTAGGTATGATGGCTATGAAGGTTATGATTAAAAACTGTTCCCGTTGATGTAATTTTCAAACGAATGATACATTGAATTGCCGACTTTTATGCATCAAGTATTTCATTTTTATCTTTTTTAACGATGGTTATATTGCTATAAAATTTTATTACATATATTGTCAAATAAAGAACAAATAAATGGGACCCTAAAAACGAGTTCAGTAGCTGTGATAAAAACTTCTGTTTTATCCCTATAAGCTTATCTGTTTTTCGTTTCATTAAACAATATAATATACCTCTTAATATTTTATAGCAACATATTGGGGTACGGAACCCTAAGTAGTTATTCATTTAGATTACTTTAAATATTGACTGCGGCGAAATTAATTAAAATTTTGATCGTTTTTAATACCTACTGATTTACTTACATTTAACTGTTTTTTTTTAGTAATCAGAAACGTATAGTGTATAATAATTAAAAATAGTTATAGTATATAATAATTAAAAATAGTTATAGTATATAATAATTAAAACACTACCTACCGTTTTATTCAAAGATATTGAATTTAAGCTACGCACAAAAGTTCGTAAGTTGTGTTCAAATTCAAACTTCGTTATTTTATTGATTACACACACAAATATTACGGGTCTGCTAACACTGGGCAGAAAGTTAATTAGTAGTAAATCGTCAATCGCCCACATTATACTGGGACGCGCGAGATATACTACAGATTTATCTCGTCCTCAAAAAGTAGGAAGAGTAAACTCACGCAAATACTCGCAGATAAGTGTCAAACATCGATTTAAACTGAGACGCGCATGTTAGTCGACAAGTAGCCACGGGTAGCCAAAATACAGGTAAACAAGGACGAGTTCTTTGCCCTGCCATGTTAGCACTCGTAGACATAGTGAGATATGTCTATTTTACACGAGATAAGGTGTAGACAAAATTTACTCGTGGCGCGCATGCTAGCCGGGCGGGTTAAATTTGTACAAAAAAGCAGATTTTTGGCTTATATTGAAGTCGTTTACACAAATTTTATTTTGTTGGCATACAAACCCAGATATAGTGCACAAAATACCTATTAGCTCAAAAGTTTCAAAGAAACATCTGAGTCATATAAAAGCAAAAGCAGCAACATCCACATTTTTTCAATGTAGCAACTTTAAATGCAGTTTGGTAGACCTGTGTTGGCTTTACTTGACTGCGTAAATAAATCGTAGCAAACTCAGGAATATCCCATACAAAATCAGCTTTTTAAAATCAGGTTGGTGACAAAAACAGCATCATCCTTCAGAGTTTAAGGGTGAACTGGCCGGCCCGTTCTCCATACAAACGCCGTAGGATGATCACTCCCTTATTTGAGGATTTAGGTCCAAAACAAAGCATAATACCGAATGATCTCGTCATTATCTAGGCTTGTATAATGCCGAAATTTTAATAAGATAATTCACTTGGGAGTTATGAGCTTCGAAACATTTTCATATAACATTTTCGAGGATCATAACTTTCAACTCAATTATCTTTTTAAAATTTCGGCATCATACAAGCCTAGATAATGACGATATCAATCGGTATTATGCTTAATTCTGGACCTAAAATCTCAAATAAGGGAGTGATCATCCTACGGCGTTTGTATGGAGAAGCGACCGGCCAGTTCAACCTTAAGACAAAGACAGCAACATCCATTTCAACCAATCAGGTGACGGTATTCAATCGCCATTTTGTTCACAATTCGTGACAGTCGTGTGTGTTTTTGCTCTCGTATATTTGTGAAATTAAAGCAGAAATACTTAAAATATCGATAAAAACAGCAAAAACCGATTATAATGGAGTGTTTTCCTAGCCCCTGTGATAATAAACAAAGCCGAAAAAGAAAGGTCCAGCCCGAAAAATGGAAGAGAAATCAAGCTAAGAAAAAACGGTAAGTTAGCACAACTACATCATTTTGATCATTACAAGTATTTTTTGGAAGATGGACAAAAAATACTGAAGTTATTTTTTTAATATACATAATTAATTGAGATATGTTTTGTACTGTTGTACAAACAATATTATTTTAAGTAGGTACTTAGATTTTTCATGTTAATAGTTAATTTTTATTTAATTTCTTGAATAACTCTAAAGTGAGGGTTCCATTTTTTTTTTGGACTCATATCTTTTGTGAATTCTACTAGTAACTATAACCTACTCGTGTATATGCATATTGTCTTTATGTAAACACTAAAATAACCATCTAATAAAACGCGACCAACCTGATTAAGGCCAATCAGGTTGGTCGCGTTTCATCGATTGCGCTCTCATTGGTTAGATTTTAATGTCGGCAAGTTCACTGTGACAATACACGTACGCGTGAATTTAATGTTTCACAATGTGTTTTGTTTTAAAAATACAAATTAAAAGAGTGTAGATAAAGTAGTGTATGCAACTGCATATAACACAGGTATTAAAACACTCGTTACTATTATGTATACTTATACCATAAACTCAGTCTCGTGTTTTAATACCCTTCGTTATATGACAGTTGCATAAACTACTATTAAGTAGTTTAGATTAATATATGGAATTTATACTGTGATTATGTTACTTAACCAAATATAATTTGTTTTAGATATTCTGCTAAAACTCTTCCCAAAAGAGTGTTGTGCCGCCACAAGAAAACTTTTAACTGCATGTCCATATCAATGATAGATCTCAAAAATTTTTTTGATAATTTCTATGCAGAGCCCGATAAATTGAAACAGGACGCTTTTATACTAAAGCACTGCAAACCAGTACAGGTAAAACGTAGACGTTCTTTAAAGAAAAAATATTCAAAGCAAGAGTTTCAAACAAAATTTTACATTTACGCTCATTCCGCGAAGAAGAAAGTACAAGTCTGTCAACGATACTTTTTGACAATTTTACAAATCACGAAATATAGAGTGCAGAGTGTAATGAAGGCATATTATGAGACCGGAAAGCTTTTAACAGAAAAGAGAGGAGGTGACAGGGTTTCTGTAAAGTATCAGCACGAAAAAGTTAGGGAAGAAAACTCTACCCTAAAGACATTTTCATTTGACTGCGAAAAAAACTTAAACTTGCTCAAAGTCCCCGACCAAATTGCCTACTATTTGCGGAATGTTTATTTGTATAACTTTACAGTTGTAGAAGGTTCATCAAAGAGTAATTTAGCACCAGAAAACGTGAACGCTTATTGTTGGACAGAAAATGTTTACCCTAAAGCAGCAAACCAAATTGCTTCAGCCGTATATCACTGCCTCAAGAAGAGTGATTTTTCTACTAGCGAAAAGTACGACTCATAGCTGATGGCTGCGCAGGACAAAATAAAAATACAATTATGCTTGCAATGCTTTCAAAATGGATGACAGAAGCTCCATCAAACGTTAAGCAAATCGAGATGGTATTCCCTGTTGTAGGGCATTCCTATATACCACCAGACAGGGTATTTGCTAAAATTGAGAAGGAAGTTCGTCTTCATGAAGTTATAAGCGGCCCTCAAAAATATTTGGACATTATTTCCAGATTTAGTACTGTAACCAGTTTGGGAATGTCTGAATGTAAAGTATTTGACTGGAAATCAGCTTCTCAGCAAGTTTTTAAGCCAGTGGGTAGCTGGCACTTCCAGTTCAAACAATGTAAGCGGTTCATTCTAAAACGTTCAAAACGAGCCGGTAATATTTTAGTTCAAGGGCACCTTCATTATACAAGTGACGATAGAGGTGTTTCAAAAAATGTAAATAAACCAGGGAAAATAAGCGCTATGATAAACCCACAAGAAATACACCCTTCGAACAACATCACTGCTGCCAAGAAAAAAGATACTTTAACCCTATTAAACAGTCATTGGGGTAATGACTGGAGACAAGTCGAAGAATTAAAGTTTTTTGAAGAATTGTTACGAGAAGGAGCAGAAAATAGCCAGCAAGCCGAACCCGAGGAAACAAATGAAGAATATTGCGAGCCACAGGAAGACATTGACGATTTGCAAGTGTAAATTAAATTTTAATTTACACTAATTGCAAAACGTCAATGTCTTCAGACAATTTTTTTGGCTCGCAATATTCCCCATCAACCTCCTCAAGCTCAGCCTGCTAGCTAGTTTCTTCAATAGCGACAGAGACAAATAAATAAATATTTCCTACAAAGTTAGTTTATTGTGTCATACTAATTTAAATAATACAATAATTACTTTTAGACAAAAACTTAACAACCGAATTCAACTACTGGACCAAAGTGAATTAAATTTTTATGAGACCATCTCACAAAATTCCTCTACAGATTGAAAAAAGAATCATCTAAATCGGTTCATAAACGACGAAGTTATCCGAGAACACACATAAAATATTTAATAATTTGAGAAACCTCCTTTTTTGAAGTCGGTTAAAAACTCATTTTCCCATAGAAGCACAGTGGCACTAAGTATAAACTACGACATTTTTTTCTGGAGTAGGTAAGTATCAAGATTATTTACATCAATCCACTACCATACCTGGTCATAGCAAAACTAGAAATATCCAGACATGATTGGTGCAAAACCAGCAATATTCACAAGTTAGACGCAAAAACAGCAATATCCATAATTAGTTACCCATTTTTAGAAAATTACTAATTTATTACAAAATTTCGTTAACAAATATAAGTTACTAACATTATGTTTCATCTATGTCTATAATTCATTTTATATAGAAGTTACTACAAACTGCGTAAAATAAAAAAATCGTCTACAGCGTTTTTAGCAGACATGGATGTTGCTGTATTTGCTTTTATACGACTCCTGTTACAACGCCATAATCACGTACGAACGTTTGTATGAAAAGTAAGACGGGTTAGCCGCTCTTTAAGCCCTTTTTTTTACCGAACTGGGTAGCACTTGACCACTATTTCACCTGATGTTAAGTAATGGTACGGTCGATGATGGACCGCGCTTAGATTAGAGTTAGATACCTATTATATTTTATTAGCCTTATGCAGACACCGACCTCAAAATTAGTTGGTTTACGTACCTACTTAGGTAGATGCCCAGTTTTGATGTTTTTTTTGTTATTCATCCGTTTTTAGTTAATTAGATTATATTAATGTAGGTTTCATTTCTTGAGATTACTTTTATTTATGCATTTTTAATAATGTTTACTCGTAACGTTTAAAATAAAAATAATTATTCACAAAACTTCACTGGGTATAAGTTCGTTAAATATTCAAACACACTTCACTACAATTGTTACACCTAATTTTTGTATTATAAATTATGCCAGATCCTTTTATTACATAATATGAGTGAAAAACCTACAGAATTTCGTTCAAATCTGCCCAGTAGTTAGAGCAGTTGAAACGCTCATATTTTAAAATTTTAACAGTCCATATCCTGAAAACTACTAAACCGATTTTGATAAAAATTACAGTGATTCTTAAGTTGAGAGGTTATTAAAACATGAATTTGTGCAATACGATATCCGGTATCTGTGTAATTCGTGGACAAAAATACAAATATATTAACACAGAAACATATATACACTTGCAAAACTGTGCAGTTCTGACTATATTACATACATACAGGTAGAATCGATTACCTCCATTTTTGAAGTCAGTTAAAAAGACTCACCATGTAGTTTTCTTTCCAACTACGGCACCTGCGACGAAACCCTACCATAAACGTGACCGAACCCGCCCTTGGTCAATTATTTATTATCCTAGAGAACGTAAACTCCAGAATGTCATAAAATAAAAAGTGAAACATTACATAAAATAATAACCGTGAGGATTGTGCAATATTATTGTAAAGTTTGGTATCATCAGATTTTGCTGTAATAGATATCTTGTATATTTATATTTTCAAAAATGTGAAATATAATTTAAAAAATGGTATAAAAATATACGATTATAATCGTAATGGCTGTGCAGTATTATTGTGAAGCTTTTAAAATAACAGGATTTTGCTGAATGTATATTTTGTACATTTATATATTTAAAAATAAACAATACATGAAATAAAATACACAATAATAATCATGAAGATTGTGCAGTATATTGAAGTATTTTAACGAACAGATTTTGCTGTAGGTATATTCTGTATATTTATATCATCAAAAATGTATCTGCCGTAAACCTCACAATTTAGTTATTTTTTTCGTATAAGTATTATTTTCTTCACACATATAAAAAACTAGCTTCGTTTTGATGTTTCATCGGGCTCTGTCTTTCTTTCTTAGTTTTCAGAGTCATACGCACGCCGCATGCCGGCCGTGTGTGTGAATTTATAGTTAAAAGGCTTATATAAGGTTACAGATTTTATGTTTTAATGTTGAACAAAATTTTCATCTGCAACCCCAGAAATGTCCAGGAATTGATACACCTTGATCTGGCAACCCTATATAGAATAGAGCTGAGTCAGCACGCCTTTGTCTAGGCTCGAGCGTGAATCACTGCTCTTTGTTGCAGCCAACAATTGGTGACTAATACGGTTTTAAAGTGACAATGACATCATAATGGCCAAAATTCATTACAAATAATAATTTAAAATTATTTATATTATGCAATGTGTTTTTGAATATGAATAATATCGTAAAAAATATAACAAAATTACTTCCTAAAACAACTACATGTTTAACTATTTTGTACTGGCAAGTTATCACTAAAAATACGTAATAGTGGTGATGAAACCAATTGCGTCTGTTCATTCAACAGTGCAATGCCTGCGCTATGTTTTAATATTTCTAACTGTTCCAATACACACAATCGAAATCCCTTATCACAACAATGTAAAATCTTAAAGGTATTACTATCAAGGAGTTGATGACTGCTTTCAATTAAATGTTTTGCAAAGTGAGACTGTTCGTGATTTCTTCTTTCCTTCGCTGAAGATACGATTCTTAAGACGGGAAGGAAGTCTTGAATTTTCATACAAAAAGAGAAAACGTTTCTCCCCCCCTAAAACATCACCGATTTTGATGATTTTTGGAAATGTTATAGATGTTATCAATATCCAGGTTTATAGGTTTTGATTTTTATCATTTTACTAACGGAATTTGAATTAATGGGTATTTAAATACCGATATTTTCTCAAAACTTGTTTCTCTAGTTGGTAAATTGTTTATATAAAAACTAATCATAAATAAAGAAAAAGGAAAACCTATAAACCTAGTTTTTTCTGTCAATTATTAAAGAAGACCAAAATTTTTAGTATTGATAAATATTTACTGGGTATTTACGGGGTAGCTGCACAGAATAAATAATAGTTGTATAGTAGAGGTATTTGCATTAGTGATGCCAATATGCCTTTTCGATATGTTGGATGGTGAGTGATGGGAAAAAATCGACGGTGTAGATATTTTTATTCTACCAATATGAATGTTTTTCTGAATAGTACATTTAAATTACCGAAACTAAGAAATATATTATAGACGTACACACCCCAAAATAATAAAAAAAATAACCTGTTCACAGATCAGTTCTTAGCTATAAATAAATTTCATATGCTTACCTATCCTTCTATGTATACCGTCGTGAAATCTACACCTACATTATGCCGATATTCTCAATTGAGCCGATGCTCTAGAATATAACGTAAATAAAATGTCACAACAGTTTTTGTAGCAAATCTAGTAGTCTCTAAAGTAAGTAGGAATAAAATATTTTTTCTTCGTGACACATAAAACATGTTATTTTTTATAACATAAACTCATCGCCTAATACAAAAAACAAACATAAATGAAACCGACTTCTAACACCAAAAAGTCTGATATAACTTGTTGAAGTCGGTACCACGACAATTTGAAAGTATGATCTCAAGATTGTGGTCATGGTGTCTTCGACAACTTATTTTACATTTTTAGTTTTAGAATTAGTTTCCATCATTATGATGAATAAAAACACCATAAGTCATGTGCGGGATTCGAACCCGCGAAAACGAAAAAGAACGATAGGAAAGATTTCAATTATGACGTCATGTCATGTTAGCCCAATTGGTTAGAGCATACCCCGGCTAAAGGGGTGGATGGACGCAGGTTCGATACCCGCACACGACTTAAATTTTTCCTATCGAATATTTGTAATTTTGTAATATGAAAATAATGTTTGATGGATAAAAATATTCATTAGGAGCGGGATCAGAAGCTACAATTACAGGTACCTGCATGTAGTTGCGGGCTCGAATCTTGCCAGTAGCCAATTATATTTCCATATAGCAGGATTAAAAATATAATTTTATTAAAATGGGGTGACTCGACCGGTAATATCAGTATAATTTTAAAAACAAGCTGCGAATTTACGTTATCATTTAATTAACAATCAAGTAACTAGGTAATTTTATGTAATTTTTTTAATAAATATATAAACAGTATAGATATATTACGTAGCATACAATATAGTAGATTATACCTACGAAATATTAATTAAAGATGTCAATAGCTTGAACAAAAATTAAACGAGTTTGCTAAAAGTAAAAAAAATATTTAAGCATTAAACTAAAATTAGACTATAAAGTCAGACAAAATGAAATCAAAAACATTAAAATAAGCAACACTTAACAAAATGTGAACTATATTAACTTTTCAAAAAAATTACCAAATTCGATATCAGCCTCTTGCAGTAAATTCGTTTATTTCTCCAAATTATTTATGAAACTACGCTTCAGTAATTATTGCTTTTTTTATAGCTGAGCTTATCAGCTATAATAAAAGGCAATAATTACTGAAGCGTAGTTTCATAAATAATTTGGATTTAGCTTATCAGCTATAAAAAAAGGCAATAACCTTTGACCACTATCTCATCTGATGGTAAGTGATGATGTGGTCGAAAGTGTTGTTCAGACTAACCTAGAATTACTGGCTCTCAAGGACAATTGACGGAACACACCGTTAGGTTAGACTTCTACAGACAACAGATCTTGGCAACAGATTTTCTACTTGATTGTAATGGTAGTGTGATGGAGCTAGCCAGGCCTAAAATAACATTCGCAAAATCTCCTATCACCATGCTGTATGACTGCCATTTGCAATGGTAAGACAATAACCGGGACCGACCGACGGCTTAACGTGCCCTCCGAAGCACGGAAGCGCTCAGTAGTAATGTCACTAGCGGTCACCCATCCAACTCCTGACCGCGGCGGACGTTGCGTAAATTAGCTGATCGATTAAGAACTGCTAAGCAAACTTCACTACGAGCACATTGTTTGAGAATGATTGCTAGGCAATATATTTAAGTTGGCATCTTCTTCTAAATAATTTAATGAAGCTGGTATTTATTGGGGTGCATTTAGACAATGTTATTATTTAATTTAAAATGCCATACTTCCACAAAATGTTCGGAGATGTTCCTTATGAGTACACCATATGTATTCTTACGAAACTTTTGTCTTCTAGCTATTGAGTCACCATGTAGTCGTTAATGTCTTGTACTTCTGCAGTTTCTCGTGAGTCCTTCATAATATAACACCAGCCTTCCCTGATGCGACCTTTTTCACGGTACCAGTCTTTTGCGCTTCAATTTAGTATTGTTGACAAGAACTTCGTATACGCTAGTAGCTTGTTAAGCGTAATATTTACAGCACAATTATAAAAAGCCAATGAGCACCTTCGTCTTTTTTATTTTTCGAGTGACAACCAAACAGTTTCGCAATATTTTCTTAAAGTAAAAGTATTATTATGTTGTCTTAGGTTTTCGAGATAATTACACATAGTAATTTAAAAACTTTGAAAATTTGTTTAATTACAAAAAGTATTATTATTTATAATAATTTTGAGACCAACATCGATCGTTGCTTGAGTTTGGATTATTCACTTGATAAACTAAGTAGATTTATACCACCTTGAAATAAGTACTATAATACATATTTTTACTCAAGTCGACGAGAAGTAAGCGGCGCCGCGGCGTGCAGCCGATGACGCGCGGCGCGGCGCGACAGCGTTAACGTCTTCAATCTGAACGTTCGCCTAGGTCTTCCCCTTCCAACACTTCCGTTCACTTGTCCCATGTATACCTACCTGTTTAGTCATTCTCATTTCATTCATTCTCTCCACATGTCCAAACCATGTTAACATACCTTTCTCAATTTTTGTCACTATATCCTCATTCACACCACATCGTTCCCTTATCACACTATTCGTTATCCTGTCACTCCGTTTTATAGTGTGAGAGCCGGTTGCAAAAATACCTACCTCATCGGGTACCCCAATAGGCTATCTTTAGATCGTTAGCCGACACTTGAACACGTAAAATAAATTAGGTCTGCCAGAGCCGATCCTGCCGGGTCATAGTAATGTTTGACGTAATTCTTTTGTGAAAATTACCTCATATGTTACCCAAATTAAAGTGATGAATTATGTAAAAAAAAGTTGATCTAGCAACTTAATAAATCTCTTCGTTACCTTATTTAATTTACAATTCATATCGATGTTAAATCTCTAAAAAAAAATATTTTAACACGGGTGGCAGTCATCAATTCCTACTCGGACTATAGCCGCCCTGCGCAGCTGCGAATGGGAAGTGATTCCTTTCAACGCTCGATAACAATCTACCATTGACCTGTACATATAGGTCAATGCAATCTACGTACATACCAGGGTATTGTTTAGATAAATAATGAATAGATTCAGGCGTTACTTTGCGGAAATCCATATTTAATAATAACAAATATTTTCAAAATATTTTACGAAAACTACAAATTAATATTTTAATAAAACACTTAAAAAATATAAAAATATATCTAGTGACAATTCCGCCTAATTTTCCTGCTAAGCCGACGTGACGTCACAAACGCCACGCAGCCAAACCGGAAGAATTTTCGACACGTTTCGCTTCTACACGAAGCATCCTCAGGAGGTCTTGACTCTTCGAGCGCACGATCGAGAATCAAATTTCTCGATCGTGCAATGTGGAACCTGAACTACAGGATGACTTAACTATTTAACAGATGATATGGTAATTAATATTTAACCTAGAGAGACCGAGTAAGATTAATTTTTTATGAGTATCGTCAACAAAATCTTGCCATGAATAGTAAAATTTATTAGTGAGATATAACTTTAATTTCTTGAAAAATGCGGATTCTTAGCAATCTTTTAGATCATGAGGGATACATATACTTACACATTGTAAAGGTACTCGTACTGTGCATCTTCAGCTCAGCTTAGACTTTGGAAACGCCAATCTATATTCTATATCTATCTCTCTATCTATATCTACAGTTAGGTTGATTAACGTCTCTGGATGATTGAAAAAGTTGAGGTTGACTTTTTACAAACTTACACATTTCTAGGATGAAGATAGAGTGTAGGGTTAGAATTTGGTGCTTGATAAAGTGTGGTTTGCGGCTTTCTCTACTATCAATATCCGCAAGGATTCTGATGCACTTTTTTGCATCATGCAAACATATAATCTAAGTCAGTGGAGTTTCCCCACAGTATGATTTCGTACCTACCTGGTAAAAAGTTCGAAACACTGTGATGGGAGAGAGATTGGTGGTCTACTGAGTAGTAGCAAACTCCGGCGGTGGTAAGCAACTAGCCGCCCGCAAAGGCCAATGTGCGGAATCCATAAAATAGGTTTCAAACATGTGCATTTTGCTATTCAAAGTTTATACTAAAAGAAATGAATTTAAAAGGGGAGAGTCCCCTCCCAGAGCAACTGGCATGATTGAAAGAATCGTCAGAAAAATATGTCTGGTTACTTACAAGTGACCCCGGGGGTGCCGGGCTAGAATGTCATCCCTCCATTGCTACGTCGGTAATGTCGGTATCGTAAGAGGCGACTAAAGGTAATATACCGGAAGGTGGACAGCAGCGCCGTCTGATTATATCAGCCTGCCAAGCGCGGGGATTTTGCCCCCCCCCCCCCCCCCCCCCTAAATGAAACAACGTTTTTTTTACATTTACGTTTATTTTGTATATAATATAGTTACGTTTTCGAAACAACTGAATACATACTACTAATAAAGCTTCAGCAACCCTGTACTTTTTGTAAGATATAAAGCTTACTTACTAGATGGTCGGTACAGTACTGTTAGAAGCTGCTATGACAAATAAATAGTAGACATTTGGAGTAAATTAGGATGTGTATACATACGTTACGACTACCAGTGCTTCGTCGCCCGTTACATATAATGTACGTACAATGCGATTAAAATAAGAATAGGATCGGCCTAGCGCCATGTTGTGACGTCAAAACTAGAACTTGGTACAGTGTGCAAAATAAGAAATGATAAAACATGTTTAAATTAATAAAGAAAATAAAAAACCTGACTGCAAATAATTTATTTTCGTTAAGCGTTTTATCGATCCATTGAAATTAAAACTGCAAGTTAATATATTTATGAAATCGTTTTTTAAAGTCTTTCATTTTGATACCCAACACGATGGCTTTGGAAGAAAAAATAAATTGTATTTCTCTCTATATGGCGTCTAAAATCCACCAGTTTGTTTGTTATTGCTTTATCTACATAGTGTCACTTGCGCTATCAAGTTAAATCTAACGATACCTCGTACATTAAAATCGGTTAAGCCATTTAAAAGTTATGGTGAAATAAAGAAACTCACAAACATACATACATACATGAAACCTGAAAACTTAACACACGTTTATGTGGCAATCGTGCAAAAAACAAGTAGTCATAGGTGGGCAAAACGAAGTTGTAGGTGACTTTAGGTACAGGAAACACAGCAATAATTTGAACTGATTTTATTTGTTAGCAATATTTTGTACTTAGGTCTCTTAATTTGAATCGCTTAGCTCTTTGATGCCGCATGTCCTGATGGCCAACTGAGTCAGACTCATCGTAACGGGTAACAAGAACAAATATAACAATCACCAAAAACATATTAAACAGTCAACAACAACAAATTAAACAGTCAAAAAAAAATTAAACATAAAGATCAATAAAAACTCGGAAACGTGTCGCGTATAGTAGTACCTACACTGTCGGAGAAATAAGACCCTGACGCCCGCTTTGTTATCAAACTAAGATGGCATCTGTGCTGTCAACCTTAAAAATATGAATTTATTAAAATTAACAATTTTGGGTCACTCTCTATTTTTAAGTTTCTTCTGCTGATCGTACTTATTAGAGTGAATTCGAGTGAAGTTAGCCGAGAGCCCGTCCTATTCTTATTTTAATCGCATTGTAAGTAGTTACCTACACCTATAAATTTTTCGAGGGTATACATGTATTATTTATAAAAAACCGGGGTAACAACCATTCAATTATATCTTATTATACATTACAAAATTACAAAAAAAAAATTATAGTCATGTGCGGGGTTCGAACCCCCGCCCATCCACCCCTATAGCCGGGGCATGCTCTGACCGACTGAGCTAACATGACAGTATAACTCATAACTGTAACTCTTGCTCTCGTTCTTCAACCATCGTATGGGTAATATAACATTATATTTATGTATAACATTATATTTATGATATATAAATATAATGTTATACATTTTGATAAGAGCAGATTCATCTCCAGTGCATGGATATTATAAACAACTTGCTAACCCTACAGTTAACGGTAATCACTCTGATGACAGAGACATACATACCAACGGACCACAATTCAATACATCTGTCTTTTGGCAACTTTTTGTCGTGATTATGGTATCTATAGATACCTATATTTATTGAGACGCATACATAGCATTCACAGAGCGGGTGCTAGGCCATAGCGTACTTATATAGCTCAGGTAGAGGCTCAAGTTTCATGTGCCTTGGACTTGCAAGCTTTAAAGTTAACATGTCAATAATGCCGAGCTTTAAAGTTAACATGTCAATAATGCTTCTCACAACTCTTCGAGCCTCCTCCCCTTTCTTAACAAATTTGGTAAGATCTTAAACTTACGATTGTTCTTGACTTTCCAAGGTCTTTCTCTACATAAACTTTTATTCGTTCATTAATTTGTTAATTAATGAATTAGAAACGATTAAGTATGTAGATTTCAATTCAAAATAATTTATTCAATTTTTAATATTGAAATATTCTATATTATACTGCCACGTTCAGCGAAAAAATGTATAGAGCCACTGCGAGAAGAATAGGCAAGAAACTCGGAGCTTTTCATTTTAAACGTCTTTTAACAATGTGTTACAAGCTTTTATACAATTATTACAATATATGTTTAAATTACGTAGGTGACAGGCTATTTCCCCCGAGGAACACCCAGGTGTTCTACGAGGTGTTCCACGGGCAAGTACCGCAACAAACGACCGTGTAACACAGCCACACCAAAATTTTTTTATTCGATCAATGTACCGTTCGTTCATAATTTTACATTGTAAAAACCGCAGATTACGTCATACGCTAATACTGCTACTAGGGGTGCGTACCACTTTAGAGTTAAATTCCCCGAAAACGAAAAAAAACGATCACACTTGTTGAAAAGTTGTTCCACTTTGGTCTTGGCATTATTTTCGCCATAAACGCTAAAGTGGCAAATCTTAGTGTTCTTATAACGAACAAGGTAGACGCAACATGTGGTCAAAATGATCAAAAATAACGAAATTGGCCTCAAATGGAATACGCCCAAAGACGTATTCATAATGGAAGAATGGAGTCTTTTTTACACGATACATGTGCCTATGTCTTGTATTTCTCAGAACTGGCATATATCAGCGTTAAAATCAGTTATCTGCTTCTCAACAATTGCAGGTTTGTTGGCTTCAAATTACTGTCATTGTATGACATTCCATAGCGGCTTTGTTTCAAGTACCTATAGGTTCGTTATGCCGCATATCATTTGTGCATGTACTTACAAAGTTATTAACAGCTCAGTATGTTTCATCTGAAGCTCATTTTGTCCAATTTTGTTCGTACAAAATACATCGTCCCTTTAGATACCATCTCCATTTCAATCATTCGAACACCATTAAATAAAAAAAATCATGTCATTTGGTTAGTAGACCATTAATAAAAAGTGTCATTTAGTCAAATAATGATCCAAATTATTTATCCTTAATATTATACATATATTACTATCATATTAAGGGTGAACTGGCCGGGCCGTTCTCCATACAAACGTGGTAGGATGATCACTCCCTTATTTGAGGATTTAGGTCCAAAACAAAGCATAATACCGATAGATCTCGTTATTATCTAGGCTTGTATGATGCCGAAATTTTAATAAGATAATTAACTTGAGAGTTATGAGCTTCGAAACATTTTCATACAACATTTTCGAGGCTCATAACTTTTAACATAATTATCTTTTTAAAATTTCGGCATCATACAAGCCTAGATAATGACGAGATCAATCAGTATTATGCTTAATTCTGGACCTAAAATCTCAAATAAGGGAGTGATCATCCTACAGCGTTTGTATGGAGAAGCGACCGGCCAGTTCAACCTTAAATAGTAAAATGAGCATAAATACATCGCTCTATATATAAAAAACAAAAAATTAATATATAATTATTACTAGGTAAATAAATAGTTATAGCTATTCTAAATTGAAATAAAACCTTATTATTATAGGGACATGTTGTTCAATCCATAGAGCAACCATAGTTTTAATTATAATATAAACCATCAAGAGCGCAGCACCGAGGCCAGGGTTCCGTGCAAAAAGACAATGCTACATTTAATTGTTTTTAAATTATATTTTTTCCCAAAATGTATGTTTAAAATTAGCTGAAAATTTAAGTTTGTAATAGTCAAAATGGTTTTATTCCAACAATAAACAAATGAGTTTTTTTCACCTTTACGTATGCTGTGAGATTTTGCCTTTTGCCAAATTTTATGATTCTACTCGTAGGTCAATGAAAAGTACCTTGGAAGTTATCCATGAAATTGTTGGCGAGTACCAACGCATGTAGCATAGATAGCCATGATGGCATCTATTCACAAAAATATTTTACACCTTTCAACTGCTAACTCTTATCCAATCCTGGTAACAAGCATCTACACGGAAGGATAAACAAAGTGATCTGAGTTTTATTCCCTGACGTACGGAACCCTAAAAATGGTAAGATATTCATATTAAAATAATTATGAAAATTGATATAATCACAGATAAAACAACAAGTCTTTAGTCTCTTAAAATAGTCTTACAATCAAGAGTGAACTGGTCCTTTGACCATTGGTAACAAAGATGCCTTACACCTAATTAGTAAACACGCATTACGGCTAACCAGCTCTCTAAAAAACGGACGAAAACTTTTTTTGGCTTGCATTAACTTGATTTTATTTTAAATCAAATCAAATCAAAATTATTGCCACACAAAAAAATATATAGATAGAAATAACAATGACAACCAATACACAAGAAAAACTTAAAAATAATTCGTAACTAACATAGAGGGAAAAGAAAAAGATGATATTATATAAATAAATAATGTGGGCAAAAGGAGAAAACTCAGCATAAAGTCCGTACACATGTGCACACACGCTGTTTTTCAGTAATCCCCTGTGCTCGAACAGGTGTTCGTCGAGCTAGAAACATCGCGTTATGACCGATTGCGGGAGATTTTTATTTAAATTATCCTCTAATAATTTTACAGACACAAACAAAACAGCTATGAAAAAAAGGAAAGTGTTGTATTTAAAAAAAAAATACGATTATGAGAATACGAATCTGTGCATGATGGAATGTGTGAGTGTGTATGTGTGTGTCTTCCTATGTGTTTTTTTTTTTTTAGTATCTCTATCTAGTCCCGGCGTGCACATGTTGTAGCTTTGGTTTAAAAAAACGTTAACAAATCCGCCAGCGTTGGCAAAGGACAGCTGCCGGACAACACCGTTAGGTGCTTGGCGACAGATTTTCTACTTGAGGGTGGTAACTAGCCACACGGGCATTCGCAAAATGCTCTACCACCATGCTGTAACGCCTGCCATCCTTAGGCAACGACCGGGACCGTCGACGGCTTAACGTGCCCTCTGAAGCACGGAAGCGCTCAGAGTAATGCCACTAGCGGTCACCCATCCAAGTCATGACTGTGGCAGAGGTTGCTTAACTTAGCTGATCGGTTAAGAACGGCTAAACAAACTAGACGAGTGTCTACGAGAGCTTTAAGACACACCTCGCCTGCAGGAAAGCAAAGATGGAATCATCAAGAAGCGATGACCAATATTGCAGCCATAAGCTTTGCTGGTCGCCATCCCTGTGATGACGAGATAGATCAGACTTAGGGTCATAGCTGCAAGGAAAACAGTACCTACGCCAGTAGAGCGTTTGACAATTTAATTACACGACAGAGGCAGGGGTTAGAACCTGCTAAACTTTTTGGTTCGCGGTTAGAGATTCTGAACAGTATATGGATGACATGCCATGCCGTAACATGTTGTTCTGGATCGGAATGGTGAGAATGAAATTGAAGATCTCTTGAGAAGAAACGGTGGAAAACGTTCCCAGAAGCTAAAGTTCTACATTGTAGACTGATTAAAAAAAATATAAAAAAAATGGAACCAACTTGAACACTCTTTGTGAAATAACTTGAAGTCGTTACCATGATGGTTCAAAAGAAGTTTTAAATAAATAAATGGAACCGACTTCAACACTCAATAGTGTGAGATAACTTGTCGAAGTCAGTACCATGCGCACAATATTGTGATAGTAGGTACTTTTGAACTATCATGGTACCGACTTCAAACACAAGTGTCGATTGTAACAATCTCTTCATTTCGCTCGCCCGGCTGATAGGTTACTGAACTGAATCGAAAAAAGTACCGTTATCATTATGCGACAACCATAGTGCGTGCGCCACTATATTAATACTATGGGATACACTAATATCGCGCGTTTTCGAACCGCTGCTGTTGGGTAAATAGCAAATAACGGTTTTGAGTCACTGAAAAAAAAACGCTATCGCGTGCACTCGTATAAAGGGCTATACGTTATATTTTTCAGTGGTTTCATATCGCTTGCGTTTAATTGCAGTGCGTGCCTCAAAATTGCATATTGCTATTGCCTTCTCACAACTTTGTATTGACTAGACACAAACACATTCTATTCCGTACACAGCAACGGTTAACACCATGTTCCCACGAAAAAGGCCCGTATCTTTACTACCGGAAACCACAATATTATCGTTCATAATAATTTAACGAAATCATACAAACAAATTATATTATTTAAATGTTTCATGAATGTGAAATTTAAAGCTAGAGTGCAAGCAGCGCTTTCCATACAAACGTAGAATATTTTCAATATCAAGAGTTAAAACTTTCCATGTGTATCCCAGTATATCAATATGTATATGAGTCTAATATCTATGCTAGTGGTTTGCCAGTTTTTCGATTCATCATTTATTTTACCCCTAAATGTGACTATAGAAATTCCCATAACAAAACAATTTTGACAATTTCTTTTTTAAATATTAACTGTCAAACCAGAAGCATAGGTACTCGTACTAGGCTCAAGGATATGCGTGCAAAATTTGATCGAGTTAGAACACTTTGTATATATAGCGAAACTACGTTTGTTATTGTTTCTCACTTTGTTATCATCGTGATGATAAAGACCACACATTTTAACTCTTATATCGACGTGAGTAAATTGTATGGTTTCGTTGCTAGATATCAAATTCGCAAAAAGACAGATAAAGTTAAGTTATTACAAATCTGTTAAATGACACGAAAATAAATATCAAATTCAAATCATTATTTATTATTATCTGCAGACAATGCCACAATTCAGCGTACCAGCCAACGTGAAATTATTGATCTTATAAGATTTTAAAGAGAACATTAAAATAATATTTTAGACACTTAAAAATATAAGATATATACAAAATAATTCCGCCCATTTTGCGGTTCAACCGAAGTGCCGTCATAAACGCAACGTAGCATTTCGGAGACATGTTTCGCTTCTTCACGAATCAAGAGATCTCGAATCTTCGAACCGACGATAGAGGCAAAGAAACTATTAATTATAATTTATCTAATTCAACTCGTTACCAAGAAGGATCAGGATTTCAGAACAACATAGAGTATTTTCTCCAGTAAGATCAATAATAATATTCGTGGTTTATTGAAATTTCCTTTATTATATTTTGATGTAGATAAAATTTACCCTTGGGTTTTAAGGGACGATCAATTGACCTGGTCAAAAAAAACTCGTTTTAAAGTCTGAGTCAAAACCCAATAAAGAAATCTAGGACGTTCAATATCTTTGATGAACGACCCTCTGCCTTATTAAGTGCAAAGTACATTTATCAAAGACTGCATTGAAGAATCGAGTCTCTGATCGGTGAAGATGGTCTCTATCTCTGCTGCAGTCCTCACAAACAATATGACATAATACTGTGGAAATATGCGAAATAGCTACAATCGCTACATACGTTAACTGTCATCAATTACGAACTGCATAATATGCAGCAAAACAAAGTCTCCCGGATAGTTCAATTAACTAAGTATCTAACTGTACAGTTGAATCCATTTTAATTCCCACGGAAGACAGTTTTGTCACGGGAGTTTAATTTGGCCAAGATCAATGTTTGGTTTCACATAAACAATTTGGTAAAGAACACTTAATATACAATAGACAATAGATTATATATTTCATTACTTCGATATCTTTTCGGTACAACAATATCGCATAGATCTTTGACTGTGTATCGCAAATATGTTATTTATGCTAGAAACAGAAAAGGTCCTAGAACTGATCCTTGCGTAACTCCTATTTTTACTTATAAAGAAGGTAACGCCATTTATTCCAACCTTCCGTACTGATCCTTGCGTAACTCCTATTTTTACTCAAAAAGAAGGTAACGCCATTTATTCCAACCTTCCGTAGCCTGTCTGATATATGTAAGAAGATCTAGAGCTGTTCCACGGATATACCTAAAATAGTAACAAAACTAACACTGAAGAGCACAGATGAAGAATAGAAAAGTGAAGAGAAAAACAATTTCTAAAAGAGCAAGACTAATGAGCGCATTTTTAATTTGAAACTTCATGTTAATCTTCTAATTAAAAAAAGCATATATGTCACTGAAGAAGGAAAGTTAAGGTTTTCGAAACTTTTTTATTTTATGCGATAGGATGGAAAAGTGCCAGTGGTTCATCTTCATTTAGCGTCATAAGCTCTCCAGACATCATTAATATTTTTAACAAAAAACAGACCACACATACATGTGCCCATAGGTCAAAGGTTCTAGAACCTTGTAAAAATATTAATTTCTTTTAAATTGCTTTGCATTTATGATGTTGTTATTTACTTAAATAACAGTTAATATTATTTTGATCTTTCATACTAGTGTTTTAGTCACAGTTAACATTTATTTATGAACATAAATAACATAACCTGCAGTGTTTCTTCAATATATCACAAAAAAACACATACGGATACGAGCGGAACGAAGCCCTTTCTCTACATAATATAACTTAGTCAGGTCGTTAATAATAAAATATAATATAATTTTAGTATACATTTTCGTCAGGATTAAAAATAGGAAAATAAAATAATTACAATTAAAAATTACAAATAATTACATTATTTACATCCGGACACGCAAGGCCCTTCGTCACAACATAAATTAACTAATCATAAGATTATTACCTGGAGGATTAAGCTTAAGTGTATTTTCATGCTTATATAATATATATTAAAATACAAACAACTTTTCGTCAGCTCTCTAGCAAAATAAATATAATATACAAACTTCTATATTTTTAATACAGACAGGAGTCCGTCACTTGACGTCCTTTCCTTTCATTTGAACACTTTCAAGTCGTTTGTCTTTTAAAGTTTCTCTCTAGCAGGAATACAACTTATGAGTAAGATCTATTACGAAACACGTAGGTTTTACTCGCCTGAGGTTACCTGATGCACTATAGGGTGGAGTCACTTTTGACATATTGGGAAACTCGGGAACAGGCAATGCATCCACTTTAGTGATTGCATGAAGAAGGTCTATCGTAGGAGTAGCAAAAGTTATTGTCTTACTGATTTTGTCTTCCCATTTTTGATATCTGCATCTTTCCGCTTCAAATCTTCTTCCAGCTTCTCCCATATGTTAAGTGGAGGAGCCTTCTTTTCAATTCTTTGCTTGTATTTTTGCAAAAGTTCTTCCGCGTATTCAGACGGCTTGTAGGATGTATCGGCCGGTTTAGGAATCTTTTTATCTGCAATCTCGCTGGGCGACTTGCAGGTTACAGGATCTTTCCTTTTGAATGAAACTGGTGCAAGGTAGACCACTGCTGCACTTTTAGGTTTATTTTTAGGGCTGTAGGGTTTGTTTTCAAGCCAGCTAGTTACCTTTTTAACTGATTCCTGCATTTCCGGATCAGAATGTTTTATTGGTTTTTGATCAATATGATCAGCTATGCCAGCACCCGCCATTTCTGGCGTTAGCGAGGTCGACTCATCAATATTTTTATCTTCTTTTATCAATGTAACAGAGTTACTCCTTGTCTCATTCTTTAAAACACTAGTGATTACTTCTTGTTTGTTTAGATCCCATAAGTTTTGACGAGACATGTCATTATTTATATCATCTACATAAAGTAAAGAATCTTTGTTTGGTTCAATAGAACTTTCAGTATTTTTTGAAGCAATCTCATCGGTTATTTTTGATTCGGGTGCTCTGCACGTTTCGAAGAATTGAGGTGGCAGGAGTTTAAGTATTTTTTTCGGTTCAGACACTTTTGAGTCTCGTTGGGCATACAGTTTTAAAAGTTTAACTATAGCCACATTTGTTTTCCTCGTTTCTTCAAACGAGTCTTTTTTTGCTGTTGATATATTATTTTTGAGCATTGCAGTCATTTCATTATATTCACTTTGCTCATTGATTACTTTAGGATGAATTGCACTGTTCGCCTCAATGCTATCTTTAGAAGTAGTAGGTGCTATATCCAAAATAGGTTCTTTATTCGCCGCTAAAATGGTATTGTGTTTAATCGATTCCACCTTATTACAAGCAGTATCAGTTTCTATACTAGCAGTCTCGATTCTCTCTAAATTTTCTTTAACGTCAGTGACATTCACTTTCTTTGAACTACCTTTAGTGTTTTGTATATTTTGACTAGCAAAAGTCTGCTTTGGAATAAATTCTTTTACATTTGGATTTAATTTGCTTATAACAACAACATTGTTTTTACTTGTAGGCATTTCAATCGCGGCTTTGCTTTGGTCATCATCGGATGAATATTCATAATCTTCGACCTAAAATGATATCATATATTAAAGTACTACTGATAATCTGAGCAAACCTTAGGGCCTCTTCACTACCTTCCAGTAAAGTCTCCAGTAGGCTAATTACCGGTTTAAGTCACAATTAACCGTGCGTATGAATTTCACAATAGCTGAGTAGTACTAATCCACAGTTAAAGTGACCAGTAACTTACTTCTTGGTTCATCTGCCAATTAGTTTCTCTATCCAATGACCAATGAGTAACATTGAATTATTATCGACAAATGAATGAGTGACGTTGTTGATAGATTTTGAACGAATGTTTGAATTTACTTCAAAGATCCTTCAAGCAACTATCGAGTTGTTAATCAGAAGTCTGTTTTCTATTGTGAAACTGAAAAAACATAATTGCAACTTTTATTAGACGAGTAACTTTAATCAGGAAGTAATTAATTGACACTTTTCTTGAAGGTCATGAAAGAGGGCCTTGGTATGTTATTATAGCAGAACTTACCATACGTAGCATGCTAGTAATCCCCTTGAGGTCAGGGGCACCGTCATCATATTTATCTGATTTTTGCGTGGCTGTAGCTCTCCCAAATCGTAACTCAAGTTCATCATCTGCAACAATTAACGATAAAGAATGTTAAAGAGAGGTGAAAAGATCACATTTTAAGCAGCTGCATCTTCACCGATCAGAGTAAGTAAATGTTCTGCACGGCACTGCATTAATTTTGTCTCACTAGATGATAGGTCTTATACAGCGTGTCCCAAAATTCAACGATAAGCCGGCATCGGAGCATGGACCTACTCATGACTCCTCGGAAAAAAAAAAAAATTATAACTGTTTTTTTTTATTAATTACAGAGACTTTTATAAATTTCATCGATATTCGATACCCATTATGCTATTTTCAACTACCATGACCACAATTTTTGACATATTTTTGATATTTTTTGTGCATTAGCAACCTAAGAAGGACGGCTATCTACCACAATCCTTTAAAATTACAGAAAGTCTGTAGTTATTTTACAAAAATCAGTAAAAAAAAAAATTTTTCTTATAATTTTCATAGATTTTAACATTCTATGCACTTTCTATAGTCTGGGTTAAAAAAAAAGTATGGACACTACCATGGCAAGTTTTATTAAAAGTTGGCGCAACTTTATAAAAGTCTCTGTAATTAAAAAAAAAAAAAGAGTTATAATTTTTTTTTATTTTTTCCCGATTAGTCATGAGTAGGTCCATGCACCGATGCCAGCTTATCGTTGAATTTTGGGACACGGTGTATATATATATATATCTCATGTGCCTGTTACTTCATTGGCTATCTTGTAGCACAGCAATACAAAGTGCAAAAACGCTTCTGGATGGTTAGAACAAAATCAGAAGTCCAATCAAAAATTGTCTTGTACTTTTCAGTCGGACCTAAACTTTATTTCATGATAATAAATAGAAATTAGTTATGCAAGGCTGCAAAGTATTTGACGCCAGTACTTTTATTGAAACCTAAGGAAGTGAAGGATTCTAGGATTTTTATAGAATCCTAAGACCGAACCGCACCGAAGACGATAATTTATATATGAAATTATTTCATAGCTTTACTTCAATATCTGAGGTGTAATTAATCTTTTACACCCAATGGAACAATCTACATCACTATGGGAGGAAATAAAAATCTTTAATACAGTGCAACCCACAAGAAAATTGGCGTGCCGCCATGTTTTTGTCCTTTCTCTCTGTGCGATTATCATGTTGGCCCACGGATTTACTAAATCCGTGTATTGGCCAGTGCGATTGTTACAAATTAAAACCAATTATTTTAACCACCAAATGTTATCAACGAAACAGAATACAAACGATAAGTTTATTACTATATTCTTTTGAATGAAAAATGTATCGACTTCAAAAATAATTTAGCGCATGAAACAATATTTTGAGTATGAGTTTTTAAACTGTCACGGTCATTAACACTATAATGATTATAGTGTATAACAAACTGGATATTTATCGCGTTTTTGATTACTTTTGAGCTCTCGATATTTCGGCACTGTTGCAAGCGCCATGATCACGAGTAAACTGAGAATCGTATCGAGAGCTCAAAAGTAATCAAAAAAAACGTTAAATATCCCGTTTGTTATAAAAGTCCTGTCCTTTTAAAAGCAAGCTCTGTAAAATATGTTTTATGTGAATTTTTGGTAAAAGAAACATAAATAGCTTAAACAAATTGCGGTTGTCGTCTTAGGATGGCAGTCGTTATAGCATGGTGGTAGGGCATTTTGAGAATGCCTGCCTGGCTAGCTACCACCCTCAAGTAGAAAGTCTGTCGCCAAGCACCTAATGGTGTGTTCCGGCAGCTGTCCTTGAGAGCCAGTACTTCTAGGTTAGCCTGAACAACATCTTCGACCACATCATCACTTACCATCAGGTGAGATAGTGGTCAAAGGCTAACCTATCAGGCATAAAAAAAAAAAAAAAAAAAAAAAAAAAAAAAAAAAAAACGGTTTATTCGCTCTTTGATCATGTTGCCTAGAAATCAAAACATCTATGTAAAAATTTACGTAAAACGTTTATTGACTAGGAAGCATAATGACTAACTTGCAATATGACCACGCAACGTTTTACCTAAAGCGTTTATTGACTAGGAAGCATAATGACTTACTTGCAATTTGACCACGCAACGTTTTACCTAAACCGTTTATTGACTAGGAAGCAAAATGACTACCTTGCAATATGACCACGCAACATTTTACCAAACTAAAGTCTTGCTAGATAAAACGATAGCTTCGATACGAAACCAACCGTATATACTAGTATGTATGTATAGTCGCGTTCAGAGAAACATGGTCCGGTCTCCCATCAGACCCATCAATAACCTAAGGGTTTATTATAACATAATTTAACAAATCATTATATTTTTGACCACAATTGGCTTAAATAAATCGGGGTAAATATTTCATCAAATCTTTAAATATAACACTTAATAACACACACCTACAAACACTCGCTTTTTATTATCTAGATAGTACCTACCTATGATTTAATAAGAAATGCAATATAGAGATATATTTGCTAGTATAACAATAGACGATGATCATATTGATCATACAGTTGTTCAGTGTAACATAGCCATGTTAAACTGATTATATTTCAGTACTATAATCAAATAATTTGAATAGGTGATATGTGAATCAAGTAGATTTACATTCGACATATCATTTATGCAAATGAAAATGAACACTGAAATAGTATATTTTATTTTATTAATAATCAAAGGTGGTAATTAGGTACTTACACCCGAGTCACTATACCTTTCCTCATAAATGCTAGTAAATACGAAAACTATAGTGGCTAGTGACCACCCTCAAGTAGATAATCCGCCAAGCACCTAACGGTGTGTTCCGGCAGCTGTCCTTGAGAGCCAGTGAAATTACAGGCACATGAGACTTAACAACTACGTCTCAAAGTGACGGGCGCAGTGCAATTCATGACTTGTGATGAAATGCATCTGTTATAGGCAGAGGTATGCTTAACATCATGGGCCTCGAGCTTGTTCTGTTACAATAACATCAGAATTTTATAAAACTAACGTATTCATATTCTTTTCAATAGGCAAGTTGATAAAATCGTCACATTACGTTTTCAGATAAAAATAAATATTCTTTTAAAAACAAAGGTTTTCTACAACAATTTTCACTTGTTCCATCATATACAAATCAATGTCGCTTAAACTCATATTTTTTAAACGACAAGCCAAAAATATTTTTCAAAAAGAGTAAGCGACTTCAAAAAACTGCAAAGTATGAAATAACTTGTTGAAGTCGGTACCATGCTAATTCAAAACACTAATCAATAATTAATACCTCACATAAGCATAGTCCGACTTTCACAAGTTGAAATAGTGTCCGCCAATAAGAGTTGTAATTTTACCATTAAATCATCCAGGTATACAAATACATTTTTCTGTTAATTGACTATTACTTTAAATAACTACTCAGCCGATTTTGATGAAATTTTAATGGGAGCAACTAGGAGGTATACCTTACCCACCAAAAAATAATCATCAAAATCAATTCATAATTCGAGTAATGTTAAAAAAAATACCAAAAAATTGAACAACTTCAACGCTCAAATGTGTGAAATAACTTATCGAAGTCAGTACCATGTGCACAATATTGTGATAATAGGTACTTAAGAACCATTATGGTACCTACTTCAACAAGTTATTTCACACATGTGTTGAAGTCGGTTCCATTTTTTGGTATAATATGTATTTTCACCCTCTTTAGTGAGTGTGCGTCTTCTGGGATCGATTGTCATTCACTGTCAATGACTATATCATCAAGGTAGGAAAATACTTATCAGTTATTGGAGTGTAGCTCAAAAACGCCTTGACTGATTTTGATAAAATTTAAATGAGACCCCACGGCAAGCACCAGCTTTCAAATAAAAAAAGAATCATCAAAATCGATTCGAAAGTTCTGGGGTAATAAATATAAAAAAAAGATATAAAAAAAACAGTCGATTTGAATACCCCCTTCATTTTTTGCAGTTGGTAAAAAAACATACATTCATCAGAATTAAGATAAGAACCTCTTTTACTTAATGAAAATCGGTTGAGTAGTTTTTAAGTTATAGCCAATGAACTGAAATATTTATTTGTGGATGATTGATGATTTAATTTGTTGAAGTCGGTACCATGATGATTCAAAATACTGACCTCACATTATCATGGTCCAACTTACACATGTTATTTCATGTTTTTAGTGTTCGAAATAGGTTCTATATTGTGAAAATCTTTTTTTCCACTCTTTTTGGTGATGCATATTGCATACTGCTTCTGCTAAAGAGTGTGTTCTGTTTTTTTTTTTATATATTTTTGCAATAATATTCAAAAACAATTCAATAATGATGATGATATTCAGTTCACGACAATTTTTTTTCTAAGTGCCTAGTTTATAGAACCTAATTCAATGGTCTAATTTTGACTTACATTTGACTGAATTTATGGTACTTATGTCATTTGTTTTAGAAATAAACATAGTAAACACATATATTGAATATAATAAATATACATCCAATTTCAAAGATAATGACCATTTCTGCTGTTCTTATATGTATGTGTATGTATGTGTCTGTGAGTTTCTTTATTCCACCATTACTTCTAAACGGCTAAACCGATTTTAATATATGAGATATCGTTAGATTTGTCTTGATAGCGCAAGTGACACTGGGTACATAAAAAAAAACTGGCGCATTTTTTATATACATTGTGAGAAAAAAAAAATCACTTGATTAGCCGATAGTGCCCCATCTACTATTCCCGGGCCATTTCGGCCAGCCCAGTCAGACCCTAATTCGGGGAAATGGACATAATTAACCGTAACCATTTTACTATTTACTGGTACCATCGGTATTATCAACATATGCAGTATTAAATTTTATGACATCACTGAAAAGTTTAAGTATCTCCTTTGATGTTCGTGACCTGTCCTTTGCAAAAGGTATAGAGAAAATTAAATTTTTCTCAACATATTTATCAAATTTTATTTCTGTGTAGATTAGATAGTCTACGTATATGGCCAGCAGCAGGGCGGTTACAGCAAATACCTACTTTGGAGAGGTTGGCCAAAGGTCTGAGCCTCGGGTACATATCTTCACCTTTATAGCTACAATCTACTGGGTAGATCATTAGTTAACGATATTTAACAATTTAGAGCAATTTGGGTTATTTGCTTCATCGTTACTTTCACCGTGTCTTAGTCACAATTGCATTTAATTACATTGGAACGTTAGGTGTGTCTATCTGAGGGTAGTATTGTAGAGACAATAGACCATCGTCCGGCACGACAAAAAGTTGGGCTACGGATACATAATACCACTCTACAAAGGTCGACTCGACAGTTCCTGGAATACGATACCTACTCGAACCGCCCAAACATTTTTTCGTCTAAGGCCCAAACATAGAAGCAAAAAAGCACTTATCACCTAAAAAAGCATATGACGGAGAAAAGGAGTGACATATTTATTACACTTTAGTTAAATACGAGTGTGCACGTGTTGGTTGTCGAACGGCGAGATAAATCTTCGAGAGTTTTCAAATATAGTTATCTTCGTATGTTACGTACTCAAAACCATTCAATGTGTGGGTCACAGTAAGTACTGGGAATTAAACAAAGGATAAAGAAAATAAGTATTTGTATAAACAAAGAATTATTGTGTTAAGAATATAAAGACTGTTTAATACCCTGTTAGATGTCGTAAAAGGAGACTAAATGGATGAATGCGCCAAATATATTACGAACATAACAAGCTAATAATGTTAATTATAGTGTAGTTCAAAATGTTTTATACTTACCAACCTATCTCATGTTTTTATTATCTTTGGTCACCTAAATTACAATTTAAAACTGTGAATTTGAAGAGCAAGCAGAAACCTACAACACAAGTTAATTCTTAGTGTAGGTTCTGCGGACAGAATTATTGTGAAACTTGTATATTACTTAAGACAACAAAATGTAAACATGATATTATTTATCTTTACTATAGGTTTTTGGAATAAAATTTATTAAAATTTTAAATTTAAATTTAAATGATCAGAGTTCCACCACTCGCGTTGGCGTCTCTGAATTGGGTGTTTCTGTACATTGGCCAGTGATACCAGACCTGATCATCTTAACGCCCTGATTACCCGGGAGGTAGGCTAGCTGGCTAGGCAGGTAAGTTATTGAGAGCATTCTAACCATTTAGTTTCTGTGATCTGTGTTCTAACGAAGGGTTGATATCAAGGTTTTGAAGCAATGATGGCCGAGCGATAATAGCTATGGACTGCCGAGCCGCAGTACCCTGGTTCGATCCCCACCGCCCCGGCTTGAGATTCACTGCATTGTGGACGGGCATTTTACGATTGCCCGCCTGGTTTTAAGTAGGTACTTAGATTGTTTCAACTTCGTAAATATTATTATTGTTAAGTGCTAGATGTGAATTTTGATGATTTGTTAAACATTTACAAAAAATAATTTACATATAACATATAAAAAATTATGCACTTTAAAAAAAATCGCTTAATGTGGCATTTTAAGTGATATGCTGCAATAAGTTCAGTCTCTAAATATAATTACCCACTAGCACTATACCATGCTAAGCAAATATCACCATAATTTTTTTGTAGATAACAAAATTTTAAACTGCACCGGGTAACGAATAACGAACCGCGTCTCTGAGTTATACGCACCGAGCGCTTTCAAGAGCGATTTAGATTGTCTGAAGTCTTTAGTAGTACTCGCTAGCAAGTGCGTTAATGATTTCCGAGTAAACATTTACACATCGTCCAGCAGCCTGTCTGCCAATGCCACTTCGATGCCAGGATAGACAAGCAACATCCGTTAATTCGCAAAAACATTAACCTGCAAAATAATTCGTTGCAAAATAAGACGTTTCACAATTATTCGTGGTATTATAATAATATATTCAAAAAAGGTTAGGTTTTTTAGTTTTTTATACCAACTGTCTCCAGACAATTTTCCCATTATTTCACGATTACAAACTTCACTTTGTTTTGTTTATGCCAGACCATACAATCTCATAAATAATTATGTGAAATAATGACAGCATGTAATGCAAACAAATAAAACAGATATCTCACATACACACAAAGTCATTGCTCTAACGTATTTTATATTTTGTAGCATAGCACTCAAATTTAGGGATTTCGTTAAATAACAGATAGCGCTGTTATACAATATGAAGTAATTAGTTTATACATATGGCAATTACATTAACTTAAATAAGACATAGGCCAATGCCTTAATAAAAAAAAAGAACAGGTGTCAAACATTTCCCTTAACATATTTTGGGTTGAAATCACTTAGTTAGTGATCGAATGCTAAATTCGAACAAATCAGAAGCAGAATCGTTTAAGTTCTATGAGGGAACATGCGCTCTTTCAATTTTTCTTTTTATGTGATCTTTTAATTGTTTTCATTGCTCTCGTTTTAACATTATCATCATTTTCTTCTAATAGTCGCTTGCCATTTAATATTTTATTTACGTCTTTGCAATAATTATGCAAGAAAAATCGTATACAGAAGTCTAAAAGAAATATTTGTAATTTCCTAGTATGTTCATGGCACCCAATATCATTTAAGTCAATTAATATTAAACAAAGGGTTTTTATGTACATTTTCACATGATTTTGATATAAATCATTTATTATATGATAAATGATGTCTTGTATAATATTTGATACAACATATTTTGTTATTTTATCGCTGGGCGTGCATAGCCATCCTTGTGCATACTCTCTTCTCCGTATATAATCAGAATGTCCCAAAGTTAAATTTTCACATTTAGTGCAATTTGGAAAAAAAATATTTTTAGCTCTACGAGCTATGTAACCAGACACGTATGTCAATGCCCCCAAAACTCTTGGATTCTCTTTTTTGAAATGAAATGGAGTGAATTCTATCTCAAGATGGTTCATGACTACTTCCCGGCTGGTATTGGGCTGTGCTGTGCCTTTTTCCGGTAAAATAAAACGACAAAGTGTCTCGCTAAAATCTTCCTCACAATTGGCACCAGGAGCATGTATGCTATTTAAATTATTAATAAGAAGTGCAGCATATGCCGACTCAAATGCTGCTGCTCTTGGGTTTGTGTTTCTGTACCCATGACTCCTGATGGGCCCGAAAACAATTCTAATGAATCTTAATTGAAATGTTGCATCCATATCGATGTGACATCGTATTTTTGCTAAAACACTTAAAAAATACAAAAGTATATCTAGTGACAATTCCGCCTAATTTTCCTGTTAAGCCGACGTGACGTCACAAACGCCACGCAGCCAAACCGGAAGAATTTTCGACTTGTTTCGCTTCTACACGAAGCATCCTCAGGAGGTCTTGACTCTACGAGCGCACGATCGAGAAATTCTAGGGTATCTTTCGTAGAGTCAAGACCTCCTGACCCGTGGCATACAGACGGCAGCGGAGTCTCATGATAGTGCTCCGTTTTACCCCGTGGTCTCGGAATCCTAAAAATGAAACTGCTAAAAAGCTCTGCGTATATAATGAATAGATTCAGGCATAACTTTGCGGAAATCCCTATTTAATAATATTATAAATTAATATTTTAATAAAACACTTTAAAAAATATATAGAAATTTCTCGATCGTGCGCTGATTTGTCAAGACCTCCTGAGGATGCTTCGTGTGGAAGCGAAAGGCGTCGAAAATTCTTCCGGTTTGGCTGCGTGGCGTTTGTGACGTCACGTCGGCATAACAGGAAAATTTGGCGGAATTGTCACTAGATATTTTTTTGTACTTTTTAAGTGTTTTATGAAAATATCAATTTGATGTTTTCATAAATATTTTTAAATTATTTGTTATTATTAAATATGGATTTCCGCAAAGTAACGCCTGAATCT
Organism: Plagodis pulveraria; assembly: GCA_963890685.1. NCBI lineage: Eukaryota > Metazoa > Arthropoda > Insecta > Lepidoptera > Geometridae > Plagodis > Plagodis pulveraria. Next base: position 29,796,867 of record OY982955.1, on the reverse strand, counting down.
ATTTATTTATTTATTAGAATAATTTAATTCAAATCGTAATAATGAATTCACGAAATTTTAGTCTCGTGCATTATTGATGTAATTATATTATCGATTTGAATCGATGGCGAGCATCCCTAATTCCTATAGCGAATTCCTATTTGATTTTGCATCTTGCCGATTTGTTTACTTTCTGTGTCAGGAATTAAAATTTATTTAGTTTAAAGTTAGCTGTGACTGGTGCATTATTTTTATGCTGGCTGTGATCATATAGGGACGTTGTTATGGTGCCATATACGATATTTTTACAATAAGGTGGAAATATATTTTTTTGTGTATAGTTGCAAGTAGATAAATTTGGATAATAAAACATACATAAACTTATAGACTTTTGTATTTAGTTATCAAGCTCATTGTAGGTTTTTGGCTGGATCTTAATACTGCTTTTACTTTTCATGCTATATGTTTCGATCCGTGGCAGGAAGCATTGGTGATTTGGTCCACATTTAAAAGAGTTAATGATCTTCACGCGTTCCTTGAAAGCAATTTATAGGATAACAGGTTAATATTAGACATTAAATATATAGTATATCTATAAAAGACTTATAGATATATCTATATTTTAAATAAATAAAGGTACAAAGTATCAACCATACGTAACTGGGATGAGTATTTATGAAAAACAGATGGCAGCACTGTTTTTTTTTTTTTTTTTTTTTTAGTGCCATCTGTTATTTACGGATATAACTAACCGTGACGTCATCAAAAAAAATCTATTAACACCTAGGGATGTCAAGTTTGGTCTCTATTTCAGTATATACAAAGTTACTTTATGGTTTATGCAACAAAGCGAAAGAGGTATTACTCTCTGTAGTCCGCGACATAATTGCATTGTTTTATTCCCAATAAAAAAATGTCATAGCATGTAAAAACCGGGAAGGTAGGAAACGAAGGGTTCCGTAAAGAAATGTTCTGTGAATAGTTTACCTGTCACTGTTATTAGTATCGAGCAAGAAACGGTAAAAAATTCAAGTTTGTTGTATGGGAGCCCCCCTTAAATATTTATTTTATTTTATTTTTAGTATTTGTTGTTAAACGGCAATAGAAATACATCATCTTTGAAAATGTCAACTGTCTAGCTATCACCGCTCTTGAGATACAGCCTGGTGACGGACGGACGGACAGCGAAGTCTCAGTAATAGGGCCCCATTTTTACCGTTTGGACACGGCACCCTAATAAGGGACATACCTACAAACAATGGCAATACAATGTGTGTTGGTTCCAACGCTGCTGCTTGTCAGCAATAGCACTCAATATTGTAATATATATTGAGCGCAATTGACAAACTAATTAGTCATGAAATAAAGTGTAGATATCAGTTTAAGATCAATAACAAACAATATGGAGTATCCATATTATTAGCTTTTGCTGACTTTACAATACCTACAGACAAGTTACCTGATCAAGAACTGTTATGAGAAGTTGATGAGTTCTGTGCATGAACTGACAGATTACGAAGCCAAATTAGGGCAAACAATAAAAATTTTTTTCATTTGCAATTTAGGGCTTTTATAGTAGGACAATAAGCTAAAGCTGAGCCAAATAAATATTGTGACCATCTGTAAAGCAGTGGACGCAGCGGCACTCGCACGGTTAATCCATTGTACGCTAAGTAACTTGTCTCATTAATAAAAACAAGTGTCAACGCGTCCTTCTGCCATTCACTAATTTACTCTACTAAAATGTTACTAAATTGTTTGTTTACACTACAGCAAGTAGTGCTAGCGAGGATAATGATGAGCAGGGGGTTTGAGCGCGCTCAGGGATAGCGTCCCTTGAAACAGAAATTAAAGGCGATTCTATTAGATTCTAGTTCATATACTAGTAGAATAGCAAGAAGTACTAGCCTATACGTCTCTACTAAAGCACTCTATTAAGACCGTGGGGTGCCGGGTAAGACTGTTACCCCTCCATCTACACCCGTGGGTGTCGTAAGTAGCGATTAAAGGTAACACACCAGAAGGTTTTTGCAGCGCATTCTGAGGAACTGATATCTCACACTGCGATCCCCAAGATGCCTGCCAAGTTTGGGTATTTTGGTCAACCCTCCTATAATAGAAGAAACTGTGTTCAGCAGTGGACAATCCGGCTGATACAGTACAGTACTCTATTAATACAAAGCGGTCATCAGTCATCACGATATGTAAAATCAGATGAGAACTTTGTTCTTTAGTTTTATTATTTTAATAACTGATGGTGCGGCCCATAGACATAGGATTTTTTCGCTACGCTCAACAGACCTACGAAGTGTGGGAGTGAAAGGTCCTAAGCTGCTTCAAACCGTCGCGAGAGAAAAAGAGATAGTGAAACAAGAAGACAGTATGTCATTTTTTACGCGAGTAAGAGGCCATAGCGTCCCGGCCACTTCCAAGTCGGCGCGAATTTTGTGTATTTTCTCAAGTATATTACGATTATAATATAAAATATATATTCTGCAAGCATGGTGTCTTGTTCAGTGAGTGAATGTGAGGTTACAAGACGCAGTAACCCGAATATATACACATTTCATAGGTAATTTATGTTTATTTGTACTGCTTTTTTGATAATCATTATTTCGTCATTTTATTATAAAACGAGTTATAAGAACTATGGAAATATTAGATAATAGGTTTCTCTTCATACTTATCATCAAATTAAATTGCTAAATGAAGCATTGGTTGTTATTTTACGAAAAACTATGAAACGTTTGTTTACGATAGGGCTTGACAAAGTCCTGACGTCACAAGTATCGACAAAGTCGATAGTTTGTGTCTGACCTGTAGGTTCGACGTGACTGCTCGGGTACATATTCGAACCTCAAAAATTACCGGTAGTTAGTTTAATTATAAAATAGTTTAAAAAATTCTATAATTACATAATAGTTAGCGAGAAGTTGACAGATCAGTTAATAGCTTATTGAGTATTTACGAATAAGGGAGTAAATATTATCACAAAATATATCATTCAAAATTTATTATGAAGTTTTCTGTGAAAAGTTCCCCTAACACTCAATAAATAATTGGAAATATCTCTGAATTCTGTCATAAAATATTAGTATCTTCATACAAATAGCTATTTAACAGAAATTGAAATAACTGTATGCACGCGTATAATGATGTTAGTGTTAATACAGATTTCCAAATTTTTTTTAGTATGTGATAAAAGAGTTCGGATTATTGATGGATTCTAAATAAAAACTACAATTTGTAGTAAACTTTGAATCAAAATGCTTCATACAAAGAAAACATCGATGTATACTAATGAGAGACTGAATACCAACTTTGAATGTCCCTGAATGCATGAAGATGTGGAAATGGTAGTCAATAGCTTTAGGAAATGATGAAACAAGTAACAGTTTAATTTGTAGTAAAATACATGGTCAAACATTTTTTTTTTAATGTAAAGACTGTACGATAAGTAGATTCAATCTAATAACCCTTCCCTTAGGCTTCCGTCTGGCTGACACCAAATAAATTTTATTTTTCCTTTCAGATCAAATTGATGATAAGGCGGCCTTGTCCTTCCTTAAATAGAGATATATCACCACCGTTAGCCATTATCTGGTCCTTCAAAACAAGTACTATCTCCAAAGAAAAAAAACTTATTAAGTAATGTTCTAAGTTGTGACAAAAATTAAAGAAAAAAATTAGCTCTTAAAAAGTTTAAAAGCTAAAACAAAAATAATGATAAAACGGCTTTTAGACTTAAAAGCAGACTTTAAAGAATTATATGTTTAGTAGGCCAGTTAGTAAAGATAATCGAAATAATGTACACATCGTCATTTCTACAGCCCAAAGAGCTATGTTTACATTAGGGACTAATTCGATATTTCCTTACCATATGTGATTACTTTATGCAAATGGTATTCAGATAAATGTAATTTAATAATACTGATTACAGGATATGTATCTTTGCAGCTTAATGATTTTGTTGATGGTAATCATAATACTTAGTAATGGTAAGTTTTACTTCATCTTGTTACGATGAAATATTAGTAGTTCTACTTTTAAAATTGCTGTACCATTTTCGACCTATAATAAATGCATTTGACTTCAACTTTGAATGAGTTTTATTCTTAACAGATCAAAAATAGGAGTAGGTTCTCAATTAGGTTGTATTCAAGTTATGATATTGGGGTTAAAACATCGTATTTTGTTTGAAAGGATATACTTTAAGATTCATACCATTGAAATTTCATCGTAATCAGTTAAGTAGTTTGGTTTTTAAATCATAATAACTGGAAAAATAAGTTGTCCAAGTTAATGAAACTGCATATTTTGCGTTTCTGTGATTTCAGTGTTGTTTACGGTCATTACAATAGTCTCAATGAACTATATAGGGCATAATTTCAAACGAATGTGTACTAAGATTCAACCAGTAAAACTGTCGATAGTATTACGCCCGCGTCTTGACAACACTATGTCACTCACACATTTACATTTCATTTTTTGTAACACCGTTCATCCATCACCGTTGGTCTTGTACATCCTAAGCCTATGGTGCGGCCATAGATCAGACTAATGGACTTCTTCTTTATCAAACACAAAACACTTTTTATGATGCCGCTACCCTATAACATGTTAATCTCGATCACATTATCCAAGGCCAAGAAAAGTCTGAAACAAGTTTCCTCAAAATTTTCCTTATAGAATAAAATTGCATAGTTCATTAAAAATTACGCTTGTAGCGTAAATATCTTATTGAATTGAAGCCTTGATTCGAGGCTTCAATTCATTTCACTCATTCCACAAACAATTTATGATAGGTGCACAGTCCAGCAAAGCGGGTTTAGGGTCGAAAAAGAAAGTTCAGGATAAAGACATTCTAAAATCTTTTCTACAACAAGACGAAAATGATAGCTATAAAGTGCATGCAATGAGCTTGGAAATGCAAAGGGCATGGCTAACCATAGGTGAATTTTGTATCCCCCTGGCGTAAAAGTGGCGCACCTTGATATACGATTAGTCACCTGCCTTAGATAGGGGTCATTATTCACGACGTCATGATAGAGTACCTCGAAATCATGCGAGAAGCAGCGAGTCTCTCGGTAGCTAGAGCAAAAAAGGTTTGACCACGAACAAACGATAGATGTCAGTGTTCTACTTTATGTACATATATCTGGATAGGAGCATAGAGGGATGTTTCAAGGGCATTACGCTCGGATGGGCACACGAGTATATGCGGTTCTTGCTAGTTTTGCCAGCTTTTGCAGTCGAGGTTGCTTTTGTAAAAGGAGGGTCATCTACAAAATCGAAATCTATGCCTTACTCCATCTTAGGCGCAGCTCCCGATTGGATTCTTTTGATGGATATGTATGAAAAACACTACAAAATTCCTGAAAATGTTGGTGTTTCGTCATCCAGTCCAGATATATTTCTATACTCAATAACTCTAAAACGCATAGTACTTATAGAACTAACGACAGGTTGCTTTTGTAAAAGGAGGGTCATCTACCAAATTCGAAATCAAAGCCTTACTCCATCTTAGGCGCAGCTCCCGATTGGACTCTTTTGATGGACACGTATGAAATACACTACAAAATTCCTGAGTATGTTGGTGTTTCGTCATGCAGACCAGATATATTTCTATACTCAAAAAATCTAAAACGCACAGTTCACTGTTCTTCATAGTTACTGTGCGGTGGTGCGTGGAACATACCCAAGGAGCACACAATCAAAACTAACAAATATTATGACCTAACAAATGAATTAACCAAAAACGGTTATGTGGTTAATTTATATGCTGTAGAAGTCGGAGCAAGGGGTATACCAGCGAAATCTCTATATATCCTACTAAAAGACCTTGGCCTGTCAAGAACAACCGTAACTTCCATCTAGAATGTGTATCCAAGATTTTCAATCTAAAATGTGTATCCATGGCGGTATTAGTAGGATCTTACCAAATATGGTTGGGCAGGGGAGGAGGCTGGAGCGGTGAGAGGGAGCATTGATGCATCATAAAGGGGCCCCTTAACCTTACTCACTGGGTTGCAAGTCCCAGGCACTTTGACTTGGGCCTCTTCCTCTGCAACGCTATGGACCCGGCACCCGCACGGTGAATCCATGGAATGCTAAGTAAATTCGTCATCTATTTATGTATAAATGTGTGTGAAAATATATTAATGAAATAGCAAAACTTTATCAAGAGGAACAAGAAAAGTTACATTTTCGATTTACAGTACTAGTTTTGTGTAATTAAGCTTTCTTTTGGATTTTACCTCAGCTGATCGCAATTTCACCATCGCTGCCTCTCTTTCAGTCCTATGTAGTCCAAGAGTGACAAAATTTCAGCATTTAACAATATTCATTTATATTAATATAACCTAAATGATGCCATTATCACTAGCTTAGATTAGCATATTCTGTCTGTATTTAACCACTGGTCTACTGTATTTTTGTAAATAAAGTTATAAATTCCATAGATTACCTTCATCGTTGAGCACTCGTGGTGGTGGTGGGCGTTCTCCAACCACAAAGAACCCTTCATCAACATTTGCTACTCTCCTGCCAGATGCTACCTCCAAGTCCTTCAGTACATCCTCTTTAGTGCACCACATTCCATGATTCATTTTCAAATCTAAAAAGAAAATAACACTTTAAGATCTAAAACATCTTTATTAAATATGATTCCAAGCACTATCACACTAACTTTTTTATACTATAAGCATGTGAAATGAAATGTTATTTTTCACATGCTTCAAAGCCAAAAAACTGCATTTGTCCATAAAATTACTGTTTATTACACCTCTAAATCTTTGACAATTGCAACTGACACATATTACTATACATTATTATGTTGAAATATGGATATGTTTATTTATTTATAGCTGATAAGCTGGGCTTTGACCACTATTGCAAGGAGAGAATGAAGTTGGAACCGCTGTTAGCCAAGTTTCCAATCAACTAAGTTAACCAATATCTGCCAAGGTCATGACTTGGATGGGTGACATTACTACTGAACACTTTCATGCTTTTGAGGGCACCTTTAGCCATCGGTGCCGGTTGTTGTCTAAGGATGGCAGTTGTTACAGCACGGTGGTAAAGCAGTTTGGGTATGTCCTCTTAGCAAACACCCTCAAGTAGAAAATCTGTCGCCAAGCACCAAACATTGATTTCTGGCAGCTGTAGTTGAGAAATACTAATTCTATGTTAGCCTGAACAACATCTTCAACTACAACTATCACAATAATAAAAGAAGTTGCTCAGGCTATGATTCTTCTGCTGTTCCGAATAATTTGCAGTCAGGAACAGTCAGACGAGTATTTTGAATCCATTAGATCCATTAAGCTATGCCATGTACTTCGTAGCAGTGCAAAATACACAAATAATCAAGGTTAAAATTAAAACTTCAATTATTTATTTCTGAAAAACTAAGATAAAATTTTGTGTGATTATTCAAGATTATTTAATGATGGCTTTTATATGTATAAATCTACATGGAAAAGCCATCATTAACATTCTGTTTTTTTCTGGGGCTCATCTTTAGAATCAGTATACACCACCCTAGCGAGTATGCAGCGACAAGGTAGCGAGAAGACTAAAGTGTTGCGTACCCACAGCACCAGAGCTGTTAATAGAATTACTTCACTTCTAACAAGACATTTAAGTCTTAGCCTAACCTGTTTTTGTTGACGTTTTCATGCTTGTGATTTGTGACTAATTATTTTCATGAAGAAGTAGAAGCTCATTTTGAGTAATTTGATTAGTATTAAAAACTGTAAGTTTCTGTAACTCCCCTCTCGTAAGCTCCTACTTTTCACTACGGATAGTGCGGCAGTAATATATGCACTCAGAAAACCAGTAACCAGGTCTCGAGTTATTGCTGAGTGCCATGCTGCCCTACAAAAATTATCAAACAATTATAAAGTAATAATAACATGGACGAAGGGACATAACATGTGCCCGGGTAATACCATGGCAGATACTCTGGCCAAAGACGGGGCAAAAAAACAGGTATGTGATGACTCAAAGAGCCTTTGCAAACCATCAGTAATGGAAATACGAGAACTATTGCGTCGTCACACCGAGAGAGAACAACAAAACCTGTGGGATAAGTTAGAAGACTGTACACATGCTAAGGCCATGTTTCCAACTCTAAACAAGAAGCTGACAAATAACCTGCTAAAGCTACAGCGGGATGAATTGCGCCTTGTTATAGGCCTCTTTACGGGTCACTGCAACCTGAACTACTTTCTGCACAAAACGGGAGCAACAGACAGTCCTCTATGTAGAGGCTGTATGCGTGAAGAAGAGACCGTGGAGCACGTCCTATTTCACTGTGAAGCCACGGAACAAATAAGAGTTGAAACGGGTCTATGTGAGCCATTCTCACCATCGAAATCCTTTCCACCACCACAAACGTCACTGGAGCAGCTATGCCAGCGACCCAGAGTCCTTCTCCGCTACGTTAAGGAGTTGGGATGGCTTGGGTAAAAGCTGGCGGGGGAAATGCACAATACACCCCAAGCGAGACGTCAGTGCAGGACATATCGCCCCCAATTAGAATAAGAATAAGAACTCCCCTCTCCTCTGTGGGGAATATTCCGCCCTCTCTCCCCCTCCCCATTGTACAAACTATGTACATATCTAAGATCCTCCCAATGTATGTAGGTATAGGTACATATTTTTTATATTAATAGTTTCCGGTACCCCATATGCTAAAACCCCCCTCTCCACCCCACACCCCTAATTTTAGTACATATGTATGTATACCAATTATAAAGTCCTTCCTTTTCTAGAACCCATCCTGTATAATGCCAGTTGTTTTGACTATAACATTATTAAAATACTACTATACCAAGTGGATTTTTAACACATGCACATCGTAAATAATAATAACAATAGAATTTAGATTTATCAAGCATACACAATCAATATGGTATTTACCTGCATAATTATGACTCAATACATACCCTTTTGAACTTTCAGTGCAGATCAGATCAGAATGATAATGAGCAAATGCAATCTGGCACTATTAGGTATATTCATCCAAGGCCGCCACCACCACCAATCAAGTTATACCTATATATTTGAAGTGCCACGGATGACGAATTTCCCTTTCCAATGCGTTTTCGTTTTATCGTGAACTTATGGATATGATCGTTACAAATAAATGCAAGATACGTAATATCTCCTTAGTAGTTTGTGCTACGGAAACAACCAAGTTACAATTCACAAAAATCACTTCACCCCCTGCCCTAGATGATCTGGAGTGATGTGGGTGGATTCATAAATCTCTGCCGAGAAAAGTCTTGTATCGTCCATTCACACCGGTTTATCTCAAACTTTAATTAAATCGTAATAATAAATAAAACCACCACATTTGAAACAAACTAATCACCTATCACACTCACATCACACTAGTGTTGCCAGATCCGCGAGGTAAAAATTATCCGAGATTTAATGCAAAATCATCGTGTTTTTATCGCATGTCCAAATTTACTCTGTAAGTTACTCAACCGAGTCTAAAAAGACAATAGATTATACGACAATAATTTAGAGTGTATAACCTTAACAGATATCGTTATTTTTTTTTAGGTAGATCTTGATGTGACTATTACTTATTATCATATTAGTCAATTTTAATGTTGGGCGCCCATCTAATTTTCAGGAAACTAGACGGAGGTTCTTTCTGTTGTTCATAAAATTAAATCTTAAAGATAGGTATATACTAATTAATATTTTTTTATTGAATATTAATCTTGTGTTAATCAAAAAGTAATTTCTTCCTCAGAATCAGAACACAAAGATTTAATTTCTGCGGATGAGGCATGTAGGCCTTAACGGGTGCTGTTTTCTTTTTCAGGGCCTTAAATTCCTAACCTGTTCATACCCTCAATCATGCTCGGTTTGGAATAAAATCAATTCAGCAGGATTTTGCGCTACCACTGTCACAGCCTTCTACACCTTGATCAGCCAAAACTATGCCATTAACAGTAGTTGTTATATGACTGTATTGGCTTTTTTATATTTTAATTTATGTATTTTAGAAAAAACATTTCACTTTCCACGTTCGACTGGATTCTGGACTGCAATAGACTAAAGAAAAATATTACGTAAAGTTGCGTTCCATTACAGATATCTGAATGAATCACAAAAATATCTTGTATTTGAAAAAATATCGTAGCAGTTAGATAAAATATCGTGCGATACGTACATATTATTTTATATCGCATGATACTCAAAAATATCGTGGATCTAGGATAATTATCGCATGTCTGGCAACACTGCATCACACTAGTCTGGTCAGTCTTCTTCTTCTTTTTCTTTAGATGGCTTACGCTGCTTGACGTTTTTCTGCCAGTGTCAGAGTCATAGGTCAGAGTGTGGCCAATGTACAGTCCCACCAACTTATCTGTTATGGCGGCAAAAAAAAGGACTACAACATTCCTTCAAATTGTGACAGTTTGTAGTTGATTTCCTTGACCAGTAGCGCCCGCAAAAACTGCACAGTTAAGTTGGTGGTACTATACGGTTCAGGGTGCGTACCATTTGAATGAGATTCGCTAAAAACGATCACACAAACAAAAAGTTGTTCCACATGGGTCTTGGCGTTATTTTCGCCTTAAACGCTACATCTAATGTCAAAAGTGACAGAAGTGGCAAATTTTAGTGGCATTCTTAACGTTCTTATCCAAACATGGAACGGGGATGACAGTTACAAACGATCACGTGATCACAACCATAGACGCAGCATGTGATCAAAATTATCGAAAATAACGTTCTTAGCGACTAATGGAACATACCCTTAAATGAAGAATGCCCGGGGTGCGTTCCTGTAAGCCTTCGGCCAAGACACATTTTGGTCCGAGCGCGGATATACGCCGTTCCAGCACTGCAATCGAGCTTAATTTGATCCTGGCAAGATTTGATCATACCCGTTCCGGGCGACTTGTCAGAGCTAATTTTGCTCTACTTGGCCAAAATTTTACTACCTTTTGAATCGGCCAAATCTTGGCTAGGTGTCAAAAGTGTCAGATTCTACAATAAATAATAAATATTGTACAAGCTAAGCCAAGGAATGGTACAGTCCCACAAACTTATCTGTTCAGGCGGCAGAAAAAAGAACTACAACATTCCTTCAAATTGTGACAGTTTGTAGTTGATTTCCTTGACCAGCAGCGCCCTCGCGAACTGCACAGTTAAGTTGGTGGTACTATAATTACAATGCTATCATTGCTTAATTACGTAATGAAACACATTTACAAAACATGTAGAAAATATTTATCATCTAAAAACATCCCTGTCAATATCATATTTTGACACTAGCTCTAAAGGTCGTTCGAGGTACCTTAGAGCAAATCTAGCTAGACCAATATTTGGCCCGGTCTTACTGGAACGCGTCCCAAGTATTCGGCTCAGTCACAGAGTGAGAATGGAAGTGGGCTAGTAATCTTTGGTCACAGACTACGATTTGATAATTTATTTGTAGTCACAGATTAAGTAAGTATAATCGTGTAAGTTAGGAAATATGTTAAAAAATAATCGATTTACCGTAGATTTTTTTACAATAAGAATAGATTGTCATAACCGATTTTAATATGGCAAATATACGATTAATCATCGATTTTTTAAAAACGATTTTTGTCTGTCACAGTCTGACATTATTTAAGTCTGCGAATTACTATTAGGTATCGCCACCTGTGCGTCCAGAGTTATATTACAATGACATCCCTCTTTTGCTTTTAAAACAATAAAATTAAGTTACACAATCAAACATTTACTAAATGCTAGAGCTAGAAGACTTTTAAAAGCACTAAATTCACTTAAAACTTTTTGTCTCGTAAAACTTTCTAAATATTGAATAAAACATGGCGTTTGAAAATGAAGTTTCATCAATGTTATGACAAACAGCCGAATATCAAAATCGTTAGTCAACGAATTGTATTGTTTTACAATTCGTTGACTAAGGCTTTCAATTTTAGCAATTTGACCACTACATATAGAAATACTGACCTATCGCATTTATAGGATTTATACTTTAGTTTGGAGGTTAATTATAAATTCTTTGTAGGGAGACATGCAACGTGAGCACAATGTGATGATATTGCAAAAGTAGCCCCCTCGCGTGTGTACCGAGCGTCCGTACTTCAGCTCACCTTATTAGTGTAAACTTTTAAATACTTACATAAATATTAAATTCTGACGGAGAATATTTAATAGTGATCACCGAAATGTAGTACTTTACTTACCCATTCCAGGAGACAGTCAAGAACACGCATAAGAAAGAAATAAGGGTGCACATATAAACCTTGATAGGTGACGTGCGCCACGATATCAAATAACATTTATGAGAACCTTACAGTGGTAACCCCGAGCGACGTGGTTCTAAAACTTTAATTTGTGCTGATTATATAAAAATTTCTTATTTCTCGTTTTTATTATGATAATTGGTATATATTTTTAATGAATAAAACTGTGATTAAAACAATATTTTGGCGTTTATTTAGGAATTAATTGAAAAAATTGATTAGATAATGAAATCGATTTTTTAAAGTAAAATCGAACTTACATGCTAAAAAAACCATCGATTAATTTATAATCTATTTTGTATTTAGAATGTCCCAATTAGGTGTTGATGTGATGTGTGATTTACGTTCAGTCACTTGCAAAAAAGAATAAAAAGAATGCAGGGTGCGTTCATAATCCCGGTACTTGCCCGTGGCTAAAAAAAAACGTAACAAGATGTATATTTTGAAGCAGTGACGGCTCAGTGGTATTGGCTATGGACTGCCGCGCAGCAGGTTCATGGTTCGAATCCCGCAGCGGGCTTGAGCTTCACCGCATGGTGGCAGGGCATTTTGCGAATGCCCGCCAGGCTAGCGACCACCCTCAAGTAGAAAATCTGTAGCCAAGCACCTAACGGTGTGTTCCGGCAGTTCTTGAGAGCCAGTGAAATTACAGGCACATGAGACTTAACAACTGTCTCAAGGTGACGGGCGCAGTGCAATTCGTGTCTTGTGACAAAATGCATCTGTTATAGGCAGAGGAAATGCATCCGTGTGTTTTTTGTGCAAATAAAAATATAATTGATTGATTAACAGAATGAAAAATAGATTCCAGAAATTCTAAGGCTTAACCCGTATGTTAAATTATCAGCGTATTAGTAAAAATCAGTTTTGAAAACTTCATTTGGAACTCCATGCGTCAGTGGTAAATTGAACCAGTTGTCTGGTGGTTGTATATGAAACATTTATGGAGAAAAGCTTTTAATAAGCGTTTGGCGAATTTGGAACAATATGTATATGGTCATATCATATTTTACCTTTTTTTAATTGTCATTTCCAATTATTTATTTATATGGACCATGAGTACCTAATATTCACTTCGTTGGTCTTTCTAATACAGGCAAAAATATAAATAATCATGTGCTGGAATTTCCCCGAGAACTTTGATGATGTTTATTTGTCAGATGAAGATAAATATCAATTGGAACAAAAAATATAGAAGAAACTGAGTCTGATTTTGAAATAGAGTCTGAACCTGGCGTGATATATAATGAAGTCATATATCTGGAAGAATCGGAACTGGAGGAAACGGGAAAGGCATTAGAAGGAATAGATGACGTGTTGGGACATACGTCAAAGAAATAAATGAATAATAAATCAATAAAGATCACAATTTAAAACCATTTTGTTTTTTGTAGTACATTCTCCGATTAAGAATATTTTTTCATCACAAATAAATACTTTGCTTCTTACTTCATATTGTTCCAAATATGGAACAAGGTGGTTTTCACAAATTTAAATGCATATTTTTCTCTCGATATCTTCATGGATGAGATACTTCGATAAAGGTTAGTTTCTCGATGATGAGACATATACTATTTTTTTTTATTCCATGCGGTAAAGTGTTAAATCTATAGAGTTCCGAAAACCAGAGAATTGAGAAGAATTACTTAGCATTCCATCAATTCACCGTGCGGGTGCCGGGTCCATCGCGTTGCAAAGGAGGCTAGAGGGGCCTGGGGCTTGCAACCCTTGGTTGGGTTAAGGGGCCCCTTTACGATATATCAATGCTCCCCTTCACCGCTTGAGCCTCCTCCTCTGCCTAACCATAATGCTGCCTTAGATACACGTTCTAGGATGGAAGTTACGGTCGTTCTTAGTAGGCCAAGGTCTTTAAGTAGGTTATATAGGGATTTCGCTGGTATACCCCTTGCTCCAACTTCTATAGCACATAAATTAACCACATAACCATTTTTGGTTAATTCATTTGTTAAGTATTCATTTGTATAATATTTGTTTGTTTTTATTGTGTGGTCTTTAGGTATCTTTATTTCCCACGGCACAGTAAGTTCGTTGCGTTTTAGATTTTTTGAGTGTAGAAATATGTCTGGTCTGGAAGACGAAACACCAACATCCTCAGGAATTTTATAGTGTTTTTCATACGAGTCCATCAAAAGAGTCTAATCGGGAGCTGCGCCTAAGATGGAGTAAGGCTTTGATTTAGATTTTGTAGATGACCCTTCTTTTACAAAAGCAACGTGTCGTTTGTTCGTGGTCAAACCTTTTTTTGCTCTAGCTACCGCGAGGCTCGCCGCTTCTCGTATGATTTCGAGGACTCTATCGTGGCGACGGGAATAATGACCCCTATCAAGGAGCACCTTGCATCCTGCCAGTAAGTGCCTTGCTGTACCTATGGCCTCCTGACAAATACCGCAAGACTTTTCGGTGGCTTTCCCCCATCTTACTAAATTACTTTGGTCTGGGAGGGTCATCTGAAAGGCGTTTAGATTAAATTTTAATAAGGCAGGTGACCAATCGTATATCAAGGTGCACCACTTTAACGCATACAAAATTCACCTATGGTTAGCCATTGGCTCTGCATTTCTTAGCTCATTGCATGTATTTTATAGCTATAATTTTCGTCTTGTTGTAGATAAGATTTTACAATGTCTTTATCCTGAACTTTCTTTTTGGACCCTAAACCCGCTTTGCTGGACTGTGCACCTATCATAAATTGTTTGTGGAACTGAAGCCTCGAATCAAGGTCGGAGGCACTTTTGTCTTTTGGGAGAGATGCGACTATATCGTCTTGAGATTTTAATAAGAAGTGCGTTTTGGTAACTCTGAATCTCTCTTTATAGAGCTCCGATGGTTTCTTTAATTTCATCCCAAAATTAGTTTTATCCCGAAATAATGTAGATGGGTCTGCCGAAAGTGCAAGCCCCAACCATGACTTCAATGTCCTTATGACGTTTACATCCAGTTTTGTTAAAAGAGATTTAGTAATGTCGTATTCTAGAAAAGGCCAAGTCAGACGTGATGTTAGGTACTGGTCGTATATACATGTAAATAATCTTAGCCGAAAACTTGTAGGTAGTGTCAGTTAAAGTGGGGCAGAGTCTGCGATGAAATATAGGGTAGTATATTTGATTGAAGGGCAGAGTCAAATAAGTGAGACCTATTGAAAATTGCTCCTAGAAAATAATTGATGTTTTGTGTCAAAAACTAAGTTCACAGTTTTATTTAGTGATATAACACATTATTGTACCTTTGTTCAAGTTAAAAGTGATTATTTTCACAGTATAAGTGTAATAATAAAGTTAAATAAAGACTTGAAAACTTCGCTAAAATTGTATTCTGATTGAATAAAAATATTAAAAGAACCATCATTTAAAAATATAATTGTACTTATGTATGCAAAATACGATTTACACAATATAAAATCTCGATTAAAAGAGAAAGTACCACTTTGCTTCTTGTAAAAAGTTGTAAGTATATGAAACCATTTGTACCTTTACTATTTCTTTAACTAATATACTCTTCACAAAGTTTGGTACGTTTGGTAGGTACAAAAGCTATGTCCATTCCGTGTGCTGATAGTCTTTGATCTTGAGAAAGCATACCTCAGAAGTAGTCTAGCGCTGCATGTTTGTATAGTTTGGTTAGATGATGCAGTTAGCTTCAGCGCTGCAAGCGAACTTTTGTTTGCAATATTAGCCTACAAGCATTGTGGCGCTGCGTGTTGGATCGTTTGGTTAGACGATATAATTAGTTCTAGGCAGCAGTGTGATCTCGTAAAACGCTGAAGCGCATTATGTTTAAAATTAGCAAAAATGGACTCTTGCCTCAAACGATTTCTCTCCTGTATCAGCCGGATCGTCCACTGCTGAACATAGCCTCCCCAATTAAGGGGGTATTTGCCATAATCCCCACGCTTGGCAGGCGGCTTGGGGATCGCAGTGTAAGATAGTAGTTCTTTTGGAGGCGCTGCTGCCCACCTTCCAGTATAATTATTCCCTTAGTCGCCTTTTACGACACCCATGGGATGATATGGGGAGGTGCAATTCTAACCCGGCACCCCACGGGAGAAATTTCTCTAGTGTAACGTATTATCTCCATGCTACCTATTCAAAAAATTATGCTTAAACAACTTCTATCCCATTTAAGTGAGCATAATAGTATAGCTAATAACAATAATATGTTAAAACTATTTAAAGAAAATAAAAAAATAATATTTTAGAAAAAGCACTCATCAGTAATATCTAGTGACAATTGCGCCTCTAATATTCCTGTTAAGCCGACTTGAAGTCACTAACGCCACGCAGCCAAACCAGTAGAATTTTCGACGCGGTTTTAGGCGTAATTGTCACAAGATATTCTCATGTATTTATTCGAATAATTTTAAGTGTTTTTCTAAAATATTAATGTAATATTTTCTTTTTAGTTTTAAAATATGATATTATTAAATATGGATTTCCGTATAGTAACCCCTGAATCTATTCTTTATATATTATCTCATATTGTTTTATTCGCAGATACCTCTGATCTGATGTACCTATCGATTAAGATTTATGTTGATAATGTCAATTAAATATGAATATGATTTCAATAAATTGTTAGTTAATTTAAAAAAAATTAACAACTTAAATACATTTTAAAGAAGATCAAAGTAAACGCGGGCAAAAGCTACTGTGTTATATAATGGAGAGATTGTACCTATGTATTGTTTCGGGAACGCCTAGATATTTCTTTATGTTGTTCAGTATAGCACAGACATTTGCTAGAAAGATTAGGACCTCTACTGCAGTTTTGTCCTTTGAACACATAAGGAACGAAGATTATGGATTGCACAACTAGTCGAACGGTAGCGACTTCAGTGTTTGAAACAGCATTACTTTCGGTTTAGCTCCAGTTTCTAGAACGTCTGTCAGTCTTCATCAGTTAACCGACTGAATACTGTGCGCTCATTGGCCACATATCACGTCATACGATTAACCAATCAGCGTTCAGTTTTTAGTTTGTCAACTTATCGAGGCATTGGTTAACTTTCTAGAAACTAGGAGGAAGACTAGTAGTCTGGTCGAGGAAAAACACAAAATTCGCTGTCGAGCCAGTCAGTGATGGATAAATAAAACAACAGGTAATTTGGGCTGTGAAATAATTTTATAAATAAATACATCATTGAAATATTCCGCGGCGTCTATCCGCTGTGACCGTTCCTCTGCACCGCCCGGCACAAACGGTAGGTATAACTAATGGGATCATTTCAGCCATGGCCCCACTAGTCTAAAACAAATAATTTATGGGAACACACTTATTTGTACGTCAGCGAAAGTCATAGGGAATCTTGACTATTATTATCCAACTTTCATCACACTAAGAACAATATAAAAGTGAAAGTTTGTGAGTGTGTTTGTAACTTCTTCACGCTCAAACTGCTGAAGAAATTATGATTAAATTTAGTATAGAGGTTGCCGCTGGGCACAGCTAATAATATAATGTATGAAAGTAGATTTTTATTTTTATTTTCAGTAACATATACATAGGTATTCTGTACATAGACAGTTTTTAATGTCTTCTAACACATTATAATAGTTACATTGAAAAAAACAACGAAGACAAACGTTTGTAAGCATTCTTTTACATCGCGGTCTTTTATAAGTCAGCGTTCGTCATCATCGCGGTCTTGTATAAGTCGTTTTATATATCAGGTATAATTTCAGATAATATATGTATGTCAAGTTCCCAATTTCATTAAAACTTTCGTAAATAGTACACATATTTAAACAATTTTGAAATCGATTACACTTAAAACAATCGAGTAGTTTGATCTCGCCCGGTTTCGCGAGTCTGAACCACGCATGCGCTCCCAAGACCGCACGTACTCCATGTTGCAGCGACTCTGAAAGTCGCGAAACCGGTTGAGATCAAACTTCTCGGCTGACTTAACGTAAGTGAAATCGGTTTCAAAATTGTATAAATAAGTTCCCTATTGTTACACTACCGATATGATACGGGCATGCTTCCCCTAAATATTTGTTTTAGACTTTCTATAGAATCAAGCGGTAGGACCAAGGCTCTTCAGAGAACAACGCTACAGTATTCCATACAAACGTGGTCTAATCCTGTTTGAATATCTACTAAATAATCAAACTCAGCGATATTATGTATACGTGAGATTTAGATCAGTTTCTCATTAAATGTTCATATGTAATGAAAAATATTTCAATGAGCCTTTTCACAACTTAAGGTTGAACTGGCCGGTCACTTCTCCATACAAACGTCGTAGGGTGATCACTCCCTTATTTGAGATTTTAGGTCCAGACTTAAGCATAATACCGATTAATATCTTCATTATCTAGGCTTGAATGAAGACAAAATTTTAAAAAGATAATTAATTTGTAAGTTATGAGCCTTGAAAACTTTATATGAAAATGTTTCGAGGCTCATAATTCTCAAGTTAATTATTTTATTAAAATTTCGGCATCATACAAGCCTAGATAATGACGAGATCAATTGGTATTATGCAGTATTTTGGACCTAAATCCTCAAATAAGGGAGTGATCACCCTACGACGTTTGTATGGAAAACGGGCCGGCCAGTTTACCCTTAACTGTGATAATTTCAATATTTTTATTGATAAAAACTAGTGTCGTTTTTTAATTTATTTTTTTACAAAAATTCCGATTTATTTTGAATTTTAAAAACTTTTGGTACACCCAGTAAGTAAAGAGTTATGAGGTAACACACAAAAAATTAACAATAACTAATTGAGAACATCCTCCTTTTTTCGAAGGAGATTAAAAATGCAGTCCATGTTACCTTCTTATTATTAGAGATACTCTCACCGAATTTTATTAAAATAATTACTTACATTAAAAATTTATTACATTTTTTTCTCCGACCCCTAATATATATATTAACTATGATAATTTGTTAACAAAATCTCAAATAATTAGTGACCTTTTTCTTTTCTATTCTTCGGCCTATGCATAATAATTTCTACTCACTAAAATCTGTGAAAGGGCTGCGAAGATAATTTATAAAGGGACACGAACACAATAATATTAACTCCCTTTTTCATAATGCTGACATAACTATGAAATCCTTTTTACTGAACTTTACAAATAGTATAATTAAAGTTCAGTAACAAGCATGTATGAAAACTACAGAGGAAAACTATTTCATAAAGGTATGAAACTATTATCAGTAATTCCTATAGAATATAACGGGAAACTGACAAACCAGCAATCTAGTAATCAGTCTTTAGATGAAGCCTATAAAATATCGGCCTAGTATCAGCAGTCCGATAATTTTGTTCAATGATCGGACTAGTGTTACTATTTCGTCTCAGTTGACTGGTGTTACAGACAATCGGACTACTGAGGTTTTTAGTCCGATGTTAATAACATTTATAGTTCGATGATCGGACTTTTAGTCGCGGTAGTCCGATATTACATATGATAGGACTGCTAAGCCTTTTAGTTCGATGTTAACATTAACTCTTAAATTTCCAATTATTAAGTTCCCATTTAAAATAATCTTACTTTTGCTAGAAAAATAAAAAACACACACTGGAATCAAAGCCCTAACCCCGTTTCACAGGACAGGAAACAGCACTCACTATTACTTGCTATTACTCTAGAATTTCTTCAGGTGCTAACTTTTCCACTACGATACCTTATATAAATATAGAAATAACTTTCATCTATTATGAGTTTTTGTTCGCATGGTACTTTCAACGAATTTAATTAGATGTTAAATTATCTGAATTTTAAAATTACACAAATTTTTAACCTCTTACTTATTGCTGTACGCCTGGTACTCGCACCATTCACTTAAATTGTATGACGGTGAACATGATATCAAAAATTTTCCTACTTCGTATTAGTGCTTTTTTATTTCAATTGCTTAATAGGTAATATGTTGTTTTATTCCAGTTTTTTTCAGCAAACATTACGTAGTTTATTATTAACATTAAACTATAAGGCTCAGCAGTCCTATTATATTATCTAACATCGGACTACTGAGACGAAAAGTCCGATCATCGAACTATAAATGTTATTAACATCGGACTAAAAAGCTCAGTAGTCCGATTGTTTATAACACCGGACTACTGAGACGAAATAGTGACATTAGTCCGATCATCGAACTTAATTATCGGACTACTGATACTAGGCCAAAATATCACCCTGTTTGAATTTACTAACTGCCTCACACACAAATAGAACTTTTAGAACCTACTTCTTTTGATCGTATTTAATGCTAATTAGTGTCAATTGGCTTCTTTGAATGCAGTAATGTATATTCAAAACAGGATCAAACTACTTTTGTATGGATGCGATAACATCCCCTTCAATATGGTGTTCACAATCACTCTGACGCATCACGTCACGTGACGCCACGCCGCGTGACGTCACACCCTGGACGTCACGCGACGTGATGCGTCTGCACTCCGTATAAAAAGCGACTATCACACATTCACTGTCCATTTTCCAATTTATTTACATCACGCTCGTGTTTCTGAAACAAAAATAATTAATGGTATGAATAGTTGATGCTGTCCAGTAGTTCATCATCATCACATCAACTAGCATGTCCGCTGTTGAACAAAGGTTTGATTTGCCATAATCCCCACGCTTGGCAGGCGTCTTGGAGAACGCAGTGTATATTGGCATTTCTTCAGACTGCTGCCCAACTTCCGGTATTTTTCCTTTCGTCGCTTTTTACGACTTCCACGTAAGATATAAAGGGGTGCAATCCTACCCCAGTACCCCACAGGGGATCGTACGTCAGTTGGTTTAGAAAAATATGGGAAAGAATTTTTTTTATACGTTCTCGTATAACGGAATCGGTCTTAAGTCACGCGTTTACCTTATTGGCGAAGTGTGTTCCGTCATCGGATAATGGCAGTCAAAAGCAAAAGTAAAAATAGGTGTGAAACATGCATGTTCAAGCAACTCTACCTGCCACTTCAGGAATATAAGTCCGACATTATATGTTTTCCCGGGCCCTAGATTGTCACCCCCATATTTTGCCGTGGGTGTAATAAGGAGCGACTTAGGGTAAAATATCGGATAGGACAGCGCCTTCTGAAGTACTATATGTTCTAACATTGCGATCCCCAAGACGCCTGCCAAGCGTGGAGATTATGGCAACGCCATCAAAGAGGCCGTGTTAAGCAGTGGACAATCCGGCTAATACAGAATAGTATAGTATATATGCTTTTTGTAGATAACATTTCAAACACCGAAATAAGGTTTTCTTTTTTTAAGATATTATCACCTTAGTGTAAGGGATATTCGACTTTATTTTGAAATGGAGTAAGGTGTATATTACCTAGGCATGGCGCACATTTCGCACGCATCTTGTTGCGCCGCATTGTGGAACGTACAGAGCTGGCACGTCCACACGCCGCCCGACCCGCCACCGGAACCGCTGCAATTAAACACAAAGCTTTTGAACCACTTTTTAACCGCTGAAAAAATATCATTAACATAATTTTTTATTTGTTATTGTTATGGAACAAGCGCGAGGCGCGGTAAGCGGTATCCTCTGCCTATAACAGATGCATTTCATCACAAGTGACGAACTGCACTGCGCCCATCACTTTGAGACATACCTGTTAAGTCTCATTTTGCCTGTTATTTCACTGGCTGTCAAGGACTGCTGCCGGAACACACCGTTAGGTGCTTGGCGACAGATTTTCTACTTGAGGGTGGTCGCTAGCCAGGCGGGCATTCGCATAATGCCCTTCCACCATGCGGTGAAGCTCAAGCTCTGGCCGGGATTTGAACCATGGACCTGCTGCGCGGCAGTCCATAGCCAATGCCACTGAGCTATCACTGCTTCGAAATATTCTAAGCAAAACGAAACCGACTTCCAACACGAATAAGTATGTATTTACTTTTAATATTGTTAGGTTTACACTGACGCCAGCTATGCGGATTACATTGCAAGTGGTACTATAGATGTCGCTCCATCCCAATACGATGGTTAAAGAACGATAGGAAAGATTTGAGTTATGACGTCATGTCATGTTAGCTCAATTGGTTAGAGCATACCCCGGCTCAAAGGGTGGATGGATGCGGGTTCGAATCCCGCACGTGACTTAAATTTTTCCTATCGTATATTTGTGATTTTGTTATGAATTGACTTGTTGAAGTCGGTACCATCCTATGCCGATTCAAAACGCAGACCTCAGGTTATCATGGTCCAACTTCCAAAGTACAAAAATATACAGCACGCGAACCGTGACCTCATTGTGCACTAAATATTACAAAGGCTGTAAACGTCGGCGTCGAGCGTGTTTCCGAAACAAAGTTTTGATGATGAGTTTTTGTTCAATGTTTCTAAAACCATGCCGCAATTGCCAAATGTTACCAAATTTTGTTTGGTGGAGTATTACAGAAACTATTGTCACCAACACGTGTTGGTAACACAAAGGTTGTGGTTTGGTTGTGGGAGAACAGTTACAAACGATCACAGTGATCTCCACCATAGACGCAGAATGTGATCAAAATTATCGAAAATAACGAAATTACGTCAAATGGAATACGTTAGTAAATGATTTATAGTACCACCAACTTAACTGTGCAGTTTTCGAGGGCGCTACTGGTCATGGAAATCAACTACAAACTGTCACAATTTCAAGGTATTCTGTAGTTCTTTTTTCTGCCACCTGAATAGATAAGTTGGTGGGACTGTAGTTGAGTTGAGTTTGTACTGACCCTTCGGAGTGTGCGGGTTGGTCGTGTTCGGCGGCTGCTCGCGCTAAGTGCTCCAAGGTGGCGAAGTGCGGCTCCGCGCGCCACAGCTCGGCCGCCGCCTCGTCCCGCGCGCCCACCGCCCGCACCAGCGGCTCCAGCTGCTCCAGCGTCAGGGGGAGCGACTGCACAACAATAACGTTTATTGTAGGCTAGCTGATACGACACACCTTTACAGAAGACTTTTACATTTTGCAGCCCTCTACTTTTGAAGATAATTTCAAATAGAAACAATTTGGTAATGATTTTTAAAAATGTGGTCTGACATTTTTTTGCGACTATAGATGTTCTCAACATATTTTTATTTTGTGACATGTTGAGTGATGAGTCCAATTAGAATTAGAGGCTCAAAATTGTATATAACTAAATTACGCGTTTTGGATTACAGATATTAACATGAAAATTAGGCGAGAACATCTATAGTCGCATGCAGCGAAATAATGTCAGAACACATTTAAAAAAATCATTACCATATTTTTGCTATTTAAAATAATCTTTAAAAGTGCGAGTGAGAGGGCTGCAATTTTTTTTATTTTTTATGTTATTCTGACGGAATAAGCTCGAGGCCCACCTGATGTTAAGTGGACTAACCTCTGCCTATAACAGTTGCAATTCATGACAACTCACGAATTGCACTGCGCCCGTCACACTGAGACATAGTTGTTAAGTCTCATTGTGCCTGTAATTTCACTGGCTCTCAAGGACTACTGCCGGAACACACCTTACGGTGCTTGGCGACAGACTTTCTACTTGAGGGTGGTCGCTAGCCAGGCGGGCATTCGCAAAATGCCCTACCACCATGCAAAATGTAAAAGGCGTCTTAATAACAACGTGAGAATATGTTAACCTAGTAATTACTTACATATTAACACGTACATTATGGTGGAATGTGGAGCGCTACCTCTTTTATGTAATATCAATACAAATACCCATGTTCAAGCAAATAAATAAATTTGAATTTGTTATATGGTATTATTATTATTTATGATTGCTGATAGGTTAGTACTCAAAGGACAATCTCACGTGTTGGTATGTGTCATTCTGTGTTATTTATATTTTCTGTTTTATTTTAACTCATTGCATTTATTTTATTAGTAAACTGCGTCGCACGGGTATGTTTAACAAAAATATATATTGATGCACATAAAAAGTAGTTATGGTGACATAACTGTAATAGTTAGATGTATGGTATTACGGACTTTTTAGTAGATATTTATGTCCTCTATAAAATTTTAGTACGTCACTTTGCTCTATTGTCAACAATTTCCGCAGCGTACTCGATTAACGTTTTTTTTTTGTATTTTTTCACACGCTGGGTTACACTATCGAAGTTTTTGAAAATAGTCTATGTTCATCAGGAATAGTCAAGGGTTCCAATGGTAAAATATTTTTTCAAGTCGGTCCAGTAGTTTTAAAGTTTATTCGTTACATATAAAAATACAAATCTTTCCTCTTTGTAATATTAGTATAGACATATATATTTACTTTTGAATCTGTACATCAGTTGATTTAAACCTACCATACAGGAAAAACAAGGCCACATACTTAATAAAACTTGGTACACAAATGTATTTGACAGTGTTACATGCGAAATAATTCTTAGGGCCTGTTTCAAAATGTTTGAGTAAGTTCTGGTTACACTACCCAGAACATAAAATAACTGAATGATAAAAATGACACTTAACATGCAGCGCGTTTCAAGCTTTAACCGATGTATAGGCTAAATTGATGACTGTAACGCAAAGACAGTGTTTTTTATGTTATTGTGACGGAACAAGCTCGAGGCCCAGCTGATGTTAAGTGGACTAACCTCTGCCTATAACATATGCATTTCATCACAAGTCATGAATTGCACTGTGCCCGTCACTTTGAGACGCAGTTGGTAAGTCTCATGTGCCTGAAATTTCACTGGCTCTCAAGGACAGCTGCCGGAACACACCGTTAGGTGCTTGGCGACAGATTTTTAACTTGAGGGTGGTAGCTAGCCAGACGGGCAATCTCAAAATGCCCTTCCACCATGCGGTGAAGCTCAAGCCGGCGGTGGGGATCGAACCAGGGACCTGTGGCGCGGCAGTCCATAGCAATTACCGCTCGCTATTAAATATGTTCTGGGTAGTATAACCGGAACTTAGTCGAACATTCTGAAACAGGGCTAAATGATACAACATGTACTCGTATGATACTTACCTCATTAGTACAGAGATACAGAAGTACGTGCAGATCAGACATTGCATCTAGGAACGTGTCAGCCCGGGTGATGTGTTCGTGTAGCGCCGCTAACGTTTGTAAGTGGTGATGCAGGGGGCGGTTCGCGGGGGGGAAGGTCCCCCCGGGGTGCAGCGTGGGGGGAGAGTTCCCCGTCGCCACGCCGCACGGGACGTCCACTAGTAGGTAAGCAACCGGCAGTACTGTCGCCCGCACGCTCA
The DNA here is from genome assembly GCA_963890685.1 of Plagodis pulveraria. Taxonomy (NCBI): domain Eukaryota; kingdom Metazoa; phylum Arthropoda; class Insecta; order Lepidoptera; family Geometridae; genus Plagodis; species Plagodis pulveraria. The sequence continues at coordinate 29,771,430 of OY982955.1, read as the reverse complement.
CTTCGTTTCCATACGCATCACGCTCCTGAAAAATTGAGTTTTTTTTTTAACCATTTCGGTATATAATATACATACATTTAGTTAAATATGTCTCAGTTTTCACATATATGTTAAGTATTAAATTATAATATATTATTTAATTAATATCAATAGTATGTTATTGTGACGGAACAAGCTAGAGGTCTACCTGATGTTAAGCGGACTAACATCTGCCTAGAACAGATGCATTTCATCACAACTGACGAATTGCACTGCGCTCGACACCTTGAGACATAGCTGTGAGGTCTCATGTGCCTGTAATTTCCCTGCTCTCAAAGACTGCTGCCGGAACTCATCGTGAGGTGCTTGGCGACAGATTTTCTACTTGAGGGTGGTCGCTAGCCAGGCGGGCATTTGCAAAATGCCCTTACACCATGCGGTGAAGCTCAAGCCCGCGGCGGGATTCGAACCATGGACCTGCTGCGCGGCAGTCCATAGCCAATGCCACTGAGCCATCACTGCTTCTTCTGTAGGGAGCGTGCCACGTGAAAGCGTCACTGAGGAACATCAAAGTGATGTGTTCACATGAGCCGCCCTTACAGTGAATAACTTACTTTAATACAAATTATACATTTCTGAAATAAAAATGACATCAGAAAACTTAAAAAGTTAAACGTTATATTTAATGAAGATTTAATTGATTAATGCTAAATAAATTAAATGATCACTTTAGCCAATAGAGTCAATATTTTCATCTGGTATCTTTCCTCCTATCAATATTTCTGGTATCTATCTCCTATCAAATCCGATGCGTGTGGCTTGTGCCTTGTTTACATAAGGTGCGTTCGTTTTGGCTCGATTGCGTTTGTAGCAGTTTCAAAAGTGGCATTTGTGTATTAGCGTTCGGATAGAAGCTTTTGCTATTTTTTACCACCAATTACTGCATGCTATCCGAACGGCTTAAAACGTACTTTGACAACCGACAATGTTTTAACAATTTTGCACAGTACGAAACATGGAATCAATCTCTAAAATTAACAAAAAAGTAGGTACCTATATTATTATTATTTCATTGTTAATGGCTTCTGATAGTTACCTATATAAAAAACTTATGAAACTCTTCAATCGCGCCAAATACAACGGTCAAACCAGCAGTTGTCAAAAAACGATCACAACGATCCCACGGTAAGACATGGGTCAAAAATATCACTTTTCTCTGTCATTTGTAGCGTTTTCAAAGCTATCCGAACGGTGAGCGAAAACGATATTTTTGCTCACGAAGTCCCAAAACGAACGGTCCTTGTGATCATTTTTAGCGTTTGTGAGGGTTATTTTTGGCACCGATAGGCTATCCGAACGCCCTGATATTCGCCTGGTAAGACTGAGAATCCGACTTTATGTGTGTATAGTATCTGACCTTGTAGTAGACATCGGGCACGTACTGCGCGTCAGTGGAAGGTCTAACGGCGGCGAGCTCGGGAGCGTCGCGCGTCGGCAGCAGCACGCCGTCCCGCACCAGCGCCGCCGCCTGCTCCGACACTTGGTACCCTTCCAGGTGTACCGCCGCTGAACTGTCACCTATAACGAAAATAACACGCTACCCATCAATACCAAACACTTCTATATTATTGAATTATTATATTAGTACATTATGCAACAAATGAGCGAAGTTGTTTATTACAATCGAGACGGCTTTTAGAGTATAGTTAAATGGAGTAGAGATTGTATTAAGCAACGCGCACGAGTTACGACGTTTTTCAACACGCGAGGAACGAATACGAAAATTTCGTTAAGAATAGTACATTGTACATCGAGGGGAGAAAACGATCTATTTCTGTTCGAGAGTTTGTTTAAGCCCGCCGCGTAGCGGAGGGCTTAAAGGCAACTCGAGAACAGAAATAGAACTTTCTCCCGAGTGATACATAGTGCTTTATACTACACCTACGAGGAAAATAAAATCATTATACGTTTTCTCGTACTTACCTCGAGACTTCTCAGGCAGTAAGTTCTTTATGACTTTTTGAACTGCATTTCTTATTTCTGGTGGAGTCATCATTATAAAATCGTCACTTTTACTATCAGATGACGTTTTGGAAAATTATTTAGAATAATTAAAAGCGAACTGTTAAAATATCAATTAAATAAAAAACAAAATTTAACCAAATATAACATATTGCAGCGCTTTTTTTCTCGTAGTGCAAAAAAAGGTTGCCAACCTCCTTTCGTTAAAAATCGAGTACAAATAAAAATCACACCTCTTTTTTCTAATTATTTGATATAAAACCTTGAGATAGAAGTTTTTTATGTAAGCAGCTAAAAACAAAAGAACGCTACCAGGGCAGGTATGGATTTTCATACAACATTCCTTCACTGCTACGGAGTGATAATGGGGGAAAAATGACGAACTTTATAACATGTTTTTGAACGAGTAATGAGACCTTTTCCGAGTGGGTGTGGTATAAAATGTTTTCTTAATCTTTTTGACAGCAATAATAATCTGATTAAGAAGGTTTATAATTCAATCTGCTAAAGTTCTACTTCAGTAGGTTTAAAACTCTTTGGTTTGTTTTTATATGAAAAACAAACGAAACAATTACAATCTCCTTGGTGAGAAGTGTGGAAACGTTTTTTTTTCTATTTAAAACACTAGTGCGTTAAAGTAAAAAAAAAATACGAGTGCGTAATATACTATACTATGCCACCAAAATCGGTGCATTTAAAGGCCCGTTACGAGCGGTAATAGCTTTGGACTGCTGTGCCGCAGGTCCCTGGTTCACGGTTTCGGAGGTAGATATGCACATTAAATAGTTTTGTTTTTTTTTATTGATAGGTTAGCCTTTGACCACTGTCGCACCTGATCGTAAGTGATTATGTGGTCGCAGATGTTGTTCAGGCTAACCTAGAATTATTGGCTCTTAAGGACTACTGCCGGAACACACCGTTAGGTGGATGTCATGTTAGCTCAATTGGTTAGAGCATACTCCGGCTCAAGGAGTGGATGGACGCGGGTTCGAATCCCGCACATGACTTAAAAAAAATTCCTATCGTATATTTGTGATTTTGTAATGTAATCCGCATAGCAGGCGTTATTGCAAACCTAACAATATTAAAAAAAAAAACACCGTTAGGTGCTTGACGGCAGATTTTCTACTTGAGGGTGGTAGCTAGCTAGGCGATCATTCGCAAAATGCTCTACCACCATTCTGTGAGCTCACGCTCTCGGCGGAATTTGTACCATGGACCTGCTGTCAGCAGTCCATAGATATTGCCACAAGATTGCCGAAAGATATAAACTTATATTTATGTTGTAATATATTTATTACCTAAAGATTTCTTGAAATTATGTTTAACATCTGGCAATTATTAATTTTGAATAGATTTACGTCTGTACGTTCGATATCGAAATAACGTAAAATTCTGCAATCATTTTTCTCTAGCATAGGTGTCGGAATCCCCAAGACGCCTGCCAAGCATGGCGATAATGCAAAACCCCCATAATTGGGGAGGCTGTGTTCAGCAGTGGACAATCCGGCTGGTACAGTAGTTGTCGGTAGAAATGGGTATGGTAACAGTAGTACCCCGGATGAATTCTCTCAAAGAGTTCTTCTGCTACCCAATGGCAGAATACCTTACTCCTACAACCACACTTTCACATTTGTAGCTAAGTGTGGGGATAATATTAGTTGAAGACTCACCCGTGACACAGACAGTGACGAACTTGGATCCGTAGTACCCCGAGGCGGAGTGGCGGCACGCGTTGGGGTGCTGGTTCTGGTAGTGGCCCGCCATTATGCACTCCTGCGCGGACAGGAAGTGGGTGTCCACGCCGCTGTAGGCACGTCAATACATATACATTACTTAGCAATCCAAGGGTTTACCAAGCCAAAGCAATCGAGAGAAGGCTCCAATTTTAGGGAAAGAAGCACCTTACACATAATTGATTTTAAACGTATTCATATTCAAAGAAGGATTAAAGGGTCTTTTCGCACATGATTATATCAAAAAAGTATGTACCAAAAAGAGAATGCTAGCATTCTATGATACAGAATGCTAGCGTTCTGTATCATAGAATCCTGCTCCTTCAGTCCACACTGAAATGAATGAAATGAAATGAAGTTTATTCCAGCACTACACAACACTACAATAGCTTCTACTGAAGCACAATTAAATACATATGTAATACAACAATTGCAATGTTGCGCGATGCTAGGAACGAGTCCCGTCTCAGCATGTGCCAGGTTCAAAACTGAACCTAAGCGCTGGTTTTCAGACGGCACTCCCGACCAACATCACGAACGTGCATGACATTAAATAACAAAACAATTAAATAACAGAAACAGAACTATAAATAAAAATTATAAAATATTTAAATAATAAATAAGACATTGTGACTTTTACTACCATTTAGAACATATTGAACATATCTTTGTGATTTATCTGTGGCGATGCAGCGAATAACGTGTTTATAGTGCCACCAACTTAACTGTGCAGTTCTTGAGGGCGCTATTGGTCAAAGAAATCAACTACAAACTGTCACAATTTGAGGGAATTTTGTAGTTCTTTTTTCTGCCGCCTGAACAGATAAGTTGGTCGAACTGTATTGCTCTATCTAGCATATATAAAATTATAAATGATATATATATATATATATAAACATATACTATACAGTAATATACCACTACACAAATACTAGAATGTACAGGATATAGAATGTACAGAATACCTCGCTACATAATCTATGCGGACATGGCATCACTAGCTGCCACAGACAAAAAAATACGTATGCCTACGTGTCGTCACGTGGTTATTGTTTGACATGCCATCAGCCACGTATTCATATTCATACAAGGAAATAGGTTATGTCACTTATCTTATGTGAAAATAGATTTACTCGTGTTTCCCTAACATTTACTCAGAACAGTTCACTTTTAAATGGAGAAGCAATGTGGTTAGTAAAAGTGCAGTGTTACGGCATTGATATCCGTCCCTTAGTACATCGAGCAATAAAATGTGGTAAGTGAACTATCAAGATCCTAAACTTATACCTACACTAATTTTGAACAAGCCTGTTAAGTTTCTATAAATGCCTAAACTAGTGCTTAGAATTTTGATACCAAGCACAACTTTCAATAGTGTTCAACAATAGCTAATTATTATTAATATATTTATCATAATTAATCCATACAGCCGAAATTACATGCAAAATCAAAGAAAGCTTTTTTCTACTTTTAAACATTAACATAGAGCTACTTTATGAAGAAAGTGTTTAAATAGTTCACAAAGTACATAAGGATTTATGCAGTGGTAAAAGTGTTTTTCAGTGTCTATGAAATTACAAATAAACAAAATACAGAAAACACTGGTGACAACGTTCGAGACAAATCCGTCGAAATTCTATTTTGTGATAATTATGTCCGTAAAAACACCTCTTATGAGCCTTATGAGGATGGCTATCAATATCCAAAATACCACGAAAACTTGATGATATATGGTACTGAAACCTATAACACTTGGTATATTTACTTGGTATGAAGTACTCGTATCCTTGAGAATATAATATAAATTTTAGATCAAAAGATGATCACTGTTTGGAATGATTTGGTCTGATCATAAAAACCTGATCAAATGTTAGTTCAGTCAATTGGTAATGATAGTAACTGATGAGCAACAACACCCCAATATGCGTCTATGTGACCAGTACCTTAACAGTTTTGCGCATTGCATATTCTTTTTTGACTTCATTTACAACCATCCAAAGGGAGGGTCCGTGGAAGTCCATATCTTTTTTAGATACGACGAAAGGAACAATACCACAAGGTTCACAAGCAGCACCGCCTTAGTCGGTAGCCCCACCCCCCTTTCATTTGTTCTCCCCAGCATTCGTTCAACGGTGGCTATTATGGCTGCCTATAAAAGGGAGGATATGGAACAGTGATGTACTCTAATCCCGGGAACTGTATGGTTGAAACAAAATGCTCCTAATATAGTAAAAAATACGTACCGTATTTGCTTCACAGTGCCCGCACTGGAGTCAAGCGGCAGCAGGTCCGTGAATATCCACCCGACTTGTCGCAGCCCGAGCCTCTTCGCTATAGCATCCACTAACTGCTCCCGGGGGTCTGGTTGTAACGCCAGGCTATAAGGGAATTACATTTTTGACATTTATAAGTACAGTAATACCCCGCTTTACGCGACGGATACGTTCCGGAAAAAATAGCGTTAACCGAAATTCGCGTATAGCGAAGTTTATGATTATACATATTCAAAATTTAATACAAAAAAATACGAATCATTTTAATCCGTTCTTCAATTCCAAAGTGACGCTATTACGCTTTTTTTTAACTTAGCGTTAAATTATGTATGTTTCTCCAATAAATGTCAAAACACGACTGCCAGCCGAGCTAAACACGACAGAACAAACGAAATGAACGAGGGAATCCTCATAGAACAAAATCGTAGGACGGGAAATCCCCAAGTCCCTAGTGCCTGTAATTTCACTGGCTCTCAAGGACAGCTGCCGGAACACATCGTTAGGTGCTTGGCGACAGATTTTCTACTTGAGTGTGGTAGCTAGCCAGGGCAATAGCAAAATGCCCTTCCACCATGCAGTGAAAGCTCAAGCCGGCGGTGGGGATCGGACAAGGGACCTGTGGCACGGCAGTACATAGCTATTACCGCTCGGCCATCATTGCTTCAATAGCTTTCTAGCAAAAATGGGTTTCATACAATGACATTTTATCTATTGTATATAATTCATATGGTCGACGTGAACCCACGTCTTCCCATTTTCGTAGCTTTTTTGCTTGGCAACAGATTTTCTAATTGCCGGTGGTAGCCAGCTAGCCAGGCTACTCGCTAAATGGCCAACCAATATGCTAAAATCAATAAGTACTCAATGTTATTTATTGCAACATATGTAGGTACATATTAGGCCGTTTAAAATGTTTTATTTAATAGTAAATACTACACACTGCAGACTCGTGTTCCGTACTCTTAATTGTTTATTTTTCAGTAACATATAATCAATTTTAGTTATGAGATCATTCTCCAACTTATCAATATTCTTCCTGATGAAAATTTACTGCGGGCACTCATACAAGTGACCGCAGCGAACGTTGCTTCACCTAATTGGTCGGATAAAAACGAGGCGGTAAGGTAAGCTCTGCAACTAGCGCTTCAAAGCAATATCTGCTCGTAGCGAA